>BSWB01000002.1:10715000-13115000 GCA_033239125.1 Fagopyrum homotropicum
TATGGAGAATTCTCCGAGTGCAATGAAGATATCTGATATGAACTGATACTTCACTAGTAGATCATCAGACGGCCATTGCGGTTCAACACAATTGCACCGCTCCATGAAAAGCAAACCACTCTATTAGACCTCCACTTAACTGCATAAAGAAATCAAGAAACAAAAGTTGACACATTCCATAGATTGATTACCCAACTTAACAAATGTATTAGAACTCATAGGCCAAAGAATTTCATGAATCCAACTGGGCATCTGCACCATATCTTGGAAATAAATTTTTCTTATGGCATAACATTTTTGTAGATCTCTCCTCCACCAATGTCTTCAAAGTTGAAAGCAATAACAAGTGGCAGTCTCGTTCATAATGCCTTAGAACTATAACATTGTGAATTCTCCCTATGTATGTGCACTATGCAGCTGCAGTGCATGCAGCAATAACTTTAAATTCCAAAATATAATATTTTCATACAAACTACTTATAGTCTTGTAGAACACATGAGAGTGTCAAAGGCTCAACAAAAGAAACTTTTTGTAACAAGAAAAATGCTGCAAAGTGTCAGCCCAAGGGAATCACAATCAAAGAGAACAATTGTAGGACGCACAAAATTGCAAGAAATAGTATCTGGATTATCAAATGAGCAGGAGGCTGAAGCTCTCAGCTCAAAGTAGACAGAGGGGCTCGTTTGGTATGGATACCAAAAACTGTAGGCATTAGGTATATGAATATGAGAAATATCACTATTGTTTGCATATCAACTCATGTTTGTATGTAAAACTGAAACCCATACCCATAATCTGATATCCAAACGGTTATCATAGAAGAATAAAAACACAAACTGCAATCACTTGAACAAAAATCATAACACAAAACGAAAACCAAGCAATAGTGAACATAAAATTGGAATCATACCTTCACCGTCTTTCTTTTCCTCTCCCTCGCCCCGTTGAGAGTGAAGATTCAGTATCCAGATTTCTGCTCAAAGATTTAAAAATGTGGAGGAGATACAACACGTCGTCGTTTTGAGGTAAATCGAGGTGGGCCCCTGCGAGCTGGAGAGTGGGTCCAATGAAATGAGTCCTATACTCCTATTTTCAAGGTTTATAGTCACTCTGCACGTGCCAATTTAATACACGTGTCGCATGGAGAGTGCGTTGGGTGTCCACTTCAGTTAAACAAACCATATAGATTGCCTAAAAGTTAGTTGCGCTACATTATTTCCTTTTATAATACGGGTTGTTAGTGTTTCGTATTATTTTTTCTTATTTTTTCTCAATAAATCTATATGGATAATGATCATACGTACTCTATATGATATTAGGGTCCGTTTTGTTTTAACTCCGTATCAAAAACGAAAAGAAAACGAATCTAGTCCATATGTATACCCTTATTCATGAAAGTTTTTGGAATCATTTCCTTTGAATTGAAGTAATTTTGAGTAAAATTTGATTACTTTTGATACCCTATAGGGAAACAAAATGTGGGGAAACAAGTTTATTTTGCATGAAACAACAAGAAATGATTCCATAAAATCTCATGAATAAGGATATACATATGGACTAAATTCGTTTTCATTTCGTTTTCGGAGTTGAAACCAAACGGGCCCTTAATGTATACATATTTGTAAAAACTATCAAATAAATATTTTTTGAAACAATTTGGTTTACTAGACTTTTTTTAGTTTTGTGTTTAGTAAATGTACCCCTTGGGAGAAGAGTGGGTAGAGTTTGAGAATAAATACAAAAAAGTTGGGGTATATTTACTTAATTGAAACATTAAAAAGCCTAGTTACTACTATAGTTTTTCAAAAAGGCCTAGTTACCAGAATTGCCCAATATTTTTAAGGGTTTACGTATTGTATCCTCGAGTACCCGTTAACCTGTTAGTCATGTGTGACCCTCGAATTGGACTAACTAAAGTGGGTCTGCCACATCCAAGCCCAACTATATTGGGTTTCAACTTTGATTAGTAAATCTAAGAAAAACTAATCATTTATCTCCTTTCAAAATAAATTGTTATAATATTCCTGATATTTCTTTAATTTTCCAATTAATTTATTTATGGCTCAATGCAAAAAGTAAATGAAAAAAAAATGGGTTAAGTAGACTATTTTTATAAGCTTTTGTTTCATATACCCTTCTAATTTTTATCGCTCTAACTAACTTACCACTATTATTCTATTAAAAGTATATTTACTTAATGAGTTTATACAGTCAGTACTTTTAATACAACAATAGTGGTAAAAGACACAGTTAGTCATTGGATGAGTTGGCTAAGTAGGCACTTTTTGTCTATTGTAGTATAGAGTAGGCCCTTTTTTAGTATAGAGTAGGTCAATTCCGAGTTACATAAGTCGTCCAATTCGAGTTACATAAACCCATTACAAAAGATAAATGTTGTACCTAGTGAGTATCGAACTCTGGACGACAACCCCTCCCTCCCAAAGGCCCATTCCAAGTTACATAAGTCGGCCCATTCCGAGTTACATAAGTCGGCCAATTCCGAGTTACATAAGTCGTCCAATTCGAGTTACATAAGCCCATTACAAAATATAAATGTTGTACCTAGTGAGTATCGAACTCTGGACGACAACCCCTCCCACCCTTATACCAGCTGGACTAATTGAACTTCGTGTATTCTCTTGTTCATACACGGTATTAGTACATAATGCTTAATACACAATTTTAATACACAAGTTCAATTACATAATGTTAATACATAATTTTTATTTACACAAGTCCGTCGTTTACACAAGCCTGTCGTTTACACAAGCCCGTTTTTGTTTCAAGCCCATTCGAGTTACACAAGCCCAATTATAACGGTAAAATATGTAGTGAATATCCCGTATTTATAAAATATGTAGTCAATATCCCGTATTTATAAAATATGTAGTCAATATCCTGGGATTGCACAGCATTTTAAAATTGAAAATAGGGTTTCCTGGGAGCTTTTTTTTTGTAAATATGCCAACATTTTAAAATTGAAATTAGGGTTTCCTGGGATTGCACAGCGGCTGCAACGAGAACTGTCCAAATTCGCCTCCAAGACTGCCCAGATCCGTTGGTCGATGCACGTGATTGGCAGGGCGGGGCTGTGCGGCACAATGACGGAGGACGTTCATTGCCGAATGGGGTTGGCGGCGGAACTGGGTTGGGCGGGGTTGTGCGGCGCGAGGCGGGCTGGCGGCGGATCTGGGGTGGGCGGGCCGTGCGGCGCGAGGCGGTCGTTGTCGAAGGGGTTGGGCGTGCTGTGGCTGGGCAACAGATCGGATCTGGGCTGGACGTGCTGTGGTGCGCGAGGCAGTCGTTGTCGAAGGGGCTGGGCGACGGATCGGATCTGGGCTGGGCTGCGGTGTGGAGGCTGATGTTGGAGTCAACGTTGGTGGAGGAACGGCTGGACTGGTTGCGCAAGGCTGCAAGCCGACTTCGATTCACGACTCCGGGATCGTGCAGGTTCGCCCTCCTCCAGTTCGTTGGTGTAGCTCGGTCGCGTTGAGTCCCCAGTGGCGCGGCGCTTCTTCCAGTCCGGTTCATGATTGGGCTGGGCGGAGGACATTCATTGTCGCGAGTCCGAGTACATCTTTCGTTGGAGGCGGATCTAGGCTGAAGGAGGTTGATGAAGTTCAGATCTGGAATCGAGAAACCCTAATTGCTTTATGTTGGATTTAGGATGATTTTATAGGCTTTATAAATTACGTTTTACTCTTATGCCCCTCTAATTATTTATTTATACATTTAAAATTTTAGTCTAAAAATAGAGGGGCCTAGTTAATCTACACTAAACAAAAATGGTCCTATTTCACCAATTATCTCTTAGTCATTTTACCAAAGTAAATTAATTAACCTGTGAAATTGTACAATTAATTTAGTATGTGTCTTATTTGATTTTTTAATTTGTTAATTAAAAATTAACTTTATTTTTTCTAAAAAATGAATCATCCGAGAATAAGTAAACAAAAAAAATGATCAACTTTCTAATATTGACGGTCAATTTTTATATGTTTACTGATTGATTTATTGATGTTTTTCTGTAACACCTTTCTTGATACTTTTGAAACTTATTTAACATATCTCATGAACAAATTTTCTTATAATTATTTATGTCTCTTTTTTTTTGAAAAGTTATAATAATTTAGTTCTTGTCAGATGTATTCATTGAAAAATGGTTAACACATCAATTTAGGTAAAGAGATCAAAGTTTGAATCTTAACCATCAAATTGTAATTCAATCGTTCCACCAAATTTATTTTGTCTATAATTTTTTTTAATTTTCACCTTCTTTCTTATAATTTTTTTTTATGTACGGTAATTCTAGAAAGACAATGGGCAGTTCAGTTATTCCAAATTGAAGGGGCTAAAGTTATGAAGGTTGTACTTCATCTCAATTAAGTGTTTAGTTAATTAAAATTCGCATTCACCTGGAAAAAAAAATCTCAACACACAATTTTTTTTAAAAAATTTAGTCAGCAATAAAACGAGAGTTATACGTGACTTGTTAGATTAATCTCGTGTGTATGATCAAATGTTGATATCATTGAGGGACTTCCACTACATTGTTTCTGGTAAAAAGAATGGTTATTTTCTGGTACACATACAAAATAGTATAAAGTTAAATAATGTACATCCATATGTTGTTGAGTCTATTTCTCCATCCTTTGATTTAGTAGGCTTAATTTAGCTTTTAAAATATGAGTTGCACACTTCTTATTCTCCTTCTTATTGTGGAATTTTTCTATAAAACTTCTATATCATTTCCTCTTTTGCTTCCGTCTTTTTTCTTCAAGACAACATTTTGAGGAATGCTTACGCTCTCTTGATTAACACTTACATTGAGATCAGGAATTGAAGAAGTAACTTTTTCTTCTTCGGTTTGTATGCTTGACAACATCTCTTCCACTTCATGAATAACAACCTCAACGTACTGTCCAAAAATGAGGATGATCTTTCAAAGTTAGCAGCCCATGAAGCTATGTTTACAAACTGATGACACAAATCTCTATATCTTCGAGTAGTATCCAATTGAGGGTCCTCAACAACAATTCGGCCGCTAATATCTCTTAAAGTTCCACTTCGTGCTTCCTTTGTCCATCGCTTCAAAATTTACTTCTTGGGAACCAATTTAAATTTCATCGGATCAAGAACCTTCAAAGCATGAGAACATAATAGTCTCGCTCTATCAAACATATTACAACTACATGAAACTATTTGAGTGAAAGGATCACCAAAAACTTTATACTCTAAATTATCAACCTAGTTATCATCCAAATTGGATATTGCAACTATATATTCATTACTTGATTGACCATCAACCGGTGGCTTGATATAGGCAGTTGTAGACTAATCTTATACATCTTGAAAAGATTCAAAAACCTTAGGAGTATACAACTGGTCAACTTGTCTGAGTAAGGGTGTCCTTTTTATCTTCATCCTAGGCAGTTTTTCACGAGAATCAAATTCAGATTTTATCTCATTTTGACGTTTCTACCTAACAACTCGCTCAAAGTGATTAAAAAACCGCATTATATCCATGATGCTATGCAAATAATCTTTCAAATCTCGATTTAAACTCTCGCACAATTGTGTGCTCCGCATCCCTAAAGAAAACAATATTGATCATATTATGTGTCCACTTCTTCTTCAAATCGTATATACTATTCAACCAAGAGTCTTTTGTTACTTTCTCATGCAATGCATTAAAGCTTCTTCAAACTCATCTTCTTTATCATAATCATACACACAAGCCTTAAAATTTTTAAAAAAAACATTAGGCCCATCATGTAGTACATGTTTCAAACAACCACCTAAAAGATTCCATAGTTTCATCGTATAATAGTGCAGCACCAAATATAACATCTCTAAAATGGTTATAGCCAACAAATACACCAAGTGGTCTATGTTCCTTATTTGTACCGAATTGTAATATCCGGAATTTTTATTCCGTTTATTTCCGTAACAAACCGGATTTCGATTAGTTGATCCATATCCGTCTACTTAGTTAGAGACATTGTTTCAAAATCTATCATTTTATGTAGCTTCCTTCACATAAAATGATAGGATCCTTATAACAAATCCTAAACTATAACATGACCATGACAAGCTGTGACAAGTCGATCAACAAGCCTTCCTCCTTGGTCATTGTAGTTCCGTCCATTTCCGTGCACTCGTTAGTTGGTGATCTCGTTTCCGGACTGCTGCTCCTTTGCGCCAGCACCCAGCGTTGTCCAGCAGCTCAGCGCCCATCTCCAGCGTATCCAACAGCTCAGCAGCCGGCCCAGTCTGTGACCTGCAGCCCAGCGTGCCCAGCGCCCAGCTTCAGCCAGCGTGCACAGCAGTCCAGCCCAGCTGCCTGAGGAGCCCAGCAGTACGCCAGCAGCACGCCATCCGCACAGCCTAGGAAGGAGTCTGCTGCTCTACCTTCTTCAGCCCATACCTTGGCCTTTTGCTGCTGCCTTTCCTTGTTGTCGGCCCAACCACAGGAAGGAGCAGCTGGCCTACAGTTGCATCTTGTGTGCCGGCCCATCAACAACTCAAGCCCAGCTGGAAGATGAAGAATATCAACGTATTCTCCCCTCTTAACTCCCACGTAGCTGCTGTGTAAATAAGGCAAGGAAATCCCCGTAACTGCTCCTGATTTCACGCCAGAAGAGAGAGTATCCACAACGCTCCTACCCTTTTCCCCTCTCCACGTTCAGGATCTCACTCTTCTCATCGATTGCCAGTCTAGGCGCCAGCAGAATCTTTGATCTCTCTATACACAAACGACAGCAGGAGCATCGGCCTTCAGTCCAGGAGCCTATTTTTCTCGATCTCTAGTCAGTACACAGGTGAGTAGAGCCTTCTTCTGCTCCCTCGTATCTGTCCCGACTTGAATAACATGTGTTGCCTGGACCTGCTCATCTACAGATCTAGCGAGCAACAGACAGTCCTCACCTTCGATCAGGAAAAGACTTCACATATTGGTGAGTTGAGTTGCCTTCCCTTCTGTACTGTTTGTTTGTTCGTCCTCTGATGGAACTCTAAATGCACAGCAATCCCTGAACGCCAGCCTGCTCTCTAGCCATTTAGGTCGAGTACCACTGGTCAATTGGAGTAGAGTCAGCAATGAGTTCCATCCAAACTCACTCTTTTATCTAGTGTATACTATTGTAACTTGTTGTAGGGTTTGTAGGATGAGTTTAGGGCTAGTAAATCAGCTAGGGACTGGTGCAATTTAGAATAGAAGAGTGCTGTCAGAAATGGTAAAAATAATAATAATGAACTGTTGTAAAGAAATTGTTTTGCTTGCTTCAGTTTTTAAAGTTAGAAACGGTCAATCTTGTGGATCAATTTTAAAAAGTTAGGGAGAAGATCCACCGTTGAAATTTTAATAGATGATGGGTAGATATATGTAGTTTACTATATTAAAATTTGAGAAGAAATGAACGGTCGGATTAGAAGTTATAAGCTTCCAAAGTAGGGTAGTTAAGCAGTTTTTGCAAACTTGGAAATTTTGGTTAAGTATAAAAAATGTAAGTGTTGTAACCAACTTTGAGAATTTTTATAAAAATGATGGATGAACAGTTTTAAGAAATTCTTGCTCCTAAGGATAGATGGAACATCATAGATGATCTAGAGAATTATTTCGGAATTTTTATAAGTTTATACGAATTTCATATTTGAAGCCGAAGTTGGACCTTTACGATCTTTCGGAAAAATAGGAAAATAGTTAAAGTGCCAATTTGTAACCAAACTAAACTTTAGGAGTTAGAATATGACTTTATAGTCTCAAATAAGAGTTTAGACAAGAATTTTGGAAATTCTGGGAGTTTCGGGACTAAGGATAAAATAGTCATTTTACCATAAATTAGTACTGTAATCAGTTCTGTCCTATGACGATCTTCTATCTTAGAAGTCTTAGATTTCTAATTACGTTGGAGTGTGCTAATGCACTTATCTCCTTTGACAGACAACTGAGTTGCTACAGTTTACAAAGCGAGTTGGGTTTACAGAGAATCGAGATTTATAACAGGTAAGTCCTTTGGGCTTACTTAGCTGACTTCTGAATATGAGCATGAATAATGATAGTGGTGTGTGATTGTGATGTTTAGAGTTATAGGTTGTGATAAATATTTACCGACCTATACTTGGCCTAAGAGTAACGGGCAGTGGCATTCTGCTCAGTTAGCTTGAGGGCGCTGAGGGTTTCTTTAGAGACTAGTTCACACTCGGTTTGTAGTGATGCTACCGGCGGAGGTAAGCGAGACCTACACCCAGTTGGATAAGGAACGGAGGCGAGAACTCTTAAGATTCTCGTGCCACAACTGTAAAAATTGAATAAGATGAATCACCTAAGTAATAGATAATAAACGGTTGTGTGCCAACATGATGTTTATTTATATTATTCTGCGTGTGTTTGTGCTGTTATTATTCTACTTATATTTGGATAGTTAGCTAACAGTTGTCATGTTGTGTAGACGTACCACATGTTAGAGCAGATGCCGAGTGATCCGGATGGTAGTGGCCAGCCAGGGTGTCGTACTTTTAGGACGTGTTGCAGTTTCTTTATTTGTGGGATTTCCAATTGGACCTTGGTTCTTTTCTTCCGTAGTTGTTATCTTATGTTTTCCGGCTGTTGGTTGTTCTGGTCACATTCATACGTTGTTAAGACTTAATTTATGATTTTCGGTTTTTCCTTATCTGTGCCTTGTTGTAAGATCTTGTTAAGTTGTTGTCAAACTAAGGTCGGGACCCACTGTGAGGTCCTAACCAGTAACTTTCCAAGTTGTAAAATTTGGGGTGTTACAACATGGTATCAGAGCTCTAGGTTGGCAACAATGGCACTTGAAATCTTCTAAAAGGCCATATAAGTAAATAAGCAGAACCCGAAAGGGGTCTGAGTTTCTAAAAGGAATTTTGGTTTTACAATGCATGCATAGTCGAGTTGGGATAGAAAGTACGGATGACCACCACTACCTCCGCGGATCTCGGTATTCTTAGTATTATTATTATAGACTTTTACTGCTTACGATAGATTAGTTAGATTATAAATGTAGTTGTTACTGTTCGTGCAGATGGCACGTACTAGGGCTACACCAGCGACTGGCCGAGGTAGGGGTCGTCCCCCCTTCCTCCAGTTAGACAGGATCGAGCTGATAGGACCCCTGCTGTTAGAGGGCGTGGTCGTGGGGGTAGACCTCCACTAGGGAGAGGTCGAGGACGAGTTCCTCGAGAGGATCCACATGCAACAAGCATGCCAAAGGCTGCTGTGGAACAGGTAGCTGAGAGTGTAGGTCCCGAGGTCAGGCATGAGACCGCCGCTAGGTCTGGAGCACAGGGAGCACTTTCGACTGAGTCAGGGCGTGTTTCTATTGGAGCATCTGAGTATAGAGAGTACAGAGCATACGTTGAGCGTATGGAGGAGGGTGCTAGAGTTGAGAGGCTTACCCAGGTACCGCCGGTGGTACCGGCCCGGTCAGTTCAGGTGACACAGGGGGTGTCCCAGGTACCGGCTGTACCTGAGAGGAGAGTTAATGCTGATAGAGCGCCTACTGGGTCTAGAGCACCGAGACCGGATGAGTGGTTGAAGGCTTTCAACTCTCAAAAGGTTCCCTCATTCAGTGGAGAAATAGGGCTAGAGGTGGAGCACTGGATAGGGAAGATAGAGACTGCTTTAGAGGCGATACGTTGGCCCGAGGATCGACAGGTGGATTTGGTGCAGACCTGTTTCACAGATGATGCTCATTCATGGTGGCGGACCATTCGTAGCCGAGTCACCAGTTGGGAGCAGATGAGGAACATTGTTAGGGACAGGTACTGTCCTGTCTCGCTGAGGAGGGAGATATTCCAAGATTTCATTGAGGCGGGATTTGAGGATATCCCTATTGCTGCTGCCATAAAGAAGTTTTAGAAGGAGTTGACCCTACTTGGACCAGCTGCACCTCCAGAAGAGCAGCATGTTTACCTTTTCTCCAGGAGATTGAGAGAGAGTACCCGATCATATCTGGCAGGATTTCGTTGTGAGACTTTGTTGGACTATCAGGATAGGGCCTCTGCTTATGAGAGAGATAGGCCAGCTTCGAGGAAAGCAGTTCAGTCTAGTGGGCCGGATAAGCGGCAGAAGACAGGACATGCTGGTAGCAGTGCAGTAGTAGCAGGTTATGGTCGAGGACAAACTCAGGGGAGGCCCAGCTACCACCCTACAGTTCAGACTTCAGGTAGAGATCGACAATGCTTTAACTGTGGTAGCCGCGATCACATTAAGACGGACTGCCAAAGGCCACCTACCACTTGCTTCACTTGTGGGAAGCCGGGACACAGGGCTACTTTCTGCCGTCAGGGTAGGGCCCCTTCGCAGCAGGGATCTTCTCCTGCAGGTGCTGAGAAGAGTGGACAGAGACCTCCTCAGTACCGAGCACCGAGTCAGCAGCAACAACAATACCGGGCTCCAGGACATCCTGCTTCATACAGTACGGCACAAGGATCAGGTCGTGGCAGGGGACGTGGTAGTACCACTGACACCAGAGGAGGACCATCGAGAGTGTTCGAGCTGAGGAGCACTGAGCAGCCTACAGCACCCGCGACCACAGGTACTATTTGGATCCATGACTTACCTGTGCGAGTTTTATTTGATACGGGTGTTACGCACTCCTTTATATTAGATGCATGCGTAGATAGGTTGTCCTTAGCTACAATAGAGGGTGTACCTTTTGTGGTGGGGTTACGAGATGGGGGTAAGGTTAGAGGATCCCGAGAGATTTATGACTGCCCTATTCATCTGGGAGGCCGGATTTGGTTGGTAAATTTCCTAGTCATGCCCTTAGCACATGAGGACGTGATATTGGGGATAGATTGGATGACTAGACATGGAGCAGTCTTAGATATTGGTAAGAGAACTGTGACTGTCGCCACTGAGGAGGGTCACAGAGTGATATTCCGAGGTTTGGACCTCGGAAAATCCGGCACAGTTATCAGCGCCGTGAGAGCAGCCAGACTGATAGCACAGGGTTGCGAGGCCTTCTGGTGTTATGCCATGAAGGAGCGCAAGAGCCTGACAGTAGAAGAGATACCAGTTGCATGCGAGTTTGCAGAGGTATTCAGTGACGACTTACCAGGGCTACCTCCACAGAGGAGTGTTGATTTCAGCATTGAGTTAGAGCCGGGCACGAGACCGATCTCGAAGGCCCCGTACCGTATGACACCGATAGAGCTGCTTGAGCTGAAGAAGCAGTTAGAGGAGTTAGCAGAGAAGGGCTTCATACGCCCTAGTGTTTCTCCCTGGGGAGCACCAGTATTATTTGTAAGGAAGAAGGATGGATCGATGAGGCTGTGTATTGACTACCGGGAGTTGAACAAGGTCACCATCAAGAATAAGTATCCACTGCCTCGCATAGATGATCTACTAGACCAGCTGCATGGGGGCGTCAGTGTTCTCAAGGATAGACTTGAGATCAGGTTATCACCAGCTGAGAGTGAGAGACCAGAACATACCTAAGACGGCATTCTGGACTAGGTATGGCCACTATGAGTTTGTAGTGATGCCATTCGGGCTCACTAATGCACCAACAATATTTATGGAGTTGATGAATGGGATTTTCATCGACTTTTTAGACCAGTTTGTAGTGGTCTTCATTGACGACATCCTAGTTTACTCTAGGAGTCGAGAGGAGCATGCCGGACACTTGAAGACAGTATTATAAATTCTACAGGATAGCCAGCTATATGCTAAGCTATCCAAGTGCGAGTTCTGGATATCAGAGGTGGCTTTCCTAGGCCATGTAGTGACTGCTGAGGGGATTAAGGTCGACCCGGCGAAGATTGAGTCAGTGTCTTCTTGGCAACCTCCAAAGAATGTTAAGGAGGTTCGCAGCTTTCTTGGATTGACAGGTTATTACCGCCGGTTTGTGGAAGGGTTTTCCCTGATCGCCCGACCACTTACTTGTCTCCTGAGGAAGACTACTCGGTTCGTCTAGTCTGAGCCGTGTCAGCAGAGTTTTGAGGAGCTGAAGAGGAGATTGACGTCTGCTCCGATTTTAGCACAGCCTGAGGGTATAGAGGACTTTGTAGTGTACAGTGACGCATCCAAGCTGGGCTTGGGGTGTGTCTTGATGCAGAGGGGTAAGGTCATAGCATATGCGTCTCGATAGCTGAAGACGTATGAGGAGAACTACCCTACCCATGACCTAGAGTTAGCTGCAGTGGTACATGCTTTTAAGATCTGGCGTCACTATCTCTATGGGGCGACCTGTCAGATCTTCACAGACCATAAGAGTCTGAAGTACATATTCACTCAGCGGGAGTTGAATAACCGCCAGAGGCGGTGGCTAGAGTTGATCAAGGATTTCGACCTTGAGATTATCTACCACCCCGGGAAGGCGAATGTAGTTGCTGACGCTTTGAGTCGGAAGACGCCTCGGGAGAAGGCGATAGCCCGGTTGACAGTACAACCACAGTTACAGAGAGACTTAGCTTGGTTGGAGGTAGAGATCCAGTTCCCCGATACAGCTCATCAGTTAGCCACCTTAGAGTTACTTCCTGATCTGTTGGGTGAGATCCGACAAAAGCAAGAGACATGTCCGACTTTGACCCGGATCCGAGACCGGATGTCACGAGATGAGGCACCTCAGTTCACTATTGGTGCCGATGGAGTGATGAGACGTCAAGACCGCATCTGTGTACCATCAGACAGTGAGTTGAGACAGAGAATACTAGGTGAGGCTCATGCTACCCCATACTCCGTACATCCAGGAGCGAGTAAGATGTATAAGGACGTGAGACGTTCCTTCTGGTGGGGTGGTTTGAAGCCTGATGTGGCTCAGTATGTAGCCTAGTGTGCGACTTGTCAGCAGGTCAAGATTGAGCATCGCAGGTCCGGAGGAGAGCTCCACACACTTCTAGTACCACATTGGAAGTGGGAGGATATATCTATGGATTTTGTTACAGGGTTGAGGCTCAGCAGAGGTTTTGATGCTATTTGGGTAGTGGTAGACCGTCTGACGAAGACCGCACGTTTCATTCCGATTAAGGAAACGTGGCCGGTAAGTCGTCTAGCTGAGGAGTTCACCAGACACATTGTGAGGTTTCATGGAGTACCGAGGACGATCGTCTCCGACAGAGATGGACGTTTTACCTCGAGATTTTGGCAGCAGATACATACTGCTTTGGGGACGAGTCTCCACTTTACCACTGCCTATCACCCACAGACAGACGGTCAGTCTGAGAGGACCATTCAGACCTTAGAGAACACGTTGCGGGCGTGTGTATTAGATTGGGGGCAGGTATGGCCAGATCACCTCCCACTAGTAGAGTGATCATATAATAACAGTTGGCACGCGTCTATTGGGATGGCACCTTATGAGGCTTTATACGGGCGGAGATATCGTACACCGTTGTGATGGGATGAGCCTAGCAAGGTTGATGGGGTAGTACCAAATCAGATACAGGATGACATCGCCCGGGTTGCCTTAGTCCGGGAGCGGATGTTAGCAGCTCAGAGTCGTCAGAAATCCTACGCCGATAAACGGCGTCGACCTTTGGAGTTTAGAGTAGGTGCACATGTGTGGTTGAGAGTGTCACCGACGAGAGGTGTTCGGGGTTTCGGCATTAAGGGGAAGCTGAGTCCCCGATATGTCGGTCCATTTGAGATCTTAGAGAGAGTCGGAGAGGTTGCCTACCGATTAGCACTGCCACCGAGATTGGAGGGAGTCCATCCAGTTTTTCATGTATCTCAGCTGAGAGAGTACATACCGGATCCTAGACACGTCATCAGTCATGAGGATCTGATAGTCGAGCCAGACCACACTTTTGTGGAGTACCCAGTAGTCATCCTAGAGCGTAGTACTAGGCGTCTGCGTTCTAAGGAGATACCGATGTTGAGGATCCAGTGGTCGAGACGAGGAGCTGATGAGGCTACCTGGGAGACAGAGGAGAGTATTAGACGTAACTATCCTGAGTTCTTTGCGGAGTTAGCCGCTACCTCAGTATAGACGGGTTAGTACTGAGACGATACTTTATATGCTTTCTGTGATTTTATGTTTGAATGAGTGTTTATGTTTACGTGATTAATAGCATGAATAGTTGCATACCGACGGGGAGATTGTTTGGGTAGATACCTTGTTCTAAGTTTCGGGACGAAACTTATTTTAAGGGGGTACTGATGTAATGTCCGGAATTTTTATTCTTTTTATTTCCGTATCAAACCGGATTACGATCAGTTGATCCATATCCGTCTACTTAGTTAGAGACATTGTTTCAAAATCTATCATTTTATGTAGCTTCCTTCACATAAAATGATAGGATCCTTATAACAAATCCTAAACTATAACATGACCATGACAAGCTGTGACAAGTCAATCAACAAGCCTTCCTCCTTGGCCATTGTAGTTCCGTCCATTTCCGTGCACCCGTTAGTTGGTGATCTCGTTTCCGGACTGCTGCTCCTTTGCGCCAGCACCCAGCGTTGTCCAGCAGCTCAGCGCCCATCTCTAGCGTATCCAGCAGCTCAGCAGCCGGCCCAGTCCGTGACCTACAACCCAGCGTGCCCAGCGCCCAGCTTCAGCCAGCGTGCACAACAGTCCAGCCCAGCTGCCTGAGGAGCCCAGCAGTACGCCAGCAGCTTGCCAGCAGCACGCAATCCGCGCAACCCAGGAAGGAGCCTGCTGCTCTACCTTCTTCAGCCCATACCTTGGCCTTTTGCTGCTGCCTTTCCTTGCTGTCGGCCCAACCACAGGAAGGAGCAGCTGACCTACAGTTGCAGCTTGTGTGCCGGCCCATCAACAACTCGAGCCCAGCTGGAAGATGAAGAATATCAACGTATTCTCCCCTCTTAACTCCCACGTAGCTGTTGTGTAAATAAGGCAAGGAAATCCCCGTAACTGCTCCTGATTTCACGCCAGAAGAGAGAGTATCCACAACGCTCCTACCCTTTTCCCCTCTCCACGTTCAGGATCTCACTCTTCTCATCGATTGTCAGTCTAGGCGCCAGCAGAATCTTTGATCTCTCTATACACAAACGACAGCAGAAGCATCGGCCTTCAGTCCAGGAGCCTATTTTTCTCGATCTCCAGTCAGTACACAGGTGAGTAGAGCCTTCTTCTGCTCCCTCGTATTTGTCCCGACTTGAATAACATGTGTTGCCTGGACCTGCTCATCTACAGATCTAGCGAGCAACAGACCGTCCTCGCCTTCGATCGGGAAAAGACTTCACATATTGGTGAGTTGAGTTGCCTTCCCTTCTGTACTGTTTGTTTGTTCGTCCTCTGATGGAACTCTAAATGCGCAGCAATCCCTGAACGGCTGCCTGCTCTCTAGCCATTTAGGTCGAGTACCACTGGTCAATTGGAGTAGAGCCAGCAGTGAGTTCCATCCAAACTCACTCTTTTATCTAGTGTATACTATTGTAACTTGTTGTAGGGTTTGTAGGATGAGTTTAGGGCTAGTAAATCAGCTAGGGACTGGTGCAATTTAGAATAGAAGAGTGCTGTCAGAAATGGTAAAAATAATAATAATGAACTGTTGTAAAGAAATTGTTTTGCTTGCTTCAGTTTTTAAAGTTAGAAACGGTCAATCTTGTGGATCAATTTTAAAAAGTTAGGGAGAAGATCCACCGTTGAAATTTTAATAGATGATGGGTAGATATATGTAGTTTACTATATTAAAATTTGAGAAGAAATGAACGGTCGGATTAGAAGTTATAAGCTTCCAAAGTAGGGTAGTTAAGCAGTTTTTGCAAACTTGGAAATTTTGGTTAAGTATAAAAAATGTAAGTGTTGTAACCAACTTTGAGAATTTTTATAAAAATGATGGATGAACAGTTTTAAGAAATTCTTGCTCCTAAGGATAGATGGAACATCATAGATGATCTAGAGAATTATTTCGGAATTTTTATAAGTTTATACGAATTTCATATTTGAAGCCGAAGTTGGACCTTTACGATCTTTCGGAAAAATAGGAAAATAGTTAAAGTGCCAATTTGTAACCAAACTAAACTTTAGGAGTTAGAATATGACTTTATAGTCTCAAATAAGAGTTTAGACAAGAATTTTGGAAATTCTGGGAGTTTCGGGACTAAGGATAAAATAGTCATTTTACCATAAATTAGTACTGTAATCAGTTCTGTCCTATGACGATCTTCTATCTTAGAAGTCTTAGATTTCTAATTACGTTGGAGTGTGCTAATGCACTTATCTCCTTTGACAGACAACTGAGTTGCTACAGTTTACAAAGCGAGTTGGGTTTACAGAGAATCGAGATTTATAACAGGTAAGTCCTTTGGGCTTACTTAGCTGACTTCTGAATATGAGCATGAATAATGATAGTGGTGTGTGATTGTGATGTTTAGAGTTATAGGTTGTGATAAATATTTACCGACCTATACTTGGCCTAAGAGTAACGGGCAGTGGCATTCTGCTCAGTTAGCTTGAGGGCGCTGAGGGTTTCTTTAGAGACTAGTTCACACTCGGTTTGTAGTGATGCTACCGGCGGAGGTAAGCGAGACCTACACCCAGTTGGATAAGGAACGGAGGTGAGAACTCTTAAGATTCTCGTGCCACAACTGTAAAAATTGAATAAGATGAATCACCTAAGTAATAGATAATAAACGGTTGTGTGCCAGCATGATGTTTGTTTATATTACTTTGCGTGTGTTTGTGTTGTTATTATTGATAACACGATTTATGATCTAGATTTAGACACTCATTTAGATAGATTTTCCGCTCATTCATGCATGGTTTAGCATTAGTTCACGGCGTTTGCACTCAAACCACGTATTTTGTCGAGATAGACGTCTACTCGGACTTTTGCTTGCTTTGTAGGTATTTTGGGAGATTTAAGAGCCTAATCGATACATCCGAGGATCATTCCTCGAGATGACACACTTCCGGACTCATTGGAATGCAAGATAAGGGCTAAGGAGGACTCATGGAGCCTTGCCAACACAAGCCATGCACTGAATCATGGCTTAACGAGCCTAGGAGAGGCTTCTGGACAAAACCACGGTCTAAGCCCTTTCCACGGCCGTGATTATGACCGTAATTCTTGCCAGGACCACATTGACAGCTGGCCACGATCTCTTCCATTGCTCTTGCATCTTAGTGGGTATTTAAAGGATTTTGCAGGCTGTAATTGGGAATCTCTTCTCCTCTCTTTTGACCTACCTTTCTTCCCCAAAGCATTTGGCCATAGTTGCCTCTCTTCCAAGCACCCATTAGGGGTGTTCTTGGAAGAGATTAGTATAGATTCTCGTTTTAGAGTGAGATTAGAGTGGATTCGAGTGAAGCTTTCATTGTTGTCAAGTTAGATTTGCTCTTGGAGCCTTGTAAGAATTTGGTAATTTCTGTTCTATGCTTTTAATGTCTTTTCTTGGGATTGTTCTTCATCATTTGACCATGACTTGCAAGCATGCTTTATTTGTGGAGATTGATCTTGAAATGAATGTTGTTGGCTAGATAGATTGCGATTCTAGAGTAAGGAAAGAAGGGCTATGGCTAAGACCATGAATGGATGAACTTAGATTTTTACCCTTGGATGACTTGTGTTCTTGAAATCCTAGTGTTTGTTGAGCTAATTCTATCCTAGGGAGACCTAGTGTTAGCAACTAAGGGTTTAGAAGAGACTTACCCGGTGATTCTTACTCTTAGGTTTAAAAGATGACAAGCCTTAGGTAGTGGTGAGCCTCACAAGCCGCCATTGGACTAAGTGTGCTAGGATAGTTGCTTAGAACTTCCCTTTCCGAGACTTACCCGGTAAGGATAGGTTAGATCTCTAGGTAACAATCCGGTTTGTGTAGAATTCCTATCCTTAGGTTCTTAGAGACTTACCCGGTAATGAGACCTTAGGAATGGACTAGTGGACCATGAGACCTACCCGGTAATTGATCCCAATCTAGAAACGCTTAATCCCAACGTATCATATTTAATCCGAGGAATGAATAGATAGCTTGAGCCTATGCCATACCCGGACTTCCAAACTCTAGAATCCGCTTTGTTATTCCCATTCTCCTATCTTTAGTGTTAGTGTGTCTTTGTGTTGCTTGATTGTGTTCACATACTTGTGATCTTTGTTTGATCACCCAAAACCCTCCAAAAACATTGTGTTTTCCATTTTCTTTATTCCTCATCTTATCTTAGTCTAGATTCACACTATTTTCGATCATTGAATGACTTAGTCTCACCTCAGTCCTTGAGTTCGACCTCGGAATACTATCCCTACTACAAACGACCCGTACACTGCGGGTTTCGCTAGGTAGTTTAGGATTTAGTTCGAGTTTATAAATGTAAAGCTTTTTGTGCTACATCCTAGCGTGAACAAGTTTTTGGCGCCGTTGCCGGGGACTAGGTTAAGATTAAGTCATTTGCTTTTGATTGTTTTTAGTGTTTATCTTTCTTGTTACTTTTGATCTTGTGTTGTTTTTGTCTTTGCCTTTTCATGTTTGCCATGGACGGATTGTACCTCCAAGACGACCTTGACAACATGGAGTATGAGGGATGGATGGAAGACCAAGATCTAGGACCTCTCCATGATGAGTTTGAGTATTGGGAGGAGTTCAATGTCTATCATGAGTCCCATGATCAAGCTCACATGATTACATTACCTCATGAGGAACCTCACCATCAACCTCATGAAGATCGATTGGAATCAATGCTAGAGAAAATGTTGAGGAAGATGGATGATCTAGAAAGCAACCTTGCTTCTATTTCTAGTTCCCACATGGAGCTTGAAGCGGAAGTGTGTCATCAAGAGGAGGTTCACTATGAGGAGATCCAAGAATTTCCCGATTCAACCATAACCAATAGAAGCCTTGAGGAAGAGTTGAAAGAAGCTCGAGAGCAATTGTGGCTAAGGGATTTGGCCCTGAAGGAAGAAAGGAGATTGAATACCGAGAGAGAAGAGCAAATGAGGAGGGAGATTGAGGAGATTAGGAATGCTCTTATGCTAGGAGATCCTACCATTCTTCAAGATTCACCTCCATCTCCTTCACCTTTAGAGGAGTGCAATGAAGTATTCTCATCCCCGGACATCCTTGCCATCAACCCCGGAACCATACATGAAGAGCTCACTTGGAACGGATGCAGCAGAGTGAACCACGGCCGTGGAGGACAAACCACGCCCGTGGGAGCCAACAGAGAGAACCACAGCCGTGGAGTACAAACCACGCCCGTGGAAGGTCCTGTAGTGGTCCATCCTAAGCCAATCTCAGCTCCCTCCGGTCCTTTCTTGCTTGCCCGGAGTACATACGAAGATTGGAGCCCCTTTCCTAAGGATTCTCCATTATTGAATGAAGAAAGCAAGCATGATGGATCCATGATGGTTATGAAGTACTTCAATCAAGGATTCTTTCCGAGAATCGGCTTTCCTCGGATCATAGAGGATGAGGATGACAAGCGCTTCACCGGAGTGACCGCGGAGTATAAATTGCCTAAGTATGGGGTGGCACCTATGGTTGCAACTCTCTACTATCATCAAGGATGCGGTGATGAAGGAGTCTACTACTCACCGGTGAAGAGAGAACTTAAGGCTTATTTGGGCATCAAGTGGCCCTTGCTTGTCATCATGGATTCCGGGAAAAGATGGTTGCTTGGACTCCTCAAGCAAACCATGGTATTCGAGGTGGATTAACATATCCACGGAGTTTGGTCAAGCTAATGACCTAAAAGAAGCGCTTAATGGGAGGCAACCCATTAGTACAACTCTTTCTCTTTTCTCTTTTGCCTTTGTTTTTGCTTTTGTGTGTTTTTGTGTTTTGTGTTTGTGGTAGATTTTAGGTAATGAGGAAGCCTAACAAGGCGAGTTGATGACGATGATTCCGTTTTCAAACATGGGTGGAGCGGACGTGAGGCTTGGACGGCTTGAGGTGTCTTGTTAGATGGAAGAGCTCCCATCTCACATATACCTTGGCGCGGGTCTCGACGCCGGAATGATTATGAAGAGCTCTCTACCATGCTTGATCGATCATCCATCACCACCACTCCACACGAGTTCATCCCAAATACCGAAGCAAACCATTTTACATTGTGAGAACCTTCTTTCACTCTCTTTACTTGAATACCACATTGGGGACAATGTGTTTCTAAGTATGGGGTGGGGTTTGCATGATCTTTTGCATGACTAGCATCTAGAGTAGTTCTTTTTAGTCACATGTTTTATTATGTCTTGCATTGTACATACATATTTAAAAATTTTCAAAAAAAATTCAGAAAATTTAAAAAATTTTGTGCTTTCTAGGCTTGGATATGACCCTAATGATGAACCTTGTCTTGTGGATTGGCTATGGATGGCCTTGTGTGTTTAATTGATGATGCATATGTGGACTTGAAATACTTATCTTGAATTCCATGAATGACTTGTGATTATGATGCTTGCCTTGATTTAATTGAGGATTGAAAGTCGAAATTGCATGCTAGTTCTTACACATCAATTAGGAGTGATTAAGGCAATTCATCTTCCTCTACTTCTCATCTTAATCATGTTGCTTGAGCACCTCAATTGAGATAAATTTGACCTCTTTTGACCCATCCGGGAATAGGAGCATGTTAGTGTGTTGATGTGTGTGAAAAGCAAGTATGGGGTGAAGTTGTTGATGAAAGGAATGTCATGAATGAAGTGCTGAAATTGTTGTGAAAGTGTAGCCAAAAATATAGGTTTGGGGACGTTGGCTTAAATGACAAGTAACTCGGTACACTTCACATAATCGGGTGTTGGTGCCTTGCCAAAGTCGAATAAACCAATAGTCCTAACGAGCTTTGGTATGTGTGTCCGGTGTGGATGCACCTCGAAAACTAAGAAAAAGCCCGAGGACGGCTAATCACCAAGGTTTCGGCTTTTGTACACCAATGCCATTGTCTCAAAAGAAAAAGAAAAAGAAAAAGAAAAGAAAGAAAAGAAAATAAAGAAAAAATATGCACTTGGGGGAAGTTGATAAGAAATGTGAAGTTGTGGTTGTTTAGTTCCTTTCCCGGATTAGCATCACATAGCCTAGAAAATTCCCACCTAATCACAACGTTTCTTAGCCTTCTATTTTACAAGTCCTTTTGACCTACTTGCATGTGTGTAAGACTAAGTGATTTAGATTGGATATACTCATGATCATCTTGACTTCTTCATCTTTACATTTCATTGCATGCTATCAAGTTAAGTGTAATTGTCTTTCCATGCTTTCATTTATTTGATACATAATTGCTTGTCCATTGCCATGAAACATGACTATGAAGGTGATCCAATATTAGAAGCACAACTCCAAAAAGATTTTGCCATTTTTCTGCATACATAAATCATGTCATCTTTTAGTCTATAGTTGGGAATTTGCTTGGGGACGAGCAAACCTTAAGTATGGGGTATTTTGATAACACGATTTATGATCTAGATTTAGACACTCATTTAGATAGATTTTCCGCTCATTCATGCATGGTTTAGCATTAGTTCACGGCGTTTGCACTCAAACCACGTATTTTGTCGAGATAGACGTCTACTCGGACTTTTGCTTGCTTTGTAGGTATTTTGGGAGATTTAAGAGCCTAATCGATACATCCGAGGATCATTCCTCGAGATGACACACTTCCGGACTCATTGGAATGCAAGATAAGGGCTAAGGAGGACTCATGGAGCCTTGCCAACACAAGCCATGCACCGAATCATGGCTTAACGAGCCTAGGAGAGGCTTCTGGACAAAACCACGGTCTAAGCCCTTTCCACGGCCGTGATTATGACCGTAATTCTTGCCAGGACCACATTGACAGCTGGCCACGATCTCTTCCATTGCTCTTGCATCTTAGTGGGTATTTAAAGGATTTTGCAGGCTGTAATTGGGAATCTCTTCTCCTCTCTTTTGACCTACCTTTCTTCCCCAAAGCATTTGGCCATAGTTGCCTCTCTTCCAAGCACCCATTAGGGGTGTTCTTGGAAGAGATTAGTATAGATTCTCGTTTTAGAGTGAGATTAGAGTGGATTCGAGTGAAGCTTTCATTGTTGTCAAGTTGGATTTGCTCTTGGAGCCTTGTAAGAATTTGGTAATTTCTATTCTATGCTTTTAATGTCTTTTCTTGGGATTGTTCTTCATCATTTGACCATGACTTGCAAGCATGCTTTATTTGTGGAGATTGATCTTGAAATGAATGTTGTTGGCTAGATAGATTGCGATTCTAGAGTAAGGAAAGAAGGGCTATGGCTAAGACCATGAATGGATGAACTTAGATTTTTACCCTTGGATGACTTGTGTTCTTGAAATCCTAGTGTTTGTTGAGCTAATTCTATCCTAGGGAGACCTAGTGTTAGCAACTAAGGGTTTAGAAGAGACTTACCCGATGATTCTTACTCTTAGGTTTAAAAGATGACAAGCCTTAGGTAGTGGTGAGCCTCACAAGCCGCCATTGGACTAAGTGTGCTAGGATAGTTGCTTAGAACTTCCCTTTCCGAGACTTACCCGGTAAGGATAGGTTAGATCTCTAGGTAACAATCCGGTTTGTGTAGAATTCCTATCCTTAGGTTCTTAGAGACTTACCCGGTAATGAGACCTTAGGAATGGACTAGTGGACCATGAGACCTACCCGGTAATTGATCCCAATCTAGAAACGCTTAATCCCAACGTATCATAGTTAATCCGAGGAATGAATAGATAGCTTGAGCCTATGCCATACCCGGACTTCCAAACTCTAGAATCCGCTTTGTTATTCCCATTCTCCTATCTTTAGTGTTAGTGTGTCTTTGTGTTGCTTGATTGTGTTCACATACTTGTGATCTTTGTTTGATCACCCAAAACCCTCCAAAAACATTGTGTTTTCCATTTTCTTTATTCCTCATCTTATCTTAGTCTAGATTCACACTATTTTCGATCATTGAATGACTTAGTCTCACCTCAGTCCTTGAGTTCGACCTCGGAATACTATCCCTACTACAAACGACCCGTACACTGCGGGTTTCGCTAGGTAGTTTAGGATTTAGTTCGAGTTTATAAATGTAAAGCTTTTTGTGCTACATCCTAGCGTGAACAAGTTTTTGGCGCCGTTGCCGGGGACTAGGTTAAGATTAAGTCATTTGCTTTTGATTGTTTTTAGTGTTTATCTTTCTTGTTACTTTTGATCTTGTGTTGTTTTTGTCTTTGCCTTTTCATGTTTGCCATGGACGGATTGTACCTCCAAGACGACCTTGACAACATGGAGTATGAGGGATGGATGGAAGACCAAGATCTAGGACCTCTCCATGATGAGTTTGAGTATTGGGAGGAGTTCAATGTCTATCATGAGTCCCATGATCAAGCTCACATGATTACATTACCTCATGAGGAACCTCACCATCAACCTCATGAAGATCGATTGGAATCAATGCTAGAGAAAATGTTGAGGAAGATGGATGATCTAGAAAGCAACCTTGCTTCCATTTCTAGTTCCCACATGGAGCTTGAAGCGGAAGTGTGTCATCAAGAGGAGGTTCACTATGAGGAGATCCAAGAATTTCCCGATTCAACCATAACCAATAGAAGCCTTGAGGAAGAGTTGAAAGAAGCTCGAGAGCAATTGTGGCTAAGGGATTTGGCCCTGAAGGAAGAAAGGAGATTGAATACCGAGAGAGAAGAGCAAATGAGGAGGGAGATTGAGGAGATTAGGAATGCTCTTATGCTAGGAGATCCTACCATTCTTCAAGATTCACCTCCATCTCCTTCACCTTTAGAGGAGTGCAATGAAGTATTCTCATCCCCGGACATCCTTGCCATCAACCCCGGAACCATACATGAAGAGCTCACTTGGAACGGATGCAGCAGAGTGAACCACGGCCGTGGAGGACAAACCACGCCCGTGGGAGCCAACAGAGAGAACCACAGCCGTGGAGTACAAACCACGCCCGTGGAAGGTCCTGTAGTGGTCCATCCTAAGCCAATCTCAGCTCCCTCCGGTCCTTTCTTGCTTGCCCGGAGTACATACGAAGATTGGAGCCCCTTTCCTAAGGATTCTCCATTATTGAATGAAGAAAGCAAGCATGATGGATCCATGATGGTTATGAAGTACTTCAATGAAGGATTCTTTCCGAGAATCGGCTTTCCTCGGATCATAGAGGATGAGGATGACAAGCGCTTCACCGGAGTGACCGCGGAGTATAAATTGCCTAAGTATGGGGTGGCACCTATGGTTGCAACTCTCTACTATCATCAAGGATGCGGTGATGAAGGAGTCTACTACTCACCGGTGAAGAGAGAACTTAAGGCTTATTTGGGCATCAAGTGGCCCTTGCTTGTCATCATGGATTCCGGGAAAAGATGGTTGCTTGGACTCCTCAAGCAAACCATGGTATTCGAGGTGGATTAACATATCCACGGAGTTTGGTCAAGCTAATGACCTAAAAGAAGCGCTTAATGGGAGGCAACCCATTGGTACAACTCTTTCCCTTTTCTCTTTTGCCTTTGTTTTTGCTTTTGTGTGTTTTTGTGTTTTGTGTTTGTGGTAGATTTTAGGTAATGAGGAAGCCTAACAAGGCGAGTTGATGACGATGATTCCGTTTGCAGTTGTCATGTTGTGTAGACGTACCACAGGTTAGAGCAGATGCCGAGTGATCCGGATGGTAGTGGTCAGCCGGGGTGTCGTACTTTTAGGGCGTGTTGCAGTTTCTTTATTTGTGGGATTTCCAGTTGGACCTTGGTTCTTTTCTTCTATCCGTAGTTGTTATCTTATGTTTTCCGGCTGTTGGTTGTTCTGGTCACATTCATACGTTGTTAAGACTTAATTTATGATTTTCGCTTTTTCCTTATCTATGCCTTGTTGTAAGATCTTGTTAAGTTGTTGTCAAACTAAGGTCGGGACCCACTGTGAGGTCCTAACCAATAACTCTCCAAGTTGTAAAATTTGGGGTGTTACACAAATGTAGTATCAAAAACAACCACTTCCCCAAATAACGCATAATCTATGAGCATTTTTGCATCATCCCAAAAGATGTTCGTTATTTGCTCTTCACTATCCAACTAAATTGAGTATTGAAATGAAGGGTTCTCAACTGTTTGCATATGAAAATACCCCAATAGACTTCCAGCTTCCCCGCACATCAAGTTTCGTTGACGTCTTCTTTACACATAATTTTTGTGATCCCGGTGTGTATAGCCAAGATTAGCGGATCCGCCAAAATACGATCCTATAAACGCATGTGCCACTTTAGGCTTGATTCCCGAGTTATCAGCAAGCTCAATTTCAACTGCTTGGGCTTTTGATATTTTTCTTTGCGATGACAATAAGTGGCTAGCCTCTGGTAAATGGAGGGAGTGTTATGCTCAGATACAAAATCATGAATTTCATATTTTCCAATTTCCTTGTTTAACATAAACCCGATGCGAGCTTTGCAACATGTTCTAGTTTTAGCCCGAAAACGCTTATCTAAACTGACTTCGTTACCAATCTCACGGTATCCCTCGTTTGCACATGAAAATCTCCTAGAAGTAACCTCTCCCTTCTTGTTCTTGTTTGCATACTATTTACGAACATTAAAGCCCATTCTTCCTCCATATTCTAGCCAAAACCTCCAAACATCATCTTCTGAACTAAACACCACACCTACTTGAGGGATCCAATTGACAAGTGCATCCATTTAAATCAATCTACACCAATCCACAAGCGAAATTGTTGTATTATGAATTGAAAGAAGAAGAAGCACACGATCAGGGGCGGCCCTTAGGGGGGGGGGGGGCAGCTGCCCCACCCTCCAATTTTTTATTTTTTTTTGTGAAAAGAAATTCGTTTCAAAATGAGCTATGGCTTCTCTCGTTTATAAAACTGTTTTCTAAGATTTATTATTTTTTTAAATATCACTATTCTTGTGTTATATTTAAATGTTTTTTTGGATCTTTCGCCGAAGTGAACGAAACTTCAAAAAAATTTCCCGTTTTAGGCTCGCAGTGAAATAATTCACCAAAATGCATGAGATTTGTTCTTTGGAGTAGAAGTGCGGCTTAGACCGCACTCTTATTTGTTAAACGCGTTGTCGAGGACAATGTTTTAATACCCGAAATAAAGATAATAAAAACACAAATAAAGGTGTGGTCCTAGACCGCGGCTATAGTGTAACGTTTTTGAAAGGAAAAAAAAACTAAAGAGGCGCGGTTATAGACCGCGCCTATAGGGCAGCTATTTTTTTTATAAAAAGTATATAGTATAAGTGTATTGTTTTTTTTTAATTTTTTTTTGTATTTTTGTTTATTGTAAGTGGATGACGTATTGACTTTGTTTTTATCGCTATTTTATTTTCATAGATATTTTTATCGAAAATAAATTTTCGCCCCCCCCCCCCCCCCCCTAAAATCTTGTGGCCGCCACTGCACATGATCATGAAGCAAAATAGGATACTGACGATTCAAAGAAAATTGAGATGAACGGTGATGCTAACCAAGAAAACTGTAAACGACCTGCATAATAATAAGCAATACAACCTCTAAAAAATAAGCGTAGTATCCTATTGTCAAAAAAAAAAAAGGTATTACTTTGTTAATTTAGAATAATATCTTTTATCAAGTTAAAAAAAATATATTATTTTGTTGATTTGGAGAGATATGGTTACCTTTTTTGTTTAATTAAAATTAAACTCAAATCAATCTCGGTCCTTCACTGTAATTAACGGTGGAGATCATTATTTTAACTGAATAGTTCTACTGTATTTTTTCTTGAGGCAAAACTGTTCAAAAATCTCGGTTAACTATCTCAAAGTATTTTTCTAGGAAGCTACTTCTGGTTCAAGATTGCTCTTATTATTTTGCTGCAAATAAATGCTTCTATGGTCTCCTTTGTACATAATTATGTTGTTGTGTTACATCATACAAGGATTGACAATTGATTGTACTATTTTTGAATTTTGCTTGTTTATTGTACAAGTTGTCAACCCTAATCGAGAATAAATTATTTAGTGTTCATAGTGGTCTTTCTAAAAAAAGTTATCCGCAAAATGGAACTGGAGACAAATAACATCACAAACATTAGCCTATATAGGAATCAAACCTACATCTTTGTGCGTAAGCACATTGCTCTTCCCTTGAAGTAATAAGCTAAAGAAATAATTTACTAGTGTATATGCAATGAAAATAACATACATAATAGGCAACTTACAACAATAATTCAGAGCCCATAGTGTCATCCCATATCCATTTGCAAGTCGGTAATCCCCATGAACGATATTTGGAACAATTGTCAGTTCAAAGATAGCTGCATTGTCATCCTATCCCGATGTTCATGGATAATTTGTTGTGAGCTTATCTTCATAGATAATTTGTTGTGAGCTTTCCGCCCGTTGCAAATCAGAAATTGGCCTTAAAGTGAACTTTACTGCTGCTATTGATTACTCGGGACTCGCCTTGTTACATTACTGTCTAACTCGTTGTAGCTTGATTTATGAGGACATTATGAGGACTCGCAAAGGTCAACACACTTAACACGCTTTTATTATGTCTTTTAATAATAGGCCTTGATTTATGACCTTGTGAGTTCGTATGGACTAGGAGTGCTATTCTAGCTTGTATAGTTGATTTATGATCTTGCAAGATAGTTGGGACTATCTTAGGACTTCTAGCATGTGAGGGTGATTTTGATTATGTGCCTTGATGGGCAAGATTAGAGTATTTTCCTATGGGAAACGAAGTACGATATTATCGGTTTGATCCTTGAGACGAGGTAAGTCCCCAGACTTACTTAGCTAGCTTCGATGTATGAGTAAGATGGGTGATGGTGGTGTGTGTTTATAATTGTTGTGATAACGATTAACTGGATTAGGAAGATCACGTTTTTTGTTTGTATCATGGCCCAAATGTATGATAACCGGGCGGTGACCGCTTGTCCAATTCAAAATGGGGAAACTGGGAGGCTCTTTGCGACCAGTCAAACAAGTGATGCATTCGCATCAAGTACAAACCTGTTTGGTGAAAGGGGACAAGGGCGAGATCGTTATGATTCTCGTTTCACACCATAAATGAAATTAGTAAAGGGATAACGTAATGGAAGATAATAAATCGGACTTGTGTGCTACCATGCTATGTGCTTATGTTCTATTACATGTGTGTGTGTCTTTACCATCCTTCTTGTGCTTAGAATGCTAGCTAAAGGTTTAATACCGCCTTGTAGATGCCTAGCAGGTTAAGGACGTTGGCAAGTGATCTGGTGGAGTGGACAACTGGGGTTCCGCACATTATAGAACGTTATTGGATTATTATTGTTGTTGTTGTTGTTGTTTTTGGAAACGTTGTGGTTGTTTTGTAAGAACTCGGCTGGAGTCTTTCCTTCTATCTTTTAGACCATGTTTTAAATTGCATTAATGGATATTTCGGTGTTTACTATTGTGTCTTGTTGTAAGTTTCGGTGAAATTGTTGTCAGGCTAAGGGCCGGGGTTCATTGTGAGACCCTAGCTCGTAGCATCCTGAGTCCCGCGGATGTGTGGTGTTACAGCTTCTTTCGAAATTTTGGATTGTTGGAAGAAACTCGCCCCAAAATCCAACCTTAGTAAAAATTGTACAATAACCCTTGGTCATGCCCGCATTAACGGCTGCCGTGGAGCAAACATTTAGTCAAGGAGGGAACATGCTCAATTACAAGAGAACCCACTTGAAGCCCAAAAGGTTGAAGGCACAAGTTTGTATTTAAATTTAAATATGGGCGGATAAGGGAGGATAAGCGAAAACAATGAAATGCCCCGGTGTATGACTCAAAATCGGTTCCCAACTCCGATGATAGGGCAAAAAAATAACATCACAAACATTAGCCTATATAGGATTCAAACCATATCTTTGTGCGCAAACACATTGCTCTTCATTTGAGGTAATAGGCTAAACAAATAATTTACTAGTGTATATGCAATGAAAATAACATATATAATAGGCAACTTATAACAATAATTCAGATCTCATAGCGTCATCCCATATCCACTTGCAAGTTGGTAATCTTCGTGAATGTTATTTGCAACAATTGTCATTTCAAAGGTGCATTGTCATCCTATCCCGGTGTTCATGGATAATTTGTTGTGAGCTTTCCGCCCCGTTGCAAGTCAGATCAAGGCCTTGAAGTGAACCTTACTGATGTTATTGAATACTCGAGACTCGCCCAGTTACATTACTGTCTAACTCGTTGTAGCTTGATTTATGAGGACATTATGAGGACTTACAAAGGTCAGCACACTTAACACATTTTTATTCAGTCTTTTAATAACAAGCCTTGAAGTGCACGTCTCAAGATTGCGCTACAACAAGTTGGTGCACCGAGTTTCGTATCTAGCTCACCATGAAACTGGACCAAAGTAAATGAACATAAGAGCTTTTACATATAAATCAAATAAAATTATAGAAAATCCCGCTTCGTAATAACAACTTGTTTATAAAATTAAGGCTCGTCTAAGTATCAGAACGTGAGAATAAGTAAGCAACAAATGTTATCATCAGTATTTGGTACTAAAGCACGCTCATTGCAGAGATAAACTCAACACTAAAATTAAAAAATTGTGTAGTGAAATCTCACTGAGGATCCGACCCGGAAAAGCAAGAAGCAAATCATACATGGTATTACACATGTAGGTAAATTTGTACAATCAGATTACTACTAACTGTGAATCCACTTTCAATAGTTCTATTGGACATTCTATCGAATAGTTGATATGCATCATGCTCAATATAAACGATAACCAGTTTGACACCCTTTGTTCCACCAATTCAGTTCAAATTGACCAGATGAAAGCTCTACAACTTGAGTTTAGAAGGAGGAAAAAAGAGGATTTGTAGATGAAAGCTCTACATTATATTGTTTCTCTGTTCATTGATTAACTCGAGTTTAGAAGGAGGAAAAAGATGAGAAGAAGATTGCTACTTATGCCAAACTATATTTTGGATTGATGTGCCGATGATTAAGTTCAATGCTGGGACGAAGAAAATTTTAGTAAAATGTTATTTTGAAGAGATGTTGATTTGGAGAGATATAGTTACCTTTTTTTTGTTTAATTAAAATTAAACTTAGGTCAATCTCAACCCTTCATTGTGACTAACAGTGGAGATTTGTTGCACTTCACCATGAAGTTGAAAAGAAACTTGATGGGAGTCAAACTGCAAAAATATACATATTTGGCTTTGTTAATTTAGATAACAAACTCAAATATGTATTTTTAGGTCAAGGGTTTCCTAAACTTATATAGACAATGACTCATATAATAGTAGGCCAATGACACACGTATAGGGATGGCAATTTCATCCGAATCCGACGGACACCCAATAACCCGATCCATAATAAAAGGGTGAAAACCCGATATGAAGCGGGTGAAGCGGATGACGGATGAAGCGGGTGATGGATCGGGTCGGATTCGGATGGGCCTTTCATCCACCCATCACCCGATCCATCATTCATCCACCCATCCGACCCGTTGCACCCGCTTACACCCATTATAAATTTATTGATTGTTTACTTGTTTAGTGATCTTTAGTTCCCTTTTGATTTATAAATTGGTGATTTACTGATTGTTTAACAAAATTTGTACATTTGTTTACTTCCTATTATGATCTTATTATATTTATGTATTGCTAAATTTCTCTATTTTTCAAGAACTTAAACTTATAACACTTCTTGTAATATTTCCACTTGAATGATTTGTGTTGACTTTATATTTATCATATTTTTTATGGATAAGACTTTTTCATATTGAATTTATTTTTATTATTATTAATTTTCCGCATTTGAATCCGATTTTAATATCGATTAAAAGGAAACGCGTAGAACACCCAAATATCACCCGATTCACCCGCTTCATCCGTTGGATGCGGGTGGATCGGATGCGGGTGGTGGGTTTGGCAGGTGGCGGGTCGGGTGGGGTGGGGTGGATGAGATTTTTTCGCGGGTCGGGTGGCGGACAAGGTCATCCACCCACCACCCGATCCATTGTCATTCCTACACACGTATTAGTATATCAATGACCCACATAACAATTGGTCAACGACCACGCAAATGTAGGTCAATGACCCACATACGTTAGGTCTTCAACCCATATAACATATATTAATCCGGTATGAAAAATAATTATACTTGAACTTAGCCAATAAGGATTTGTTTTAACTTAAAAAAATCGTTAGAAATTCAATAAAAATAAATAAATTATGACGTTAAGTATGGGATCTCCATTTTAAAATATTGTTTCTACAACGCGCTAGGTCTGTGTATAGTAAATTATATAGATTAGCTGCACAAGATTTAGTGCTGGAAAGATCAATAACTTTTTTTAACTTAAAATTTCTTTGGGTCCAAGAAAACTATCAAGTTACAAAGTACTAGTTTATGATAAAATAAGAATGCATTTTATTACTTCAACATTTGCCTATTTGGAAAAAGATATCAACCAGTGTACATGCAGTAGGTATGCTTACAACAAAGTTACAACTTCAATATTTGCCCCAAGTTCAATTTCTTTGCTCCTGAATTGAAAGCCAACGATTGTAGCCTTTGTAGTTCTCTGTGTAACACCCCAAGTTTTGGAAACTCGAAACTCCACGGGCTAGGACCGCACAATGGGTCCCGACCCTCAGAGTAGCAACAACAAACAGATCTTACAACAAGGAACAGAGGAATGAAAACCAAAACTCAAAGTAAAAACAAAGGTTTAACAAAAGAAAACACAAAAGCTCCACAGCCGAGTTGAAAACAAAAGGGAAACAACAAAAGAAACAAAAACCCGATCCCGTCCAATAATGTACGGGAACCCCGGTTGACCACACCATCCGGATCACTCAGCAGCATCCTGAACCTGCGGAACATCTACAATGACGGTATAAACTGTTAGCTAACATTCTAGATACTAGCAAGAGCGTAAAGGCACAAACACACATAAGGTAAAGAAAACACATAGCATGCTTGCACACAACTGGCTATTATCTTTCATTAAGGTCATCCATTACTAATTCAACTTCTTTTGTCACACGAGAATCTCCCGAAACTTGCCTCCGCTTCCGTCTACCAATAGGAATAGATCAATACTATCCGTTACCTACGGGTCTGGGTTACAAGAGCACATTCTAGTCTCCTGTAGAACTAGACAAGTGGTCACCGCCCGGTTATCATACACTTGGGCCAATTAAGGTATCAACTGGTGAATCTTATTCCGGTTATCCATTATGACAATAATAAACAACACAAACAAGCCAAAACAACCCAACCAATACGCGGAATAAAGCTAAGTAAGTCCAAGGGACTTACCTCACTCGAAGGTAACACAAAGGCTCAGCAACAACTCAGAGAACACTCAAGAAAGCTCAATTTCCCTCAGGAAAGGAGTAAGGAAAGCCTGTACGAACAAGCATCACGGATCAAAAACGATTAGTTGCTAGAAGTCTATAACTTCTAGTCTCAACGATCTCTAAGAGATCTACACAAGTTAAGGGCTCAATCTTAGTCTAACAACAACTCAGGGAAAAAGGAACAACCACAAGAAACCAAGAAAGGAACGAGGAAAAGAAGGAAGGAAGCAACTCACCAAAGACGGGAGTTACAACAGAGAAAAGCGCAAGGGCGGTTGGGCAGAGGCGCAGGGGCGGCACGTGACAGAGGCGCAGGGGCGGCTCTATGCAGGCGCGGGGGCGGATCTTCGACAGAAGCTACTGTCAAGCTTCTCTTTGACAGAACTCACAGCAAGGGACACCAAAGCTTGAACCTTTGACTCCAACACGTCAAGACTCAACTCCAGAGAGCCTGAGAACAACAAAGGATCAACAACGGAACACTCCACAAGAATCAAGGCTCATTCTTGATCCTTGGAGAAGAAGAAAAGAGAAGAACGAAAAGAAGAAACCGAAATAGAAGGAGAAGCAAGGTGTAGCAGCACATGAACGTGAAGAAGAGCAAGGGAGGAAGAACTTACATGTTCAGCAAGAACACAGGGCAAGGCTGCATCACTCAAGGGTTGAAGGAGACGTAAGCAAGAAATGGGGAAAAGAGGAAAAGACGGGAATATAAAGGGACGGACGGGAAAGATAGACGGAAAGGCGTCTATGGTTTAGAAAAAAGATAAGAAAACCGGCCCATAAGATAGAATATTGGATATTCTATCCATAGAAGTAATATAAAAAGAACGGAAGAAAGATCGGGCACGATCTGTCGTCATCCGCAGGGCGGATCATCTTGTCCGCGGGGGCGGTCCTCTTCACCGCGGGGGTGGTGAAGGCAAAAACTGGGATCTTACACTCTGGGCAACGATGTGTTGATTCCAACTACTAATTCTCCAATGCCGTTATACGGTCTAATGGATCACATTAAAGAGTCCTCATTTTGTCGACGGAAACGGGTTTCAGTAAAAAAACCATCTATAGCTGCCGTGTTGCAGTTTTCTGTGGTTGTATTATCATCCATTTCCCTCAATGCTATAACTATTCTCATAATTCTCGTCTTCTTACATTTGCAAACCCGAGCGACAACATTCCTTTTCATTTCTTCCCTAACACTCAAGAAAGTGAAACTCATATGCCTAAAATGTCACAAGGCGCATTTTGACAAGTACCTCCACCGAAAATGTTTACATCCGATATTTTTATGAAGCATTACATGAAGAGTGAGCCGGTGAACGATTATAGTCAAGTTTTATGCAATTATAGTCAAGTTTTATGCAACTATTGTCCAAAGGTGTACAAGTGGAAGACGAAAGGCGGCTACAAGACTTTGCAAATGCACATGCAAAAAATTCCATCACGAAAAGCTAGGAATATCACGGGGACAATCACAATTGTTCCACGTGTTTGCATCTTCTTCCTCTCAGTCTCCTTTATGTATGTATAACCATAGTGAAGAAAGTTTAGGATTAGCCGATGTTATATGTTCTCAGGCATTTCCATTTTCTTATGCGGATTATGAAGAAGTTCAAGCATATAACACTATATATCTTCAACCTTCTTTTAAACCAACTGCTCTTAAAGCCATTTCCAAATTAATTCTAAATCTTACGTACAAAAGAAAGAAAAAGTTATTTTGATTTTGGCATCTTTTTCGCATCAACTTTCTATTTGTAGTGATATTTGGAGTACACAATCACAAATACATTTTTACATGGACATTACTTTGCATTTTTATTGATAACGATATGTTTTTGCATAAATATGATATTGTATTTTTCCATTTCAACCAAAGACATGATGCAACAAATATTTCAAACTTGATAAAAACGGTTTTATAAGAATTTAATTTATCGAGTTTTTTCATATTTTTTTTATAGTGCATCCACTAACATCGTCGACATCAACCATTTGATCGAGGCGGCGGGACAATATTTGCTAACTCATTTTACTCATCAAAGATGTGCATGTCATATGTTAAACTTATGTATTCGAGATGGACTTAAGATTTTTAGCGCTTATGTTAACCTCATCACCAACGTTATTGATCATATTTGACACTCCTCCGACTTGAGGAAAAAAATGGAGAACGTTATGTTTATCTAATAATGTTCATCAAATTGTATTGTCAAAAGACATTAGAACTCGCTGGAACTCTATTTACAAATTACTTGGTCAAACCCTTCATTACAAATAACTTTTACAAAAATTTTGAGCACAAAACATTTCTTGGTCGATTCATGATTGTGAAAATGTTTGGCAAACTTGTATTGATATTTGTAATGTTTAAAGATTTTTAGTCATGCAACTAATGTCTTGAGTTACACGTTTACACCCCAACTTCTTGTATATTTTTAGAGATAGCCGTAAACATTTCCGAGGCTTTTCAAAGCGGTTCTACTTTTCCAACCCTTATAAATTCTATCTATGACATGAAATTGAAATGGCTAAAATATTACAACGAAATTCCCTTGATTTATATTATAACCGTCGTTTTTGATCTTATGCTTCAACTTGATGGTGTTTCCGATTTGTTGGTTGTTTATCATGATTGTTTGGGTTTAGAAGATGAAAACATTTCTAATATTATGCATAATCTTCGTATCGAAATTGAAAATTTTCTTTCTTCATTTCAAACAAGTGTTAGCTCTTCTTCTACCGCACCTACTCCTACACCTTCTTCTTCTTCTTCTTCTTCTTCTTCTTTCAAGAACACAACAAATTTTAGCTAAAAGGACAAAAACATCAAGACATTCATCCTCAAGTGCAAAATTTCAAAATAATCTAACAACGTATTTTAGTTTTGATAGTGAAGATGTAATGCCCGGAATTATTAATTCCGGTTAGTGGGTGGTTTAGCAGTCTTCCCGCATGTGCGGCTCAGTCATTCCACATGTACGATTATCCAAGTGAGCGGAATTTTATTCTGTCACCTTCCGACCCTTCGTTAGTGTGAGTTGACCCTTCGTTTTGGGGAAACCGACCCCTCGTTGACTCCTCTTTGCTTACCCCCTCAGCTGAATATTCTTCTCTCCTCCCTTTTCACTTTCACGTGATTTCTCTTCTTCCTTCTCTTCTCTTCCTCCAACTCCTCCCATGGTGGTTCTCATTCCCCTTATGTGTGATGTCCAGCAAGTGAAGGACTGCAGACCCGAGTTGTTATAAGTGTGCTTCTCCCTCTTCTCTTCTTCTTCTCTTCATCATCTTCTTCCCCTTTGAGCCTTAAGGTGGTGGAAGCCATGTATTCTCAAGATTCTTCCTCTCTTGTGGTTGCATGTGTATGGATCTAGTCTAGATCGTGTTTTATGTTGATGATTGTGTGATGGACATCAATGTTGGAGCAAGCAATCTAGGAGACCCTTTGCACCTCAAGGAACCAGTCGAAGAAGAGTTCAGGATCTCCATTCTGCAGTTCGACCGCACCCGCGGCTGGACAACACCGCAGGGGCGGCCACTACACCGGTGCCACAGGGGAGGCCAGCCTGAGCCGTAGGGGTGGACGTTGGGCCGCAGGGGAGGATCCCCAGGACTGCAGGGGCGGACTCTGGCTCAGCAGGCAGCCGGTGCGCCCTTTTGCTCCTCTCCGCGGTTGCATTTCCTTCTTCTGCGCCCGCATCTTTGCCCTAGTGAGTACCCTTCCTCGAGCTTGTGTTCATCGCTTATCCTAGAAGGGTTTTATGATATAATCACGGTAGGATTGGATCTAGCATAACCTTGTGGAATGCCAAGTAGTGGCTTCAAACCTTAGGTGAATGTTTGAGGTTGTTGATGTTCTAGGACATGATTTGTTTTGATCTTGAGTTGGGCATACGACTGTGTGCGTTGTGGTTGATCTTGTGAAGCTTGTGAGGCTTGAGGTTGTGTTTATATGTTAGTTGAGGTTGTGGAGTTTAGGATGAGAGTATCATAGCACATGTTGTTATAGTTGTGACCTTGTGAGTTCGTGTGGACTAGGAGTGCTATCCTAGCTTGTGTACTTGTTTTATGATCTTACGAGATCGTTGGGACTAGAAGTCTTATGACATTTAGCATGTGAGGGTGATTTTGATTGTGTGCTTTGATGGGCAAGATTAGAGTATCTTCCTATGGGAGACGGAGTACGGTATCATCGGTTTGATCCTTGAGACGAGGTAAGTCCTCGGGCTTACTTAGCTAGCTTTGATATATGAATATGATGTGTGATGGTGGTGTGTGTTTATAATTGTTGTGATAACGATTAACCGGATTAGGAAGATCACGTTTATTGTTTGTATCATGGCCCAAGTGTATGATAACCGGGCGGTGACCGCTTGTCCAGTTCAAAATGGGAACAATGGAAGGCTCTTTGCGACCAGTCCAACTGGTGATGCATTCACATCAAGTACAAGCCTATTTGGTGAAAGGGGACAGGGGCGAGATCGTTATGATTCTCATTTTACACCATAAATGGAATTAGTAAAGGGATAACGTAATGGAAGATAACAAATCGGACTTGTGTGATACCATGTTATGTGCTTATGTTCTATTATATGTGTGTGTGCCTTTACCATCCTTCTTGTGCTTAGAATGCTAGCTAACTGTTTTATACCACCTTGTAGATGCCTAGCAGGTTACGAACGTTGACGAGTGATCCAGTGGAGTGGACAACTGGGGTTCCGTACATTATAGAACGTTATTGGATTATTATTGTTGTTGTTGTTGTCGTTTTTGGAAACGTTGTGGTTGTTTTGTAAGAACTCGGCTGGATTCTTTCCTTGTATCTTTTAGATCATGTTTTAAATTGCATTAATGGATATTTCGGTGTTTACTATTGTGTCTTGCTGTAAGTTTCGGTGAAATTGTTGTCAGGCTAAGGGTCGGGGTTCATTGTGAGACCATTGCTCGTAGCATCCCTGAGTCCCGCGGATGTGTGGTGTTACATCTTCTTTTGAAATTTTGGATTGTTGGAAGAAACTCGCCCCAAAATCCAACCTTAGTAAAAATTGTACAATAACCCTTGGTCATGCCCGCATTAACGGTTGCCGTGGAGCAAACATTTAGTCAAGGAGGGAACATGCTCAATTACAAGAGAACACACTTGAAGCCCAAAAGGTTGAAGGCACAAGTTTGTATTTAAGATTAAATAAGGGAGGATAAGCGAAAACAACGAAATGCCCCGATGTATGACTCAAAATCGGATTCCAACTCCGATGATGGGGCACAACTTCCGATTCCGAGGTATAAAGGTAAGCGGGGTAACTTATTATTTTGCTGCAAATAAATGTTGTTATGGTCTCCTTTGTACATAATTATATTGTTGTGTTACATCATACAAGGATTTGCAAGTGATTGTACTAACTTTGAATTTTGCTTGTTTATTGTACAATTTATCAACCCTGATCGAGAACAAATTATTAAGTGTTCATGGTGGTCTTTCTCAAAAAAATTATCTTGCAAAATGGAACTGGAGACAAATACCATCACAAACATTAGCCTACATAGGACTCGAACCTATATCTTTGTGCGTAAGCACATTGCTCTTCATTTGAGGTAATAGGCTAAACAAATAATTTACTAGTGTATATGCAATGAAAATAACATACATAATAGGCAACGTATAACAATAATTTAGAGCCCATAGTGTCATCCCATATCCACTTGCAAGCTAGTAATCTCCATGAATTTTATTTGCAACAATTGTCATTTCATAGGTGCATTGTCATCCTATCCTGGTGTTCATGGATAATTTGTTGTAAGATTATCTTCATGGATAATTTGTTGTGAGCTTTCCGCCCCGTTGCAAGTCAGAAATAGGCCTTGAAGTGAACCTTACTGATGTTATTGAATACTCGAGACTCGCCCTATTACATTATTGTCTAACTCGTTGTAGCTTGATTTATGAGGACATTATGAGGACTCACAAAGGTCAGCACACTTAACACACTTTTATTCAATCTTTTAATAACATGCCTTGAATTGAACGTTTAGTTCAAAAAATTCGTTATGTTGAGGTTCGAAGCCTTTCATTCTTGGTGTAGTGCACACCCAAGCCAAAGCTAGATGATATCTATCATATAGCAAAAGTTAAACAAAAGACTACTCCATAAAAGAGCTTTATAAAGGGGGTAATAAAGTAGCATTTTGCACATTAACTACAAGGAAGTGTAAAGCATAAACATACATCATGAAGGAATCGTCTCAAGATTGCGCTACAACAAGTTGGTGCACCGAGTTTCGTATCTAGCTCACCATGAAACTGCACCAAAGTAAATGAACATAAGAGCTTTAACATATAAATCAAATAAAATTATAGAAAATCCCGCTTCGTAATAACTTGTTTTTAAAATTAAGGCTTGTCTAGGTATCAAAACGTGAGAATAAGTAAGCAATAAATGTTATCATCAATATTCGGTACTAAAGCACGCTCATTGCAGAGATAAACTCAACACTAAAATTAAAAAATTAGGTAGTGAAATCTCACCTGAGGATCCGACCCAGAAAAGCAAGAAGCAAATCAGACCTAGTATTACACATGTAGGTAATTTTGTACAATCAAATTACTACTAACTCTGACTCCACTTTCAATAGTTCTATTGGACATTATATCAAACAGTTGATATGCATCATGCTCAATATAAACGACAACCACTTTGACACCCTTTGTTCCACCAATTCAGTTCAAATCAACCAAATGAAAGCTCTACAATTCGAGTTTAGAAGAAGGGGAAAAAAGAGGATTTGTAGATGAAAGTTCTACATTATATTGTTTCTTTGTTCATTGATTAACTCGAGTTTAGGAGGAAAAAGAGGAGAAGAAGATTGCTACTTGTGCCAAACTATATTTTGTATTGATGAGTCGATGATGAAGTTCAATGTTGGGACGAAGAAAATTTCAGAAAAAATGTTGTGGTTTGGAGAGATGTTGATTTGGAGAGATATAGTTACCTTTTTTTTGTTTAATTAATTAAACTCGGATCAATCTCACCATTCATTGTGATTAACGGTGGAGATTTGTTGAACTTCACCATGAAGTTGAAAAGAAACTTCATGAGAGTCAAACTACAAAAATATACATATTTGGCTTTGTTAATTTAAATAACAAACTTAAATATGTATCCGTAGGTCAAGAGTTTTCTAAACTTATATAGATAACGACTCATATAATAGTAGGTCAACGACACGCGTATTAGTATATCAATGACCCACGTAACATTTGGTGAACGACCCACGTAAATGTAGGTCTAAGACCCACATACTTTAGGTCTTCAACCCATATAACATATATTAATCCGGTATAAATAATAATTATATTTAAACTTAGACAAAATGTCAAGAAATATATGATTTGATTCGTTCAATCCTCAAAGTCCCTATTTATCAAGTTCTCAAACCATCATAGCAAAAAATTAAGAAAACTCTTTCAAAAATAAAACCTCAAAATTAGATTAAAAAAGGATTTGCCCCAAGTTCAGTTTCTTTGCTCTTGAATCGAAAGCCAACGTTTGTAGGCTTTGTAGTTATCTGGGCAACGATGTGTTGATTCCAACTACTAATTCTCCAATGACGTACTACGGTCTAATAGATCACACAGAAGACTCCTCATTTTGTCGACGGAAACGGGTTTTAGCAAAAAACCATCTATAGCTGCCCTGTTGCAGTTTTCTCTGGTTGTATTATCAGCCATTTCACTCAATGCTATAACTAATGGCTTGTCATTTCTCTTTGAGAATATCTTGTGAATTTGGAGGGCGACATCGTAGCTATCTACCCCAGGCATAGAAACGTCCAGAAAGACGAGTTTATACTCCGGTGAGACACATAGGAGACACTCCTTGCCCGTGCATACAGTTGTTACTTCACATCCTAGATGTGTTAGAAGACCTCTAGTGATTGATCTGCTAATCCTGCAGCTCATTGATAGAGCGTTCGATCAGGAATATATTAAGCTTTGTATTAGGCAGCATGATCTTAATAAGGATTAGGAAAGTATGTTAGTTACCCATTCTCATCCATTACAAGAGCTTTGAGTCCTGACAAATTTGTTTGAGCCCGGGTTGCTGACAGGTTAGGAACTAAAGCCAGCCTATTCTCCTTCGATCTCTGAGCAGAATTTCCGAGTTTTACAATGAAGGTAGCAGTACAACCCTTGCCAATACCATCACTTTCAATCCAGATGTTCCCTTCCATAAGGTTCACATATCTGTTTTTTAACACAAACAGTTACATATTGGCAACTGGATCCAGAAGAAAAGGAAAACGAAAAAACAACATTGATAAAGATTAAACATTTTACACAATACAGTTGAATTAACTAGTTTATTAGCAAGTATGTTAGTTACCTCTTACAAATTGCGAGTCCAAGTCCATTTCCAGAACTTCCAATTCCAGCTGATTGGCTTTGAGCAAACTTAGTGAACAGCTTGGGAATATCCTGTGGGTTGATTCCAGGCCCGATATCCTTCACCTAAACGAGAAAGATAGGGAATGCATCACGAAAACAAGCGAGTACTGCACTCATTATTAAACCAGAAACAATAGATGAATAAAACCTGCACACTTAAGTGGAAATGACTGTCAGCTGAGATTGGTACAAGTTCAGGCAACTGAGGCTCGGATCTCGCTAGAGCGACTGTAACTGAAATACTTCCTTCTTTGGAGAACTTGACAGCATTACCAACAATATTTATTAAGATCTGCTTAAGGCGTTTTTCATCTCCCACAGCATATTCTGGTAAATCTTGAGCTAAGTGTAAGGTAATTGGCAATTTCTTGACAGATGCTATAGGCTTGATTAAAGTAAAGACCTGTGTCAAAAGAGAGGCAACCATGCCTTCAGTTCCAAAAGGAGAGAAATGTACGTCGTAAAATGCACGAGGAAACATACCTCTGTGAACACGGCATGCAAATCAAAAGTTACACTGTCGAGTTTAAGGCTTCCATCTTCAACTTTAGAAATATCCAGCACGTCATTTATGAGAGTAGCAAGATGGTTAATACTCCTTAGTATAGTTTCTACCATCAGGCGTTGATCAGGGGTTAGTTCAGTTTCTTGCAGAAGAGAGTATAGTGCTATAATTGCATACATGGGAGTCCTCAGTTCATGATTCATTACTGCTAAGAAATCATCCCAGGCATGAATGGCATTTTCTGCTTCCCTCTTAGCCATATCAAGGGCCACATTTTTCTCCATTAGTTGTTCTCGGGCCCTCTTTGATTCTTCTAGTATTGCTGCATGAGATAGAGCAACTGCAACCTGGATTTACAGAATGCAGATGTTCATCAATAATCGAAGAAGCAGCATAAAGAACTAGAAACAGCTTTAGCTATGATATGATGTAGAAATAAAGGAACAGCTAAATTATATTTCCACTAAAAAACTTCTAAAAGATATTTTTCTATATTAATTATTTTTTCAAAAGTCCCTAAATAATATAAAGGAACTTAATAGGAAACAAATACAGAAAATTGTGCAATAAACAAAGTGATGCTTCAGATGCTAGATATCCTTGAATCTTTGATGAACCAGAAATAGATTTCATTCCTAAGTTCCTACATCACACGAAATGAGTTACATTTTTGACAATGCAATTTACTATAACAAGCAAGCATGTACATACCTGGTCAGCAACTACTTCAACAAGCTCGAGTTCATAATAATGCCACTGTCTTGCAGTGTCAGATGGAAGTATTAAAACCATCAATGCATAACATTTAGTTGATACTTCATTCCAGTCCTTAATCTGGAAATTGGAAAGATGAAGAAGCGGCACACGCACAGCAACCACCTCTCCTGGCATGTATATCCCAGTTACAGGCCTAATTCTAGCTACTGGACAGTTGGGGGAGATTTTAACGGCCCGATTGGTCCTAAAAACTTGGTTTATTACCGGAAGTTCTATGGGTATGGTAAACCCAACAGGATTCTCCTGGAGAAGAGTATAAGAAAGTTGCAGCTCTAATCCATCACAAGTAGGCATCCACAATGCACACTCTTCTAATGACAAAGTTCTACCCAACTCAACTAGAGTGGTTCTTAGAATTGTATGTTTATCAAGGGTGCTTCTGATCTCATGAGTTAGCATTCTCACGTGCCTCCCCATTTCTTCTTGGGTACGAATGAGACCCACCTCTCGATCAAGCTCTGCAGCTTTATTTTTCAAGAAAAGTTCCCTTGTTTTAACACCCAGTAGGTCAGGGATTATATGCACTAGCATAAGGGCAGTTATGCATGATACAACAGCACAAAAAACCTTTGCAACGGTCTGAACCTGTTCAACTGTTCTCGTGTGCACGCCGAACATCCACAAATTCATTAGATGTGTATTCCCACATAGAACAATTACAACACCGAACTGAACCAACACCCATTTATATGGAAACACAGAAGATTTTGTAACGAAATAGATTAATTCGAAAGGTATGGAGAATTCTCCGAGTGCAATGAAGATATCTGATGTGAACTGATACTTCACTAGGAGATCATCAGACGGCCATTGCGGTTCAACACAATTGCACCGCTCCATGAAAAGCAAACCACTTTATTAGACCTCCACTTAACTGCATAAAGAAATCAAGAAACAAAAGTTGACACATTCCATAGATTGATTACCCAACTTAACAAATGTATTAGAACTCATAGGCCAAAGAATTTCATGAATCCAAGTGGGCATCTGCACCATATCTTGGAAATAAATTTTTCTTATGGCATAACATTTTCGTAGATCTCTCCTCCACCAATGTCTTCAAAGTTGAAAGCAATAACAAGTGGCAGTCTCGTTCATAATGCCTTAGAACTATAACATTGTGACTTCTCCCTATGTATGTGCACTATGCAGCTGTAGTGCATGCAGCAATAACTTTAAATTCCAAAATATAATATTTTCATACAAACTACTTGTAGAACACATGAGAGTGTCAAAGGCTCAACAAAAGAAACTTTTTGTAACAAGAAAAATGCTGCAAAGTGAAAGCAAAATGACTAACAGGATTTCGATACAACAAAAATGAACCTTTTCTCAATCAAAATAAATTCATTCTTTTTCCTAGTCATGCCATGTACAACAATAACAGCGGAGCAATGACCCATTAGGCAATTATAGTGAATTGGTCACCCTGAAATTGATCATTCCAAGCACCCAAAAGAATGATATCTCAAAATCCACTTAGATATGATAACCAAAAACTATTCAAACAGGCTAATCAGTAACCAATATTCATTGTCAATCAGCCCAAGGGAATCACAATCAAAGAGAACAATTGTAGGACGCACAAAATTGCAAGTAATAGTTACTGGATTATCAAATGAGCAGGAGGCTGAAGCTCTCAGCTCAAAGTAGACAGAGGGGCTCGTTGGTATGGATACCAAAGATTGTAGGCATTAGGTAATATGAATATGAGAAATATCACTATTGTTTGCATATCAACTCATGTTTTATATCTTATATGTAAAACTGAAACCCATACCCATAATCTGATATCCAAACGGTCTATACATATCATAGAAGAATAAAAACACAAACTACAATCACTTGAACAAAAATCATAGCACAAAACGAAAACCAAGCAATAGTTAACGTAAAATTGGAATCATACCTTGACCGTCTTTCTATTCCTCTCCCTCGCCCTGTTGAGTGTAAAGAAACTAAAAGACTTCAATACGTCACTTAGCTGAAAGCTTGCAAGGAAAACCCTGAAGGCCAGGAATGACGACTCAGTATCCAGATTTCCGCTCAAAGATTTAAAAATGTGGAGGAGATACAACACGTCGTCGTTTTGGGGTAAATCGAGGTGGGCCCTGCAAGCTGGAGAGTGGGTCCAATGAAATGAGTCCTATACTCCTATTTTCAAGGTTTATTGTCACTCTGCACGTGCCTATTTTATACACGTGTCGCATGGAGAGTGCGTTGGGTGTCCACTTCAGTTAGACAAACCATATACATTGCCTAAAAGTTAGTTGCTACATTATTTCCTTTTATAATACGGGTTGTTAGTGTTCCGTATTATTTTTTCTTATTTTTTCTAAATAAATCTATATGGATAATGATCATACGTCAATCTATAAGATATTAGGGTCGGTATGGTTTTAACTCCGAAATCAAAAACGGAATGAAAATGAATCTTGTGCATATGTACCCTTATTTATGAAAGTTTTTGGAATCATTCTTTTTAATTGAAGTAATTGAAATAAAATTTGATTACTTTTGATATCCTATAGGGAAATAAAATGTGGGAAAATAAGTTCATTTTACATTAAACAACAAGAAATGATTCCATAAAATCTCATGAATAAGGATATACATATGGACTAAATTCGTTTCCATTCCGTTTTCGTTTCCGGAGTTGAAACCAAGCGGGCCCTTGATGTATATATATATATTTAAAAACTATCAAATAAAAATATTTTTTAAGGGTGAACTTAGTACTTACGTATTGTATCCTCGAGAACCCGTTAACGTGTTAGTCGGGTGTGACCCTCGAATTGGACTAATTAAAGTGGGTCGGCTACATCCAAGCCCAACTATATTGGGTTTTAACTTTGACTATTTCATATCCCGCACCTTGTACGGGTATAATTAAATATTGATGGATCTTCACATACATATCTCGGAAGATCTGTTTGCGAGTAAGTAAGTGAGAAGAAAGGCGGAAGGAGAGACTTTCATAAACATGGAATAGTGAAAACCAAAATTGTTGAAATAATAGTTATTGAAAACAAATTAAGGAATGAATAAACAATAGCAGAATGAGTGTGATGATTGAAAACGTATCGAATAACCTGAAAATTTAGACGAAGATTAGTTGAAAAAAGATTTCTTATTAGATTTTGTTTTAGTAAAAAAAGGTTTTATGGCTTAATTCTTGATTTAATAAAAAATTTAATCCGAGAAAAAACTTAAAGGCGCCACGTCAGCATTAGTGTAAAATAGTTTAGAAGTATATATAGATTATTTATTATTTATAAAACTTTCTTTTTTCTTATTAATTGTTTAGAAGATTAGTTGAAAAAAGATTTCTTATTAGATTTTGTTTTAGTAAAAAAAATATTTTATGGCTTAATTCTTGATTTAATAAAAATTTAATCCCAGAAAAAACCTGGAGGCGCCACCCACGTCAGCATCATTGTAGTCTAGTTTAGTAGTATATATAGATTAGTAAATCTAAGAAAAACTAATTATTTATCTCCTTTTAAAATAAATTATTATAATATTCCTGATATTTCTGTAATTTTCCAATTAACTTATTTATGGCTCAACGCAAAAAGTAAATGAAAAAAAAAAAGTGAGGTAGACTTTTTTTATAGATTTTTGTTGGGCCTTTTTGGAAACTAGGCCTTTTTGAGAATTACTTGTACAAACTAGGCATTTATGATTATTCTATTAAGTAAATGTACCCCACCTTTGTTTTTTTTACCGTCAAACACATCATCTTCCCCTATTCTCCAAACTCAACCCTAGATCTGAAGGAAACCTGTGTTTTACCATACCCTCTTCTTCATCCCCTCACATCTCAAAAAATAACGATCAAAGATTGCAATGGGACTGTGACCATTCATGTTGAAGCACTTCCAACTCTCCTATCTCTTAAATTAAAATTTGTAAACAGTTGAAGAACTTGCTAATTGCACGTCTCAATACCCTTGAGGAACTGGAGATTAAAGAATGTCCAGAGTTGAAGTTGTGGGATGAAGATAGAGGGAGAGGTTACATCTGGATTAGGATTCACTCCCCAATTTTGGCGAGTCAATAGTTGATACACTTCCCCCTTTAGAGAAGCTTCCCGAATGCCTTCTACATCGTCAGACCCTTGGCAATTTTCAAGTCAATACACTGGTGAGTAGTTTCAAATTTAAAAATGAGTCATCAATTCTATTTCATTGGTGAGTAATTTCAAATTTAAAAATGAGTCATCAATCCTATTTCATTGATCGATTTCTGTTTTATAACTTGACTTTATTGGTATGGTTAATTAAAGTACATAATTGGTAATTGTACTTAGTAGTAAATAGTCAAATTATGATTGAGCTTTATCTCATAACAAATTAGAATACTTGTTGTCCTTGATGACGTTTGCACTCACTCGCAAAATACTTCGCTATGAAACTTAACTTATAGTATGTTGAGCAAGCTTCAATTGAGCCAAATCTACTGCAGGCTTTGAGTTTTCTGGTCTATTGAGCAAGTTCCAATCAAGATAGATCTTGTGCAAGGTTAGAATATTGTGCCTTGTAGGTTGCACAATGTGTGCATCATTAACTTGATTCTCTTGTTGTTATAGTATGTAAATCTTGTACGAAATTTCTGGTATTTAAATTTTTGGTATGTAAATCTGGTACAGATTTTTGGTATGTAAATTTCTGGTATGGATTTTTGGTATAAAAATTTCTGGTATTTAAATTTTTGGTATGTAAATCTGGTACAGATTTTTGGTATGTAAATTTCTGGTACTGATTTTTGGTATATAAATTTCTAGTATGTAAATTTCTGGTATGTAAATTTTTTAGTATGTAAATTTCTGGTAAGAAAAATTATGGTAAGAAAAAAAATTATGGTAAGAACTTCTGGTATGAGAAAAATTCTGGTATGAAACAAATTGTGGTATGAAAAAAATTCTGGTATGAAAAAAATTCTGGTATGAATTTCTGGTATGAAAACTTTCTGGTATGAGAAATAAAAAATAATAATAAAGAAAATAAAAAAAGGAAAAAAAAAACAAATTCAGTAAGTAAATTTTAAAACTTACACTAATATAACAAATAAGAAACATTTATTATTCCTTGTTTAAAATAGAAGGGTTAATTATTTTTACCTACTATTAAATGAAAGTGGTAAAATATTATGGGTACATTTACTAAATCATATTCTCAAAAAGGCCTAATAGACCAAATTCTCCCATTTTTGTTTAATATACCTCTCTAATTTTTATCGCTCTAACTAACTTACCATTATTATTGTATTAAGGGTATATTTACTTAATGAGTTTATAATAATCATTACTTTTAATACAACAATAGTGGTAAAAGACATATTTAGTCATTTTACCAAAGTAAATTAATTAACCTATGAGATTGTACAATTAATTTAGTATGTATCTTATTTAATTTTTTTAATTTGTTAATTAAAAAGTAACTTTATTTTTTCTAAAAAATGAAATCATCTGAGAATAAGTAAACAAAAAAAATGATCAACTTTCTAATATTGACGGTCAATTTTTATATGTTTACTCTTTGATGTAACACCTTTCTTGATACTTTTGAAATTTATTTCACATATCTCATGAACAAATTTTCTTATAATTATTTACTCTTTTTTTTTGAAAAGTTATAATAATTTGTTCTTGTCAAATGTATTCATTGAAAAATGGTTAACACATCAATTTAGGTAAAGAGATCAAATTTTGAATATTAACCATCAAATTGTAATTCAATAGTTCCACCAAATTTATTTTGTCTATAATTTTTTTTTAATTTTCACTTTTTATATAAATTTATTTTTTTTATATCCGGTAATTCTAGAAAGACAATGGTCAGTTTAGTTATTCAAAATTGAAGGGGTTAAAGCTATGAAAGTTTTACTTCATCTCAATTAAGTGTTTAGTTAATTAAAATCCGCATTCACGTCCTGGAAAAAAAATCTCAGCACACAATTTTTTTAAAAAAAAATTAGTCAGCAATAAAACGAGAGTTATACGTAACTTGTTAGATTAATCTCGTGTGGATGATCAAATGTTGATACAATGAGGGACTTCCATTGCATTATTTCTGGTAAAAAGAATGGTTATTGTCAGGTACACATAAAAAATAGTACAAAGTTTAATAATGTACCTACATCTGTTGGTGAGTCTATTTCTCTATCCTTTAATTTAGTAGGCTTGATTTAGCTTTTGAAACATGAGTTGCACACTTCTTATTCTCCTTCTTTTTGTGGAATTTTTCTATAAAACTTCTATATCATTTTCCTCTTTTACTTCTGTCTTTTTTCTTCAAGACAACATTTTGAGAAATGCTTACACTTTCTAGACAGTTGAGACCTCATGAGCAGAACTATCCTACACACGACCTAGAGCTTGCTGCTATAGTTCATGCTCTTAAGACCTGGAAGCACTATCTTTATGGTGATACATATCCGGTGTTTATCGACCATAAAAGCCTGAAGTATATTCCAACTCAGAGGAATCTGAATCTTAGACAGAGGAGATGGATGGAGTTACTCAAGGATTATGATTGCACTATAGAGTATCATCCAAGAAAGGCGAATGTGGTAGCTGACGCTCTTAGCAGGATGAGCAGTGACCAAGGTAGTAAGGTCAACTACAAAGTTGAGCATCTATTAGCTCTTAGAGTTATGAGAGTAGAGATGGATGTAAGAGGATCCGAGTTGATAACGAACATTCAGATTATACAGTTGATTCTTGATGAGATTTCAACTAGACAAGATGAGGATGCTACACTGAAGAAGTTGAAAGCTAAAATGGGAGATGCTACCACTACACACTTCTAGTTGTCTGATCAAGGAGTGTTATACAGAGGTGCATGGATATGTGTGCCCAACATTGAGGAGTTAAAGAAGAAGCTACTTGAAGAGGCACATTCCTCGAGGTATTCCATGCATCTTGGGAGTACGAAGATGTTTAATGACCTGAGGAAGATCTATTGGTGGCCCAGGATGAGACGAGAGGTAGCTGATTTTGTCGTTCGATGTCTAGTGTGTCAACAAGTGAAGGCTGAACACCAAGCAACAACAGGAAAGTTACAATCTTTATCAGTTCCTGAGTGGAAGTGGGAGCGGATTACAATGGATTTTGTGGTTGGACTTCCTAGGACTTTCAGAAAGAATGACACTGTATGGGTGATTGTAGACAAATTGACGAAATCTGCTCACTTCTTACCGATGAGACAAGATAACTCCTTAGATGAGCTGGAAGAGTTGTATGTGAGAGAGATTGTTCGAATGCACGGAGTCCCTGTATCGATTGTATCTGATAGAGATCCGAGGTTTACATCGCACTTCTGGGGAAGTCTGCAAAATGCCTTAGGTACAAGATTGCATTTCAGTACGGCATTTTATCCTCAGATAGACGAACAATCAAAGAGAACGATTCAGACCTTGGAGGAGATGTTAAGATCTTGTGTTTTGGAGCTTAAAGGTAACTGGGATTCTAACTTGCCATTGCTCGAATTTGCGTATAATAACAATTTCCATTCGAGTATTGGCATGGCCCCTTACGAGGCCTTGTATGGAAGGAAGTGTCACACACCTGTATGTTGGGATTTTGAGGGCATGCGACAGATAGAGGGTCCTGAACTTGTACAACAGACAATAGAGAAAGTACAAGTAGTAAAGCAGTGCTTGAAGGCAGCACAAGATCGTCAGAAGAGCTACTTTGATCGCCATAGATGAGAGATGACATATGAGATAGGCGATAGAGTGTTTTTGAAGGTATCTCCTTGGAGGGGAGTTATGAGATTTGGTAGGCATGGGAAGTTAGCACCGAGATACATTGGTCCATATGAGGTCTTAGAGAAGATCGGACCACTTGCGTATAGGTTGGCGTTACCACCTGAGTTATCAAGATTGCATGACGTCTTCCACATATCGGTGCTACGGAGGTATAGGTCAAATCCGAGTCATATCATTCCCGAACCTGAGATAGAAGTATCTGAGAACTTGTCCTACCTAGAAGAACCAGTTGAGGTTTTAGGTAGGCAAGTTCGAAGATTGAGAAACAAGGAGATTCCGATGGTGAAGGTCAGATGGGGACATCATTCAATTCGAGAGGCTACATGGGAGACCAAGCGAGATAAGAGAGCGAAATACCCCTACTTTTTTAGTAAGAACCTCGAGAAATTGTGATCCGGTTGTGCATCCTTTTGATATATCTACGAGTTTGGTTCTACGTCCTTCCTTAAATTTCGGGACGAAATTTCTTAAAGTGGGAGATATTTGTAACAGTCAAAAATCGAAGATGACCTAATCGAGAATTTTAAGGAATTAAATCCGTTTTAACACGAGATACTTCTCGAGGTAACCTGCTCCTAGATGATATTACAACCCGGTGTTATTTGGAGCATTTGGGAGCTTCAATTAACAAAAATACAGTTGATAGAAATGATCAGGACTTCGGATATGTCCTAGATATGAAATAACATGGAAAGGCAAAACGCCCAAAAGAATCGCTATTTCGTTTCTTAGCGGCTAAGAAAGACGGCTTAGGAATACATATTTTTTGAGACATTTGCGGAATAATTATCCATACGATATTCCAGATTTATTATTCCAATTTCGAGAAGTTTGGAGAAGGGGTCTTAAACCGCTTTCGGATCAGTGAAAGGATAATTATCGACTTCGCTAAAAGATAATCATCGACTCCGCTAAAGGATAATTATCGTCTTCGCTATAAATAGCGGAAATATCGTTTATTAATTCATTTCCTTTCACGTTTCCTCGTAAAAGATCTGATTTCTCTCAACCTTCAAACTCATATCTACTCTCCGTTTCTAATCCGATTTTAAATCCGTTTGAGTTTTTGGATTTCTCTCTTCATTCTCTTCATTTTGGTACCGAGTTTCTACATTTCCGAGCAAGGAAAGGCCTGGTCGAGCATATATGATACTAGGGAGGTTCCGTCGCTCAGATTCCGGTGAGTTTGATGGTGTCCGAGCGTAGCCTGCGCTGTTGTGATTCCAAATCTTTTTTCGGATCGTCAATCGGGTTAGTAACGAATAAGTTATGAATTTATTCGTTTTCCGTATTGCGATTTGACCTAAATTGACCTTAGGCTTGTCAAAATGGATAATTGGAAATTCCATTATGCTCGTTACATTATTCTGGTGATTATGGGTTGTTTGTTTGATAAGATTTGATAACAGGTGGGTTCAGAAATTGTCTGCGGGCAAAACGTTATTCTGGCGAAATTTAATTAATTAATTGAAGGTTAATTAATTAAATTGGGATTCTAGAGAAGACAATAAGTTAATTAAATTCAAAGGAATGAATTTAATTGGTGTTTGAATCGAGAAGTGTAATACAAGGAATATGATATTCTCAACAGGTCTTGTTGAAGGTTTCGGTTTAACTATAGCTTAATTGCTTTGTGAGCATATCCAAGCACGATAAAGGAGGATAGTCCGAGTGGGAAACGGACTCAATAGCTGGTTTGCGAGGTTTTATTGTTCTTACCTGCGAGGTAAGTGTATATGAATTACACTTGCTTAATATATGTTATGTATTTAATATGCCATGATTTTATGCAAGTTTGGATGTATATGCCTGTTTGTTCTGGTTGTATGCATGCTTATATATATATGAATGAAATGATGATGATGACTTTATATGATTTATGAATGCATGCATGAGGTACATGAGATGATAATGGAAAGAATATGATGACAGAATATGATGAAAGCACGAAATTGAGTTATGATATGAAAGTGATAATATAGGATGGTAATTGATTAATTAGCCCAACTGGGTCCCGCACGAGTTTCCGGGGGACGAGGTCGCTACCTAATCTACAGGGGGCCTCAGAGGTCGCTACCTGATCTACAAGGGGCCTCAAGATGAGAAAAATAGTCCAAGATCGCAACCTGATCTACTGGGGGTCTTAAGACAAGATGGCCGAGGTCGCTACCTGATCTACAGGGGGCCTAGGACGCTATAGGGTTGGCCAACAGAAAGAAAAAAAGAAGAAAGAAAGAAAGAAAAGAAATACAAAAGCACATGAGAAAATATATCGTACGATCAGTTGGGGCTAGTTAGTTAATTATCACCTATGCATCGATGCGATCGAGTCTAGCATGTTATATGTTATGTTATGATTATTTATATGTGATGAGATGTTTACATGAGATGATATGTTTATATGTGACGTGTGATAACATGCTTGAATGTTTGTATGAAGTTTGATATGAATGGTTGTGGAATTATATGTGAATGTGGATATGTATGCATTGATCGACTTTGGAATGTAAGAAAGGGTATAGAGTGTTCTTTGGGGATGGGATATTAGATACTTATATATATTGGGAGAGTGCGATTTGTATACCCTTACTGAGCGTGTGGCTCATGTTGTTATATCCACATTTTTCAGCTACTCAGACTCAGTCTGGTCAAGGCAAGGACGTTGGACCTAACACCTGGATTTGAGATCATATCAGGTGGGCTGTTATGGGATGCTACCGTCTAGGATGTTTTGTGTGGTTTTAAACAGTTGTGTTTTGTTAAACATGGTTTTATGGCGTATGTTAGTATGTATATATGTTGTGAATATGGTTGTAAGATAAAGTTTTAAAATTTTACGTTTTCCGCTTTTCCGCTTATTGCTTTAAACAGGGTTAATTAACTAGTAATCAACTAGAATTGAAATAGGTGTCACACTTCGTGCTTCCTTTGTCCGTCGCTTTAAAATTTACTTCTCGGGAACCAATTTAATATTCATCGGATCAAGAACCTTCAAAGTATGAGCACATAATAGTCTCACTCTATCAAACATATTACAACTACATGAAACTATTTGAGTGAAAGGAACACCAAAAACTTTATACTCTAAATCATCAACCTTGTTATCATCCAAATTGGAAATCGCAACTATATATTCATTACTTGATTGACCTTCAACCGGTGGCTTGATATAGGCTGTTGTAGACTAATCTTATACATCTTGAAAAGATTCAAAAACCTTAGGAGTATACAATTGGACAACTTGTCTGAGTAAGGGTGTCCTTTTCATCTTCATCCTAGGCAGTTTTTCACGAGAATCAAATTCAGATTTTATCTCATTTTGACGTTTCTACCTAACAACTCGCTCAAAGTGATTAAAAACCCGCATTATATCCATGATGCTATGCAAATAATCTCTCAAATCTCGATTTAAACTCTCACACAATTGTGTACTCCACATCCCTAAAGAAAACAATATTGATCATATTTTGTGTCCACTTCTTCTTCAAATCGTATATACTATTCAACCAAGAGCCTTTTGTTACTTTCTCACGCAATGCATTAAAGCTTCTTCAAACTCATCTTTTTTTATAGAATAACAAAAAGATTTGAATTTAAGGAAACACTAAATTTTCCATTTCCAAAATACAAAGGTATCCACCTTTGTCCAAACAAGAAGTAGAAATTAAATTCCGTTTAAATAACGGAGAAACAAAAGTATCCTTTAAATCCGAATAACATCCAATACTTAAATTTAATCTAAAATGCCCTATTGCTTTCACATGAACTTTATTGCCATCGCCAACATAGATGAATCTTTCAGCATCACTTGGTGGTCGACTCTAAAGGCAACCCTTCATTGACACACAAATGTGAGTAGTAGCACCAGAATCTACCCACCACGTGTCAATAGGTACAGAAGCTAAATTAGCCTCAAAACAAACTAGAGTGAGAACTTTACCCTTCTTTTCACGTCAAGCAGCGTACTTAGAACATGTTTTCTTCATATGTCCTTCCTTTTTGCAAAAAAAACAAGTGAGTTGATCACTTTGCTTCTTCGCCTTTTTCTGCAAATGTGTACTAGCTGTAGTATCCTTAGCCCTTTTCTTTGATTTATTTTGAGACCTTGATGCAAAGTGAGCACTTTCTGTCGTATCTCTTTTTATCGTGTCCTCTTCTTGCACACATTGCAAAATGAGCTCATTAAGAGTCCATTTCTCCTTCTGAGTATTATAACTCACCTTAAAATGACTTAATTGTGTGGGAAGAGACAAGAGAACTAAATGCACGAGTAAATCATCATTTATCTCTAACTTTAGTGCCTTTAGTTTTCTCGCAAGATTTGACATTTCCATAATGTACTCCCTTATGTTTCCTTTTTCTTTGTACCTCATAGAAATCAGAGCACCCAAATGGTTGCTTGTTTTTGCCTTCTTATTCTTGGCAAAATATTTATGAATTGCCTCAAATGATTTCTTAGCATCTTTGCTCTCAGAAATAGAGCCCCGAAACGCTTCCGGAATGAAACGTTTCATGATCATAAGACACACGCGGTTAGAGCGATCCCACTTCTCTACTTTCGCTTCATTGGAGTTATCCTCAACCAAAGTGGGTCGTTCAGTCCTTAGCGCAAGGTCTAGATTCATACATCCGAGAATGATTTCCACATTCTCCTTCCAGACCTTAAAATTTGTCCCATTGAGCATTGGAATGGAACTGACTTAAGCAGAAACATTAGTAGTAATTGTTGAAACTAAACATAAAAAGCAAAGAAATAACACAATTAATCAATTAATTTTAAAACAAGATACTCAACACAAGTTGACATTCAGTGTTTGGACAAAACATCAATTGTAAATAGCTCTCTCATTGCAACAATCAAATATTGATAATAAACCGGTCAAACAATAGCCTTTCTTTGGACCGACTATCATTCACATGGATAACCTTTATATTTATCGCTATTCATTGTCGCATGCGCTTTCATTATTTGGTCAAACATTGACCTTCCTTTAGGCCGATCAATATCCGCATAATTAATGAAAGCACAATTGATTAATCAATATATTATCTTAAGTGTGATTTTGTTTGGCCAAATATTAACCTTCCTTTGGGCCGATCAATATTCGCATAAACAAGTATAATCACTAGCGTATTTAATGTTTGGCCAAATACCAACCTTCTTTTGGGCCGATTGATATCCGCATAAACAAACGATACACTAACCTTATAATTTTAAATTAAAATAATTTATGTAACACCCCGAATCCGCAGGATATCGGGATGCTACGGGCGAGACCTCACAATGGGTCCCGACCCTTAGCTTGACAACAATTTCACCGGACCTTTCCAACATGGAACAAATAAAGGAAAAAAAAAATCGTAAATCAATTTTAATGCAAAAGATAAGAAACCCAAAAGAATGCAACAACAAACTTCAGCCGATTTACAAGTCAAACCCAATGTCAAACAAGCGGCACATGAAACGTAATAACCGAAAGACAAAACACAACAAAACCAACTCAAAAACCCTTCCTAAAATGTACGGACCCCGGCTGCCCACCCTTCCGGATCTCTCGGAGCGTGCCTAACCTGCAAGACAAACTACAACATTCGGTATAAAAACGTCAGCTCACATTCGAAGCATTAGAATTAAAGGGAAGGGCACAAACACAATTAATTCAACATAGTCACACAACATACTCAAAGCACACAAAACCGGTTTATTATCTTTATTTATTAAGTCATATCCCGTTCTAGTTCAACTTCTTTTGTGACACGAGAATCCTCCGAAACTCGCCTCGGTCCCTTCTTCCGGCAATGGAACGGTCGGATGCCTCCGACCGTCTAACCAGCACGGGCCAGTCGCCGAGATCCCCCTAGCTCTCACAGGGAGCCAGGCAGTGATGTCACCGCCCGTTATCATACACTTGGGCCAAATAATATAAAGGTCGGTAATCCTATTTCCGGTTTAGTTGTTATAAACAGTAAAATAATAAACACACACCACCCAACACACAATAATGCTAATACAAAGAATACGAGGTAAGTAAGTCCGGAGACTTACCTCGTCATCACACTCAACTCACAACACTCTCGCTTCCTTAGGGAAGGAAGACCATAACCTGCTCACAAGAAGATGACTATGTCAAAACAACACTCTCACAATAGAAGTCTAAGACTTCTATACAAATGGTCAACACAAGACCATTTGACTCTCAATTCTAGGACCGCATCCTAGAATCCCTCATGCTCACATCACACTCAACAAGCTAGAAGTCCTAAGACTTTTAAACCCTCGGATCTTGCAAGATCATAACTCACACACCACTAGGATAACATGCCTAGTCCAAACAAACTCAACGGTAATAACACCATGCTAGGATAAGCATATCCTAGCTCATAACTCAAAAACCATATACTCCAATTCTCAAACCTCACAAGCCTCACAAGATGACATCAACGCCCTAAGTTATAAAACATTTTACAATCCTCAAACACTCACCTAAGGTCCAAAGCCACTACTTGGCATTCTCACTAGGTTATGCTAGATTATCCAACCTAGCATGATACTAATGCTAAACATAACAAGATCGAGGAAGGAGGTACTCACACGATGTCAAAAGATGGATGTCGAACTTGAACTCGATAGGCCTTTATCGGGCGCTTCCGGACCTAAGGACAAAGCTAAGCAAAATTAGCTTAAACGCTAGCGCATAAAGATTTTCCAATGAAAACTCCGTTTTCCAAAACCGAGGTTAAACTCGTTAAAACCAATTCCGGGCAAAATATCCAAAATGAAAAAGTTGATTGTAAAACCGAATTTCAAATTTATCCAACAATCGGATTTAAACCATTAAAGACACCAAATTAAGTGTAAAGGAGTTGGGTCACAAATTTGAACAAAATTAAGAGTTCAATAATTTTAATAATCCACTGCAGGGCATAGAAGTTCCTTTTTCAAAGTTATTTGGTCACAATTGCAATTATAAAAAAAATGGGGCCAAAACCGAATTAATTACAAAGTGGGGCAAAAATTGTAATTAAACCACTTCTTCTTCAACCTCTTGTTATCACGACCCTGAAGAAGGAGAAGGGCAAGGAAATCCAGCGGCTACCCAGGAGGAGGGGGAGGACAGCCGGCGTCGGCTCACCGGCAACGGAGGCGGCAGCAGGGCGGCCAATCGCCGGCGTCGAATCAGCCCAAACTCCGCCCGATAGGCCGCAAGCAGGGGAAAGAAAGGGGCGGCCTGTTGTGCTCCGATAGGGGTCGCGGCGGTGCTGAGGGGTGGCCTTGCTTTCCTTCCGGCAGTGCCCTATGGTGCAGCCCCTCCCCGGCGTGTTGCAGGCTCCCAATCGACCTTCTGGGCTGCTACAGAGGTGAAGTAAAACGAGGAGAGAAGGCTGTAATTTGGGGGAAGTAACATCGAGAGAGAGAGAGAGAAGAGGAGAGTGGGAGGGAAGTGTGAGGGCTGGTTGCAAGGGTAGTCGTCACATGAGGGAGTCTTGAGAGGTCGGACGCAGGGATAGGGTGGCTGCAGGCTAGGCCGGAGGGGAAACGAGGGGTCGCCTGTCCCAGTCCCTGCTGAGCGCATCACCAGCGCAGGAAAAGCAACGCTAGGAAAGAAGAAGAAAAAAGAAAGAAAAGAAAAGAGAGAAGGGAAGGAATAAAAGGAAAAATAAATAAAAGAGTAATGAGATTTATTGTTTTTTTTTAAAGATAACCAACTCGATTTACATTCGGAACGGGATTTTCCGGATCGGTAACTTCCGATTTCCGAAAAAAATAAATTAATAAAAAAAACGGGAATACATACATGTATCTCAAAATAATATAAGTCCGGAAAAATTATTTTTAAAACCATAAAAATATATTTTAAATAGGAACTCGAGCTATAGCGAATCGAGGGAAGGGAGAAAGGCAAAGTCGGAACGCACCGGAATAAACGGGGCGTTACAATTTACACAACATAGACTACTTTGGTAGCATATTATTTCAATTAATTTAATTTAAAATAAACTTTAATTATATAGATACTTAAATATATCTCGTGTAAATAAAAACCAAATATTACACTCGATAACCTTTAATCGATACAAAATATAGTGGAAAAGACCAAAATTTTATGCTCATAAGAACAACCACACTACGTACCAATTATATATAAAACATAATATTATTTTGTAAAGCAATAAGCTTTTCAAAATAATATCTCAACAGAAAGAAAAGCATATGCTTTTCATCTGAGTAGGATCTGTAGGATAAGAAAAGGATAGGCTTTTCAACTGAAGTAGGATATGTAGGATGGCACGCAATCATGACCATATATATATATATATATATATATATATATATATATATATATATATATATATATATAACTCAATATACACGCATAATGAATATGCACAAAATGAATGAAACATTGTGAAACCACTGTTTTTCTCTTTCAATCATCAGATTATATATATATAAATAATATAAAAGGCACGTCAGCCACTGCAAAAAATATATAATAATGTATATATATAATATATAAATCCAGTGTATGGACTTTAGAGAGAAAGGAAAAGAGTACAACACAATACTTAACCCAAACAATAACATTATAATATACAAAAAGCATTGAAGCGGCACACTAATACTTCAATCAACTCACATTGTACACAAATCCACTTTGCAATTGAAAAGTGAAAGCACAACTTTATAAAATAAATATAATAATATATTAAAAACTTGTAATGCGGCACTTTACTAGAAGAAGTGCGAGACTTGCACTACACAAACAAACTCTTGTAGCTACCTCCACTATGGCTGCAGAGTTCATGGCTTGCTTCGGAGCATCCATTCATGGGATATGGTTGTGTAATTTTGTCACATGCCTACGTGTGGTTACTGGAATTGAGAGGCCATTGAAGTTATTTTGTGACAATAAGGCTGCAGTTTTGTTCTCCAATAACAACAAAAGCTCTATAAAGGAGAAGCACATTGACATCAAGTTCTTGTCATTGAAGGAAAAAGTTCAAAGTGGACAGATTTGTATAGAACACATAAGCACAAACTCCATGATTGCAGATCCGTTAACTAAGGTGTTGCCTCCTAAGGTTTTTCATGAGCACATTGCTCGTATGGGGCTTGCCAGTTTTGTAATCCCTTGACTTAGTGGGAGTTTGATTAAATGTTCTATGTTTATAGTTTATGCATAATAAAGTTGAAATGATTTACATTTTGAACTAAAGGTTGTTTTGGATTGATCTCCGAATAAAGAAGGACCAGTTGAAAATAGACATGTTTATGAGATCATATTTCATGTAATTTTCATGCCCCTCATCCATACTTGATCTATGTCATCGAATATGCTAATATGGTGAACACGGAAGGTTTAGTCACAATGAGTGTGACGAAAGCCGCCGCGATCTCATATTAATATATATGAGGTGGACCAGATTAATAAATAATAAGTCTACATAAAATTAGTCATTACGTGTACACATAAAGAATTTTGGATAATATAGTTGTTTATTTAATATGTAACCCAAGTGGGAGATTGTAAGATTTTATTAATCTTATTATCATTAGTGGGCTTACATATTATAATAACCAATTATATTATATGACTAAATATATTAACAGGCTAATAAAAGTTATTCAATGGAGTAAAGCCCGTAGACTTTAATTAAGCGGTATGGGCTTAATGGCGGATACCAGACTTTGGCCCAATAGGCTTAATGTGATTATATTAGGTCATTATATAAACGTTATTAGGTTATGGTTCCCAATACGCCAAATCAATCAGCAGTTTTCTATTCTCTTCCCATCAGAGAGAAAACCTAAAGAAACCCTAAGGAGGTTTGACTGAGGAAGACTGTATACCTGTGGCGCTCATTCGGATCGTAGATTCCGCACTAAGGTTTGATCCAATTGCTATTATGGAACCAGGTATGCAATTCTAGATTCCTTAATAACCCTAGCATGATACCGATCCTTGCGTTTACGGTTTAGGGAATATGTTTATTCCAACAAATCATGCACACAAGCCTTAAAATTTTAAACAAAAAAAGGCCCATCATTTAGTAAATGTTTGGTTGCATTTTGCATTATGTGCCATGTGCACAATCCACGTGATGTCCCCAACATAACCTCATCTATGGCATTTCCCATGACGATATCTTGATTAGTAAAAATAGTATTTGGTTGCTTCTTATCATGGGTTGCTAGAAATGTTTCAAACAACCACCTAAAAGATTCCATAGTTTCATCGTATAAAAGTGTAGCACCAAATATAACATCTCTACAATGGTTATAGCCAACAAATACACCAAGTGGTCAATGTTCCTTATTTGTACCAAATGTAGTATCAAAAAACAACCACTTCCCCAAATAACGCATAATCTATGAGCATTTTTGCATCAACCCAAAAGATGTTTGTTATTTGCTCTTCACTATCCAACTAAATTGAGTACTGAAATGAAGGGTTCTCAACTGTTTGCATATGAAAATACCCCAATAGACTTCCAGCTTTCCTGTACATCAAGTTTCATTAACGTCTTTTTTGCAGATAATTTTCGTGATCCCCGTGTGTATAGCCAAGATTAGCAGATCCGCCAACATACGATCTTAAACGCATGTGGCACTTTAGGCTTGGTTCCCAAGTTATCAAAAAGCTCAATTTCAACTGCTTGGGCTTTTGATATTTTTCTATGCGATGACAATAATGGGCTAGTCTCTAATAAACGGAGGGGGTGTTATGCTATTCATTATGTTGTTTTGTTTACCTTTGCAAGAATCGAGGTCTACACCTAATTTTGTTGTGATTGTAGGAAAAATAACACGTTTTGGAGCGATATGGAGCTAAAGGATCTAAGGAGTCATTGGAGCTACATTATGGAACATTGAGGATCTACAAAAAAAGCTTATGAACCATGGAAGTTGGACAGAAGCTTGATTTTGGACCAGATTAAAGAGATTTGAGGATCACCTCGGATGGCTACAGTGTCACCTAGGGGTGTAAATGGGGTGGGGATTACCCGAAATTTGCGGGTATTATCCATCATGGGATGGGTATGGGGATTTTAAACGGGGATGGGGATTTTAAACGGGGACGGGGTTGGGAAAAACTTCGATTCCCCACTTGGGGATTGGGACGGGGATGAAGGTAGTGGTATCCGCCCCGCTCCCCGATTCGAACCCAAACCCGTCGGAATCCCCGACAGTTAACCCGATGGGGATCCCCGGCGGAGAATATGTCGGGGATACATATATAAACAAATTGTATTTATATTACAATTTCTTTGTAGTTTCATATTTAATTCAAAAATTGTCGATAATTACTATAATTTCAAGCCATATAAACTTTTGTACTTTAAGGTTACTCGTTCCTACTTACACAAAATGTATTTGAACGTTAAATATTTATTTGATAATTATGTGTAAATTATACTAATGCTAACCTATATTAATTTGGTTTTCGATCATATGAGGATGACACCTCGTGGAAATTTTGAATACGTCGTGAACGTCAAATCATGATGATCAAATACACATCTCACTACATGTTGTGTTTTTTTTATGTGTCTTACTCTTTTAGATATGTGTTTTGATGTGCAATTTAAATCCTAAACCGTAAAATTAAAATGATAAAATCATATAACACTTTTTCTTAAGATTGTAATCTAATTGTTAGTAACATATAATTAATTTAGTTTACACAAGTTTGTACTACGGGTCTCAATCTCACTTGAACGAACGAAACCTAATATATAGACGGTATAACTTTACTTTGCCAAAAAACATTTTTTGAAAAAAAATGAAATTTTCTTCTGTTTTTTTTACTCGTGTTTTTTTTGTTATTTATATAGTTAAACAAAATAACATTTTTGTATTTTATGGTCTAATTTCACATTTATTATCCGAGTCAATGTTTTTTTGTCAAACTCCTAAAAGTTAAACAGGGATGAGGATTTTTACGGGGAAAACCCATAAAGTTTTAAAATGAAGAAATAAACGGGGACGGGGATTCCCCGATGGGACGAATATCCAACGGGTACGGGTACGAGGACAATTCTCAATACCCGAACGGGGATGGGGACGGGGGTCATTATATTAAACGGGGATGGGGATGAATAGGTACTCCCCGACCCATATCCGACCCATTGACACCTGTATGCTTAGATATAAAATCATGAATTTCATATTTTCCAGTTTCCTTGTTCAACATAAACCCGATGTGAGCTTTGCAACCTGTTCTAGTTTCAGCCCGAAAACGCTTATCTAAACTGACGTCTTTACCAATCTCAAGGTATCCCTCGTTTGCACATGAAAATCTCCTAGAAGTAACCTCACCCTTCTTGTTCTTGTTCGCATACTGTTTACGAACATTAAAGCCCATTCTTCCTCCATATTCTAGCCAAAACCTCCAAACCTCATCTTCTAAACTAAACACCACACCTACTTGAAGGATCCAATTGACAAGTGCATCCATTTAAATCAATCTACACCAATCCACAAGAAAATTTGTTGTATTATGAATTGATAGCATGAATTATAGTCTATATTTTGGGGTTTGTTTGGACGTTTTATCTTTAATAATCTGCATGATTGCATGTATATTATGTGATTATATTACCATTTCATCTACCTATGCAGGAATCAAGGTCTACACCTAGTTTTGCTGTAATTGTAGGTAAAATGGCACGTTTTGCATAAAAAAGGAACAAATGGAGCTATGGAGTCATTGGAGCTACATTGAGGAGCATAAGGAACCATCCAGGAAGCATAGCCGTGGATTAAGATTCACTTTGGACCAGTTTTGAGAGATTTCACATTCAGTTGTGACTCACCTCGGTTGACCAGAGATTCATCTCGACCGAGGTGATCCAGAGACACCGACTCGACCGAAGCGAACACCTAGGATGCGGCGAGAATATTTTATTCTTGGCTGAGATCTTTTATCTTTGGAAGGTGATCTTATATTTTTGGGCTTGGCTCCTGGAAGGAAGAAGATCTTATATTTTACCTATTTTTATGGGAAGAGATCTTTCTAAGATATATTATCTTTGGAGGGTTATTTTCCTATAAAAAGGGTTGAATTTCCACAAATCCAAGATCATGTTATACCATCGATCAGGGTTTATAGCACGCAGCAGCCATACTCCAGTTGGGGAGATTTGAAGAACCTTTTTGAAGGTTGAAGGAAGATTGAAGATTATAGCTTTTATAGCTTTTTGAAGGGTTTTTGTAAGATTATCTTAGATTCCCTTCCTTGTTGTCTTGTCTTGTTGGATTGCTATCTAAGGAACGCTTTTGTTGTGATATTTGATTCAGTTATTGAAGTCTTTTCATTAAATTCTTCTTGTTCAAATATTCACCTTCTTCCCATATATTTGATTAATACTTTCATAATGATGATGAGTGGCTAATTTCCTTGTGTGATTCTAGGGTGATTGGCTGAAGGTTGTGGGAAAAACAATGATAGAATAATCTTAGATTCCAGTAGGACCCTGAAAGTTCGAGTTTTTAACTTTAACCCTAAGCATCTCGCTCAGTCGATGAACATCTCGGCCGGGGTGGAATTTGGCTGACCGAGGTGACTTATCTGATCCTAAACTGAGAGTTAAGTGTTAGAGTTTGCCAAATCCTATTCTTATTACACCTTTCCTGGTTTAATGCAAGCTTAGGATGAGACTTACCCGGTAATTCCTTAGTTTGTGTACCAACGATCATAAGTGTAGGTAATAAAGGTTTATCCTTTATTGGGGTTTGAGTGTGCTTCCATCCCATCTTTGTGAGTTAGCCTGAGACTTACCCGGTAAAGGTTGATTCTATTCCCTTAGATGGTGTGTTAGTTTGAGATTATAGTTCTTTATCTTAATTCATTGAGACTTACCCGGTAATAGGAGTTACGGTTTTGGATTAGTGAGTAGTGAGACTTACCCGGTGATCTATTCCACTTTAGTAACACCTTCCCCTTGCAAAAATCTCAGCTTTGTCCGCTTATCTTTAGATCTTGAGTTGGAACCACAACTAGACGCTTTAATCCCTAGAATTGCATGTTTGTTGTATTGACTTCTTATTCATCTTTGATTGTGTTAATTGCTCTTGTGGTTAGTATTCACGAAGCTTACCGTTATTGACTTTGTTTCACCGAGTCCCTGTGATCGACCCCTGGAATTTCTTGCTTTTTACTACGATTGACCCGTACACTGCGGGTTCGCATCCTTGTTTTAAGCTTAAGTCTAGGGTTATAAATTTAAAGCTTGCACACACCGTTTGGAGCGAACAAGTTTTTGGCGCCGTTGCCGGGAACTTGGTCTAGACCGAGCCGGTACGGTTTGCTCTTGGGGCACTTGCCCCCGTGTCTTCTAACCACTCTACTTGAGTGACTTTTGCAGGTTCTTTCTTAGGTTTATGCGAAGAACCCGCACTGGGAAGGAAATCGTTCCTTACGATCCCGAACCAGAAAAGACATACAAGCGACGTTTAAGAGAAGCAAAGATGGCCCAACAAGACAACCGCGATCTTGAGGCCAAATGGAAAGAGGCGTTAGAGCTGCTACGCCTCAGCAGGGAAGAACTAAGGCGAGAGAAGGAAGAAACTCGCACCAAAACTGAAGCAATCGAAGCAGAAATGGCCGTCATACGAGATCAGATTCTACTTCGACCGAGGGACGACCCAGTTCCCGATGTTGGACCGAGGTAGGTTCCAGTTGCTGACCCTCGACCGAGGCAGGTCCCAGTACCGGACGCCCCGGCCGAGATACATCCACCTCGGATGCCAGTCCGAGATGTTCTTCTTGCAGGAATTCCACAAACCCTAGGTCAAAGGATGGACCCCAATCAACAACTGAGGCGTCCAGGAGTCAACCTAGGGGATCCAGCGGACCATGACTACGAACTTCGACCGCAAGTTCTATCCATGATTCGCCAATGCCAATTCGGAGGGATGGAGAAGGAATCACCACATCAACATCTTCAAAACTACGAGATCTTGATGGAAACCTTGCGACCTTCCAGAATTGAAAATAACAACTACAAGCTAAGACCTTTTTACTTTTCTTTAAAAGATAGAGCTCTTACTTGGTATCAATCTCTTCCTCCAGGTAAAATTAGCACGTGGGAGGAAATGTCTACGGAGTTCTTGACCAAATTCTTTCCCCCCTCAAAAACAGCTGAAATGAGAGGGAAGATAAATGCTTTCATTATGAAGGACAAGGAGAGCTTGTCCAAGTCATGGGAGCGGTTCAAGGACATTCTTTTGGATTGCCCACATCATGGGATTCCAAAGTTAGAGTTATTGGAGATTTACTTCAAAGGACTGGACGGAAGCACCCAGTTCAATCTCCAACTACTCTCCGCCGGTACCTTCATGGACATGGCGATTGACGAGGCTTGGGACTTCATCGAGAAGCAAGCCTTGCATATGGAGAAGTACACCCACCAAGGAGCTGAAGGTGGAGTTAAAAGAGTCAACTTTCAAGAGACTCAATCCAACAACAATCAACTCACGTCCTTGAAGAATGATGTGAAGCAATTGAAGGAACTCTTGGTTGCTCAAACCAAGAAGGAAGAGCAAGGACAAAGGAACAACAACAATGGATACCGTAACAACAACAACGGTTTCCGGAACAACAATTACAACAACAACAATAGAGGGTCCAATAGCAATAATTGGAGGGCGAACAATCAAAATAACGGTAACAATCATTCAAACTCCAACTCTAACGATTCCTCTAACCCTTTCCTCTCTTCCCCCTCTTCTTCTTCTACCCCATTAAAAATCCAAGGGCAAGGGTCAAGTTCGTCTCAGCCAGAAAAGAAAGACGCAGTTCTGGAGGCTATCTTGATCAAGCTTAGTGCTATGGAAACTTCTATGACTTCATTTTCGAGGGCCCAAAAGTCCTTCGAACAACAACTTGCAAGTAGGGCGAATGAAGCGCCAAGAGATCTAGAGAAGCTTCCAGCAAAGACGGAAAGCAACCCTAAGGGCCAGTGCATGGCCATAACAACGAGGAGTGGACTCAAAACTGCAGATCCAGTACCTCGTTCGACGCAGACCACCTCGGTCCAGATCCAGTCGAAGAACACCTCGACCGAGATGCCAACCGAGGCGGAGAAACAGAAAGCGGAGGGGAAAACTGAAGTTTATGTTCCACCTCCTGCATACAAACCACCACTTCCATTCCCCCAGTCAAGGGCCAGAGCACATCTAGACAAGCACTTTGGTAAGTTCCTTGACTTGATGAATAAGCTGCATATTAACATTCCTTTCCTTGATGTCATTCTAGGAATGCCCGCCTATGGGAAGTTCTTAAAGGAGATCCTATCAAGGAAAAGGAAATTGGAAGACTTTGGTGAAGTTAGGATGACATCTAAATCCTCGGAGCTTATTAAGTTCATGAAGGAGAAGATGCCACCTAAATTAAGAGATCCCGGCTCATTTAGCATTCCCATTCAAGTTGGGGATGTCACTTGTGAAGCCCTTTGTGATCTAGGAGCCAGCGTGAGCATCATCCCGCTGGAGCTATGTAGGAAGATCAGACTTGGAGAACCCAAGCCGGTCAAGATTCGACTTTATATGGCGGATCGCTCCATCATCCATCCCGTGGGCATCTTGGAGGACGTTCCGGTCAAGTTAGGTAACTTCTATCTACCAATAGATTTTGTTGTACTTGACATTCCCGCAGATTATCCTGTTCCTATTATTCTCGGAAGGCCATTTCTAGCAACTTCGGGTTGCAATGTGGATTGCAAGAACGCCAAGTTGAAATTCAACATTGGTGGCGATGAGGTGGAGTTCGCACTACTTGCAGCCATGAAAGGGGAGCAGCTAACCGATGATATCTTCAACATCTACGATGAAGAAGAATCAAGAGAATTGGTGAGCTCTATCCTTATTAACGATCCGCTCGAAAGAGTTATAAGTTTTAGTTTAATAGAGGAAGGTATAGATGCTTCTTGTGATGCAGATATACGGAGCTTGAAGGCACTGGAAGAAGATCCAGGAGCTAAAACTGAGACACTATTTCAAGAGACGAAGATCTCCAGTTTCGGTTCCAGTTGCAGTACCTCGACCGAGGCACTTTCTGGACTGAACGAGGCGACTAAAGAACATCTCGGTCAACGCCTATGCACCTCGACCGAGGTCGATGGCGAGACGACTTCAACTGAGACTTCCGAAAGTCCGGTTTCTGAACCCACCCCACTGGAAGGAGGAAGCAAGGATCCCTCTCAGAAAGCACCCCCAGTCGTGGAGCTTAAACAACTCCCTAGTCACTTGAGGTATGTCTTTCTTGGACCGGATTCTACTTATCCCATAATTGTTAGTGCTTCCCTTTCCGAATCTGAATTGTCTAAGTTAATGCATGTCCTGAGAAAGCATCGAAGGGCTATAGGTTATACCACGGATGATCTTATTGGCATTAAGCCTTCTTTCAGCATGCATAGAATTCTAATGGAAGATAATCATAAGACTTCACGGGAACCTCAAAGACGGTTAAATCCGATCATGAAAGAGGTTGTGAAGAAGGAAATTCTTAAGTTGTTGGATGCAGGTATTATTTATCCTATCTCGGACAGCAAGTGGGTTAGCCCGGTGCATGTAGTCCCGAAGAAAGGAGGGATGACCGTTGTGACGAATAAGAACAACGAGTTGATCCCAACCAGGACCGTTACGGGCTGGAGGGTTTGCATCGATTACAGGAAGCTGAACACGGCCACACGGAAGGACCATTTTCCACTTCCCTTCATCGATCAGATGCTCGAGCGGTTGGCCCGGCATTCACACTTTTGCTACTTGGACGGCTATAGTGGATTCTTCTAGATTCCTATCCATCCGGATGATCAGGAGAAGATCACTTTTACTTGTCCATGGGGGACATTTGCCTATCGGAGGATGCCATTTGGATTGTGCAATGCACCCGCTACCTTCCAGCGATGCATGATGGCTATCTTTTCCGAGTACATAGAGAATATCATGGAGGTATTTATGGATGATTTTTCCGTATACGGATCCTCTTTTGATGATTGCCTATCTAACCTTTCGCTAGTGCTTAAAAGATGTGAAGACACTAATCTCGTCTTGAATTGGGAGAAGTGTCATTTTATGGTTAATGAAGGCATTGTGCTAGGACACCTCGTTTCTAATCGAGGCATTGAGGTCGATCGCGCTAAGATCGAGACTATTAAGAAACTCCCTCCCCCTTGTTCTGTTAAAGGTGTGAGGAGTTTTCTCGGGCATGCAGGTTTCTACAGGAGATTCATCAAGGACTTCTCTAAGATTTCTAAACCTTTAACTAACCTCTTGAATAAAGAAGTTGTTTTTGAGTTTTTACAGGATTAAGGAAGCGTTGATCTCCGCTCCTATTATCCAGCCTCCAGATTGGACTTGCCCTTTGAGATCATGTGCGATGCTAGTGATGTAGCCGTAGGAGCGGTGCTTGGGCAAAAGAAGGATGGACGGACCACCGCCATCTATTATGCTAGCAAGACGCTAGATGTAGCACAACGCAACTACGCTACCACCGAGAAGGAGTTATTGGCGGTTGTATACGCTTTCGAGAAGTTTCGTTCCTACTTAGTTGGAGCGAAAGTCATTGTCTACACCGACCATGCAGCCATTCGTTACTTGTTGGCTAAGAAAGATGTCAAGCCACGTCTTATTCGATGGATTCTCTTGCTTCAAGAGTTTGACCTAGAGATCCGCGATAAGAAGGGATCCGAGAATTCTGTTGCGGATCACCTCAGCCGGCTACCTGCATCTTCACGTGAGAAGGATGACCCGCCCATAGACGATTCATTCCCCGATGAGCACTTACACTTGTTGGAGCGTTTGATAGATTTACTTACTTCACCCCACGATGGAGGTGAAGTATGGGGTGAGGGCACCTCACATTACGTTTGATGACGCATTATGGTCCAGCTAGCGACCTTAAACCAAGCGCTTCTTGGGAGGCAACCCAAGATATTGCATTCTTTTCCCGTTTTCTAGTCTAGCTTAGATAGTTTGCTTTTGCTTTGTTTTGTTTTTTTTGGCGTCCTAGACAGATAACAGGAGACATCTAAGGAAGGAGCATAACTGGAAGTACAGAAGTTCGAAAATTCGAGAAGACGAAGTTTGACTGAGACACATCGGTCCAGTCGAGGCCACCTCGACCGAGTTGATTCTTGAGCAACCGAGGCGACTAGGGTTTCAGCAGAACCACCTCGATCCGTACCACCTGGGTCTAGTCGAGACCATCTCGACCGAGGTGACAGCAGTTCTAGGAACTGTATAAAAGGGGGAAAAATTTATTTTTCACTTTTTTTACCCACTTCAACTCGACCGCGGCGCCTCCTCACCTCGCTTCCCCGAATCTTGCTCATTTTCGAAGATTTCCGCTTCCAAACTGTGATTGAAGGGTAGAGGATCCCATTGCAAGCACAGATCTGCGAAGAAATCGAACGAATCGACCGAAACGAGGTAAAAACAGTCGAAACCCTAACTCGTTCATTCGTTTCGATTTGGGCTTTGGTTGCCCTTGAATCTGCTGAGAAAAGGCTTAAGTACCCCATAGGAAGCAATTGTAGTGATTTTTGGGGGAAAAGAACTGGATTTCTAAGAGTTGAATCGCGAACTGTTTACGCCTCGGTCCAGTCGAACTGCACCTCGGCCGAGGTGATTCCTGAGAGTTGTCAGTGACCGAGGTGATCTGACAGTAGTTGAGAGAAAATGAGTTCCGAACGTCGCCTTGCCCTCAGAGATAGATCCTCACCTTCCCCTCCCTCATCTTCTTCCCGACCTTACCGCCCGGTGATCCACGAGAGATGTCGGGTAGATTATGAGCGTATTTCGGGACGTCCAGTGATTGCACCACATTTTCTGGACGTGTCCGCTTTTGATTGCCTAGGGGTAGATGGAGACCTTAGGAGGATGATTACCACAGTTGGGCTGGATCAGTTTACTGAGATCCGAGCCCCAGCCTACTTGGAGCCGACCTTAGAGTTCGTTAGCTCCTTCACCTACCTTCCCACAGAGCAGTCTGTGAAGTACCGGTTGATGAACCGGAACTTCATAGTACCGCTCGAGGTTTGGAGAGACATCTTCGGCTTTCCTGAGCCCACCGCCACTGACTTCCCTTCCCGATCTGTAGCTAGGGAGTTATGGGGGCAGATAGCCCATATTACGGAGCACGCAGATAGATGGCGCCCTGGAGATTCCAGGGAGAAGGTCATCTTCCAGCGCCCTGGAGATTCCAGGGAGAAGGTCATCTTCCACCTAGCCTTTAGGTTAGCCCATAGGATATTCAGCGAGACACTTCTGGCGCGTACTGAGACGCCCTAGAAGATCCGACAGGGCGAGCTTTTTAGTCTGTACTGTATGGTTACGGGGGGTTTCCCAGACTTTGGCTTGATCTTGGCAGAGGACCTGCATAAGATCAAGGCCAAAGCGAAGGGAGACATCTGTTGCGGAGGGCTTGTCACCCACATAGTTGCTTTTCATGACATGGACCTCAGTGCCTGTACGATGGTGGCGGCTCCGAAGCCGCTTGGATTGCAGGAGATGATCACTCGGCGGATTCTAGTTCCCCGAGGTCTGACTACACCCTATATGGCTATGCCGTGGGAGCTGACTGCGCCACAGGGGATCCGATGGTCTGCCCAGTTCACCGTTTATGACCCGCATTATTGGTAGACAGCTTGGGCTCCACTGATGGAGGACTATAGGGAGGCAGCAGCTGCCCCAGCTGAGGAGGAGGAGGAGGCTGATGACGAGGATACAGTGGATGAGAGAGATGGTGGAGTCCCGATGGATACAGGGACAGATACTGCAGGGACGAGCGCGCCGCCGATCATAGATCTGGATGATGATGATGATGAGACTGAGCCCGCACCTGCTACCTCTCCGGTTAGACCTGCTAGACGCAGGAGACGCGGAGTGAGAGATCTAGATGCTCACAGACGGATCGATGACCTGACTGATCAGGTTATTGATTCGTATGCTGCTTTGTCGCTGGATATCCGTGAGATGCAGGAGCGGCATCATTATCAGCATATCATGGCCCAACTTCAGTTCGAGCGCATCATGGGTCATCCATTCGACCCGACTCAGTATCCGTACGTGCCACCACCACCACCACCGGATCGCGACTATTGATGAGCTGCAGGATTTTCTTTATTATATTTTTATGCGGTTCAGCTATTTATCCGGTGAGTACTCTTATTTTTAGACTTATATTGACCCACTGGGACAGTGTGTCCCAAGAATGGGGTATTCGATGTACTTATTTGATTACCTTGATGTATGATTACTTTATCGGATATTTCATGTTTATGCTTCACTTCTGCATTTATATGTTTATCTGAGATTGCATGCATATTTACAGGTTATTCGATTGAGAAAAACGTCGAAACTAAAGAAAAAAATGGTTTTAAAAATTTTTTTTTTGACCTCGACCGAGTCAGTCTTGGCCAAACGAGGCGTTTCACCTCGGTTGAACCAAGAACACCTCGACCGAGGTGGGTTAACTGAGAGTTTTCGAAAATTATTTTTGTGTTACTTATCTGGATATGATCTTAGTGAAGATCTTGCTTACTGACTGATTTTAAATTCTTTATGTGTTTGAAAGGTTTTATAATATGTTTAAGTTGCTAAATGCTTTGTTTAAAAATATTGGCATGTTTAATACTTTGTTTTATCTAAATTATGTTGAATTTGAAGGTTGACACCACATCATGAGTTCTCTCACTTTCTTCCCGGAAAGACCAAGGCAATTCATTCTTCTCTCTTCTTCTTCTTGATCATGCTTAGCCCCTCATATACATTTTGCCTCCCTTTACCTATCCGGGAATTTGGAAGCAAGCAAAGTGGTGAAAGCAAGTGAAGTTAAAGTTGAGAAGTTGGCTGGAAGTGAAAGTGTTAGAAAGTAATAATAGGTTTGGGGAAGTCAATCATGAAGATGAGTAACTCGGCACCATTCACATAGCCGGGTGTTTGTGTCTTGCCAAAGTCAGATTGAGCGATATTCCTAACGGGTCATGGTATGTGCATCAAGGGTTTGATGCATCTCAAGAAATTGATGATTGCGGATTTCCTAGGCTTCGGTTATTGTGCACCTCTGTCCATGCATCCCAAAAAGTAAAGTAAAAAGAAAAAAAGTGGAATAAGCAAAGCTTATTGGTGGAAGATGTTGCAAGTCAAAGTGGAAGTGAAGTTCATCCTTTTCCCGGATTCTAGCACCACATTACCTTACATACATCCCTACCCTACACGTTTCTTGACCTTTTCTTTTGGGAAGCCCTTGAGACCTTGAGCTTGTTGATTGACTTAGTGGTTTAAACTGGATTATACATGATTAATTTTGATAATTATGACTTATTATGCATTCCATGGTTTTATGCAAAGATGAACAACTTTCCTATATTTATAAAATGTTTTGATCATGTTTCGATTTTAAATTCCATGAAGTATTCTCTTAGAGTGATCTATGATTGTAAAACACCATAAAAATATTTTTGAAAGACTTTTCATTGATTTTCATGACTTATAATCCATTCTATCTTGTCTTCTATATGCAGAACTTGCTTGGGGACAAGCAAGGGCTAAGTATGGGGTATTTTGATAGCATGAATTATAGTCTATATTTTGGGGTTTGTTTGGACGTTTTATCTTTAATAATCTGCATGATTGCATGTATATTATGTGATTATATTACCATTTCATCTACCTTTGCAGGAATCAAGGTCTACACCTAGTTTTGCTGTAATTGTAGGTAAAATGGCACGTTTTGCATCAAAAAGGAACAAATGGAGCTATGGAGTCATTGGAGCTACATTGAGGAGCATAAGGAACCATCCAGGAAGCATAGCCGTGGATTAAGATTCACTTTGGACCAGTTTTGAGAGATTTCACATTCAGTTGTGACTCACCTCGGTTGACCAGAGATTCATCTCGACCGAGGTGATCCAGAGACGCCGACTCGACCGAGGCGAACACCTAGGACGCGGCGAGAATATTTTATTCTTGGCTGAGATCTTTTATCTTTGGAAGGTGATCTTATATTTTTGGGCTTGGCTCCTGGAAGGAAGAAGATCTTATATTTTACCTATTTTTATGGGAAGAGATCTTTCTAAGATATATTATCTTTGGAGGGTTATTTTCCTATAAAAAGGGTTGAATTTCCACAAATCCAAGATCATGTTATACCATCGATCAGGGTTTATAGCACGCAGCAGCCATACTCCAGTTGGGGAGATTTGAAGAACCTTTTTGAAGGTTGAAGGAAGATTGAAGATTATAGCTTTTATAGCTTTTTGAAGGGTTTTTGTAAGATTATCTTAGATTCCCTTCCTTGTTGTCTTGTCTTGTTGGATTGCTATCTAAGGAACGCTTTTGTTGTGATATTTGATTCAGCTATTGAAGTCTTTTCATTAAATTCTTCTTGTTCAAATATTCACCTTCTTCCCATATATTTGATTAATACTTTCATAATGATGATGAGTGGCTAATTTCCTTGTTTGATTCTAGGGTGATTGGCTGAAGGTTGTGGGAAAAACAATGATAGAATAATCTTAGATTCCAGTAGGACCCTGAAAGTTCGAGTTTTTAACTTTAACCCTAAGCATCTCGCTCAGTCGATGAACATCTCGGCCGGGGTGGAATTTGGCTGACCGAGGTGACTTATCTGATCCTAAACTGAGAGTTAAGTGTTAGAGTTTGCCAAATCCTATTCTTATTACACCTTTCCTGGTTTAATGCAAGCTTAGGATGAGACTTACCCGGTAATTCCTTAGTTTGTGTACCAACGATCATAAGTGTAGGTAATAAAGGTTTATCCTTTATTGGGGTTTGAGTTTGCTTCCATCCCATCTTTGTAAGTTAGCCTGAGACTTACCCGGTAAAGGTTGATTCTATTCCCTTAGATGGTGTGTTAGTTTGAGCTTATAGTTCTTTATCTTAATTCATTGAGACTTACCCGGTAATAGGAGTTACGGTTTTGGATTAGTGAGTAGTGAGACTTACCCGGTGATCTATTCCACTTTAGTAACACCTTCCCCTTGCAAAAATCTCAGCTTTGTCCGCTTATCTTTAGATCTTGAGTTGGAACCACAACTAGACGCTTTAATCCCTAGAATTGCATGTTTGCTGTATTGACTTCTTATTCATCTTTGATTGTGTTAATTGCTCTTGTGGTTAGTATTCACGAAGCTTACCGTTATTGACTTTGTTTCACCGAGTCCCTGTGATCGACCCCTGTAATTTCTTGCTTTTTACTACGATTGACCCGTACACTGCGGGTTCACATCCTTGTTTTAAGCTTAAGTCTAGGGTTATAAATTTAAAGCTTGCACACACCGTTTGGAGCGAACATGAATTGAAAAAGAACAAGAAGCACCTGATCATGAAGCAAAATAGGATACTGACGATTCAAAGAAAATTGAGATGAACGATGATGCTAACCAAAAAAACTGTAAACGACCTACAGAATAATAAGCAATACAACCTCTAAAAAAGTAAGCGTAGTATCCTATTATCAAATTTCAAAATGATATTACTTTGTTAATTTAGAATAATATTATTTTATCAAGTTAAAAAAATATATTATTTTGTTGATTTGGAGAGATATGGTTACCTTTTTTTGTTTAATTAAAATTAAAATTAAAATCAAATTAATCTCAGTCCTTCACTGTAATTAACGGTGGACATCAATATTTTAACTGAACTAGTTCTACTGTATTTTTTTTGAGGCAAAACTATTCAAAATCTCGGTTAACTATCTCAAAGTATTTTTCTAGGAAGCTACTTCTGGTTCTAGATTGCTCTTATTATTTTGCTGCAAATAAATGTTGCTATGGTCTCCTTTGTACATAATTATGTTGTTGTGTTACATCATACAAGGATTGACAATTGACTGTACTATTTCTGAATTTTGCTTGTTTATTGTACAATTTATCAGCCCTGATCGAGAACAAATTATTTACTGTTCATGGTGGTCTTTCTCAAAAAAATTATCCGGAAAATGGAGTTGGAGACAAATAACATCACAAACATTAGCCTATATAGGATTCGAACATATATCTTTGTGCGTAAGCACATTGCTCTTCCTTTGAGGTAATAGGCTAAACAAATAATTTACTAGTGTATATGCAATGAAAATAATATACATAATAGGCAACTTATAACAGTAATTCAGAGCCCATAGTATCATCCCATATCCATTTTGCAAGCTGGTAATCTCCATGAACGCTATTTGCAACAATTGTCATTTCAAAGGTAGTTGCATTGTCATCCTATCCCGATGTTCATGGATAATTTGTTGTGAGCTTATCTTCATGAATAATTTGTTGTGAGCTTTCCGCCCTGTTGCAAGTCAGAAATTGGCCTTTAAGTGTACCTTACTCCTGTTATTGATTACTCGAGACTCGCCCTGTTACATTACTTTCTAACTCATTGTAGCTTGATTTATGAGGACATTATGAGGACTCACAAAGGTCAGCACACTTAACATGCTTTTATTCAGTCTTTTAATAACAGGCCTTGAAGTGAACGTTTAGTTTAAAAAATTCGTTCTATTGAGGGTCAAATCCTTTCATTCTTGGTGTAGTGCACTCCCAAGCCAAAGCTAGACGATATCTATCATATAGCAAAAGTTAAACAAAAGACTAGTCCATAGATGAGCTTTATAAAGGGGGTAATAAAATAGCAGTTTGCACATTGACTACAAGGAAGTGTAAAGCATAAACATACATCAAGAAGGAATCGTCTCAAGATTGCGCTACAACAAGTTGGTGCACCGAGTTTCGTATCTAGCTCACCATGACACTGCACCAAAGTAAATGGTCATAGGAGCTTCAACATATAAATCAAATAAAATTATAGAGAATCCCGCTTCGTGATAGCAACTTGTTTTTAAAACTAAGGCTCATCTAGGCATCAGAACGTGAGAATAAGTAAGCAACAAATGTTATCATCAGTATTCGGTACTAAAGCGCGCTCATTGCAGAGATAAACTCAACACTAAAATTAAAAAATTGTGTAGTGAGATCTCACATGAGGATCCGACCCGGAAAAGCATGAAGCAAATCACCTGGTATTGCACAGGTAGGTAATTTTGTACAATCAAATTACTACTAACTCTTATTCCACTTTCAATAGTTCTATTGGACATTATATCGAACAATTGATATGCATCATGCTCAATATAAACGACAACCAGTTTGACACCCTTTTTTCCACCAATTCAGTTCAAATCAACCCGATGAAAGCTCTACATATCGAGTTTAGAAGGAGGAAAAACGAGGATTTGTAGATCAAAGCTCTACATTATATTGTTTCTTTGTTCATTGATAACTTGAGTTTAAAAGGAGGAAAAAGAGGAGAAGAAGATTGCAACTTGTGCCAAACTATATTTTGGATTGATGAGTCGATGATGAAGTTCAATGCTGAGATGAAGAAAATTTCAGAAAAAATGTTGCCTAGGAGAGATGCTGATTTGGAGAGATGTTACCTTTTTTGTTTAATTAAAATTAATCTCAGATCAATCTCAACCCTTCATTGTGATTAACGGTAGAGATTTGCTGAACTTCACCATAAAATTGAAAAGAAACTTCATGGGAGTCAAAATGCAAAAATATACATATTTGACTTTGTTAAATTAAATAACAAACTCAAATATGTATTTTTAAGTCAAGGGTTTTCTAAAATTATATAGACAACGACTAATCTAATAGTAGGTCAACGACACACGTATTAATATATCAATGACCCACATAACATCTGGTCAACGACCACGTAAATGTAGGTCAACGACCCACATACGTTAGGTCTTCAACCCATATAACATATATTAATCCGGTATGAATAATAATTATACTTGAATTTAGCCAAAATGTCAAGAAATATATGATTCGTTTAATCTTCAAACTCTCTACTTATCCAAGTTCTCAAACTATAAGCAAGTTCTCAAACTATAAATTTATTTGTAAAATAGCAAAAAATTAAGAAAACTCCTTCAAAAATAAAACCTCAAAATTAGATTAAAAAAGGATTTGTTTTAACTTATAATAGTCGTTACAAATTCAATAAAAAAAATATGCCGTTAAGCGTGAGATCTCCATATATTTTTTCTACGGCGCAGGTCCGTGTATAGTAAATTATATAGATTAGCTGCACAAGATTTAGTGTTGAAAGATCAGTAACTTTTTTTTAACTTGAAATTTCTTTGGGTCCAAGAAAACTATCAAGTTACAAGGTACCAGTTTATGAAAATAAGAATGCATTTTATTACTTCAACATTTGCCTATTTGGAACAAGATACCAGTTTATGACCACCAACAGTGTACATGCAGCAGGTATGCTTACAACAAAGTTACCACTTCAATATTTGCCCCAAGTTCAGTTTCTTTGCTCCTGAATCGAAAGCCAGCAGTTGTAGACTTTGTAGTTTTCTGGGCAACGATGTGTTGATTCCAACTACTAATGCTCCAATGCCGTTCTACGGTCAAATAGATCACACAGAAGACTCCTCATATTGTCGACGGAAACGGGTTTCAGTAAAAAACCATCTATAGCTGCCCTATTGCAGTTTTCTCTGGTTGTATTATCAGCCATTTCACTCAATGCTATAACTAATGGCTTGTCATTTCTCGTTGAGAATATCTTGTGAATTTGGAGGGCGACGTCGTAGCTATCTACACCAGGCATAGAAACGTCCAGAAAGACGAGTTTATACTCCGGTGAGACACATAGGAGACACTCCTTGCCCGTGCATACAGTTGTTACTTCACATCCTAGATGTGTTAGAAGACCTCTAGTGATTGATCTGCTAATCCTGCAGCGCATTGAAAGAGCGTTCGATCAGGAATATATTAAGCTTTCTATTAGGCAGCATGATCTTAACAAGGATTAGGAAAGTATGTTAGTTACCCATTCTCATCCATTACAAGAGCTTTGAGTCCTGACAAATTTGTTTGAGCCCGGGTTGCTGACAGGTTAGGAACTAAAGCCAGCCTATTCTCCTTCGATCTCTGAGCAGAATTTCCGAGTTTTACAATGAAGGTAGCAGTACAACCCTTGCCAATACCATCACTTTCAATCCAGATGTTCCCTTCCATAAGGTTCACATATCTGTTTTTTAACACAAACAGTTACATATTGGCAACTGGATCCAGAAGAAAAGGAAAACGAAAAAACAACGTTGATAAAGATTAAACATTTTACACAATACAGTTGAATTAACTAGTTTATTAGCAAGTATGTTAGTTACCTCTTACAAATTGCGAGTCCAAGTCCATTTCCAGAACTTCCAATTCCAGCTGATTGGCTTTGAGCAAACTTAGTGAACAGCTTGGGAATATCCTGTGGGTTGATTCCAGGCCCGCTATCCTTCACCTAAACAAGAAAGATAGGGAATGCATCACGAAAACAAACGAGTACTGTAGTCATTATTAAACCAGAAACAATAGATGAATAAAACCTGCACACGTAAGTGGAAATGACTGTCAGTTGAGATTGGTACAAGTTCAGGCAACTGAGGCTCGGATCTCGCTAGAGCGACTGTAACTGAAATACTTCCTTCTTTGGAGAACTTGACAGCATTACCAACAATATTTATTAAGATCTGCTTAAGGCGTTTTTCATCTCCCACAGCATATTCTGGTAAATCTTGAGCTAAGTGTAAGGTAATTGGCAATTTCTTGACAGATGCTATAGGCTTGATTAAAGTAAAGACCTGTGTCAAAAGAGAGGCAACCATGCCTTCAGTTCCAAAAGGAGAGAAATGTACGTCGTAAAATGCATGAGGATTCATACCTCTGTGAACACGGCATGCAAATCAAAAGTTACATTGTCGAGTTTAAGGCTTCCATCTTCAACTTTAGAAATATCCAGCACGTCATTTATGAGAGTAGCAAGATGGTTAATACTCCTTAGTATAGTTTCTACCATCAGGCGTTGATCAGGGGTTAGTTCAGTTTCTTGCAGAAGAGAGTATAGTGCTATAATTGCATACATGGGAGTCCTCAGTTCATGATTCATTACTGCTAAGAAATCATCCCAGGCATGAATGGCATTTTCTGCTTCCCTCTTAGCCATATCAAGGGCCACATTTTTCTCCATTAGTTGTTCTCGGGCCCTCTTTGATTCTTCTAGTATTGCTGCATGAGATAGAGCAACTGCAACCTGGATTTACAGAATGCAGATGTTCATCAATAATCGAAGAAGCAGCATAAAGAACTAGAAACAGCTTTAGCTATGATATGATGTAGAAATACAGGAACAGCTAAATTATATTTCCACTAAAAAACTTCTAAAAGATATTTTTCTATATTAATTATTTTTTCAAAAGTCCCTATATAATATAAAGGATCTTAATAGGAAACAAATACAGAAAATTGTGCAATAAACAAAGTGATGCTTCAGATGATAGATATCCTTGAATCTTTGATGAACCAGAAATAGATTTCATTCCTAAGTTCCTACATCACACGAAATGAGTTACATTTTTGACAATGCAATTTACTATAACAAGCAAGCATGTACATACCTGGTCAGCAACTACTTCAACAAGCTCGAGTTCATAATAATGCCACTGTCTTGCAGTGTCAGATGGAAGTATTAAAACCATCAATGCATAACATTTAGTTGATACTTCATTCCAGTCCTTAATCTGGAAATTGGAAAGATGAAGAAGCGGCACACGCACAGCAACCACCTCTCCTGGCATGTATATCCCAGTTACAGGTCTAATTCTTGCTACTGGACAGTTAGGGGAGATTTTAACGGCCCGATTGGTCCTAAAAACTTGGTTTATTACCGAAAGTTCTATGGGTATGGTAAACCCAACAGGATTTTCCTGGAGAAGAGTAGAAGAAAGTTGCAGCTCTAATCCATCACAAGTAGGCATCCACAATGCACACTCTTCTAATGACAAAGTTCTACCCAACTCAACTAGAGTGGTTCTTAGAATTGTATGTTTATCAAGGGTGCTTCTGATCTCATGAGTTAGCATTCTCAAGTGCCTCCCCATTTCTTCTTGGGTACGAATGAGACCCACCTCTCGATCAAGCTCTGCAGCTTTATTTTTCAAGAAAAGTTCCCTTGTTTTAACACCCAGTAGGTCAGGGATTATATGCACTAGCATAAGGGCAGTTATGCATGATACAACAGCACAAAAAACCTTTGCAACGGTCTGAACCTGTTCAACTGTTCTCGTGTGCACGCCGAACATCCACAAATTCATTAGATGTGTATTCCCACATAGAACAATTACAACAGTGAACTGAACCAACACCCATTTATATGGAAACACAGAAGATTTTGTAACGAAATAGATTACTTCGAAAGGTATGGAGAATTCTCCGAGTGCAATGAAGATATCTGATATGAACTGATACTTCACTAGTAGATCATCAGACGGCCATTGCGGTTCAACACAATTGCACCGCTCCATGAAAAGCAAACCACTCTATTAGACCTCCACTTAACTGCATAAAGAAATCAAGAAACAAAAGTTGACACATTCCATAGATTGATTACCCAACTTAACAAATGTATTAGAACTCATAGGCCAAAGAATTTCATGAATCCAACTGGGCATCTGCACCATATCTTGGAAATAAATTTTTCTTATGGCATAACATTTTTGTAGATCTCTCCTCCACCAATGTCTTCAAAGTTGAAAGCAATAACAAGTGGCAGTCTCGTTCATAATGCCTTAGAACTATAACATTGTGAATTCTCCCTATGTATGTGCACTATGCAGCTGCAGTGCATGCAGCAATAACTTTAAATTCCAAAATATAATATTTTCATACAAACTACTTATAGTCTTGTAGAACACATGAGAGTGTCAAAGGCTCAACAAAAGAAACTTTTTGTAACAAGAAAAATGCTGCAAAGTGTCAGCCCAAGGGAATCACAATCAAAGAGAACAATTGTAGGACGCACAAAATTGCAAGAAATAGTATCTGGATTATCAAATGAGCAGGAGGCTGAAGCTCTCAGCTCAAAGTAGACAGAGGGGCTCGTTTGGTATGGATACCAAAAACTGTAGGCATTAGGTATATGAATATGAGAAATATCACTATTGTTTGCATATCAACTCATGTTTGTATGTAAAACTGAAACCCATACCCATAATCTGATATCCAAACGGTTATCATAGAAGAATAAAAACACAAACTGCAATCACTTGAACAAAAATCATAACACAAAACGAAAACCAAGCAATAGTGAACATAAAATTGGAATCATACCTTCACCGTCTTTCTTTTCCTCTCCCTCGCCCCGTTGAGAGTGAAGATTCAGTATCCAGATTTCTGCTCAAAGATTTAAAAATGTGGAGGAGATACAACACGTCGTCGTTTTGAGGTAAATCGAGGTGGGCCCCTGCGAGCTGGAGAGTGGGTCCAATGAAATGAGTCCTATACTCCTATTTTCAAGGTTTATAGTCACTCTGCACGTGCCAATTTAATACACGTGTCGCATGGAGAGTGCGTTGGGTGTCCACTTCAGTTAAACAAACCATATAGATTGCCTAAAAGTTAGTTGCGCTACATTATTTCCTTTTATAATACGGGTTGTTAGTGTTTCGTATTATTTTTTCTTATTTTTTCTAAACAAATCTATATGGATAATGATCATACGTCAATCTCTCTTGAACAAGCTCTTGATGATCGGTTTTGTTTCGAGCATAAATCACGAGCAAGCAATCTTAAACAAATGAACAAACTCGATAAATCATGAGCAAGCAATCTTGAACAAATTCGTGACCAAATTTGAATAAACTTTTTACACCAACACATCTACTCCTTAAACAAATTCGATAAATCATGAGCAAACAATTCTTAAACTCATCAAATCTTGAACAAATGAACAAATTAGTCCTTATTGGTTCTGTGTGATTTGTCTAATGCATTCAATAAGATCGTTTTTCCGTAAAGTTTATGTAATTTGTTTATCATGCAATCCAATGATATATGTCAATGTTAAGAAGATCAACACACCAATTGTTTACGCAGTTCGGGCGTTAAAATTCTAACTCTGCGGAACCTCAAGAGGGGAGGTCCGATTCCAGGTTTTACTAGGCATTCAAGATGTTTACAATATAGTTTTGATTACAAGATGCACGCAAGATCAATCTGTAATACAACCTATATCTAGAACAAGCAAGAACTGAAAAAGATACGAAGAGCAAGGTATCGAAATAGTCCTTGTAAGGCCAAGCAAAGCTTTCGACCAAGCTTTGCTATCTTCACTCTGAAGATCTTCGGCTGGAGAGATCTGAGAGAGGATGATCTTCTCAACCCAATCTAACCACCTCCATCTTCTCTTCGGTCACTCTCTCTCTCTCAGAGGAAGAACTCTCTCTTTCTCTCTCAGCGGCAAGGCTTCAATCTCACTTAGGTTTAGATGAGGTAAGAGCCAGCTTATATAGCACCTCATCAAAGTCCAAACGCACCGTTTCATTTAGCGGTGCCAAACCAAGCCAAAACTTTGAAGATAATCATCACAGCTCGAACCCGGTCCGGTCCAACAAATATAAGCAGTTGTCCAGAAGATAACAACTCAACCAACAAAGCCAACTCTACATATCAGATATAAGGAAAAAATACGAGCCACAACTCCCAGTGAGTCCAGGCTACCAGGGTTCAGTGAACCAGCAACTAGGACAACACTAGTCACCTATAGCAAGCATTAGTCACCTTAATCCAATAACTCTAGACCTAGGAACTATTACAAATCAATACAATTGCGTGCACTATGTAATCTATACTATACAACATGAATCACAAAGCTAACAATTTAGGGAACAAAAAGCCCCATACATCAAACTCGTCAATCCGATGAGCGGTGATGTTTTAGCTTGTGTGACAAAAAGTTGCAAAACTTTATATACCAACACGTTCACTCCATAAACTTTTTACACCAACACATCTACTCCTTAAACTCATCGAATCTGATGTTCAGCAATGGAGTTCCAATCACCATCTCTCATGGAACCAAAAGCTTGAAAAAACAAAAAAGACTAAGGTCTTTAACCAATAAAAGCTAAACAAGCACAACGATTTCTATTACATATGGTGAAAAAAAGAAAATGAGGAAAAATGCTTTCTTTTTCGGAGGAGGAAAACCCTCGTTTTTTACCTGCAAGTTTTAACGACTCCTAAATTGTCATTCTAATCATCATGCTTGTATCTTTTATCCTCTAACTTTTACTACTAAATTTGTCACTATTTGAAATTTGAATTGAGCGATCATATTCGTTGGGTCGAGGAGAGTATAAACCTTCCCCGAACAAGGGGTTTCGAAAAACTTATCTATACAAACAAGTATGATGAACACACGAATGATATATCAAGTGAAAAATAATGACCATTCATCCAATTTTGTTTTGAGGGAAATTCTTATTCATCTTTAAGGTACGAAAAAACTTATAGAGGTATAGTTTTGTTCTTTTCTTTGGTTTTCAAATGGTTTCTTTGTCCGAAATTTCTGTTTTTGTGGTTTAAGTTCTTTTCTATTTCACTGCATTTTTATTTTCTTTGTTGGGTTTTCTTTTTCTTTTCATACCCCCTTCTAAAATTTGTTCTTGGTCTTCTATCATGTTTATCAAATTTATGGTATTTCAAAGATGATGTTTTTAACCGTTTTGGTTTTGGTTTAAACTTCTTTCGATCGGCTTAGTTGATTATGTTTGTGTATGGTAGGCTTAATCGTCTTTGTTGATTTTTGTATTTTATGTTTGTGTATGGTAGGCTTAAACTCCTTTTTGATTTATGTATTTCCCGTTTTGTTGATTAGTTTTCGTTTTTCTTATATCCAATCTCTTAAACTCATCTTTTAGTTTTAGTTCTTTTTACACATGTTTCTTTTTTCACGCTTATCTTTCTTCAAACTAACCTTTTACACAACCTTCATTTACTTTCTCTTACCTCTAATTTTCTGCCTTATTTGAAATTTCCCTCAAAACCAAAGTACATTATGAACAATTAAAACCTAGAACCTTCTATCTTCCCCAAAACTTTATTTTGTTTCCTGTATAATTTATGAAAAAAATCCAACAACAATTGATATATGAGTTGGGTGAAAGAACAAGAGAAACAAGAGTGAGAAGATGTGAATCTCTCGTATTGAATATTTTTCCTGACCAAATCTCGAATAATTGAATATACTTCTCTAACAATATCGAGTAATCAGTTCCTACTTGAACAATCTCTAGCGTCCTATGCTCACGTGAACAATTTTGACTGTGATGTTCTATTGTCTAATTATGTGAGCTATATTTACTTTCTAGTTTCCCCCGACTATTCTCTTGACTATATGCGGATCTTGGGAGATGCAAACGCCCGTTTTGGTGTCCCTCTTCTCCTTGATCCACTTGCGAACAATATTCTTTCAACAATCATGCATATCTAGATTTGAAATCTACCGATTCTAATGATAAAGTTGAAATTTTGTCAATTTCCTTGAAATTAACATTGAAAATTTCAAACTTTTTTGAAACAGGTTGTTTGAACTTTTGAAAATTCATGAAATTTTAAACAACATCTTTTATTCTTGAAAAATTGATGATCGACATTTGTATGTTGGACAATTTTCAACTCCCGTAAATTGACTTTGAAAAAAAAGATAAAAGAAAGAAGAAGAAAAAAGGTTAAACCCTTCAATTTGAGGAAAAAAAAATATGAACTATTGGACAAAACTAAAACATTTAAAACAATTTTTGACTTCATAACTTGTTGTTGTGTACAACCAAAAAATCGGGGTTTTTTAACCCACTAAATCTTCTACTTGTGCATTTCTACCAATGTGCCCTTGTTTTGTTATGGTAATTGGCAAGGCGCCAAATGTTACGTCTAGGAATAGATGTGATGTGCACGCAATAAGTCTTAAATTTATACTCGTTATATTTATCCTAACTCCTAGCGAACCCGCAATGTACGGGACGTTTGTAGCAAGGTAAGTATTCCGAGGTCGAACACAAAGACTAAGGTGAAATCGAGTCAAGCAATGATCAAAAATAGTGTAAATCTAGACTAAGATAAGGTGAGGAACAAAGAAAATGGAAAACACAATGTTTTTGTTGGTTTTTGTGGTGATTAAACAAAGATCACAAGTCAAGCAAAGTAATAAAACAACTAACAAAGTAAGCTAGCAAACGAGTAAGTAACACAAAGCACAAGTATATAATCAAGAGAGAAAAGTAGATTCTAGAGGTCAAGATTTCCGGTTATGGCATTGGACTCAAGGTTCTAAAGATTCTAAGGACAAGGCTGCGATGTTGGGAAAGGGTGTTTCTCAAATGGAAGCAATTACCGGGTAAGTCTCTCACTTCACTAATCCCGCACCAAACTCCTATTACCGGGTAAGTCTCAAGGAGGTAAAGTTGGGAGTTCTACACAAACCGGACACTACTCAAGGGACAAACCTCTCCTTACCGGGTAAGTCTCGGAAAAGGTAAGTCTCAAGCAACAATCCTAGCACACTCAGTCCAATAGCGGCTTATGAGGCTCACTACTACCTAGAGTTCATCATCTTCGGTATCTAAGATCGGAAATCACCGGGTAGGTCTCTTTCCTCACTTAGTTTGCTAGCATTAGGTCACCCTAAGCTATATCATGCTCAACAAACACTAGGATTTCAACAATCTAACATCCTAACATACAGATTCATCAATTAAAGAGCAACAGAAGGAAAAATCGGGCTGATCATAATAAAAATCGGCCGATTTACTATGAAGAACAGGTCGATTTTTATGTCTGAGTTAGGTTTTGTGCATACGAATCATCCTAAACTAACATATAAGTCCATTCTATCATCACCCAAGCCTTAACCATCAATCCATCACTCCAAAATCACAACAAACTAGCCAATAACATGCATTTCAAGATCTAGAATCATCACACAAGCAAACATGGTTTTCATAGCAAGAAGATGAAGTAAGGAAATGAAAACAATGAAACTTAGCTAGATTTGAGCTCAAAACAAGTCTTTCAACACACCAAATGTAGCTCCAAGTCGGATCTTGTAACCTTCAACAATCTTCTTCACAAAAATCTCTCAAATCTCACTATGAAATTGAAATCTACACTAATCTCCCTCAAGAACACCCACAAGGGTGTCTTGAAGAGAGCTCCCAATTGGAAGATTCTTTGGGAAGATGCTAGAGGATGTGGGAGAGGAGGAGAATGAATGGGAGGGAGCCAGCAACAGCTTTGAAGGACCACTTATATTCTCCACCAAGAGCAAGGCCGGACAAGAGATCGTGGGACACGTGGCTTAAGCTGTCAAAGACCCAAAAATCGACCCAGAGGAAAAAATCGGCCGATTTTCCTGGGTGTAGGTCGATTTTCTTCAACAGAAGCATGCTATGATCGTCTAGCCATGAGTTGCTCCCTTGCTTGCACCAATAGTGGTCTTTGTGTCCTTTGTTGCTCCAATTATGCTCCTCCAAGGCTTTGGATGTGTACCATCATGAGGCTTGGCCCTCAAATGTATCGATTAACGTCCAATAGATCCCCGAATTACCTACAAAACCGACAAAAGCTCGTGTAGACGTCTTTTCTAGAAATGTGCACGAAATGAGCGCAAACGTCTTAAACTAATGTCAAACCGTGCATGAATAACGGGAAAAACTATCTAATTGTATGCCTATACTAACGTCATAAATCACGTTATCAAAATACCCCATACTTAAGATTTGCTCGTCCCCGAGCAAGATCCAACTATAGACTAAGAGATGACGTGATTTATGCATGCAGAAAAACAACAAAATCTTTTTGGAATCGTGCTTCTAACATTGGATCACCTTCATAGTCATGTTTCATGGCAATGGATAAGCAATCACGCATCAAATGAATGAAGGCATGAAAAGACAATTACACTTAACTTGATAGCATGCAATGAAGTGTAAAGATGAAGAAGTCAAGATGATCATGAGCATATCCAATCTAAATCGCTTAGTCTTACACACATGCAAGTAGGTCATAAGGACTTGCGAAATAGAAGGCCAAGAAACGTTGTGATTAGGCGGGAATTTTCTAGGCTATGTGATGCTAATCCGGGAAAGGAACTAAACAACCACAACTTCACATTTCTTTTCAACCTCCCTCAAGTGTATATTTTTCTTCATTTTCTTTTCTTTCTTTTATTTTTGAGACAATGGCATTGGTGTACAAAAGCCGAAACCTTGGTGATTAGCCATTCTCGGGCTCTTTCTATTTTTCGAGATGCATCCACACCGGGCACACATACCAAAGCTCGTTAGGACTATTGGTTTATTTGACTTTGGCAAGGCACCAACACCCGATTATGTGAAGTGTACCGAGTTACTTGTCATTTAAGCCAATGTCCCCAAGCCTATATTTTTGGCTACACTTTCACAACAAATTCAGCATTTTATGCATGACATTCTTTCATCAACAACTTCACCCCACACTTGCTTTTCACACACATCAACACACTAGCATGCTCCTATTCCCGGATGGGTTAAAAGAGGTCAAATTTATCTCAATTGAGGTGCTCAAGCAACATGATCAAGATGAGAAGTAGAGAAAGATGAATTGCCGTATTCATTCCTAAATGATGTGCAAGAACTAGCATGCAATTTCGACTTTCAATACTCAATTCAATCAAGACAAACATTCATGATCACAAATCATTCATGGTTTCAAGAGAAGTACTTCAAGTCCACATATACATTCATCAATTTAACACATAAGGCCATCCATAGCCAATCCACAGACAAGGTTCATCATTAGGGTCATATCCAAACCTTAGAAGCACTAAAAATTTTAAAATTTTCTGATTTTTTGGATTTTTGATTTATGTATGTACAATGCAAGATATAATGAAACATGTGACAATATTAAACTATCCTAGATGCTAATCATGCAAATGATTATGAAAACCCCACCCCATACTTAGAAACACATTGTCCCTAATGTGTAAACTAAATAAAGAAGTGAAAGAGAGTTCTCACAATGTAAGAGTGGTGGTGCTTTGGTATTTCGGTTCTCATTGGATGATGATGGTGGATGATCGATCAAGGATAGTAGAGAGCTCTTGATGTTCATTATGGTGTCGGAACCCGCGCTTGGCACCGTAAGCCGTCCAAGTTCCACGTCCGCTCCACCCATGCTTGATTGGAGATCATCACTTTTCTTTACAGAGGAAAAATCGGCCAAGCAACCCAGGAAAATCGGCCGATTTTGTGCATGAACAGTCCGATTTCCTGGGTGCTTTCTTCCTTGTCCATGTGCTCGGATCTTGCTTCTTCACAACAGTTCCATGAGGCTTTCACATGACCTCCAGCATCTCATCACACATGACAACAACAAGATCTAGCACCCAAAAACACAAAAGAAAAACAAAGCACACCAAAAACAAAAGCAAAAATGGAAACGAAAGAAAAAAAGGGAAAGAGTTGTTACCCTTGGGTTGCCTCCCAAGAAGCGCTTATTTTAGGTCATTAGCTTGACCAAACTCCGAGGATGTGTCAATCCACCTCGAATACCATGGTTTGCGTGAGGAGTCCAAGCAACCATCGCTTTCCGGCATCCATGATGACAAGCAAGGGCCACTTGATGCCCAAATAAGCTTTAAGTTCTCTCTTCACCGGTGAGTAGTAGATTCCTTCATCACCGCTCCCTTGATGATAGTATGGAGTTGCAACCATAGGTGCCACCCCATACTTAGACAATTGGTACTCCGCGGTCATACCGGTGAGATGCTTGTCATCCTCATCCTCTATGATCCAAAGAAGGCCGGTTCTTGGAAAGAATTCTTCATTGAGGCGCTCCATAACCATCATGGATCCATCATGCTTGCCTCCATCATTTAACATGGGAAACTCCTTAGGAAAGGGGCTCCAATCTTCGTGTGTACTCCGGGCAAGCAAGGAGGGGTTGGAAGGAGTTGAAGTAAACTTAGGGCTCTCCCTTGTGAGCTCTTCAAGTGTGGTTCCAGGGTTGATGGCAAGGATGTCCGGGGGTGAGAATACTTCATTGCACTCCTCCAAAGGTAAAGGAGGTGGAGGTAAGCCTTGAAGGATGGTAGGATCTCCTAGCATAAGAGCATGCCTAATCTCCTCAATCTCCCTCCTCATTTGTTCTTCTCTCTCAACATTCAATCTTCTTGCATCCTCTAGGGCCAAATCCCTTAGCCACAATTGCTCCCGAGCTTCATTCAACTCTTCCTCAAGGTCTCTATTGGCTATGGTTGAACCGGGTAATTCTTGGATCTCCTCATGGTGAACCTCCTCTTGTTGAAATACTTCCTCTTCAAGCACCATGTGGGAACTCGAAATGGAAGCAAGATTGCTCTCTAGATCATCCATCTTCCTCAACATTTCTTCTAGCATTGATTCCACTCGGTCATTGTGAGGTTGATGGTAAGGTTCCACATAAGGCAATGTAGTCAAGTGAGCTTGATCATGGGACTCATGATAGGCATTAAACTCCTCCCAATACTCAAACTCATCATGGAGAGGTACTAGATCTTGGCTTTCCATCCACTCCTCATACTCCATGTCGTCAAGGTCGTCTTGGAAATACAATCCGTCCATGGCAAACATGAAAAGGCAAAGACAAAAACAACACAAGATCAAAAGTAACAAGAAAGATAAACACTAAAAACGATCAAAAGGAAATGACTCAATCTAGACCTAGTCCCCGGCAACGGCGCCAAAAACTTGTTACGTCTAGGAATAGATGTGATGTGCACGCAATAAGTCTTAAATTTATACTCGTTATATTTATCCTAACTCCTAGCGAACCCGCAATGTACGGGACGTTTGTAGAAAGGTAAGTATTCCGAGGTCGAACACAAAGACTAAGGTGAAATCGAGTCAAGCAATGATCAAAAATAGTGTAAATCTAGACTAAGATAAGGTGAGGAACAAAGAAAATGGAAAACACAATGTTTTTGTTGGTTTTTGTGGTGATTAAACAAAGATCACAAGTCAAGCAAAGTAATAAAACAACTAACAAAGTAAGCTAGCAAACGAGTAAGTAACACAAAGCACAAGTATATAATCAAGAGAGAAAAGTAGATTCTAGAGGTCAAGATTTCCGGTTATGGCATTGGACTCAAGGTTCTAAAGATTCTAAGGACAAGGCTGCGATGTTGGGAAAGGGTGTTTCTCAAATGGAAGCAATTACCGGGTAAGTCTCTCACTTCACTAATCCCGCACCAAACTCCTATTACCGGGTAAGTCTCAAGGAGGTAAAGTTGGGAGTTCTACACAAACCGGACACTACTCAAGGGGCAAACCTCTCCTTACCGGGTAAGTCTCGGAAAAGGTAAGTCTCAAGCAACAATCATAGCACACTCAGTCCAATAGCGGCTTATGAGGCTCACTACTACCTAGAGTTCATCATCTTCGGTATCTAAGATCGGAAATCACCGGGTAGGTCTCTTTCCTCACTTAGTTTGCTAGCATTAGGTCACCCTAAGCTATATCATGCTCAACAAACACTAGGATTTCAACAATCTAACATCCTAACATACAGATTCATCAATTAAAGAGCAACAGAAGGAAAAATCGGGCTGATCATAATAAAAATCGGCCGATTTACTATGAAGAACAGGTCGATTTTTATGTCTGAGTTAGGTTTTGTGCATACGAATCATCCTAAACTAACATATAAGTCCATTCTATCATCACCCAAGCCTTAACCATCAATCCATCACTCCAAAATCACAACAAACTAGCCAATAACATGCATTTCAAGATCTAGAATCATCACACAAGCAAACATGGTTTTCATAGCAAGAAGATGAAGTAAGGAAATGAAAACAATGAAACTTAGCTAGATTTGAGCTCAAAACAAGTCTTTCAACACACCAAATGTAGCTCCAAGTCGGATCTTGTAACCTTCAACAATCTTCTTCACAAAAATCTCTCAAATCTCACTATGAAATTGAAATCTACACTAATCTCCCTCAAGAACACCCACAAGGGTGTCTTGAAGAGAGCTCCCAATTGGAAGATTCTTTGGGAAGATGCTAGAGGATGTGGGAGAGGAGGAGAATGAATGGGAGGGAGCCAGCAACAGCTTTGAAGGACCACTTATATTCTCCACCAAGAGCAAGGCCGGACAAGAGATCGTGGGACACGTGGCTTAAGCTGTCAAAGGCCCAAAAATCGACCCAGAGGAAAAAATCGGCCGATTTTCCTGGGTGTAGGTCGATTTTCTTCAACAGAAGCATGCTATGATCGTCTAGCCATGAGTTGCTCCATTGCTTGCACCAATAGTGGTCTTTGTGTCCTTTGTTGCTCCAATTATGCTCCTCCAAGGCTTTGGATGTGTACCATCATGAGGCTTGGCCCTCAAATGTATCGATTAACGTCCAATAGATCCCCGAATTACCTACAAAACCGACAAAAGCTCGTGTAGACGTCTTTTCTAGAAATGTGCACAAAATGAGCGCAAACGTCTTAAACTAATGTCAAACCGTGCATGAATAACGGGAAAAACTATCTAATTGTATGCCTATACTAACGTCATAAATCACGTTATCACCAAAGAATCGGGTTTTTTTTTAACCCACCGAGCCCATCCTTTTTAATTCATTCGCAAGTTGTCTATTTTTAGAAGTTTGCACCCGAATAAGTCTTCTTAGACATTCTTGAAAAAGGAGTCTTGCGCTCCGTAAAAGCCTTCAAAGGTTTGCGCTCCATGAAAGTCTCGCTCGGTTTTGAAATATGAAGAGATGAAGTCTATAACTTTGCTTAGTTGGGATGACTTTTCCTTTGAAGACGTTTCTCGAGTATGACCTAAACAAATGTTTCGGAAGATGCCGTAGTCACATGCCCCTGTTGATCGTGTTGATCGCGATTGTGTTCGAGGTCTTCGAAGATCCTCCATCTAGGTGGAGGGAACGTCGTTGGATCCACATTTCGGCAGGAGGTGTAACGCCCCAAATTCTCGGAACTCGGGACATTACTGGTTAGGACCTCACAATGGGTCCCGACCTCAGTTTGACAACAATATTACTAGGATCTTGCAACAAGACACAAATAAGGAAAAAACAAATTCATAAAAATGTATTTTTAACAGGATGAATGCAACAAAGTCTAACAACCTATAGTTCTTAAACAACGGAAAAGACTAACTGCCTTAACAACAGGAAAGGACAACAAAGTAACAACCCAAACCCCCACTCTAAGTAGTACGGAGATCCGGCTGACCACTACTCCCGGATCACTCAACTGCTGCTCTAACCTGCGGTAAATCTAAAAACACAACAGAACAACCATTAGCTAGCTATCTAAACATTAGAAGAATAATAATAGCACACACACACATAGCAATAGTAAATACTCATCATGCTTTCAAACAATCCATTTATTATCTTCATTTAAGTCATTTACTCTTACTAATGATACTTATTTTGTGACACGAGGAATTCCCAAACCTCGCCTCCAACCCCGTGTAACCATCAGGAACGGATCCGATGCATCTCACCTTGTACCTGTATGGTCTGGTTATAGAGAACCTCCCAATCTCCTGTCAGAGCTGGGCAGTGATGTCACGGCCCGTTATACATACACTTGGGCCTTAAACTATAATAATAACAGCCGTCCTATCAGGTTATTATTATAAACACACATTGCACACACCACTACTATCACTCAGCTAACATTCAGAAACTGGCTAAGTCGCAAGGACTTACCTGAATCAAATCACACTCTAATCGATCTCAACTCGGTCCGTACTCGTGGTAACTCAAACACCTTATAATACCCGGAAATTTATTTCCGAATATTTCCGAGTTAAGCCGGACTCCGACCGACTTAATCTTTTGTATACGATACTTAGTATCATGAATTATCGAGATTTTTATCATTATGGGAGATTTATACTCACATAATATATACATATCAATCTATATCCTTTCAAGGAGGACGGACCATCAAGATGAGTTGTCGGGCCCGTCAAGACAGGCCCCACAACAACAAAGGGCCACCGACCTTTCCGCTCTTTCATTATCCAGCCAGCCGTATCTTCATGGCTTAACAGATCATAACAAATGATCTCTCCTCCCCTCTTAAAACCGCACGGAATCCCCACCTCCCATTTTTACGTAACCGCTTACTGATCCTATCAAATTATCTCTTTCATTTATGTGAGGTTTATACTGATTTGTTTCCTTCTAAGCCTATACCAACATTCAATCCATATTTACACTAGCTATCACCGCCTTCTTCCTTCCATCTCTCGCTCTCCCTCACGATCAAACGCAATTGGACCTTCCCAACTCTCGGAGCGCACGCAGTGGGACCTTCCCAACTCTCGGAACGCAGTCGACTGGACGGACCTTCCCTATCCTCTGAACGCAGTCGAACGGGCGAACATTCTTGACTTACTACTCACAGTCGAAGGGGACAAAGAAGCCAGCGCCGTCACCGACTGTAAGCGTCGGAACCCGACGGCTACCTTATAACCAGCAATCTAGACCGGACTTCACGGCTACTGTCCCGGCATCGATTCGAGCCTCCCTTTTCCTCCCCGGATCTTGGGCTAATGTCTGAATTGTCGATCGAACCATAATCACCCCAGTGAGTTTCTATTCTACCTTATAAGCTTGTGTTGTCTTTGGTAGCCATGGGGGTTAGTAGGTTAGTCAATTGAGATACGAAGCAGTAGGAGTTTTTCTTAGGTTCGAGTAGAGCAGGTGATAGGCTGGTAATGTGTAATGGCGGCATGAGGGTTGAAAGGTTATAAGGGTACTGATTTCATTTCATTTAGAATTGATTTAAGTTAGTGACATGGCTTATGGATACGTGACGATTGTTAAAGCTAGGTAGTGACATGACTTTTATAGACTTTTAAAATACTGATTTCAATGATCTTTAGATAGTAACAACAATTATAGTTATACGTGGTGGGTATTAAAATGAAATGATTTTTTATAGACTTTCAATGGTGAATTTGATTAGATTAGTCTAATCCTAGTTAGGCCTTTGGACCTCACTGTCATACATAGTTCATATATAAACGAGCTCCTCGTTTTAGATGCCTTAGTTTAGCATGTTAGTGTAGACTACACTAACAAGTGTTATTGTTATTTTGTCATGTCTATATACGAAGTAGAATTAAGCTTTTGGGTTTGATCCGACCGGAGCATGGTGCGTTTAAGTCCTTCTTGGAATTTTAGGATTTCGTATAAGCGTGTTGGTTTGGACTAAGCATGACTTAAGTTAGATTAATTGAAAGTTTTGAAGTTTGGAAAATCTTTCAAACTCTTTAGTCCTTTCGATTTCGCATTAAACGTCGTGTCGATGATTATAGTAGGAATTCATGATGCTTCCTAAGAATTTTGGAGTTTTTGGACTCAAGGGTAAAATCATCTGCTTATATGCACGTATAGGGTTTGGTAGTCTTTTCATAGATGATTTTTATAAACTTAGAAGTTGGACACTTCTAAGATATTGGATATGATTTTGATCCAATTTCCTTTTATACCAGGCAGTTGATTTCTTACTCTTGCGGATCGAGTTTTTGAGATAACGAGATTTGTGACTTTATTCAAGTAAGTCCTTGCGACTTACTTAGCTGGTTTCTGGATATTAGTTGGGTGATAATGGTTGTGTGTGTGCAAAGTGTGTTATAATAAAAATAACAACTTGTTAGGATGACCGTGGTTATTATGTTTTAAGGCCCAAGTGTATGTATAACGGGCCGTGACATCACTGCCCAGCTCTGCCAGGAGACTAGGAGGTTCTCTATACCCAGACCATACAGGTACACGGTGAGATGCATCGGATCCACTCCTGATGGGTACACGGGGGCGGAAGCGAGGTTTGGGAATCCCTCGTGTCACAAAATAAGTATCATTAGAGTGAATGACTTAAACGAAGATAATAAATGGATCGTTTGAAAGCATGATGAGTGTTTATTATTTTATGTGTTTGTGTGCTATTATTATTCTCCTAATGTTTAGATAACTAGCTAATGGTTGTTTTGTTGTGTTTTTAGATTTACTGCAGGTTAGAACAACAGCTGAGTGATCCGGAAGTAGTGGTCAGCCGGGTCTCCGTACTCTTTAGAGTGGGGTTTGGGTTGTTGCTTTGTTGTCTTTCCCTTTTGTTAAGGCAGTCAGTCTTTTCCGTTGTTTAAGTACGATAGGCTGTTAGACTTTGTTGCATTCATCCTCTTACAAATACTTTTTATGAATTTCGGTTTTCTTATTTGTGTCTTGTTGCAAGATCCTAGTAATATTGTTGTCAAACTGAGGTCGGGACCCATTGTGAGGTCCTAACCAGTAATGTCCCGAGTTCTGAGAATTCGGGGCGTTACAACATGGTATCAGAGCTCTAGGTTGGCAACAATGGCACTTGAAATCTTTTGAAAGACCGAATAAGCATTAAGCAGAACCCGAAAGGGTTCTGAGTTTTTAAAAGGGAACTTTTGGTTTTCAAATGCATACATAGTCTGGTTGGGGATAGAAAAGTACGGCTGACCACCACTACTACCGCGGATCTCAGTATGCTTAGTATGAACTGTAGGTTTTACTTTAGTTGGACTTATTAGCTTGATTAAACAGATGTGATATAGATAAGTACATGTAGAAGATTAGTCGAAATTATAGTTATACTATACCCTTAACGGAGATAAGTAAATGAGATCCTCACTCCGTTGACACACCTAAGTATATTTGAAGGGTTTCAACGTAAAGATAAGTACGCTCAGCTTATGAGCATTAGGGTAAGCGAACGTCCAAGCAATTCCTTCGGAACTTGTTGAGGAACATTGAGACGGAAAAGTGAAGACCAAAAGACAACGCCAACGACAATAACAAGAAGGAGATACAACCAACTCCACAGGGTCAAATGAAGAAAATCCATGAGAGAGGTTCCGGAAAAGCGTTGGCTGACCGGTAATTATACAAATTAGGACAGATAACCTATAAATTCTTTCAAGTGTGGTGGAAAGCAACGTTATAGACAAATAAGATGGCGACAAAAACAAGCATAGGTGTGGAAGTCAAAGAGAGGTGGTAGGACTCAGACAAGAGATATAGAATTCAAGCTCACTGACGGACCATAACGTGAAAGTTGGAGGCTAGAAGCAGAACGAAATATGATCACTCTTGACAAACTAATTGCCGCCACAATCAAGATGGGAAACCGAGACAATCATAAGCATAGGAGTCAAGATAAGATACATTGTTCATTCCGATACGAAGAATTAAAGAGCCGTAAAATGAAAGCTTAAAGGTTGCTAGAAAGGGGAAGGCCGATTTCACCAACATGGAAGTGGTGTGACATCCTAGAACACACAAGAATTTCAACAAGGATCGGGATACAACAAAGACCGGATTTCTACAAAGGCGGCAGTACAAAGCAGCACACAAGGAAGGTGTAGGAGAATAGTTGGTGAACACGGGGGGTCTCTAATGACTTCTCATTCACAAAGAGATCTAAGTTAACAACACTAGCGGGTCATAACAGAGAACCGCAATTGGACGATAACACGGGTAAAAATAATTATGGGGAAATGCCTACAAGTTATCGTGGAAGAAACTACTAGTCCGTTGATGGAAGATGAAGATACAGCTAGACTCATAAGAGTATAGTGCTCTTATAGGAGTGTAGACTGTAGAAGGAGCTAAAGGAGTATAAATGGAAGAGATGTATTTTCACTGGTATATCAAACCTCAAAAGGGATAGAAGAAAAGTAAGTCTACGATCTTACAATAGGTCAACTACAAACTAATTGGTTACAACAGAGAATTTACATGTGCTGACCAACTAGTGATGGTGGGTTGACATATAAGAAGAATAACCACAAGGTTATAAGGGAATTTTACCGACATCTGGTGAATTTCTTCCAAAGATCAACGACGACAATGGTGAAGTTAAATCAATACAAGTACTAGTATCCTTGATGGTAACATTGAACGAGTACAATATGATATCTCTAATAATAAAGAAATTAAAGAGCAGCTCTTGACGGTCAATAATGACCATTGATGATAGAAATGGTATAAAGGGAATTGTTGTGAGTAGTTACTTACTACTTACTAAGGAAAAATACATATCAAATTTAGTATGAAAGGATCCCTGTAAGAAGAACTAGAAGACTAAGAAGAAGTAAATGATTGTGAACATGTCCTATGTCTTATTATTCCACACAAGTAGGGCTGATGGTGCTCCTCCGAGAAAAGGTGGGGTCAAACTGTCCAGATTGATAGGGGAAACCCTTGTGATTAAAGATGTGACACAGAATAATTGGAATTTCAGAGGAGGTACAAACATAGAGAGTATGATTTAAAGCCTTGGTGAAATGTGTGGTTGAGTTGTGAGGTGATTGCAGATGGAATCTACAAGTTGGCTAGAACAAACATGAGAAGGAGTAAAGATGAATGACTAAAGGCTTTTATATGGATCCGGTATTACACCAATAAGATGATTACCGAAAAGCGTATATATAAAAGTTTAATGAGAAATGGAGGTACTCCATTGAAAATTCAAGCTCGACTGATGACATAAGAGTTGATAAAAGTAATAAGACCAACCAACGTGGTCCGTAAGGCGTATACGAGGAAAGACAAGGGGATTTAACTATCCTACTAGGGGGTAAAGATTTATAGAAGATAAAGCGACACGAGCATAAGGACAACATAATAAATGCGAGTCAAGAACTTTGATTTTTGATAAAATCATATACAACTGAGGTTTCTTATGCAAATGGTACCGATAGGTGTTTAATAAAAGTCATACACATCGGACCAATAACGCTTGGATGAATAAAGTGTAAACTAAAAGAATAACTTAACTAGTAAGAAGGAAAGTCATGTATCAAAAGGCGGGTCTTGTTAAATTGGGATAAAGTGTTGAGATGATGATGCCTTTGTAGAATCTATGCAAGAGTACAACGTAAGTAAGGTTCCAAAATGAAATGAGCAGTAATGATCAACTGAAAGTTGAGACCGATTCAGGGGAGGAAATTGTTATAAGACGAGTCACCTAGTAGAAGAGTTCACAAGACAAGCTTGAGAGACCAAAAGAGATAAAATGTCGATCCGGATATGAGGGTCTAAGGTGCATGGAATGGGATACCTACAATGAAGTGTAGAAGCAAAATGTAGACTTTACAAGTGTGGAGAGGTTTTGACCTCCTCAAGGATATAGGAATTTGAAAGAAATTACAATGCCGGTATCAAAGAGTTGAAGCCCTATAGCGGAAATAACGGAGTTTCATGAAGGCAATATTGCTGGTAACACCAGCGAAGGAATGCATATATGAGAACGGTCTTGGTGGAATCGAAAGTTCAAGGTAACCCCAATTATCACGCGACCTAAGTCGTCAACACCGACGGTCCATTCAAGGGGAACTGCAAGGGGATGATAACTAAAGTCATCAGAACTACCAAGACACTCACCAGCTATCGTTGAAGACTTGGAATGATTATTTATGTCAAGAGGAATGACCCAGTTGGGCTCGAGAAGTATAGTTAGCCTAAGGAAACAGAAGTGTGGAAGGTAAAACGAATTAGCGAAGCATGAAAGGATTAAGCAAGCAGATGATGCTCACCAAGAATTTAACGCTAGTATGTATGAGAAGAGTAAGTCTGGGATATTGAGATAAGTCAATTATAGACTGACCGACGTCAACTGAGGACGTGTAAGTGTTGGTTGGTATTGACGAGTAGGTACCGTTAAGAAGAGACATTAGTGACTGCGGTTTTAAGAGGTATTTTACCGATGCCTTGGAGGATTTCCCAAGTAGGCAACGACAACCTTCTGGGATGATCTAAGGATATGAAGAGAAAGCGGGTTAGAGGTTGCTTACTGGTTGGTTAAGAACAGACTACGGTTGAGTAAGAGAGTAAGGGTCTGTTTGAAGAAGATCTTGCCATTACTAAAAGGGAAGTTACAGGCAAGAGTTTTGGTAAAACATACTGACTTACGAAAAGATGTCATTATGATAAATGGATGACAGCAGATTTATCAGAGTAGCGCAACGGAAGCGAGTCGGGCCCGTAAACCACAAAATAGGAAACTCAATATTATGTTATCTGTGACCTTAGGTTAAGGAAGTAGAGAGCTATACGAAAACCTCCATTGGGGAGTGTGATTTTTTTTTTTTTTTTTTTGGTTATATCAATTTGAAAGCTTGACCAGAAGTAGTTGAAAACTCATTAATTAAGGGACGATCCGACTAGGTCACATTAAGGAAACCAGAGCAAGTGAGTCATATCACTAAGAGCATTATATACTTAGTAAAGTGCTGGAAGAAGGCTAAGATCATTATTTCAGAGTTGGTAGTTGGGATTTTCCGGAAGGTCAAAAGCGAGTGGGTCCAACGGAAGGAATTAAGTTTTATAGTTATTTTCTGTTGAGTCGTCAATATAGTTGGAAGTGAGTTTAAATAGTAACTTTTGAGATTTTGAAGCGGACGGGGAAGTTAATTATCGACTAGAACTCCTACCCATAAAGAGGGTGTAGACCTAGTGTTCACGTGTAACAGTTAAGGAAATACATACCGGATCCAAGACTCGTCATCAGCCATGAGGGTCTGATGGTTGAGCTAGATCATACTTTTGTAGAATACCTAGTAGCCGTACTAGAGTGCAGTACTCGACGTCATCGGTCTAAGGATATACCGATGTTGGAGATTTAGTGGTCTAAATGAGAAGCCGAAGAGGCTAACTGGGAGACTGAGGATAGCATTAGGAAGTATTATCTTGGGTTTTATGCCAAGTTTGTTGCAACCTCCAGACCATCGGGTTTAGTGCTCGGACCTATATTCGTGTGACTTATTTGACTACTTTTTTTTACCTTCATGTTTGAGTGATTAGTCTTTTATGTGTTGCATTCCTATGATCTTTACATGATATGTTTATGGTTAGAAGAGTATAACGATGATTCCCTAATATAAAAGAAAGATACTCCGGTTATATATAGAGAGTTGCATTGATGTCTATCTTTATCATAAGTTTCGGGACGAAACTTATTTTTAGGGGTAAATGATGTAATACCCGGAAATTTATTTCTGAATATTTCCGAGTTAAGCCGGACTCCGACCGACTTAATCTTTTGTATACGATACTTAGTATCATGAATTATCGAGATTTTTATCATTATGGGAGATTTATACTCACATAATATATACATATCAATCTATATCCTTTCAAGGAGGACGGGCCATCAAGATGAGTTGTCGGGCCCGTCAAGACAGGCCCCACAACAACAAAGGGCCACCGACCTTTCTGCTCTTTCATTATCCAGCCAGCCGTATCTTCATGGCTTAACAGATGATAACAAATGATCTCTCCTCCCCTCTTAAAACCGCACGGAATCCCCACCTCCCATTTTTACGTAACCGCTTACTGATCCTATCAAATTATCTCTTTCATTTATGTGAGGTTTATACTGATTTGTTTCCTTCTAAGCCTATACCAACATTCAATCCATATTTACACTAGCTATCACCGCCTTCTTCCTTCCATCTCTCGCTCTCCCTCACGATCAAACGCAATTGGACCTTCCCAACTCTCGGAGCGCACGCAGTGGGACCTTCCCAACTCTCGGAACGCAGTCGACTGGACGGACCTTCCCTATCCTCTGAACGCAGTCGAACGGGCGAACATTCTTGACTTACTGCTCATAGTCGAAGGGGACAAAGAAGCCAGCGCCGTCACCGACTGTAAGCGTCGGAACCCGACGGCTACCTTATAACCAGCAATCTAGACCGGACTTCACGGCTACTATCCCGGCATCGATTCGAGCCTCCCTTTTCCTCCCCGGATCTTGGGCTAATGTCTGAATTGTCGATCGAACCATAATCACCCCAGTGAGTTTCTATTCTACCTTATAAGCTTGTGTTGTCTTTGGTAGCCATGGGGGTTAGTAGGTTAGTCAATTGAGATACGAAGCAGTAGGAGTTTTTCTTAGGTTCGAGTAGAGCAGGTGATAGGCTGGTAATGTGTAATGGCGGCATGAGGGTTGAAAGGTTATAAGGGTACTGATTTCATTTCATTTAGAATTGATTTAAGTTAGTGACATGGCTTATGGATACGTGACAATTGTTAAAGCTAGGTAGTGACATGACTTTTATAGACTTTTAAAATACTGATTTCAATGATCTTTAGATAGTAACAACAATTATAGTTATACGTGGTGGGTATTAAAATGAAATGATTTTTTATAGACTTTCAATGGTAATTTTGATTAGATTAGTCTAATCCTAGTTAGACCTTTGGACCTCACTGTCATACATAGTTCATATATAAACGAGCTCCACGTTTTAGATGCCTTAGTTTAGCATGTTAGTGTAGACTACACTAACAAGTGTTATTGTTATTTTGTCATGTCTATATACGAAGTAGAATTAAGCTTTTGGGTTTGATCCGACCGGAGCATGGTGCGTTTAAGTCCTTCTTGGAATTTTAGGATTTTGTATAAGCGTGTTGGTTTGGACTAAGCATGACTTAAGTTAGATTAATTGAAAGTTTTGAAGTTTGGAAAATCTTTCAAACTCTTTAGTCCTTTCGATTTCGCATTAAACGTCGTGTCGATGATTATAGTAGGAATTCATGATGCTTCCTAAGAATTTTGGAGTTTTTGGACTCAAGGGTAAAATCATCTGCTTATATGCACGTATAGGGTTTGGTAGTCTTTTCATAGATGATTTTTGTAAACTTAGAAGTTGGACACTTCTAAGATATTGGATATGATTTTGATCCAATTTCCTTTTATACCAGGCAGTTGATTTCTTACTCTTGCGGATCGAGTTTTTGAGATAACGAGATTTGTGACTTTATTCAGGTAAGTCCTTGCGACTTACTTAGCTGGTTTCTGGATATTAGTTGGGTGATAATGGTTGTGTGTGTGCAAGGTGTGTTATAATAAAAATAACAACTTGTTAGGACGACCGTGGTTATTATGTTTTAAGGCCCAAGTGTATGTATAACGGGCCGTGACATCACTGCCCAGCTCTGCCAGGAGACTGGGAGGTTCTCTATACCCAGACCATACAGGTACACGGTGAGATGCATCGGATCCACTCCTGATGGGTACACGGGGGCGGAGGCGAGGTTTGGGAATCCCTCGTGTCACAAAATAAGTATCATTAGAGTGAATGACTTAAACGAAGATAATAAATGGATTGTTTGAAAGCATGATGAGTGTTTATTATTTTATGTGTTTGTGTGCTATTATTATTCTCCTAATGTTTAGATAACTAGCTAATGGTTGTTTTGTTGTGTTTTTAGATTTACTGCAGGTTAGAACAGCAGCTGAGTGATCCGGAAGTAGTTGTCAGCCGGGTCTTCGTACTCTTTAGAGTGGGGTTTGGGTTGTTGCTTTCTTGTCTTTCCCTTTTGTTAAGGCAGTCAGTCTTTTCCGTTGTTTAAGTACGATAGGCTGTTAGACTTTGTTGCATTCATCCTCTTACAAATACTTTTTATGAATTTCGGTTTTCTTATGTGTATCGTGTTGCAAGATCCTAGTAATATTGTTGTCAAACTGAGGTCGGGACCCATTGTGAGGTCCTAACCAGTAATGTCCCGAGTTCTGAGAATTCGGGGCGTTACACGCCTGTCAAATAAGACATGTGGATCAAATTTTACATCCCAAAACCCTTAGAAGTTATAAACTTCTAAGTTGTACAATCTCAGGAAGAGAATTTACGAAAAAGTTTCTCTTAGGTTAAAGAGACCATTTTGCCCCTGCTCTCGAAATTCCGAGAAGTCTATTATTTAGTTCTAAAATTATATTCTAGAACCTAAGTCCTAAATCTAGTTCTCATAGAAGCTTTAGTGAGGATTTATAAGAGTTACACAAACTTCTAAATTTTCATAACAAGTCGTTAAGGTCTGACTTTGGGTTAAGATCCAAGGCTCTACTGAAAGATAAAAATTCCGGAATAAAAATTCTAAATCTTCTATGATATGCATACCAAACCTAGGGCAAGGATCTTTCACAAATTCTCAACCAACACTTCTACATAAAATTATGAAGTTGGGGTAAAAATAACATTTCTATACTTAGTCATTTTTCTTCATTTGTTGCAAAATCAGCCTAACAGTCCTACTTCGAGGCCTGGTAGATTCTAATCGGACCGTTAACTCTCTCCCAAATTTTTACACAATAAACTATGTATTTCCATCTACAACATATCAAAAATCCAACGGTGGATGTTCATTCTAAGATATCGAAACTTATCCTCCAAACAGCCAGCTTAAGAGTTCAACTAAAACTCTAAAAATGGTAGATGCAGGAGATCTCTAGTTCGATACCCACTGTCAACCATTCTGGATCAAAAATAAACCCACACATCCCCAGTTCGAGTCCCATTAAGCACTAAAACAAACTGTACACTACCCTTTACAACCTAGATGCAACAGTTAACGCTAACAGCCTAGCAAGTACCCACCCATCCCCTCTGTACATAAATGGTTGCTGCAGGAAGGAGTACTCAGAAGACTTACCGGCTGCAGCGTGGTGTATCCGGTCCGGCCTCTGCTGTCTATAGTCGACCAGGGAGTGGTCCTGTGTGCTGTATGTATTCAGCAACGTAAAGGTCATTTGTTTGGCCTATCGATACAAAAGAACGAAGAGACAAGAGAGGTCTAGGAGGGAAGGGGGCTCACGACCGGCTCACCTGGTGATCGAGGGAATACAGCACGGTCCAGAAGGTTCTGCAGTGGTGCCTGGCTCGTCGGCTGGCTCGATTCATCTGCAGAGACGCACCTCCATCCATCAACAAGCAGTGTAGGCGTTAGGGAGAGGGACGACAGATGGGAGGAAGAAAAGAACTCACCTTGCTCTTCCTATAGCCTCGCAGGTAGGTAAGCTTGGACTCGTCCCTTGGTTGCGAGAGAAGGAGGTTGGCAGCGTCTCGTTCTGTAAGCTCGTACAAGTTAAACCGGGCAGTTGAAGATGGGACGAAGGATGATACGGGAAAGAGCGAGATTCTCGGCTGCTATTGAGGTGACACTCCCGAAAATAAAAGATCCGGCAGTTAAGAAGAGGTGAGAGGAGAAGCAGGTTACGGATGGCTCTTCACATGAAACTCAACGAGTTTTCCTTCAGCGTCTAGCTTCCTGGGCTGCGGAGTTGGATGCAACAGGCCCGTTTCTCTCTGGGCTGCGAGCTGCGGAGTCCTCCCATGTGTTGCTGTCGTTTGGGCCGGTTGGTGACACCACGGTTTGGGCTAAGGTGCCTAAGAAACTGGCCCGGAAACAAGATGAAGGTTGGGCTGGGAGTTGTCAAGACCTCGTCATGGTCTTGTCAACCGTCGTCGGGTCCTTGTCGTAAACTCGTCAAAAGTTGTCGCAATCTTGTCTATACTTATGTCATAACTTAATTTTTTTGAATTCATTTTATGTGACTACAATAGTACATAAAATGATAGAATTTGTTTTAGTAACTTTAAGTAGGTTTAAAAAGGTTGACCGATAGAAAAACCGATTTGACTCGGAGTCATCGGAGATTAAAATTTTCCGGATATCACAGGAGGTATGTCATCCCCTTGAGAAGGGTTTCTTATCCTGCTTCCCGGCGGCGAGCACCACGCTAGTTCATCTATCCCGTGTGCTCTCCATGTTTAGTCAACCTCGAGCGTTACTCGCCTTCTCCCTTTGATTTGTTGTTCCGACTTTTTTTGGATCTTTTTTTACTTCTTTGGTCATTTGCTTGTAATGTTTTGTTGTGTTTTCTCTTGTTTTGTCACTATTTGCATGACGGTTTGTCCGTTTGTCTTCGGCCTCTCGATACGCCAATTTTGTTTGGTGTAGTCGAGCATCTTACCTTATTGATAAAAAAGAAATACGCCAATCTATATATAATACGAAAAAGCTAAAGGCACAAGGTTTGTTTTACTAATGTTAAAATCAACCGCATTCTGATGGCGCTCAACTAGTTAAAAAAAAAAAGAAAAAAAGATTTGAGTGTCAACGCCTTCCGAAGGCGCTCAAATCTTAGAAAAAAAAATGGGCAAAAGTAAGAAAAAGTAGGGTTTTGGGCGCTAGCGCCATGCACCGGCGCCCAAAACCTAGTTTTCCGATTTTTTGCCTACTATTTTTTTTATTTTAAGATTTGAGCGCCGTCACAAAGCGCTGGTGCAAAAATTCATTTGAGCGCCAACGGAAAACGTTCATATTTGGTACCAAGTAAATTCAAAATTGTGTATATAACACACCCCATATAATATTAGGGTGTTGTTCAGGTAAGGCTGTTAATTGTGGTAAGACTGTGCGGCCGTTTAAGAAGTTGACACGTGTCCAAAATTTTATTTTAAAAAAAATATATTCTGGATACTTTTAACTATAATGAACTACTATGTTATAAGTTCTGCACTATTTTCTTATAAACTTTGAACTATTCTCATATAATTCATGAACTATTACTTTATATTATTCATGAATTAGTTTTTATAACTATTAATTATTCACATATAATTTATAAATTATTCCCTTAGAATATGAATTATCACGATATACTATTAATGAACTACTCTTTTATATACTACATTGAGTATTCTCATGTAATTCATGAAGTAGTACTCCACGATAATCTATTCATGAACAAATATTATATCTCCAATGAACTACTCTTATAAAGTTCATAAACTACTACTTTCAATACTTTATTTTTTAATATATTATATCAAATTATTTATAAATTAATCGTTTATATATTATAACTATGCTATTGTAATTCATGAATTATCCTTTTATAAGTTATGCACAATCCCTCTATAAGTTTTGCATTATCATTTTAATTCGTTGTTGGAAGGAATAAGGGGAAAAAAATTGAACATGTGTCACCTTCCTAGGCTACCTTGACGGCTTACCGTCTTACAATTATGAACTATTCTATTATAATTCATGAACTATCTGTAACACCCCGAATCCGCGGGACTCGGTATGCTACGGGCGGAGACCTCACAATGGGTCCCGACCCTTAGCCTGACAACAATTTCACTGGATCTTACAACAAGACACAAATAAAGGCAAAACCGAAATTCATTTTAATGCAATGATATGAACCCCAAAAGAACACAACGAAAGACTTCAACCGAGATGCAACGCTAAAGGCAACCGCCATACACGCGACATACATAAAACCCTAAACAATACATAAAAACAACCCCCAAAACCCATCCTAAAATGTACGGACCCCGGCTGCCCACTCTTCCGGATCTCTCGGCCGCGCCCCTAACCTGCAAGGCAACTACAACAATATCGGTATAAAACCGTTAGCTAGCATTCAAGGCATTAGAATCATGGTATTGGCACACACACATAAGGCATCATAAACACACAACATGTTCCAAAACACACAATCCGGTTTATTATCTTTTTATTATTAGGTCATATCCCGTTCTAATTCAACTTCTTTTGTGACACGAGAATCTTAAAGATCTCGCCCTTGTCCCCTTTCACCATACGGGTTTGTACTTGATGCGGATCAGCATCACCCGATGGGCTGGTCGCAAGGCACCTCCCAGTCATCCCCATTTTGGACTGGACAAGCGGTCACCGCCCGTTATCATACACTTGGGCCAAATATAAACATATAAAGGTCGGTAATCCTATTTCCGGTTTAGATGTTATAAACCATAAACAATAAATACACACATAAACAATAAACACACACCACCAACACGCATCGAAACTAATACAGAGAATACGAGCTAAGTATGTCCGGAGACTTACCTCGTCCCAAAGATAATCCCGCTAACCACCACTCTCAACTTCCCATAGGAAGGCACTCAACGCCTGGTCAAAATAAGGCACACAATCAACATCTCTCTCAAAAGCTAGAAGTCCTTAGACTTCTAGTCCCAATGATCTCGCAAGATCATAAGCCATAAACTTGCTAGGATAACAAACTCCTAGTCCTCACGATCTGACAAGGTCATAACCATCACAACATAGGCTAGGAAACTCCCGTTCTAGTCTCCACAATCTGAACATACAACTTAAATCCATAAACAATCTCACAAGACCGCAATACCACCTCAAGCTTAGAATCAACAACAATCCATCAAGCAATATCAAATCCTCAAAACTCACCTAAGGTTCAAAGCCACTACTTGACATTCACTCTAAGTTATACTAGATCCAACCTAGCGTGATAGTAATACTAATCATAACTAGATCGAGGAAGAAGGTAACACACATGACTTCCAAAAGACGGTAGTCGGTCGACGGATGTTGAACTTTGACTCGTTCGGCCTTTACGGGGTCGTTTCCGAACCTAGCACCAAAACTAGACAAATTTAGCCCGTACGCTAAATTTGATTGGAATAAATAATATATATAAAACTAAGGAAGAACTCGATTTCGAAATCTCACGTTAAAACTCGCAAAACCCTTCCGGCCAAAGTATAAAATTCAGGGAGCTTGGTCATGAAACCGCAAATAATACTTTGGGTCATAAATCGAGTTTTAAAACCAACAAAGACATAATATACCGTGTATATAAAAATATAAGAATATCCCGTATCTAAAACCCAAGGTTAAAACCGTATTTACATATTCCGGGCAAACTACACAAATTTTAACATGGTTAAAACTGCAAATCAACCTTTCCGGGCAAGATATGAACTCAATAAACGTGGCCCAATTCCATAAAATAAAACTTGAACCGTAACCCACTATTAATCAAACAAGTGCACAATTTATAAATAAGAATATAACTCGAAGTAAAACCCAATTTTAAAAGCCGTAAATACACTTTCCGGACACAATATACCATTTCAGAAATATGGGTCATCATCCATAATTAAAACCTTGGGGCATTTTCTGAAAATAACCCAACAGAGGGCATAAATGCAACAATCTAAAAATATGCGTCAAAATTGAATTAATAAAATACTGGGTACATTCCGCAATTAATACAAAACTGAGGGGGCCTGATTTAAATATGAAAAAGGGTTTATAAACCCTTTGCAGGCTTTGCTGCTCACGCAAGGAAGGACGAGCGCAGAGGATGGTGGCGGCGAGGGCCTTCGGTGGTTCCGGCAGGCGAGACGGGTTCGCCGGTGTCGCTTCTGGAGGCAAAGCGTGGAGGCAGGTGGCTCCAGTCCGCCGGAATCCACTACAACAGGGGGCGGCAGGGAAGAGAGGGAAACGGGAGCAACACAGAAGGTGCAGATCCGGCTTCGACTTCCAGCAAGGCGAGGCGGCAGTGCTTCCGGTGTCGCCCCTGTGTCTTGGTCGGCGGTGGAGAGACGACGGCGGAGTGAGGCCAGAGGAGGCGACTGGTAAGAATCAGATGGGGGGGGGGAAGGAGACATGTCTTCCACGTTGAAACAGAAAGGGGAAAAGAGAGGGACAAGGCTGGTGTGGGAGAGAGAGGCAAGGAACAGAGGGTAAGGGCGAGGGTCACTGCAGGCGAGGGATAAGAGGGGTCATGTGTGCAGAAATCCAAAGGTCGGTGAAGGAATCCAGGGGTCGGAATGCTGGAGGCGAGGAGTTGGATCTGCAACGCACTACTCACCAGCCAAGACAGAACGGGAGAAGAAAAGAAGAAAAATAAAGAAATAAAAAGATAAATAAAAAAAGAATAAATGTAATAAACTAACTCGACCGAAACTAATCGAAACGGAAATTTCGAATCGGAAAAATTTCCGATTTTCCGACAATAAAGATACGGAAAGAAAAGAATAATATGTGGATCAAAAATGTATATATATATACTCGCAAAATATACTCTGTCCTACAAAACCCTTCTTCTTTAAATTATTTACGACATTATAATAATTTAAATACGGGTAATAATATATACCAATATAAAATCGTAGAATTTAATTACGATGTAAAAATACTCGTAAAACATACTAAAGATATTAATATCATCAATAACCGTCGGAAAGAAAAAAAAAAAACAAAAAAACGCTCCCAATAAACGGGGTGTTACATTAGATCCCCCAAAAAACAAGTGTCGTCCCGAAACTTGCTATTCGTCGAACTTCTCAGTCCCTAAGGCCGATGTATGAACTCTCAAACTAAGAAGGCGTTAACCTTCTAATCTACATACACAATTGCTCCAACCACCATCGCAATATATAACCGGACATAAAACACATTATCGCACGGGGCACAAACTACATACAACATCACACATATACACAACTAACTTAAGGGAAGAACTAGGTCTAACTCGTCAATTCTATCAAAGCTACTAGTTCGGCGTAAAACTCAACTAAAGATATTGTCTTTCGTCTGATACACATGAAACACCGGGTGAACACTCTCTACTCTTCGCGGCACTACCAACTTATAAGACACTTCTCCAACTCACGTTAAGATCTCTAAAAGGTCGATATATCGGAACTCAACTTCCTTCTCGGGTATCTCTCATTGCAGCATTTTCATTATTTTCCCTTTGATTTCTCTATCAATGAAGATCTCTTCCAATTTACATTGTTGGTTTTGGTCCTTGTCAAATCAAACTTTGATATTATGTTTCCTTAATTCTTGAAGTAAGTCCCCATTGATAAAGGAAGTACTTTACTCCACACTGCCTCCCTAATGTGACACTTATGCTATTACTTTACATCGTTTCTCAAAATTCGATCAAGGCTTTGTCTTGGAGAATCACTTGCACACTCCAAACCCATCATACCTCAAGGTAAATCACAACAGTTACACCATCGCATCTCGTCTTAACTTTGAACAACTCTATTGTCAATTTTCGTCCCATACAATACTTCATTGTCATCCGGAGTAGGTTACCATAATTGGTGTTATACAACTTCTCTCTTCACATATCTGGTAAAGCTCAGCACATCCAAGAAAACTGGTAATCTCTTCCACATCTTTCGGGGTTTGCCATCCCGAGCTAACTTGTCCTACATCTCTCTTTTTCAAGAGTAGATCCAAAATATCTCATCCGGCATCAGTAAGCCCATATGGAATAACTATAGCTTGTAGTGACTCTAATTGGTCCAAAATGTCGTACTTGTAATATCTCAGACTCGAATTCTGAATAAGTGGCAATCAGACCTTAAATCATTCTCATAAGAGACTACCGACCCTTGTAACCGATCGAGTAGATCATCTATTCGTTGTAAGGAATACTTGTCCTTCGACTCACGGTAATCGATGTTCAATTGGAGGGAATTGTCTGCCTTTTTCACAACAATATGGTGTTCTCGTAATAACTTCAAATCAAGAGTTCAAGATAACTTCTGGTATTCTCTATGGCAGCGCATTGGTTCTAATGAACCTTTATCAACAAGTCCTTGCAATTACTCCCTTGATTGCATCCTCAATTCGAGTATCCTTATGGGTATTATTTATTGATGTCTTTTGTACGGCGCCTTAGAATGGGAGTTGAGCCCAAATCAATCTTAACGGTAAAATTCACCTTCTGATGCATTGGAATCCGTTCTATCTCGGGTTCTATCTTTTCTCTACCCCTCACATATCGTAATAACCGACACCACCTAGTCCTAATTCTTGACAAGTGGTCCACCCCGACCGGTTGGGGTGATGTCCTTCAACACGTGTATTGTTCCTTCTGTAGCTACTATGCTCACCGTCCTCTTTCAAAGATCCTTCATCTACAGAACTCGAGAGAATTGTTCAAATTTCCCGACTCTTGAAGCCTTGGTTAAGCAATACTTCAGCTTAATCCTCTTCTCACTTCATAGGAATGACGATAGTAACATCTTTTGATCTCAGGCATGTGTTCAGTTACAAAGGTCTTACCTACAAGACTCGATCATACCTTATACCAACTCGATACAATCTTCTTTGCTTTCTATGACATCCCAACATATGGGAGGATCTCTTTGTATTCTACATCAACTTTCATCGTTGACATCCTTTCTTCAAGTAAGCGTAGAAATCTACACTACATTTTCTTATGTAATGTCAATCCGACCGTAGATGTTCTAACCTCAACCTTTCATATACTTCTTGTACATCCTATGTCAACATCAAACTTCAAAACTTCGGTTTTCTATTACTCTTGTTGGTCACCTTATGCATCTCTTGGTATTCCATGAACAACTTCACAACCGTACCAGTATGTCTTGTGAAGAACGCTAGGCTAATATCCCTCAACCAACATCACTGAAGTGTCCAACTCATAACTCCACTCAACACTAACATCATAACTCTAAGCTTGCAACGTTTCCCTAATCTAGGTCCTCCCTTTCACGCCATAACCACCGTGGTTCTTCCCTGTGAGTTTGAAACATCTGACTCGGCTTTTGCTCGCAAAAACATGCCCTTCATTTCATTAGAACAAACATACTGTACATCCTCTTATTATACCCCCGTCTACGCACCACAAACAATGAAAACCTCACCTTCCTCTTGATCTACTAGTTCTCTTTACCATGATCAAACCTTAGAACTTCTAATCCGGGTCGATCTCCCATATGCCGTTCTTATGACCTAAGAAGGTCGCAAAGGGTCATCTACATCCTCCCCTAGGAGGTCTATAACAACTACTTGCTTGAACTCATTCAACATTATCTGAGTTAAGACAAATGTGCTTCTATTGATGTACTTTCTTATCATTGACATTGATCCACCGCGAATACTTTATGCTCTTGCTGCCGATCCTCTATATTCCCATAGTCTTGTTTACTCATCCCTTCTATACGCACTAATAGACAACCCGCAACTCTGCGTTCTCAATTGTCACCGATTAACTTGTATCTGACCTTCTCCTAAGTTGACGACTTACCATTCTACTACACTTTTCCATGTTACCATTTTTATGAAGGTTACCCTCCTCGGGGTACTTTACCTTAATCTCCGTTAGTTCATTCTTCACTCCATGCTTCCTTCTTCTTTCATAAGATAACTACACCCTACTCGGCCTTGCGTCCGTATAACTCATCTTCATAGGCTTAACCATTATTCCTTGATGTCTTTCAAGTGCACATTCCCAAAGATTATAGCCCTAGCTAGCATCCACTCGCGTTCCTCTTGGTTGGTATCTTAAGTCTCTTGATCAAAGCTCTTCGTTTCGTCTTTCATCTTCTTGGGGTCATCATTTATACCCACTTCCTCCTTCTTGGCGTTTCTTAGTCTTATCATCATAGTGGAAATCGGTCAACTCCACGTGAATCCCCACCATGCCCTTCTTCTCATAACTCTAGTAATGTTTTAACTTTACATTTTGGTACCTCGTAAGCTTCACTTACGGTATTTTAAATCCTTCTCCCATGTATCGTTCACTTCTCTCATCTTAACTCCAATGCTTAGAAACGTCTAAAGAAAGCTTTGCATCTTAATGGAACACCACCTTAACCTTGCAAGAACGTACTCATCTCCTCCTCGCTCTACCTCTTTAGTTGTCCACGCTTCTTCTCGAAGAACTTAAGTCCGTTCTCTCCCTTGGTCTCGTCGTCGTTCGATCATGGCCTATTTAGAACTGCTTCTACACTTTAATGTTGCTCTTTTTACTTGTATTGCTCGATCTCCACCTCTTCTTTATTCGTCTCGAGTTCTTCTTTCTACTTGTTCGTCCTTCGTTATGTCATCTCTACTCCTCCTCTTTGACATCCTCTTAAAGGAGTACAAGAACTCCAAGGTGTTCGCCCGAACGTAGCTCTCAACTCGATACTTGAGCATATTCGTCCTCGTATGCACCCTATCCTATGTAAAATGACGTCATCCAAGGGCGATGATGTCATAATAGCATCTCAACTAAAAGGTCCTATATCTCCATATGCTACTATATATAATAGGAATACGTATCCATAACTATATAAGTCCTAAGTCCATATTACTACTAATATCACACATTCGGCATTCCATTTCAACAATACAAGGTCCAAAACATATAATCGTTCACATATACAACTATACACATAAATCATGTCCATCATGCAACTACAAGCCACATACAATAATAGTCCAAAAACATGCTAAGTCCACGATACACATCTATATATATATACATATATACTGAAAATCCAATAAATTATGCTGCCGAGATCCGCGGAAGGAGTGGCGGTCCGTACATTCTACCCCGACTCATGCATGTGATTTGGAAAACGAAAACTCAGAACCCGCGGGGTTCTGTTTATTCCTTATTCGGCCTTTAGAAGATTGCGAGTGTCATTGTTGTCAACCTAGGGCTCTGATACCACTTTTGTAACACCCCGAATCCGCGGGACTCGGGATTATACGGGCGGAGACCTCACAATGGGTCCCGACCCTTAGCCTGACAACAATTTCACTAGATCTTACAACAAGACACAAATAAAGGGCAAAACCGAAATTCATTTTAATGCAATGATATGAACCCCAAAAGAAAACAACGAAAGACTTCAGCCGAGATGCAACGCTAAAGGCAACCGCCATACACGCGATATACATAAAACCCTAAACAATACATAAAAACAACCCCCAAAACCCATCCTAAAATGTACGAACCCCGGCTGCCCACTCTTTCGAATCTGTCGGCCGTGCCCCTAACCTGCAAGGCAACTACAACAATATCGGTATAAAACCGTTAGCTAGCATTCAAGGCATTAGAATCATGGTATTGGCACACACACGCATAAGGCATCATAAACACACAACATGTTCCAAAACACACAATCCGGTTTATTATCTTTTTATTATTAGGTCATATCCCGTTCTAATTCAACTTCTTTTGTGACACGAGAATCTTAAAGATCTCGCCCTTGTCCCCTTTTACCATACGGGTTTGTACTTGATGCGGATCAGCATCACCCGATGGGCTGGTCGCAAGGCACCTCCCAGTCATCCCCATTTTGGACTGGACAAGCGTTCACCGCCCGTTATCATACACTTGGGCCAAATATAAACATATAAAGGTCGGTAATCCTATTTCCGGTTTAGTTGTTATAAACCATAAACAATAAATACACACATAAACAATAAACACACACCACCAACACGCATCGAAACTAATACAGAGAATACGAGCTAAGTAAGTCCGGAGACTTACCTCGTCCCAAAGATAATCCCGCTAACCACCACTCTCAACTTCCCATAGGAAGGCACTCAACGCCTGGTCAAAATAAGGCACACAATCAACATCTCTCTCAAAAGCTAGAAGTCCTTAGACTTCTAGTCCCAATGATCCCGCAAGATCATAAGCCATAAACTTGCTAGGATAACAAACTCCTAGTCCTCACGATCTGACAAGGTCATAACCATCACAACATAGGCTAGGAAACTCCCGTTCTAGTCTCCACAATCTCAACATACAACTTAAATCCATAAACAATCTCACAAGACCGCAATACCACCTCAAGCTTAGAATCAACAACAATCCATCAAGCAATATCAAATCCTCAAAACTCACCTAAGGTTCAAAGCCACTACTTGGCATTCACTCTAAGTTATACTAGATCCAACCTAGCGTGATAGTAATACTAATCATAACTAGATCGAGGAAGAAGGTAACACACATGACTTCCAAAAGACGGTAGTCGGTCGACGGATGTCGAACTTTGACTCGTTCGGCCTTTACGGGGTCGTTTCCGAACCTAGCACCAAAACTAGACAAATTTAGCCCGTACGCTAAATTTGATTGGAATAAATAATATATATATAAAACTAAGGAAGAACTCGATTTCGAAAGCCCACGTTAAAACTCGCAAAACCCTTCCGGCCAAAGTATAAAATTCAGGGAGCTTAGTCATGAAACCGCAAATAATACTTTGGGTCATAAATCAAGTTTTAAAACCAACAAAGACATAATATACCGTGTATATAAAAATATAAGAATATCCCGTATCTAAAACCCAAGGTTAAAGCCGTATTTACATATTCCGCGCAAACTACACAAATTTTAACATGGTCAAAACTGCAAATCAACCTTTCCGGGCAAGATATGAACTCAATAAACGTGGCCCAATTCCATAAAATAAAACTTGAATCGTAACCCACTATTAATCAAACAAGTGCACAATTTATAAATAAGAATATAACTCGAAGTAAAACCCAATTTTAAAAGCCGTAAATACACTTTCCGGACACAATATACCATTTCAGAAATATGGGTCATCATCCATAATTAAAACCTTGGGGCATTTTCTGAAAATAACCCAACAGAGGGCATAAATGCAACAATCTAAAAATATGGGTCAAAATTGAATTAATAAAATACTGGGTACATTCCGCAATTAATACAAAACTGAGGGGGCCTGATTTAAATATGAAAAAGGGTTTCTTAACCCTTTGCAGGCTTTGCTGCTCACGCAAGGAAGGACGAGCGCAGAGGATGGCGGCGGCGAGGGCCTTCGGTGGTTCCGGCAGGCGAGACGGGTTCGCCGGCATCGCTTCTGGAGGCAAAGCGTGGATGCAGGTGGCTCCAGTCCGCCGGAATCCACTACAACAGGGGGCGGCAGGGAAGAGAGGGAAACGGGAGCAACACAGAAGGTGCAGATCCGGCTTCGACTTCCAACAAGGCGAGGCGGCAGTGCTTCCGGTGTCGCCCTTGTGTCTTGGTCGGCGGTGGAGAGACGACGGCGGAGTGAGGCCGGAGGAGGCGACTGGTAAGAATCAGATGGGGGGGGGGAAGGAGACATGTCTTCCACGTTGAAACAGAAAGGGGAAAAGAGAGGGACAAGGCTGGTGTGGGAGAGAGAGGCAAGGAACAGAGGGTAAGGGCGAGGGTCACTGCAGGCGAGGGATAAGAGGGGTCATGTGTGCAGAAGTTGTGTAGAAATCCAAAGGTCGGTGAAGGAATCCAGGGGTCGGAATGCTGGAGGCGAGGAGTTGGATCTGCAACGCACTGCTCACCAGCCAAGACAGAACGGGAGAAGAAAAGAAGAAAAATAAAGAAATAAAAAGATAAATAAAAAAAAGAATAAATGTAATAAACTAACTCGACCGAAACTAATCGAAACGGAAATTTCGAATCGGAAAAATTTCCGGTTTTCCGACAATAAAGATACGGAAAGAAAAGAATAATATGTGGATAAAAAATGTATATATATATACTCGCAAAATATACTCTGTCCTACAAAACCCTTCTTCTTTAAATTATTTACGACATTATAATAATTTAAATACGGGTAATAATATATACCAATATAAGTTCGTAGAATTTAATTACGATGTAAAAATACTCGTAAAACATACTAAAGATATTAATATCATCGATAACCGTCGGAAAGAAAAAAAAAACAAAAAAACGCTCCCAATAAACGGGATGTTACACTATCCTTCTATAAGTTATGAATTATCCCTTTATAAGTTTTCCACCATCATTTTCATTCGTTTCTGAAAAAATAAAAGTGTCATCTTCCTAGTCTGTCTTACGGCCTTACCGAAAAAAAGGGGTCTTACCTGAACAACTCTTTATTAATGTATACATATATTTAAATACTATCAAATAAATAATTTTTTTAAGGGTGAACTTAATCAATACTTAGTACTTACGTATTGTATCCTCGAGAACCCGTTAACGTGTTAGTCGGATGTGACCCTCGAATTGGACTATTTAAAGTGGGTCTGCTACATCCAAGCCCAACTATATTGGGCTTCAACTTTGATTAGTAAATCTAAGAAAAACTCATCATTTATCTCCTTTCAAAAATAAATTGTTATAATATTCCTGATATTTCTATACTTTTCCAATTAATTTATTTATGCCTCAATGCAAAAAGTAAATGAAAAGTAAAAAAATTGGGTGAAGTAAACTTTTTTTTTTTTTTTTTTTATAGGCTTTTGTTTTATATATCTCTTTAATTTTTATCACTCTAACTAGCTTATCACTATTATTCCATTAAGGATATATTTACTTAATGAGTTTATATGGTGAGTACTTTTAATACTACAATAGTGGTAAAAGACATAGTTAGTCATTTTATTAAAGTAATTTAATTAACCTATGAAATTGTACAATTAATTTAGTGTGTGTCTTATTTAATTTTTATAATTTGTTAATTAAAAATTAACTTTATTTTAAAAAAAAGAAATCATCCGAGAATAAGTAAACAAAAAAAACTGATCAACTTTCTAATATTGACGGTCAATTTTTATATATTTATTGATTGATTTACTGATATTTTTCTGTAACACCTTTCTTGATACTTTTGAAACTTATTTAACATATTCATGAACAAGTTTTTTTTTTTATAATTATTTATGTCTCTTCTTTTTTGAAAAGTTATAATAATTTAGTTCTTGTCAAATGTATTCATTGAAAAGTGGTTAACACATCAATTTAGGTAAAGAGATCAAATTTTGAATCTTACCATCAAATTGTAATTCAATCGTTCCACCAAATTTATTTTATCTATAATTTTATTTAATTTTCACCTTCTTTTTTATAAATTTATTTTTTATATATGGTAATTCTAGAAAGACAATGGTTAGTTCAATTATTCAAAATTGAAGGGGTTAAAGTTATGAAGGTTTTACTTCATCTGAATTAAGTGTGCAATTAAAATCCGCATTTACGTTCTGGAAAAAAAATCTCAGCACACAATTTGTTTTTTAAAAAATTAGTCAGCAATAAAATGAGAGTTATATGTGACTTGTTTGATTAATCTCGTATGTATGATCAAATGTTGATATCAAAGAGGGACTTCCACTGTATTGCTTCTCGTAAAAAGAATGGTTATTTTCTGGTACACATAAAAAATAGTATAAAGTTTAATAATGTACCTCCATATGTTGTTGAGTCTATTTCTCTATCCTTTGATTTAATAGGCTTGATTTAGCTTTTGAAACATGAATTGCACACTTCTTATTCTCCTTCTTTTTTGAAGATTTTCTATTCAATTTATATATCATTTTCCTCTTTTAATTCCGTCTTTTTTTTTCAAGACAACATTTTGAGGAATACTTACACTTTCTTGATTAACGCTTACATTGAGATAAGGAATTGAAGAAGCAACTTTTTCTTCAGTTTGTATGCTTGGCAACATCTCTTTCACTTCATGAATAACAACCTTCAACTTACTATCCAAAAATGAGGATGATCTTTCAAAGTTAGCAGCCCGTGAAGCTATGTTTACAAATTGACGACACAAATCTCTATATCTTCGAGTAGTATCCATTATCCACTTGAGGGTCCTCAACAACAATTCGGCCGCTAATATCTCTTAAAGTTCCACTTCGTGCTTCCTTTGTCCATCGCTTTAAAATATACTTCTCGGGAACCAATTTAATATTCATCGCATCAAGAACCTTCAAAGCATGAGCACATATTAATAATCTCACTCTATCAAACATAATACAACTACATGAAACTATTTGAGTGAAAGGATCACCAAAAACTTTATACTTAAATCATCAACCTTGTTATCATCCAAATTGAAAATTGCAACTATATATTCATTACTTGATTGATGTAACACCCCGAATTCTCAGAACTCGGAGCATTACTGGTTAGGACCTCACAGTGAGTCCCGACCTTAGTTTGACAACAATATTACTAGGATCTTACAACAAGACACAAATAAAAAAAACCGAAATTTATAAAGATGTGTTTTTTAAAAGGATGAATGCAACAAGATCTAACAGCCTATAGTACTTAAAACAAAGGGAAAAGACTAACTGTCTTAACAAAAGGAAAGAACGACAAAGCAACAACCCAACCCCCACTCTAAGGAGTACGGAGACCCGGCTGACCACTACTTCCGGATCACTCAGCTGCTGCTCTAACCTGTAGTAAATCTAAACAACACAACAGAACAACCGTTAGCTAGCGATCTAAACATTAGGCAAATGAAAATAGCACACACACACATCATAGCAAAAGTAAACACCCATCATGCTTTCAATCAATTCAATTATTATCTTTACTTAGGTCATTCACTCTTACTAATGATACTTATTTTGTGACACGAGGGATTCCCAAACCTCGCCCCCGCCCCCATGTACCCATCAGGAGTGGATCCGATGCATCTCACCGTGTACCTGTATGGTCTGGGTATAGAGAACCTCCCAGTCTCCTGGCAGAGCTGGGCAGTGATGTCACGGCCCTTTATACATACACTTGGGCCTTAACACATAATAACGACGGTCGTCCTAACAAGTTGTTATTATAACAATTTCCAATTTAGCAAGCCCCGCCTTTTGATACATGACTTTCCCTCTTACTGGTTAAGTTATTCTTTTGGTTTACACCTTATCCATCCTAGCGTTATCGGTCCGATGTGTATGACTTTTATCAAACACCTATCAGTACCATTTGCATAAAAACCTCAGTTGTATATGATTTCCTCAAAAATCGAAGTTCTTGACTCGCATTTATTATGTTGTCCTTATGCTCGTGTCGCTTTACCTTCTATAAATCTTTACCCCCTAGTAGGATAGTTACCCCTTTGATTTTTCTCGTACTCGCTTTACGAACCACGTTGGTTGGTCTTATTACTTTCATCCACTCTTATGACATCAGTCCAGCTTGAATTTCCAATGGAGTACCTCCATTTCTCACTAAACTTTTATATATATATATACCTTTCGGTAATCATCTTATTGGGGTAATACCGGATCCATATCAGCCTTTAGTCATTCAACTTTACTCTTTCTCATGTCTGTTCTAGCCATCCTGTAGATCCCATCTGCAATCACCTCACAACTCGACCACACATTTCACCAAGGCTTTAAATCATACTCCCTATGTTTGTGCCGCCTCTGAAATTCCAATTATTCTGTGTCACATCTTTAATCACAAGGGTTTCCCCTGTCAATCTAGACAGTTTGATCCCACCTTTTCCTCGGAGGAGCACCACCAGTCCTACTTGTGTGGAATGCTAAGACATAGGACACGTTCACAATCATCTACTTCTTCTTAGTCTTTTAGTTCTTCTTACAAGAATCCCTTCATACTGACTTTGATATGTATCTTTCTTAGTAAGTAGTAAGTAACTACTCCCAACAATTCCCTTTACACCATTACTATCATCAATGGTCATTACCGACCGTTAAGAGCTTCTCTTAAATTTCTTTATTAGAGTTATCATATTGGACTCATACAATGTTACCATCAAGGCTACTAATACTTGTATTGATTTAACTTCAACCTTGTCGTCGTTGACCTCTGGAAGAAATTCACCAGATGTCGGTAAAATTTCTTTATAACCTTGTGGTTATTCTTCTTATCTATCAACCAACCATCGCTAGTTAGCCAGCACGTGTAAATTCTCGGTTGTTACCAATTAGTCTGTAGTGACCTTCTATAAGACCGTAGACTTACTTTTCTTCTATTTCTTTTGAGGTTTGATAAACAAGGTGAAAATATATCGCTTCCATTTATTTTCCTTTAGCTCCTTCTACAAATTACACTCTTGTAAGAGTACTATACTCTTACGAGTCTAGTTTTATTTTCGTCTCCCGTCAACGCACTTATCAATTCTTCTACGATAACTTGTAGGCATTTCTCCATGATTCTTTTTACTCGAGTTATTGTCCACTTGCGGTTTTCCGTTATGACCCGCTAGTGTTATTAACTTAAATCCTTTCGTGAGTGCCAAGTTATTAGAGACCCCCTTTTTTTTTCCAAGACTATTCTCCTACACCCTCCTTCCTTGGGATGCTGCTTGTACTTCCGCCTTTATAGAAATCCGGTCCCTATTGTATCCCGATCCTTGTTGAAATTCTTGTGTGTTCTAGGAGGTCACACCACTTCCATGTTGGTGAAATCTGCCCCCCTTTCTAGCAACTTGTAAGCTTTCCTTTTGTCGCTCTTTGATTCTTCGTATCGGGATGGACAATGTATCTCATCTCGACTCCTACGCTTATGATATTCTCGGTTTCCCATCTTGATTCTGGTGGCAAGTAGCTTGTCGAGAGTGATCATCTTCCGTTCTGCTTCTAGCCTCAAACTTTCACCTTCTGGTCCGTCAGTAGGCTTAAATTCAATGCCTCTTGTGTGGATCGCTACTATATTTCACCTTAACCTTCATGCCTATTTGTGTTTCTGCAGGCATCCCCTTTGTTTGTAACGTTTAGCGCTTTACACTATCTTGAAAGAACTTATGGGTTGTCTCTTCCAATTTTTATACTTATCGGTCATCCAACGCTTTTCCGGAACTACACTCATGTATTTTCTTCATTTGGTCCTATTGAGTTGACTCGGGGTTCCCTTCTTGTCATCGTCATTGGTGTTGTCTTTTTAGTCTTCACTTTTCCGTCTCGACGTTCCTTAACAAGTTCGAAGGAGTTGTCCGGACGTTCGCCTACCTTAATGCTCATAAGCTGAGCATACTTATCCTTACGTTGAAACCCTTCAATTATACATAGGTGTGTCAACTGAATGAGGATCTCATTCTGTTAGCTCCGTTAAGGCATACTATAACTATAAATTCTACTAATCTTCGGCATATGCTTATCTACATCACCTATCATTATAATCAAGCTAATAAGTCCAAAGAGAGTAACAACCTAAAGTCCGTACTAAGCATACTGAGATCCGCGGTTGTAGTGGTGGTCAACCATACTTTCTATTCCCAACTAGACTATGTATGCATAAAAAAAACCAAAAGTCCTTTTTATAACTCAGATCCCTTTTCGGGTTCTGCTTAAGTACTCATTCGGTCTTTCAGAAGATTTCAAGTGCCATTGTTGCCAATCTAGAGCTTTGATACCATGTTGTAACACCCTGAATTCTCAGAACTCGGAGCATTACTGGTTAGGACCTCACAATGGGTCCCGACCTTAGTTTGACAACAATATTACTAGGATCTTACAACAAGACACAAATAAGAAAAACCAAAATTTATAAAGATGTGTTTTTTAAAAGGATGAATGCAACAAGGTCTAACAACCTATAGTACTTAAAACAAAGGGAAAAGACTAACTTCTTAACAAAAGGAAAGAACGACAAAGCAACAACCCAACCCCCACTCTAAGGAGTACGGAGACCCGGCTGACCACTACTTCCAGATCACTCAGCTGCTGCTCTAACCTGTAGTAAATCTAAACAACACAACAAAACAACCGTTAGCTAGCTATCTAAATATTAGGCAAATGAAAATAGCACACACACACATCATAGCAAAAGTAAACATCCATCATGCTTTCAATCAATTCAAATATTATGTTTACTTAGGTCATTCACTCTTACTAATGATACTTATTTTGTGACACGAGGGATTCCCAAACCTCGCCTCCACCCCCGTGTACCCATCAGGAGTGGATCCGATGCATCTCACCGGGTACCTGTATGGTCTGGGTATAGAGAACCTCCCAGTCTCCTGGCAGAGCTGGGCAGTGATGTCACGGCCCGTTATACATACACTTGGGCCTTAACACATAATAACGACGGTCGTCCTAACAAGTTGTTATTATAACACACATGGTACACACACCACTATTATCACTCAACTAATATCCAGAAACCAGCTAAGTAAGTCGCAAGGACTTACCTGGGTCAAAACTCAAATCCCGTTATCTCCACTCGGCCCGTAGCCGTAGAAACTCAATCGCCTGTTATACAAGGCAAGTGGATTAATAATGCATCCCACTTTCTTAGAAGTCTCCAACTTCTAAGATATATAATCGATCATAAAGAAATCACCAAAATACCCTTATACGGGTAAATGACCATTTTACCCCTGGTCCCGAACTCTATAAAATTCTATAACAATGTTCCAAACTATTCTTTAGAACTCAAAAACACACTCTCACTCTAGAAAGGAAGTTTGTTAACGTTTTAGAAGAGTTAAACACATTCTTGACTTTCATAAAAAGTTGCTAAGGTCCAACTTTGGCTTAAGATATGAGGCTCGGGTAAAAGTATTAAATTCCGAAATAAATCTCTAGATCCTCTATGATATGCATACTAAACATAGGGGCAAGGATCTCTCAAAAATATTCAACCATAACTCCTACATAATTCTCTAAAGTTGGAATAAAAGCTAGAATTTCTAAACTTGGTCAAATTTTCTTCTGCTGTAAAAACAGCTCATCTACCTTACTTTGAGTCCTTATAAGTTCTAATCCGACCGTTAACTTTCTCCCAAATTTTAATACAGTAAACTTCATATTTCTATCTACAATATATCAAAACTTCAACGGTGGATGTTCGATCTAAGTTATCGAAATACAGGTTCAAAGTTAGTAGTTTCAGCTCACAAAAACTGAAAATTTCCGGGTTGGTTTTGGATCCTAAATTCAAGTCCCATGTCAGCACTCTTTCTCCACTACTCTACCTTGCAGATCCTACTTCGACTCTCAAAAATAAACACGATACAAACATACAACATTAGCATACTTTAATCCTTCACCATGCTACCAAAAGGAACAACTTACTCTACTCCCAAAACAATTCACAACTCAGCCCCTCTCACAATCCTATATAAGATACACTTATGCTGATGCAACTCTTACAGCAGTACCAATAAGCAGGAGAAGCAGTGCAGAGGACTCACCAATCCGTCTGTTTCGATCAAGGTCAGTAACAACCCTCCTGACGAGGCGAGAAGGGAAGCAGTCCGGCGCTGCTCATGTTGACCCGAAATGAGCCGTCCGTCTCCTACAGTGAAGGCTGGCGGTTAGGATGTGCAGAAAGCGAGGGACGACAGGGGAAACGGAAACAGTAAGGGCGGGACTTACTGGAGTCGTGTATGCAGAAGGTCGGAGGTGGCTATGGTTCCTGATGAAGGCAAATACGCAGCTGTCTGGTGGTCGCAATACGTGGCTGGTGATGCTATCTGAGTCGAAGCGATCTGTCTCCTGTGGTGCTGCGAGGACTGAAGGTGAGGCGTACAAAACGCGAGGGAGATTATGGGTTGGGCTGAAAATTTATATAAACTAGGCTTAAACCGGTGGGCCTGCTCCTCTAAATAGCGATCGAATGAGTCGTTAAATTGTACGGAATTACCTCTTCGGTTTTCAAACATACAAAAATTGTTATTCAGTTTACATATCTATTATTTTATAAGAGTTAAGCTACAAATTATCATTTTATGTGAATTAAGGTCACATAAAATGATAAAATTTAGGGTTGTTTTATTTTGTTTTAAAAAAAGAAAGGGTAGCGGATCGGAATCCGGTTCGATCAAGTTTTAAACGGATATTAAATTTTTCGGGTATTACAATTGACCTTCAACCGGTGGCTTGATATAGGCAGTTGTAGACCAATCTTATACATCTTACAATGATTCAAAAACATTAGGAGTATACATTTGGCCAATTTGTCTGAGTAAGGGTGTCCTTTTCATCTTCATCCTAGGCAGTTTTTCACGAGAATCAAATTCAGATTTTATCTCATTTTGACGTTTCTACCTAACAACTCGCTCAAAGTGATTAAAAACCCGCATTATATCCATGATGCTATGCAAATAATCTTTCAAATCTCGATTTAAGCCCTCGCACAGTTGTGTACTCTGCATCCCTAAAGAAAACAATATTGATCATATTCTTTGTCCACTTCGTCTTCAAATCATATATACTATTCAACCAAGAGTCTTTTGTTACTTTCTCACGCAATGCATTAAAGCTTCTTCAAACTCATCTTCTTTATCATGATCATACACACAAGCCTTAAAATCTTGAAGAAAATTAGGCCCATCATGTAGTAAATGTTTGGTTGCATTTTGCATTATGTGTCATGTACACAATCCATGTGATGTCCCCAACATAACCTCATCTATGACATTTCCCATGGCGATAACTTGATCAGTAAAAATAGTCTTTGATTGCTTCTTATCATGAGTTGCTAAAAATGTTTTAAACAACCACCTACAAGATTCCAAAGTTTCATCATATAAAAGTGCAACACCAAATATAACAAATTCTCTAAAATGGTTATAGCCAACAAATACACCAAGTGGTCTTTGTTCCTTATTTGTACCAAATGTAGTATTAAAAACAACCACTTCCCCAAATAACGCATAATCTATGAGCATTTTTGCATCATCCCAAAAGATGTTCGTTATTTGCTCTTCACTATCCAACTAAATTGAGTACTGAAATGAAGGGTTCTCAACTGTTTGCATATGAAAACACCCCAATAGACTTCCAGCTTCCCTGCACATCAAGTTTTGTTGACGTCTTCTTTGCACATAATTTTTGTGATCCCGGTGTGTATAGCCAAGATTAGCATATCCGCCAACATACGATCCTATAAACGCATGTGCCACTCTAGGCTTGATTCCCGAGTTATCAGCAAGCTCAATTTCAACTGCTTGGGCTTTTGATATTTTTCTTTGTGATGACAATAAGTGGCTAGTCTCTGGTAAATGGAGGGGGTGTTATGCTCAGATACAAAACATGAATTTCATATTTTCCAGTTTCCTTGTTCAACATAAACCCGATGCGAGCTTTGCAACCTGTTCTAGTTTCAGCCCGAAAACGCTTATCTAAACTGACTTCGTTACCAATCTCACGGTATCCCACGTTTGCACATGAAAATCTCCAATTGACAAGTGCATCCATTTAGATCAATCTACACCAATCTACAAGCAAAATTGTTGTATTATGAATTAAAAGAAGAACAAGAAGCACCTGATCATGAAACAAAGTAGGATACTAACGATTCAAAGAAAATTGAGATGAACGGTGATGCTAACCAAGAATACTGTAAACGACTTGCATAATAATAAGTAATACAACCTCTAAAAAAATAAGCGTAGTATCATATTATTAAATTAAAAAAAGATATTACTTAGTTAATTTAGAATGATATCATTTTATCAAGTTAAAAAAATATATTATTTTGTTGATTTGGAGAGATATAGTTACCTTTTTTGTTTAATTAAAATTAAACTTAAATCAATCTCAGTCTTTCACTGTAATTAACGGTGGAGATCATTATTTTAACTGAATTAGTTCTACTGTATTTTTTCTTGAGGCAAACTGTTTAAAATCTCGGTTAACTATCTCAAAGTATTTTTCTAGGAAGCTACTTCTGGTTCCATATTGCTCTTATTATTTTGCTGCAAATAAATGTTGCTATGGTCTCCTTTGTACATAATTATGTTGTTGTGTTACATCATACAAGGATTGACAATTGATTGTACTATTTCTGAATTTTGCTTGTTTATTGTACAATTTATCAGCCCTATTCGAGAACAAATTATTTAGTGATCATAGTGGTCTTTCTAAAAAAAATTATCCGCAAAATGGAACTGGAGACAAATAACATCACAAACATTAGTCTATATAGGATTCGAACCTATATCTTTGTGCATAAGCACATTGCTCTTCCTTTAAGGTAATAGGCTAAATAAATAATTTACTAGTGTATATGCAATCAAAATAACATACATAATAGGCAACTTACAACAATAATTCAGAGCCCATAGTGTCATCCCATATCCATTTGCAAGTCGGTAATCTCCATGGGGCTATTTGCAACAATTGTCATTTCAAAGTTAGTTGCATTGTCATCCTATCCCAATGTTCATGGATAATTTTTTGTGAGCTTATCTTCATGGATAATTTGTTGTGAGCTTTCCCCCCGTTGCAAGTCAGAAATTGGCCTTGAAGTGAGCCTTACTGTTGTTATTGATTACTCGAGACTTGCCCTTTATATTACTGTCTAAATCGTTGTAGCTTGATTTATGAGGACATTATGAGGACTCGCAAAGGTCAGGACACTTAACACACTTTTATTATGTCTTTTAATAACAGGCCTTGATTTATGACCTTGTGAGTTCGTGTGGACTAGGAGTGCTATCCTAGCTTGTGTAGTTGATTTATAAAGGGGGTAATAAAATAGCAGTATGCACATTAACTAAAAGAAGTGTAAAGCATAAACATACATCATGAAGGAATCGTCTCAAGATTGCGATACAACAAGTTGGTGCACCGAGTTTCATATCTAGCTCACCATGAAACTCCACCAAAGTAAATGAACATAAGAGCTTTAACATATAAATCAAATAAAAATATAGAAAAATCCCGCTTCGTAATTACAACTTGTCTTTAAAATTAAGGCTCGTCTAGGTATCAAAACGTGAGAATAAGTAAGCAAAAAATGTTATCATCAATATTCGGTACTAAAGCACGCTCATTGATGAGATAAAATCAACACTAAAATTAAAAAATTGTGTAGTGAAATCTCACCTGAGGATCTGACCCGGAAAAGCAAGAAGCAAATCATACCTGGTATTACACATGTAGGTAATTTGTACAATTAGATTACTACTAACTTTGACTCCACTTTCAATAGTTCTATTGTACATTATATCGAACAGTTGATATGCATCATGCTCAATATAAATGACAACCAGTTTGACACCCTTTGTTCCACCAATTCAGTTCAAATCGACCAGATGAAAGCTATATAATTTGAGTTTAGAAGGAGGAAAAAAGAGGATTTTTAGATGAAAGCTCTACATTATATTGTTTCTTTGTTCATTGATTAACTCGAGTTTAGAAGGAGGAAAAAGAGGAGAAGAAGATTGCTACTTGTGACAAACTATATTTTGGATTGATGTGTCGATGATGAAGTTCAATGCTGGGACGAAGAAAATTTTAGTAAAATGTTGTTTGGAAGAGATGATGATTTTGAGAGATATAGTTACTTTTTTTTTGTTTAATGAAAATTAAACTCAGATCAATCTCAACCCTTCATTGTGATTAACAGTGGAGATTTGCTGAACTTCACCATGAAGTTGAAAAGAAACTTCATGGGAGTCAAAGTGCAAAAATATACATATTTGGCTTTGTTAAATTAAATAACAAACTCAAATATGTATTTATAGGTCAAGGGGTTTCTAAACTTATATAGACAACGACTCATATAATAGTAGGTCAAAGACACACGTATTAATATATCAATGACCCACATAACATTTGGTCAACGACCACGTAAATGTAGATCAATTGTAAGAGCCTAGTTGCTGAGTTGTAGAGTATGTGAGCTGAGGACCTGATTTTAGCCTGGACCGCCCCTGCGTGACCCAGAGGCCTCCCCTGCGGTTTGCCTGGGCCGCACCTGCGCCTCACAGGGTCCGCCCCGGTGTCTTTGTGTGGCTGCAACCGTCTTTGTTGACCCCTTGACCCGTGATTTACTCTTTTCCTTCCTTTATAACTTATTCTTTCCTTCCAGATGAGGATTTCCTCATTCTCTTTCCTGCTCCATCTCTCTCACGTTCTTTCTTCTCCTCTCATCTCTCCTTGGATCATCTTTGATCTTTTCTTCAAGTTTTGTTGAGTTTGAGAGCTTTATGCTTGGCTTTCTTGCTGATGGTTGATGATTGATGTTGTTGTGCCTTGTGAGCCAGCTTGAGGTTGTTGTGGTGTTGTGTTTGATCTTCTAGAGAGCTCAGCTAGTGAGTCTCATAGCTTCTTCTCTTCCTTCATTCTTTCATCTTTTCCTCTCTTTCCTTAGTCTAGCTTAGATTCCTTAGATTTGGATCTTGTTCCAGCCATGATTGGCTTATGTTGATGTATATATATATATATGTATGTTTGTGTATGTATGTGTGTTGGTCGAAGAAGGAGTGAAGAAATCGAAGGAAGAAGTGAAGAAGGGGCTGGATTGGAATCTTATGATGTCCAGCCGCCCCAGTGCCACCTTGTAGCCGCCCCTGCGCCGGCCAAGATCCGTCCTTGTGCCACCTGTGAGCCGCCCCTGCGGCCACCTGCACCAGCTGGTGTTTCCACTTGGTTCTGCAGGTGTGTGTTGCTTCTAGGCTTGCTTTAGGATGCCTTTGTTCCCTCCTTTCCTAGTTTGAGTGTATAGGATCATGCTAGATGTGTGAGGATGTGTTTTGGTGAGGTTATGATCGGTTTATGCCTTGTACAACTTTTGAGGATTATTAGGTTGTGAGGTTAGGTTGAGGATGATCCTATGGATCCCTTGGGTCTAGGTGTGACCCCCTTTGATGAATAGAGGTTGATATCTTTCTATGCCTTGTTGTTAGGCAGTGCCCCTCTCTCAAGATTGGAGTTTGATCGTACTTGAGGTTATACGAGGTTGAGGTAAGTCCGTAGAACTTACTTAGCTACCATCCCTATATTGGGTGTTTGCATGAGTGGTGTGTGCGTTGTATGTTTGTTACGATAGCATGAGATGTCGTTTTTACCGACTTATGTTTTATTGACTGCCCCGTTGTGTAGCCGTGATAACCTTCCCCTTTCATCCCGACGTGGAGTCTGGGAGGTTCTAAGACGTCAGATCAGACTAGTTTACAAGAAGGGCGCAATCCACTCCCATAGCATACACGGGTTGTGTGACAGATACTAGTACAGCTGGTTATAACACTCAGAGGCGGGGTGATAACACGATTTATGGGTTAGTTTTAGGAAATCATTTAGGTAGAATTCTCGCTCATTCATGCATGGTTTAGCATTGGTTCGAGACATTCTGCACTCAATTCATGTATTTTGTCGAGATAGATGTCTACATGGACTTGTGCGTGTTTTGTAGGTAATTTGGAAAATTTAGGAGCTAAAATGATGCGTTTGAGGATCGTTCATCTAGATGACACACCCTCGGACCCATTAGGACACAAGTTAAAGGCTAAGGAGGACTCATGGAGCCTTGCCAACACTTGCCATGCACCAAACCACAGCTTAATGATCCAAGGCGAAGTTTCTGCACAGAATCACGGTTCTCTGACAGATCACGGCCGTGGAATCAACCGTGGTTTTTGCCAGATTCTTGTGACAACTGTGCCACGACTCTCATGGCCAGCTCATGCAAATTTGTTATAAAAGTGGTCCTTCATGGGTTGTGAAAGGCAGCTGGGAGTAGTTTGGAGCAGCTCATCCATTATCCATTTCTCTCTAACAAATATATTCTCTCAACAAGAAATTTTTCTAGGAAGGAAAGTGTCAAGGAGAAGAAGAAGAGTTCCATTGAAGAGAAGAAGAAGAACACACACACCATTGCCATCCTTGCTAGTTTTTGTAGTGAAGATTTCCGGATTCTATTTCTAGAGTTTTGTGAACCTTTGAACCTTCCTTGGAAGGGTTGTAAGTTGTTCTAATTTCAGTTTGGTTTGATTTAAAGTTCACTTGTGCATCTCTTTTCCCTCATTATCTTGCAATGGATGTTATGATTCTATGTTTGTTTGTTTTGATTTCTATTATGAACGTTGTAGGCTAAATTGATGTGGTTCTAGGGTAAGGAAAGGATGGTTATGGCTAGGGTTATGATAGGACGGACTTAGATTTATCTTTGGATAACTTGTTTGTATGAACGTATCCTCTGTTAGGAATCACGGCCAGTTCTTGCAAAATCACGGCCGTGATTCAGGTAGAACAAATCGTGATTTTCCTGATTCGAGGGATCTAATCTTGAACTATTAAAATGTTGAAATCCTAAGTGTTTGTTGAGTTAAAACTATCCTAGGGTGACCTAGTGTTAGCAACTAAGTGTTAGGAGAGACCTACCCGGTAATCCTTACTCTTAGATTCCAAAGATAACTAACCTTAGGTAGTGGTGAGCCTAATAAGCCGCCATTGGATTTAATGTGCTGGATAGTAGCTTGAAACTAGCCCTTCCGAGACTTACCCGGTGAGGATAGGTTGGATCTTAAGTTAGCAATCCGGTTCGAGTAGAATTCCATCCCTTAGGTTCTTAGAGACTTACCCGGTAATAAGACTTAGGGAATGGACTAGTGGATCATGAGACCTACCCGGTAATTAATCCCAATCTAGAAACACTTAACCCCAACATAGTTAATCCAAGAATGAATAGATAGCTTGAGTCTTATGCCATAACCGGAACTTTCAATCCCTAGAATCCGTCTTTCTCTTTCTTTGATCATTATCTTGTTTAGCTTGTTTATTTTTGTGTTGATTCTTAGTTTAGTTTGATTGTTTGCCTTGCATGAATTGTGATCTTTGATTGATCACCAAAAACCCAACTAAAACATTTGAGATTTTCATTTCTTTGTTTCTTTCTTTCTTTTCAACCTAGGTCTTTACTAAACTCAATCACAATTCGAGTCAATTTCACCTTAGTCTTTGTGTTCGACCTCGGAATACTATCCCTACTACGAACGTCCCGTACACTGCGGGTTCGCTAGGAGTTAGGAGAAATATAACGAGTATAAATTTAAAACCCAATTGCGCATCACACAATCTTAGCGTAACAAGTTTTTGGCGCCGTTGCCGGGGACTAGGTCTAGATTGAGTCTATTTTGTGATTGTTTCTAGTGTAGATCTTTCTTGTTGCTTTTGATCTCTTTTTGGTTTGTGTCTTTGCTTTTCAGGACATCTATTACTCTTTAGGTGTATGCGAAGATCTCGTGACAAGGATTTAGCTCTATTCGATCCCGAACCGGAGAAAACCCTTCGATCTAGATCCAAGAACATCCGAAAGGAGAAAGAGATGGCCGGAAGAAACCTCCAAGCTGAGTTGGATGAAGCCTTAGAACAAATAAGGCTAAGAGATGAGCTCTTGGAGGAAGAAAGGAGACTTGCCAATGAGAGGCAAGAGGAAACTAGGAGGGAGATTGAGGAGATTAGGCAAGCCCTTGTTCAAGGAGAGCTTAATCGCTAGGGGTGTAAATTGGCTCGAGCCGCTCGGGCTCGGCTCGGGCTCGGCTCGCCAAAAGCTCGAACTCGGCTCGTTCATATTACAAACGAGCCGAGCTCGAGCTCCATTACAGGCTCGTTCCAAGCCGAGCCCGAGCGGCTCGACAAGGCTCGTCCGTTAAAAAAAAAAAAAAAAAAAGAAAAAAGGTGTTAGGGAATGGGGAAAGGGAAGTTGTTAGGGTTTTTTTTTTCTTCGTTAGTTCGCACTTCGCAGCCTCCAGCACTCTCGCAGTCTCGCTCCACTTCCGATCTGCGCAGCGCCTGCTCTCCTCTCGGACCTCTCATCCGGCGGCCTCGTTCGCAGTCCGTCTCCGGCAGCCGCCTCTCGCTCCAGCAGGCTCGCAGTCGCCTCTCGCTCCAGCAGGCAGCAGCCTCTCGGCTGTTCCAAACTTCCAGTGTTCCTCTCCTCTTCGGCTCTTCCGCAGGCTCGCAGTCGCAGCTCCTCCGTCCGTTCGGCTGTTCCAAACAAGCCTGAACGAGCCAAACAAGCCTGAACGAGCCTAGACGAGCTCGAGCTCGAGCCCGAGCTTTCCGAGCTCGCGCTCGGCTCGTATAAAAACGAGCTAAACAAGCCGAGCCCGAGCTTCAAAAAAAGCTCGCGAGCCGAGCCTGAGCTTGATCCAAAGCTCGTATATATTTTCAGGCTCGGCTCGGCTCGGCTCGAATAAAAACGAGCCAAGCTTGAATTTGTAGAAGCTCGGCTCGTTCGGCTCGTATTACACCCCTATTAATCGCCGACAACCTCCACCTCCTCCACCACAACCGCAGCCGGCGGCAAATGTTAGGGTTGTTCCCATTGCTATTGAGGAGCCACAAACCCTAGGGAGACGTATGGATCCGGCACAAAGAGCACACCGACCGGGTGTGAACCTAGGAGATCCCGCAACCCACAATTATGAGCTCCGCCCTCAAGTTCTACAAATGATCCGGCATAATCAATTTGGAGGGATGGAAGGAGAGTCTTCTCATCAACATTTGATGAATTATGAGATCTTGATGGTGACTCTTAGACCGCCAAGATTGGAGAGCAACAACCATAAGCTAAGGGCTTTCTCCTTCTCTCTTAAGGACAAAGCCTTGGCTTGGTATCAATCTATTCCACAAGGGCGAGTTGGTACTTGGGAGGAGATGACAACCGAGTTTTTGACTAAGTTCTTCCCGCCTTCCAAGACTACCGAATTGAGAGGGAAGATCAATGCCTTCGTAATAAAGGATAGAGAGAGTTTATTCAAGTCTTGGGAGAGGTTCAAAGATCTTCTCCTTGATTGTCCACACCATGGCATACCGAAAATTGAGCTATTGGAGATCTACTTCAAAGGACTTGATGAAGATAGCCAATTCAAGCTCCAATCTCTCTCCGGTGGGACATTTATGGAGAAGCATGTAGATGATGCTTGGGAGTTTGTGGAGAAGCAAGCGCTAGTAATTGAGAAGTACTCCCATAGGAAGAGTGAAGGGAGAAAGGCGGGAGCATATGAGGTGAGTGAGGTCACCATGAGCAATTTCAAGCTTGACGCCATCAACAACGAGTTGAAGTCCTTGAGGGAGTTGTGTACTACAACTTTGAAGAACCAAGCAACTCCTCAAGTGCTTCCACAAGCCAACTTGTCTTCCAAGGAAGAAGATGTGAATTATATGGGAAGGGGCAACTTCAACAATTACCAAGGCCCAAGGAGTTTCAACAACAACCGGCAATTCAACAATTACCGGCCCAACCACAACCATCCCGGATTTTCTTACTCTAACCCGGATGGAGCTTTGAACCCTTCCTCCTCCACAAGCACAACACCACCATCAAGAGCTTCACAAGAACCTCCACCCGGATTTACTGAACCTCCAAAGGATAGAACCGAGATAATGTTTGAGCAATTGCTTGGAAGGTTGAGTGGTCTTGAGAGCACCGTGACCTCGATTTCTAAGGCTCAAAAGGTTTTGGAAGCACAAGTGTTCCAAAAAGCGGGTGAAGCCCATAGAGATCCGGGAAAGCTTCCCGGAAGGACCGAAGACAACCCAAGAGGCCAAGTGTTGGCTATTACAATAAGGAGTGGGTTGAGTATGAAGGATCCTTTGCCCAAAGACAAAGCTAAGGGAAAGCAAGTAGTGGTAGAAGAGGGAAGAATGCAAGAAGATGGAGGCAAGAGCAAGGATGTAGAGCCAACCTATGTGGCACCGCCTCCATACAAGCCACCACTACCGTTCCCACAATCAAGAGCAAGAGCTCGTTTGGACAATCACTTTGGTAAGTTCCTTGAACTAATGTCTAAGTTGCATATTAACATTCCGTTCATGGATGCCATTTTAGGAATGCCGGCATATGGCAAGTTTTTGAAGGAAATACTCTCCAACAAAAGGAAGTTGGAGGAGTATGGGGAGATAAGAATGACCAAGAGATCCTCGGAATTGATCCAAACCATGAAGGAAGAGATGCCTCCCAAGCTAAGAGATCCGGGCTCTTTTTGCGTCCCAATAGGAGTGGGAGATGTGAAGTACGAGGCCCTTTGTGATCTTGGAGCAAGTGTAAGCATCATACCGCTTGCACTTTGCAACAAGGTCGGGCTAGGAGAGCCAAAGCCGGTCAAGATGACCCTCTACATGGCGGACCGTTCTATCACTCACCCAGTTGGGATTCTAGAAGACATTCCGGTGCAATTGGGAGGATTCTATGTGCCAATTGACTTTGTCGTCTTGGACATTCCGGCGGACTATCCGGTTCCCATCATCTTAGGAAGACCTTTCCTAGCCACCTCCGGATGCCTAGTGGATTGAAAGAACGGGACTCTCTCCTTCAATATTGGAGAAGAGAACGTCAAGTTCAAGCTGTCCACCATGATGAAAGGGCCAACCCTTGATGAGGATGCCTTCAACATAGTCGAGCAAGAAGAGTCTAGAGAAGTTGTGAGCTCGATCTTGATCAAGGATCCCTTGGAGAAGGTTCTCACCTTAAGTATGATGGAGGAAAGTGTTGAGGAGGCTTGCAATGAAGAAATCAAAGCCTTAGAAGCATTGGAAGAGGAGCCAAGAGTTGGATTTGAAAGCCACGAAGAGGTGTTGAACAGCTGCAAATTCCACGGTCGAGATTTACACTCCACGGCCGTCAAACTTTCCGGACAACTCCGGGAAGCAAGCTTAGCAAGAACCACGGCCGTGGAAGATGAGCAACCCGTGATTTCAGCCGTGGTTTTCCCTGGATCAGCCCTTGATAGTGATCAAGCTTCTAGGAGCCTTGGAGGAGCTGCATTTGCTTTGGATTCATCTCATCCAACATTGTTTGGATCATCTCAAATCGATAAAGGTCCTCCTCAACTTGAACTTAAACCCCTCCCCTCTCATCTAAAGTATGCATTTCTTGGTGAAAACTCTTCATATCCGGTGATTGTTAATGCATGCTTGAGTGATGATGAACTTGCTAAATTGTTGCATGAACTAAGATTGCATAGGAAAGCCATTGGCTATACTATTGATGATTTGGTTGGCATTAAGCCTTCTTTGTGCATGCATAAGATAATGATGGAAGATAACCACAAACCCTCTATTGAACATCAAAGGAGATTGAATCCTATAATGAAAGAGGTAGTCAAAAAGGAAATCATTAAGTTGCTAGATGCGGGAATTATCTACCCTATCTCGGATAGTAAGTGGGATAGTCCCGTTCATGTAGTTCCTAAAAAGGGTGGGATGACTGTAGTGACTAATGAGAACAATGAACTAATCCCGACTAGGACGGTTACGGGGTGGAGGATGTGCATTGATTATAGGAAATTGAACACGGCCTCTAGGAAAGATCACTTCCCCCTCCCCTTCATTGACCAAATGCTAGAAAGGTTGGCTCAACACTCTCAATTTTGCTATCTAGATGGCTATAGTGGATTCTTCCAAATCCCTATCCACCCCGATGACCAAGAGAAAACAACCTTTACATGTCCATGGGGTACTTTTGCATATAGGAGAATGCCATTTGGGTTGTGTAATGCACCCGCCACCTTCCAAAGGTGTATGATGGCTATCTTTTCGGAATACATAGAAAATATCATGGAAGTGTTTATGGATGATTTCTCTGTTTATGGTTCTTCCTTTGATAATTGCTTAGCTAACTTGTCATTAGTATTGCAAAGATGTGAGGAGACAAATCTTGTCTTAAATTGGGAAAAATGCCACTTCATGGTAAGTGAAGGCATTGTGTTAGAACACTTGGTGTCTAACCGTGGCATTGAGGTTGATAGGGCCAAGATTGAGACGATAGAGAAGTTGCCACCACCTACCTCGGTGAAGGGGGTAAGGAGTTTCTTAGGGCATGCCGGTTTCTACCGGAGGTATATTCAAGATTTCTCTAAAATTTCTAAGCCTCTCACTAACCTACTAATGAAGGATGTTGATTTTGTCTTTTCCAAGGATTGTCTTGAAGCCTTTTGTAGGTTGAAGAACGCCTTGATCTCCGCACCGATCATGCAACCTCCGGATTGGAGTCTACCATTTGAGATCATGTGCGATGCAAGCGATGTGGCTGTTGGGGCCGTTTTAGGGCAAAGGAAAGAAGGGCGTACTCATGCTATTTATTATGCTAGCAAGACGCTAGATGATGCCCAACTCAATTATGCTACCACCGAGAAGGAGTTGTTGGCGGTGGTGTATGCATTTGAGAAGTTCCGCTCATACCTTGTGGGAGTGAAGGTCATAGTTTATACGGATCATGCGGCGATCCGTTATCTACTTACAAAGAAGGATGCCAAACCAAGGTTGATTCGGTGGATCCTTCTTCTTCAAGAATTTGATTTGGAAATACGAGATAAGAAGGGATCCGAGAACTCCGTGGCGGATCACCTTAGTAGATTGCCTCCATCGGAGCTTGGAAGAGACGACATTCCAATTGATGACTCATTCCGAGATGAGCAATTGCAAATGGTGGAGGAATGCTTGTTCCAAGTTTCTAGAGGAAATGAGCCATGGTATGCCGACATTGTGAATTACTTAGTATGTGAGGAAGTACCTCCCGGATTGACATATGCACAAAGAAAGAAGTTCTTCAACGATGTGAGGCATTACTATTGGAATGAGCCACTCTTGTTCAAGAAAGGCCCGGATGGGATGTTTAGAAGATGCATACCAGAAGATGAAATAGAGAGTGTGATCCGGCATTGTCACTCCTTACCATGTGGAGGCCATGCTAGCTCCCACAAGACTTGTGCAAAGGTATTGCAATCCGGTTTTTATTGGCCTAACTTGTTCAAAGACGTGCAAGGTTTTGTAGCTGGATGTGATGCTTGCCAAAGGACGGGCAACATCTCAAGGAGGAATGAAATGCCCTTTAACAACATCCAAGAAGTGGAGATTTTTGATGTGTGGGGTGTGGACTTCATGGGACCATTCCCTTCCTCATGTGGCAATCTCTATATCCTATTGGCGGTGGATTATGTGTCAAGATGGGTGGAGGCAATCGCCTCTCCTACAAATGATGCCAAGGTAGTGGTGCGGTTCTTCAACCGGGTGATCTTCCCTAGGTTTGGAACACCAAGGGTGATCATTAGTGATGGAGGAAAGCACTTCACAAATAGGAACTTTGGAGCGCTTTTGGCTAAGTATGGGGTGACTCATAAGGTGGCAACCATCCCCAAACTAGTGGCCAAGTGGAGATCTCCAACCGGGAGATAAAGGCCATCCTTGAGAAGACGGTGTCTAGAACTAGAAAGGATTGGGCTATGAAGCTCAATGACGCATTGTGGGCATATAGAACCGCCTTCAAGACACCGATTGGCACCATTCCTTACAAGTTAGTCTATGGCAAGTCTTGCCATCTTCCGGTGGAAATGGAGCATAGAGCTTATTGGGCCATTAAGTGGCTAAATTTTGACCTCAAGGAAGCGGGAGAAAAGAGGTTGCTTGATCTAAACGCCCTTGAGGAGATCCGGTTGGACGCTTATGAGAATGCCCGGATTTACAAGGAACGAACCAAAAGATGGCATGACAAGAAGATCATCCCCAAGGAGTTGAATGAAGGAGATCTTGTCCTTCTCTTCAACTCAAGGCTAAGACTCTTTCCCGGAAAGCTCAAATCAAGATGGACCGGGCCATATGTGGTGAAGAAGATCTTTTCCCATGGAGCTATCGAGATAGGAGGGGAGCATTGTGGGAATTTCAAAGTGAATGGGCACCGCTTGAAGAAATATATTCCGGGAGCTCCGGTGGACATGATTGCGCCACTTTACCTTGAATAGACGCTCCCGATGTTTGTTTAAGCTAATGACCTTAAAGAAGCGCTTGGTGGGAGGCAACCCATTGGTAACATTTTTCCTCTTTCGTTTTGTCTTCGTTTTTAGATTTTTCTATCTTTGTGTGTGTTTTGTCTACTTTGTATGTGTGCTAGAGTAGCATTGGAAGCCTTTCTTGGCATATGAATGATGATGATGAACCCCTCACCAATTATGGGTGGAGCGGACGCGGGACTTGGACGGCTAGCGGTGCCTAGCACGGGTTCCGAAGCTTTGATGGATGCTTAGAGCTCTCTACCATGGTTGATAGGATCATCCAACATCAATTCATTTGAGAAATCCCAATTCCCATAGCAAACCACTTTTACATTGTGAGAACCTTTTTTCACTCTCTTTGCTTGAATACCACATTGGGGACAATGTGTTTCTAAGTATGGGGTGGGGTTTGCATGATCCTTTGCATGATGAGCACCTAGGATAGTTTAATATTAACACATGTCTTGCATTGTACATACTTAAAACGAAAATCCCATAAAAATCAGAAAATTTTGAAAATTTTTGTGCTTTCTAGGCTTGGATATGATCCTAATGATGAAATCTTGTCTTATGAATTGGCTATGAATGGCCTTATGTGTTGAATCGATAAATGCATATGTGGACTTGAAGTACTTCTCTTGAATTCTATGAATGAATTGTGACCATGATGTTTGCCTAGAAAGGATTGAGTAGTGAAAATCGAAATTACATGATAGTTCTTGCATACCATCTAGGAATGAATGAGGCAATTCAATCTTTCTCTACTTCTCATCTTAATCATGATTGCTTGAGCACCTCAATTGAGATAAAATTGACCTCTTTTAACCCATCCGGGAATAGGAGCATGCTAGTGTGTTGATGTGTGCAAAAAGCAAGTGCGGGGTGAAGTTGTTGATGAAAAGAATATCATGCATAAAATGCTGAATTTGTTGTGAAAGTGTAGTCAAAATATAAGTTTGGGGACATTGGTTTAAATGACAAGTAACTCTGTACACTTCACATAATCGGGTGTTGGTGCCTTGCCAAAGTCAAATGAACCAATAGTCCTAACGAGCTTTGGTATGTGTGCCCGGTGTGGATGCACCTCGAAAACTAAGAAAAAACCCGAGGACGGCTAATCACCAAGGTTGCGGCTTTTGTACACCAATGCCATTGTCTCAAAAATAAGTCAAAGAAAAAGAAAAGAAAGAAAAGATAGAGGAAAATATACACTTGGGGGAAGTTGATCGAGGACAAGGATGTGAAGTTAGTTCCGTTCCCGGATTAGCATCACATAACCTAGAAATCCCCACCCAATCACTACATTTCTTGGCCCTTTTATCTCACAAGACCTTATGACCTATTTGCATGTTCGTAAGACTTAGTAGTTTAGATTGGATGTACTCTTGATCTTCTTGACTTCTTCATCTTTACATTTCATGCATACTTTTGAGTTAAGTACAATTGTCTTTCCATGCTTTCATTTGTTCGATGCATGATTGCTTGTCCTTAGCCATGAAACACGACTTTGAAGGTGATCCAATAGCACAAGCACAAACCCAAAAAGATTTTTGCCATTTTTCTGCATACATAAATCATGTCATCTCTTAAACTATAGTTGGGAATTTGCTCGGGGACGAGCAAACCTTAAGTATGGGGTATTTTGATAACACGATTTATGGGTTAGTTTTAGGAAATCATTTAGGTAGAATTCTCGCTCATTCATGCATGATTTAGCATTGGTTCGAGACATTCTGCACTCAATTCATGTATTTTGTCGAGATAGATGTCTACACGGACTTGTGCGTGTTTTGTAGGTAATTCGGGAAATTTAGGAGCTAAAATGATGCGTTTGAGGATCGTTCATCTAGATGACACACCCTCGGACCCATTAGGACACAAGTTAAAGGCTAAGGAGGACTCATGGAGCCTTGCCAACACTTGCCATGCACCAAACCACAGCTTAATGATCCAAGGCGAAGTTTCTGCACAGAATCACGGTTCTCTGACAAATCACGGCCGTGGAATCAACCGTGGTTTTTGCCAGATTCTTGTGACAGCTGTGCCACGACTCTCATGGCCAGCTCATGCAAATTTGTTATAAAAGTGGTCCTTCATGGGTTGTGAAAGGCAGCTGGGAGTAGTTTGGAGCAGCTCATCCATTATCCATTTCTCTCTAACAAATATATTCTCTCAACAAGAAATTTTTCTAGGAAGGAAAGTGTCAAGGAGAAGAAGAAGAGTTCCATTGAAGAGAAGAAGAAGAACACACACACCATTGCCATCCTTGCTAGTTTTTGTAGTGAAGATTTCCGGATTCTATTTCTAGAGTTTTGTGAACCTTTGAACCTTCCTTGGAAGGGTTGTAAGTTGTTCTAATTTCAGTTTGGTTTGATTTAAAGTTCACTTGTGCATCTCTTTTCCCTCATTATCTTGCAATGGATGTTATGGTTCTATGTTTGTTTGTTTTGATTTCTATTATGAACGTTGTAGGCTAAATTGATGTGGTTCTAGGGTAAGGAAAGGATGGTTATGGCTAGGGTTATGATAGGACGGACTTAGATTTATCTTTGGATAACTTGTTTGTATGAACGTATCCTCTGTTAGGAATCACGGCTGTTCGCCCCTAGAGGTGTGTGCAAATAAGTTTTAAATTTATAAAACTAGAATCAAGCAAGCGAACCCGCAGTGTACGGATCGACGTAGTTAAGCAAGAATTCCAGAGTATCGAACACAGGGATTTGGGTGGAGCGAATTCAATTGCAAGTTATCAAGCAGGTGAATATGGGAGTTTTTTGCAGATATTGGGAAAACAACAATCCTAAAGCTTCGAGTATCCAGTTGCGGCAATAGATTCAAGATATACTAATGATGTAAAGACACAGTGGAGATATGCAAAGGTATACTAATGTAAGGTAATCGTACGGTTGAGGTTCCAAAAACCTTATGTAACTCACCTAAAAGACACTCCCTATACAGGTTGTTGAGGCTCAATATAGAAAGATTCTAGAGATGAGAATTAATGTCAAATACCCAAACTTGTAATCCAAGGGTCAAGACTAACATAACCGATTGAGGTTATGACACTCACAATTGAGGTAGAGGTTGTTGAGGCTTCACTACCACCTAGAAAAGACAACTCTAAGCTAAGCTAAAGCCAATCTTTAACTTTAGATTAAAGTAAAAGCAGGTTCGTAGACTTAAGGTAAATCACGGTTAGTTCTTGAGGTTCCACGGCCGTGGACTCAAGAACAACCCGTAATTTGGGGTTGTCGGCGATAATTCTCTAACTCTCAGGGTCTAATCTGTTTGCGATCGATCTATCATCACCTATGCCACAACTATCAACCCTTCACCTTAGAATTGTTAAGGGTTTTTAGCCAATAACAGTCATATTGATATCAATTCAAGAATTAAAAGATAAAAGATGGGAACTTTCAAGAATTATCAATAATCTTCAAATGAATCTCAAAATCACAGTCAAGAACAAGTGTTTATCAAAAGATTCAAAACGGAGTAAACAATCACAATCTTAGGAAAGAAAAGAAACGGGATGTCAATCCGATCCTAAATCAAACCTAAGCAAGAAGAGGGATCTTCTTGCAAAACCCTCCAAGAACTTCGATCTTCCACCAATTCGAAAATCATAAACAGCAACTCTCCAACACGAACTTTGATCTTCAATGAGATCTCCAAATTACCTCCAAGATGAGGGTTTGTGCGTTGCTAAACGTTGATTGTAAGCGTGCGTTTGCCGCTAAGCGAAGGTTGAAAGGTCGTAAGCGAGGTGACGGAATCTTGCTTCGTCCGTCTTTTTATAGTGTAGGGTAAAGTGTCGGCCTGGCCCAATCTTTCAAAAGATCATGGCTTCGAAGCGTGGCGAAAAGATTCGCCAAGATCACGGTCGTGGAAGATTCCACGACCGTAATTTAGGGCGTGGAAACAATTACGGTTAGTTCCACGGCCGTAGAATCCCCTGGAATGAACATCGAATTCTGACTCTGAATCCACGGCCGTAATTCTGAACGTGGTTTGTGATACGGCCGTGTTTTAGGGCGTAATTTAGGGTAAGAACGTGATTCTTCCCTGAACTCGTGCATTCTTCAATCTAAGACTCCAAATTGCTTCAAAAAGTGTCCTCGATCTATGGACATATCAACTCAACTCTCCTTTGCTCGATTCCGTTCGGAAATAGCTCCAAATTACCTATAATCAACATAGAACTAGTGTAGACATCCATATCGAAAATATAGGAAATACTAGCTCACATATGCACAAAGATCAATCAAAGACTATCAATATGAATCAAATACATTTAGAAAACGTGCCTAAAATATCACAATATTTCATACTAACAAATAACCCCATACTTAGCACTTGCTTGTCCCTAAGCAAGGTCCTTCAAAAAGCTTTAAAACAAGAGTTAGGATGAAATATGTGTACCTTCTTTTGGATGAATGTGACTTCTAAAGAATAGATCATTCTCAAACCTTGCTTCAATCGTTTTTCAAACTTTCACACACTTAATCAAAGAGTAAAAGGTAAAGAAAATTCATGAATCAACTCAACTTCTAAACAAGCATTATAACCTTCAAACATTATCAAAATCAATCATAAGAAGCTTCAATTTAGATCACCAAGTCATATAACATTCTTTTGATCTTAAGGACTTTCAAAGAAAAGGTCTAGAGTATGGAAGGGAAGGGAAAACTTTAAGGGGAAGTGGTGCATAAATCCGGGAAAGTGGACAACTACCTTCTTCTTCTTATGCGGTTCCCGCAACACTTCAACTTAGAGCTTCGCTCTCTTCTTTTCGACTTTACTTTTGGAGTTATGGATAGAGGTGCACAAAAACCGAAGCCTAGGAGATTGGCGTTTCTCAATTTTCATGAGATGCCTCAAACCCTTAGCGCACATACCATAATCCGCTAGGAATATCGCTCAATCCGACTTTGGCAAGGCACAAACACCTGGCTATGTGAATGGTGCCGAGTTACTCATCGTCATGATTAACTTCCCCAAACCTATAATTTCTTTCTATTCAATTGATTGCAATTAATTGCTTTCATGGCCCTCCCACATCAAACATGCCTTTTTCTCATTCACTTTTCCAAATTCCCGGATAGGTAAAGGAGGCTAATATTTCAATGAGGAGCTAGATGATCAAAGAAAGAGGAAAGAAAGTATCGAATTGCCTTAATCATTTCAACAAGAAGTATAGGAACTTATAATGTGATTTCAACTTCAATCTCTCAACATGATTTAGGCAATGTTTTAACATTATAAAACTTGTAAAAGAGGTAGAATTCATTCATTTAAATTCTTTTCGATTTACAATCCTTTTAAGCATGCAATTGTCATCGAACTCAATTCACAAGTAGTGATTATCATGGAAATCATCTCAATTCATTAGAAGCTCAAAATTTTCAAAATTTTTCAATTTTTATGGGTTTTTCAAGTCACTTTTCATGCAATGCAATAAGGAAACGTGCAACACATAATGAACATGCAATGATAGTCTCAAATGAAGCAAACATAGAGAGTAGAGTTATTACAAACTTTAGTACATCCCACCCCATACTCAGGACGAACATTGTCCCTAATGTTCAAAAGAAAGAACAAAAGAAAGAAAAGAAAAAGAAACTCACAAGTGGTGGCGGGAATGTCTAAATCAAACGGTCATGCATCGATCACTGCGGCGCCGGTGGAGGTGGAAATGGAGAGAAGCTCGGATCATAGAACCGCCCGAACTGCTGGCGGTAGACGTCCCTCATCATGTGGTCAAGGTCGTCTAGGCGTCCGTCTCTAGCATCCGACCGGATCTCTAGCGCTCCGACTCTCTCTGAAAGTCCGGTAGCCCAATCCGGCATCCTCTCATACCATCCCGGGGCGTGATCATACCATGCGGGGGCATCGGCTGGTGCTGGTGCTGGTGGTGGTGGTGGTGCTGCTGGCTGCGTCGTGGACCAAGGAGGGGGTGTGTCGTACCAAGTGGGAGGTGTAGTCATCCACGTGGGCCTCTCACTCACGCTGGCGCGGCGAGATGACGAGCCTGAAGCTCTAGCTGGACGTGGAGAGCGCCTAGGTACATCCGGGACCGCCTCCGGCTGATCCGGAAACGTGCCGAACTCCTGCTCCGCTCCTCCACCACTCTCGTACTGCTCTCCCATCTCCTCCTCATCCTCAACCGGTGGTGGGACAAAAGGGGGAGCTACAAGCCTGTGCGCATGCATCGCAGCGAACGTCTCCTTCCAATTGTGGCGTCCTGCCACAATGGAATACTCTGGCAGCCACTCAATACCCCTGCCTGTCCTACTCTCCCAAGGCATGCCCGCATAAGGCGGACCTCTATGTGTGGGGAAGATGAGTCCCCTGACCATGAATGCATGTAATCCTAGAGGTACGGCGGGTATGCGGGTGCAACCTGAAAAATCCACACCAAATGTCCTAGCCATGTGGGTCACTATCCCACCATATCCAATGTTCCCCTTTCTCTTGTTCTTCAGTTTACTCATCGTAGCCGCCAAAAGAGTAGCACAATCTGCGCGGCGACCGTAGAGCATACAGTAGAGCAGGAATAGCTCATCTGTCTTGATCTTTTGGGGCGTCTCCGTCCTAGGAAAGAGACACTCCGAAAGAACACGGTGAGCTATCTTCAAGGCTAGATGGTACATCAATCTAGCCTTGGTATCGGCGGGTTGCCAACGGTCCTCGTCGGCGTAAATCATGGCTACTTCCTCCCAGAAATCCTTAGGGTAGATACCGCTAGGGAATCGACCATTGTAGGTCTCATGGAACCCGAAAATGGCCCCAAACTCAACTATACTCAACTGGTAGTCTCGATTCATGAGACGGAAGGAGACGGTCCTATCAACATGGCTGTGCTCGAAAGACGTCACAACCTCTCGGGTGATCTCCTCATAGGCGTCTTCACGAATGTTCGTGAAGACAGTCAATCCGGCTCTATCCAAGAGCCATGTAAGGTCGTCAACTATGTTGAGAGGATGTAGATCCTCCAACAACAAATACCTAGGGCCAATCACTGCCCTCTTCTCTATCCTCTCAAATGCAGCTAGGTGGTCGTCATGTATGGTTGGGACGCTAAGGTGAGGTGGTGAAGATGGAGGTGAAGGTGAGGATGGTAGTGAGGGAGATGAGGGTGGTGGTGCCCTAGATGTGGAGGGGTTGCCCTTTCTTTTCTTATTTTGCTCCCCTTTCTTCTCCTTTATCCTTCCTGAAACTCTCCTTACGAAATCCATTTTCAGCAAAAATCACGGTCTGTTCTATAGAAACCACGGCCGTGGAACCTCCAGAGACCGTGATTCGTCACAGAATCTCGTGAATCTCAGCAAATTCACCAAATATCACCACAACAAGCAGTCCTAATCTAATTCCTTCCAATCTTTGTCAGTTCTTCCTAAAAATCTATAGCAAAAACGAACCAAATCCGCGAGAATCGAAGAGAAAGAAATAACCTCTTTTTCGGATTGAAAAATCCAAAATGCGCGTTTGTTGATCGATTTCCACTCGATTTGTTGCTTGGATCCTGTTCGTGGTTGGATTTGCTGCAGTTTAGAGCGAAGAATCGTTGAAAACGATTAGAGAATGAAGAATTGGGAGAGGCTGCGGGTTTTCGGTATCTAGGTCGTGGAATTGGGGAAGAATTGTGGTGGTTTTTGTGATGAAGTGTGGCTTTTATACTCGCAGGCAAAATTTCAAAAATCACGGTCTATCGGGGCATTCCACGGCCGTGGAAGTGTACGGACCCGTGGTTTTGGTGATTTTTCACAGGCTTTTGAGAATTACGGCCACTGTAGCTATGACGACCGTAATTTAGACCGTGGAACCTTCTGTAAAGCTTCAAAGTCCAAATTTCGTCACTTCTCTTCGACATTATCCCTCCTTTCTCCTTTTCCATCGATCCTACAACCAAAAACACGAACATACCGGAAGAAATCGAGGCAAAATAAAGCGAAAACGTCTATTCTAAACTAATCTATGAATCGAAGACAAAACGAAAATGCAATACCTTGGGTTGCCTCCCAAGAAGCGCTTTGTTTAAGGTCCGTAGCTAGACCAATCTCGCACTTATTCGAGTGCGGTAGGTGCAAACTCCTCAGCTTGGAGTTCCGGCGAGTACTTCTTGAGTCGTTGGCTGTTCACCTTAAAACTTCCACTAGCTTCACCCCATACTTCAACTGCACCATGGGGGAAAATACGCTTAATTAGAAAAGGTCCAGTCCAACGAGATTTTAACTTACCTGGAAAGAGGCGAAGTCTCGAATTGAAGAGGAGAACTTGATCTCCTTCTTTGAAGTCCTTTGGAATGATATGCTTATCATGCCAACGCTTTGCTCTTTACTTGTAGATTTTGGCGTTTTCATAGGCGTTCAAGCGAAGTTCATCCAGCTTGTTGATGTCTAGGAGACGCTTCTCTCCCGCTTCCTTCATGCTGAAATTCAGCCATTTGATAGCCCAAAACGCTTTGTGCTCTAGCTCTACCGGCAAATGACAAGACTTCCCATACACAAGGTTATATGGTGTGGTTCCTATGGGAGTCTTGTATGCAGTCCGGTATGCCCATAATGCGTCATCTAGTTTCAAGGACCAATCCTTCCTAGTCCTTGAAACCGTCTTCTCTAGAATTCCCTTGATCTCCCTGTTTGAGATCTCAACTTGTCCACTCGTTTGTGGATGGTAAGGGGTAGCGATCTTGTGAGTAACCCCATACTTGGCTAGAAGAGCTTCAAAGCGACGGGCTATGAAGTGAGAACCTCCATCGCTAATGATCGTCCTTGGTGTCCCGAATCGCGGAAAGATGGTCTTGTTGAAGAACTTAACCACCACCATGGCATCATTTGTGGGAGAGGCAATCGCTTCCACCCATCTAGAGACGTAGTCTACCGCCAATAATATGTATTGGTTTCCACAAGAGGAAGGGAATGGTCCCATGAAATCGACTCCCCAAACGTCGAAAATCTCTACCTCTTGGATGTTGTTAAGGGGCATCTCGTTCCTTCTAGAGATATTGCCTGTTCTTTGACAAGCATCGCAACAAGAAACAAAGGATTGCACATCTTTAAATAAAGTAGGCCAATAGAATCCAGATTGCAATACCTTTGCGCTAGTTTTGTTTGAACTAGCGTGTCCTCCACAAGGTAGTGAATGACAATGGCGGATGACACTTTGCATCTCCTCTTCCGGCACACACCGCCGGATGATGCCATCCGGACCTCTCTTGAAGAGGAGAGGCTCGTTCCAATAATATTCCCGGACGTCCTTGAAGAACTTCTTCCTTTGTGAGTAGGATAGTCCGGGCGGTATCTCCTGGCAAACCAAATAGTTAACAAAGTCAGCAAACCATGGTTCGTTACCTTTGGAGATTACCTTGATGCACTCCTCTATGATATGTAGGTGTTCGTCCGGGAAGGAGTCATCAATGGGCAAATGGTTGTCCTCTAGATGTGTTAGACGACTCAAATGATCCGCAACAGAATTTTCCGAGCCTTTCTTGTCGCGGATCTCAAGATCGAATTCTTGTAGGAGAAGAATCCATCTAATCAGCCTTGGCTTCGCATCTTTCTTCGCAAGGAGGTACCGGATCGCAGCATGATCCGTGTAGACAATCACTTTTGCACCTACAAGATAAGAGCGAAACTTGTCAATAGCGTAGACAATGGCTAAAAATTCCTTCTCTGTGGTGGCGTAGTTGAGCTGAGCTTCGTCTAGCGTCTTGCTAGCGTAGTATATGGCGTGGGTTCGTCCTTCCTTTCGTTGCCCAAGAACAGCTCCAATGGCTACGTCACTAGCATCACACATAATCTCGAAGGGGAGAGTCCAGTCCGGAGGTTGGATAATGGGTGCTGAAATTAGAGCTTGCCGAATGGTGTTGAACGCATCTAGACATTCCTGTGAAAACTCAAAAACCGCATCCTTCATCAATAGATTAGTGAGAGGTTTTGATATTTTAGAAAAGTCCTTAATGAAACGTCTATAGAATCCAGCATGTCCTAGGAAACTTCTTATCCCTTTCACCGAAATTGGGGGAGGAAGTTTCTCTATGGTCTCTATCTTAGCCCTGTCTACCTCTATCCCTCTACTAGAGACTAAGTGACCTAACACGATTCCTTCCTTAACCATGAATTGACACTTCTCCCAATTAAGAACTAGGTTAGTGTCTTCACATCTTTGCAAAACAAGAGAAAGGTTAGAAAGACAATCGTTAAAAGAGGAACCGTAAACGGAGAAGTCGTCCATGAAGACTTCCATGATTTCCTCTACATATTCGGAGAAGATGGCCATCATGCACCGTTGAAAGGTGGCTGAGGCGTTGCAAAGCCCGAACGGCATTCTCCTATAAGCGAACGTACCCCAAGGGCACGTGAATGTGGTCTTCTCTTGATCATCCGGATGTATCGGAATCTGAAAGAAGCCACTATAACCGTCAAGGTAGCAAAAGTATGAATGTTGTGCTAACCTTTCAAGCATCTGATCGATGAATGGCAATGGAAAGTGATCCTTCCGCGTTGCGTTGTTGAGCTTGCGGTAGTCTATACACATTCGCCATCCAGTTACGGTTCGGGTAGGAATGAGTTCGTTGTTCTTATTGGTGATGACCGTCATTCCTCCCTTCTTCGGAACTACTTGAACCGGGCTCACCCACTTGCTATCGGAGATAGGATAGATGATACCTGCATCAAGAAGTTTAAGAATTTCCTTCTTGACAACCTCCTTCATGGTCGGATTCAACCGCCTTTGAGGTTGTCTCGAAGTTCTAAAGTCTTCCTCCATTAGTATCTTATGCATGCATAGGGAGGGTTTAATTCCTAATAAGTCCTCAATGGTATAGCCTATGGCTTTTCTATGTTTCCTAAGGACAATCATGAGCTGTTCATGTTCATCTATGCTTAATTCGGAACTAACGATAACCGGAAGGGTGGAATTAGATCCAAGAAAAGCGTACCTTAGATGAGTAGGAAGTGGTTTGAGTTCCATCACTTTCGGAGCTTCCGATGATCCTTGAGGAGCTTCCGATGTTTCCTTAGAAGTTTCTAAGGATGTTGAGTGGGTTGGAGAAGAATTAGAAGAAGTTGAAGAGGTATGCCGATCACCATCTTCCACGGCCAAAATTACGGTCTCCTCTTCTATTCCACGGCCGTGGAATGCTCTGGAATGGAAGTCGATTTTGGTCGTGGAATCCACGGTCGTGGAATATAGGGTGTGACCGTGGATTCTAATATTCTCAGCCTCATCGTGGAGTTTCTCAAACTCCACTTCATGCATCTCTTCTTGTGCTTCCAAGGCTTCAATTTCCTCTTTGCACTCTTCTTCTTCTCCTACATTGGTTAGACTCATAGTAATAACCTTTTGTAAAGGATCGTTAAAGAGAATCGCACTCACCTCCTCCCTAGACAAACCTTCTTCATCTTGGATATCGTAAATATCCTCATCAAAGATTGGCTCCTTCACTAGAGTGGAAAGAACGAACTCTACTTTCTCTTCCCCAATATCAAAAGCGAGTCTCCCATTCTTGCAATCGACCATGCAGCCGGAAGTTGCAAGAAACGGTCTTCCGAGTATGATCGGGACCGGACTATCTGCAGGAATATCAAGCACGACAAAATCAATGGGAACAAAGAACTTGCCTAGCTTGACCGGGACGTCTTCTACAATACCGACGGGACGAGTAATGGATCGATCCGCCATGTATAACGTCATCTTCACCGGTTTAGGGTCGCCTAAACCGATTTTCCTGCACAACGCAAGTGGTATGATGCTCACACTTGCTCCTAAGTCACATAAAGCGTCATATGTGACATCTCCCACTCCAATGGGAATGCAAAATGACCCCGGATCCTTCAACTTTGGGGGCATTTTCTCCTTCATCGTCTTGATGAGATCCGAAGAATCCGAACTCATCTTGACTTCACCAAAATCTTCTAGCTTCCTCTTGTTAGAGAGGAGCTCCTTCAAGAACTTGCCATAAGCCGGCATACCTACAATAGCATCAATGAAAGGTATATTAATATGCAGCTTGCTCATGAGTTCTATAAACTTACCAAATTGTTTATCTAGGCGCGCTCGCGCTCTAGATTGAGGGAACGGTAGGGGAGGTTTGAAAGCTGGAGGAGGAACATAGACGTCTTCCTTCTCCTTCCCCTTTTCTTTGTCCTTCTCTACGGGGACTTCAACGAACGTAGGTTGCGGATCGGTGGTAGTCACTCCGCTCCTAGTTGTAATCGCCATCACCCTCCCTTTGGGGTTGTCCTCCGTCTTTCCTGGAAGTTTCCCTTGATTTCTGGGAACTTCCTCCGCATGGTTGAACATTTGGTTTTCCAAAACCTTTTGAGCTTTGTCAACCTTAGAAATTTGATCATCAACCTTGATGATGCGGTTCTCCAACCCTTGAAGCTTTCCCAAGATTGTCTCCAACATGGGATCGGGCTTCTCCTTTCCCGTATTGTTTCCTCCATTTGATGATTGCCCCTGGCTTTTCAAAGGAGTAGAGGAAGAAGAGGGTGGAGTTAGTGAATTGGAATTGGAAGGATAAGAGTTACCGGAATTTTGTTGATTGGAGCGCCAATTGTTGTTGTTTGAACCCCGATTGTTGTTCCAATTGTTGTTGTTCCGGTTGTTGTTGTTTCCATTCCAATTGTTATTCCGGTTATTGTTCCGGTTATTGTTGTTTCCATTCCAATTTATATTCCGGTTATTGTTCCGGTTATTGTTGTTGCGGTTGGTGTTATCACCGCTGTTGTTGTTGCCCAAATAGCCAACATCCTTCTCTTGTTGTCTTGGGAAGTTGGTCTTGATAGTCTCCTTCAACTCTTTGATCTCGTTGTTGAGGGAGAAAATCTGATTTTGAGCTTCATGTGTGAGCTTTGCTCCTTGCTCCACACGATTTCCCTCCACTTTCCGGTGGGAATACTTCTCTATGACTCTTGCTTGCTTCTCAATGAAGTCCCAAGCGTCATCTTCTCTCATGTCCATGAACGTTCCACATGAGAGGGATTGGAGGTTGAATTGCGTTCCCGCATCCAGCCCTTTGTAGTAAATCTCCAGCAAGGCAAGCTTGGATATGCCATGATGAGGGCAATCCAAGAGCAAATCCTGAAACCTTTCCCAAGATTGAAACAAACTTTCGTTAGGTCTCATGGAAAAAGCATTGATCTTACCTCTAAGTTCCGCCGTTTTGGAAGGCGGGAAGAATTTGGTGAGAAACTCTGCGGAAAGGTCTTCCCACGTGTCTAGTTTCCCATTAGGAAGAGCTTGATACCAAGATAACGCTTTCCCCTTCAAGGAGAAGAAGAAAGGCTTGAGCTTATAGCTGTTGGTAGTAGCGTTCTTCGGTCTCATCGTCTCCATCATACACTCAAAGTTCTGTAAGTGTTGGTGTGGAGATTCAGTACTTGTACCGCCAAATTGACTTTGGCGAACAAGAGTGATAACTTGAGGGTTAAAGCTAAACCCTTGCACATCTTCAGCGTCAAATTTCACACCCAAGCGGCGTGGTTGTTGTGTTGGATCCATCCGTTGGCCAAGAGTCCTTGGCTCATTATCCACACGTTCGACTCTCACATTCCTAGGTGGAATGCAGCGATTAGTAGCTCCTTGTGGATGGAAAGGATTCATGTTGATCGTGGGATCAATCTCTTCTAACGGTGGCATGGAAGAATCGCTATCATCAGCGGATGAGTGGCTTTTTCTTCTAGACCTTGATCTCCTTCTCGAGGACCTCTTGCCTACCTTATCTTCAAGGTCGCTCATCTTTATCCTCATTTGGACGATCATGTCTTGTAGACCGTTAACTTGAGATTGATGACGATCCATCTCATCCTGGCGGAGAGTCTCATTCCATCGGAGTTGAGCTTCCTTCTCCGCCAACTCCGTTTGAAGATCGCGTTCGTTTTCTTCAGCCATCCTCTTTTCCTTGCGCTTTTGCCTCAAGGTTTTCTCTAGCTCTTGATCAAGAGGTAAGAGATCTTCGGTGTTCCTAGACCTGCGCATGCACTCAAAGGAAATCAAACAACGAGAGTAAGCTCCCAAGCTTGACAACCGGCTACCGGATTCGGACGAAACCAAATCCCCGGCAACGGCGCCAAAAACTTGTTCGCCCCTAGAGGTGTGTGCAAATAAGTTTTAAATTTATAAAACTAGAATCAAGCAAGCGAACCCGCAGTGTACGGATCGACGTAGTTAAGCAAGAATTCCAGAGTATCGAACACAGGGATTTGGGTGGAGCGAATTCAATTGCAAGTTATCAAGCAGGTGAATATGGGAGTTTTTTGCAGATATTGGGAAAACAACAATCCTAAAGCTTCGAGTATCCAGTTGCGGCAATAGATTCAAGATATACTAATGATGTAAAGACACAGTTGAGATATGCAAAGGTATACTAATGTAAGGTAATCGTACGGTTGAGGTTCCAAAAACCTTATGTAACTCACCTAAAAGACACTCCCTATACAGGTTGTTGAGGCTCAATATAGAAAGATTCTAGAGATGAGAATTAATGTCAAATACCCAAACTTGTAATCCAAGGGTCAAGACTAACATAACCGATTGAGGTTATGACACTCACAATCGAGGTAGAGGTTGTTGAGGCTTCACTACCACCTAGAAAAGACAAGTCTAAGCTAAGCTAAAGCCAATCTTTAACTTTAGATTAAAGTAAAAGCAGGTTCGTAGACTTAAGGTAAATCACGGTTAGTTCTTGAGGTTCCACGGCCGTGGACTCAAGAACAGCCCGTAATTTGGGGTTGTCGGCGATAATTCTCTAACTCTCAGGGTCTAATCTGTTTGCGATCGATCTATCATCACCTATGCCACAACTATCAACCCTTCACCTTAGAATTGTTAAGGGTTTTTAGCCAATAACAGTCATATTGATATCAATTCAAGAATTAAAAGATAAAAGATGGGAACTTTCAAGAATTATCAATAATCTTCAAATGAATCTCAAAATCACAGTCAAGAACAAGTGTTTATCAAAAGATTCAAAACGGAGTAAACAATCACAATCTTAGGAAAGAAAAGAAACGGGATGTCAATCCGATCCTAAATCAAACCTAAGCAAGAAGAGGGATCTTCTTGCAAAACCCTCCAAGAACTTCGATCTTCCACCAATTCGAAAATCATAAACAGCAACTCTCCAACACGAACTTTGATCTTCAATGAGATCTCCAAATTACCTCCAAGATGAGGGTTTGTGCGTTGCTAAACGTTGATTGTAAGCGTGCGTTTGCCGCTAAGCGAAGGTTGAAAGGTCGTAAGCGAGGTGACGGAATCTTGCTTCGTCCGTCTTTTTATAGTGTAGGGTAAAGTGTCGGCCTGGCCCAATCTTTCAAAAGATCATGGCTTCGAAGCGTGGCGAAAAGATTCGCCAAGATCACGGTCGTGGAAGATTCCACGACCGTAATTTAGGGCGTGGAAACAATTACGGTTAGTTCCACGGCCGTAGAATCCCCTGGAATGAACATCGAATTCTGACTCTGAATCCACGGCCGTAATTCTGAACGTGGTTTGTGATACGGCCGTGTTTTAGGGCGTAATTTAGGGTAAGAACGTGATTCTTCCCTGAACTCGTGCATTCTTCAATCTAAGACTCCAAATTGCTTCAAAAAGTGTCCTCGATCTATGGACATATCAACTCAACTCTCCTTTGCTCGATTCCGTTCGGAAATAGCTCCAAATTACCTATAATCAACATAGAACTAGTGTAGACATCCATATCGAAAATATAGGAAATACTAGCTCACATATGCACAAAGATCAATCAAAGACTATCAATATGAATCAAATACATTTAGAAAACGTGCCTAAAATATCACAATATTTCATACTAACAACGGCTAGTTCTTGCAAAATCACGGCCGTGATTCAGGTAGAACAAACCGTGATTTTCCTGATTCGAGGGATCTAATCTTGAACTATTAAAATGTTGAAATCCTAAGTGTTTGTTGAGTTAAAACTATCCTAGGGTGACCTAGTGTTAGCAACTAAGTGTTAGGAGAGACCTACCCGGTAATCCTTACTCTTAGATTCCAAAGATAACTAACCTTAGGTAGTGGTGAGCCTAATAAGCCGCCATTGGATTTAGTGTGCTGGATAGTAGCTTGAAATTAGCCCTTCCGAGACTTACCCGGTGAGGATAGGTTGGATCTTAAGTTAGCAATCCGGTTCGAGTAGAATTCCATCCCTTAGGTTCTTAGAGACTTACCCGGTAATAAGACTTAGGGAATGGACTAGTGGATCATGAGACCTACCCGGTAATTAATCCCAATCTAGAAACACTTAACCCCAACATAGTTAATCCAAGAATGAATAGATAGCTTGAGTCCTATGCCATAACCGGAACTTTCAATCCCTAGAATCCGTCTTTCTCTTTCTTTGATCATTATCTTGTTTAGCTTGTTTATTTTTGTGTTGATTCTTAATTTAGTTTGATTGTTTGCCTTGCATGAATTGTGATCTTTGATTGATCACCAAAAACCCAACTAAAACATTTGAGATTTTCATTTCTTTGTTTCTTTCTTTCTTTTCAACCTAGGTCTTTACTAAACTCAATCACAATTCGAGTCAATTTCACCTTAGTCTTTGTGTTCGACCTCGGAATACTATCCCTACTACGAACGTCCCGTACACTGCGGGTTCGCTAGGAGTTAGGAGAAATATAACGAGTATAAATTTAAAACCCAATTGCGCATCACACAATCTTAGCGTAACACGGGGATGATACGGTCCTAGTGTCACATATTTTCATCTATCTATATATACACGATTTGAGTGAATAACTATTATAAAAGATGATAAATGGGTAAATGTGTGATAGCATGCTGATGTGTTTATCTTTCATGATTTTGCTTGTGCTTATGCATTACCTTATATATGTATGGTTAGCTAATGGTTTATTACCATGTGGTCTTTTGGGGTTATTTATGTTTCCCTACAAGATGATAAATGGGTAAATGGTTCATGATGCCCTACAGGATAGGCGTGCTGTTGAGTGATCTAGCAGGGTGGCAGGCCGAGGACCTCTCGTACATAGGATGGTTGTGGTCTTTTGGGGTTGTTTACGTTTCCCTTCTGCGTGAGGATGATCTTTTGTTACCTCCTGTGTGAGGATGTTGTTGTTTATACTCGGATGTGATGTCTTTACCTTTTGGTTGTAAAGTTTTATACAGTTTTATGCATTTGTTTTATATCTGTCAGTGCCATGTTGTAAGGTCTAGTAAACTTGTTGTCAGGCTAGCGTCAGGGTCCATTGTGAGATCCTAGCCCAATGTGGCACTCCGAGTCCCGCGGAATTGAGGTGTTACAGAGTTGGTATCAGAGCCTTAAGGTTGACAACAATGACACTTGCTACCTGCAATGAGGTTTGATAGGTAAAATAAACAGAACCCGAAAGGGGTATGACGTTTTCAAAGGATTTTTGGTTTTAAGTGTTGTTTTGGGTTAGAATGTACAAGAAGTCGCCACCTCTGCTATGGATCTCTGCAGCATAGATATGTATATGTGTATTATGGATTATGTGGATATGTTATATACATATATACCGATACATATGGCATATATATAACCTTATAAGATTAGGTGCGTATACTCTGTAGATGGCTCAAACTAGAGCAACATCTGTAGTGGGACGAGTTGGGAATATGCCCCTTTTCCTCCAGTAGTGATAGGTCAGGGACCAGTTCCTGCTGTTGTATCGCCTATAGCAGAGGACGACCGTGAAGAGCTTGATTACGTCTCGATGAGTGGACTCTATTTTCGAGAATATATACGCCAAGTATATGAAGCTGCACGAGCAGGTAAACCTACACCGGGCTTACCAACATCTGTGGGATCAACTAAAGCTTCCAGATCAAAGAAGAAACAATGGATCGAGCTAGTGAATGAGGAAGTAGACCCTTCAGGAGGTAGACAGAGTCTAGCACATGGACATTCGAGTGATCCCCGTTCTATACGGACTGCTGGTGGGATGAGATCTTGTTATAATTGTGGGAAGTTTGGACATCTACGACCCAAGTGTACGAGACCACTAGTGACTTGCTGCACCTGTGGTAGACTAGAGCATAGAGCTGCCTTCTGTAGGCAAGGTAGAGTTGCATCACAACAGGGATCTTCCCCTGCCAGTGTGGCGGGAGGTGGTCAGAGGACACCTCAGTAGCAAACACAGGGACAACAAAGATCCCTAGATCGTCCTTCTACTCAAGGATCTGTTCCCGGGTTGAGTAGAGGTAGAGGTCGTGGTGGAAGTACCACTGACACCAGAGGAGCTCAGGGTAGAGCCCTTGAGCTGAGAAGTGTAGAGGAGTCACCCGTATCGGTAGCAAAAATGGGACGTATGTGTCTCAATTGTGGCGATCTAGATCATTTGTGCCTTGAGTGTTCCTTGGCACCGATAGCGTGCTTTACATGTGGTGAACTAGGCCATTTGGCCCCCTTTTTGTCAGCAAGGTAGTGTTTCTTCTCAGCAAAACCTTCCTCTTTCCGGTGCAGAAAGAGTAGAAGTGGAGGCTATGGCGATGACCTCAGTGATACCTGAGTAGCATAGATCCGAGGTTTGAGTGGTGATATACAATGGCGCTGCTGGCGTTAGCTGTTACAGGTACCATTCTCGTTAATGGTTTACCTAGTGGAGTTTTGTTTAATATGGGTGCTATGCACTCTTTGCTTGTGATGCATGTATAGATTGATTTTAGATACAATAGAGGGTAGTTTTTCCTTGATAGGGATACTAGTTTGGGGTCTGAGGTACCCGCGAGATATGTGATTGTCCCCTTTATGTAGGGACTTGTGTGTTGCTTGTAGACTTCTTTGTCATGCCATAGGTGCATGAGGAGGTCATTATGTGTATGGATGGGACAGATAGATATCTTGATGTGTTAGATGTCAGTTTGAAGACTGTTATAGTCTCTAATGAGATAGATTAGATAGAGGTCTTCCGAGGTTAAGACCTATGAAGAGACGGGTTTTGTCATTAGTGCTATACGGGCAGCAAGGCTTATAGCACATGCATGTGATGCCTTCTGACGTTATGGAATGAAGGAGGAAGAGATTCCAGCCATGGAGGATATTCCAATGGTTTATGAGCTTAGAGACGTGTCACTGAACCGTCTGGTTTGCTGCTTTAGTGGAGTGTGGACCTTGATATTGAGTTGAAGTGTGGTATGAGATCGTTTTGAAAGGCCCCATATTGTATGGAGCCTATTGAGAGTTAGAGCTAAAGAGACAACTTGAGGAGTTGGCTGAAAAGGGCTTCATTACCCTAGTGTATTCCCATGTGGAGTACTTGTCCTCTTCATGTGAAGGTAGAACGAATCGTTGAGATTACATATCGACTATAAGGATTTGAACTAGGTGATTATCAAGAACGAGTACCTACTGTTTCATAATGACGGTTTATTGGACCAGCTTTAGGGACTGACTATGTTCTCCCAGTTGGATCTGCACTTTATATATCACGAGTGAAGGGTGAGAAAGAGCAAAATGTATACAAGACAACATTTCAGTTCCGATGGACAATATGAGTTAATGATGATACCATTAGGCTTATAGAATGCCAAGTGCTTTTCATGGAGTTAATGAACAACATTTTCATCGACTTCCTAGATCAGTTATGGTAGTCTTTATAGATGACATCTTGGTATACTCTCGTAGTAGAGAGGAATATGAAGGACATCCGGGGACAATGATGCGAGCTTTGAGGAATAGGGAACTGTGTGCTAAGTTCTCTGGGTGCGACATCTGATGCAGAAGGTAACATTTCTAAGTCATGTTGTTCCGCTGATGGGATCAATGTTGATCTTACGAAGATTGAGTCGGCATGTAGCTTTCATAAACTAGCTGGTAAATACCGACGAGTGGTAGAGAGATTTTTGATGACCGCATGTTCACTTATCATGCTGATGAGGAAGACTGTCTAGTTTGTATGGTCCGAGCTATATATCCAGAATTTAGAGGAGCTGAAGTGATGTCTAATTTCCACTTCTATCTTTAAGCATAGTCGGAGGACTTGATAGTTTATAGTGACGTATCCAAGCTAAGGATATACTTTTATGCAGCAGAGCAGAGAGGTTGTATATATGTCTAGACCATTTAAGACGTATGAGGAGAACTACCCGACTCACAATATGGAGTTGGTAGCGGTAGTTCATGCTTTGAGGATCTGGAGACATTACCTGTATGGTGCTACATGTCAGATCTTCAAAGACCATAGGAGTCTGAAGTATATTTTCACGCACTAGGAGTTGAATAACCGTCAACTTCGATGGCTTGAGTTAATTAAGGACTTTAAACTTGAGATTCTGTATCATCCTGGGAAGGCGAATGTTGTAGTCGACGCCTTGAGCAGGAAGACACCTCGAAAGAAGGCGATTGCCAGATTGACAGTACAACCCCAGCTTCATAGGGAACTAGTTTGGCTAGAGCTGGACATCTAGTTTCTTGATGAGGATGCCCAGTTACATGCTTTAGAGGTTTTACCTGGTCTGTTGGATGAGATCCAACAGAAGCATGGAACCTGCCCGACCTTGATGAGGATCAGAGAGAGGATGTCTCGTGGAGAGTGTAATATCCGGAACTTTTTTTCCGTCTATCTCTGAGTCAAACCGGACTTTGACCATCTTGACTTATGTACGTCGTACTTATTTTCTACTCTTGATAAATTCTATCATTTTATGTGAAGAGTTTGATCACATAAAATACACTTAATTAACTTTTATTATTTTATGTGACGTTGGATCACATAAAATATTTATAAAACTCTTTAAATCCTCAACTATTAGCAATGGATCATTGAGTATGGATCCAATAGATTCATGTACATGAAGGCCCATTTTGGGGAATGATAGCTACATGGGCCAACAAGGGTTAATGAACCTTCTTTCTCCTTTCCTTAGCACAAGTGACATACAACCTTCACCTCAATGAATTCCAGCCGTCACTTTCTTACCGTAACTCCCATAACCGTAACTCACGCTAACCTATTCACGTTGAAGATCTCCCTTCTCCCATCTCTCACTCTCTCCTATTGTGCATACCTTAGGTCCCTTAAAATTCGGAGTCTCTGCACGCAACATAGTACAGCATCTCCTTGCCAAGATCAACTCAGTAGCGCCGATGTCCTTTGTAACCAGTAACAACGCCATCGAACACAAATGCGATTGTCTCTACAAACCCAGTCGGGTGCTGGTGTTTCGGCGAGCCAACAGAGAGTCTCAAACTCTTGGGCGAGTAGACCGGCCTCCACAATGATTTCCTCCTTGCACCGACGTCGGCAAGGTGAACCCTACTCTCTCCTCCTCCTTCCGCATGCTCTAGTCCCCTGCTGGATGTAAGCATCAACGTACAAGTGGCTTTAACTTCGAACTTGTCCCAGGCACGAAGATCCAAACCACTGAGGCAGCTCCCCTCCTTCCTCCTCCTGGACGCTTTAATCTGTCGACCTTCCTAGACCTACTCGCAGTCAGCAGTGGCTGAAACCGGTGCCATCATCGCGCGCCATCACCAAGGTAAGCGCCGACCTCTCCCTCCCTTCCGTATAATCGAAACGAGAGTTACTGTGATGACTTGAAGAGTACTCGTGTGCCTTTGTGCAACCACCCATAGCAGTCGAAATCTTAATCTATATGTCGACAAAGGACATAGCCGGAAATCTTCATCGCAAATCGACAGTAAACCTCCATCCGTCCCTGATGCGTTGGGTTAGCTAGTGCCATTTTTCCCTACTGCGTGGGTGAGTATGTTCTATTTTTATCTGGAAGTAGTAGAGTAGATGTTGTTTTACTGAATAGGTTGAGTAGTATATGGGAGTGGTGTGGACTTGGCTTAGATCACCTAAGGATGTTGTAGAACCTCTAGCTTGAGTTGTTATTCTTTAGTTGTGGTAGGGCTGGAACTTGGGATGTTTGGCTTCAGCACATTTCAGAATTTTTGCCAAGGAGAATAGAAGTCTTGACCTCTTGCTTTCTTATTTTAGTTTTCCAGTATTTAGATTGTTAACTTCAAGCCTACTTTGGAACCTCATAACTTCAAATCCGACCGTTGTATCGTTCTCAAGTTTTTAATGCCTCAAACAAAAGATATGCACCTACAACATATCAAAAATTCAACGGTGGATGATCATTCTAGAGTATAGAATACTATGGAACTTCTAGATTCTGGAACCAACTTTGGAGATTTATGTAGGAGTTGTGGTTGAGTGAATTTGAGAGATCTTTGCTCCTATGAGTAGCATGAATATCATAAAGGACCTAGAGATTTATTTCGGAATTTTAAATTTTTACCCGAGCCTCGTATCTTCAGCCAAAGTCGAACCTTAGCGACTTTTTATGAAAATCAAGAATTTGTTTAACTCTTATAAAGCTTTAACGAACTATCTCTTGAGAGCTAGATTGTGGAAGTGGGTTCCAAAGGAGAGTTTGAAACTAAATTATAGAATATTCCGGAATTTCGGGACCAGGGGTAAAATAGTCATTTTACCTTAGGAGGACATTTTAGTAATTTCTCTTGATGAGATTGTACATCTTAGAAGTTATAGACTTCTAAGAATATAGGATGTATTTTAATCCACTTTCCTTGCATAACAGGCGATTGAGTTTCTACGGTTGTAGACCGAGTTGAGATTAAGAGAGTTGAGATTTGATTCAGGTAAGTCCTTGCGACTTACTTAGCTGGTTTCTAGATGTTAGTTGAATGATGATAGTGGTGTGTATTGTTTGTTTAATAATTATAGCATGCATAGGACGACCTTTATTATTTTTATGGCCCAAGTGTATGTATAACGGGCGGTGACATCACTGCCCAGCTCTGCCAGGAGATTGGAAGGTTCTCTATACCCAGACCATACAGGTACATGGTGAGATGCATCGGATCCATTCCTGATGGTTACACGGGGACGAAGGCAAGGTTTGGAAATCCCTCGTGTCACAAAATAAGTATCATTAATAAGAGTGAATGACCTAAATAAAGATAATAAATATGGATCTCTCTGAAAGCGTGATATGTGTTTAGTTTTTCTATTGTGTGTGTGTGTGTGCTATTCTCATTTATCTAACGTTTAGATAGCTAGCTAACGGTTGATTTATGTTGTTGTTTAGATTTACCACAGGTTAGAGCAACAGCTGAGTGATCCGGAAGTAGTGGTCAACCGGGTCTCCGTACTCCTTAGAGTGGGGTTTGGGTTTTGTTTTTATGTTTCCATTATCGTATGAGGACATATAGACTTTTATGTTCTTAAGTTCTGTTGGCTGTTAGACGTTGTGTTGCATTCATATTTTATAAACATCGTTTTATGAATTTTGGTTTCTTTATTTGTGTTTTGTTGCAAGATTCTAGTAAAATTGTTGTTAAACTGAGGTCGGGACCCATTGTGAGGTCCTAACCAGTAGCTCCCTAAGTTTTGAGAATTTGGGGCGTTACTGAGAGGCACCACAGTTCTCCATGGGAGCATATGGGATGATAAGGCGTCATGACCGCATTTGTGTACCTGCTGATGTAGAGTTGAGATGGAGGATCTTACAAGAGGCTCATTGTACACTTTGCTCAGTACATGCAGGTACGAGTGAGATGTATCATGATGTGAGACGCTCATACTAGTGGAAAGGGTTGAAGCCCGATGTAGCCCAATTTGTGGCCCAGTGTGCGACCTGTCAACGGGTCAAGATAGAACATTGCAGACTTGGAGGTGAGCCCATCTACTGCCAATGCCGCAGTGGAAGTGAGAGGACATCTTCATAGAGTTTTGATAGCATGAATTATAGTCTAGTTTTTGGGGTTTGTTTGGACGTTTTATCTTTCATAATCTGTATGTTTGTATATACATTATGTGATTTTACTACCATTTCATCTACCTTTGCGAGAATCGAGGTCTACACCTAGTTTCGCTGTAATTGCAGGTAATATGGTACGTTTTGCATCAAAAAGGAACAAAAGGAGTCATGAGTCATTTGGAGCTACATCCAGGAAGCACAGCCATGAATTAAAGATTTACTTTGGACCAGTTTTGAGAGATACTACATTCAGTTGTGAGTCACCTCGGTTGACCAGAGATTCATCTCGACCGAGGTGATCCAGGGACGCCGACTCGACCGAGGCGAATACCTAGGACGCGGCGAGAATATTTTATTCTTGGAAGAGATCTTTTAAATTTGGAAAGTGATCTTATATTTCTGGGCTTGGCTTCTGGAAGGAAGGAGATATGCAGAATCATATATTTTACCTATATTTATGGGATAATATCTTCTTAAGATTTATTATCTTTGGAGGGTTATTTTCCTATAAAAAGGGTTGGATTTTCCACAAATCCAACATCCGCTATCAGCGCAAGAACCCGCCTACAGCTGAAACATCACGCAGCAGCCTACTCCAATTTGGGAGTCTTCGAAGAACCTTTTTGAAGGTTGAAGGAAGATAGAAGTCCATAGCTTTTATAGCTTTTTGAAGGGTTTTGTAAGATTGTCTTCAAATCCCTCAATTGTTGTCTTGTCTATTTGGATTATCATCCAAGGAACGCTTGTTTGTGATATTTGATTCAGTTATTGAAGTCTTTCGTTAAATTCTTCTTTGTTCAAATATTCACCTTCTTCCCTTACATTTAATACTTTCATAATGATGATGAGTGGCTAATTTCCTTGTGTGATTCTAGGGTGATTGGCTGAAGGTTGTGGGAAAAACAATGATAGAATAATCTTAGATTTCAGTAGGATCCTGAAAGTTCGAGTCTTTAACCTTAACCCTAAGCATCTCGTTCGGTTGATGAACATCTCGGCCGGGGTGGAATTCTTCTGACCGAGGTGACTTATCCGACCCTAAACTGAGAGTTAAGTGTTAGAGTTTGCTAAATCATATTCTTATTACACCTTTCCTGGTTCAATTCAAGCTTAGGATGAGACTTACCCGGTAATTCCTTAGTTTGTATACTAACGATCATAGGTGTAGGTAATAAAGGTTTATCCTTTATTGGGGTTTGAGTGTGCTTCCATCCCATCTTTGTGAGTTAGCCTGAGACTTACCCGGTAAAGGTTGATTCTATTCCCTTAGATGGTATGTTAGTTTGAGGTTGTAGTTCTTTATCTTGATTCCTTGAGACTTACCCGGTAATAGGAGTTACGGTTTAGGATTAGTGTGTAGTGAGACTTACCCGGTGATCTACTCCACTTTAGAAACACCTTCCCCACGCAAAAATCTCAGCTTTGTCCGCTTATCTATAGATCTTGAGTTGGAACCACAACTAGATGCCTTAATCCCTAGAATTGCATGTTTGCTTTATTTGACATCTTATTCATCTTTGATTGTGTTAATTGCTCTTGTGGTTAGTATTAACATTAGCACACCGTATTGACTCTGTTTCACCGAGTCCCTGTGATCGACCCCTGGAATTTTCTTGCTTTTACTACGATTGACCCGTACACTGCGGGTTCGCATCCTTGTTTTAAGCTTAAGTCTAGGGTTATAAATTTAAAGCTTGCACACACCGTTTGGAGCGAACAAGTTTTTGGCGCCGTTGCCGGGGACTTGGTCTAGACCGAGCCGGTACGGTTTGCTCTTGGGGCGCTTGCCCCGTTTCATCTAACCACTCTACTTGAGTGACGATCTTTGCAGGTTCTTTCTTAGGTACATGCGAAGAACCCGCACTGGGAAGGAAATCGTTCCTTACGATCTCGAACCAGAAAAGACATACAAGCGACGCTTAAGAGAAGCGAAGATGGCCCAACGAGACGATCACGATCTTGCGGCCCAATTGAGAGAGACGCAGGAGCTGCTACGTCTCAGTAAAGAAGAGCTAAGGCAAGAGAAAGAAGAGAATCATGACAGGACTGCAGCAATCGAAGCTGAGATTGCAGCCATTCGGGACCAGATTCTACTTCGACCGAGGGAGGATCCAGTAGTTGATCCTCGACCGAGGCAGATTCCAGTACCCGACGCCCCGGCCGAGGTACTTCCACCTCGGATGCCAGTCCGAGATGTTCTTCTTGCAGGAATTCCACAAACCCTAGGTCAAAGGATGGACCCTAATCAACAGCTGAGGCGTCCAGGAGTGAACCTAGGAGATCCAGCGGATCATGACTATGAACTTCGACCGCAAGTTCTAGCCATGATTCGCCAATGCCAATTCGGAGGACTAGAGAAGGAGTCGTCGCATCAACATCTTCAAAACTACGAGATCTTGATGGAAACCTTGCGACCGTCCAGAATTGAGAACAACAACTACAAGCTAAGACCTTTTTACTTTTCTTTAAAAGATAGAGCTCTTACTTGGTATCAATCTCTTCCTCCAGGAAAAATTAGCACATGGGAGGAGATGACTACAGAATTCTTGACCAAATTCTTTCCCCCCTCAAAGACTGCTGAAATGAGAGGGAAGATCAATGCTTTCATCATGAAGGACAAGGAGAGCTTGTCCAAATCTTGGGAGCGGTTCAAGGATATCCTTTTGGATTGCCCACATCATGGGATTCCAAAGATTGAGTTGTTGGAGATCTACTTCAAAGGGCTGGATGGAAGCACCCAGTTCAATCTCCAACTACTCTCCGCCGGTACCTTCATGGACATGGCGGTTGACGAGGCTTGGGACTTCATTGAGAAGCAAGCCTTGCACATGGAGAAGTACACCCACCAAGGAGCTGAGGGTGGAGTTAAAAGAGTCAACTTTCAAGAGACTCAACCCAACAACAACCAGCTCACGTCCTTGAAGAACGACGTGAAGCAATTGAAGGAGCTCTTGATGGCTCAAACTAAGAAGGAAGAGCAAGGGCAAAGGAACAACAACAACAACAATAACGGGTACCGTAACAACAACAACGGACCCCGAAACAACAACTACAACAACAACAATAGAGGATCCAATAGCAACAATTGGAGGGCGAATAACCAAAATCACGGTAACAATCACTCAAACTCCAATTCTAATGATTCCTCTAACCCTTTCCTCTCTTCTCCTTCTTCTTCTTCTACTCCATTGAAAAGCCAAGGGCAAGGATCAAGTTCGTCTCAGACGGAAAAGAAGGACGCAGTCCTGGAGGCAATCTTGATCAAGCTTAGTGCTATGGAGAGTTCTATGACTTCATTTTCGAGGGCCCAAAAGTCCTTCGAACAACAACTTGCTAATAGGGCGAATGAAGCGCCAAGAGATCCAGGGAAGCTTCCAGCAAAGACGGAAACTAACCCTAAGGGCCAGTGCATGGCCATAACGACGAGGAGTGGACTCAAAACTGCAGATCCAGTACCTCGCTCGATGCAGACCACCTCGGTCCAGACCCAGTCGAAGAACACCTCGACCGAGATGCCAACCGAGGCGGCGCAACAGAAAGCAGGAGGAACGACAGAAACTTATGTTCCGCCTCCTGCATATAAACCACCACTTCCATTCCCTCAGTCCAGAGCCAGAGCACATCTAGACAAGCACTTTGGTAAGTTTCTTGACTTGATGAATAAGCTACATATTAATATTCCTTTCCTTGATGCTATTCTAGGTATGCCCGCCTATGGGAAGTTCTTAAAAGAAATCTTATCAAGGAAGAGGAAGCTGGAGGATGTTGGTGAAGTTAGGATGACATCTAAATCTTCGGAGCTTATCAAGATCATGAAGGAAAAGATGCCACCTAAGTTGAGAGATCCCGGCTCATTTTGCATTCCCATTCAAGTCGGGGATGTCACTTGTGAAGCCCTTTGTGATCTAGGAGCCAGCGTGAGCATCATCCCGCTGGAGCTATGCACTAAGATCGGTCTTGGAAAGCCCAAGCCGGTCAAGATTCGACTTTACATGGCGGATCGCTCCATTACCCATCCCGTGGGCATTTTGGAGGACGTTCCGGTCAAGTTAGGTAACTTCTATCTACCTATAGATTTTGTCGTACTTGACATTCCCGCAGATTATCCAGTTCCTATCATTCTCGGGAGGCCATTTCTAGAAACTTCGGGTTGCAACGTGGATTGCAAGAACGCCAAGTTGAAATTCAACGTTGGTGGCGATGAGGTGGAGTTCGCACTACTTGCAGCCATGAAGGGAGAGCAACTAACTGATGATATCTTCAACATCTACGATGAAGAAGAATCAAGAGAATTGGTGAGCTCTATCCTTATTAATGATCCACTCGAAAGAGTTATAAGCTTCAGTTTAATGGAGGAAGGTATAGATGCTTCTTATGATGCAGATATACGGAGCTTAAAGGCACTGGAAGAAGATCCAGGAGCTATAACTGAGAAGCTGATCCAGGAAACGAAGATTTCCAGCCTCGGATCCAGTAGCAGTACCTCGACCGAGGCACCTTCTGGACGGACCGAGGCGTCCGAAGAACACCTCGGTCAACGCCTTTGCGCCTCGACCGAGGTCGACAGCGAGACGATTCAAACTGAGATTGCATTTAGTCCAGTTTCTGACACCACTCCACTGGAAAGAGGAAGCACAGATCCCTCTCAGAAAGCACCCCCAGTTGTGGAGCTTAAACAACTCCCTAGCCACTTGAGGTACATCTTTCTTGGGCCGGATTCTACTTATCCCGTTATTGCTAGTGCTTCCCTCTCCGATTCTGAATTATCTAAGTTAATGCATGTCCTGAGAAAGCATCGAAAAGCCATAGGTTACACCACGGATGATCTTATTGGCATTAAACCTTCTTTCTGCATGCATAGAATTCTAATGGAGGATAATCATAAGACTTCACGGGAACCTCAAAGACGGTTAAATCCGATCATGAAAGAGGTTGTGAAGAAGGAAGTTCTTAAGTTGTTGGATGCAGGTATTATTTATCCTATCTCGGACAGCAAGTGGGTTAGCCCGGTGCATGTCGTTCCGAAGAAAGGAGGGATGACCGTTGTGACAAATAAGAACAACGAGTTGATCCCAACAAGGACCGTTACGGGCTGGAGAGTTTGCATCGACTATAGGAAGCTGAACACGGCGACTCGGAAGGATCATTTTCCGCTCCCCTTCATCGATCAAATGCTCGAACGGCTAGCCCAGCATTCACACTTCTGCTACTTGGACGGCTATAGTGGATTCTTCCAGATTCCTATCCATCCGGATGATCAGGAGAAGACCACTTTCACTTGTCCTTGGGGGACGTTTGCCTATCGGAGGATGCCATTCGGATTGTGCAATGCACCCGCTACCTTCCAGCGATGCATGATGGCTATCTTTTCCGAGTACATAGAGGAGATCATGGAGGTATTCATGGATGATTTTTCTGTATATGGTTCCTCTTTTGATGATTGCCTATCTAACCTTTCTCTAGTGCTTAAAAGATGTGAAGACACTAACCTTGTTTTGAATTGGGAGAAGTGTCATTTTATGGTTAATGAAGGCATTGTGCTAGGACACCTCGTTTCCAATCGAGGTATTGAGGTCGATCGAGCTAAGATCGAGACTATTGAGAAACTCCCTCCTCCTTGTTCTGTTAAAGGTGTGAGGAGTTTTCTCGGGCATGCAGGTTTCTACAGGAGATTCATCAAGGACTTCTCTAAGATTTCTAAACCTATAACTAACCTCTTGAATAAAGATGTTGTTTTTGAGTTTTCGCAGGAGTGTCTTGATGCTTTTCACAGGCTTAAGGAAGCGTTGATCTCCGCTCCTATTATCCAGCCTCCTGATTGGACCTTGCCCTTCGAGGTCATGTGTGACGCTAGTGATGTAGCCGTAGGAGCGGTGCTTGGGCAGAAGAAAGATGGACGGACCACCGCCATTTATTACGCTAGCAAAACGCTAGATGAAGCACAACGCAACTACGCTACCACCGAGAAGGAGTTATTGGCGGTTGTATATGCTTTCGAGAAGTTTCGTTCCTATCTAGTAGGGGCGAAAGTCATTGTCTACACCGACCATGCAGCCATTCGTTACTTATTGGCTAAGAAAGATGCAAAGCCGCGCCTTATTCGATGGATTCTCTTGCTTCAAGAGTTTGACCTAGAGATCCGCGATAAGAAGGGATCCGAGAATTCAGTTGCGGATCACCTCAGCCGGCTACCGGAATCCTCCCGCGAGACGGATAGCCCACCCATAGACGATTCATTCCCCGACGAGCACTTACACGTCTTGGAGCGTTTGATGGATCTACTTACTTCACCCCACGATGGAGGTGAAGTATGGGGTGAGGGAACCTCCTACCTCGTTTGAGACGCATCATGGTCCAGCTAGCGACCTTAAATCAAGCGCTTCTTGGGAGGCAACCCAAGGTATTGCTCTTCTTTCCCGTTTTCTAGTCTAGCTTAGATAGTTTTTGTTTTTGCTTTGCTTTGTTTTGTTTTTGGCGTTCTGGACAGACAACAGGAAGGAGCACATCTGGAAGGATAGAAGTTCGAGATTCTGAGAAGACGGAAGCACCTCGGTCACTGTCAGAGCACCTCGACCGAGTTGATTCTTAAAGCAACCGAGGCGACTAGGGTTTCTGTAGAACCACCTCGGTCCATACCACCTCGGGCCAGTCGAGACCATCTCGACCGAGGTGACAGCAGATCCAGGAACGGTATAAATAGGGAAAAATTTTACTTTTCACTTTTTATTTACCCTCCTCGACCGCGGCGACAGATCCACCTCGCCTCCTTCGTTTCTCGCTCGTTTTCGAAGATTTCTGCTTCCAAACCGCGATTAAAGAGTAGAGGATCACAGAGAGGCAGCAGCTGCCCCTGCTGCAGCTGCGGAGGAGGCTGAGGAGGAGGATGACGACGATGATGAGACAGTGGATGAGAGAGGAGGTGGCGTCCCGATGGACACAGGGACAGATACAGCTGGGACGAGCGCGCCACCTATTATTGATTTAGATGATGAGGAGGACACTGAGTCGGCGCCAGCCGTGACGTCTCCAGTCAGACCTGCTGGACGCAGGAGGCGTGGAGTGAGGGACAGAGCTGCACACCGACGGATCGATGACCTGACGGATCAGGTTATCGACTCATATGCTGCACTTTCGCTGGATATCCACGAGATGCAGGAGCGTCAGCATCATCAGCACATGATGGCTCAGCTACAGTTTGAGCGTATCATGGGCCATCCCTATGATCCGACTCAGTTCCCCTACATACCACCACCACCGCCGGATCAGGACTACTGAGGAGCTGCAGGGTTTCTTTATTATATTTTTTTATGCAGTTCGGCTCTTATCCGGTGAGTTCTCCTGTTTTAGACTTTTATTATACCCACTGGGACAGTGTGTCTCAAGTATGGGGTATTTGTCTGTATTATTTGACTACGTGACTACTTGATGTATTCGACACTTATGATGTATTTTATTTATCGGATATTTTCATATTTATGCTTCATTTGCCTTTATATGATTATCTGATATTACATGCATACTTACAGGTTATTTGATTGAGAAAAAACGTCGAAACTGAAAGAAAACTGGTTTTAAAAAAAATAAAAAAAAAAAAAAATTTTTTGGACCTCGACCGGGACAGTTCTAACCGAACGAGGTGATTCACCTCGGTTGACCTTAGAACTCCTCGACCGAGGTAGGTTAACTGAGTTTTCGAAAACGATTTTTGTACTACTTATCTGGATATGACCTCAGTGAAGATTTTGTTTACCTACTGGTTTTAAATTCTTTATATGTTTGAAAGGTTTTATAATATGTTTAAGTTGCTAAATGCTTTGTTTGAAATTATTGGCATGTTTAATACTTTGTTTCTATCCAAATTATGTTGGATTTGAAGGTTGACACCGCAGGATAAGTTCTCTCACTCTCTTCTTGGAAAGATCAAGGCAATTCACTCTTTTCTTCTTCTTCGTCTTGATCATGCTCAACCCCTCATATACATTTTGCCTCCCTTTACCTATCCGGGAATTAGGAAGCAAGCAAGTGGTGAAAGCAAGTTAAAGTTGAGAAGTGAGCTGGAAGTGAAAGCCTTAGAAAGCAATTATAGGTTTGGGGAAGTCAATCATGAAGATGAGTAACTCGGCACCATTCACATAGCCGGGTGTTTGTGTCTTGCCAAAGTCGGATTGAGCGATATTCCTAACGGGTCATGGTATGTGCATCAAGGGTTTGATGCATCTCAAAAAATTGATGATTGCGGATCTCCTAGGCTTCGGTTATTGTGCACCTCTGTCCATGCATCCCAAAAAGTAAAGTAAAAGAAAAAAAAGTGCGAAATAAGCAAAGCTTATTGGTGGAAGATGTTGCAAGTCAAAGTGAAAGTGAAGTTCATCCTTTTCCCGGATTCTAGCACCACATTACCTTACATACATCCCTACCCTACACGTTTCTTGACCTTTTCTTTTGGGAAGCCCTTGAGACCTTGAGCTTGTTGATTGACTTAGCGGTCTAAATCGGATTATACATGATTAATTTTGATAATTATGATTTATTATGCATTCTATGATTTTGTGCAAAGATGAACAACTTTCCTATATTTATAAAATGTTTTAAGCATATTGAGTTTTTAAATTCTAGGAAGTATTCTCTTAGAGTGATCTATGATAGTTGCACACCATAAAATGTTTTTGAAAAGCTTTTTCATTGATTTTATTGACTTATAATCCATTCTATCTTGTCTTCTATATAAGGAACTTGCTTGGGGACAAGCAAGGGCTAAGTATGGAGTATTTTGATAGCATGAATTATAGTCTAGTTTTTGGGGTTTGTTTGGACGTTTTATCTTTCATAATCTGTATGTTTGTATATACATTATGTGATTTTACTACCATTTCATCTACCTTTGCGAGAATCGAGGTCTACACCTAGTTTCGCTGTAATTGCAGGTAATATGGTACGTTTTGCATCAAAAAGGAACAAAAGGAGTCATGAGTCATTTGGAGCTACATCCAGGAAGCACAGCCATGAATTAAAGATTTACTTTGGACCAGTTTTGAGAGATACTACATTCAGTTGTGAGTCACCTCGGTTGACCAGAGATTCATCTCGACCGAGGTGATCCAGGGACGCCGACTCGACCGAGGCGAATACCTAGGACGCGGCGAGAATATTTTATTCTTGGAAGAGATCTTTTAAATTTGGAAAGTGATCTTATATTTCTGGGCTTGGCTTCTGGAAGGAAGGAGATATGCAGAATCATATATTTTACCTATATTTATGGGATAATATCTTCTTAAGATTTATTATCTTTGGAGGGTTATTTTCCTATAAAAAGGGTTGGATTTTCCACAAATCCAACATCGGCTATCAGCGCAAGAACCCGCCTACAGCTGAAACATCACGCAGCAGCCTACTCCAATTTGGGAGTCTTCGAAGAACCTTTTTGAAGGTTGAAGGAAGATAGAAGTCCATAGCTTTTATAGCTTTTTGAAGGGTTTTGTAAGATTGTCTTCAAATCCCTCAATTGTTGTCTTGTCTATTTGGATTATCATCCAAGGAACGCTTGTTTGTGATATTTGATTCAGTTATTGAAGTCTTTCGTTAAATTCTTCTTTGTTCAAATATTCACCTTCTTCCCTTACATTTAATACTTTCATAATGATGATGAGTGGCTAATTTCCTTGTGTGATTCTAGGGTGATTGGCTGAAGGTTGTGGGAAAAACAATGATAGAATAATCTTAGATTTCAGTAGGATCCTGAAAGTTCGAGTCTTTAACCTTAACCCTAAGCATCTCGTTCGGTTGATGAACATCTCGGCCGGGGTGGAATTCTTCTGACCGAGGTGACTTATCCGACCCTAAACTGAGAGTTAAGTGTTAGAGTTTGCTAAATCCTATTCTTATTACACCTTTCCTGGTTCAATTCAAGCTTAGGATGAGACTTACCCGGTAATTCCTTAGTTTGTATACTAACGATCATAGGTGTAGGTAATAAAGGTTTATCCTTTATTGGGGTTTGAGTGTGTTTCCATCCCATCTTTGTGAGTTAGCCTGAGACTTACCCGGTAAAGGTTGATTCTATTCCCTTAGATGGTATGTTAGTTTGAGGTTGTAGTTCTTTATCTTGATTCCTTGAGACTTACCCGGTAATAGGAGTTACGGTTTAGGATTAGTGTGTAGTGAGACTTACCCGGTGATCTACTCCACTTTAGAAACACCTTCCCTACGCAAAAATCTCAGCTTTGTCCGCTTATCTATAGATCTTGAGTTGGAACCACAACTAGATGCCTTAATCCCTAGAATTGCATGTTTGCTTTATTTGACATCTTATTCATCTTTGATTGTGTTAATTGCTCTTGTGGTTAATATTAACATTAGCACACCGTATTGACTCTGTTTCACCGAGTCCCTGTGATCGACCCCTGGAATTTTCTTGCTTTTACTACGATTGACCCGTACACTGCGGGTTCGCATCCTTGTTTTAAGCTTAAGTCTAGGGTTATAAATTTAAAGCTTGCACACACCGTTTGGAGCGAACAAGTTTGTGACTGAATTGACACCCATTAGGAGTTTCGATGTTATCTAGAGGGTTGTTGATAGACTGAAGAGGACGGTACGTTTCATTCTTATCAGAGAGACGTGGCCAGTGAACCAATTAGTTGAGCAGTACACTAGACAGATAGTGAGACTCCATGGTATACCAAGGACGATCGATTCTGATCGAGATGAACGGTTTACCCCGAGATTTTGGTTGCAGATTCAGACTACTTTGGGGACGAGTCTACACTTCAAGACCGTGTTTTACCCCCAGACTGATGGTCAGTCAGAGAGGACCATCCAAACCCTTGAGGATATACTATGAGTTTATGTGTTGGATTGGAGACAGGGGATGGTCTGATTACCTCCAATTAGTTGAGATATCATATAACTATGATTGCCGTTTATCTATTGGGATGATCCTTATGAGGCACTGTATGGACATAGGTGCCGTACACCTTTATGCTGGGATGAGCCTAGTAGTATCAATGGGATAGCGCCAGAGCAGATTCAGGATGATATGGCTCGAGTAGCGCTGATTACAGAAAGAATGCTGGTTGCATAAAGTTGCTAGAAGTCGTATGCAGATAGGAGGCGTTGACCTCTAGAGTTTAGAGTGAGAGCTCATGTCTGGATGAGAGTATCTCTGATGCAAGACGTCATAACATGTTAGCATAGAGGGGAAGCTGAGTTCCCAATATGTCGATTTACTTGAGATCTTGAACATAATTGTGAAGGTAACATAGCGATTAGCTTTGTCTCCGGGGTTAGAGGGTGTTTACCCTGTGTTGCGTGTGTCTAAACTGAGAGAGCACATATTGGATCAAGACACCTTACGAGTTAGGATGATTTAGTGATTGAGCCGAACCACAGCGTTCCAAATCGCGGGAAGATGGTCTTGTTAAAGAACTTAACCACAACCATAGCATCATTGGTGGGAGAGGCAATTGCTTCCACCCATCTAGAAACATAATCTACCGCCAATAGTATGTATTGGTTTCCACAAGAAGATGGAAATGGTCCCATGAAGTCTACTCCCCAAACGTCAAAAATCTCCACCTCTTGGATGTTGTTGAGGGGCATCTCATTCCTCCTAGAGATATTGCCTGTTCTTTGACAAGCATCGCAACAAGAAACAAAGGATTGCACATCTCTAAATAATGTAGGCCAAAAAAATCCGGATTGCAATACCTTTGCGCTAGTCTTGTTTGAACTAGCGTGTCCTCCACAAGGTAGTGAATGACAATGGCGGATGACACTTTGCATCTCATCTTCCGGCACACATCGCCGAATGATGCCATCCGGACCTCTCTTAAAGAGGAGAGGCTCGTTCCAAAAGTATTCCCGGACATTCTTAAAGAACTTCTTCCTTTGTGCGTAGGAAAATCCGGGCGGTATCTCCTGACAAACCAAATAGTTAACAAAATCAGCAAACCATGGTTCGTTACCTTTGGAGATCACATCGATGCACTCCTCAATAATGTGTAGGTGTTTGTCCGGGAAGGAGTCATCGATGGGTAAATGGTCGTCCTCTAAATGTGTTAGACGACTCAAATGATCCGCAACAGAATTTTCTGAACCTTTCTTGTCGCGGATCTCAAGATCGAATTCTTGTAGGAGAAGAATCCATCTAATTAGCCTTGGTTTTGCGTCTTTCTTCGCAAGGAGGTACTGGATCGCAGCATGATCCGTGTAGACAATCACCTTTGCACCTACAAGATAAGAGCGAAACTTGTCAATAGCATAGACAATGGCTAAAAACTCTTTTTCGGTAGTGGCGTAGTTGAGATGCGCTTCATCTAGCGTCTTGCTAGCATAGTATATGGCGTGGGTTCGTCCTTCTTTTCGTTGTCCAAGAACAGCTCCAATAGCTACGTCACTAGCATCGCACATAACCTCAAAGGGAAGAGTCCAATCCGGAGGTTGGATAATAGGTGCTGAAATTAGAGCTTGCCGAATGGTGTTAAACGCATCCAAACATTCCTGCGAAAACTCAAAAACCGCATCCTTCATCAATAGATTAGTGAGAGGTTTTGATATCTTAGAAAAGTCTTTAATGAAACGTCTATAAAATCCAGCATGTCCTAGGAAACTTCTTATCCCTTTCACCGAAGTTGGGGGAGGAAGCTTCTCTATGGTCTCTATCTTAGCCTTATCCACCTCTATCCCTCTACTAGAGATTAGGTGTCCTAACACGATTCCTTCCTTAACCATAAATTGACACTTCTCCCAATTAAGAACTAGGTTAGTGTCTTCACACCTTTGTAAAACAAGAGAAAGGTTAGAAAGGCAATCGTTAAAAGAGGAACCGTATACGGAGAAGTCGTCCATGAAGACTTCCATGATTTCCTCTATGTATTCGGAGAAGATGGCCATCATGCACCGTTGAAAGGTGGCTGGGGCGTTGCAAAGCCCGAACGGCATTCTCCTATAAGCGAACGTACCCCACGGGCACGTGAATGTGGTCTTCTCTTGATCATCCGGTGTATCGGGATCTGAAAGAAACCACTGTAACCGTCAAGGTAGCAAAAATGTGAATGTTGTGCTAATCTTTCAAGCATTTGATCAATGAATGGCAATGGGAAGTGATCCTTCCTCGTTGCATTATTAAGCTTGCGGTAGTCAATGCACATCCGCCATCCTGTTACGGTCCGGGTAGGAATGAGTTCGTTGTTTTTGTTGGTGATGACCGTCATTCCTCCCTTCTTCGGAACTACTTGAACCGGACTCACCCACTTACTATCGGAGATAGGATAGATGATACCTGCATCAAGAAGTTTAAGAATTTCCTTCTTGACAACCTCCTTCATGGTCGGATTCAACCGCCTTTGAGGTTGTCTTGAAGTCCTAAAGTCTTCCTACATTAATATCTTATGCATGCATAGGGAGGGTTTAATTCCTACAAAGTCCTCTATAGTGTATCCTAAAGCTTATCTATGTTTCCTAAGGACAATCATGAGCTAATCATGTTCATTTATGCTTAGATCGGAACTAACAATAACCGGAAAGGTAGAATTAGGTCCTAAGAAAGCGTACCTTAGATGAGTAGGAAGTGGTTTGAGTTCCATTGGTTTCGGAGCTTCCAATGATCCTTGAGAAGCATCCGATGTCTCCTTAGAAGTTTCTAAGGGTGTTGAATGTGTGGGAGAAGAATCGGAAGAAGTTGAAGAAGTGTCTCGATCACCCCTTTCCACGCCCAAAATTACGGGTTCCTCATGTCCTCCACGGCCGTGGTTTAGGGCGTGGAAAGGAAATATGGTTGTCATGTCTTCTCCACGACTGTGTAATCCCCTGGAGTGAGCCACGCTTTTGGTTGTGAGATCCACGGCCGTGGAATATAGTGTATGGCCGTGGATTCTCACGTTTTCTGCCTCTTCGTGGAGTTTTTCGAACTCCACTTCATCCATCTCTTCTTGTGCCTCTAAGGCTTCAATTGCCTCATTGCACTCTTCTTCTTCCCCTACATTTGTTAGACTCATAGTAATAACCTTTTGTAAAGGATCGTTGAAGAGAATAACACTTACCTCCTCCCTAGACAACCCTTCTTCATCTTGGATATCGAATATATCCTCATCAAAGATTGGCTCCTTCACTAGAGTGGAAAGAACGAACTCTACTTTCTCTTCCCCTATATCAAAAGCGAGTCTACCATTCTTGCAATCGACTATGCAGCCGGAAGTTACAAGAAACGGTCTTCCGAGTATGATCGGGACCGGACTATCTGCAGGAATGTCAAGCACGACAAAATCAATGGGAACAAAGAATTTACCTAGCTTGACCGGGACATCTTCTACAATACCGACGGGGAGAGTAATGGATCGATCTGCCATGTACAACGTCATCTTCACCGGTTTAGGGTCGCCTAAACCGATCTTCCTACACAACGCAAGTGGTATGATGCTCACACTTGCTCCTAAATCACATAACGCATCATATATGATATCTCCCACTCCTATGGGAATGCAAAATGACCCCGGATCCTTTAGCTTTGGGGGCATTTTCTCCTTTATGGTTTTGATGAGATCCAAAGAATCCGAACTCATCTTAACCTCTCCGAAGTCTTCTAGCTTCCTCTTGTTAGAGAGGAGCTCTTTCAAGAACTTGCCATAAGCCGGCATACCTACAATAGCATCAATAAATGGTATATTAATATGCAGCTTGCTCATGAGTTCTATAAACTTACCAAATTGTTTATCTAGACGCGCTCTCGCTCTAGATTGAGGGAATGGTAGGGGAGGTTTGTAAGCCGGAGGAGGAACGTAGACATCTTCCTTCTCCTTCCCCTTCTCTTTGTCTTTCTCTACGGGGACTTCAACGAACTTAGGCTGCGGGTCGGTGGTAGTCACTCCGCTCCTAGTTGTGATTGCCATTACCCTTCCCTTAGGGTTGTCCTCCGTTTTTCCTGGAAGTTTCCCTTGATTCCTAGGAACTTCCTCCGCATGGCTGAACATTTGGTTTTCTAAAACCTTTTGAGCTTTATCAACCTTAGAAATTTGATCATCAACCTTAATGATGCGGTTCTCCAACCCTTGTAGTTTTCCCAAAATCGTTTCCAACATGGGATCGGGCTTCTCCTTCCCCGAAGTGTTTCCTCCATTAGATGTTTGCCCCTGGCTTTTCAAAGGAGTAGAGGAAGAGGAAGGTGGAGTTAGTGAATTAGAATTGGAAGGATGAGAGTTACCGGAATTTTGTTGATTGGAGCGTCAATTGTTGTTGTTTGAACTCCTATTGTTGTTCCAATTGTTGTTCCGGTTGTTGTTATTGTCATTCCAATTGTTATTCCGGTTGTTGTTCCGGTTATTGTTGTTGTTGTTGCGGTTTGTGTTATCACCGCCATTGTTGTTGCCCAAATAGCCAACATCCTTGCCTTGTTGCTTTGGAAAGTTGGTCTTGATAGCCTCCTTCAACTCTTTGATCTCATTGTTGAGGGAGAAAATCTGATTTTGAGCTTCATGTGTGAGCTTTGCTCCTTGCTCCACACGATTTCCCTCCACTTTCCGGTGGGAATACTTCTCTATGACCCTTGCTTGCTTCTCAATAAAGTCTCAAGCGTCATCTTCTCTCATGTCCATGAAGGTTCCACATGAGAGGGATTGGAGGTTGAATTGCATCCCCGCATCTAACCCCTTGTAGTAAATCTCCAGCAATGCAAGCTTGGATATGCCATGATGAGGGCAATCCAATAACAAGTCCTGAAACCTTTCCCATGATTGAAACAAACTTTCGTTAGATCTCATGGAAAATGCATTGATCTTACCTCTAAGTTCCGCCGTTTTGGATGGCGGAAAGAATTTGGTGAGGAACTCCGCGGAAAGATCTTCCCACGTATCTAGTTTCCCACTAGGAAGAGCTTGGTACCAAGACAACGCTTTCCCTTTCAAGGAGAAGAAGAAAGGCTTGAGCTTATAGTTGTTGGTAGTAGCGTTCTTTGGCTTCATTGTCTCCATCATACACTCAAAATTTTGTAAGTGTTGGTGTGGAGATTCAGCGCTTGTCCCGCCAAATTGATTTTGGCGAACAAGAGTAATAACCTGCGGGTTGAAGCTAAACCCGGCATCATCAGCATCAAAATTCACGCCCAAACGGCGTGGTTGTTGCGTTGGATCCATCCTTTGGCCAAGAGTACTTGGCTCACCATCTACACGCTCGATCCTCGCATTCCTAGGCAGAATATGACGATTAGCAGCTCCCCGTGGAACGAATGGATTGACATTGATTGTTGGATCAATGTCCTCTAGTGGCGGCATGGAAGAGTCACTATCACCGGCGGATGAATGACTTCTAGCAGATCTTGATGACCTTCTTGAGGATCTTCTGCTATTCTTCATCTTAAGGTCGCTTAATTCCATCCTCATTTGGAACACAACATCAGTGAGATCATCGACCTTAGATTGATGAAGATCCAATTCCTCTTTACGAGTCTTCTCACTTCATTGGAGTTGAGCTTCTTTCTCCGCTAACTCCGATTGAAGATCACGTTCGTGTTCTTCAGCCATCTTCTTTTCCTTGCGCTTTTGCCTTAAAGTCCTCTCAAGCTCTTGATCAAGAGGTAAGAGGTCTTTGGTGTTCCTAGACCTGCGCATGCACTCAAAAAGATATCAAATAACGAGAGCAAGCTCCCAAGCTTGACAAGCGGCTACTGAATTCGGCCTAAACCAAATCCCCGGCAACGGCGCCAAAAACTTGTTTGCTCCCGAGTGTGTGTGCAAATAAGTTTTAAATTTATAAAAATAGAATCAAGCAAGCGAACCCGCAGTGTACGGATCGACGTAGTTAAGCAAGAATTCTAGAGTATCGAACACAGGGATTTGGGGGGAACAAATTCGATTTCAGATTATCAAGCAAGTAGATATAAGAGCTTTGCAAATTATTGGGAAAACAACAATCCTAAAGATCCAAGTATCCAGCTGTGGCTATCGATTCAAGATATACTAATGGTATAAGGACAGAGTTGAGATATGCAAAGGTATGCTAAGGTAAGGTAATCGTACGGTGAAGTTCCAAAAACCTTATATGACTCACCTACAAGAAACTCTCTATACAGGTTGTTGAGGCTCAATATAGAAAGGTTCTAAAGGCAAGAATTAATGTCAAATACCCAAACTTGTAATCCAAGGATTAAGACTAACTAAACCGATTACGGTTGTGACACTCACAATCGAGGTAGAGGTTGTTGAGGCTTCACTACCACCTAGAAAAGGCAAGCCTAAACTAAGTTAAAGTAAATCTTTAACTTTGGATTAAAGTAAAAGCAGGTTCGTAAACTTAAGGGAAATTACGGGTAGTTCTTGAGAAACCACGGCCGTGGACTTCAAGAACAGGCCGTATTTTAGGGTTGTCGACGATTCTCTCTAACTCTCAGGGTCCAATCTGTTTACGATCGATCTATCATCATCTAAGCCACAACTATCAACCCTTCACCTTAGAATTGTTAAGGGTTTTTAGCCAACAATAGTCATTATGATATCAAATTCAAGGTTTAAAAGATTGAAAAATGAAAACTTCCGAAAACTTTCAATAAACTTCAAACTAATCTCAAAGTCACAATCAAGAACAAATATTGTCACTAGATTCGGAATAGAACACACAAACACAATCTTAGATAAGAATGAAGAATGGGATGTCAATCCGTCTTCTAAATCAAACCTAAACAAGAAGAGAGATCTTCTTGCGAATAACCTTCCAAATCTTCGATCTTCCGTCAATCCGGAAATCTCAATCACAATCTCCACCAAAGTGCGAGATTAGGGCAACTCCAAGAGATGAGTGCAAAGTACGTCCTTTGCAAAATCGCCAAAAAATCTCTAAGTCGCCGCGGCTAAGCAATATGTAAGCGTGGTGTAAGCAAAGGTCTAAGCCAAGGTAAGCGGGGGTAAGCGGAGGTGATGGAATCTCCCTTCGTCCGTCCTTTTATAGTGTATGATGAAATAGCGGCCCGGCGCAATCTCTTAGAAGATCGTGGCTTAAAGTGTGGCGAAAAAGGTTGCCAAGATCACGGTCGTGGAAGATTCCACGACCGTAATTTAGAGCGTGGAATTGCAACACGGTTTGAACACATGTTTCCACGACCGTAGAAGCTGCTGGAATGAATCACGCTTCACTTGCTAGGGTTCCACGGCTGTGGAACTGAACGTGGTTTGTAGTACGGCCGTATTTTAGAGCGTGATTTAGGGCAAGAACGTGATTCTTCCCTACCCTCGTGCATTCCATAAGTTGACACTCATTTTGCTCCTAAGAATGCCCTCAATCCATGGACATACTCAATCAACTAATCCTTGCTAAATTCCGTTCGGAAATGACTCTCAATCACCTATAATCAACATAAAGCTTGTGTAGACATCCATATCGACAATATAGGCAAACTAGCTCACAAATGCAACAAAGCTAAATCAAAGACTATCAATATGAATCAAATACACTTAGAAAACGTGCCTAAAATATCACAATATTTCATGCTAACACTACGCCCGCATCTTTGCCCCAGTGAGTACCCTTCCTTGAGCTTGTGTTCATCGCTTATCCTAGAACAGTTTTATGATAGAATCATAATAGGATTGGATCTAGCATAACCTTGTGGAATGCCAAGTTGTGGCTTGGAACCTTAGGTGAATGTTTGAGGTTGTTGATGTTGTAGGACATGATTTGTGTTGATCTTGAGTTGGGCATACGGTTGTGAGCGTTGTGGTTGATCTTGTGAAGCTTGTGAGGCTTTAGGTTGTATTTATATATTAGTTGAGGTTGTGGAGTTTAGGATGAGAGTATCCTAGCACATGTTGTTATAGTTGTGACCTTGTGAGTTCATGTGGACTAGGAGTGCCATCCTAGCTTGTGTAGTTGATTTATGATCTTGCGAGATCGTTGGGACTAGAAGTCTTAGGACTTCTAGCATGTGAGGGTGATTGATGTGGGACCATCTCCAATACAAAGACCAGTTACACACTCAAAGGCTAAAACATTAAAAGATAAGCCAACAACTCTTTCACCTTCACCTTCTTCAGATTCGATTATGGATGGAGCGATCACACGGTCAAGAGCTAAGGCAATCCAAGATGAAGTTACAGATTTTCTCATGACATATACCCTCAAGGAAACTCTCATCACTCTCAAGAGTTCCTTAGTGACATTGTTGGCTGTTATAGGAGAGTCAAGCCACGAATAAGAAGATCCATCAAGCAAGGAAGAAGGATGAGAGCAAAGAAGAGTTTCAAAGAGGGAAAATCAACCGATCTCAAAAAAGATCGAACGATTTTCCTGTAAGAAACTCGATCGATTTTCGTATCCGATTTCCTTCACTGGAACGAGTTGCAAAAGATCCGGCCATGATCTTCTATCTTTTGGCAATTATATCTTGTTATAATTCCTTAAATCTCTCAAACTATCTTAAGGGTTTATTAGATTCTATCTTTTTAGATTTTATATTTTATATCTTTTAAAGATATCTTCTCTATATTGTCTTTTAAAGGATATATTTTATAGATCATATATTTTAGAGTTTTTTTTCTATATATTTGAAAGATATATTTGCAAGATTATCTTTAAATATATTTTTCTAGTTTTAGTAGGATTAGTCTCCCTTATAAATAGCCTTAGAGGGTGAGATTGTTTGGTAGATTAGATTTAATATATTTTCCACATATTGTGTGAACTTACAGGTTTGCTTACGAAGTTTGTATTTTATTCATTCATATTCAATCAAAGAGAGAGCCTTGATTGAATCGTTGTGAAATTCTTGTTAGATTGTGTTTGTGTGTGTTAATCTTGTTGAAGGTTGGTGCTCCCGGTCAATCCTAGTCCCTCCTTGTGCTTGTCTTACTTAGAAGACTTGTGTAAGGTTAAAGAAGTACGGGTTAAGGTGATCTTCTCGTTTAAGGACTTTGACACATCATTGGTCACGGTTCTTTTGCGGAACTATCTTGGTTCATATCTTCCTATATCTTTCATTTATCATTCCATAATCAGCTTCTTTTCTTTCCATATCATTCACTAATCCGTGTTTTGAGTTTATCAAAAAATCACTCTGTTCTTGGAGAAAGTCGGCCGATTTATCTTATAGAACATCCCGATTTTTATCCCAAATACGGACTTTCAATCTAGATCGGGAATTGCGGCTTATCCCCACATCAAAGTGGTATCAGAGCTAAGCGATTGAAGTTCGAACGTTCATAAAAAGGTTTGATTTTTATTTGAGTCTTCTTTGAGTCATATAAAGTTGAGTCTTTTCTTGTTCGCCGTCTTTACGAGATTATTTGAGTTTAACGTTCGTTGATTTGTGCAAGTTTTGGAAGGGAGAAACGCCATCAACCAAACACAAGCCAGCTGTTGACCTTTGAAACCTCTCCAATACAAAAAAAAAGATAAGAAAAGAAAAGAAAGTTCTTGAACGTCGAAACCAAGAGTCGTTTTTTACAAAGAAAAATCGACCCGTTCTTCAGCAGATCGACCGATTTTTCATCCGATTTTTGCTATTGTTGTCAAATTTCGAAGAAATCTTTGAAGCATACTTGGCAGAATTGAAGTGCACCCTGTGCAAGAGTATTACAACAGAAGAGTTCCAGTATATACCTTAAAACAATCAAAGAGATCTAGCCATACCTAAACCAAAATCTGGATATCTCTCTTTCTTAACTTCGCAACTCAAGGTACATTCTTTTCTCGTCTTAATCTCTAGTGTGCTTTTACTTAGCCTCTTTTCTATTCTAAACGCTGAGTCTTTCTTTGAGTGTGTTAGTTAGTATCTATACTTCTTAACATACTAGTTGTCTATCCGCAATCTTTCTTTCTACCTTGTCGTGTGTGGAGTAAACTTCTTACGGGGATTCCTTAACCATCGCACCCCACAAGAACCTTTATCCGAACCAAGTTAACTACTTGATTCAACCAAGGAGTTCTAGGGAGCCAAGGCGCTGATTTGTAAAGAAGCATTAATCCATACAAGTCAATTCCGTCAATCAGCTTGCGACAACACAACAAGAGTGTGAGTGCGAGAGAAAATGAGAAAGGTCTTTTCGATTTCTCTAACTTGTTTGTTGTTACTATGTGTGTTGGTATAGATGTCAGAAAGAGATATTCCACGTGGTTCTCAAAAGGACAACACCCCGGATATAGCGAACATGGTCAAGCAAATCATGACCAAGATGACCAACATGGATAAACGGCTTGAACAAGTGGAAGCAAGGCCTAATGTAGATTATTGATCCGAATCTCGCTTACGATTCGATCCAAAGGTTGTTCATGAAGTAGGAGGAAGCTCCGCTAATCCACCACCACTACCCCTCAAGTTTCAGCTATAAATCATCAACAGATGCCCGGTAATACCCACCCTAATCAATTCGTTAATGCTAACCACAATCCACTTTTTGGTGACGAATTTCAGGACATGAGTGATGAAGAGGATGAGGGAATGTGAAGAGATCACCCACGACGTCATCAACGTAGGTGACACTATAATGAATATCCTAGATCCTAACATGATAATGACAGACTTGGAAAGGTCAAAGTCAAAATTCCGAGTTTTGAAGGACGGTGCGATCCAGATGCTTACATGGAGTGGGAGACCAAAATTGAACAACTTTGGTCTTGCCATAACTTTAGTGAGCAAAGGAAGGTACAACTTGATACGTTGGAATTCCAAGGCTACGCCCTTATTTGGTGGGATCATCTCATCAAAGAAAGGAGAAGAGTGGGCGAACCGGACATCAATACTTGGGAATGGATGAAGGCTTTGATGAAGGCCAGATTTGTACCACCACACTACGGACGGGAGTTAAGACAATGTTTAGAGAACCTCAAGCAAGGTTCCATGTCCGTAGAGGAAGTCTACACCCCATACAAACGGAAATGGTGAAAGCCAACATACAAGAGGATGAGGAGTCTATTATGGCTCGATTTCTAAGAATCTTACATCCCTCTTTAACTAATGAAATGGACCTTTATCCCTATGCTTATATGACTAACTTATTACATTTGACTATTAGGGTGGAGAATAAGCTCAAAGGAAGGAATCAAGGAACGACTTATTGGACTCCAGAGAAGAAAAATCGACCGATTAATAGGAAAATCGACCGATTTTCTTCTTAGAACGACGATGGAAAACGTTCTTTGCCCGATCCAACAGCTCCCAAACCTTCTACTCAGTCGCGTCCTTTGAATGAGCCTTCAAAGTACCATAAAGGGAGTACCTCTAACCCTACCTCACGATCTCGAGATATTGTTTGTTTTAAATGTCAAGGAAGGGGTCATTATATGCGTGATTGTCCTAATAAACGAGTTTTATTTATTAATCAACAAGGACAATATGAAAGTGAGGAAGAAATTGTGCATGATCATACCCATATCAATACATTACATGAGCATGAGCATGATAATCAAAGTGATAGTGATTGTGAATATGAACATGGTGATTCCTTAACTGTTAGACGCACTTTGCATGCTAAAATTGATTTATGAGAGGATAATCAACGTGAAAACTTTTTTCATACTTGATGTCTTGTTCAAGGAAAGGTTTGTAACATGATTATTGATGGGGGCATTTGTTGTAACATTGCTAGTGAAGAATTGATCACTAAGTTACAAATCACTACCTTCTACCATCCTCGACCATTTAAATTGCATTGGATGAATGATTGTGGAGAATTGAAAGTTAATACACAGGCTCGTATTGCGTTTACTTTGGGCAAATATGAGGATATTGTTGTTTGTGATGTTGTGCCTATGCAAGCTTATCATATCTTATTAGGCCGCCCTTGGCAATTTGTTAGAAAGGTGACGCATGATGGAATTTCTAACAAACACTCGTTTGAGTTTAAAGGAAAAGTTATTACGCTCAAACCCATGACTCCTTTACAGATTGCCGAACATTACGACAATAAGAAGGAGAAACGCAAGCAGAAGAAGAAAGAATCAACTCTCAGAGAAGAAAAATTGGGCAATTTATCGAAGAATCGATCGATTTCTGAAGAAAATCGGCATGCTCAAGGAAAAATCGACCGATTTTCCTATAGCTTATCCAATTTTTCCTCTCTAGGGCAACTAACCTTGAGTAATTGCGTGAAGGCCGCTTTGCCTTCAAATATCTTACAGGTCTTAGATGAATTCACGAACGTATTTCCAGACGAGATTCCTGCCGGACTCCCACCATTCCGAGGCATTGAGCATCGGATTGATTTCATTCCTAGATTTTCACTTCCTAATCGTACTGCGTATAGGATGAGTCCGCAGAAAAGCCAAGAAATATAAGATCAAGTACAAGACCTTTTGATTAAAGGCAATGTACGTGAGAGTTTAAGTCCTTTTGCGGTTCCAATTCTATTGGTGCCCAAAAAGGACAACACTTGGAGGATGTGCATGGATTGTCGAGCAATCAACAACATCACTATCAAGTATATACATCTAATTCCTTGATTGGATGATATGCTAGACGAGTTGAGCGGTTCCACTTTGTTTTCGAAGATTGACCTTAAGAGTGGATATCATCAAATCCGAATGAGGGAGGGAGATGAATGGAAGACAACATTCAAGACCAAATTTAGACTTTATTGAGTGGTTGGTAATGCCTTTCGTTTTAACTAATGCTCCTAGTACCTTTATGAGATTAATGAATCATGTCTTACGCCATTTTATTGGAAATTTTGTGGTTGTTTATTTTGATGACATCCTCATTTATAGAAAATCCATTGAAGAGTATGAAGAACACTTAAGGGAAGTACTTGCAACTCTTAGATCTGAATCGTTATATGCTAACATTAAGAAATGCGAGTTTAGTACTAATCAAGTTATTTTCCTTGGATTTGTTGTCAGCACAAGAGGACTTGAGGTCGATAAAGAGAAGATTAAAGCCATTCAAGAATGGCCTACACCTACCACCGTCGTACATGTGCGATCTTTTCATGGATTGTCAACATTTTATAGGCGATTTGTGAAGGATTTCAGCACGAGAAAGCATTTTCGGAACTAAAGAGGCGACTATCAAATGCACCTCTTCTTGAACTTCCGGACTTCACCAAACCCTTTGAAGTAGAGTGCGACGCTTCAGGTATTGGTATAGGAGGCGCACTCATGCAAGAAGGTAAACCTCTATCCTACTTTAGCGAGAAATTGAAAGGTCCATGTTTGAATTACTCTACTTATGACAAGGAATTATATGCTTTATTTTGAGTTTTCAAAATATGGCAACACTATCTTTGGCCTAATGAATTCATTCTTAGAACTGATCATGAGTTTTTGAAGCATTTTCGAAGTCAAGATAAGTTGGACAGGAGACATGGGCGATGGATGGAGTTTATCGAGACATTTCCTTACATTATCAAATATAAGAAAGCGAAGGATAATGTCGTAGCAGATGCCCTTTCCAGGAGGTATACTTTGATCACAACAAAGGATTCCAAAGTCCTAAGATTCCATTATATCAAAGAATTTTATGAGGATGATGAAGACTTTTGCGACATCTACACTGGATGCAAAAATCGACCCAGCATCAGGAAAATCGACCGATTTTCTGACCGATTTTTACCCCAGTCGAGAGATAAGTATTATCTTTTTGAAGGATTTTTGTTCCATGAGGATAAAGTTTGTATTCCTAGATGTTCTCTGAGATTATTATTAGTCAAGTAAGCACATATGGGAGGATTAATGGGACACTTTGGAAGGGATAAGACTTATCACATGCTTCATTCTCACATCTTTAGGCCTCATATGCTCAAGGATGTTGAACACTTGATTAAGAGATGCCTGGTTTGTCTAAAAGCAAAATCAAGACTAAAACCACATGATTTGTATACTCCTCTACCTATTCCTACATCACCTTGGCTTGACATTGTAACATCCCGAATCCGCAAGATATCGGTATGCTACGGGCGAGACCTCATAATGGGTCCCAACCCTTAGCCTGACAATAATTTCACCGGACCTTTCCAACAAGGCACAAATAAAGGCCAAAACCGAAAACAAGTTTAATGAAATGACATGATTCCCGAACACAACGAAAGGAAAGACATTATCCGTCCATACAACAACGCCAAATACACAATATATACAACAATAATACATTGACTCAAATCTCCAACTCGACCTATGATGTACGGAACCCCGGCTGCCCACTCCTCCGGATCACTCGGCCCCACCTAACTTGCAAGTCAACTACAACAATCGGTATAAAACCGTTAGCTCACATTCTAGGCATTATAAAGATAGCAAAGGCACAAAAACACACACATAAGCACACACAACACACATCATGCTCATATACATACACTTCCGGTTCTTATTCTCTTTTTAGGTTATTCCATATCTAATTCATTCGTTTAAAGTGTGACACGAGAGTCTTATAACTCTCGCCTCTGTCCCCGTGTCACCAGCAGAAGTGTGGCGGCGCACAACCCGTATACCCTGAGGGAGTGATGAAGAAGTCCGCCCGTATACCGTGTATGGCCTGGTCGCAAAGATCCCCCAATCTCCCTCGGGAAACTGAGCGGTGATGTCACCGCCCGATAATAACATACAATGGCCCAAATATATATAACCGAGTTGCCCTAGTCCGGTTTCATGATATAAACAAAGATAAAGCACACACCACCATCACATATCCAAATAATGCATAAAAGCGAGCTAAGTAAGTCCGTAGACTTACCTCATCCCAAGGCTAGCTAAAAACCGATCTCACTTCCCGTAGGAATACTCATATTCTGATCATAACAAGGAACAAATCAATACCACTCTCATAAGCTAGAAGTCCTTAGACTTCTAGACCCGATGATCTCGCAACATCATAAACCATAACCCACACTAGGACGAACGATCCTAGTCTCAACAACACTCCGAGGCAACAACTATATGCACAACCTAGCTCACAAATCACATCCAAGTACTACCCATCTAAAACTCACAAAGCCTCACCATGTAGCCATACTCTCATCCCATGAAACAACTCAGAACATTCAGCCAACAAGTTAAAGATCAAACCGAAAACTCACAAACTAACTTAAGGTTCTCAAGCCACTACATGGCATTCCAACTACCCTAGGTCCAACCTAGCATGCTTCTAATCATCAACACTCTCTAAGGTCATCAAGGAACCTATACTCAAGGTAGGTAACTCACCAAGCAAAGGCACGGGCTCGGAAGGAGGCAAAGCAGCCGATAAAGGGAGAAGAAGACCGCAAGGGCGTGTTGGCTGAGCCAGTGGCCGCCCCTGCGGCCCAGAGGTCCGCCCCTGCGGCTCCTGGTGGCCGCCCCTGCGACTTCTGTTGGCTTCCCCTGCGGCTTAAGGTATTGGCCGCCCCTGCGGCTCTGAAGATCCTCCCCCGCGGTCGAACAGCAGAGGGTGCTCAACGATGGCTTCTTCGACGATTTCTTGTTGTGCCTTGGCCTCCTAGCTTCCTTTCTTGGCTCCAGCACATCCACACACATAAACATCATCAACACAATAGATCTAAGCTATATCTGAGCACATGCAACACAAAGAGGAAGAAAGCTAACAATCCATGGCTTCCACCATTGGAGCTCAAGGAAGGAGATGAAGAAATGGAGAGGGAGGAAAGGGCTTACACTTACAAATCCGGATCTGTAGCTCAACTCTTTGTTGGACATCAAACAAGAAGAAGCATGGGAAGATCATCAAGAAGGGCTTCCAAGTGCTTCCAAGCCAAAGAGAGGAGAAAGAGATAAGGGAGAGGAGCTTTCACGTGAAATCAAGAATGAGAGGAGAGAGAGAGAGAGAGAAAGGACAAGGCTGCAACCAAAAGGGGAGCTCAAAGGTCAGCTGACCCATTCTCCCAAAAATGCTAGGAACTGAGGGGTCCAAAAGCAAAGGTGGAAAATGAGAGGTCGGAATGAGATTTTGGAATAAAACCCGACGCTCAGCACTTCGTGCTTGCGGGAAAACTAAGCCGAGCCTACGGTAAGGTCGATAAACCGCTCAACACCCGGAATAAAAATTCCGGATGTTACAACTAATCCCCCTAAAAACAAGTTTCGTCCCGAAACTTTGATAACGCAAAACTCTCGGTATAAGGACTCGGTAACCACTCAAAGCCAAAAACGTGCCAACTCTCTACTCGATAACCATCATACACTCGAATAACAGCGTCAAGACCTCTCAAGGCCAACACACATACTCACACGAACCTCATAACGCATATCAAGTCAAGACCTAACCAATCACACAATACATTCCCTCTCGGGGCGCACAACACATAATCTCGTGTATGCTCATAATACCTAACTCAACGGCCAAACATAGCAACTAGCTCAACATAACCACTCAATCAAAGGTACTTTCCCGTCTCCTTCTGGTAGCCTCATCAGCTCCTGGTATGCCACTAGATCATCACAACTAACAACATAACTCGAGTAACATATATACTTCCATGACTGTTATTAAAGAAACCTCAGAAGATACTCTCCACTCTTGGTGGTAACACAAATTTGCAAACCACTTCCCAACTCCCATCAATATCTCAAGGGTCCAATAAATCTGAAACTTAACTTTTCCTTCTTCGTGTCCACCATGTATGACGCTTTACGTCCATGGTATTCTAGGCTAGATCTATTACATATCAGGACTCTAGAGGTTTGTGCCTCTCTTCTAACAACGTCATCAGGCGACTCAACCCAGCTATCACCACATCTACCATTCAAATTCCAACACCACGGTATACTAGAATTCCGTTCATAAAATGCCTAACAACGGCCATCATAAACACATTTCAACTATCATAAAAGGTGCACTCTTTCCCCGGAAGTGTCTGGATGACACTTGTTCTTATTTTAGCATGGAGGTTCTTAACACATCCTTTAAGGATTAAAAAGCCTTCTCTAGCTGACCATACGTCCGAGGACAAAAGGCGTACTGAAAGATAATTGGGCCCTTAAGCAGCACTATCCTGCTGCCTCACAAAGCTCGAGATGAAACGCCCACCTCAAACCAAAATGTTGGTACTCGATGCCCCAGGTAATCTCACTATTACTTAGTGGATTCCACAAATAGCAGACTCACCGGTCCTGTATCACAAGACGGTGTAAAATGCGTTATCTCTGTCGGTCGGTACATACTGACCCCGATACGTCACAACCGTTACGTGGTCTCAAACCGGTAATAACCTCCATGGAGGTATCCTTCCACTCCCACAACATATCTTGCGGTGGATGAAGTCTTCTTCCTCATCTTAGGGTTCTCAACTTGACCTGCGACGAGTCACATAATGGCTATGTAATTAGCCACCTCGTCCTTACGACCGTCTCACCAATGTGAACATCTCGAAGGCATATACCTCTTACCAGTATCATGGTGAACTAGTAAGGATAGTGTGAGCGTCGTGGAGGCTCTATGTCAGTTCTCCATTATAAGTACACATAAACGCTCCTCGAGACCTTCTATCCCGGATCTTTCTCGAAGCCTTTCAAATCTCATGATTATGTCAAATCTCTTTAATTATCATCTTCGTTAACAAACTAAGGTTGAACCGTCAGGTGAATTGTTGCTTCCTCTCAAAGCGTCCACTTACTAAGGGTTTTGGCGATCACATCCACCTACCCCGGATGATATCAAAATCATAAGGACGCCGTCCTGAACCATCTTTAATCATCACTCCCGGAGGGTATTCAACCCTTGAAGAGCAATATATACACAGGTCATACTCTTATCGTCCGTACACATCTAACATGTCACTCTTTACACAAGCATCATCATCTTAAGTATGTGCATTAAGGTCCCTAATTCTTGACCCTTCTTCGGTCATTCTCCTTATATGCCCACAATCGTCTAACATAGATGCCAACTCTTCACTCATTATTTCACACGTGTCCCAAGCGCTTCTTGGACGTATCCAAAATGCCATACAGTCCTCATGACTCGATGTTTGTGTCATAGGAAACGGAATAGAGGTTACTCACCTCTTCTGCTTCTAATAATGCTCCATGGACACGTCTCGGTCCCGCAATTTAATCGCCTTCCTTAGAAAGAAGGAAATGTCAAAACCATCCTGCAACTCGGCTTATAGTTTGCATAGCTCCTCTACATATCTTGGAGGTATGACTAAAACTATCACCTCGTCCTCATTGGATAAACTTGATACTATCACAATTGCGGCGTCTCTTAGGAAGTCACCTCGGACGTCCTATCTTGCTTAGACGACTCTGCTTATCCTCTTGTCCTGCATAAACCTGCATTCCTTGCATCTCATGCCAAACTCTTTCCTCTCAGTTTTCACACAACACCGCTTAATAATATGCAACATTTAGCACAAGCTTAGGGTCCACCTTGGAACCACCTAAAACGCCCCAAATTGTGCAACTTCATCGCAACTCGATTCAGAAACCAATGGATACTCATCTACGTAAACTTCAACTCCTCAATCCCACTCGTGATCTCAAATGGCTTCACTACACTTGTAGTGACCATCTCGGCCCTCGATGCCGCCTTACAAAGGTTCTTATTCCTTTCTTTACCCAACTCGGTGACATCTTGACTGCAAATCAGTATAAGCGAACATTGTAACCACCTGAAACTTGCTATAAGAAGTCGTCCACTACGGGTAAAGGTACTCCCCTCCTTGGTAGGCTTACGCATTTCTTGATAGCTTAAAGCACATCTTTCTGACTCGTATCTTTCCGACTTGTATCTTTCCTCAAAACTCGTAACAAAGTGCCCTGAGGGGATGACCGAAAGATATTCTCCATTCCAAACCACTAAAACTTATAACTCGTGAATTCTCAAGTAACATCACCTTAAGCTTAGATCTTATAACCTTACTATATCCTCGGTCTCCCGTTTCACACTATTGCCAACATGGCTCCTTCGGGTGAGTCTAGAAACTTGACTCATCTTTTTCTCGTGGAAACATATCATCCGTTTCGTACCATGCATCCTCCACAACCTCCCGTTTACGTGCCACCACCATGAAACCTTACCTTCTTCTTGATCCACTAGATCTCTATGTCAAGCTTGAACCCTTTCCAGGTTCCAATCCGCGTCATTCCTCCATATTCTAATCTCGAGACCATTGACATTGAATCGTCGTGCATACACCAACTCTCAACATCGATCCGCTATATTCCACAATCTTGTTTACTCTTTCCTTCCGTGCTTGTTGCTAGGCAATCCCGCACACGTACGTTCTTGATTGTTGCCGGTCACATTATAGTTGGCCTCCTTGAGGTCATCGACTTAACTATCTTTTATGCTCTTCATATCACCTTTAGTCCGAAGGCTACCCTCCTCGGGGTACTCTTACTTTAACTCTGTTAATTCAGTCTACACTCTTAGACTCTTCTTTTTCATAGATAACTATATCCTTCTCGACCTTGTTGGGTCATATGACTCACCTTACTAAGCTTAACAACTTTCCCATGAAGTCCTTCCAGAGCACCTTTTTGCAAACATCTCTAACGTTTGGATAGCGTCCATCCACGTTCCTCTTGGGTTGGTAACTTAAGTCCTCTCATAATAGAAAGCTTCTTGTTGTGTTTCTCATCCTTTCGGGATCATCATCCACTCACTCTTCTTTCTTCTTAGAGTTTCTTGGCATTATCACAATTTCGGGAAACGGTCAACTCCACCAAGGAAATTCCACCATGTGAATCCTCATCTCGCCATTCTTCTCGTACTCCTCATAAGTCTGAAGAAGTCAACCCGCCGGTATCTTAGGGAACTTGACACTTCATCTTTTGGTGCCTCCATAAGCTTAACTTATGGGCCTACTAATTCTTTCGTCATTCCTTGATCATACGTCTCATCTCAACTCCCGTACTTAGGAGTGTCTAGGGAAAAACTTGCCTTGAATGGGATTGCCACTTGCAATCCTTTACACTTACTCCACTCCTTCCGTTTATCGCCACGTCACTTGGACTTCTTCATAAGTGGGTTGTCTTAAGTTTTTTTTATTTCCGCTCAATCATTGTTTCTTCAAAACCGCTCCACATCTCCATGTTACTTTTTTGTTGGTATTGATCTCGATTTATCTTAGGTTATTTTGAGTTTTCCTTCTACTTGTTCGTCCTCGCGGCAATACCTTCAATAGTCCTCTCATGGTTGATTTGACATCCTCAAAAGGAATTCAATGACACGTCAAGGTGTTCGCTAACACGTGATGCTCAACTCGATACATGAGTCGACTCGTCCTCGCATGCATACTTTTCTAAGTCCAACGGTTGTCCAAGGTGATGATGTCAAACTATCATCTTAACTATAAGGTCTTATATCTACTTACCCTACTATATATAATAAGCATATAAATATTAAGACTATATAAGCCTTGTGTCCATAATACTACCAACATATCATGCCACATGTATAAACTCATATAACTATAAAGGCCATGCAACCACTATAACATACCAAGTCCATCATGCATATCTAGAATCCGTATATACAACAAGCCCGAAAACAAATTACAATCCAACATGAATCCATAGTCCAAAACATCCTAAGTCCACAAGTCCATATATATATATATATATATATATATATATATATATATATATATATATATATATATATACATATATATATATATATATACATATATATATATATATATATACATATATATATATATATATATACATATATATAGAGTTTGGCTCACATGTAATCCCTTATAGTGTTCAATGAGAACACACGTTAACCATAGAATTGCTTTGATCTAATGGTCTTAATTAAACCAAATTTTAGGGAATATTTTACTCCACTCTCCAATTAAAGAGGGTGCATTACACTCTCCATAATAATTATAGTCAAATATGGTAGTTAGAGATTCTCTCCCTAATTGTTATTATCTTAATCTTCACATTTAAATCCAAATCTGATTTTCAACGTGAATTCATATTACACTTTTTTTCATTTCTCAATTCATCATTCACCATAATTGATATCAACAACATTTCTAAATCGATTCAATTATCATCTCCATTCTTCTAGTTAATATTGTACAAAAGTATTCCTCTGTGTTCATGAAAATATTCGTCAATATACTATTAAGAATTCATTCATAATACCAATATTACTCGTTCATGTCCAACAAATTTTAGTCGATTATTGATAACTGAAATTAATAATCAGTGGTACATAAATTATTTATTTATATAGTGAAAAATATACGATCATAATTTGAAGAGACCAATGTTTCAATCTTCGGACAATTCGCGAACATATACGTATACGAAGATATTCGACCATATTACTTAAAATATGCGTTAGTGTTACTAAATATATTCGTACATATGATATAATATATTCGTTGCAAAATTTAGTTATTCAATTGTTTCCAATAACTTGTCGCACATACACGGACAAACCACCACAAATCGCCGGATAAAAGACATATAACCACCGAATATTTACAACATTTAGTGTCGAATAAAAACTAAAGTACAATAATTCATGTATATGACAATGAAATAACAAATTTTATTCATCAGATCAAAGAAGGTTTCAAGCACCACAAAAACATATTGAATCTTAATCTAAGCAAAATCAACGTACTTCTCATTTTGCTAAATACATTAACATACATCAACGAATAAAAACTCAATAAACAGTGAATACAAATCCAATAGCACATGCTTCTCTTGTACTGTTGAGGATGAGGACAACCATGGATTCCGGTTGGTCTGCAATGATGACAAATTTGGAGTCGTACAAGAAGATTGTTGATGGTAATGATGTAATATCAACACGAGACTACGAGGATGAAGGAAAACGCGGCTTTTGAATAGCCTCGAGAGAAATTGATGGCGAGCGAGCCGTGGCGAGTTCGAGGGAGGAATGTTGGAAGGGTACCTGAGGCATTCGAGGGAGAGCCGTGGCGAGTTCAAGTCCGGATCTGCGAAGAAAACCGGCTGGCCAAATCTGGTATGGAGACGACGGTGGTGCCTTCATTGGACGAACGACAGCAACCCTAATCATCGTTGAATTGCCCTTACTCGCCATTGGAGTCGTTTCACAAATAATCGGTTATTGAACGATGATGGAAGATGAAAGATTTGAATGAGAGATTCTAGGGCAATATAAGGTAACAAATCTTTTTATATATAATAATGGAGCAAATTAAGTGAAAATTGATTTTCACGTGCAGCCAATTTCCCACTCTCATTCTAATTTGTTTTATTTTTATTTTTTTTCCCTATTTATTATGGTTAATCTTGACCATCTATTACTCTAATCTTACGGATTAGATTTGTTCTCATTGTACACTATAAGGGTTGTTTACATGAGAGTATGATTCCATATATATATATATATATATATATATATATATATATATATATATATATATATATATATATATATATATATATATATATATATATATATATATATATATATATATATATATATACATATATATATACATATATATATACATACATATATATATATACATAACATAATAATCAATAACTACGTCGCCGAGGTCCCCGGAGGAAGTGGTGGTCCCGTACATACTACCCCAACTGACTCATGCATATGAATTTTGAAAACGAAAAGTCAGAACCCGTGGGGGTTCTGTTTATTCCTCATTCGGCCTTTAGAAGGTTGCGAGTGCCAATGTTGTCAACCTAGAGCTCTGATACCACTTTGTAACACCCCGAATCCGCAGGATATCGGAATGCTACGGGAGAGACCTCACAATGGGTCCCGACCCTTAGCTTGACAACAATTTCACCGGACCTTTCCAACAAGGCACAAATAAAGGCCAAAACCGAAAACAAGTTTAATAAAATGACATGATTCCCGAACACAACGAAAGAAAAGACATCAGCCGTCCATAAAACAACGCCAAATACACAATATATACAACAATAATACATGGACTCAAATCCCCAACTCGACCTATGATGTACGGAACCCCGGCTGCCCACTCCTCCGGATCACTCGGCCACACCTAACCTGCAATTCAACTACAACAATTAGTATAAAACCGTTAGCTCACATTCTAGGCATTATAAAGATAACAAAGGCACAAACACACACACATAAGCACACACAACACACATTATGCTCATATACATACACTTCCGGTTCTTATTCTCTTTTTAGGTTATTCCATATCTAATTCATTCATTTAAAGTGTGACACGAGAGTCTTATAACTCTCGCCTCTGTCCCCGTGTTGGCTGAGCCAGTGGCTGCCCCTGCGGCTCCTGGTGGCCGCCCCTGCGACTTCTGTTGGCCGCCCCTGTGGCTTAAGGTATTGGCCGCCCCTGCGGTTTTGAAGATCCGCCCCCGCGGTCGAACAGCAGAGGGTGCTCAGCGATGGCTTCTTCGAAGATTTCTTGTTGTGTCTTGGCCTCCTAGCTTCCTTTCTTGGCTCCAGCACATCCACACACATAAACATCATCAACACAATAGATCTAAGCTATATCTGAGCACATGCAACACAAAGAGGAAGAAAGCTAACAATCCATGGCTTCCATCATTGGAGCTCAAGGAAGGAGATGAAGATGAAGAAATGGAGAGGGAGGAAAGGGCTTACACTTACAAATCCGGATTTGTAGCTCAACTCTTTGCTGGACATCAAACAAGAAGAAGCATGGGAAGATCATCAAGAAGGGCTTCCAAGTGCTTCCAAGCCAAAGAGAGGAGAAAGAGATAAGGGAGAGGAGCTTTCACGTGAAATCAAGAATGAGAGGAGAGAGAGAGAGAGAAAGGACAAGATTACAACCAAAAGGGGAGCTCAGAGGTCAGCTGACCCATTCTCCCAAAAACGCAAGGAACCGAGGGGTCCAAAAGAAAAGGTGGAAAACAAGAGGTCGGAACGAGATTTTGGAATAAAACCCGACGCTCAGCACTTCGTGCTTGCGTGAAAACTGAGTCGCGCCTACGGTAAGGTCGATAAACCGCTCAACACCCGGAATAAAAATTCCAAATGTTACAGATATAAGTATGAATTTTGTTGTAGGTTTGACAAGGACTAAGAAGGGGAGAGATTCTATATTTGTGGTTGTTGATCGTTTTTCTAAAATGGCTCATTTTATCGTTTTCCATAAAACTGATGATGCATATAATGTAGCTAACTTGTTTTTCAAGGAAGTTGTTAGATTGCATGGAATTTCAAGAACTATGCGATAGAGAAGTCAAATTCCTTAGTTTCTTTTGGAAGTCGCTTTGGGGAAAGCTAGGTACAAAGTTGTTGTTTTCAACTTCTAGTCATCCTCAAATGGATGGTCAAAGTTGTTGTTTTCAACTTCTAGTCATCCTCAAATGGATGGTCAAAGTTGTTGTTTTCAACTTCTAGTCATCCTCAAATGGATGGTCAAACGGAGGTAACTAATCGGACTTTGACTACGATTTTACGAGCTGTTTTGAAAGATAATTTGAATGCTTGGGAAGATGTATTACCACATGTTGAATTTGCTTAAAATCGTACCTAGCATTCATCTACTAACCTAACGCTGTCTGAGTGTGTTTATGGAGTGAATCATTTGACTCCCTTTGATCTTTTACCGTTGCCTTTAGAGGAGCGAGTAGATTTTGTTACAGGAAAGCATGTGGAGTTCATAAAGGAATTACATGAGACAATGCGCTCACGGCTGGAGCAAAAAGGGATTTTCGTTGCTTCCAAAGCAAATCGGAATCGGAAGGAGATGCTATTCAAACCCGGAGATCTTGTATGGTTGCATCTGCGGAAGGAGCAATTTCCGAAAAAGCGGAAGTCTAAATTATCTCCACGTGGAGACGGACCTCTTAAGGTCAAGAGGAAAGTTGGTGATAATGCTTATGTTTTAGAGCTTCCAGCTGACTATGGGGTAAGTCCCATCTTCAACGTTGGTGATTTAAGTCCATACGAGCTTAGAGATGAGCGTAGCGGAGATTCGAGGACGAATCCTTCTCAAGAAGGGGAGTCTGATGTGAGACCATCTCCAATACAAGGACCAGTTACACACTCAAAGGCTAAAGCATTAAAAGATAAGCCAACAACTCCTTCACCTTCACCTTCACCTTCTTCAGATTCGATTATAGATTGAGCGATCACACGACCAAGAGCTAAGGCAATCCAAGATGAAGTTACGGATCTTCTCATGACATTTACCCTCAAGGAAACTCTCATCACTCTCATGAGTTCCTTAGTGACATTGTTGGCTGTTATAGAAGAGCCAAGCCACGACCAAGAAGATACATCAAGCAAGGAAGAAGGATAAGAGCAAAGAGGAGTTTCAAAGAGGAAAAATCGACCGATCTCCCAAGAAGATCGACCGATTTTTCTGTAGGAAACTCGATCGATTTTCGTATCTAATTTCCTTCACTGGAACGAGTTGCAAAAGATCCGGCCATGATCTTCTATCTTTTAGCAATTATATCTTGTTATAATTCCTTAAATCTCTCACACTATCTTAAAGAATTATTTAGATTCTATCTTTTTAGATTTTATATTTTATATCTTTTAAAGATATCTTCTCTATATTATCTTTTAAAGGATATATTTTATAGATCATATCTTTTAGAGTTTATAGTTTTATATATTTGAAAGATATCTTTGCAAGATTATCTTCAAATATATTTTCCTAGTTTTAGTAGAATTAGTCTCCCTTATAAATAGCTTTAGTGGGGGAGATTGTTTGGTAAATTAGATTTGATATATTTTTCACATATTGTGTGAACTTACAGCTTTGCTTACGAAGCTGGTATTTTATTCATTCCTATTCAATCATAGAGAGAGCCTTGATTGAATCGTTGTGAAGTTCTTGCTAGATTGTGCTTGTGTGCGTTAATCTTGTTGAAGGTTGGTCCTCCTAGTCAATCCTAGTCCCTCTTTGTGCTTGTCTTACTTAAAAGACTTGTGTAAGGTTAAAGAAGTGCGGGTTAAGGTGATCTTCTCATTTAAGGGCTTTGACACATCATTGGTCAAGGTTCTTTTGCGGAACTATCTTGGTTCATATCTTCCTATATCTTTCATTTATCATTGCATAATCAGCTTCTTTTCTTTCCATATCATTCACTAATCCGTGTTCTGGGTTTATCGAAAAATCGCCATGTTCTTGGAGAAAATCGGCCGATTTATCCTATAGAACAATCCAATTTTTATCCCAGTTAAGGACTTTCAATCTAGATCGGGAACTGCAACTTATCCCCGCATCAGTGATTTTGATTGTGTGCCTTGATGGGCAGGATTAGAGTATCTTCCTACGGGAGACAGAGTACGGTATTATCGGTTTGATCCTTGAGACGAGGTAAGTCCCCGGACTTACTTAGCTAGCTTCGATGTATGAGTATGATGTGTGATGGTGGTGTGTGTTTATAATTGTTGTGATAACGATTAACCGGGTTAGGAAGATCACGTTTATTGTTTGTATCATGGCCCAAGTGTATGATAACCGGGCGGTGACCACTTGTCCAGTTCAAAATGGGGAAACTGGGAGGCTCTTTGCGACCAGTCCAACACGTGATGCATTCACATCAAGTAAAAACCTGTTTGGTGAAAGGGGACATGGACGAGATCGTTATGATTCTCGTTTCACACCATAAATGGAATTAGTAAAGGGATAACGTAATGGAAGATAATAATTCGGACTTGTGTGCTACCATGTTATGTGCTTATATATGTGTGTGTGTGTGTCTTTACCATCCTTCTTGTGCTTAGAATGCTAGCTAACGGTTTTATACCGCCTTGTAGATGTCTTGCAGGTTAGGGATGTTGGCGAGTGATCCGGTACAGTGGACAACTAGGGTTCTGTACATTATAGAACGTTATTGGATTATTATTATTATTGTTGTTGTTGTCATTTTTGGAAACGTTCTGGTTGTTTTGTAAGAACTCGGCTGGATTCCTTTTTTGTATCTTTCAGGTCATGTTTTAAATTGCATTAATGGCTATTTTGGTTTTTACTATTGTGTCTTGTTGTAAGTTCTGGTGAAATTGTTGTCAAGCTAAGGGTCGGGGCTCATTGTGAGACCCTAGCTCGTAGCATCCCGAGTCCCGCGGATTCGGCATGTTACAGATTCTTTTAAAATTTTGGATTGTTGTAAGAAACTCGCCCCAAAATCCAAACTTAGTCAAAACTGTACAATAACTCATGGTCGTGCCCACATCAACGGCTGTCGTGGAGCAAACATTTAGTCAAGGAGGGAACATGCTCAATTAAAAGAGAACCCACTTGAAGCCCAAAAAGTTGAAGGCACAAGTTTGTATTTAAGATTGAATAAGGGCGGATAAGGGAGGATAAGCGAAAACAACGAAATGCCCCGGCGTATGACCCAAAATCGGATTCCAACTCCGATGATGGGGGCACAACTTCTGATTCCGAGGTATAAAGGTAACCGGGGTAACTTATTATTGTGCTACAAATAAATGTTGTTATGGTCTCCTTTGTACATAATTATGTTGTGTTACATCATACATGGATTGACAATTGAGTGTACTATTTCTGAAATTTTCTTGTTTATTGTACAATTTGTCAACCTTGATCGAGAACACATTATTTAGTGTTCATGGTGGTCTTTCTCAAAAAAATTATCTGCAAAATGGAACTAGAGACAAATAACATCACAAACATTAGCTTATATAGGATTCGAACTTATATCTTTGTGCGTAAGCACATTGCTCTTCGTTTGAGGTAATAGGCTAAACAAATAATTTACTAGTGTATGTGCAATGAAAATAACATACATAATAGGCAACTTATAACAATAATTTAGTGCCCATAGTGTCATCCCATATCCACTTGCAAGCTCGTAATCTCCATGAATGTTATTTGCAACAATTGTCATTTCAAAGGTGCATTGTCATCCTATCCCGGTGTTCATGGATAATTGTTGTGAGATTATCTTCATGGATAATTTGTTGTGAGCTTTTTATCCCGTTGCAAGTCAGAAATAGGTCTTGAAGTGAAACTTACTGATGTTATTGAGTACTTGAGACTCGCCCTGTTACATTTATGTCTAACTCGTTCTAGCTTGATTTATGAGGACTCACAAAGGTCAACACACTTAACACACTTTTATTCAGTCTTTTAATAACAGGTCTTGAAGTGAACGTTTAGTTCAAAAAATTCGTTATGTTGAGGTTCGAAGCCTTTCATTCTTGGTGTAGTGCACGCCCAAGCCAAAGCTAGATGGTATCTATTATATAGCAAAAGTTAAACAAAAGACTACTCCATAAAAGAACTTTATAAAGGGGGTAATAAAATAGCAGTTTGCACATTAACTATAAGGAAGTGTAAAGCATAAACATACATCATGAAGGAATCGTCTCAAGATTGCGCTACAACAAGTTGGTGCACCGAGTTTCGTATCTAGCTCACCATGAAACTGCACTAAAGTAAATGAACATAAGAGCTTCAACATATAAATCAAATAAAATTATAGAAAATCCTGCTTCGTAATAACAACTTGTTTTTAAAATTAAGGCTCGTCTAAGTAAGCAACAAATGTTATCATCGGTATTCGGTACTAAAGCACGCTCATTGCAGAGATAAACTCGACACTAAAATTAAAAAGTTGTGTAGTGAAATCTCACCTGAGGATCCGACCCGGAAAAGCAAGAAGCAAATCAGACGTGGTATTACACATGTAGGTAATTTTGTACAATCAAATTACTACCAACTCTGACTCCACTTTCAATAGTTTTATTGGACATTATATCGAACAACTGGTATGCATCATGCTCAATACAAACGACAACCACTTTGGCACCCTTTGTTCCACCAATTCAGTTCAAATCAACTAGATGAAAGCTCTACAATTCAAGTTCAGAAGAAGGGGGAAAAAAGAGGATTTGTAGATGAAAGCTCTACATTATATTGTTTCTTTATTCATCGATTAACTCGAGTTTAGGAGGAAAAAGAGGAGAAGAAGATTGCTACTTGTGCCAAACTATATTTTGGATTGATGAGTCGATGATGAAGTTCAATGTTGGGACGAAGAAAATTTTAGAAAAAATGTTGTTTTGGAGAGATGTTGATTTGGAGAGATATAGTTAGCTTTTTTTGTTTAATTCACATCAATCTCAACCCTTTATTGTGATTAACGGTGGAGATTTGCTGAACCTCACCATGAAGTTGAAAAGAAACTTCATGGAAGTCAAACTACAAAAATATACATATTTGGTTTTGTTAAATTAAATAACAAACTTAAATATCTATCTGTAGGTCAAGAGTTTTCTGCACTTATATAGACAACGACTCTTATAATAGTAGGTCAATGACACACGTATTAGTATATCAGTGACCCACATAAAATTTGGTCAACAACCCACGTAAATGTAGGTCAACGACCCACACACGTTAGGTCTTCAACCCATATAACATATATTAATCTGGTATGAATAATAATTATACTTGAACTTAGCCAAAATGTCAAGAAATATATGATTCGATTCGTTCAATCTTCAAAGTCTCTATTTATGCAAGTTCTCAAACTATCAATCTTATTTGTAAGATAGAAAATATTAAGAAAACTCTTTCAAAAATAAAACCTCAAAATTAGATTAAAAAAGGATTTGTTTTAACTTAAAAAATCGTTACAAGTTCAATAAAAAAAATTACGACATTAAGTGTGAGAGCTCAATTTTAAAATATTGTTTCTACGTCACGCCACGTCGGTTTAAAGTAAAGTATATAGATTAGGTGCACAAGATTTAGTGTTGGAAAGATCAGTAACTTTTTAAATCTATCAAGTTACAAATTACCAGTTTAATGCATTTTATTACTTCAACATTTGCCCCAAGTTCAGTTTCTTTGCTCCTGAATCGAAAGCCAACGGTTGTAGGCTTTGTAGTTCTCTGGGCAACGATGTATTGATTCCAACTACTAATTCTCCAATGCCGTTCTACGGTCTAATAGATCACACAGAAGACTCCTCATTTTGTCGACGGAAACGGGTTTTAGTAAAAAACCATCTATAGCTGCCCTGTTGCAGTTTTCTCTGGTTGTATTATCAGCCATTTCACTCAATGCTATAACTAATGGCTTGTCATTTCTCTTTGAGAATATCTTGTGAATTTGGAGGGCGACATCGTAGCTATCTACCCCAGGCATAGAAACGTCCAGAAAGACGAGTTTATACTCCGGTGAGACACATAGTAGACACTCCTCACCCGTGCATACAGTTGTTACTTCACATCCTAGTTGTGTTAGAAGACCTCCAGTGATTGATCTGCTAATCCTGCAGCATTGAGAGAGCGTTCGATCAGGAATATATTAAGCTTTGTATTAGGCAGCATGATCTTAACAACGATTAGGAAAGTATGTTAGTTAGTAGTTACCCATTCTCATCCATTACAAGAGCTTTGAGTCCTGACAAATTTATTTGAGCACGGTTTGCTGACAGGTTAGGAACTAAAGCCAGCCTATTCTCCTTCGATCTCTGATCAGAGTTTCCGAGTTTTACAATGAAGGTAGCAGTACAACCCTTGCCAATACCATCACTTTCAATCCAGATGTTCCCTTCCATAAGGTTCACATATCTGTAATTTAACACAAACAGTTACATATTGGCAACTGGATCCAGAAGAAAAGGAAAACGAAAAAACAACATGAATAAAGATTAAACATTTTACACAATACAGTTGAATTAACTATTTTATTAGCAAGTATGCTAGTTACCTCTTACAAATTGCGAGTCCAAGTCCATTTCCAGAACTTTTAATTCCAGCTGATTGGCTTTGAGCAAACTTAGTGAACAGTTTGGGAATATCCTGTGGGTTGATTCCAGGCCCGCTATCCTTCACCTAAATGAGGAGGATAGGGAATGCATCACGAAAACAAACGAGTACTGCACTCATTATTAAACAGAAACAATAGATGAATAAAACCTGCACACATAAGTGGAATTGACAGTCAGTTGAGACTGGTACAAGTTCGGGCAACTGAGGCTCGGATCTTGCTAGAGCGACTGTAACCGAAATACTTCCTTCTTTGGAGAACTTGACAGCGTTACCAACAATATTTATTAAGATCTGCTTAAGGCGTTTTTCATCTCCAACAGCATATTCTGGTAAATCCTGAGCTAGGTGTAAGGAGATTGGCAATTTCTTGACAGATGCTATAGGCTTGATCAAAGTACAGACCTGTGTCAAAAGAGAGGCAACCATGTCTTCAGTTCCAAAAGGAGAGAAATGTATGTAGTAAAATGCGCGAGGATTCATACCTCCGTGAACACGGCATGCAAATCAAAAGTTACATTGTCGAGTTTAAGGGTTCCATCTTCAACTTTAGAAATATCCAGCACGTCGTTTATGAGAGTAGCAAGATGATTACTACTCCTTAGTATAGTTTCTACCATCAGGCGTTGATCAGGGGTTAGTTCAGTTTCTTGCAGAAGAGAGTAAAGTGCTATAATTGCATACATGGGAGTCCTCAGTTCATGATTCATTACTGCTAAGAAATCATCCCGGGCATGGATGGCAGTTTCTGCTTCCCTCTTAGCCATATCAAGGGCCACATTTTTCTCCATAAGTTGTTCTCGGGCCTTCTTTGATTCTTCTAGTATTGCTGCATGAGATAGAGCAACTGCAACCTGGATTAACAGAATGCAGATGTTCACCAATAATCGAAGAAGCAGCATAGAGAACTAGAAACAGCTTTAGCTATGATAGGATGTAGAAATACAGGAACAACTAAATTATATTTCCACTAAAAAACTTCTAAAAGATACTTTTTTATATTAATTATTATTTCAAAAGTCCCTATAGAATTCAAAGGAACTTATAGGAAACAAACACAGAAAATTTTGCAATAAACAAAGTGATGCTTCAGATGCTAAATCTCCTTGAATCTTTGATAGGCCATAAATAGATTTCATTCCTAATTTCCTACATCACACGAAATGAGTTACATTTTTGACAATACAATATACTATAACAAGCAAGCATGTACATACCTGGTCAGCAACTACTTCAACAAGCTCGAGTTCATGATAATGCCACTGTCTTGCAGTGTCAGATGGAAGTATTAAAACCATCAATGCATAACTTTTAGTTGATAGTTCATTCCAGTCCTTAATCTGGAAATTGGAAAGATGAAGAAGCGGCACACGCACAGCAACTACCTCTCCTGGCATGTATATCCCAGTTACAGGTCTAATTCTAGCTACTGGACAGTTAGGGGAGATTTTAACAGCCCGATTGGTCCTACAAACTTGGTTTATTACCGGAAGTTCTATGGGTATGGTAAACCCAACAGGATTTTCCTGGAGAAGAGTGTAAGAAAGTTGCAGCTCTAATCTATCACTTGTAGGCATCCACAATGCACACTCTTCTAATGACAAAGTTCTACCCAACTCAACTAGAGTGGTTCTAAGAATTGTATGTTTATCAAGGGTGCTTCTGATCTCATGAGTTAGCATTCTCACGTGCCTCCCCGTTTCTTCTTGGGTACGAATGAGACCCACCTCTCGATCAAGCTCTGCAGCTTTATTTTTCAAGAAAAGTTCCCTTGTTTTAACACCCAGTAGGTCAGGGATGATATGCACTAGCATAAGGGCAGTTATGCATGATACAACGGCACAAAAAACCTTTGCAACGGTCTGAATCTGTTCAACCATTCTCGTGTGTACGCCGAACATCCACAAATTAATTAGATGTGTATTTCCACATAGAACAATAAAAGCACCAAACTGAACCAACACCCATTTATATGGAAACACAGAAGATTTTGTAACGAAATAGATTAATTCGAAAGGTATGGAGAATTCTCCGAGTGCAATGAAGATATCTGATATGAACTGATACTTCACTAGTAGATCATCAGACGGCCATTGCGGTTCAACACAATTGCACCGCTCCATTGAAAAGCAAACCACTCTATTAGACCTCCACTTAACTGCATAAAGAAATCAAGAAACAAAAAGTTGACACATCTCATAGATTGACATTACCCAACTTAACAAATATATTAGAACTCATAGGCCAAAAAATTTCATGGATCCAAGTTTAAAGTAATAACAAGAGACAGTCTCGTTCATAATGCCTTAGAACTATGACATTGTGACTCCTTCCTATGTATGTACACTATGCAGCTGCACTGCATGCAGCAATAACTTCAAATTTCAATATATAATATTTTCTTACATACTACTTGTAGAACACATGAATGGCAAAGGCTCAACAAAAGAAACATTTTGTAACAAGATAAATGCTGCAGAGTGACAGCAAAATGACTAACAGGATTTCCATACAACAAAAATGAACTCTTTCTCAATCAAACCAAATTCATTCTTTTTCCTAGTCATGCCATGTACAACAGTAACAGCAGAACAATGACCCATTAGCCAATTATAGTGAATTGGTCACCCTGAAATTGATTATTCCAAGCATCCAAAAGAATGATATCTCAAAATCCACTTAAATATAACAACCAAAAACTATTCAAACAGGCTAAATCAGTAATCAACATTCATTGTCAATCAGCCCAAGGGAATCTCAGTCAAAGAGAAATTGCAAGAAATAGTTATTGAATTATCAAATGAGCTTCGCTCAAAGTAGACAGAGGGGCTCGTTTGGTATGGATACCAAAGATTGTAGGCATCAGGTATATGAATATGAGAAATATCACTATTGTTTGCATATCAACTCATGTTTTATATCTTATATGTAAAACTGAAACCCATACCCATAATCTGATATCCAAACGGTCTATACATATCATAGAAGAATAAAAACACAAACTGCAATCACTTGAACAAAAGTCATACAACAAAACGAAAACCAAGCAATAGTGAACATAAAATTGGAACTCAAGAGAAAAAAGAAACTGATAGAATCGAAATCATGCCTTGACTCCCTCGCCCTGTTGAGAGTAAAGGAACTAAAAGACTTCAATCCGTCACTTAGCTGAAAGCTTGTAAGGAAAACCCTGAAGGCCTGAAAAGACGATTCAGTATCGAGATTTCCGCTCAAAGAGTATGGGGACATGAAATATTTTAAAATGTGGAGACACAACACGTCGTCGTTTTGGGGTCAAATTCGAGGTGGGCCCCAGCGAGCTGGAGAGTGTCCAATATACTCCTATTTCAAGGTTTATAGTCACTTTGCACATGCCAGATTGTATACACGTGTCGCATGGAGAGTGCGTTGGGTGTCCACTTCAGTTAAAAAAACCATATACATTACCTAAAAGTTAGTTATGCTACATTATTTCCTTTTATAATACGGAGTTGTTAGTGTTCCGTATAATAATATGGATAATGCTCCTACGTCAGTCTATTTATTATATTAATGTATACATATATTAAAAAAGAGAAAACTACACAAAACCACCCTTAATAATCACTATCTTGCAAGGAACCACCCTTTATAAAAATTTTAGCATGAAACCACCCATAATATTCATCTATGTGCAATAAACCACCCTTATAATATTTTTTACATAAAACCACCCTTAATTTTTAAACAATTGCAATTAACCACCCTATACTACTTGAAATTAAATCAAATAATTTAAAATTGAAGCATAGACAAGATATATTTACATTATTAATATTAATACCATTAATAGTATCGATAATTTGGCTAAATATTATAATTTATAGTAGAGAATAATCAAAAATAATAATATAAGTTATTACCTATATACAAAAAAAATAATTTAATTTTAAAAATTATTAAACTTCATACAAACTAACGAATACAAAATCAATTCTATTACAACCTCAATTCCGACTAAATTGATGATTTGTTACCGGATCTAATTTATTTTTTAAAAATTCCACTTGTTTCAGTTGGCCAATAATCATGTTGTTAACATAATTTTCATTTTAAAAAAAAATGGAAAAAAAAAATATGGGTTAAAAAATTTTCAAAATAGTAATGAAAATTTTAAAATGAAAAGCTTTTAAACTATTGAAAGTTTGAAACTAATTATGATATCAATATTAATTTAATATAATAATAAAATTTAGCTTGTCAATTCTTCAATTTCAAATTATTTGATGTAATTTAAAATAATATAGGGGGTTAGTTGCAAACCCGTAAAATTAAAGGTGGTTTTATGCCAAAAAAATTATAAGGGGTGGTTTATTGCAAAAATATGAATATTAAGGGTAGTTTTATGGTAAAAAAATTATAAAGGGTGGTTCTTTGCAAAAGAGTGATTATTAAGGGTGGTTTTGTATAGTTTCCTCATTAAAAAAAGTATCAAATAAATATTTTTGTAAGGAGAACTTAATCAATACTTAGTACTTACGTATTGTATCCTCGAGGACCCGTAAACGTGTCAGTCGGGTGTGACCCATGAATTGGATTATTGGACTACATAAAGTGGGTCTACTACATCCAAGCCCAAATATATTGGGTTTCAACTTTGATTAGTAAATCTAAGAAAAACTCATCGTTTTTCTTCTTTAAAAAACAAATAGTTATAATATTCCTGATATTTCTTTAATTTTTCAATTAATTTATTTATGGCTCAATGCAGTAACTTAATTAAGGTATGAACCGTCTGCTCCTGAACCGACTCAAACCGTCGAATTTTATTATTTTTACGTTGTGTTTGTTTGAATTTTCTCATTTTCTTTCTTTTTTTTTTTTTTTTTTTGAAACGGAAAGCGGTTAGAATGGACTATCTTCTAGAGGTAGTCCATCCTAAAACATCCTTGCGGATGAGAACACGAAGTTCGGGATCGTCAGAAAAGGGTGTGTTGGGGGTTCGAAATTCCCAAATGGGTCAATCGGTCATCAACACAGTTGATTTCTCTGAACACATGTCTGACCTGGACTTCCTCAAAGAAGCGAAGATCCAGTTTGGAGTCGGATATGATCATCTCGATCTCCCAGGGACAGCACCAAAGTCCTTGAAGTGCTTTGATAACACATAGATTATTACCCTCAATTTTGATCTTTTTGATATTGAGTCTTATTGCTTCTTTAAGACCAGCTTTTAGAGCGAAAGCTTCTGCTTTGATTACCGAGTTAAAGTTATTTTTCTTAGCATCCAAACTAATAACTTTGCCATTATGATTTTGAATAACATAACCAATAGACGTTATGCCCGAATCGAGTTTTGAACCATCAAAATTAAGTTTATGAAATCCATGTTTGGTTTGTCCCATTTGATGTTATTTTTTTTTTCTTGTAGAGGATTTGTTATTTTTTGGGATGTGTTTAAAGTCGTATTCGTCCTCATCCGTAAAACGAGTTTTCCAATTATGGAGTTGGTTTTTGGTGAAGTTTACGAAATCATGGTCCGATCCACTAGAATCGTTATTAAAGATGGTTTTGTTCCTGAAGAACCAGATACTCCACCAAATAGTTGCAAGGCGAGTAAAGTTGTTAATACCGATCTTGTTTTTTTATCTCTTGTAATATTTCATGGACTTTTTTGTTATCTGTACTAATGGTGTTTAGGTTGGTTAAGATGGAATTGTCAATTCTCGCAATCACATTTTTACTGTAGGGGCAATCAATAAGAATGTGAAAAAGATCTTCAAGTTGGTGATTGCAGAATTCACAGTTTTTTGTAACTGCGATTCTTCTTTCGTTAAGTTTTGCTTTAGTAGGAAGACCGTTTCTTGAGATTTTCCATATGAAGTTTTTAATTTTTGGTTGGGTGTCTAATTTCCATATCCATTCGCAAGAATAGTCAGGAAGCCAGCCAGATTCTTTCTCAATCATTTTTGAAGGTGATTTCGTGGAGAACCAACCATTCGAACTGCTTCTCCAATATAATATGTCTTGTATTTCGTTTGTTGGGATAATTTTTCCATAATTTTTTTTCTAATTGCTGGGCTGATGATATTTTGTAGTTCATTTTCAATTTTGTTGGTATCCCATTCATTTGATTTGATGAAATGGCTGACTTTAATATGTGAATTGATTAGATTTGTGTTTTGTACCAATTTTATTAGAGGGGTCATTGTGACCCAATTATCTTGCCAAAAATTGATGGTTTTGCCATTGCCCACCTGCCAAATAATTCCGTTTTTAAACTCGGATTTGAGCTTTATTAGATCTTTCCATTGCCAAGATGTTGAGCCTTTTAGGTGATACTGTAGTATATTAGTATTCCTCAGGTATTTTTCATTTACCATTTTCACCCATATGTTTTCTGGTTCAGCGAGAATTTTCCAAATTAGCTTCATTTGAAGAGCTTTATTAGTGGTAAGGGATTTTCTTAATCCGAGTCTGCCGTTTCTTTTTGGTTTACAAATTGAGTCCCAACTGATCAATGGCCTATAGTTATCGCCTTTGTTCCAAAAGAAGTTTTTATACGTTTTATCGAGTTCATTCAAATTATGTGTTGGTAGCATAAAGCCTTGCATCACAAAGGATGGTTTGGTCGCTAAGTTATGCTTTATAAGTATGTTTCTGCCTTCTTGTAAAAGGGAACTTGCTTTCCATTTACGGAGTTGTTGCTTAGTTTTATTATTAATGTTGCTAAATGTCTCTTTATTGACTCTACCATTAACAATTGGGCAACCAAGGTAGTAATCAAGAGAGGTTGTGTGTTCCATATTAAGGATATTTTTTAGGTCAGTGATGCAACTCATGGTCGTGTTTTTAGTAGTTTGGAATGCGGATTTGAGGTAGTTGATTTTTTGTCCAGAGATGGAGCAATATGTTTCCAGGATTTCTTTCGTTCTAAGGCAGGATTTCGAGTTTGCTTTAGTAAAAATGATCATATCATCTGCAAAAGATAAAAAAGGGATTGGGGTTGCGTTTCTGCATACGGAGAAACCAATATGGTTGTCGTAATTATTACAGTCATTTTGAATCATTTGAGTAAGGATTTCTGCTCCCAAAATAAAAAGGTAGGGGATAAGGGGTCTCCTTGTCTGAGTCCTTTTTCAGGGAAGAATTGTTCAGTAGGTCCATTGTTAACCAGAACTGAGAAAGAAACAGTGGAGATACATTCCTCGATCCATCCCACAAATTTTTTTATTGAATCCGAATTTTTGGAGAATGCGTATAATAAATTCCCAGCTGACTTGGTCGTATGCCTTCTCCATATCAAGTTTAATGGCGGCCCACCCTTCCTTGCCTTTCTTACTCCGAAAAGAGTGGAAGATTTCATGTGCAATGAGAATGTTATCATGTATTGACCTTTTGGTCACAAAATCTCCTTGCAGAGGGTGGATCAGTTTTGGCATTATGGGCTCCATTCTATTCGTAATGATTTTTACGATGATTTTGTATACTGTTGAACAGAGGCTAATAGGTCTAAATTGATTAATATTTGTAGGGTTGTCTACTTTGGGATTAATGTTATGAAAGTGTGATTTAATTGTTTGAGTAGTTTCCCACTTCTGAAAAAATTCTTAATTGCTTTTGAAAAGTCATTTCCCACTATGTGCCAATATTTCTGGTAAAACCCGGCGGACATACCGTCTGGTCCTGGGGATTTGTCACATCCGATGTCAAAGATAACATTTTTAATTTCCTCATTTGTTGGTGGTTTAGTGAGTCTTTCATTGTCTTCGTTACTGACTTCGTTCTTGATGAGATGAAGTTTTTCTTCCAATAGGTTTTTATTCAGTGGGGAACTAGTGAATTTGGACACAAATTCTTTTCTAACTTCCATTCGGATTTCATTTTCAGATGAGATAATTTCCCCGTTTGTATCAATTAATTCCTTTATATGTTTCCTATTTCTTCTTCCGGTAGCAATCCGGTGAAAGTACTTTGAGTTTGTGTCAATATTTTTCAGATTTTTATTCTTTGTTCTTTGTCTCCAGTACCGTTGATGAAAATTAATGAGATGATTTTGTTTAATCAGAAGATTTCTTTGGAGAATTTCAATTCTTTGGTTTGAGTTAGGCGGTGATAAGCCTTGAATATCTAGGAGTTGAGATTCAACTTCTTTAAGTTGTTTGAAGATATTTCCAAAGTTTATTTTACTCCATTCTCTGGCTTTAGTTTTTAGAAGTTGTGTTTTCCTTATGAGATTGAACATTTCGTTCCCCCTGAAGTTAGCTCTCCAAGTTTGTTTAACGATGTTTTCAAATGCTTTGCGTTTAGTCCACATCATTTCGAATTTAAATGGTTGTGGGGTGAACGGAATTGAATCTGCGAGTTCCAAAGAGATTTGGCAGTGGTCCGAGATTGTGAAAGCATGATTTTTTTGTTTTTAGAAGAGGGTACCAATGAAAAATTTGGTTGTGAGCAAGAACACGGTCTAGTTTTTCAAGGATATTATTTGGCCCATCACGTTTTTTCCTCCAGGTAAATTGATTGCCCGTTGTTTGGACGTCATCAAGATTACAAATATTTTTGAAGTTAATTAGTCTATTAAATCTGTTGGAATTTATTGTGGCTCCTCCTTGTTTTTCCGAATGATCTTGGATTTTATTCAGATCTCCCATGATAATGCATGGTGTAGGGGATGCTTTAATTAGGTTGGTCAATGAGTCCCAAAACATATTTTTTGATCCTTCCTGGGGTGGAGCATAAGTAAAGATAATGTTCATTTTGCGGTTTTGGTTGTTGCACACCAACTCAATACAAATGAATCGGTCACCTTTGGAAATCAGATTAATTGATTGGTTTTTTAGCTGATATGCTTTCCAAAGTAAACATAATCCTCCTGATTTCCCAATTGCAGGACAATAGATGATGTTATCAAATCCTGCCGATTTCCAAAGGCGCTCTTCCGGTGGTTTTTCAGATTTAGTCTCTGCTAGAGTCATAATGTTTATATTATGAATTTTACAAACAGCTTCGAGGTTTATCCAGAGGTTGCTCCGGCCTATTCCTCTAATGTTCCAGAAACTTATTATCATAGAAATTTATTCGATTTTATTTTGATACGGAGTGTTCCATTGGTTTGTGATCCTATTCTCCATAGGGTTTTTAATGGGTTCATATCATCGTCATCGATTTTTAATTTCTTAGTAACATTTAATTTTATTTTGCTTATTGTTATTACTATTATAATTTTTGGGTCATAAATCATGGGTAATCTATAAATCATGGGTAAGATATTATTGTGATAATAGTCTTTTCTAGGCTTTGAGGCCTTTAGTAAACGCTTTTCAACAAATCAATTGTGAAATCAATTAATTTGATAATCCAGTATTTGTGAGATATATAGCCAAAGCAGCCATTCCGTCCATGAAAGACAAAATATGATGTTGTCAAATATAAAAAAGCACATACGCTATTAAGCCGTAAACAATCAGAGATGAAAGCTAGGTTATAGCATATCCTCTCTTGAGTTCTTTTGATGCAAAATAAAAACATCTCCCACTGCCGATCTTGATCAAGAACGAACTCGCAAATTGTAACCAGTAAAGGCAAGTAGCCATTGGTAATCTTGGGTGGGGTAAAATTGATACTCAACAAGGAGAAAAAGGTGTATTGAAGCCTTTTTCCAAATAACGTGTGTATACAAAAGAGCCTTGTATACTTTTTTGCCATAAAATGGTATACATTATCATGGGATAGTATCGTCTCAAATCGGATAAACACTGTAAATCTGTTTGAATTCAGAACATCCAAAACACTTGAAAATGCAAGAATTAAGCGAATTTGACTGGGTTGTAGCCCAAAGTAGATGGGGTGTAACCCAAGAAGATTGATAGTAGTATCGTAAATCGCAATGTTATTGCAAGTATTGTTATCCAAAAGCAAAGACATCAAGGTCATAAAGACCGAGTGGCAAAGACGATTAAGAGCAATTCCAAAACAGAATCGGTATAGATCATACATCCAAATGGGGTCACACTTTATTTGTTCCATTTGCAAAGGATTTACATAGGAAATCATCTTCATCTTCATCTTCATAAATGGTCTAGGACGTTGAAAGGCCAAAGGCAGGGGAAAAAAATTTTTCCTCAGAGCATAAGTCTCACCCTTTATGGTCTTGTCCATGAATTTGGTAGACAGAGTTGTACCCAGGAAATTCATGGTAACAATATCTGAGTGGTTAAACAATTCCTGCAAAGAACATAGAAGCAATGACAGAAGCAAAGCAAGCCATATCCAAAGCCAGAATATAAAGCTCAAGAAATGATCAGATTTCACAAGGGTGTAAAAGGGGATATCACTGTTAAGAAACAAGCAGAAGAAAGTCCCATTTTGGTGATAAAATTTTAAACCAAAGAGAAAAAAGCCAAAACACATATCACACATGGGCTGACTACCGAGGTTACGGTCATCCAAATTGTTGATCAAGCTAGTAAAGACAAGCCATATTGAGGAATAATTGGTAATCATTTGGTGACAATTAGAAGTGGTATTTAAGCACAAGCAAAAAGAGAATGGTGGACACCTGGATAGAGGTACTGTAACATTGTTGTACAGGCCCTTACAAGAGTAAATAGGCTTCTGAAATGTGTGATTTGTCAAAGCAAATTCATCGAGCACCGTCGATCCAAAACAAGAGCAAAAGCATCCTAAAGGGACTAATCCAAGAGGGCCAAACCAGGGTCGATAAGCTTGATGAGAGTCGCAGAAGATGCCATCAAAGGAGAGCGGGATCAGCCATCGGGTCTCTATTCTCAACCCCCATCTGTAGTCGAGATCCAGATCGGTGGAATAAAGAAGCACTATACAGGAAACTTTTTTCCTCACTTTTGCTGTTAAGAACAGGAAATCCGGCATTACCGGTCCACCGTCAAGGAGGGAGCATAGACGACGTCTGCAGGACCAAAGCCCCGTTTTGAAACCGAGTCGAAGCCCGTTGATTGTTTGAGAACGAGCATTGAGGACGCTATACTCCTTGAGATTTGAGATTGTGCGAAGAAAGGGCAGCACTTCAACAACCAGGGTTGCCTGATTTGAAAGAAGGGTTTCTTATTCGAGAGCAACAGACAGATAAGAGGCCGATTAGCGAGTCGAAGAATCGAACTTCACAGCTTCCGGTAGGATTTGGGGCTGGCGGTGGCTGCCTTGATGAAGGTGAGGGTTAGGTTTAGGTTTTTGAGAGAGGAACTTCTCCTGCCGTGTATAGCGCGTTGAATTTTGAGAAAAGGGGGTTTTCGGTGGTCATTTTTTAATTCAGCGAAAAACTATAGTTGAATTTCTTTCTCCTCTTGTTTTCTTGTATCTTTTTCATAATTTATAACTTATATTTTATTGTATCCACTTCATTTTTCATTTTCGTCTTCATACATTCGCAAACCCGAGGGACAACATTCCTTCTCATTTCTTCCTTAACACTCAAGAAAATGAAACTCAAATGCCCGAAATGTCACAAGGCGCATTTTGACAAGTACATCCACCGAAAATGCTTACATCCGAAATTTTTACGAAGCATTACACGAAGGGTGAGCCGGTGAACGATTATTGTCAAGTTTTATGAAACTAATGTCCAAAGGTGTACAAGTGAAAGATGAAAGGCGGCTACGAGACTTTGCAAATGCACATACAAAAAATCCATCACGAAAAGGTAGGGATATCACGGGGACAATCACAATTGTTCCACGGGTTTGCATCTTCTTCCTCTCGATCTCCCTTATTTATGTATAACCATAGTGAATAAAATTTAGGATTAGCCGATTTTATATGTTCTCATGCATTTCCATTTTCTTATGCGGAACATGAAGAAGTTCGAGCATATAACACTAAATATCTTCAACCTTCTTTTAAACCAACTTCTCGCAAAGCGGTTTCCAAATTAGTTTCTAAATCTTACGTACAAAAGAAAGAAAAAAATTGTTTTGATTTTGGCATCTATTTCACATCAAGTTGCTATTTGTAGTGATATTTGGAGTACACAATCGCAAAAACATTTTTACATGGACATTACTTTACATTTTATTGATAACGATATGTTTTTGCATTTCGTCATTTCAACAAAAGACATGATGCAACAAACATTCCAAACTTGATAAAAACGGTTTTACAAGAAATTAATTTATCATGTTTTTTCATATTCTTTGTTAATGCATCCTTTAACACCGCCGCCATAAACCATTTGGTCGAGGCGGCGGGACAATATTTGCAAACTTCTTTTACTCATTAAAGACGTGCACGTCATATTTTAAACTTATATATATGTTTAAGATGGACTTAAAATTTTAGCGGTTATGTTAAACCCATCACCGGCGTTATTGATCATATTTGACACTTCTCCGAATTGAGAAAAAAAAAGATGGAGAACATTATGTTTATCTAATAATGTGCATCCAATTGCATTTTCAAAAAACATTGGAACTCTACTTACAAATTACTTGATCAAGCCCTTCGTTACAAATAACTTTTACAAAATTTTTCCGTACAAAATATTTCTTGGTTAATTCTTGATTGTGAAAATGTTTGGCAAATTTGTATTGATTTTGTAATGTTTAAAGTTTAGTGATGCAACTAATGTCACGAGTTACGTTTACACCCCTTTATATATCTTATAACCGTTGTTTTTTATCCTATACTTAAACTTGATGGTGTTTCCGATTTTTTGGTTGTTTATTATGATTGTTTGAGTTTAGAAGATGACAACATTTTTAACATTATGCATATTGTTTGTATCGAAATTGAAAATTTTATTTCTTCATTTCAAAGAAGTTTTAGCTCTTCTTCTTCTTCGAGCACAACAAATTTTTACTAAAAGGACAAAAACACCAAGACATTCATCTTCAATCTCCCGTAGTTTACGTTGTAAATCCAAAAATTGTTTTGATTTTGGCATCTTTTTCACATCAAGTTTCTATTTGTAGTGATATTTGGAGTATATAATCCCAAAAACATTTTTACATGGACATTACTTTACATTTTATTGATAACGATATATTTTTGCATAAATATATTATTGCATTTCGTCATTTCAACGAAAGGACACGATGCAACAAACATTTCAAGCTTGATAAAAACGGTTTTACAAGAATTTAATTTATCATGTTTTTTCATATTCTTTTGGTAATGCATCCGCTAACACCGCCGCCATAAACCATTTGGTCGAGGCGGCGGGACAATATTTGTGAACTCTTTTTACTCATCAAAGATGTGCATGTCGTTTAAACTTATATATATGTTCAAGATGGACTTAAGAATTTAGCGGTTGTGTTAAACCCGTCACTGACTTTATTGATCATATTTGACACTCTTCCGATTTGAGAAAAAAAGATGGAGAATTTTATGTTTATCTAATAATGATCATCTAATTGCATATTCAAAAAACATTTTAACTCGTTGGAACTCTACTTACAAATTACTTGATCAAGCCCTTCGTTACAAATAACTTTTACAAAATTTTTTCGTACAAAACATTTCTTGGTCAATTCTTGATTATGAAAATGTTTGGCAATTTTTTATTGATTTTGTAATGTTTAAAGATTTTTAGTGATGCAACTAATGTCACGAGTTACGTTTACACGCCAACTTCTTGTTGATTTTTAGAGATAGCCGTAAACATTTCGGCTTTTCAAACCGTTTTTACTTTTCCAACCCTTATAAATGTTATCTATGACATGAAATTGAAATGAATAAAATACTACAACGAAATTCCCTTAATTTATCTTATAGCCGTTGTTTTTGATCCTATACTTAAATTTGATGGTGTTTTCGATTTGTTGGTTGTTTATCATGATTGTTTGGGTTTAGAAGATGACAACATTTTTAACATTATGCATATTGTTCGTATAGAAATTGAAAATTTTATTTCTTCATTTCAAAGAAGTGTTGACTCTTCTTCTATCGCACCTTCTTCTTCTTCTTTCAAAAGCACAACAAATTTTCGCTAAAAAGACAAAAATATCAAGACATTCATCCTCAAGTGCGACATTTCAATATAATCTAATGTGTTTTAGTTTTGATAGTGAATATTCATATAAAATTTAGGATTGCCGGAAGAAACTCGCCCCAAATATCCAACCTTAGTCAAAATTGTACAACAACTCATGAAACATGCTCAATTACAAAAGAACACAATTGAAGCCCGAAAAGTTGAAGGCGCAAGTTTGTATTTTAGATTGGATAAGGGCGGATAAGCGGAAACAACGGAATGCCCCGATTTATGACTCGAAAATGGATTCCAACTCCGGTGATGCGGACACAACTTCCGACTCCAAGCGGGGTAACTAAAACAACTCGGAAGTTCGAAAAAAAAGGTAAGTAAAGGTAAGAGAACTAGGATTGCACATAAATGAACCGGACCGGACCGGACCGTAGTCCGGTCCGGTCCTGGACCGTAATTGTAAAATTTCAGTACGGTCCGGTCCAAAATAGTCCGGTCCGGTCCGGTCCATGGACCGTTTCACACAAGTAGGGAAACGGTCCGGTCCGGTCCGTCAGTTTCCGGTCCGGTCCGGACCATATGAACAGCCTTAAAGAGAACTACGTGGGTTTTGATTCCTCTTAACCCCGAGAGGATACATATGCAACCGAAAAACCGGCTCAATCTTTCTTTTTAATTAACATACCGTTGGCCGGTTTTAATATATATATATTAACAAACCAAAGTAAACCGACAATTTTGACCTTGCAGGTAAGGCCAAACCTAAACCGTCGGTTTGAAAACTTGAACCGTCGGTTTGAGTTTTAACCAAGTCTATTTTCAACCTCTATCCCACGATAAACTCCTTTCACCAAACGACTAGATCGTTCAAACACACATGCAAATATGCACAATACACAACTACCTTGATTATTATTGTAGAAATCCAACTTCTCTAAAGTTAGTGTTAAAGAAAGCAAATATTATCGAAATGATGAGTCACGAGGGAAATGAAAAGGCACTTTAAGCAAGTTTTCAACAAAGCCCCATAATTGGTGAATTAGATGCAACAAACAGTTACAGATACTTTGAGTTTGTTACGTGTCGATAAATGAATGGTCTGTGATGGAAGAGTGGAGGTCACCATCAAAGTCGTTGGAGCAGGGACCCACCTCACCAAAAGCAGGACTGTGATTGGCTGTTGAGGGTGTACGTGGCTAGTGATGACTGGGGATTAAGATTAGCACCTCTTAGCCGTTTAATATCGTTAATTAGTTATAATTTCCCGCTTTATTTGTTTTCTTTTAGTCGTTAGATGTCCTTTTTTATGTCGACGAACATGCTTTTTGAATATTTAAATAATCTAATAATCTCTAACATAAGTAATTTTGTCGAATGTTGAAACAATGGACAGGACATAAATCTCACAAATCACGCTTTTGGAAAAACTTATTAAAGTCCTCTGGAAAAGAGATAATTTCTTAATTTATCACGCTTTTAACATGTTTTTTTTCCATTTTTATTTATATATTTTTTTAAACAAATCACAATTTTGTTTTATTTTTGCTCTTGAAAAAAATCATTTAAACTTTTTTTTAGGATACAGTTTAACTAGATCTGTTCAAGTCCGGGTCAGCCCGTCCGGCCCGGACCGCCCGCCCGCGAAAACGGGCGGGTATGAACATCGACAGAGGCCCGACTGGCCCGCTAGGCCCGGCGGGCCGGGTACGAACAAGGTATCAGGCCCGGTCGGGCCGCTCTGCCCGGCCCGGAGCCCGGCAAAAAAAAAAATTTAATTTATGAACTTTAGGGTTATACGAACACTCGTCTCTCTTCCCTCTTCCAGTTCCAGCCGACAAGCGACAACCCCGAACCCTCGTCTCTCTTCCCTCTTCTCTTCCAGCCATTGCGGCGCTGCCGAGTGCCGGCCCTCATCCAGACTCCAATCGCGACCCCTCTGACCTCTGTCCCTCTCAATCTCACAATCTTCCCGTCGTCGTCCTCGACCCCCTTCCGCTTCCAGTCGTCCTCTTCCTCGACTCGTCTTGTCCACCGGGCACCGGCCACTGTCCTCTTCCTCGACTCGTCTTGTCCACCGGAGCCTCCTCTACCTCCGTCTTCTGGTAAGTTTCTTCTCCTCTACCTCCGTCTTCTGGTAAGTTTCTTCTCCTCTACCTCCGTCTTGTCCACAGTTTAAAAAAAAAAAAAAACGGGTACCCGCCGGGCAGCCCGGCCGGACGGGTACGGCAGCCCTGGCAGGCCCGTGAACCGGGCTCGGTCCGGCCCGGGTCCGCCAAAACGGGCTTTTTTTTTTTTTGAAAATGCCCGGCCCGAGTCCGGCCCGAGCCCGGATATGAACAGGTCTAAGTTTAACAACTATGACTTGAAAATATTCTCCTATTAGTGGGTACTTTTCTAAATTTTGTAAAAGACAAAATAACTAATTTGAATTTTTTTATTTCTTGCATAAAAAATTATTTACAAAGAAACTTAAATAGTACATGAAGAACTATAATCTTTCAAGTTATAAACTTATTAGGACCATATTTCTTTAGGTTTCTACAATTTTCATTATAGACGACTATTGTTAAAAATAGCTTTTAATACCCTAAATTTTGAAAATCCAAAAACCTTACTATGAACTTTTTTTACACATCTTCAATCTCCCTTGGTTTACGTTGTCTTTTTTCCTAGAATAGTTCACTATTATTAAGTTGTTGAGTTTTGTGTTGTTGGTTAGTCTTGGTTGTGCTTTCTCTTTCCAATATCGCCTCATTATGCTCAATCATGTATGGCATATTCGGGTTATAGTAAGGATAGATGAGTGATCCCCCTCTAATTTCCTAGATTAGTTGTTTGTGGTGAAACTTCAATTCCGAAATTTGTTATTGGTAACACTTTCTATATTTGTTGTTGGTTAGCGGTGACACCTTAATCTTGTTATAGCACCTTTAGAGAATGGTGACATCTTAAGTATCTGGTCTCAAGTTCAATTTGTGGTGTCACGATATTATGAATTGTTGTGACACTTTAGTGAAAATACCTTAAGCGTGTATAACATCTCGGAATTACCTAAAGTCTGCGGTGACACCTAGTCTTAAGGGAGTATTAAGAATGTGGTTGATACATGAGTTGTGATTTTTTTTAACCAAATGGTTCGTTGGTGACACACTAGTGGTGATATACTAATATCTTAACCTATGTATTCTTGATGACACATTAAGTTGGCGGTGCCTAATAATATTCATTTTAGCGTTTTTTCCATCATCATTTTTATTCATTTCTTTAGTGTGGTGTAGATTTTATCATATATTAATAGATTTTTTAACCTTTTGTATTTTGGAATCTACTTGTGTGTTCAGGATATCACATGCATTTTAGGCCTTCTAGAAGTTAAAATGAAAATATTATCGGAAGAATGTCTACATCATACCAAGGTCTTCCTAAAATTGAGGTCAAGACCGAATTGATTGAGATTTGAGAGTGAATAAATGGATATTGGCCAAAGCTTCACAACGAACCGCCTGACTTACCCTACATGTCGGCCCAACCAATTCCATCTTTTGAGCACATGACCTTATCTTCTGAACGTTGCGTTTTGCTACATGTCGAGCACTTCACAATGTAGCAAGTCGGTTTGACCAGTCCCACATCATTGTCTTATTTACGAGAATGAACCCTCTTTTCTCTTATTTTATCCTCCTTGAGATATAATGTTAGTTGGAAGATAACATTTGTCTTTTTATTATTTTATCTTTTTATAAGATAGGCTTTTTTAGGATAGCCTCTAGTCCTTAAAAGATTAAGTTAGTTTTCCCTACTTATAAATAAAACACTTCGACTAATAGTTTTCACATTCAGATTTCATTCAAGAATTTCGTCACTCTCTATTTGGAAGATTTGTGAGAATATTTGGATATATCTTTATTAGAAGATAGGAATATAAACTAGTTATTTATGACAATTTTTATTATATTCATCCTTACGATCTTTATTATTCTCTTTCGATTTTATTGTAATCTTATATAAAAGGTCATGATAAAAGGGTTATAACCGTGGTTCTATTCCACCATAATATATCATGGTATCAAAGCCTACCGATACTAGTGTTCCAATTGATCTACTGGTGTTTCCATCGATTTACTGGTGGTTCCATCGATCTATTGGTAATGTCACTAATCTAATGGTGTGTTACTTGATCTTATTTTATCGATGTTAATGATCAATTAATGTTTCAGTCTTCAACGATCGTTTACCTACCCACGTTTTGATTGACGGAGCGTACTGAAAGATATGTGAGTATATTTGGATATATCTTTATTAAAAGAACATGAATATAATCTCTTTATTTTTATGATTGTTTATATTATGTTTTATCCTTACGATCTCTGTTATTTTCTTTTGATTTTCTTGTAATCCTATATAAAGGATCATGATAAAAGTGGTATAATTGTGGTTTTATTTCCATCATAATCTATCACCCTCGAAGCAAGTCAGTCCGCTTGACCTTGTAGATCGACCTGGTCAACATTGTTCCAATCGATCAATAAAGGGGAAATTTTGTAAGTCTATGCCTTGCTAATTTTCATTGTTATAGGGTCTAAAGAGCCCGACTTTGCATGTAATATCTATGATGTTGATGACGCTCTTTATCATTTGAATATCCGTCTTAATTCATGTGTTATGGTAGTTTTGAATTTGTCTATTATCATATGCCTTGAGTTGTGCATACACATTCTTTTTATTCTACATGTCCTTTAAAGTGTTAATTACAAGATGCGAGGGCTGTGTGATTTACACTTTTCATACCTTGCAAGATGTGAGAGTTGTGAATGATTGTTTTCTTCATAACATGATATATATGATTATGGAATATGGTTATAAATATATGTTGTTGTGACAATTCAAATTCTAGAATGTATATATTGCCGAATCACGGTTTATATATGTTAGTCTTGATTTCCCTTATACTTAAAGTGATTTGATAAAAATGCATATCTTTCTCTTTCTCTCTCTCACACACACACATTGCTACGTGTTGGGCCAATCGATACCCTTAGTCGAGTTGACTTCTGTGATTTTTGTTACTTTGAGTTCTGGTTTATCCTCCTTCGATTCACCGCTTTCAGTCTTCGATCGAATTGATCACACTTCTCTATTGACTTGATCCCTCACCCTTCTGTTCATCACATCTTTTTTCTATTTAAATTTGTATGTTATTATATATCCGACCTAATTTGTTTTCCCCGTTGCCACATTATCAATTATGGCGGAGAAATGGTTATATCAAAATTGATTTAATAGGAAATAGGTTGTATATGAGTTGATTATTTTTCTAAAATTTGGGTTATTTATTTTTATAGTTGATAATTCATTTTAGTAATTTTTCCTATTATTATACAAAGTTTAAAATTTAATAAAATCATTTTTTAAAACAAGATCAAAACCAACACTTTTATACATTAACTTTCCAATTTAAATAGGTTATTTTTAAAACCTTAAGATACTCAAATATGAAATATCTATGTTGTTTGGATCATTGAGTTTAAGGGCCCTACTACCAACCACCTCTGGCTTAGTGAGGCCATTTTTTTTAGCAAGCTAAGATATTATTTATGTTAATATGATGTTTAACAAACTTGTGGTTCAGCCTATTTACAACTTTTTATACACATAATATTATAATTAATAGAACAACCACCCAAAATAAAATAGTTCATATTCGAAAGTAATAGAGATAAACATATATAGTACACACACCTGTCATCCATGATGTCAAAACCCTATATAAGATATGATAGTATAAACATGAATCATCTTCCCTAATCTCCTTGGAGATCATGACAGATTTTTATAGATTTAGTTTTTAATTGTGTTTTTTTTAAATTTATTTTACTTATATGTCGATAGGGAAATATTAGAAAAGTGTATCATACTTTGAAGGATTAAGATATTAATTTTAGTCCATCAACAACTTTATTTTAACGAGGAAATAAATTCGAGTCATTGATCAAAACCAGTAAACCGAGATACCACTTTGTGGTAGATAGACTAATCGGTGTACTTTGATAACCCAAAGAATAAGAAAAAAGGAAGAAAAAAAACCCAGATAAACATAATGCGTAAACCTACGAGAATTTAAAACACTAAGCACCCGATAAAAGAGAATTGAAAAAGGAAACACCGTTCGCCAAGAAACTAATGAGAAGAGAAACATATGTACTATATGTATGTCTAGGAAGCCTACAAGAAAGTTTTCGAGGGCCACCGGTGAAAACCTCGGATTTTTACTCTCTGAAGCCTTCAAGTTTCGATACATGTCCACGACTCCTCCGTACGAAATAGGTCAACCCATATTTCAAGATGAAGCTCCACTCACCATTCCACACGGACGAATGTTGGAAATGAAACAAAACCTCGAGTTTGATGAATTCGATGTTTGTTGGATTGGTTTTACGTGTAATTACTTGTATTGGTGTCTTACACAAAAAGTTTATAACAACCACATCAAAACGGAGTTTTTCCTGATTTTTTTTCCCGAGTAAGTAACAGAAAAGGTAAAAAGTTTCAAAGTATTGAAACAAAGAAGGTTTTACTGATAATCACTTTAATTGTTAGTTGTTTTCTTTTTCACGTTAATTTTTTTTTATGTTTTTTTTAAAATTATTGATTTTTATATGTGAATTTGGTTAGGTTATTTGTATGTGAATCTGGTTACATTATATGTTAATCAACAATACATAAATATGAAATACAGTTGAAATTTAGGGCGTGTTCGGTTGAACAAGATTATTTGGTAGTTTAACCTTTTTGGGTAGAGTAGTTTGTAAAATATGAAAATCTAATAAAAAAAACTAAAGTGTTTTGTAGGTGGAGAACAATATAGATCTAGCTTCAATTTTCAAACAAAATTATCATAAGAAAGGTAAGGAAAACCTTCATCTCTGAGGTGCGAAGATGTCTCAAATATTTCCAAACAAAGACAAATGCTATAACAGAATAATAAACTTTGTTTTGAGGAAAATTCATCTTCATCTTTAATGTGAGAAGATGATAAATGAATGATTTTTTCATTTTCTTTGTCTACCAAATGTTTTCTATGTTCGAATTTTGTTTTATGTGATTTAACCTCTTTTCTATATAGGTGCATCCTTATCCTTTTAGTGGTTTTCATATCCTCTTCTCTGTTTTTTTACTTTCATGCGGGTCTTTCTCTATTTTTTGCTGAGCATGCTATCATGATCCTCAACTTGTGGTCTTATGAAGATGAGATTTTTTTAATCGTTTTTATTTTTTTTTAACTCCTTTCGGGTTAGATCAAAACCTCTAACCTTCTACTGGTTTTTGTTTTCCATACACATGTTTATTTTTTCAAGGTTTATCTTTATTTAAACCTATCTTTTGTTGAGCTTGCTATTCGATTGTTCGCAAATGATTGGGAAAAAGTAATTGGTCTCTCATATCAAATACTTTTTCCCAATCATTCTCGAACAATCAAATATACGCCTTTAACAATCTCGAGTAACCAGTTATTTCCCTGAACAATCTAGAGCGGTTAATGCTTATACGAACAATCTTGAGTGAAATGTTCTAATGTCTAACTATGTGGTATATTTATCTTCCTAGTGTCTCCCCGATATTTTCTGGATTATTTGAGGATTTTAGGAGATGCAATCGCTTGTTTTGATGTCCTTCTTTGCCTTGATCCACCTGCGAACAAAATCCTTTCAACAAACTTTCAGCTGTAGATCTGAGATCTAGTGAGCTTATTGGTAGAGTTGAAAATTTGTCTATTTTTGTTAAAGTAAAATTGAAAATTTTAATCTTTTTGTTGAGAAACGTTGTTTGAACTTTTGAAAAAAGTATGAAGCTTTAGACCAATATCTCATGGCTTATGAACAACAACATTGGTCACAATACCTATGAAATCTACTTTCTCGATCAAGAGTCACAATTCCGACCGTTTTTGGTCTATAGAATCAGATTGGAATACAACCTTTAACCGATAATCTTGAGAATCAGAAATGTTTTTCCTTATTGAACCAATCTTTGAAGTTGTGAACTAATTTGAGTGTCTGGATTGCGGTCCTGGGGGTGTGCTTTCATGACTGTTTCTTTTGATAGGAGACTCTTCCCCGAATTCTCGTCTTTCACTTCCTTAGGAATTCATGACTAGTTGTACCTGCATCTGGCGGTGCTATTTTGTTACTGCTTGGCTCGCTCATTATCTGCTTCATCTTTGAGAGATACTTTACATTTTTCGTGTTACGTGTCCTCCTCCGGCTTCACCCTTTGTCTTTTTTTGTCTCCGTTATAATCTCCTCTGACGTCTCCTCCTTAATCTCCGGTTTCGATCAACTCTGTGCTCACCACTTTTTCTGCGATTTCAACATTGTAGTAGATAGTCTTGCATTGCATGGTTTCGCGTTAGCTGCTGATGATGGGGTACTACCGGAAGATGTTGAAGACCTCATCCGTTTGGATGCTTTGGGGTGACCGGTCGCTAGAGACTGTTTCCCCTTTTGCTTATCCTTATATAAAAAAAAGGTAGTTTTTTGTACTGAATCTACTAAAAGGCAAATGTTAAAAGTAATAATAAAAATATATAAAAGAATTTGAGAATAAATTGGACTAAAATTATGAGGAAAAAAGCTTCACAAAGCTAATCCAAAGAGGTTACAAAAACTCCTCAATAATCTACCAAAATTCTAATATCTCAAATAATCTAATACCGTCAAACCCTACGTAACTTTGAAAATTTTCAAAATTTTCAAAATTACACAAAAACCTCCAAACAAAGCTCTACCTAACATCCCCTACTCAATCACGAAAAAAACCACATCGATCATTATACAAACCTTATGACTTTTCATCTTATCTCGATGATCGTATGAACCTAGGTGAGGTCCTAGCTTGAAGATAAAAAGGTAGGTTAATTAGGGCTATTATTGGTAGCACTAACTTTGAATTGTGTATACATCATCCAAGTGTCGCAACCCACAAGATCCAATCTTTCTTTTCCACCCCTACCATTTGCATTGATTTGAAAACCTAACTATTTTTGTGTAAGGTGTCTCATTAATCCAAGAAATGGGCAAACCACTTTGTTCTTGGATAGCTTTGAGTAGGTCCTCGATGCATGGATAATAATGTCACTTTGAACAATTGTTCTACATTTAGGAGTGTTGGTATAAAGGTGTTCCACCTAAAAATTGAACAAGTTTCAATTCTAATTATAAGGGAGCGGATTGCTTCTCGTATTACCAACTAGTTTTAGGACGTAACTCGTGATCTTGTGTGTTGGAATTAAAATGTTAAGCTCAAAATATATTTTTGACAACAAAAATGATTACGTACATATGTATATATTAGTAATAAGATATTGCGTAGATGTGCGATATTATTTACCTCAGATATTGAGTTTATTGAAGTAAGCTCTAATCCGGAGTGACAGATTCAAAGATGGTTTCCTTGTAATATCCATAATAGAGAGCTACATTTAAAAATAAAACAAACAAATGATGCAAACGGGTAGATGTGGAGGATGCAAGTTTCCACGACTTTGTACTAGGTTAGTGGGTATTTTTTTATTTTTTTTTTCTAATTGGTTTTAGGATCGAATTTTTTCTGAGCTTATGTGCTGAACTTAAACCTACATGTATTTGTGCTCAGACATGCGACAAAATCTTCCACGTTATATTTGAACCATAAAATCTCACATTATATAAGAGCCTACTATATATATCACATGTGAACTTATTCTTATTATTAGGTTTTATCCTAAAATCAAATTTAGGATCAATTCTTATTATAAGAATGTAACAAAGACTGATATTAGCCAAGACTTTGTACTAGGCTAAAATGGTAGGGGCGTAGCCCGTGGGGCCCATCAAAGACAAGGAGCCGACAGACCTTTCCGTTGGTGGGTCCCGCTATCAGGAAAACCGTTACCGTCGTGAATCTCATGACTCGTCATCTCCGTAATGCACGTAATCTTCATGGGAGCATCCTTAACTCCAAATACATAAAAACTAAATACAACAATAAATTAAACACTCGAAAGTAGAGGTCATATATAGGGTAATACAATCCGAACGAGTCGAGCATCGGCATGCTCAAGCTCGGCTCGTTTATAAACGAGTCAAGCCCGATCCGAGTCTAAAATTTATACGAGCTTTAAAACGTGTTCAAGTTTGGCTCGTTTAGAAAGTGAACGAGTTCGAGCCGAGCTTTTGACGAGCCGACCCCGAGTAGCTCGGCTAAAATAATGCTCCTATAGTGTTATTTTAGCCGAACGAGCCGAGTTTTACCCGAACAAGCCGAGCTTTGAGATGCTCAAGCTCGGCTTGTTTATAAACGAGCCGAACCCGAGCCGAGCCTAAAAATTATACGAGCTTTTAAATGTGCTTAAGCTTGGCTCGTTTAGAAACTGAACGAGCTCGAGCCGAGCTTTTGACGAACCGAGCCCGAGCCGAGCCCGAGTAGCTTGTCTCATATTACAGCCCTAGTCTTATACAAGATCAGTTTTTCGATCTCGTTTATGTACTAAACAAATTGGGTGTGAGTATACGATTACAAACAAGTTGAACTAAGCAAATTACAATCCATCTTTAATATCAAATCTAATGATCGTTATACAACTCAATCTTCAGCTTAGTTGTTATAATAGTAGAGCTACTCGAGCCGAGTGTGAGCAAGTTTTTTAGATCGATAAAAAAAAATTAAGTTAGCTTAGTTCTAAAAAAAACTTAATATGAACATGCCATAGTTAAACTTGTGTAACACGTCTACTTGAAATTAGGGTTTTTAAGAACAAAGATGTTGGAGATAATAAGTTCTCACATAAAAAATTGACGACATTCCGAGCCTAGTATATAAGATCAGTGAATTACTCATTCAATTGCTGATTGATTTTAGGATGATACCTTTTGCTAGAGCATAGATCTGAGACGTTTACAATTTATCTTGTTGAATATTGCCTAAGAGCTTGAATACTCACGTTTGTTTTATAAAATGAGCCGATTTTTTGTATGTCAAACTAAACTATCTCGACTCTCACTTCGAAGAGATTATTGGACGCAAAATTCAAGTTATCCTTATCTTTGAAGTTTGATAAAACTTGAAGTTGATTGTTATGGAATGGTTCCTTCTCTAACTAAGTTGATTGTTTTGTATTCATATCCAACATAGGTATAATTGATTAGACATTGCAATTGGTCGCCACTTTGGTGCATAATGAATCAAGGAAGACTTAGACAAACTAGTGAAATGGCAAAAATTATCATATTCCTTTTGGATAAAAAGCATCACAATTTTGTACGTATTATGCATATTAGGTTCAATATTCAAGTGATCAATAGTGATCGACATGTTTACCAAGTCAGTTCGACATTTGTACACTTTGGATTTTTCTATAAAAAGATATAAGAAAATGAACGGCATAATTGCTCTCCAACAAATCTAAAACAAATGAAAACTTTATGTCAAATGTTATAATGATAATTTAAAATAACTTTATCCCAACATTCATATTAGGGTTTAAAGGATACATAGTTATGCAGAATAGAGAAAACCGGTCCATTTAGAGGATTTTATTGGCTATATCTATTTAGCGAGATTCCGTTTCAAATTCGAAGATGACTCACGTCGAGATCCCAAGTGAGGGGTACAAAGTCTCCTCAATCCCTCACTGAATATATAAAGTGTGACAGTTAAGATATGTCAATATATATGTTCATTGAAATGGTGTTCCAACTGAAAATAGGCCTGCAAAATGAAATATTTTGGTCAAATAAACCCTTTTTTATTTCAATTATGTTTGTATACACATTCAATTTTTACCACTTTCATTAAATTGAAGTTGGAAAGTAAGAGATTTCATTAGGGATATATTTACTAAATATATTTATACCATGAGCCGTTATCATCTTCAACATGAAGTTATTTATGAATTTTTAACGGTTAGATCTATTGAACTTTAACAAGAAGTTATTTATGAATTCCATCGTGCCGGACCGTGAATCGGTCCACAATAGTAGGAGGAGTCTGCTAATCTTATATACTAGGTTTGTAATCTCCCCACTTTAGATGTGGAACCGTTATCATCTCCAACGTGCCCTCAAAAGTTCAACTAGGGTACATCGGCGGCATCTCCCACTCTGAGAAGAGAGTCATCGGTCCCATCGATCATCTTTGACAGCGGTAGCGGATGCATCCAGTAACGGCGGCGAATTTTACACCCAGGTAAAGACAATTGCTTCTAGTTTCCCATCCATCTTTGCAACTCGGATCTCGTTTCAGCTGCTACCGGAACAATATCAAATTTGGGATTTCTTTTATATTTAGGTGAGTTATAACAAAAGCAGTGAATCCAAAGATAAAAGAGTGAGTGGTTTATTGTAAAAACTAAATCCACCATTAGCGAACCTTGTTAGAATTTAAGCTTCTCTAGTTATCAAAGAGAATGCCCCGTAAGCAACAATAACAATATCAAAATCATATATTATCAATATCAGCTGTTAATAAAAGAAAGGAAAATTTTGGATGGTACCCTAATGGTTTGGGATTTTTCGAATTTTGTCCAACAGTTTTTTCGAGTTCGGATAGTACCCTTAAGTTTACGTTATTTTTCGGATTTTGCCCAAATTCATTAAAAAATTTCAAATTCCATTAAAAAATATAAAAGAAAATAAAGTAAAATTGAAAAATAAGTAAAATATAAAGACTGATTTATTTATTTTAACAATAAATTAAAACAATGATTTTTAATAAAATTTTTTTAAAAGAATCTTTATTTTATTTATATTTTAAATAAAGTATAACACTTTTGAAAAAAAAATGCTAATCCAATTTATTTATTTTTAAAATAAAATAGTGATTTTTTTTAATTTTGTAAAAATTATCTGATTTATTTATTTTCAAATAAATAAATTATTCTTTATATTTTATATTTATTTTTAATTTTACTTAATTTTCTTTTATATTTTTTATTGGAATTTGAAATTTTTTAATGAATTTGGGCAAAATCCGAAAAACAACAAAAACTTAAAGATACCATCCGAACTCGAAAAAACTGTTGGGCAAAATCCGGAAACCCCAAACCACGAGGGTACCATCCGGAATTTCCCTAAAAGAAATAAGCGATTGATGAGCAAAGTCCATGTTAAGTTTCTCAAATCTTGCACGGGTGATGTTGGAGTAGGAGTCAATATCCAAACCTGAAACTCCAAATTGAAATACAAATAATTAAATTGGTCAAGATTCCGTGAAGAAGAAATCTAGAGATACGGAAGATTAAAAAAAAGACGTCGACACCATCTAAAAGCGTCTGAATTGGACGCCGGTGTCATCCGAATTGACGCCGGTGTCATCCGAAGTACGTTAAATCGTGTATATAACATACCCAAAAAATTTTAATCCATCACAGAACGCAGTGTATAAAAGGTATCCTATGCAAATCAAACATTTCAATTGCAAACCATTTTAATTTGGCCAGGGACACTTTTTCTTGGAATTTGGGGAACTTTGAATATATTTGGCTACTATATACAATGTTTTCACAGTCAAGATTATATCTTTTTGATCTCATTCATGTACCACACCCACATTCATGTTCAATGGACTCGTACAATCACTCCAAAAATCGAAGTGTAGAAAGAACAAAGTGAACGTGGAAGAAGAATTTGGGATAAGGCTTCTTTAATTTTGAACATGCAACACCCGTCAATAATTTGAAGATCAACAATCAAGTCAAGCTTTTCATCATATCACTAAGGTTGTTAGTGTCTTCGGCTTTCCATAAATATCAAAAGTGCTGCAAAAAAAAATATCTATTTTTGTATCGTTATCTATTGTTAGAAACTTTTATTACCTATTTATCATAGTTGATATGCCATGTCTTATATGTTACATTTTGTTAGGATAATTCATATTTTCAAATATAAATATTGTGATAATGGATTATTCCGGAAGAAGGAGGATCATTCCGGAAGAAGACGAAATATTCCGGAAGATGGTGGAACCTTCTAGAATGAAGTAGAATATTCCGGAACGTGGAGGAACCTTCCAGAAGAAGACAGATCACCCCGGAAGATGATGGAGACATCTAGAACACAATGGAAGCATGTAGACTAGATTAGAAATCTAGGGAGAGTTCTAGGCTTGTATAGGATTGAGTGAGAAGAGTCCGGAATAATCTAGGAGAGTCAAGATCCGGAACTTTCTCATAGAGGAGGTGACAATTGCTATAAATAGGGGAGACCACCCCTCATTTGTATAACTCCATCCAGAAGAGAGTAATAAAAGGCTTCTAAAGAGAGCTTGTAAGTGAGGTTCTTGTACGAGTGTGAGTGCGCAACAAAACACCCGTTTACACATATTCGGTGAGAGTCGGGAACGCGGAGTTTTCCCAACAACTGGTATCAGAGCCGAGGTTGCGGTGGTGGTGTTCGGGTAAACTTTGTTGCTGATAGAATCTCGTATTGGCGCGATGGCGACCGAGGTGATGAGGGCGTTCGAGATTCCACTCTTTGATGGGAAGATCAACTTCACTTTGTGACAGAGTACGATTCAAGACCTTTTGGTGCAGCAGGGTCTTGACCAAGCTCTGGAGGAGGAGAAGCCTGGATCGATGAGCGAGGAGAAGTGGCGAAGCATCCAGAGAAAGGCGGTGAGTACAATTCGGTTGGCGTTGACTCCCGAGATTAAGTACGGTGTGTTGAAGGAGACCACACCGAAGGCGTTGTGGGAGAAGCTCGAGAGCATCTACGCGTCGAAGTCGTTGACCAACCGGTTGTGCTTGAAGATGGAGCTTTACTCGCTCAAGATGGAGGAAGGAGGTAATCTTCATGACCAAATTAACTCGTTTAATCAACTAGTATGCCAATTGTTGAATGCTGATGACAAGATTGGAGAAGAGGAGCAAGCATTGTTGTTGCTAGCATCATTGCCGAAGTCCTACAAGTCCTTGGTGCAAACGTTACTTGTAGGAAGGAAGTCTCTCACTCTAGATGAGGTGACCGCTACTTTGCAGGAGAGTGAGAGGATGATGAAGAATGATGCTACCGACAAAGGAAAAGATCGCATACTAGTTGTGGGGGAGCGAGAACGAGGGAGGAGTCAATGGAGGAGGCATGATGACCGGAGGCAGAGATCAGGCTCGCGACGGGATTTGAGTGAGGTCGAGTGCTTCTACTGCGGGGAGTGGGGTCACATGCAAGCCCGGTGTCCTCAAGTGAGGGAGGACTTAAAGAAGTTGAGAGAGATGTCGCCGGGAAAGAAGAGAGAGGACTCACGTACAAATGTGGTCAGTGAAGTTGATTATGGTGGTGTTTACTTGGCGACGGGTGAGGAGACCGTCAAGTCAGAGTGGTGATGGATAGCGCTGCCTCGATGCATGTTTGTAGAGACCAAGCATTATTTGACGCCTTGAAGATTGGTGGAGAGTTTGGTCACTTCAACTCGGTGAGTGGTGAGAAGTTGAAGGTAGAAGGTACCGGAAGTGTGAGGATAAGGCTTCATAACGGTACAAGTCACACTCTACACAATGTGAGGTACGTGCCATCGGCGAACGTGAATGTCATCTCGTTGGGTGCGATGACGATGGAGGGGTATAGGTTCGTCGGCACGAGAAGATGGTGTAAGGTGTTCAAGGGGAGACGTTTGGTGATGCGAGGCCGGAAGGATGAGAAGAATATTTGCTTCTTAGATGGAAGAGCGGTGCGAAAAGGATGTAGTGGCACCGGAACTAAGAAGCAGACGAATGTGAGATTTTCGGATGTTGTGGAGATATTTGGAAATATGAATTAAGGGAGGAATTGTTAGGATAATTCATATTTTCAAATATAAATATTGTGATAATGGATTATTTCGGAAGAAGACGAAATATTCCGGAAGATGGTGGAACCTTCTAGAATGAAGTAGAATATTCCGGAATGTGAAGGAACCTTCCGGAAGGAGACGGATCACCCCGGAAGATGATGGAGACATCGAGAACTCAATGGAAGCATGTAGACTAGATTAGAAATCTAGGGAGAGTTCTAGGCTTGTATAGGATTGAGTGAGAAGAGTCCGGAATAATCTAGGAGAGTCAAGATCCGGAACTTTCTCATAGAGGAGGTGGCAATTGCTATAAATAGGGGAGACCACCTCTCATTTGTATAACTCCATTCAGAAGAGAGTAATAAAAGGCTTCTAAAGAGAGCTTGTAAGTGAGGTTCTTGTACGAGTGTGAGTGCGCAACAAAACACCCGTTACACATATTCGGTGAGAGTCGGGAACGCGGAGTTTTCCCCAACACATTTCGTAATTCAGCCACAGTTTAATAGGGACAAAATCCTCCTTGTTGGATTCTGAAATTGTCCCGTGTAAACGTTATGATATTATGTTCGTCATCTGTTTGAACATTTACTATTTGAATCAGTCTAATGGTTGATTGGCCAGTATTATCTTTAAGGTTCCAATATTATCTTTAAGGTTCCGGTATTTTATAGCCGACAATCTTCTTGTGCTTTATACTTTTATCACGACAATTTTGCTACTTTGTGTGAGATTTGATGAATACTCTGGTTCAAAAGCAGTAGTTGATCTTAACTTTTGGATCCATCTAAAACTAATTTGAAAAATTAATCATAAAAGTTACAACGCAGTAAAACAAAAGTTATATCCTAACTTTGAACATAATTTTAAAATCGCGTTAAAAATTTTCATTCATAACTTTCTATTTTCCTGTATTTGTTAGAAATGCATGAATTAGTATTAGTTGACATTTGAACAAAAAACAACTAAAATATAAATTAGAAATTTATAAATATCATTGGTTGATATTTGCACCGGTTAGAAAAATGAAAGTCTTTTAATTCGGTTGTGACTAGAACCAATGTATGCATCTTTTCTAGAAAAAAAAACATTTTAACTTGGTCATACAAAACCGGTATGTAAAGTATATTTTTTGAAAAAAATAAACTTATAACTTAGAGTTGCAGGCATAACTAGGGTACACAATATGTGTTTTGATATAAAAATTTATCGACAAGTGTAAAACCACGTTGTAAGCACATGTGATTAAGTCACTCATTGATCCCAATATAGTTATACCATTTTCAAATCGTCTACCCACATGGATCTATGTTTATAACTTAAGATGAATTAGGTTACAACTTTTTTTTCATCGGGATATGACTTTTTGACATGAATCTCGAAATATAAAACTCAAACTCTACACAAATCGAATGTACCCTAACAAAAACTATCAAAACGAAAAATATTTACAGAGAATATATTTAATCTTCATCTTTAATTTTATAACTTCACAATTAACAGTTAAACAAATCAATATAGAGTATTTTAGAAACTCTATTGTATCTAGACCACGTTAAAGAACCGAAAGAAAAGGGCAATAATGAAAACCCATGTCTTTTTGAATCTTGTGGCATGCCTGACAACAGTTAATCAACAGTAAGATTTGATTAAGCATTATTAAACTACTAATCATTACTTTACAGTTAAGTTAGTTGGCCCAACATTTCAGTTGGTAGGTTATTCTGGTAGCCGCTTCGCTTTGAATATTCTTAATATTCTTTTTTTTTTCTTTCTTGCAACCTGGTTAATTGTCCTGCACATGAAACAAGGGAACGTAAAAAGTTTTATATTTCGACCACGACAATAATAGTTGATATTAAATTATAAATGTACGTAGTAACACGTGATTAGGTTCATAAGTCAAACTCAAAAGATCGTGTATTATGACTAATTTTAACCTAACTTACAAAGAATCTGAAGCTGCACATGATCGGTGGATCTGAAATATCACATCGAGGGAAATGTGATAAGATGCCAATACGATGTGTTACATGTGTATGTGAATCATATTCGTACTTCGCAAGTGGTTATTTATATATAAATGGTCTCGTGTTTAATGTCACTCTCCCTGCAATGTATATGATGTTAGTATGTAACGATAATTTTGTTTTTAAAATAAAAAACGGTTAAGATAAACTATTTTCTAGAAGTTGTCCATCATAAAACATTCTTGCGTATGAGAAAGTGAAATTCGGAATCATCGTAATGGGTGTATTAGGGTTCGAAATTCCCATGGGTTAATCGGTTAGCAACACAGTTGATTTCTCAGAATACATGTCTGACCTGCACTTCCTCAAAGAAGCGAAGATGTAGTCTGGAGTCGGATATGATTTGTATGTAACGATATTGTATACATTTTTTGTACATATACATGTAGTCATTTATAACACAGTCTTATATTAACACACACGAGCAATCAATAGACACGTTCTGTGTTCAACAGCGTTTCATCTTAGGCGTTTGTTCTTATATTTGTCCGCATCTCCACATGGGCGGTAGAGGGTGGTTGTTGTTGGATTATGGAGAAGATGAGTCGTGTAAGTTTAGGTCCATAGTATTAGTGTTTTCTTATCCTATTATAAATAAGATTCTATCTTTCAGGATTTTAATTCTCTTATATATGCCAATATTGGTCATTGTAATTGTCATCACAAAAATATTGTGTAAACCTGGCTTGGTGAAGTGCCTCAACAAGGAATGAAAATGATGCGGGGTTGATACTGCAATTTTCTAATCTAGGCTGAAGTTCACGGAATCGACAACAAATAGAAATCTCGGTGGTAAATGATACATCTCAGGCGAGATTTATGGATATGGCCGAGATTTCTGTCAAACTCAGAACACGGAATTATGGATGATGTGGAAAAATAAGAAGATGAATAATGAACTGAGTTGATGGAAAAACAGGAAGAAAAAGAACTACCTTAATCCTTCCTTTTTGTCAACCTTATACAAGCCTTCTAAATAAGGCAAGTACAAGAAGGAACTAGAATTGACTAGTAGCACCAATTTTCAATAAAATTAACACACACAAGAACAACCTAGCAAATACTCACAACTATTCAATCAAATGCTCTCTTTTTTATTTTTGAGTTAAAATGAATAAGACACAAACTTTATAAACAAAACAACGAGTATCTCACAATACTATGAAAATAATAATCATATTTGAACTCCTAATAATCTCGACTTCTAGGGCTACTTATAGGAGAGATTCCATTAAAAGATAAAATAAAGATAATCATAAAAGAAAGCATCAAAATCAACAAGATACCTTTATAATGTTTAGAGATTTTAAAGGTATTAAAATAACCAAATATAACTAGAGAATAAAAATCCGCAGGTCGAGATTCTACTCGATCTCCCACAATAGTAGGAATCTCGGTCTTGGTTGCATAATTTCGGACGAGATTATTGGGATGTGCAGAGATTGTTCATGTCATGCAATTCTCCATTATACGAGATCCTACAATGTTTGACTCTTGCTAGCAACCTCTCCTTGAGTGTCTGTTGTCAAGAATTTGATTGTCAACGAAGATGTTTGTGGGAAGGAGTATGGTGTTGGTTTTTAGTGTCTGGTTTTAGATCAAAGGGTCGTAGTCTCACTTAAGCGAGTAGACGGGTCTCTCAATTGCCAATCAAATTAATTTAATTATCTTCAAGTGAAATCAAGTTATTAACCAAAGGTTTGTAATCTCCAAAAAAGAGTAAATAAAACTCAACCAAAAGTTTGTATTCTCACCGACACTTGAAATATTCAAATACTTTAGTGGAATAAAATGTTACAAAGACTAAGTGACTTACTTGTCTTATTTGTAACGAAAGGGTATTCCTAGTTTTTGTTAACACAAAACCAAACTAAGAAGGATGTCTATCCTTCGTCAATACAAATGAACTATACAAGCCTTTCGAATTTTAAAATAAGCTACAGTAAGGCCTATCTAATGTCAATATAATGAGAATAAAAGTTTATTGTTGCAAAAACAAATATGAAAGAAGTTTAAATGACTCTCCCTTTTATAGACACACGAATTCACTTTTTTTGGGAGAAATAACAACCAAAAAGCGGTTAAAAGTAGTTATGGAAGTTACATAAAAGTTACTTGGAACATGAACCTTGAAACTATAGAAAGGCCCAAGGTCCACACCAAGAGCCCAAAACCGCTCCCGGAGCTAGCTTATTTTTCTTGCCCCAAATACTTACATTGAGATTTATTCATTTTCACATAGTTAGGGTAAGCTCCAAGATTCACAAATACTCAATGTCTTAGCTCAAGCTAGTGTAATTCCTAAAAAAGATAACTAGCTACTTCATTGACATTCACTAAGCATTTGAGCTTGAATTGCTCCTAAAATTTAACCACAACTCTTTTGACAATATAAGGCCTAAGAAACAAAGGTGTGCCGAGAAAATGTGGCTAAAAGCCCCAAGCGTCGGCCTTGTAAAATCTGACACATGTTGACCTTGTCGTAGATCACCTTGCTTCAATTTGACTCCCTTACAATACTAGTTGCTCTTAATGCCATTCACTTAGCTTGCATCATGTAACCTAGACCATAGTGACACACATGTGAACAACTCATTGCATCTTGTTTCAAGACAAGCTCAATGGTTACAATAAAGACTTAACCCAAATCTCCAACATCAGGCTCTACTTCGGGATCTACCTTGAATGTAGAAAATAGGGATAGGTCAGAATCAAGATCGAATCACGACGGGTCAAAGCCAAACGAACTAACAAACCAAAGACAAGAGTAAAATCAAGTGTTGAAATTGTGAGTAGAACGGTCATTACAAGAATGAATGTACAACACCGTTGAAGAATAATTCATCAATTGCAACCATAAAGGAGATTACAGACACATTAATCCTAAGAATGAGCAACTCGGCCCTTAGAATCCCGGCTGTTGGACTTTGGATCACCGTTTCGCCCATGCAACAACGCTGGCATAATGAAAATGCATAATTCATGAGATTTCGTTGTAAATGAGGAGCACTTATAAGTTTTGGGAAAATGAGTTGTTTGGATCCATACGTCAAATGGATACAATTAGCACATGGATGAAGTAAGACATATTCTTGGTTTGAAAAGGATTTTCTTTCGGTTGGATGGTTATACAATGAAGATTATATTGTAACCTTTGGTTGCGGAAACTAGAAGATAACCAAGGAGTCATGATATTTGCTTCAGGCATTGAAGAATGAACATGTGCATGACCAAGAACACCCAAGACAAAAATATTGTTATAATAGGATCTGGTGATAGTGCAAATATGTGGCATTGTCAGTTGGGTCTTATGAGTGAGAAAGAAGTCAAAGTGTTGTGTTCTAAAGGTTTGTTATCGTGCCTCAAGTCCGTTGAAATTAGAATATGTTAGGGTTATGTCCTCGGAAAATAATGGTGAGTGTTTTGATGGGTGACAAAAATTTGAAAAATAAAAAACTGGAGTTGTTCCACAACAAATTATGGGATCCGACACCTATGACATCTCTTGGTGGAACATCATACTTTATGTCACTCATTAACAACTTTACAAGAAAGGTATAGGTTTATGCTCTAAAACAAAATTTTGATGCCATTAGTGTTTTTTTTAAAAAAAAATGGAAGGTGCTAGTTGCAACAAAAACAAGTTTTGAACTGAAGTATTTGAGATTTGATAATGGAGGGGAGTATAAGGTACTTGAACTTAAGAAGTTTTGTGGTGAAAACCAAATTTTAATGGAAAAGACCTTAAAAGGTACTCCTCAGCAGAACAAAGTGGATGAACGAATGAATAAGATGGTGGACGAACGTGCAAGAAACACGAGGATAAAGTGTGAAGTTCAGATGATGTTATTGGCATATGCAATCAACATTATAACATTTCTGATAAATAGAGGACGGTCAACTCGCTTGAAAAATGAACTTGTGAAACAGTTATGGTGTGGAAAAAAGGTAAGTATGTCCTTCCCTGAGATATTTGGGCGTCTTCCATATGTTCATGTAGTTGAGATAAGCAAGTATGTTCAATTTATTAAATGGATATTAATTGGATACGATGGAGATGACTTCATATATCGATTTTGGATAAACATAATATGAAAGTTATTCATAGTTGAGATGTTGTATTCAATGAGCAGGTTTTATACAAGGATAAACACAATATATCAAAAGCTACTAATTCTAAACCTAGAGCGGTAGAGCTAACATCTCCGACTCATGTGAGAGTAAGGAGATTTATAATGAAGAACCACATACACTAGAGGCTCCATTGTGTAGGCTCACAGTCCACTAGAGAATGTTGATCGCCAAATGTGTTTATTCCCTCTAACTTCTACTTGTTGTTGACTAATGGTGTGAGTTAGAAAATTATACATAGACATCTCACAATGAGCATGTAAGCAAGTGGAAGCTTGTAATGGATAATAAGTTGGACTCGTAAGTTGATAATTAACGAGACTTGAGAACTAGTTGAGCTTTCAATGGGTAACAAGTGGGTTTACGAAATTAAGAAGGAGATATGTAGAAGTAAGCGTTGGTTGTGAAAGGGTTTTTATAAATATATGATATAGACTATACTAATATTCTTAATCTTGTATTAAACTACCAAATATTCATCTAGTGTTGAGTACGGTGGTTGCAAAAAATATTAGTGTTATAAAAGTTGGATGTATAACAACCTTTGTATAATTGTACTTGTGATCTAGATGAAGAGATCTACATTAAGAAACTAGTTGCCTATTTGTTTTATGGTAAATAGTGAGCTTACATGCAGATTGATGAAGATCTTGTATGACCTAAAACAAGCTCACAAAGAGCGGTACAAAAAGTTGATGGATCCTACATAAAATTAAGTTCACGAGGAGTGAAGTTGATCATTGTTGCTACTTCAAGAAGTTGATAACGACTATATCATATTATTTTTTATGTGTTGATGACATATAATAACATGTTCTATTGCTCGAGAAGTGAACAAGTTGAAATGGTAGTTGTCTAAATGCTTTTCTACGAAGGACCTCGGTGAAGCTAAACATATTCTGGGCATGAAGAGATCGAGATTGGATAACATGAAAGTTGTATCTTTCACAAGCTAAATGTATCAAGAAAGTTCTGAAGAGGTTCGATATGCAAGATGCTAAGCTAACTAATGTCCCACTTGGCAGCCACTTTAAGTTTTCTAAATAAAGAGAACTTTATATGCTTCAATAATTGGTAGTTTGATGTACACAATAATGTGTACAAGGCTCGTTTTTTCCACATACGATGATAGTTGTTAGTTGACCGTGGAAGTTTACCGAAAAGTAACAACAACCTCTCCCGCAAGGATATGAGATCAAATGTAGTATAATCGGGTATCAAATCACAGGAACTCCGTTAGATTTGAATAATACTAATAATTTAAGTGAAAACAAGACAATAAGGTAACAATTGTAACCGGCAAAAATAAGAACGATTGTAAACAAATATATGATGGAAGATATTTAAGGAAATAAGAATTCTCACTATAATGAATTAAGATATTGATGCATATATATAACTCATTAACAATGGTATATGATTAATTGCAAGTAACCATCTAAAATAGTCATTGACATAAACAAACAAAGACCGTGCTTTCCAACTTGCATAGCTCTCAATCCAGTGGTTCAGCAAGTAAAGGAAAACTCATTAAACACTTAGAAATCTGAAAAATAACAAGAACAACTTTCGCTTTTGGCTCTTCATTTAGGGCAAGGTACAAAGACCGGAACTTTCCACGATAGTTAGAAAACTTCTAAGATTTGATAAACTAGTACTCTCAAAACCAAGTTTTTTCAATAAATCCTTATATCAAGAGGAGCTTTAGTTAAACATGATCAGATATAAAGAAAAAACAATATATATACAATCAATAAAGACATAAACTCAAAATAGTTTGGTTCTAGTAGGAAGAACCTTTAAAGCAAAGCTAACAACTACTTGACGGCTAGGGTAAAGATAAATTTGAGTGATGCCTAATTCGGGGTAAAATAGTGTATCTAACTCTATGGTTGACGTATGAATATATGAGGGAAATTCTCGGAGTCTAGGATTATATAAAATATAACCCTTCCAAAGTTATAAGATTTGATTTCCTTCTTAGTGGCTAACCAACTGCCTCCAAACGACATACATATGGCCATGTTGGTCGAAGACAAGCCGTTTCGTCAAGTCGTAGAGAATGCTTTGGATTGTGCTTCAAAGATGGGCTTTGATATAATCTTCGGCATTGATGACGTAATGTGAAACGGCTACCCTATGGCTTCCTTGTATGTTTCGCTTGGCCATTTTGCTCATATGCAGCTTCAAATTGTGGATCTTCACTTAAATGAATATTTAAGGGACTTCTTGTTGTAGTTCCTCATTCATTTAAAGCCTTCACTTCAGCTTTGACTTTTAAGAGGGTGCAATTCTGGCACAATTGATTTTGTAAATGCCTGAAACACATAAAACCAAAGGTAGATACCGAATTACAAAAAGTAATGCTTTTCATACAAATAGAGATGTATCAGAGAGTAAAAGGGGTATGAAATGCATGAATCTAATGTCTAAAAGTATTATATTTGACATTCATCAAATACCCCATACTTAAACCTTGCACATCCTCGAGTAAGCTCATGTCATATGCATATTATGTAAGAACAAATGATTGCCTCAACTAAGAGGAAAACAAACAACTCAAACCATGCCATCATATCATCAATCATTGTAAGAGGATAAATAAAGAATCATAGCCATCCAAACCGCTCATGGGTAATGCGTTTGCTATCAATCTTACAAGATGTGTTTAGGGATAAATTAATAAACTCTCGAACTCAATAGACATAAATAGATCTTACCATAAGTTTGTCAAGGCGTTCTCGACTCCACCACCTATCTAGTGAAACTAAAGTGCAAATAAAAATCAAGAAATCTTTTATAGGTCGATACATTAGAAAATTGAAAGGTAGTAAATCTAGACAGACTTATCTCAAATAAGACTTACCACAATAATGTAATTATAGAAAATTCTATAAGTACCAAATTAAACAAAACTAGACCTAAGACCATACAAATATCACAATTAACAACAAATAAAATTTAGATAAAAGATCTCATACACAAATGAACACATAAATCAATGACACAAAATCTCTTCATCTCAACTACTTCTATTATTACTTTTTATTTTTTGAAACAATTTGGTTTACTATGCTTTTTCTAGTAGTTTTGTGTTTAGTAAATGTATCCCTTGAGAGAGGAGGAGTGTGTAGAGTTTGAGAATAAATACAAAAAGTTGGGGTATATTTACTTAATTAAAACATTAAAAAGCCTAGTTACTACTCTAGTTTTTCAAAAAAGCCGAGTTACCAAAATCGCCCTTATTTTTTTAACAAAAATATAAGCTTATATTATTACTCAAATTCCAATTAATCCCAAACTTGATACCCTATTGCACAACAACGTCTGACATTGAGCCTATAGCTAACCATCCAATATACTCCTTTTTCATGCATAAGTCCAATTGTATAATCCAAAGTTTCTCCAACATACATGACCACAACTCCACAACTAACATTTTCTTAAAAAAATAACTAAAAATGTATATTAAATCAAATCCTTTTTGTAATATAGTAAAAAACCGAAATATCTTTCCAAACTCCCTACTTCTTGATATATATAATCAACCCTATACTAACCCTGACTAACATCAGAAAAAATCGCAATCCATTAAAAACGAAAGTCGTCACATAACTTTGCATGTGTGAGTGAAAGGCGTGAAAATGGTATAGCCACGCTAAGGACCAACATGTTTACATGCGATTAACTAGGATAGGATAATCATGTGAGATTGCAACGTATTTTAACGCCATTTATGTTAGTTTTCAGGGGTTTTTTTTCCGGAAAATGTACTTTACACCCTAATTTTCTACTGACATCCGAGTTTAAAGTATTGTTTATATTTCAAGAAAAAAAAAATTAAAATTAAAGCACCCTACCTATATCCTAGTAAGATATACAAAAAAATTCAAAGTTATTCCATTAATTTTAATAATCTCTAATGCAGAAACTTACCTAATGTGGCTGTGTTGACACCACATGTTTTACTAAATTGCGAGATAGGACAACTAATCTTCCCCTGGATAATATTTTTAATATATATTAAAGTGGCTCGTCATCTACTCATTTTGTTTTTCTATAGCTAAGGTAAAGGGTATATTTTCAAAAAAAAATATTTGGATATGGTCGAGAAACACTATTTTAAGAGTTTGTACAAGCTTTTATGGCTAAATATTCTCAAAAGATTCTGTTGAAAATAAATAAATAAAAACGAATCTTTTTTATGAAAAAAAACAATTTACGGATCTTTTAATGTATCGTTAACGAGTTTTTTTTCAAGAAAAAGAAAAAAGAAAATTTATTTTTTGTGAAAAATGTTTGTAAAAATAAAAAAAACAAAATATAGATATTTAAGAAAACGAATTTGATCAAAGATTTTTTTAAAGTTGTCAGTTGCTTATTAGGTGTTGTTTAGGCCGAGCGAAATCTGATCAAAATTTTAAAAACAAAATACGACGAAACATGAAAAATATGACAAAGCTTATTAGATGGAACATGAATAATACGACAAAACATGCAAATTTTCAAAAAAAAAACATATCAATATATGAACTTTTGCTTATTTGATGATGTGAAATTTAGTTGAAAAAATACGATGAAACAATAAAGTTGTAACCTGAAAAATATCTTCAAATCGTCGGAACCTGAAAAAGACGACGAATCATGATTAATAAACAATATAATTGGAATTGAAAGATGTAGAAATTTGTAGATTAACATTGAGAATAAGAAAAGTGTATCGACTTATGAGAATGTGTGTTTCATATATATAGTGTAAATAATATGGGAAGTGTACTTGAGAAGTTTTTCATTAAGTATATTTGAAATCAAGATATTGCTTCCCTTGTAATTTAAGTTATCCCTACATACGGGTCAAGCCGGGTTCAACAACAATCAACACACAAAAATGAATAAATCCAAATACCCGACAAACAACAAGTACCATTGCAGTCAAGTTATCCCTACAATCTTGCATTACAAACGAGTATAACTCATCAAAATACTCAAAACAAACTAAATGAAAAATCAGAGTAGGTAAATTATATACAATTAAATTATATGTATAAAATTATATACGGGTCATGCTGGGTTGGTCCGTGGACCAAAATATTTACCCATATCCATCCCACCAAAATGCAAGTCGGACCGGATCAGGCCCGAACGGGTCAAACTAGTTGTTCATGCCCATATTTTTTTCTGGACGGAACAACCTAAATTTTATTTAATTTTTTTTTTGATACAAAGGTAAGAGAAAGGGAAAATCGGTTTCTAGAAACCGCTCTTCCCACATCATCTAGTTGGATGAGGTCTTCAACATCCTTTGGTAGATCCTCATCAGGTCCTGCCGGAGTGTGGCCATGCATGGCAAGTCTGTCCGCCAAGCGTTGATTTCCTTGAAAATATGATGCATACTATGTTACTCAAAGCCAGAGAGCATAGTGGTAATATAAGATATTATCTTATGTGTTTTCCAAGGTTGTTTTCATTATTTGTTGATTGCATTATTGAGAGTCATATTGTCGCCCTCAATTTCGATGGCTTTAACCCCAATACTCGCGGCCTTTTGAAGGCTCTCTCGAAGAGCGAGCGCCTATGCTTCTATAACAGAATCAACAACGCATCGTCCATAACCAAAAGCGAGTGGGTTGCATGAGAGTTCCGTATAATGTATCCAAAAGTGGATTAGCTTGTGGGTTTTCTAGATGCATCAAAATTCAGTTTGGCACATCCTTCCTTCGGCCTTTTCCATCTAATGTTTTTTTTTCTTTCTTTTTGGTTTTTGTTGTTTAATGTTCTTCGGATGAAGATTCTTGTTGCCTCTTTCCCAGTCACTAATTTTGTTTGTTGTCATTTTGTGTAGATTTTGTAGTGCTTGCTATCCAAACATTCCACCAAATTACCACTAGTTGTCTTAATTCTAACGAGTCTATTTTTCCTGTTAGGTCAAGGTGAACATCATTGAATTTCATATATGTGTGACTATAATGATGGATTTTCGATGAGATTTTAGCATTCTCAATATTTTGTATGTATATGAGCACCCAAAAGGCAAGTGTTTGGTACTTTCGGTATCATAGTTACATAATTCGCAATGCATCAATACTGAAATTCTTTGTTTGTCTAGATTTTCTTTCGTTGGGATGTCATTCAAGGCCACTTTCCAAAGGAAATTTTTTTTATCTTTGGCATAATATTGATCTCCCATATCCACGTCTTATCAGTTATGACCCCTACTTTGCATTTCTGGATTAGTTTCATAGCAAATTTGGTATGATACCATCCTTCTTCATTTCCAGATAACTTGTCTCTAATGTCACATTTAGAGAGATTGTAGTTTTTAATCATTTCGATAATATCAGAGATTTTCCGATTATTATAGTTGTTGGTAATGTATCTAAATTTGATTTAAACTTGATAATTGGTTACCCGTCGTGGCGTAATCCCGAATAAAATTATAATAAAATATTAAGTGGATTAGATGAAGAAAAAGAATAATAATTGGAAAGAATGGTGAGGTGTCATATATATTTTGGAAAAAGATGAAGGCAGGAAATGGCTTGAAGCCCCCACCCAAATATGACTAAGCTTGTGACTGCCTCTCCCACACAACTACACGTGGTCAACCCTCTTTTAGCCTCTCTCTCTTTTATTGAACCCTCACTTTCTCTTATGCCCGCTTTATCTTTACTATTTAACGTGCCCATGGGTCCGGTTCTTCGAGTTCGGCGGTTGAAAAAAAAAAAAAAAAAAATTAGGCTGATTAAATCTTAGGATCCCGTCGTTTAGATTATGCTAACGGTACTTTACCTATTAAGTTTGACCAAAGATTAATACCTAAGTTATTGTTCACACGTTAAGTTAATAGATCGTTATTAAATATCTAAGATATGTGTGTACAATTTTGTCTAAGGTAGGTGGACAATTTTGCCCTTAATATTTAACACCGATCTCTTAATTTGACGTGTAAACAGTAACCTAATTACTAATCTTTGGTTGGACTCAACATGTGAGGTATCATTCTGATAGTTTAAACGACGAAGTACTAAAGTTTAGTCAGCTTAAAAGATAGGGTACTGTTTAGATAAGTTTCTCGGTATTCGGAAAATTTCGGATGTTGTCTTATGGTTTGAGGTTTTTCGGATTTTGTCTGATTTTTTTAGTTCGGATAGTGTCGTTGTGTTTTTAATATTTTTTGAAAAATACCCAATTCTATTTAAATTGTATTGGACGTGAACTTAAAATAATTTATTTTTTTAAAACCTATTTGCAAAATATTTAGCCACTTTTATTTAGAAAATAAGTTGTTCTCATTTAAAAAAATTATTTTAGTTGACATCTAATTAGAACACCGTCCGACCTAAAAAAACGTCTGGGCAAAATCCGCAAACCATATACGACAACATCCGAAATTTCAAAAGAACTATTATGCTGTAGGATTATAGATGTGAACGACAATTTTTGAGTTCATAAGGAATACATGAAAGAGGTTCAAATCTTTGACCCAACTAATTATAACTTAACAGAAAACAAATACAACAAAGTAAAATACAAACTCTTGTTGTGTTGTATTTCTGCCCCCACACAGACACAAAACCCTTATATAAAGACTCGAGCTTGCACCAAACAAAGCCCACTTCAAATCTACCATGGCTTCTTCTTCACTCACTCACTCCAAATTATTCCCTTCTTCCTCTAATTGGCCTCACAGAACAAAACCCACTACCATTAATGGAGCTCTTCAAACCACATCTCTCCCACTACCCAGAAGAACACACCTTCCAATCACCACCACTACCACCACTCCTTCCGACCTAAATCCTCTACAGAAGGCTGCTGCATTCGCTTTAAATGCTTTCGAGTCAGTTCTCGTATCCAATGATCGCCTCTCCAAAACGGCAGACCCAGAAGTCCAAATCTCCGGTAACTTTGCTCCGGTGCCGGAACACCCTGTTACCCATCATCTTCATGTCTCCGGTGAGATCCCGGAGTGTATTCGTGGTGTGTACGTCCGTAATGGAGCTAACCCTCTTCACAAACCTCTCTCCGGCCACCACTTGTTTGACGGAGATGGCATGCTCCATGCTGTCAAATTTCACTCCGACGGCTCTGCTTCCTACTCCTGCCGGTTCACTGAAACCAGTCGGCTTCGGCAGGAGAGGGAACTCGGTCGTCCTGTATTCCCAAAGGCCATCGGAGAACTCCATGGTCACTCCGGAATCGCTCGTCTCCTCCTCTTCCTTTCTCGTGGGCTCTTTGGCCTTCTCGACTCTTCTGAGGGGATCGGAGTTGCAAATGCCGGAGTTGTCTACTTCAACGGCCGTTTACTCGCTATGTCAGAGGATGATCTCCCGTACCACGTGAAAATCACCCCCTCCGGCGATTTAAAAACTGTGGGGAGGTGTGATTTCAAAGGAAAGCTTGATTCCAGCATGATTGCTCACCCTAAGGTTGACCCTGTTTCCGGTGAGCTCTTTGCTCTGAGCTATGATGTGGTAAAGAAGCCATTCTTAAAGTACTTTCACTTCTCAAAAACAGGAGAGAAGTCTCCTGATGTTGAAATTCCCCTAAACGAGCCTACAATGATGCACGATTTCGCTATCACTGAGAATTTTGTAGTGATCCCAGATAGCCAGATTGTGTTTAAGTTGCAGGAGATGATCAGAGGCGGATCCCCTGTTGTTTACAGGAAGGACAAGGTTTCAAGGTTTGGAGTTTTGAACAAGTATGCAAAAGATGGTAAGGAGATTAACTGGGTAGATGTGCCTGATTGCTTTTGCTTCCATCTATGGAATGCGTGGGAGGAGCCCGAAACCGATGAAGTTGTGGTAATTGGATCTTGTATGACTCCGGCGGACTCTGTTTTCAATGAATGCGACGAGCAGCTCCGGTCAGTGTTATCTGAGATAAGACTGAATTTGAAAACAGGGAAATCGACCCGAAAGCCGATTTCACCAAAGGAGGAAGATCAGATCAATTTAGAAGCTGGGATGGTGAATAGGTACAAATTAGGGAGAAAGACCCAATTTGCCTATTTAGCCATAGCCGAGCCATGGCCGAAGGTTTCTGGGTTTGCGAAAGTTGATTTGGAGGCAGGGGAAGTGAAGAAGTACACGTATGGAGAAGGAAAGTATGGTGGTGAACCATATTTTCTTCCGAGGAGTTCAGATTCAGTAATGGAGGATGATGGTTATGTAATTGCATTTGTTCATGATGAGAAGGAGAACTCATCGGAGTTGCAGATTGTAAATGCTATGAACTTGGAGTTAGAAGCTTCGATTAAGCTTCCATCGAGAGTGCCTTATGGATTCCATGGAACCTTCATCAGTGCCGAAGATTTACAGAGGCAAGTTTGAGGTTGAAACAGAGTAGAAACATAGTACTGTGAAAAAGAAGTGACTTTGCAAAAGAGGGTCTACCTGAGGGATGGTTTGCATATATGGTCCCCGGGGACTCTTTCTGTAATTTTCCTACTTTTTCTTTTGTTTGTTTTTTGGTTTTCGGAGGACTGAGGAACCAGCTTGAAGCTTTTTTCCTATTTTCCTTTTTCTCTCATTTTTGGGTGTAAATTTATGTAGAAATGATGAAGCTCAGCTGGTTTCTGGTAATTATTTCACTATGTGGACAATATATATAATTTTGCTCAAAACTTCCTTCTTACAATTCGATTGATAATTTCACCCGTATCTAATGGATATCTTAATCACCCGAACTATCTTAAATGTTGTATCTTTAGTCTTAAAGTTCCAAAAATATGAATAATATGTTAAAAATTGTTTTCTTAGGCATTACACGACAGATGGTAGATAGATAAAAGTGTTTCGCTCACCCATCTTCCGACCCATTAATAACTTCTGTCGGAGATAATATGGTCTCACATCTTTCGATGGAGACACTCCGAGCCTACTATATAAGGTTGGTGGTCTACTCCTCATATTGTCAATTGATTTTAGGATGAAACCTCATCGGGTTTATGTGATGGGCTTGGGCTTAACGAGCATGTACGCTCGGATCACACGACCCCGCTCTATCATCGGACTTTGACATGGTATCAGAGCGGTTAGCCTCAATTGGGTTGGCGATCCTAACCTGTGGATAAGTGCAACTCGGTCTATATCCTCTAGTTGCACTTGCGGGGGCGTGTTGGAGATAATAAGGTCTCCGAGCCTAGTATATAAGGTCGGTTGACTACTCCTCCTATTGTCAATTGGTTTTAGGATGGAACCTCATCGGGTGTCGGATGCACACGACTCTCACTCTATCGGTCCGTCTGTATCGGACTTTGACAACCTCCGTTCCGTCTATAATTGTCCTCCAAAAAGCATGCAAAAATAAGTGTTAGAGATGACACATGAGACGTGTAAAGAAAGGGTGTGGTTAAAAGTTGATAGAGAAAAGAAGTGTATTGTCTTTTTGGTTTAGTTAGAGATGAATATTTGAGTAAATCACGGAAAATAACACAAGTTGTATAAAATATGTGTATGAAGTGAGTTATGATAGATATTTTTCTTTCATTGATTTGAAACAAACTTTATAGTTGGTGTTCAACAACTTTAAAAGTACATCAAATATTACAATAATATCTCCAAATAATTTAATGCAATACAAGAAATAATTTAATGAGTATCTAACAAAATTAAAAAAAGGGGTCATAACAAGTATTGAGAATCAGAGACGATTATAAAAGTTACAATCCATTATAAACAAATGTTGTACCCCGTAATTATAAAATAGGGGATAATTTCATTTTTTTATTATCTCGATGATTTTTGTGTTTTTTTTATGAATGAAATGTTTAACTATATTTCAACCAAAAAATATTTTTTATGTTATCAATGTATAATAAGTGATATTTACTAATAAATTTAGACAAAAACCGGTTGAAATATAAATGAGAAATTTTAGGATTGTGGTAGCTAGGTTGTTTACGGTGTTTTTTGTGCGTGTTATAACTCAATGTGGGTCGATATCTATAATTTACGATAAAGCAAAATTACTATTTTTTTTTGTTGCTTGCGTTTTTTTGTCAAGCTACATAAAAGAAATAAAACTTTACATTAATCACTACAAGACTTTTAAATTATAACCGACACTTTTTATTTCCGTTTTTATAATCATACGGATTATTAATTAACTTCTCCTATCCTTTTTGTTGAGGGGTAGGGAAAAGAATCTCACATGGATAACACGCAATCAAGTGAATCTACCATGTAAGCATCCAGGCTACTCCTCTTATTGTCAATTGGTTTTATGATGGAACCCCGTGTGCTTGTATGTGTGGTTCGTTAGACGTGCGCCCTCCGCGTCATTTGGTCCCGGGACGGATATAAGAAAAAGTAACATGGTATTAGAGGAGGTCCGATCAGGGTCCGGTTTCCTGACTTCGGGGATTAGCTAAAAGAGAATGAGATGCGAAACCCGTCGAAAGAAGAAAAAAAAAATTTGCGGGCGAGCTAAAAAGAGAATGAGATGCTAGACCCGAGAAAGAAAATGTGTCAAGTGTTAACTAGTTCAGGTAGTTAACACTTGAGGGGGAGTGTTGAGGTTTAGGGAAAAGAATTTCATATCGATAACACGTAATCAAGTGAACCTATCATATAAGCATCCGGGCTACTCCTCCTATTGCCAATTGGTTTTAGGATGGAACTCCGTGTGCTTGTATGTGTGGTTCCCTAGACGTACGCCCTCCACGTCATTTGATCTCGGAACGGATATAAAAAAAAGTAACACTTTTGAAAACAGTAAAAAGGTTTACACTTATAAAAATAGTATAGTTGATTTTCTAAGAACTAAACATATAGTTTATGGACATTAAGGGTTGAAAGATGAATAGCTTAATCATTTTGCTTAATCATTTTGTTAGTTCCCAAAATATTTATAAACAAAAACCTCTAAAGTTGGGTTTGTGTTCAGAAATATTAGTGAAGCTACAAAGAACATGTTTAGGTATCATGTTTACTGATATAAAATACTGTATAAATAGTAATGCAATCTTGACAAGCAATATGTAACATGAAGAGATAAGAGAACGTACCAAACAATCCACAAGTCCATAACAATAGTAGAAAGAAGTAACTCCTTTGATGATGACTTATGAATTATGATTAACCTGAAATCATTAAAGGCATGTTAAAAAATCACAATCCGGTAGCTAGATATTTTTCTCCCATGTATATGGGGTTTTGGTTTTGAGACGAGTGTTAAATGAATATTTTTTATACCTTAGATTTATACATTTTATATATCTTATGTTCCTCATAAATCGCTATTTGTATAGAAACCGTTTACTTTTTGTATTTCGTTATCTACTTTGATTTTTACTTTTTGTATTTCGTTATCTACTTTGATTTTCTATATTACAGGCATTTGCAGTATTAATTGTGTCCGCTGAATATACCCTAAAGTGAAAAATCTACGATTTGAAGCGACAAAGAAGCCAAACGGCCTTGAAGACCGTATGGTGGCCGTTTCAGTGGCATCATCGTTGTAGAAGACTATGTTGAAGCCCATTTAGAAGTCCAACCCAATCTGTTCATTATGACCTGGCGAAATGGCTTGCTTACGGCCTTGTTGGCCATTTGTATGCCGTTCGGTAACCGTTTTGACTGCCGCAAAGAAGGAAATCAAATCTTCCGATTTTAACTTTGAAATTGTTAGTCGTAGGGTTAGATACATTGATCCATCCTGAATTAGGCATTACCCAAATTTCTCCTTACCCTAGCCATCAAGTAGTTGTTAGATTTGAAGATTCATCGTACTAGAACCAAACAATTGTGAGTTTATGTCTTTCTTGATTTTATATATTGTCCTTGCCTTATATCTGATCATGTTTGACTAATCTTTCTCCTATTCTAAGGATTGAATGATCCCTATAATGGTTTAATATATTATTTGCACATATATTAATGAATTAAGATTGTGATATTGCTTCTTTTCAAAGCACTTCATTCCTACTTTTTTTATACCTTCGAAAGAACTGGTGTTTATAACTGATTTAGATTAAAAAAAAAAAACTAAAGAGCCACAAGCGAAGGGCGTTTTATTGGATTTATTGAAAATAACTTGGTTTTGAGAGTACTAGTTTATCAAATTTTCGAGGATTTCTACTAAGTAGAAAGTTCCGGTCTTTGTACCTTTTTCTAACTAAAGAGAAAAAGGTGAAGGTTGTTCTTGGTCTTTTCCGAATTTTTAAGTTTTTAATGAGTTTTCTTTACTTGTCGAACCGTTGGATTGAGAGTTACGCTAGTTGGAAAGCATGGTCTTTGTTTGTCTATGTCAAAAGCTTTTTTAGATGGCTACCTACCACTATTCACATATCAATGTTCACGAGTCATATGTGTGTAACAATATCTTAATTCATTATAGTGAGATTTTTTGTTTCCTTAGATCGCTTCCATCATACATTTGATTACAATCATTATTGCTTTTATCTACTACAATGTTGCCTTATTGCTTTCTTTTTTCACCTAAAATAATTAATTATTAGTATTCATCAAAGCAGGCGCGATCCTTGAGAATTCGATACCGAATATGCTACATTTGATCCCGTGATACTTGTGGGGAGGTTGTTGTTACCATTCGGTACAAGTTTCACGATCAAGTGTTTTACTCACATTCGCATTTCATCTTGTCCTTTTATATCACACGTTTATTATTATGTCTTTTTTTCTCTTGAGTCTTTTGCATTTCCACGTGCATTAATAAAACACAAAACCACAAAGAATTTTACATTTAGCATAGATTGAGTCGATTATCATCATTCTTAATTCCAGAAATTGGAATATGTCATACTATTACACTTGACTTTCCAACGGTGTTTTGGATTACTATCTCTTGCTATTGTTTGTGCACATGAGTTATTAGATGATTATTGATGATTAGATTACCCAAACATAACCTTGTCAGCGGTATAACATATGGACATGTATTTTAATGTGTCCATCATACATTTGTTTACAGTTATTGTTGTTTTCGTCTGCTACCATTGTTGTCGTGTTGCTTTCTTTTTTACTTTTTAATAATTAATTATCCATCAAATCAGACGCGGTCCCTGAGAATTCGATACCCGATTATTCTACATCTAATCTCGTGATACTTGTGGGGGAGGTTGTTGTAATCATTTAGTAAAACTTCCATGATCAAGTGTTTTACTCACATTCACATTTCATGTTTCCCTTTTATGTCACACATTTATTATTATGTCTTTTTCCTTTTCTTGAGTATTTAACCTTTCCGTGTAATAATAAAACATAAAACTACATAAATATTGCATTTAGCGTAGATTGAGTCAATTCTCATCATTCATACTTCCAAAAATTGGAATACATCATGCTATTACACTTGACTTGTCAACGATACTTTGGATTAATACTTCTTGCTATTGTTTATGCACATGAGTTATTGGATAATTACTGATGATTAGCTTACCCACAAATGTCTAGGGTTGTATTCTTTTATCCACAAAAGTATATTGAAAACCCTAGTCGTAAGTTATGTGCAGAAAAACCACAAACGTTTTGTCTTCTCTCTCTATTCACGGATTAACTCGTTAGAATCACAACAATTGGTATTAGAGCAATGATGTCGATGGGTTCCGTTGCAAAATTCGAGGTTCCGCGATTCAACGGAACTGGCAACTTTGGTCTTTGGTAGTAACGGGTTAAGGATTTGCTAACACAGCACGGGATGCTGAAGGTGTTAAAGGAGACGAAACCGGATTCGTTCAAAGACAACAAATGGGAGGAGATTGCAAGAGAAGGCGGAGTCGGTCATTCAACTTTGTTTGACAGACGAGGTAATATACCATGTTATTGATCTCAAATCTTGTCAAGAGATTTGGACTCAATTGGAGAAACGGTATATGTCAAAATCTTTGTTTAGCAAATTGTATCTCAAACAGAGATTGTATGGGTTGAAAATGGTGGAAGGTTCTGACTTGGTGAAATACGTGAACATCTTCAATCAAATTATTGGGGATTTGACTCGGGTGGATGTAAAACTTGAAGATGAAGATAAAGCTTGATCTTGTTGTGTTCTCTACCCTCTTCATATGAGAATATGGTGATGACTTTGACGTGTGGGAAAGACGAGATAAGTCTTGATACGGTGTCAACAACGTTGCTTTCACAAGTCGAACGACAACGATATACTAGTGAGAGTTCTCAAAGTGAAGGTTGTATGTTAGAGGCAACCAGGATAGAGGGAGGATGAAAGAGAAGCAAGAAGAAAGAACAAGAAATTCAGGTCTAAGTCCAAGGGTAAAAAGGCAGTAACTTGATACTTATACAAGGAGGAGGTTTACTTCTAACGTAATTGTCCTACCAAGAAGAAGAAGTACGAATAAGAAGTCAGAAGAATCTTCAAGATCAGCAAACATGGTGCAGAAAGATGATTCAGACAATGCAGATTCTGTTATGCTCTCTGTGATGTCAGGCAACTACTTAGATGTATGGATCATGGATACGGGGTGTTCGTTTCACATGACTGTGAATAGAGATTTGTTTGAGATGTACACGTCTGGAACTTTTGACTTTGTCTGATCAGGAGACAACAAGGCTTGTGATGTTGTCGACATTGGGAAAATAAAAGGCGAGGATTCACGATGGTGATCCAAACACTGACTGACGTGCGTCATATTCCAGCTCTAAAGAAAAATCTGATTTCCTTGGGGACTTTGCATGTGAAAGGTTTATGTTTCAAAACAAAAAAGGTATGTGTAAAGGTGATCAAGGGGGCTATGATAGTTATGAAGGGAAAGATTACATCGGTTAATATCTACCGGTTGGTAGGGAGTACCGTTGCAGGTGGAGTTGCAATTGTGGATTCTGAATTAAATTACACAAGTTTATGGCATATGCGCTTGTGTCACATTAGCGAAAGGGGGATGATTGAGCTTCACAAGCAAGGTCTCCTGGATGGTGTGTGAAGAGTTGTAAGATCGACTTCTACAAATTTTAGTTGATGGAAAAACAATCCAAGGTGTCACTAGTGGAATTCTTCATTGATGATTATTCAAGGAAGGTTTGGGTGTATTTTCTAAAGCATAAATCTGAGGTCTTCAACAAGTTAAGTTGTGGAAGGCAAAAGTGGAAATTTAGAAAAGGAGGAAAGTGAAGTATTTGAGATCTGATAATGGGACAGAGTACACGGATTCTCAATTTTAGAGTTTTTGTGGTGAGCATGGCATTTAGAGGCATTATACAGTGTAGAAGACACCACACAAAATTGTGTTTTTGGGAGGATGAATCGTTCCATAGTAGAAAATGTGTGGTGTCTTAGATTGAATGCAGGGCTTCCAAAGCATTTATGGGCAGAGGCAGTGAGTATGATGGTCTATTTGATAAATAGATCACCCCGGACTTCTCTTGACGGGAAGGTTAAGAGGAGGTATGGAATGGTTCAGATTTAGACTTATTAAATCTGAAGGTTTTTGGCAGTCTAGCATATGTGTTGATTCCATGTAATGAGCGAACAAAGTTGGATACAAAGTCTAAGAAGTGCATTTTTCTTGGTTGTGAGAAAGGCGTGAAGGGTTTCAAGTTTTGGGATCCTGTTGCAAAGAAATGGATGATCAGTCGAGATGTTGTATTTGATGAGCAGACAATGCTTCTACATGCCAAGGAAGTTGAGAAACCTACAGTTACAAAGACTGAATCCAAATCAACAATGGAGGTGGAGCTTTCAGATTTTAGCACACCTATACCAGAAGGTGATGAGCATGATGTAGATCAGCAGCAAGTAGAGAGTCTTGTTTCTGGTAGAAGCAGATGCATCACAAGGGCCCCTGTTAGATATGGTTTTGAGGAGATGGTAAACTATGCTCTAGTCATTGGCGGAGATGATCCATCCAACCTTTGAGAGGTTATTCATAGTCAGGATAAAGAAGGATGGGTAGGTGTTATGGCCGAGGAGATGGTATCTCTTCATTAGAACAGGATGTGGGAGTTGGTTCCTCTTCTGACAGGAAAGAGGGCAATAGGATGCAAATGGGTGTTCAAGAAGAAACAAGGCATCTCAGAAAAAGAAGGCGTGAGGTACAAGGCATGACTAGTAGCAAAGGGTTACTCACAAAAGAAGGGGATTGATTATGATGAGATTTTTTCGCCTGTGATCCGACACACGTCTATCATATTGGTATTGGTACTAGTAGTTAGCAGGAATTTGCATCTAGAGCAGATGGATGTGAAAACAACTTTCCTTTATGGTAATTTGAAGGAGGAGATCTACATGGAGAAACCAGAGGGTTTTGTTCAGTTGGAAGAGGAGAAGCTTGTATGCAAGTTAAAAAAGTCATTGTATGGTCTGAAGCAGGCTCCTAGGCAATGGTACAAGAGGTTTGACTCTTATATGCTTCAGATAGGCTACCAGAGATGTAAGTATGATTCTTGCGTTTATGTGAAATATTTGGATGATGGATCTCCCTTGTACCTGCTATTATGTGTTGATGACAAGGTGATTGTTGGAAAGAATGTTGATGATATTGTTGAGTTGAAGACCTTGCTGAGTGATAACGTGATTTATGACGTTAGTATAGGCATACATTTAGATAGTTTTTCCCGTTATTCATGCACGTTTTGGCACTAGTTCACGACGTTCACGCTTAGTTCATGCATATTTCTAGAAAAGACGTCTACACGAGCTTTTGTCGGTTTTGTAGGTATTTCGGGGATCTTTTGGACATTAATTGATACATTCGAGGATCAAGCCTCATGGTGGTACATATCCAAGACCTTGAAGGAACATAATTGGAGCAATGAAGGACACAAGGACCCTTGTTGGTGCAAGCAATGTAGCAACTCATGGCTAGATGATCATAACAAGTTTCTGTTGAAGAAAATCGACCTACACCCAGGAAAATCGGCCGATTTTTCCTACTGGGTCGATTTTTGGCCTTTGACAGCTTAAGCCACGTGTCCCACGATCTCTTGCCCGGCCTTGCTCTTGGTGGAGAATATAAGTGGGCCTGCAAGCTGTTGCTAAGGGGGATTGATTCTCCTCCTCTCCCACATCCTCTAGCATCTTCCCAAAGACTCTTCCAATTGGGAGCTCTCTTCAAGACACCCTTGTGGGTGTTCTTGAGGGAGATTAGTGTAGATTTCAATTTCGTAGTGAGATTTGAGTGATTTTTGTGAAGAAACTTGTTGAAGGTTGTAAGATCTGACTTGGAGCTACATTTGGTGTGTTGAAAGACTTGTTTTGAGCTCAAATCCAGCTAAGTTTCATTGCTTTCATTTCCTTACTTCACTTCTTGCTATGGATTCCATGTATGCTTGTATGATGATTTTAGATCTTGAAATGCATGTTGTTGGCTAGTTTAATGTGATTATGGAGTGATGGATTGATGGTTATAGCTTGGGTGATGATAGAATGGACTTACATGTTAGTTTAGGATGATTTTTGTGCCTGAAACCTAAACCAGAGGAGAAAAATCGACCTGTTCTTCAGAGTAAATCGGCCGATTTTTGCTATGATCCACCCGATTTTTCCTTCTGTTGCTCTTTAATTGAATATGTATGTTAGGATGTTAGATTGTTGAAATCCTAGTGTTTGTTGAGCATGATATAGCTTAGGGTGACCTAATGCTAGCAAACTAAGTGAGGAAAGAGACCTACCCGGTGATTTCCGATCTTAGATACCTAAGATGATGAATTCTAGGTAGTAGTGAGCTTCACAAGCCGCTATTGGACTGAGTGTGCTAGGATTATTGCTTGAGACTTACCTTTTCCGAGACTTACCCGGTAAGGAAAGGTTTGTCCCTTAAGTAGTGTCCGGTTTGTGTAGAATTCCCAACTTTACCTCCTTGAGACTTACCCGGTAATAGGAGTTTGGTGCGGGATTAGTGAAGCATGAGACTTACCCGGTAATTGCTTCCATTAGAGAAACACCCTTTCTCAACACCACAGCTTTGTCCTTAGAATCTTTAGAAGCTTGAGCCCAACGCCATAACCGGAAATCTTGACCTCTAGAATCCACTTTTCTCTCTTTGATCACTTATCTTGTGTTTGTGTTGCTTGTTTATTTTGCTAGCTTGAGTTGTTAGTTTGATACATTATCTTACTTGATTTGTGATCTTGCTTGATCACCACAAAAACTCAACCAAAAATATCATGATTTTCATTTCTTTATTTCTTTCTCTTTTCTTAGACTAGATTCACACTATCTTTGATCATTGAATGACTTGATTTCGCCTCAGTCCTTGTGTTTGACCTCGGAATACTTTCCTTTCTACATAACAATCCGTACACTGCGGGTTTCGCTAGGTAGTTTAGGAGATTAGATCGAGTTTATAAATGTAAAGCTTTTTGCGTGTCACATTCCTAGCGTAACACTGAGCAAACAATTTGATATGAAGGATCTTGGTGTTGCAAATAAGATTCTTATCATGAAAGTTCGCAGGGATAGAAGTTTTGGGAGGTTATGGTTGTCTCAAAAGACTTACATTGAGAAAGTGCTTGAAAAATTCGATATGGTCAATTCCAAATCTGTTAGCACTCTAGCGAATCACTTCGAACTCTCCTCATCTCAGTGTCCGAAGTCAGATGGAGAAACTAAATATATGTCCAAAGTTCCTTATGCAAGTGCAGTTGGTTGCTTGATGTATGTTATGGTGTGTACAAGACCTGATTTGGCCCAAGTCGTTAGCCAAGTGAGCAAGTATATGTCTAATCATGGGAAAGAACACTAGGTAGTCGTCAAGTGGATTCTCAGGTATTTGAGGGGTACTGCTGACCGTGAAATTATGTTTGGTGGCCAGGAATGTGATCCTTCAATTGTAGGGTACGTTGATTCAGACTATGCCGGTGATCTTGATAACCATAGGTCCACTACAGGGTATGCCAAAACTCTTGTAGGGAGGCCTAATGTTGGAGATCAATTTTACAATCTATAGTAGCCTTGTCTACTAGTGAGAGAGAGTACATGGCTTTAGTAGAGACAGCTAAGGAGGCACTATAGATTAGGGGAATTGTGGAGGAATTGAGTGTTAAGCAAGGTGGAGTTAAGGTACATTGTGATAGTCATAGTGTTATATAATTGGCTAAGAATCAGGTGTATCATGCTCGGACTAAACATATTAATGTGAGATTTGACAAGATTAGAGAGCTAGTAGTTTTGGTGAGATCATCTTGGAGAAGGTACACACTTCTCAGAATGCGGTTGATATGATGACCAAACCGGTTACCGCAAATAAATTTAAGCATTGTTTGGATTTGATTCATGTCACTCGTTGTTAGATGAGTGAGAAAGACCCCTGCCAGAGAAGCAAGGAGGATCTGGCGGCGTACAATGTCTTGGAGCTGTTTGTGTTCCCAATTATTGTATTAGATTATGTTGTATAGGTGGAGATTGTTATAATAAGACAATAAATCTAGGTATACTGATACGATGGACCAAGGACCGAGCGAGACGAGATCTTCCTGGGCCGAAGACCTAGGAAGAATGCCCTCTTTATGTTTTGTTATATGTTGATGATATTTTGATGGTTTTTAAACCCAAAGTAAAGGTAATTGAGGTGAAAACTTCATTGATAAGCTTATTTGATATTAAAGACATTAACTTCACCCAAAGGATTCTCTTAATAAAGATCATTAGAGACAAAAGTAAGAGAAAGATATGATTGTCTCAACACGCCTATATACTGAAGTTTTAGACATGTTCAATATTTTTATTGTCAAACCCAATAGCATGTCACTTAGTGCTTACTTGGATGTCACTAAGATTGAAGTTATGTCCTCAGAAGAGGTAAAACGTATGAGGGTAATTCCTTGTAATATTATTGTGAATTCAATTATTCATGTTATGATTTGTACTAGACATGACCTTGCTTTTGCGGTAAATGCTCTCAATAGGTATATATCTGAACCATAAACATTAGTCCAATACAAAGGTAATGATAAGATACTTATGTGAAATTATTTTCTTGAGTATGGACTTCATTGATAACCCAATGACTTACTTGGATATGTTCATTCTAACTATGTCAACATCAAAGACGATAGGAAGTTCACTACTTTTTATGTCTATACTTGGTGAGGAACTGTGTTTTTTTGAAGTCATACCAACAAACCATTGTTGCACTTTCCTTATCAAAAGTTGAGTACATTACGACAATAGAAGTTTTTAAAGAAGTTGTGTGGTTACAAGGCATTCTCAAATTAAAGAAACTGATAATAAGCCCTACATTGCTACCTTATATATTGACAAACTAAGTTTTTTGTTTTTGTGTAAGGATCTTGTATATCATGAAAGGATCAAATACATTGACATGAGATATCATTACATTCGGTTCAAGATATAAAATAAAGAGCTACATGTGTAGAAAATAAGTTGAGAGGTAAATCCTACGGACTTTGCTACTAAGATCGCTTATTGGTGATAACTTTGTGTTTTGCAGAGATTTTCTACACTTTATAGGTATCATCTAGCTACCTTGAACACATGGAATCGATGAAGGTTGATAGTCTGCTACTTGTTGTTTTTCCAAAACTAAAGACACAAGAATTAAGAGGATGAATTATATGCTTTTATTCATGTGTGATTTGTCTATGTGAAGTCTCAAAGTCTTGATGTGTGATATCTCGCGAAGTTTTGGGATAATGAGGTAACTATCGGGTTAGTGGCAATTTGAACTTATTGGGTTGGTCGACCCCAACAAACTAATGGCACCGACCTTATTTTTTTATATAGATCCAAACAATGAATTGAATTTGACACATTTCTACATTTTGAGATGAACATATCTTATTTGAAATGGGCGCTTCAATGACTAGAGGATGTCCCTTTACTTATTACAAGTATAATAGTTTAGTGAGGCTCTCTAAACCCTTTTTTTTTTGTTTTGTTTTACTTAAGTTGCTACCTCATCTTCTCCTTTGTGTTGTGTTCTTCTGAGAACTTCCTCTCAAGAGATATTTCTTCTACTTCTTTGAGAGATCTTCAAATTGAAAGAGAGATCTTCAAATTGAAAGAGAGATTTAGCATTGTGATTTCTGACGGTTGATTACTTGAGGGATAGTTAGAACAACCACATATTTGTGTGGGCACGAAGAGAATCACGGGATTCTCACACCATGTGATATGTTTCTTCGACATTCTTTCTACTCTCTGTATTCACTTTTTTTTCGATTTCTTTTATCCTCTGTATTTTTCTTGCCTATTTTGAACTCATATAGTGACATTGTTTAACTAAAGATCCCGAAGACTTGGGACTTTGTACCAACCTCGTGCAAATTATTTATTCTTTGTTTCTCTAAGAATCGATCACTCTAGATCGACCTCTATGTGAAAAAGGTTACATTCATTAGTTTTATATGTAAGTTTTGAAAAATAATTGTTATAGCTTGGTCCATCAGAGTTTAATTTGATAAACCTCTCTAATCTTGTATAAATTATATATTTGATGATGTTTATACCCCTAAAGTTTTGTTGCCCTAAATAAACATAGAGGTAACGTGTCCATAACTTTCCTACCTAGAAATTTATGATCTTAGACTCAATGGCATTATATTCCATGTGACGTGCAAAGAGACCATCCCTGCAATTGATTACGATCTCCTTTACTTTTTAGACTTTGCTCCAATTTTGGGTTTACAGTTTATAGTTGATAAGGAAAGTCGGTGGTTACACGTCACATAGGTAAAATGACCAATAACTTTCGAAAAAGCTAAATGCACGAGGTTTGATTTACTAGCATGAAAAACAAACGCATTCCGATGACGCTCAACAAGGAAAGAAAACAAAGAATTTGAGCGCCAGCGTCTTCCAAAGGCGCTCAAATCTTTAATAAAAAAAAGGCAAAAGTAGAAAGACATCTTTAATAAAAAAAAAGGCAAAAATAAGAAAAAATAGGGTTTTGGGCGCCAGCGCCATGTGCCGGCGCTCAAACCCTGTTTTTTCTTATTTTTGCCCTTTTTATTTATTTTAAGATTTGAGCATCGTCGCAAAGCGCTCAAATCTATTTGAGCGCCACCGCAAAGTGTTTATATTCGATAACAAGTAAATTTAAAATTGTGTATATAACACGCCCCGTAACTTTTAAAGACTCGATATTTACAAACTCCACCAAAGTAATTACTAATTACCACATATTCATTATTTTGGTCCAAAAATTGGGATTTAGGGTATGTTTGGTATAGATGATGCAATAGTTTTTTTAAAAGGTACTATACACTTTGCAAGTTTTGTGTCGATCTGTGTACAACACAACTTTGTCTAGACATATCACTAAACATCTTTATTTAATATCGAAACTACGCAATTTATGTGCATAGTTTCGGAATTTTTTTCCTCAATATTTTACCTACGCGTTAGGAAGCGTATTTGAGACACATGTATAACGACAAAGCCGATGAGCCGTGTGTTTGGATGTTAAGGTAGAAGTCGTGAACTACGTGTTTGGTTATGAAATTAGTAGTCATCCATCAATTAATTATACGGTTGGTTATCGAATTAGTAATTAGTTACGGAATTGTCACCAAAGTATAAGTCTATTACACGTACAACTACACATTATGTGTGTAATAACCGTCTATTTTGGTAACCAACTGTGTTGCTGACCGGTTAACCCACAATACCAATTTTTCTGATAAGAATCGAGTAATTAATTGAGTCGTACTCCTCTAGTTGTCAAGAGTATATCAATACTTTAGCATCCAAATAAGTGGTCCATTGACTTTTATCAATTTCAACTACGTATTTTAAATGTACACGTTTAAACTTGTCAAAATTACGCAGTGATCTGCGTAACGTGAATTAGTGGAGTTTTATATTTACAAACCCAGCCACGTCGCCTTTCTGCTTATAACTTCATTACCATCCATTGCTGTATTTTAGTTTAATAAAATCATATTTCTATAGGGAATCATCTTTCTTTTTAAAAATAGCATTTACTCTTTATTAACCTAAGCAAAAAATAGCTCAATAGACACATCAAAACCATAACAAATACCTATTCTACAATTCTTGTTAAATTCAGATAGTTTTGAGATGAACTCAAGTTACTCAACTAACTAATGACATATTAGTGTTGGCCTCTAGCCTGGGATGTCCGATCCACCCGAACACATGACTCGTATACCGAACAAATTTGGGTTAAAAGAGGGTGGTAGCCGGGTAGAATGTATGTAAAGGTCAATTATAACCAACACTTAGTGATGACAATTTCATCCGAACTCGACGGACACCCGATTACCCGATTCATAATAAAAGGGTGAAAACCCGACATAAAGCGGGTGAAAGCGGATGGCGGATGAAGCGGGTGATGGATCGTTTCGGATTCGGATGGACCTTTCATCCACCCGTCACCCGACCCTTTTCACCGCTTACCCCTGTTATAAATATATAATAATTTAATAAAATTTTAATTTAAACAAAACCCAAAGTCACATGCCTAAACCTAACTCGCAAGGTATGCTTGCTTGAGAATCGATTACTTCGCAAGTCGCCAGACTCGCCACTTCGCCAGGTCTCTTCTCAGTCTTTTTCGATTACATTCACCGGCGGCCGGCTTCAACTCGCAAGGTTTGTATCTTCAACCTTCAAACTCGCAAGGGCGGCCGACTTCAGTTTCCATTTGGCCCATTTCTCTCTTCTTTTTTTTCCAAGAATTTGAATGTTTTGTATTGACTTCATATTAAAAACATGGATAAAAATTTTCGGATTGAATTTATTTTTATTATTATTGATTTTCCGTATTCAAATCCGAGTTTAATATAGATTTAAAGAAAATGCGCAGAACACCTGAAATCTCACACAATCCACCCGCTTCATCTATTGAATGCGGGTGGATCAGATATGGGTGGTATGTTAGACAGGTGGCAAGGTGGGTGGATGAAATTTGTTCGCGGCTCGGGTGATGGATTGGGTCATCCACCCACCACCCGATCCATTGCCATCCCTACCAACACTCGACCCTTCTCACACGTATAATACTGTAAGACACAACTATTGATTATTTAATTCATCACAAATCTATAACTGTGACTGGAACACTACTTGCAAGTCGGGGTTTTATAGTTTGTGATACCAATTAGAATAATCAACCTAATTGGATCGGCGAAAACAGCAGTATGAGATATATTACTTCAGCCTCCATTAGGTGTAACCCATAAAGCAAAGCTAACCAGAGTCTAGAGCACAAGTGCAAGTGTGTAGCTATGAAAGGACAGTTTTCCACGGCTTGTTAAGTCTCTTAGCCTCACTCACATCACATGGCAACAACACATAGATTTGCAGGCAAAAGTTAAAAGGCTTCAGTGATGCACTTGTCCAAAGCATAGGAAGTCAAGAAAACACTACCAAACTCAAAGCAGCTGTGATAGAAAGTTCCAAGACTGATTGAAAAAAGACAACTCAGAAGCATGAGATTATAAAGCTCACCTTCAGTGATGCTTCAACAATTTCCAACATTTCCAGCTTTTGTCATTTACTGGAGAGTTTCAAGAATCAGCCATTTTCACTGACTAGCTACAAAATCAATGAAAGAAAGACAAGAAGCAAATGTCTTAGCACCTTACTAACCCACGTGAATTTCACACTGTTTCCTTTGTTTTCTCTCCTTCAATAACATATTATCCGCCCTGCTTCCACACCCTTTGTGCTGTTTGTTGTCTAGAGGATGCCAACGAGGCGGGTTCGGGACGAGGAACTCCCCATCTTAATCCTATGACAGGGAACACTTGTTTCCTTCACAACACGCCCCGTTATACCTATAGAATGCAAGTGGCGGGTCATCCTTATCATGGACAAACTCTGAAATCATACTCAGCAGAAACTATGACAACAATAAGAACCCATTAAATGACAGCATGCTCTACTTGCTTCAACCTAAGCAGCAAAGCACAAACACAATAGATGACTAAACAAGGTTAGATGATCAACAATAATGACAAGGGGGAAAGACATATGATATAAGTGTCCATGCCCTAATACAACGCCCCAAATCTTTCTTCAGCCCCGTTTGGTTATGACTCCGGAAACGGAAACGGAATGAAAATGAATCTAATCTGGATGTGTACCTTGTTCATAAATTTTTTTGGATCATTCCTTGTGGTTTCATAAAAAATGCAATTGATTCCCCATTTTATTTCTTTATAGGGTATTAAATCTAATCAAATTGAGCTCCAATTACTTCAAACCACAAGGAATGATTCCAAAAAATTTGAAGAACAAGGGCGCATATATATATGGACTAGATCCGTTTTCGTTTCCGGAGTTAAAACCAAACGGCCCTCAATCTTCACCTGGGTTAATCATGCAGTTACCTGAGTAATCTTCTTAATAGTATAACAGAAACTGTCATTATTTTTTCCTAGTGGGCATTAGGCAAGAAATGGGAGGGCTTTTATAATAACAAAACAAGCCATAAAGTAATGATCTAGACCTATATTAAATTTAAATTAACCGTGATTAATTGATTATTACTGAAAAAGATTATTAAAAGATGCACTTTGTTTCCTCGTGGAGATGGTCCCCAGGTAATCACATTTGTCTGATGTCAATAAATAAAAGGTGAAAAGATACACTATAAATAGAAACCCACTTTCTTTTGCTTTCTAGCAATTTAATATATGCACAAATATAATCTGAAATTTCAAAAAATCTTCTCAATTATCAAATAGTTACTTTAATCAAAGGAAAACAAAATATCTTTTTTGAACGTATCTCAATATAATAAGATACCAAAAGGATTCCTTACTAATGACCAGTTGCTATGATCTCAACATTGTCCAACCAAAACTACGAAAATCATATTTTTCAAGCAATTTTGGTGAAAATGATGTACACTACAGCAGTATGACAAAGAGGATACACAAGATTGCAGTAACAAAATGTTAGGAGCTTCTGCTGTAGCAAGATCAACTTAAAGCACATCATTATGTTATTGATAGGATATAACAAATAGGGCCACACACAAAAAAAAAAAAAAAAGCAAATAAATTATGATTTTTGTGCTGCTCCTGAAGCGTGTGGAACATGACGAATCTTATCATGTCTTCCTTATTGTTTTTAGGTTAACCAGATGAACTTTCTGAACAATCAAAGCCACAAAAAACTGCAGTCTGCTTACCATATTCATCAACAAAACACACTTACAAGCATCACTCATGGTTAATGATTAAAGGGGGTAGGTTTTGAGAATTTATAGCCACAAACAGATTCATTCAAATTAGACTCATTTACAACATCTATACATATAATATTCCAGCAGCCGTAACTGTATAAACATGGACTTGATTGATAGAAAGAGGGGAATCAAAGATACAAAATCGTCTAAACTGGTCCAGCACATATTAAATTAAGGAAAAGTAATCACACTTTTTTCATGCATGTGGCTTAACAACTGCTTAAGCTTCCCTAAATGTACCTTATTGTTCAGCCATCGTCATTGCTTACGCTATAATAAATCTACTATAATCTCTTATGGGTCAGCAAGTCTGCAACAGTTATAAAAACATTGTAAAATAAGTTTGAACCTAATACTGACTACATAAAATAAACGAAAAAAAATGGTATCATACCATGTAGAAAACTCTGTAGTTTCGATATCACGATCTCTGTTTATCAATATGTGATAAAACTCGCAAACTGTTTAGAAGGTCGTTGGCGTAGATATTCATTTAATCTGAGCAGAGAAGGTTTAGTTACAAGGATTTGTCTCTTTAGCAAAATTAGATGTTAAAATTCAGCATGCTTGAGTCCTGAAGAACATAACACATCACTATTAGGTTAAACTACACTATATATACTTCATATTCTATTCAAGTAAATTTATATACCTGATTACTTTTGAGGCTGAAAATCTCCCAGGGAATTCTGCAGCACGGTAACACATGGAAGAATAAGAGGCAACAATACAAGGGTGGGTACACATTAGCAGCCAAATTGAATAACTTTGATCTGCAGAATCATGCTGCCATGTGAGGCTAAGATCTTCCTAGAATGTCAGCCATCTGATAACTGAATAATACTTAATCATTCGCCAACTAATTGAACAGCACATGGATTCACTCAATCTTCAAGATACAATTACCCACTATAATTCAAAACAATTTGTTTCTAACTTATGATTGATTACTCTTGATTATTTTTTCTTTTGCCTTGGACTAGGCCTTAGACTTAGAACATAACATGTGCTTCCTTTCAATGAGCATAGACAATACAGCAAGAAAATATCTCAGAGCATTGGAAAGGGGTGAGTTGGCACTAGCCTAAGAAAACATTGTTTGCATACAACTGATACAAAAAGAAACAAGAATAGCTCTATCATGCAAGACATTATATGGGTACAAGAATTACCCTTTGGAAATTAATGCCGTCAAAATTTAAGATGCAAAAATGCCTGTCAGCACCGCAAAAGATGCATATTTTATGCTTGGGGAGAAAAAAATTGGCTTTTGGAAGTTAACAAAAGCTTGAAAAGTTCAAAAGGGCATACAGCAATCCAACTGAAACAAAAAGGACCTGAGCCATGTGCTTGACCGCATATTCCACAAGTTTCTCAAAGAAAGTTATCATGTGTGAGAGCATGGTCCCATAAACCTATTACGCATGGTGAACAAGAAAATATGGGAGAATTATGTCCAATATCATAAATGACATATTTTCTTCTCATACTCAATCCTATTGTCCAAGTAATCCCATTATTCATTTTCTTCACTTAAGATGATTGCTTTCAACATAAACCATTAGCAAACATTTATTTACACATTTAATCAAATTTGAGAAACAAACAAACTAATAATTCATATGCAGAAATAATATATTAACGGTTATGTAAAGGGTTCACGTGGCAGAACAGAAACCATACATATCAATTGTCATAAACAAAAACTGACGCAATGTACAACAAGCAATGTTACATAGATCATATGCAGGCAGCAGCACATAAATGTAAAAACAATATATTGAAAAAGGCAAGCAGGACAGGCATATTCCATACTTGTAAGCATCTTCCCTAGCCTGTGATAGATGTTAGGGTCTGAGAACCCACACAAATAGTGGGAAATAACCACGCATATATTGATGAAACAATAACCCTTTATATAGGGATTACAATAGGATAATAAAGATTGCAATAATAGAATCAAATATAAACTAGCCTAATATAACGGAATAATATCATTATTTATTTAATAGGAAGATATTGTGATATGTATATTCCAATAGCCTGTACAGTAGAATGAGGTTAGATCAGATCGCTAAATTTAACTTCTAAAAATCATCTTTCTGACTCATACTAAAACTATTCCAGTACAGTCACAGCATAGATCATCATCCAGTAAACAATCTCAGATTCATGCTGAGCATAGCAAGTAGCAACTTTTCCAAGTTACATTCATAATGGACTTACCTAGGCATGTTTATGTTGAATACCTCCTCGCATCAAAGTTGCAGGTTTAGCCATAGATCTACCTGAACTAAACACACATAAATTAAGGGTTTTTTCTGGTGAGGGCTTTAAGCAAGTATATATAAACAATATCCATCCAGAGGTAAATTTCAACATTGTCATGTGTCTCTAGCTGTAATGTATATAATACTGTTAGTTTCATAAGGCCTAGCAAGATATAATGTCAAAAATATGGTGCCTTAAGGGCCTTGACAGACAAGTCTAGGTCCTAAAATGCCATAGGACAGATCACAAACGATACATTTGGATAACAAATAAGTCCCATTAGAAGGCTACAACTCCAACCATTACCAATACTCCGGCCATGTCGTCTGTGTAGTTCCATCACTGTAAGAAAAATGCTGCTAAAATCACATATATAATGCAACTACAGTAACCAATCAGTTTTGCAAGGGGCAATAATGAATAAAACTATATACATCACATATGATCAAATGACTGCTGCTACAACATTTGATCAGATCTTGGCTTCTCGCGCTGACAAGTCCCAGCCATGAAATGCGCAATGAAGCACATGCAATGGCAAGTTTTTACATGGACAAAACCCTAGATCATCGAAAATTTTCACAGTAGTTCATCATCCATCACACCGCAGCTAAGCCTGAAGGGAAACTTTGGGTCATATGCATATCTCATTCTCTTTTAGCAAATCTTCCGAGCAATTTTGATGTCAATTGTCAAATATTATTTCAAATGCTGGCTCTTGTAACAGTTCATTCCAATCAAACATATATGTCACTAAACAGTGGGCTCCTACTTCGTCGGCGCTTCAACAAGTAACAACGGCCAAATCCATATCATTATGCTCCAATATAATAGGCAGGGCTGGAAAGCTCTTGCTGCTACATCCAAGATTTGGTGTAGACAGAGACTTCACCTGATCGCTTTAACAGAGGGAAGACATTCCACAACGGCCAGATTATTGTCATGGACTACAAGGCAGCATGTTGTTGTCGTGGCCGTTGCAGTGATGACCTGGCTGTTGTTGAAGACTTGAAGAGGTCCGGACGAGTAATGTCAGATCCGCCAATAAAAATCTTGTACTAGTTGACGGCTGATGTGATCGAAAGAACTCTTTGATCGAATGATATGTCGATTCACGATGAAGAGTGATAGAGGACGAATAACATGAGCTGACAGAAGAATCTGCCGCCGGCCTGAAACTCTACTAGTAGAAAGATTAAGGTGGTGGAGGTTTCGCCTGCGCTATCGGCGGTGGAAGGAGACGGTGCGGAACAATGGACTCAAGGAGCGGCGGGACACTCATGATCATATTTAGTACCTAAATATTAACTTTTTTTTTAAAGTACCTAAATATTATTAATTGAGGCATATAGTTTCCTAATACATCCCCTTAGTTTGCTTTCAAAAAAGAAAGGCATAATTTTAAGGGTGTAATCATTTTTAAAGATTTTGATTGATTCTTAATAATTATAAAATTTGCAAATTTTATGGTATATTTTAATTATATATAGAGTCAATACAAATTTTGTAAAAATCTTATATGGTGAGAGAAAATTTTTATAGGGATTATGTATGTATAAAAGTAATGAAAATCCTACACAATCAACGAAATAATAGATTCTTCAAAAATCCATAAACTTTTAAAAATCTATATTCAATAACCACGTACTTTTAAACTCCAAAAAATTCCCGTAAACTCTTAATTGAAAACACCCCTTAGTTTAGTGTTTAATCTAATTCAGGTTAAGATTTGCCAAGGAATAGTTTAGTGTTTAATCTAATTCAGGTTAAGAGTTGCCAAGGAATTAGAAGCATACGCTCTTGATCTCATTTCGAAATTAACATTAAGTTATGTACTTATGTTCCAACCTTTGCTTTTTTATATTAGGTGTCTTTTCTGTAATGAGAGAATAAGTTTGGTGTATTAAACAGAACCAGTCAAGTCCTAACATGCTCAAGAGTTGAGTCCGAGCCGAACCCAAACCGATCAGCTCGCCTAAAATAATGCTCATATAGTGTTATTTTAACCCAACGAGACGAGTTTATTCGAACGAACCGAGCCTGGGTAGTTTGTCTCATGTGACACCCCTAGAATAAGAAGCTTATATTGGCTCTTATTTCTCCTCTTAATACACATTCTCCTGAAATGGCAACCATATATAATACATATTCTCCTGAAATTGCAACCACAAGTGAAAATACAAAGTTTATGATCGCACGCCTACGACCGACATGCATGAGACATAGAAAAATCAACAAACTGAGTATAAATTTGGTATAAAGGTGGACTAGAGTCTTCCAATAATGAATTCCTTGGTAATCACAATGCTGGCTTTGTATAAATTTTGGCATAAAGCTATCAGTTCAAGCACATTTTACACTTGCACAGCATCCCTTCTTCAATCAATTCAAGCAAGACAGGCATGTCCATTATTTAACAAACTATCCTTTAAAACTATGGATTCCGAATGGAATTGATGTTGATTCAGTATATCAACAAAACTGATCTACTTTCCAAACATTTGCCCTTGTAAACATGAAAACTCTTTTCTACTAAGTGGAGATAGAAAGTTAGTTACACTCGCTTGAGGTTCGGAAACACCGTTGTTAAGCCAGAGGAAGCAACTTCATTATCAGACACAGTTCCGAGTTATAACCTGAAAATTTCACCATTGAGCAGAAACTGATCAGAATACAAATTGGCACTTTTTTCATCGTTCTGGATTATGGCTACTGTTTTGAGAGTTGCAAGTTAGAAATAGTTGCCCCGGTTCAGATTGGATGTACACGATATAAGGATCAGCACATGAATGTGCAGCGCAAGGCTATGTACAAGTGTACAACGGTTTAACTCTCATTGTAAACTGTAAATCAACTTTCTTGATTTTTTTACCATAGAAGGATGAAAGAAAAAGGTTCACTCGCCTCTAAAACCAAGGGCTTGGCATGCTCCTCCCATTCACGATCCCAGCTAGCAGTAGACTGAGTTTCAAGCGCACCGTTTTTCAGGGACTTCAGAGAGCCGCACTCATCAGGGAAACCCTTGAAAAGCATCTGGAGAGATTTTACAGCATATGTATAGGTCAACACACACTCCGGAAGATATTTAGCATATGTATAGGTCAGCACACACTCCTTGTCAACTTGTGACAGATGAATTATGCTTGGTAAGACATGATGATCTATAAAGTGTGATAAGGCTAAGGTAATAAGATGCTGAAACGGAAGCCTTCTAAAAGCAAACGGTGTTTGGCAAAGCACACCCAAACATGTTCAGGAATTATTTGAAAAGGCTTCAAACTAACAAAGTTTACCATCAATAGGAAAGTAGGATCTTATGTTCCGCTAATATACTAGCATCTCAATCACACCAACACTAAAAGATAGTGTAGACTTGTGCAGTTATGTCCTCAAACTTATGATAAAAGGCATACACAAGCACTTTTTGCCATATAATGAAGCAAAAAATTGAACAACACTTACTAGAAGTTCATCAGCAAGCTCAGAGGATGATGAGAAAAGAAGCCCATTTCTTTCTACTTTAATGAGTTCTTCAATACTGAAAACAATTGCATACAAATTTACTCAGAGGAATCCAATTATATGTCGACAAATAGTCTATATTTTATATTTTGTAGAGAAGAAATGAGATAAAACTATCTTACCAAGAGTATGAAGCAGCACAAACAGGCAATCCACAACCAAACATATCTACAACCTGATGCAAGTGAGAATAATATCAGATTGAAAGTTACAGAGTTCTCAAATCATTAAGCAGTAAACCTATTAACTTCTAAGCAAAAGTTAAGTATACTATAATACAAAATTCATGGATTTACTAGTGTTCCACGTTAAATACCTTCATGGGAAGGTCCAATCCTGATGAGGAGGTATGCAGAGATACGCCCAGGTCTGCTGATCCTGTTATCATCGACATAACAAACAATCAAAATGGGCAAACAAAGAGGCAACAGAAAACAATAGCCAACAAAGAAAAATGCAAGCATCAGGTACAAAATGGCATACCAAGTAGCAACGGATAATCCTCAGCTGACAGCCACATAGTTCGAAACGCCACACGCTTGAGGTGCAACTTCCGTATTTTCGCCTCATATTTTTCTTTCTCAGGCCCTTTTCCTGCAGACCCCGTGCAAAACTTTATGAACAATCGCCTTCTGTTGATTACCAAAGAACCGGAAAAAAAAATTGACAACACAAGACAGAAGGCTGACCGGTAATTATGAATACAAGCCTAGGATACAGGTGTTGTTGCCTTCCTTCAGACATTTCTTGCCAAAAGATCTCTTCATCAACTGAATCATCTTCATTTAAGATTGCAGCAACTCGTCTATCATACATAACAGCTGCTTCCAAAAGAATGCCAAAGTCTTCATCTGGTGTCCTGAGATAAAGCATGTTGAGTTAATTAATGGGTCAAAAGAAGTAAAACTAATCCACACCTCATTTGTATATTACATATCCTGTTTCAGATTGTATAAGAAGGAAGATATGAATCACAATGTTGTAAAAGTTGAGCCAGTGACGAAAAAAGTAAAGTGACTTTTATTTTTAAAGCTCCCTGAAAAGAAGTAACTTCCCTCTCAAAGGATCTTATGAAATTACCGTAAGTGTTTAAAACTAGCCCCAAAGAATTCTCTCATATAATGTGTTCTTCTGGTGTTGCACAATGAAATAAAGAAATTAGAAAACTACTGGTGCTCGGCTGCATCAATGCCCTGTACAAAGTGTAGTTACATTGTATAATATGAAGATTATTTCCTCATTGAGTAAGTGGTAGCTTCTCTAGACATTCATTTTGGTGCTGCTATGTTTAGCTCAATACAAAACCACATGGGTCATTTGCACCCTGAAGAGGCAATGAACCAACATGGATGAAAACATACATTTCACTTTCATGAAACGCAAATGGGGACCGACCACCAACTGATTAATGCGTAGCTTACAAATTTGGAACAAGAATTCAACTGATAATCATACCAAGTACACGCGAATGAAAATCAACCTTCAGTCACAACATACATGTATGTAGACCGTTCAGGTGACCAAGTTGTATCCTGTACTCATCCTGGAGCTATATACAAATACAGTAATTTCCTGTTAAAAAAATCTCACCAACTAGTACTGCTGACAATAAGTGCTGGCCTGTGTGGCTTCTCAACAACAGTAGCTCCAACCATAGTAGTGAATAGAGTTTCATTTATAGGCTCCATCATTTCTCTGTTTCCTGAGGAAAGCTTGTGAGTTGTGACTGATTAAAGATTGTTGAAGTTGAGCAGATCAGCTGGACAGAAAATTACCATGGCTTATCCAATCTCGAACATCAGGCCACTGCTTGAGTCCTTGATCCAGTCTAGCAAATAACTGCAAAGAATCAACACCTGCTAATTAAAAAATAGGAAAGAAAGAGGCAAGAATGAAGAAAAGAGAAAGTACCTTATGCTTTTCCTCGAGTGAAGCAAGGCGAAAGAATTCAGGAGGCTGATCATAGAGTACAGTGGCACTATTTATCCAACCGAGGAAAAAAACAATGTATAAGTGTCAAAACAACACAACTGAACCCAAAAAAGAAATTGAATAAAAGAACACACAAGATCTGGTCTGACCCTCTTACTTAATTCCCCAATTCTGCTGCAATTCATGCTGCATTGCCTTTGTCACACATAAAGCACCATCAGCCATTTTTCCATAACGTTTCTCAATCCTGAGAGGGAAAAAATCATATCACTAACATATGATTACATCCAAGAAGATAAATGCATCAAAGATATTCATATTCAGGGACGGTTAATATCTTACCAGCGATAAACTGCTACAAATCGGCTTCTTCTGCCAACTGACAAAGCCAGCAGAGTGTAACCAAAGTTGTGCCAGTCCACAACGAAAGCAGAGCTCCTTAGCCAACTTGCCCATCTAACAGCTACTAAAGTTGGTACAGAAGGTGGATTCTGTGGGAGATCAAATAAAGATACTAACAGCTTAAATAAAACAACATAGTTGCGAGAACACATTCTGATATATGACCTGGACCGCTTTTTTGTTGGATAGACCATAAACTGAAAAACTAGCACATTGCATGAACTGAAATTTTTAAATGCAAGCATATGCTTTATCAACAATGGATCAAAGTAAACCTTCATATAAAGTGAGAAAAAATTGTAAGAGTAGCCAAGATATATTTCAGTAACTCCTAAGAAAAAATTATAGCAAAATCAAGCTTACCTGCACTACATAAATATCTGGAGCAGGTATTTTGACACAAAGGAACCAGAGAAGCATAATGAATTGAGCTATTGGCTTGAGCAGAAGCATAAAGGGATGAAGTATCTTGGGTAGGCTCTTTGGAATTATAGGCCATTGTGTCTGTGATAGAAAAGACAATTAGCAAGAACTAAACAGTTGGATAAATATATAATGATGAAGCAATTGTCCTAGATTCATTACCATTTTGTGCAAATGAATCGCAGGATGCTCCAAAATTAAAGAATGGGGTTGAGAGCCTATCATATTCATACATGGTACGCATCAGCATCAGATCTACACTAAGTAAATAACAGATTATAAACTATTAAGAAAAATCAATAGTAGAAGAGGCCATAAGTGATGTTCTCAACAATGTCGAGAACCTAAATCACTGCACAGGATGATGCACCTTTCAGGCATGACATAAAATGTGATAAACTCACAGAAAGAAAATGTAAGAAATCAACTAGAACAATCTAAATGTAGATCAATATCATAAACATTATGACATAACTTGATGTCCCTAAACCATCAAGTGTTCATATTGTAACTCTTAAATTTATTCAATTTGTAATCTCATCTACTTTCTCGAATTGCGCAATGTTTGGAAGTTTATATCCACTTCCTCACTGCTCATTTACAAGTGTGATTGCTCTCATATCATAATAGAACACCATCTTTCAATAGGCAAACTAAACACATCAATCACCTCCATATGCAACAATGTCCACCTCAAGACCAGCCTGCAAGCAATCAAGAATACCAAGCATTAAACAAGAGCTATGCAAGTTTAAACAACGTGATTTTGGGGAAAATGTCAGATCTCGTAGCAGTCACGAATTAAAAATAACACGATTGGTAATCTCCATTAGACAAAGCAAGCTAACCCATCTACGACTACAAGCACCGACCCCCAATATGCAACAAACATTCAACTTACAGATCATGTAAATTTTGGAGTGACCTCCAAAACAGCACACGAATTTATTTATTTTTCAAATAGTTAAGCAGATGAGCATATGAAGAACTGGGTAATATTGAAGATAGTGTACCTGACGAGCGAGAGAAAGGGCGTGATACTGCATTCGGGGGCTGCGACCAATATCGCCTAGTACCACCACAGCTGCTCTCCCTCTCTTGCCCATGTTTACGAATTATTGACTCCAACTGATCGGAATTTTCGCCGGGTGGCAATTGAGTCCAATTCTGGGAAAGAAGAAATTTGTTTGGATCGGAAGAAATTTGCACGGATCTCTCTTTCCGGTTGCTTCTTTTATCAGGTTCTGGGGTTTGGATATTTGGATGGGGTTAGAAAACAGTAATACGCTTAAACTTGCTTTTTAATTTTTTTTTGGGTGGGATAAACTTGCTTTCTAATACAGGTGTGGGCACTCCGGGAGGCCCGGGACTGCACCCGGCAGACGCATAGCAACTGCTCTCTGCAAAATCTAGTGACCATAGCCGCATATTTGATCCGATCAGTAGTTTAGGATATCCAACCCAACAATTTTATCATAAGGTTGATCCTAATCTGAATTCGAAAACATTTGAATATCTGACATGTTTCGTCAAATTGGATCTGAAATCCGACCCGGATTATCGACCGAGTATTATTACTAGATCCACGTGTGTGTATATATATATATATATGATCCGACTTTTTTTCTCAGAACTCCTACCCGTATCCGATCCGATGATCTAAAAATTATTTCCGGATCGGAACGGACTCACATCATCAAATAACGGATATTGTCAGATTCGGAATTTTATAGGTTGTATCTTCGGGTTAGTCGATCTAATTAGGCAGGTATGATATTTTTGTTCACCCCTACCGCAAACCCTATTTCTTCTTTCATTGTCTTTGACCGCCACTCACCGCCAAGAAACAAACCAAGAGCGAAGAATCGGGAGGGGGGGGCACAAATTCATATCTAAAAACGTTTGGGGACGATGGATCGGCACTCGAACGATGTAGATCCACAACAATTGAATGTAAACCGGAGGTAAGAACGTTGATTGACTCCATTAGATGCGCGTTTTTAAGATTTTTTTTCGTTTTTCCAAATTTATGCATTTTTATGTTTTTTTTAATTGAAATTTCTAGATTAGGTATAGATGAGATGACTCAGGTTAGTTTAGGATGAATTGAAAATTTGCGAATTTTAGCATTTATTAAGAGTTTGACTTTTCTTTTATTTGAGTTTATATTGAAGCGGACTGGGGAAGAAGCAGCAGCTTTTGGGCGCAATGCTAGTGTCATTGGATCGTTCACGTTGTTGTTCATGTTTTGCAAATAATATATGTATGTGTGGTTAGTAGATGTAACACCCCAAATTCTCAGAAGTCGGGGAGCTACTGGTTAGGACCTCACAATGGATCCTGACCTTAGTCAACAAGGCACAAACGTGGGAGAAGTCGGGGAGCTACTGCATTCTTGGATGAAGGAAATGGAGTCTCGAGTAGTTACTTCTGCGTGTAGGGAGTCGCAAGGGAGGCGAGTCATAGCCTACTGATGTGTTGTCGTCACTGCGTGGGAGAAGTCGCAAGAACCAGTCCTCAAGTGTTGCTGCCGTTGGGTGCCGAATGACAGAGATGAAGGGTTAGGGTTCGCAATTGCCTCTACGGTGGTACAGACAGGGAGACGGTGTGAAGGGTAGAGGGGTAGGGAGTACCAGGCTGGGCCGGCATCTGGGAGCTCTTTGCGTATGGGGAAGGCGGATGGCGAGTATGGGCTCCTTCACGGCTGGCCCAAAATGCATGCAGCACAACAACCCTGTGCATGTGAAGGATGGCTGGCCAACCCTTTGGCTCGGGCCTTGTTTGGGCCTCGTCAAGGGCTTGTCTTAGCCTTGTCCAGTGGCTTGTCATGCTTGTCAAGAAGGTTATTTAAATTAGTCTTGCAAGAGTAATTATAGTGAGATTTTTGTGATTTTATGTGAGTAGGAACATCACCTAAAATCACATAAAATGATGAAAAATTTAAGTTTGACTCGGAAATTAACGGAGATAAATTTTCCGGGTATTACAGTAGAATTATAATTCAACATGTTTTGGATCAATTAAATGGTGTCATTGGCGGGGTTGGCGTCTCCTTCCTTGATGAATGATGATGACATTGTCGTGGTCTTCTTCGTCGTACTCGCCATACAACGGGTTGACAAATAGAATTGAAAGTGTCGGGGAACAATTTAATGGATCCTCACATGGCTTCATACCGGAGTTGACATCTTCTTCATCCTTTATGATATATGAGATCGTCCTTGTCTTCGACTTTGTCCTCATCAAGGGACTCGTTGACGTCATGTTGTAAATAGCGTTGATCAATGACGGAGGCAAGATGTGGACCGTTAGAAGGTCCCGCACCCATAATGCATTTGTCTTTGCGACGTCTAACGGACGAGAAAGCATGGAGCAAGGTATTGTTTGGATTTGGGGTTTGACGTTGGGAGGTCGTCATGATGATATGAACTAGTGCCTTCAATGTGTCTAACTCACGCCTAAGAGAGCCATCTCCTTCAGATATAAAGGCATCATGCTCTTGTCGATCATGTGAATCCTAGGAATTTTGACAAGAGTAAAAGGGATTATACCTTGAAGACTCGACGTCGGGAGGCAACATATATTTTCATGGTAAGCTCGTAATTGGCCATGGGGATACCGCCGACACCCATGGATAGTTTGTTTGGGTCTTGGTGGGTATGGGGGAGGCAACCACTCCTCGTCCTCAAGATAGGCATGTCGGCGAGGGCAACATAGATATCTTCACAATATGCTCACCGTTGCCTATGTGGATACCGTAGGTGCCTACGATGGTTTGTTTTGCCTTGGTGGTATGAAGGCGGAAACCATTCCTCGTCCTCATCAAAGGACTCATCGTAGTCATGGAGGAGTATTGATGAACAATGAAGAATGGTGAAAGACAATAAAGAACGGTGAAGAATGATGAAGAACAATGATGAACAAAAGTAAACAAAGCTTAGCTTCGATACTCTCTCATACCTATTTGATGTGTCATTAGATACGTTCAAGGACAAACTCCGGATCTAAATCAAGCTTGAACTTAAACTACTCCGCTTGTCGATAGAATATGGTTGACGGAAGCTATGAAATTGATGCGGAAGTGGTTGATTGATCGAGCTATCTGTGAAGTTGAGTCGATAAGTTGATTCTTGAATAATTCTTGAATGTGAAAGCTTGGATCGAAGATCCAAGGGGGAACTTTGAGAAGGAAGATGTGATATCCAAAATCAAAAAGGAGAAAATACTTTTATACTAAACTTGATTTAATTTGAACATAAATTACAAGTGAGGTCAAACGCCATTATATAGAGGATGTGGCTGAAACGAAATGTTCAAAAGGAAAATTCAAAGGGTTCCAATAGAATAAATCCAAAGGCTTGGATCGAATATCCCTTCTATTATCTTATAATCAAAATATAGAAATAACGTTAAGTAAAAGACGTGTTTTGGCATAACGGGCAAGACTCAATCATCGATCCAATAACAATACAAAGTCGTGGTGGAGCGATGACAAGACGTGTTTTGTTAGAGGTAAGAGGTTTTTTTTTCTTCAGAGTTGCGGCCATACCAATCAAATAAGGTAATGTGTCAAGTAATGAAATAATCCATTTCATCATTATTATAATACATTAAAATATTTTAATTATATCTAACTATTTAAAAACATATAAAAATAATTTAAAGTGTTCATAAAAATATATTTTTAGTCAGAGATAAGTATAATATTATTTTTTTATAAAAGTACTTGATAAATAAGAGTGATGTTTCAAAGAAAAAAGTATTTAAATAGGCCTTCGTAAATTTATAAGGCCAATATCACTAACTATGTCTTTTACCAATATTGTTCGAAATAATTTGGCCTACTAGGCTTTTTTTTATTTTTGTGTTTAGTAAATGTATCCCATTATTTTTTACCACTTTCATTTAATGGTAGGTAAAAGTAATTAACCTCTTTATTTAAAAAAAAAGAAACCTCTATATTTAAAAAAAAGAATAACAAGAATTAGAAATACGTAAGTTACTAACTTGTTTTTTATTTGCTTTTGTTTTTTTTCCCATTTTTACTTTTTTTTTCTTTTTTCTTTTTTTTATTTTCTGCTATAAATTTCATATCGGAATTTTACATAACAGAAGTTTATATACCAGAATTTTACATACTAGAATTTTACATACCAGAATTACATATTAGAATTACATACCAAAATTACATATCAGAATTACATACCAGAAATTATCATACCAGAATTTCATACAAGAAATTATCATACCAGAAATTATCATACTAGAAATATCATACCAAAATTTCATACTACAATTTCATACCAGAATTTTCCATACCATATTTTATACCAAAAACTTTCATACTAGAAATTCATATACCATAAATTTTCATACCAGATTTTCATATGTTCATATCATATTTCCAAGACATATCTCATAACAAAATTCATATACCAGAAAATTCATTTTGTAATTACATTAACAGAGGAGCTCATATTTTAATTAGGAGAGTTGATGAAGACCTAAGATGGTCACTGAGAAAGGTCATGACATCAGCTATAATGCTAATCACCATTGGAGAATGATTAATATCTAAGCATATCCTATATAAAAACTAAAATAATATTTTCGTAATTATTTTGTTAGAGAAAAGAGCCAAAAATGTAATGAGGATATTGAAAAATCCCACTTGTACAGGAAATTAAGCATTTCTTGATAGGATCCTACAAGTAACAAATTTTAGAAGTTCAACAAAATCACTACCTCAAAGAGAAAATGCAGTATGATCATCGAGCATATTAGGTTGCAATAAAAGAATTGAACCCTAGAATCACAAAGTGAAGAAGGAACCTTGACCTTCTGCTTTGGTAAAATCAGTAAATTCACATGATAGGAAGATGGACGCAAAACGACCCAAAAAGTCCACATGTACTGAACGAAGAAACCGAGACCATCCCATTTGGAACCCTCCCAGAAACCCGGTTCTTGACTCTTGAAGAGATTTGTGAACTGAAAGCTTGTCTTATTCCATTGATCAAACAATGTCTATATAGGAAAACATAAAGAGATAAAATAATAAACTAATGACAAAAGATAAGCCAATAATAACAGATAAGTCCAATGCTATAAGAGATAAGTCCAATACTCTAACATTCCCCCTCAAGCGGGAGGTGTGGAAGAAACAACTCCAAGCTTGCGAATTAAAAAGTTGAAACGAGTAGGTCCAAGAGCTTTAGTCATAATGTCAGCTAGCTGAAGTGTGCCAGGAACATGTTGTGTCTGAATAATGTCTCGCTGAATCTGTTCCCTGATGGTATGACATTCAATCTCAATATGTTTGGTACGCTCATGGAATACCGGATTGTTGGCTATATGAATGGCGGACTGATTATCACAAAAGAGACGCATAGGAGCCTTGTGTAAAACCGCGAGTGAATTAAGTAGAGAAAGATGCCAAAGGAGCTCACAAGTAGTAGCTGTCATTGCTCTATATTTGGCCTCAACAGAAGATCTAGAAACTGTAGCTTGTTTCTTGGTTCTCCAAGAAATGGGTGAATTACCGAGGAGAATGAAGTAGCCTATAGTAGAGCGTCTAGTGATAGGGCAAGCTACATAATCCGTATCACAAAAAGCACGAATACAAAAATCACTAGAACGAGATAAGAAAATACCCTGATCAAATACTGACTTTAGGTAACGAAGAACCTTTAAGGCAACATCCAATGGCCACGGCGCGGAGCAACCATAAATTGAGAAAGCGTATGAACCGAGTATGCAAGTTCAGGGCGAGTGATGGACAAGTAGATAAGACGGCCAACCAAACAACGATATTTCTCAGGATCATCAAGTAGAGTAGAGAAATCTAATTGAAGACCATGATCAGCAAACATCGGAAACGATGCGGGTTTGCATCCAAGAAGACCAGAATCAGCTAGAATATCTAGAGTGTATTTTTATTGGTTCAACCATAAATCAGACGGTGTACGAACAATTATAATGCCTAAGAAGAACCGAAGGGATCCAAGGTCCTTCATATGAAAGCAAGCATGAAGATAGTCTTTAAATCGACGAATGGTAGGAGGATTATTTCCAATAATGACTAGATCATCCACATATATCAAAATATGAAGGATGATACCTGACCGTCTAAAGGTGAAAAGGGCGTAATCAGTTAGAGACTGAGAGAAACCATATTTCAGAAGAGCAGATGTGAACTTATGGAACCAATTCTGTGGAACTTGACGAAGACCGTATAATGATTTCTTTAGACGACAAACTTGGGACGAGGTTCGAAAACCGGGAGGTGGTAACATATATACTTCCTCATGTAGATCCCCATGAAGAAAAGCATTGTGAACGTCCATTTGATGAAGTTCCCAATTATTGATAGAGGCAATTGCGAGAGGTAGTTTAATTGTAAGTAATTTAGCAACATGAGCAAAAGTTTCAATATAATCAATGCCTTCTTGTTGACGGTTGCCGAGTGCAACCAAATGCGCCTTATAACGCTCAAATTGTCCATCAGAGTTGTATTTAATACGAAAAACCCATTTAGAGCTAATAGGTTTACGATCGAGAGGAAGATTAACCGCGTCTCTAAAAGAGGTTGGTTCTTGTTCCTGATATACAGAGTTAATAGCAGTAACATAGGCATGAGAAAAATGTTCATATGATAAAGAGTTCTCTATGGAATATAGGGTACCTGATTTTAGTGGAGGAGAAGTTTCACCCGATTTGGAATCAAAATGACTTGCCTTTTGACAAATATAGTCTCGAAAAGGATAGATGATTTTGAAGTACGAGAGCTGCGACGGGGTGGGTTTTCGGTCGGAGAAGCAATAACGGGTGGTGGAGTCGGAATGATGGGTTGAGGGATTTCGGTGCCCATGGGAAGAGAGGTAGAAGTATGTGGATTAGTAGAGGGAGGTGGGGGCATGTTGGAGGGGTGGTTATAGAAATTGGGGAGGGATTTAGTGGGGAGGGGTAGGGGCATCAACAACAGGTAGGGGAGAGATGGCAGGGGAGCCCGCGGTAGATAGAGGGACAAGAGGGAGGTGAAAGGGTTATATAGGGGCCGTAGTAGGTATAGTTGGGGGATCCGCATCAGGGGAATTTGTGGGAGGTTTTCTTGGATGAGTGATGTTGTTGGGGGGTTTCTTGGTAATATTCGGGGAGAAAATCAGGGGGTGTGCTATGGACTCCGTAGGTTCGGGAGAATTTTTCGATTCGGAGAACGGAAAAATGTTCTCGTAAAAACGTGCATCCCATGTTGTAAATATTTCTTGGGTATCAAGATTCAACATTTTCCAAGCCTTTTGTGAAGATGTATATCCTATAAAAATGCATTTTTGACCTCGAGGTCGAAATTTATCCGAAGACCGAGGTATAAAGGAACAATAAGCAAGGCAACCAAACACTCGAAGATGGTCAAGATTTGGTGGAGAGCCATGAAGAAGCTCATAAGGAGTTTTGTGATGGAGGATGGGGGTAGGGGTGCGATTGATAAGGTAACATGTCGTAAGAGCACATTCTTCCCATCATGCGCTTTAACAGCAGTGTCTAACACCTGCACAGTGTCAGCACATAACCATTGTAATGTAGATCCAAGAGTTGCAGCCAATATCTTTCCATCAGGAGAAATTACACAGCCGATCATAATGTAACGAATTGACACCACTTGTATCAAGAGGCGGGATATGAAATGCCTTCAAAACCTTGGGGTCCTCATCAAGGTGATACCTAACTGATAGCACACATGTAGAGGCTTATTAATGAAAGGAATACATACAGAATCTTGTTATGAACTAACAATAACATTGACATTCTTAACTTTGGAGTTACTATAACATTTTCCCCATAGCAACTTTGAGTCTGTACAATCTGCTTTAACTGCTCCATTAGTGATTGGTAATGTAATAATAAATGGTTCATCTTTAACAAAATTTGTTCATTCGACACGTAGATTAGACAACTCGAAATAAACATACTAAGAAACTAAACAGGCAGTCATAGTCTAGTCAACTTAAGTACAGGTGAGAAAAGAATGTTCGATTACAATCATATATTCAACAGAATAATAACTCAACACAGTCAGAACTCAGAACAGACGACCAACCATGAAACATTCTGTATTTTAAAACACTAGCAATAAAAAAAACACCTGGGGTTGTACATGGCTACATGCACATGTACTAAGAAGATATCTCCTTCATTTGCTTCAACTTACTTTTCAATTTGCTTTTTCTCCTAAGAGATTTTGATGGAGTAAATACTATGTCATAGACTCATAGTTTCTCAAAGCACTAGCAACAAAAAAACCCAAGAAAAGCCATTCAAACCAAATTCAGCCAAAATATAGGAGTGAAAAGCAAATTGAATATGATTTCAGTTGTAGTATACAAGCCTGTAGTTTTGTAACAAGGGCGGAAACACACAACAAGTTAGATCCCAGAATGGACCCATAGAACAAATGTAATTGTCCTAATCACAGTGGTCGTATGTAACAAATTCAAATGCAATCTTTGAGAATGGGATAAATCTATTACTCCCCTTATCTATAAGGCCAAGAGAAACTTATCTGTAAGACTGTAAAATATGCTCAAGTAGAACTCTACGAGCTATCACATGTACTCAAGGAAATGCGAAAAAAAATAATAGTTCGTGGAGATTGACATGTTGGAACAAAACTAAATTTCTGAGCTATGTAACAAATGCTCAAATAGAGCATTCATCTTACCATTATTTTCTTCTTATCCGACCGAACCGAACCGAAGAACAAAATATCTACAACAAGGAAATAAATAAGTAAGACATCCTACTTAGCAGCATTATCTTTGATATTACTATCAAAATATGCACTCTACTTGCTACTATCAGCTATAGGCTTCAAAGGGTGAAGTTCTCCTTTTCTTAAATATGCCAGAGCATATAATTCACCTAAAGCATTAACAACAACCTCTTCCGCAACACCATTCAAGTTCGCTTTTGCAACTTTTCCTTTATTTTTGGCATTGCTCTTCTTCCCAACTTTTATCTCATCCTTCTCAAGAGCAACAATTTTCTCAACACCATCATTGTTAGTTTGGATAGGTTGCTCCATATGATTTTGTAGCACCTTTGAACAATACATTTCATGCCATGGTCACCCCTGCTGCAATAGCTCCTCAATCTTTCTTTTGCTATCCCCATTAGACAATAAGCATAACCAATACTCACTACAATTGTCCACCAAATATTGAAGTCAGAAGCTTAAGCTTCTTTCAATACAAAACAAGTTATCATAAGATGCCTAGAAATACAGAACTGTCAAATTTACTTTCCTCACAACATTTTTTCTTCTTCATTATTATATGCGTTTCATTACCTTCGAGTAAATACATGATTTACATTTTACATTGATCTTGCATATCATAATTTTGAATTCTCCTCTAAGGAAGAATGATCCTAATTATGTGAAGGTACCAACACCAAGAGAGGAGCAAATTGCTCCTAAAAATTCAATAGAGCATTAATGCGAAAAATAATTAAGAAAAAAAACTAAAGACCCTTTCTTATTTCATTCTTTTATTCGTTTATCTCATTCTTGTAGGCCAATCTAGAACTAAAATAAATTATTTTTGTAATGATATCATCAACTAGTTTTATACAATTAAATAGTATAACATTCAATTTAAAAAATTACATAAAGAAGGAAATTTCAAAATAAGTGCATATGAGGTGATCAAAACAAGAAAACTTGATAGGATTTATAGCAATTGAAAGTTGACAAGATACAAGTATGAAGGCCAAGAATAAGGTTTCAAATGTTAATTCATTAAACTCCTTCAAAAGACAGACTTGCACAAAGACGTCCTAGACATAAATCTCTACAATATTAACACAAGGAAAATGTACCTTCTTGAAGCAAATACCCTTTGCTAAGCACAGGCCTTTCATAAGGAGTAACCTGCAATATGTACCTAAAATTTAGAAATCATCTCCCCCTTTCTTATATACTAATCCAAATAAAGTTTCCAAACTCGAAGTTAAAAACAAGGCAAAGCTTATAGCCCTTACACAATATTTTAGTTAAAACTATACATTATGCCTCATTCTTTTTTATATCATCAAATGCACAAAGAAAAGAAAACACAAATCGACCAGTAAATGAATACTTTTGACATGATTAGTACATGTAATCGAATTAAACTCTTGTGACCTTTACTGGTTGGGGCCGACATAGGCAAACAATTCAGATACATGAGGAAAAACCATATTTGTTTGGAGCAAAATTACACACCATAGCTTAACATCCAGAACTAAATTACTAAAATTTCACTCAACATATCTATAACTGATGAATAATGATAAAAACAATATATATGAGAATTGACACTATGGATTTGTAACTAGCCACTGTATAGAGAGAGGAGAGTTGATAGTTGATGAGAGAAAGGAGAATCACCATAGAAGACATAGGGATTTGTAACCTACCATTGTAGATATGCAAGAAAGGAGAGTTGCTGACTTGCCGGTGCAGTGTTGAATACAGAGGAAAAATGATGAAGACAAAGGGAGAAGAAGAGAGAATGGAAGATCCGTGGCGAGAAATTTAGGGTTTCGTCAATTCGTGGTCTTCTGATGCTCTGGGCGGAAAAAAAAAAGAGCAATCAATATAAGATTCGAGACTAATGGCGAAGAGGAGAGAAAGAGATAAAATATGACCGGTAGGCGGCAACCACCACTCCTATGTGACTGTGATGGAAAAACTGGAGAAGAGCGGACACAAGGATGTTTGAGAGAGAGAACTGAGAAGTGGCGATGGATGACTAAGAAGTGGCGATGGATGTTTGAGAGAGAAATGTGAAGCGACATTGGATGTTGAGAGTAAGAATTGAGAAGTGAGGGAGAGACAAGTTTAGGGTTTCCTTTATTTTTGATGTGGTATATACGATAAGCCAAATTTATTTTTGGCGCTCATTGGCAAGCGGTATGTTTTTATTTTTCCGCCAAATATTTTAGAGCCTACCATTACAATTATCATTACATTAGGGATTATTTTGTAACTTTTTATAACGGTTACAAATTACCATTACTCTAGCACACCTATAGTAACATAAGTAAACATCCATTATAAGAATGGTATTACAGTAAGTCAATCTTGTAAAACTATTACATAAACCATTACCAATAACTTATATAGTAACACAATAAAAATTCCGTTACAAATATGTAGTTACAATAGGTCAATTATCTAGTAGTGATTATCAGAACTTGAGTGAGATAAGAAAAGGTCTTTCCTAGGCTTATTAGTAGTGAAGAAGGGAAAAAGATAAGGCTTGTTGTGGTGGTGAGGGATCGAAGGTGAGGATGGAGATGTAGGAGATAGAGTTGAGGTTCGAATAGATGAGAACAACGCCATGGCCATGGGTTAGAGTTAATTGCAGAATGGGGAATGGAGAATGTGAAGAAGGGAAGAGAATGGCTGCGGGAACTGGGAATAAGGGTTTCACGGTAAAAAAAAGATTTGGGGTATATTAACTTAAATGAAAAACTAAAAGGACTACTTATTTTAAGAAAATCCGAAAAAAAGGCTAGTTACTTAATTTAACTCTTATTGTTCTATTAAGTAGGTTCCTATCATTATATCATTTAGTAAACATACTCTTAATAGAGTAATAGTGTAAGTAAATTAGAGTGGTAAAAATCAGATAGGATATACAAAACAAAAGCTCACAAAAAAAGCCTACTTCACCAAATTCTTTTAACTTATAATTAGACTTTTGTAAGGTTATCCGTGTAAAATAATTATGTTATCACTAAAAAAGTAATATTTTAATATGTTACTTATCATACAAAACTAATTTCTTTTATATTATGTGGACCATTTAACCTTTACTTACATCTATAAATAAAAAAATGTAATAGAAATTAGCCAATATCACATATGAAATAAAATTATAAATGACAAGAAAGTTATATTCAAATATACAATAATTTTGTATGGAAATACATTCTAAATTAGATGATGGACCTTAATATTCTTTATAAATGAAGATTGCAGTAACAATTGATGAAAGAAAAATATATAAAAAATTGTAGCAATATTTTTTTATACAAAGGAAAGGCTTTTGGGGTCCTAGTGAACTAGAAATCCAAGAGGTTGATAAAATTGGGAGACAAAATAAAATGTCACACCGAATTTCTGAGTTTGTTGATACGAACGAGCTCTTCAATATAGCGTTGCGAATCGTTCCTCGTACATTCGGGTTGTGACATAGCATACCTAAGACATCAGATACAATGTTGACTTTTTCGAAGATATGATTTATTCAGACCTCTTGAAACGACGGATTACTAGTCATGATATCTCCTATGAATATTTATGCAGACAAGAAGGTTTCCATTGTCCTAATAATATAGTTGATGATGTAGTTTCAATCGTTTAACCCAAATTCTCTAAGTTTGGTGAGGCCAGGTAAAAAGCTAAAGGCCTCTCTTTCGAAGATTGATAGGGCATGTTAAACTCCCTAAATTTGGTGAAGCCAAGTAAGAAGCTAAAAGCCTCTATTTCGAAGATTGACCGGGCATTTTCAGTTGGAATTGTTGAGAACCTCCTCATGCTCCCCGCGGATGATGAATCCGTAGACCGACATTTCATTATTGAGTTTTAAGCCATTAAAATTGAGTTTGATAAAACTTAGTTAAGATCTATTTCGCATGATATTCTTTCGTTTTTCGTCTTATTTTGTGTCTTCATGCATGTCTTATTCCACCACCAAATTCTTTATCATTATCTCACTTAACTATTCACTAAGTTACGAAGTTCTTGATATCCTATTTTTCTCCATAAATTATATATTGAATTTTATTTATTTATTTCTAAAGTGTCAAATTGCAACCCAAAGATAAAATATTGTAGCAATATAAACTTAGGTGGGTGTATTAAATCTAGATTTTTAAAGATTTTGACTGATTTTAATAATTTATAAATTTGTTGATTTTGTGAGATATTTTAATTCTATATAGAGTTAATACAAATTATGTCGGATTAATTCATGGCCAAAATCTCGAAGAAACTAGAAAGACGGCCACTACCAGACGGGTTTTAAAATAGAGAGACGTCGTCGTTGGTTCGACTTTGCTTGTTCAATTTCTGAGTGTATCAATTTTGAGTTTATTTTAAATTCCTTTCTTTTATGTTTTGACAACCTTGGATTATATTCGAGATTGATGAGATTGAAGGTTGGAGGGAGAAAATGGTGGGACATTTGGGGAGGGAAGGTGAATCAACATGTCAAAGACGTTGATTTCGTCGTTAGGGTTCTTTAGTGTTGTAATTTGACGTGAAAATCTTATGTGTTGGGAGAAGACTTCTTTAGGATTTAGGTATTTATAAAAGTAATACGAAAGTCCTACAAAATCAATGAAATAATATATTCTTTTAAAATCAACAAACTTTTAAACACCATATGAATTTTATGGAAAATTTGAAGATTTATATGTACTTTTAAAAATCTATTTTAAATACCCATAAACTTTTAAAATTTAAAAAATTCCTATAAAATCTTAATTGAATACACCTCTAGTTTACTAGCTTCAGTACTTTCAAAAAAAATGAAATATAAAATTACTCTCTGTATCAAAACTATGGTGTTGGCCTTGTATTTATCCTAATTTAATAAAAAATAATAAAAATTACAAATTAGAGTTTTGGAAGAAACTTTACCAAAAAGTAATCTTTCGTAAGCTTAAGGAAGTTTCCTGTGTATAACCTAGCTATTCATAAATTGATGATTTTAAGTCAACAAAAGATCAATTTCACGTGAAAAGGCAATGCTTTTCCCCCTCCTCAAGAAACTTGGTCAAAATGGAGTGCTGACTATTGTCTGGTTGAAAACATGACGTTGTTAATTGATCGCCAAGGAATCTCATTCTTATATAAACTGAGTTCTGCTTTGGTTTTCAAGTAAAAAAGCAATCGATGATTTTGATTATTAAAAATTCATACACACCCAGCAAACATCACTTCTTGGAGATGTTCTTCAGGTCGTTGTTTTCTTGCTTCACAGCTTCGTCTTCTTCGTCAAAAAAGAAGACGACGCCAAAGAACTCAAACAGCCCTGAGTCCATGATTGTTGCTGCAACAAATCACTTCTCCTCAGCCCACAAAGTAAGATTTTGCTAGTTCATCGATCGAGCCGTCGGTAAGCGTATATGCTACAAATGGCGGCGTGCTTGAGCCGTTGTCCCCGCGCCGTGCAAACAAATATGAACTAGCCAAATCTTACTCAGTAAATTTGACTTTCTTAATTTTCTAGTTGAAACTGGAAGACCATGCATCGAAATTGTTATTCGTACCACATGAAACGTGCTATTTATGCCTTGATTACAGCTACACATTGAGGAGGCGTATCAACAAGCTCATTTCGTTCTAAAAATAAAGTAAAATGGTTACGATTATGCATGCCAGATGCGTGGTAGTTCATAGCAAACATTTCGTTTGAAAAACTAAGGGAAAACGATTACAGTTACGCACTGCGTAGCCGTAATCGGAGTATGAATAGCACATTTCCCGTGGTACGAATAGCAATAACCACCATGTATACTACTTTTAAATATGTTTTGAAGATCTACGACTTTTAGTTGACATAAATGTCCAATTTCATGAGAATGTGGTCGAAGTTGGCTATTTCTAATGCCATAGTTGTGGTTCTTGATTCTGTAGCTCATTAAAATCCATGATATGATCCAAAAAGCTTCTATACTTATCCAAAGTACCTACAAACACACATAAAAGGCAATAAACATCTATTCTCGACATATGAGCCAATACCTAGATAATTATATTGTACCCATGCAAATCTACATCTAAATGCATGTCCTAAACCCGACTTATATGCATGTCAATACTGTGTAAGATATGCTAGACTTTATGATAAAATATAATTTATTTTTTTTTGAAGGAGAGTCGGTGGTATTCGGGGGCTAAATAGTCATCACACGGGGATAGCCCGACCCCTTACATCGTTGAGTAAAATATCAACTACACCCTCCGGCGGGTCATACAATACATTCAATCCAATAGGAAGGTTCAAAGCAAAACTAGCTAAAAAAATCCACTACATTATTCGCCTCACGGTTGGCATGACGAAACTGGATATTCCAGTCTCTTTTCAAATAGTCTTGACACTTACGTGTTAGACTAGCAAGAGGGCGATGAGGGGCTAAGTGTTTTCTTAGGAGTTGGATAGCCAATTGGGAATCCGTTTCAAAGATTACCGATCGATATCCGAGTTCCCAAGCCACCTTAAGACCATGTACTAACCCCCATAGCTCAGCCATGGGGACGGAACATATTCCTAGGTTAACACCGAACCCTCTCACCCACTCTCTTGTGGCATTTCTAACAACTCCTGCCGCACTAGAAAGGTCATCCTTATTCTTTGACCCATATGTGTTCACTTTAATAAAACCTTCAGGTGGTGGATCCCAAGCGATGTTAATGATGCTTCTCGGCTTCTCTCTAGCATCCTTATTGTTTTTCCTCCAAGCAAGGATGTACTCTTTAACTCTATTTTGAATATGACGACTTCAATTCCCTTCATTGTGTTTGTTGTTGAAGGTAGCCTCAATTCTCCACTTTCACATCTCCCACAGTCCTACTGCAAACATCTCACTCCACATACAAAGGTTAGAAAAAGATGCTTTAGATAGGAGGTTACCTCTAACCCAACCTGTGAAGGGTGTAATGAAGAATCCCTCCACGAACCAATCTGCATGCAGGCCGTACCACATACTCCTTGTACGAGGACACTCCATGAAGATATGACCGATCGATTCTACTTCTTGTCTACAGCAGACACACTCGTCGAGAGGACTCAGATGTCTGCGCTTAATTTCTTCTCAGCTAAGTATCCCTCCATTGAGGAGTTTCCAAACAAAAAGCCTTACTTGTTCTTGCACATGCAACCTCCAGATCACCCTAAACAGATCTCCTTCTCCCAGCTGTGTATCATCTGTACCTGCAATCAACCTATAGGCAGAAGACATGGTGAAGTTCCCATCTTGCGTGAAGCTCCAGTCCAGCTCATCATTATATGTGGCAGGTTGATCTCCTATCTCGCCATACTTCTCTCCTACAAAAGGTCTGAGTCGTCTGACTGATGCGATCCGTAATAGCGTTTGCATGGGTAGCAGGTCTTCAGGGCTATTCCGGTCCCATCCAGAGTTATCCACCCAGTAGCTTCTTACATTTCTGGCAAGTTCATCCGAGTTCAGGACTCATCTCGCATCAGTGCAGAGGGGCTCGTCTCCTAGCCATTTGTCCGTCCAAAAATGAATGGTCATCCCATCTGGCTCCTTTAGATATAACTTGGTGTAGCCCCACCATCAATCCCTGCTAGATGTTCGATCCTCCCGTCTGAACACTTCTTCCGTTCCTGATATACTTACTGCATAAAGTCTTAGCCCACAAACTGTTTTGATCCTTGATGAACCTCCAAGCTTGTTTACCAAGGAGCGCAATATTTGTCTCATGCATTCTTCATATGCCAAGACCTCCCTTCACTTTAGGATGGCATATCACATCCCATTTAACCGTATGTACTACCATCGGTGTGACCCCACATAAACTTCCGGCAAATTTTGTCTATACTATTGCACACACTAACCGGAAGCGTCAAAACCGCCATGGAGTAGATGGGTAGTGAGGTAAGAACCACTTTGGTGAGCGTTACTCTTCCTCATCAGTGCATGTAAGACTGTGAGTGTATAAATACACATTGCAATTCAGTTCAACAAAGGGTAGTTTAGCAAGGGTTTCATCACTCATCAGTGCATAAATATACATTGCAGTTTAGGAGTTTCATCAACCCTACCCACTAAATTCTCACAATCACAAATCTGAGCACATCCAACTTACTGCTACATCTGAATTGCCCTATACCTGAACTCTCACAATCACAAATCTGAGCACATCTAGCTCACTACTATATCTGAACTGCCCTGCACCTAAATTCTCACAATCACAATATATATACATGTACACATTGCAAATGTAACTAAAAGAGTACTCAAACTAATATAACATTAATTGGTGTACATTTAACAAAAGACGGAACCACATTCTGCATAACACTAGACAACATAATACACAACATCACATACATCGTCGTACTATCAATAAGGTTTATGCTTTACAAAAAATGATGGCATACAAACACATCTAGTAGCAAAATACATTAATAGTCAAACACGCATTCAATAGCCAAGCTTATGGGCAATACATGCCAAAAACCAAATCACCATGCCAAAGATGCAAATCTTTAGTTGGCTAGACGTCTTTACATGTTTACTTGCCTCCATATATACGAGCCTCTTCAAGCCTGAGAGATAGTTGAATGTGTAATGACGCCAATTCTGAGACGTGATCGTAGACTTGCAAGTTTGCATTCTCCACATTTCCCATGTTGTGATTGGTGTTGTCAATCTCATCTCGCAATGCTTGATTGTCAGTTCTAAGTCGGCGAGCAACCTCTTGAATTTGTGAAATGATAGGAGAGGTTGTAGGCGTGTCAATCAACTCATCGTTCAAGTCAGTTGTAGCATTTATAACAAATCAAAAAGAATTTAGAGGGATAATAATATCTTTTATATATGTTGTGCAATATGAGCAATGCTTTTAAAGAATGCCACAGGAGATGAATACAAACGAATACAATTTTTTAGAGAGTAAAAAATAGTGCAGAATATCTTCATATATAAGAAGGACTACTCTTGACTCATGAATACATAGAGAATGACTAAAATCTTGAATACATCATCATTCAAACTAATACACGAACAAACATATGATACATTTGTAACAGTCGATGAGTTGAACAAACATTTCATCACATATCATACATAAATCCTTCTGTAAAATGCAATATGTATTTATACACTCAGTCTTACATGTAAATATGTATTGTCTGATTCAATGAGCTGAACAAACATTCTTTGCTGAACAACTATAGTCAATCGAGCTAGGAACCGATTCAATTGGGGGACGATAATAATATCAAATCAAGGTTGCAACACTTTTAATCATACAGGTAGGTTAAATTTCAATTATAGATAATAATATCAAAATCAAGGTTGCAAAGGGAGATTGAAAAGGAGAAAGATGATAAGAAAGATACTAACTAGAGGGAGATAGGAGATGGGGGCCGAGCGAGTAAAGGTGAGGATTCCCACTGTCTCAAAAAATTAAAACACGAACAAACAATGGTGATTTTCCAAACACTCAGCCTCAAACGATGAATGAGATAGAACTACCAGACATGAGGGAAAGACGGCTTATTACTTGAGCTAGGGTTCCGCTAGTACCACAAGCGATACAACCTAGGAGAAATGAGACGGTAAAAAAACAAAGAATCAGAATACAGAGGGGAGGAGAAGAGTATTGACGAACGAATGAAGAAACCTCAACAATAATCGACAAGTAAGGACCTCAAATGATGAACAAGAGAATGAGAGGAAGACAAGAACCCTTACCTGAGTTTAGGGTTGAATGAGGGTAGAAATGAGAATAAATTCCTTCAACTTCGATAACCTGTCTTCCCTTGGTTGAAGAATTGATTTCAATTTCAATCACCTTCATCCAATTCAACTCCATCTTCAACTTCCCTCATGCGATCAACCGAACAGAGTAAAGCAAGGTTGAAACTTTCATCTTCAACTTCAACCACCATTTTTTGCCATCCGAACGGGCCCATATTGAATCGTGCTAGTTGCATTTATCTCTAACATTGTTGTATTACTTAACGGTGGGACTATTCAAATTCCAGTTCAAACAAGAATTTTGGACTAGACCTGGAACGATTTGGATCGGTCTTGGACCATAAATTTGTTATTAGGATGGACTTGGTCGTGAACCGAATGTTCAAGTAGTTTATCATGATAAATGACAACTAACTGGTTCAATTAAGAGCAAAATATGAGAATATGTTCTAATAATTTTATACCGACCAATTTTATGTTATTTCAGGAAAATACACAAGATACGTTTGAAAGATGATGATTTGATAATGACAAATGTATATATTTAAATCGTTTCGTATAAACGAATTGCATTTGCCTCAGTAAAGTTTCTAAAAATTTGAATGATTTCATGTTGATTTGTTTTAAAAATGTAATCATATTTTCTAACATCATAATTGTATCATTAATTGATTCTAACGACGTATAAGGTCCTTACCCACATAACCCACTCTAGTTTAATTGTATGGCCGTTACAAAATTACCGGTAAATAACTAACGAACTAGACCCGGTTCGCCAAGATTACATTGTCTTTCTCTTTTTCAACTTCCTTCCAAATTTGAACCGATAGCTATAACTGAATATTTACCATTTATATCTAAAATATTTAGAAAAACAAAATTACCGGTAAATAACTGACGAAGTAGACCCGGTTCACCAAAGCTACCTTGTCTTTCTCTTTTTCAACCTCCTTCCAACTTCCAATCGTTAGTTATAACTGGATATTTACCATTTATGACTAAAATATATGAGAAAAACAAATATATTACTCCCAAAAACTTTCTAAACTATGTTACAAAATTGTTGTTCTAACTATTTTCTTTTAAATCTTGTAATAAGTATTTCACTTTTAATGGTTTTTAATAACTAAAATAATTTTCCAACAAAAAAAAAATAACTAAAATTATTTTCAATAAAACTATAATTTTATTTACACAATATAACATATATTATAAAATTAAATAATTTTGTTAATCGACCAGTATGGAACAAGTACTTTTATTCTTAAAAAAAAAATTAATAAAGAAGGCAAAATTATTGCACTGCACACTATACAACTTAGATTTCAGGAGTACCCGTCCCGTATACAGAAGGCAAAAATTGTAATCGAAGAGCCGAAGCCCCAAATTAGTTGAATTGTTTTTGTTGCCCTCTCTCACTCTTCCCGAACCTCCCCGTCTTTCTCTCTCTAGACTATTCTCACGGCCACCGCGAAACCACCGAAGGACAAGAAGAGCAACAACAAGGGGCAAAAGAGTGAACGAGGGAGAATTTCCTTCGAATTCCAGCGGAGAGGAGACAAACAGCTGCTCTAAGGAGGAGATCGTATCTTCTTTATATGCGTTAGTGGTGGTTTCGGCGGCGGCCGAGGAGGGAGAAGGCCGGTTGGATTTGGCCGGAATGCAATGAGGTGGATGCAAGAAGTGGCGGACAAGGAGAGGAAGAAGGTCGGTAGATGGCCTTGCAGATGAGTTGGCAACCAAGCCTCCTACACAAGCGTAAGAACGGTGCTCCCCTAGGGCTGAGGAATTTGGGGAATTCTTGCTATCTCAATAGCGTCTTGCAGTGTCTCACCTACACCCCTCCCCTCGCCAATTTCTGTCTCAAGAATCAGCACTCTTCTTTCTGTGAGTTCTCGACTTCATCTTCTATTTATTTGATTTCGCATTTGATATCTCCAATTTAGTGCTAATTTCTCGTTCCTTTTGAATTTTGATCTGTTCGAGGGATTTCCTAGTTTTAGTTTTTTTATTAGTTGCTAATTCTGTGATGTGTTGTTTGTATTTGGTTAACTTATGTTGTAATTCGATGTCTTAAATCTATCTGGTCATCAGCCTCCTTAAGATTGGGGCAAAAAGGATGGGGATAGCATGGTGTTAAAAATCATTGAGTTAGGATCAGCTTGGGGCAAAACGGGATGGGGGATAGTATGGTGTTAATTAATCATTGAATTTGGATCAGCTTGGTTGATACTTTCTTTACTCTTCTCTATGCTTCTACTCTTTGCACCTTAGCTATTTGCTTAGTGTAACTGTTGTGATATGTTTTAATCTGATTTATGCAGAGTTATTTCTCTGTTGTTTGAAAGATAACATGTGAAGAAGGATTTTAATAAATTGAGAAAGGGACCTTGTGAGAGTTTAGAATTATTTTGTTGATTGAGCAGGTGATTCAGCCACTGAGCCTGATAAGAAGAGAGACTGCCCATTTTGTATACTAGAGAGACGAATTGCTCGTTCCTTGACCTTTGATCTAACCCTTGATACACCTGCCAAGATAGTGAACTCGCTCCGCATATATGCGGAGCACTTCCAAGGTGGTAGGCAGGAGGATGCTCATGAGTTCCTGAGGTATGTGATTGATGCTTGCCACAACACATGCCTCAGGCTCAAGAAATTGCAACAGCGTAGAAAAGTTGGAAATGGAGGAGGCAAAGAGAATGCACACAACACTGTTGTTAGCGATATTTTTGGGGGCACATTGCAGAGTCAAGTGATATGTCTCTCTTGTGGAGCAGAGTCCAATAAGGCTGATGAGATAATGGACCTTAGTCTTGACATTTTGCATAGCAATTCACTAAAAGAAGCAATGCAGAAGTTTTTCCAGCCAGAGACTTTGGATGGCAGCAATAAATACAAATGCGACAAGTAACATTTTTATTGATATTTTTCTTGAAGCCCTTTTGAGCCTTTCACTGTTCTTGCAGTTCTTGATTGTGTTTCATAAATTTGTTAAGGTGTAAGAAGCTGGTGGCGGCTAGGAAACAAATGTCAATCCTTCAAGCACCTAATGTGCTTGTTGTGCAACTTAAGGTGTTGTGATTCCCCCATTACCCTGTTGCATGCTTGGGATTCTATATATTGAACTGTTCTTTGATCATATTTTCATGGGTTTTTGACATCTATGTGCAGAGATTTGAGGGCATTTTTGGCAGAAAAATTGACAAGGCAATTGCATTTGAGGAAACTTTGTTTCTTTCTGGATTCATGTGCAAAACCAGCCAGGTAAAAGAAAGATTTGTAGGATAGTATTGATATCGACACCCTTTGTAGTATATGCTACAGTATTAAGCATGTAATGATAAATACTTGTTATGATTATCAGATGATTGGCCTTCATGAGGTCCCACCCTGTTTACATTTATCGTCTGATTGGGCTAAATTTATGGCACTTCTTTCACAAAATGTAGGAGTGATATATGTTCCATGGATCTTTTTTTCCTGGTATTCAAATGTGGAATATTCTCAAAGATTTATTGGCTTAATTCTTGATTTAGTAAAAGATTTAATCCGAGAAAAATTGTGGGGGCGCCAAGTCAGCATTAGTGTAGTATACTTTAGTAGTATAGATAGATGCTTGGATGCCATCATTTCTAGCTTAGTTTGACATGTTTTTAGAATTGTTTTTGTAGGAGCATGAATTTAGTCAGGGCTTGAACAAGTCTGAACTCTTCTCAGTTTTTTGGCTGGGGCTATTTTGTTATTGATGGTGCTTATCAAGTGTTTGTTTCAGTTAATATTTAAATAATTTGAATATTTGATTTTATCTTGCAGGATTCACGTCCAGAATATGGCCTTTTTGGTTCCATTGTGCATTCAGGACTTTCACCCGAGTCGGGACATTACTATGCATATATAAAGGTTCTTTCTTTTAACTATGGTCATATTCCTATTTTTTGCTGATGTCTTTATCTGTACGTTTTGGTCCTTTATTCCCGCAATTGAATTTCGACTTGCACAGGATGCCATGGGGAGGTGGTACTGTTGCAATGATTCGTATGTCGCACCATCCAGTGCACAGGAGGTCTTGTCAGAAAAAGCTTATATTCTCTTTTTTGCTCGCACTAACCAAAGAGCTGCTGCTTCTCCTACATCTATTGTCTCAAATGGAGTGAAGTCTCAGGATTCCAATTTAAATGGAGGGGTTAAGAATCTGAAAAATGTTCTTCCCCTAAAAGAAGTGAATATAAAACCATCTGTTGAATCATCTTTGTCAAAGAACATCTCAACTGAGGTCAAGGTTGATAAAGTGTCTTCTAGCTTGCAGACAAAGTTCAATGGATTGGCAAATTCTCTTTCCAAGAAAACTATAGTGAATGGTAATGGGAAAGTTGATTCTCACAAGATTCAACCTGCTGAAGAGAATGGACACCTGGGCAAGGAAAATAGACAATTATCAGAAAAGGAAAATGGTGTTGATAAGAATGGAGAAACTAATGCTTTTAACAGTAATAGCTGTCATGGTTTAACAAATGGAAATGGCCATGTTCGTGATGGAGTAGTTGATTCTGCTAAAAAAGACAGGCATAGACATGAAAGTAATGGAGTGAAAGGCACTGGCAAGATAAATCATAATGGTACAGTTCATAGCAATGGTGCTGTAAATGGGCATGTTGCAACCACTGCTGTGAAACGGAAGGACAAGGATTCTTGCATTTTGTCCAAAGAAGATGTTCCTTCTGAGTCAAAATTGGAAGAATTTAAAGCAACGTAATATGCTTTACGTTATTATTCTTATAGAAATTCATTTTAGTTTGGCTTCCTTTGTCTCAGTGCTATTCTACTGTACGGGTCAAGCTACATGTTTCAGCTTTTCTGCTAATATTTTCTTTTTTTGTTGTCAGTCTTCAGAAGGAAGCTTCGTCTGTTTTGCGAACGTGTGGTTGGACTGATCAAGTATACGAGTACATGAGGTCAAAGAAGAGGTTACGAGCAGCAGATGACCCTGCTTCACTGGCTACAGCTGATACAAAGTAAGTGCTGTCCACTCTTAAATGGTTAATGTACGCATCTTGTATTTAATGAGCAAAGAAAACTCCTAGTAAGTCAAGTGACAATTGAAACCAAGTAGAAACTGGAAACTTGGAAAGTGAGGGTGACAAAAAGTTGGTCCAGTTTTGATTGGGTGAGTAGTTACCTGCAGTGCTATTTGTAAAGGCTTGTTCTCTTCTATACCATGTCTGTGATTCCCTGAATGCCTGTTGGACAAGAACTAGTGTATGGTGCTATAGTTTGCACTTTGCAGAACTGAGAGTCTGAGACCTTTTCTGTTGATTTTGAAATTGTGGTTCCTAAATTTTCAGAGCATAGGAGAAACCAATTATACTCCGTTATTATTTGTATACGTGGGATAGTAGCGGAACACAAGTAGTCTCTTTTGGTGTACTCGTGATTCTCATCTGATTAGGAGGGTTGTAAAAAAGAAATGGGATATAGTGGATGTGGGAAAAAGCTTTTTTCTTCAAAAAATGCAAATTACTTTGATGTTTCATTGGTATTATTTTAAACCAAGAAACCATAGTTGGTTATGATATGATTCATTTGCTCAAAAATTTCTGCTGTATGAGCAGTTTTAAACTTGTTAGTGCCTGGTGAAATCGAATCTAACTATTTCATTGACTACTATACATGGCAGAGATATGCTAATTGAAGATGCAAGAACAGCATTCCTCTCGAAAATTCCTCCATCACTGAAGCAGGAGTTAATTAGTCAACTCAGATCATTTAGCTGGCAAATATGAATCATCTTAATTAAAGATGCAAGGTAGATGCCTTTCTGGGCAAAAACATCCTTAAGAGTTGGTTTTCGTTTGGAGAAATATCTTTCCATATTTTTTTCAGAATGTGACCTGTGCCACGTCTCCATCTACTTGCAGTATGAAGAAAAGTTGTTGTCTGAAGATATGATTCACTGTTAGAGGATAAGCTAATGATGTTTCATCTGAAGCTCCGTTACTGAGGTCGGTTGAGAGATTTTATTGCACAATGATATGCTGCCAAATATTTCTGAATATCCGAAATGAAGCAGTCTCGCAACGCGAGAGTGTCAAGTCTTCAGAAATTGAGTTCAAGTGAGGTTTGAGTTTTGATCTGGTAAAGGATTTTGTTCTGGTGAGATTGGAGAGTTGGGTTTGACATCATCATCCTCTTATAATTTGGCGATATTATGTAGCTACAGGAGAAATCCTAGTTTTGTAGATGAGCTAACTTTTTTTCCTTGATTAGACGACGTGCTGAAAATTCTCTGTTAATTGCACATATTGTTCTTCCATACTTATGTGATCAACATGCTGAGAAACCACCGGATAATCTTATTAATCTGTTGATCAAAATCAACAAAAAACTCGAACCTAATGACCTGAGCAAATAATTTTTGTAACGTTATTGTTAGTTTAATTGGTTGTTTTACTGTTATGACTTGATTTGGTCGAGATCGATCCATTTTAAGGCTCAAGTACTTATGTTATCCTTATCTACTCCATATTTCGCTTTCAACTCACACTTACTCACAGATCACATCAATCCTCGTCCCTCTCTACGAGATTGCTACAAGTGTGATGCCATTGACGATGGGCCCACAGAGCAACAAAAAGCAGCATTCTTGAGAGTGTTCTATTCTAGTATACTAGAACACCCAGAGAATTCTACAAGTCTACCCACCGCCTCTATCTAGCACCTATAAAGCTATAATATTTAGTGACCCACAAATTGAGATCTTTGGAAGTAAAGGAAAAAGAAATGGCAGAAGAGGAAGTGATAGTGTTGGATTTTTGGTCAAGTCCATTTGGGATGAGGGTGAGAATAGCCTTAGCAGAAAAGGGTGTGGAGTATGAATCCAGGGAAGAGAACCTCACCAACAAGAGCCCTTTACTCTTGAAGATGAACCCGGTTCACAAACAAGTCCCTGTTCTCATTCACAAAGGTAAACCGGTTTGTGAGTCCTTGATCATAGTTGAGTACATCGATGAGGTTTGGAAGAGCACCTCTCCTCTTCTTCCCTCTCACCCTTATGAGAAAGCCAATGCCCGGTTCTGGGCCGATTATGTCGACAAGAAGGTCAGCTTCAATTTTCTCTCTTTATAACGCATACTTATACATAATCAATCTTTAATTGAGTGTTAATGTGGCAGATATATAACATAGGGAAACTGGTATGGGCATCACAAGGGGGAGTCCAAGAAGCAGCAAAGAAGGAATTAGTGGAGTGTTTCAAGGTGTTGGAGAAAGAGTTGGGAGAGAAGTGTTTCTTTGGAGGAGGAAGGCTTAACATAGTAGATATTGCACTTGTTCCATTCTATACTTGGTTTTATGCACTTGAAACATGTGGAAATTTCAGCTTAGTTGAAGATTGCCCTCACCTTGTGGCTTGGGCTAAAAGGTGCATGGAGAGGGAGACTGTGGCTAAGTCTCTCCCTGATCAGTACAAAGTCTATACTCACCTTCTTGAGCTCAGGAAGAAGTACCTTGCTCACCATGGTTAAATAGTCATAACATATATGACTTCAGTTTCTGCTTTGAGTTGGATAACTATCCGTTTCAACGTGTATTACTATTATGCATCATCGATAATAATAACTAATAAGAGATTATCGTTTCGTATGTTGGAACTTGAAAAACTATGTTTAATTTATATACAGTAAGACTACAAATTCTGCTTTGAGTTGGGCATCCATCCATATCAACATGTATTATATGAATATATATTAAAAGTTTAAGCTTCTACAACCGATTTACAGTAGACATCTTAGAATCACATTAGTTGAAAGATTGTTGTATATGCGTAAAAACAGTAAAGAAGATCCACACAAGATATTTTTGTTTACGGTTTAGGTCTCCTCACGGGGGATATCTAAGTATTCAAGACATGTTACAATAACGCAACTCTGTAAATCAACCGTACCCTAATCTAGGAGAACCAAGAATAAGAGAGTTTTTTTTGGTTTTTTTGGCGTGAAGGAGAGTCCGTGGTCTCCGGCGCATCTGAACATGAAAAAGGTTAGGTAGTAATCGTCCGTGGTCTCCGGCGCATCTGAACATGAAAAAGGTTAGGTAGTAATCGCTCGGGGATAGCCGGTACTAGATCCCATGCCCATAGCCGGTACTAGATCCCATGCCCTCCGATGAAGTCTTGGCATTTACATGCCATACTAGAAAGAGGATGAACGTGTTGAAACCGTCACCGCCACCTCCGTCTTCTCTTCTCTCTATCTCTTAGAAAGAGGATGAACGTCTTGCAACCGTCACGGCCACCTCCGTCTTCTCTTCTCTCTATCTCTCACTCTGTAACCGTAGCCGATTAAACACGAGCGGCAACTCTTTCTCCTTAGGGTTTTTGGTTGGGTCTCCTTATTTGTATGATAACTCAGACAAAGGACTTTAATCTCGTCGTTCCACTTAAGTGAACCGACTAGCTTAAGTGTCATATCAAAACCAAATAAATTGAACCCGGTTCACCTGATAACGGATCAACTTGCAATATAAAACAAACCCAACAAGAAAGCCTACTCTTCAACTATATACACAACCCATATCTAAACTATAACAACAATAAGAACAACTAAATATTAGATAATATACCTCTAAAGATGCATTATATCATCTCTTATCTCATTACTATCTAGTTTACTCATCTTAGTTAGTAACATATGATATAAGAGCCACCTATAATATATCTTGAGCATATTACCTAACATCCTAGACTTAGATCTATTACATGAGTCTTGCATGCTTGTACAAAGCTACAATAGTCATGTGGGCTTTTATCCTTACGAGAATAAAAACCCACATGAGTCCAATAAGATTTGTGTGCATTCGAGTGTACATATACATTTAGACTCGTCCAACACATAAGTCCAATAAAGTTTCATCCTTACGAGAATAACCACAACAGTCATATGGATTTATCAATAAATCTTTATTAAGATATATATCCATGCAGTAGTCATGTGGGTTTTTATGAAGAAATCTATCTTAATTATGTGTTTGATCCATCATTTGAAAGGTACAAGACCTTGGGATACTTGGTATAATTTTCCATAGAGATCGAATATTGGCATTGTGAATAGACTAAAGTGCGTTGAGAGGATGACCATTGGCCTCTGCAATGTCCGAATCTAGATTAATCAGGCTGTGGGGTTTGGATACCAAATGGCCACGACACAGAAGAAAAAAGAAAGTTGAAGAATCAATCAATCGATCATACATATATTCTTTCTCAAAAGTTAGCTTTTTCAATAAAGATGACTGAATATTTCTTTGAACTCATTAAAACACATAACTTTGAACCAAATCCATAAATTTCAATTAACATCATTATTACCCGCTTGATCACTTACAAGTTTAGGGTTTAGAGTATCTGTGTAACCGGATACACATGGACCACCACTCCCGAAAAGATGATCAGTCTGTAGAATAACTTGACCAGCAAAACCATTGAACTAGTTAGTCAATGTGAATGGAACTTCAACTTTTAACTGCATACCCAGGAAAGTAAAAGCAACAATCTAGCCGCCATGAATGAACTATCGTGTATAGTTCGTGTACACAATCGAATACTTGAGAAAATTGTTACATTCAAAGTACCAATTAACCCACTTGTGTTCTTGATGCTTCAAATCTAAAGGAATATGCTGCTGAATAGTTATATATCCAGATAAATTTCCTACTGCAAACTTGATTTTCATCAAGATTTGATATCTTTGATCATGCATGCCAGAATTCTAAGTGATAACATGAAATCTTCATAACAGTGACACTTTAAGTTGTGGGTTTAGGGCGAATCCACGTGTGGTACTCCTATATAAGACCAAGTACCTAGTGAAGCAAAATCAAACCATTAGCATTTCATTCACAAGAGAGAAAAATATGGCTGCGCTTTATAGGGAGTCAAGGCATAGACAAGCCCATGGAAGAAGCCAACATGGGATTGTAGTAGAGGAGATAGAAGGCCTTATCAAAGTGTACAAAGACGGAAAAGTCGAGAGGTCTCCGATCATGTCTATTGTCCCTTGTAGTACAATACCCTCTAACTTAGGTGTAGTATCAAGGGATGTCATGATTGATGAGCTCACAAGGCTATGGGGGCGTGTCTATGTCCCAACAAGCTCCGGAGCCACTAGGGTTCCTTTGGTTGTTTACTTCCATGGTGGCGGTTTTTGTGTCGGCTCAACGGCTTGGAGTTGCTACCATGAGTTTCTCACCACTTTCACTTCGAGAGTCAATTGTGTTGTACTCTCGGTTGAGTATCGTCTAGCTCCGGAGAATGCCCTCCCTTGTGCTTATGACGACGCGTTCAAATCTCTCGTGTGGGTGAGCCAACAAGCGGGAACTAGAGGACTAACCGAGCAATCTTGGTGGCTAAGTCGTTGCAATCTCGCGAGTCTATACTTAGCCGGAGATAGTGCCGGTGGAAACATAGCTCATAATGTAGCTATAAGATTAACAAGCAATACTAACAACTTAAAGCCACTTCACCACAAAGGCACAATCTTGATCCAACCTTTCTTTGGAGGGGAGACTAGGACTCACTCTGAAATGGGTCCACAACCGGTTAGCACCGTGCTTAGTTTAGCTGCATCCGATGCCTATTGGCGACTAGCTTTGCCACCCGGGTCTAGCCGTGATCACCCATGGTGCAATCCGGTGACTAATGGCGGATTGAAGTTACTCAAGAGTATTGTGCTTCCTGCTACAATGGTTTGTATATCCGAGATGGACATATTGAAGGACCGAAACGTGGAGTTTTGTAGTAAGATGAATGCTTCAGGGAAGGGTGTTCATATGGTGGTGTATAGAGGCGTAGGACACGCGTTTCAGATCCTCGATAACTCGATGGTGTCGCGTTCTCGTGTCCAGGAGTTGATGGCTAATCTCAAGAGTTTCATCAGTTTGTGATAAGTATATGTTTTACTGCATGCAATGCAACTATAGGTGATGGATTTGAATGAATTTGTTATGGTGTGTCTTTGAAGGCTTGTTTTGGTTAGTTGCTTGTGTTACTTTAGGTACAAAAGTTGATATCATAAGTCTATTATCATACTTGTTATATGAATTGCAAAATTTATGCCCTACAAATTGAAGATATTGAGCTTGATCAAGACTCAAATTTTGTTGAGGAGAAGAAAACAAACTAATAAACATATATACTTGTTAGGAGTGCATATCAGGAGACCGGAGTTCTTTCGCTGACCATTTGTGTCCTTGGCGAGATATAACACTCTAATGTTATGTCAACTTTCGCATCAGAGTTGTTCAAATGACCCGGATCGAAATTTTCACAAATCTGAACTCGCGCGATCGCGATCATTTACCTTACACACAAACGTGGACTGAACCGTAAAAAGCCGACGAAGTCCAATTTTACGGGCCGGTTCAAGAATGCACAACCCTAAATGGCGTAACAATAAAGTGTTAAAGAATAAAGAGTGGACCGGTACGAGTTTTAGTTGAAAGAGGTCTTACGGTGAACTCAAAGTGTTGACCTCATAAGACCCGTTTATAAGAGTCATGAACTTAACCGTTTAACCCCAATAACTAATTTGTATATGATGAATTTTGGTAGGATAACACCACACGTATATTAACTTTATTGTGACTCTATATGTAGGGAATTACAAGAGAATAGAGGAGAATAATAATGATATCCCCTATAAGATCAAATCTAAACTATCCTAAATAACAAGATAATAGATGCATATTCTTCATATTCTCACACACCCTACAGTCAAAGCGTGTGTGTAAAGGAACGAACTTTGAAGACTGGAAATCTTCATTGACAACAAGCAAGAAATATATTCATCAACAATGAGCAAAATAGACAATCAACACACCAATAGATTGGAAACATCACATGTAGATCTATCACATTTAGATCTATAGAACCACTAGTAAATCGATGGTAATTGTAGATTTAGACACCTTTAGTTTGCCGAAAATAGTGTTTGAAGTTCAAGTCCTTCAAGATTAGTATGTTTTGATACCATGGTGGATTTTGGTGGAATAAAACCACACGTATATTAACTTTATGGAAAGTTCCGGTTGGTACCCCTGTGGTATGGGGTATTCCGGATTTAGACCAACAGTTTTTTCAAGTTCGGTTCGTGCCCTTCAGTTTTGAAAATTTCCGGAATATGCCCATTGCAGTCAATTTTTACTAACCGTGGTTAAATATCCTAGGTTAGGGTTTAATAAAAAAGGAGTTTGCGTCTGCTAAAAGAAAGAGGACCCGAAGAAGCTGCCATTGAACGCCTAGATACAATATTGGGCAAAATCGAAGAAGCTTCATTCTTCTTTGATCGAAGAAACTTGTTGTGAAGCCTCGCATGAACTGAAGAATTGAAGCTTACTTCGATCAACATACTAGGGTTCGGTTATCCTTGCCTTCGAAAGCCTCGGTTTGGTTTGGTTGTACTCTGCCTTCGAAAGCCTCGGTTTTGTTCTCTGCCTTCAATTGATGAAGCTACTTGAACCCTAGGTTCTCCTCTTCCATCCAGGTTTGAAACCCAAATTCCTCAATTTTCTTTAATTTTGTGGAATCTTAATCGTGCTTAATTGTAGTTGGAACTCTAATCCCTCAATTTTTCTAAATGTGCTTAATTGAAATTGAAAATGTAGTAAAGTTGCTGAAACCTATTCCCTCAATTAAAGTTACTGATTTCTATTAATTGAACTGGTATTGAAATTTCCCTTAAGTTTACCACAGAATGAAGTTGGAATTGGAATTGAAATTTTTCTTAATTGAACTGGAATTGTGTGGTAAACCCTAAACGAGAAACATCATAATGGATTGTTCAATTATGGTTTTGATATTTTATAGATAGTTCAGTATTGTATTTACAGATAGTTCAGTTTTGAGATTTTACAAATTGTTCAATTTTATTAGATTTTAGTTTTGCTGAATTTGCTGATTTTTTTTCTAGTTATTAGAATTGTTGATTTTTTTTTTGCTATCTAATGATGATTTTTACTTGGCCTTTCGTCGATGATTTTTGCGGCGTGACAGTGGCCGGAAGAGTCATCAAAATGCTCCTGTCTTCAAATGGCGACCACCAATGCTTAGGTGGCCGATAACACGCCTATCCACTTTGTCACCGTTCAGATTCAGCCATCCCGCCCGGTTTTGTTCAAGCGCGCATTGAAGACTCTGTTTTTAAGTTGATTTCTGACAAAATGTCCGCTGAAGATCGAGTTGAAATTGCGAGTCGTTGTAGAGACGAAGAGCATGTGTGTGTCATATGTACTACTGATGAGATCAAGAAGTGGCGGAGTTCCCATAAGATGCATGTTCTCAAGTATACCACCAACATTGCCTAGTTCGTTGGTTCAAAATGAATCATGTATGTCGCTATGCGCTGCCCTTCCAAGAGGATTGATCCATACTCGAGTTAAGTTCTGGTTGTACAATTTGAGAAACCGTTTCTGTACAAACCCATATCTAGTGGGTTATCAATTCTAGTATTTGTTTTCTCGATTCTTTGATTAATTGCGTCCAAATCCTTCTAGCCATCGGATATGTTAGCTTGTATAAGAGTATTTTTAGTTGCTATGGAACTATAGAAACATCGGATATCGAAATACTCTCAGAACCATATTAATCACTTTTATAAATAACCTGATCAAATATCCGAACATTTACACACCCATGTACAGAGCCAATTTTCTCTATCAGTGAAACTATGAAAGTATAAAACTTACATTCAATCCAACTTGATGTATGAATGGGAAAGTTGAGCTCATTTATTTACTGAAATATAAATGAAAGTACAAAACTACGCTTTAGTGCCACAATTCATCTTATACTAGATGTATTTCTCAACAATGTCAAGTCCACATTGCTGCTTGACAACGGGCATGGTAGCAGGCACACTTAACTTTCAGTTGCCTTCTTGCCTTTTTCATCTCCGATCGAGTGGCACAGTGAACGGATGTTGCCAACAACATTGAGCAATCTGTAAAATATCAAAACTGAAAATCAACTTTAAAACGGAGTCTTCAGTAGCGCCCTTGAGCAAAACCGGCCAGGAGGGCTGAATCTGAACGGCGACAAAGTGGATAGGCATGAATCGGTCACCTAACCATTGGTGGTCGCCGTTTGAAGACCGGAGCATTTTGATGACTCTTCCGGCTACTGTCTCGGCGCAGCAATCGTCGACAAAAGGCCAACTAAAAATCATCAATTCTAATAACTAGAAAATAAATCAGCAACTTCAGCAAAACTAAAATTCAACAAAATTGAACAATCTGTAAAATCTCAAAAATAAACTATGTGTAAATACAAAACTGAACTATCTGTAAAATCCAAAACAAAATTGAACAATCCACTCTGATGTTTCTCGTTAGGGTTTACCACACAATATCAGTTTAGTTAAGGAAAATTTTAATTCCAATTCCAACTTTATTTTGTGGTAAACTCAAGGGAGATTCTAATACCACTTCAAATTGAGTGATTAGGTTTCAACAACTTTACCACATTTACATTTTCAATTAAGCACCTTTAGGGAAATTGAGGGTTTAAGGCTCCAACTACCATTAAACACGTTTAGGGTTCCACAAAATTAAGGGAAATTGAGGGTTATGGTTTCAAACCTGGATGAGAGAGGGGAACCTAGACTTCGAGTAGCTTCTTCGATCGAAGGCAGCTTCTTCGGTTATGCGAGGCTTCACAACAAGCTTCTTCGATCGAAGAAGAAGCTTCTTCGATTTTGCGCAACACTGTATTTAGGCGTTCAATTCGAACGTTGAGATTCGAACGTTGTAATTCGAACGTTATAAAAGTGACCGTTGTAATTTAAACGTTATTGATTTCCTTTGGTTATATATAGATAGTAATAGAAGAGGTGAAAAACGCTCACAACATCTTCGAAAAACAACACAACATCTTCTAGAGAACAGCTGCGAGAATGTCAACACACGAGGATGATGAGATGATGATTCCGTTTGACGATACAAAATTTAGTGATCCGGACGAGTTTATTCGACATTTCGAGGTAAGTACTTTATAACCGAAAATATAGAAAAACTAGAATTGTTGTATATAATGTATGTTTACGTTAGATATAGTTGCAATTAATGTTAGAAACATTTGTTATAATTCGTGTTTTTATTATTTGAATTTTTTTTTTGCAAAATGTTGTATATAATGTATTGTCAAGATTATTATTTGAAATTAGTAAACCGAAAACTAGAAACTTTATAGTTTTTTTTTCTATGTGAACTAGGATCTTCCGAATTATTCTCGTGACGAAGGGAGTGATTATTCACGAATGTTTGAAATTCGCGGTTTTTTCCATGATCGCGAGACGATGGTGGATTGGGCTCGATTCATGGGAGGAACTATGAACATGGTGTTGGTTACTAGTAGGTCGTGGAGAAATTCATGGGGGTTCGTTACGTTTCGTTTGACATGCGAACGTTTTGGAGCCCCTCGGAAGAAGAAAGACGTGGATCTTGATACCGAGTCATCTTCTAGTCGAGCACATAAATCGAAGAAGGACGGATGTTGTTTTGAGCTTGAGGGCGTACAAAGCGAGGCTGAGAAGTGGACGTTGCATGTTATAAATGGAGTGCACAATCATACACTATCCGAGCAGTTGAAGGGACACACATATATATGCTGGCAGATTGACGGAAAAACAATTTCGGAAGGTGGGACGTGAGCTTGGTTCTGGTTTCAAGTCGAGAAATATATTAAAGTCAATAAAGTTAGATGATCCATACAACGTCAGCACAATCGAACAAATATACAATGCTGGAATGAAGATTAGGAAGCTACAAGCCGAAGGACGGAGTCCTCTCCAACAAGTACTACATATGTTAGAGCAACGTCGTTAATACGTGAATGTGAGAAGATGCTCGGAATCGGAAGAAATTTCAGATTTTTTCATCATGCATCCGGATTCAAGACATCTTCTCAACCTATTTCCTTATGTCATCGTAATGGACACGACGTACAAGACGAACGAGTAAGTTTTAATATACATGTTATTATGATTTTTTTATTTTTCATTTTTTTTAGTTTAATATAAATGTAAACTCTTAATATATCATATATAGGTACAAGATGCCGTTGTTAGAGATTGTCGGTATCACTAGCACGAGGTTGACGTTTGCAATAGCATTTGTTTTCATGGCCAAGGAAAACGCCAATCACTACGAGTGGGCATTACGGAGACTCCGACATGTGTGCGGAAATGTTACATCGGGGGTGATTGTGACGAACAGAGAGCTAGGACTCATAAGTGCACTCGGTGTTGTTTTTTCGGATGTGAAGCACATGATTTGCACCTTTCATATAAAGTGCAACATCCAACATAGATCTTGGGCGGTGACACGGTCAAAGAAATTACAAGCTGTTTTTGCATCACACTACCATGCTCTTATTGAATCTAGATCTCCTGAGAGTTATGAGCGGCGTTTGGGTGAAATGAAAGTGCATTGACAAGCGTATCCGAGGTTGATGGAGTATTTGGAAACTACATGGCTAATCCCCTACAAGGAAGCAATTGTTCGATATTGGTGCGACTTGCATCTACACTTTGGCACGAGGACGACGAATGCGTAAGAACTTATTTCTATATTGTTTACACTTGTTTTCGAATAATTGTTGTAGATTAATTTATTGAATTGATATTGGTTATTAGGTGTGAGTCCGCACACTCATTGTTGAAGGGTACATTGCGTTCTACCGTTCAAGGATTTCAGTTGGTGATGGAGAACATTGACTTGATGGTAATGATCAAATTGATAAGATTCAAGCGTCAATAGAGATGTCACGTGAGAGGATGTTGTTGGCTGTGCGTGTGCCTATATTTGATTTGCTCCAAAACAAAGTAAGCAACGAGTGCTTCCTGGAGTTGTTGGAGATCTACGAGAAGGCAAAGCAAATTAGGAGCTTGACAACATGTAAGGATTCATATTGGAGGGAAGCTCATGGGTTGCCTTGTGCGCACGAGTTCTATATTGCTATTAGGCATCGGGAGTCAATACGTTTGGATCAGATTCACCCTTATTGAAAGCAAGTACGATGGGAAAAATTGAATCCGATGAGGTTCTCCATATTGATCCATACATGTAGTCACTCAATGACTTTAGGGAGCGATTGGACAAGAATTTGCTTCCGAGAGATGTGCTTGAGCGGATGGCTTTATCATATGAAGATATTACAAGTCCGGGCAATTCAACGTTGAGAGTACCAGAGCGGAAAGTCAGAACTAAAGGAAGACCACCAAAGTACGGCATTCTTTCAACAAGGAGAGAACCAAGTCAGTTTGAACAGGGACCGGAGGAGGACGATCTACCGATGGAGACTGTATAGCCGAGCCAGGAAGGAGAAATGGATGGCACCGCTCGCTAAACCAGGACATGTAGTCCTGAGATACTATCCATGGTAGAGGGGCCCTAATCTGACCCTGAAGCGCAAATCTGCTCGCCTCCTCGTGTCTAGCAGCCCAACGATCATCTACGCCATGGAATCTCACCCTATACCCCTACTGCCAAAAGCGGGGCGCTTCTCCAAATAAGGGACAATCTTCTGAAGTGGGATCGTCTGAATGTACCCAAACTGTCGGAGGACTCGATCCGACATGTATGCCTCGATGATATCTCCTATCTGGATCATCCCCCGGTACGTCAAAACAGCAAACTCGCCCTCAAAATCTAACACTCTATCACTATATGGCATGAACTTGATGTCATCCGCTCTCATCTGATCTAACTGTGAGCGCAAGGATCTCAGCCTCTCAAGAGTGGGTGCTAGTGTCCTCGGAACAGAGAGTCTAGAAGCCTATATGGCCGATCCATGACGTCCTGGATCCTCTGCCACAGAACAATCCAAGGAAGGAAAGTGGGCGTCGATCTAGAACTGTAAATATTAAAACAAATGAAAGATATTATTAATAAGAATAACAAATGAAAATTTTTATCTAAAGTGACTAATTATAATAAATGTTCTTTCCTGTAGCAGTGATGTACATCCTCCTATCGTCTTCACCTTCAGTCGTGAAGCGTCGCCCAACATACTGTAGGTAAAGTCCAGATTTGTCATTTATCATAACAGTAACAATAGGAAGTTATTAGTTATTCAAGTAGAGTGATAATTATACGTACGAGTACAAGTACGCTAACACGCCGGTGCCCCAAGCATAGTCTCCAGTCCGGCCATGGTCACGCACCAAGTCGGTCAACCAAGGTAGAATCTTGTTCGTCGATTTATCGACGAACAAGGATGAGCCTAGAAAGAAAAGAAGAACTACAGAAGCCACCTCCTCAGTTGGGATAGCTGGGTCGCGCCGAATGACATCATACGCAGTCCTCAACAAGTCAATTGGTAGAGCTGTCTGGTGACTCCTAGCCTCCACCTCTGATATATGAAATGTGTCACTCAACCACCTAACCCTCTCTCGTGCCAACATAGGTGTGACCATGGCCTCTCCATCAATCCTAATGCCTAGGATGACGGCTACATCGTGATGGTCATCTCACCCCAAGGTAGATGGAAGCTGCTAGTCTCTAGATGTCAGCGCTCCACGAATGCATGTATGAGGGCGTGATCAACTACAGCAAACGAGACGTCTAGCAAACCCATCAATCCACTCTGAGATGCAAAAGCAAACCAGGAAGTGAGGTCGGCTCTATCAGCGTCTGAAATCCATCTATTAAGCGCAGAAATGTGCTCTATCCGCCGTAAAGCTATCATCGGCCTCCTGTAATCCTCCTTCATAACACAACGAATATTCAATTAAACGTTTTATTAATTTACCTCTACCATCCAGACACCGCGAGCACGGTGTCCGGCATAGCAAGTGAGCACATCGCTGATCAATGGTGCCCTTGTATCAGCAACTACACGGCCTCGATCAGCCGGTACAAATGGCTCCTACGGCGGCACTACAGGATCTGCAGCTGGAGCATCAAAATCAAAATCTCGCTACTCGGTATGAACGCCAACTGGTGGCTCTACCTACTCCTCAGCGGGAATATTAGTAGTTGTCTCCATGTGCTCGTCAGCAGTAATATCACTAGGTGGCTCAACCTGCTCGTCAGCAGTAGTATCAACACGCTCGCCAGCTGCGGGATCTATCTCCCCTGGCTGTACAGAAGGATCGGCCACAACCTGGTCCGAGTCAGATCCGTATGTCGGTGTGGAAGAACCTCCCGAGGGAGAGCCGGAGAAGCATCTGAGATGCATGATCTCTGTGGCTAATGTGGTGGTGGTGTGTCGGCAGCCAAACCAGCTACCTGGGACCTCCTCGAGGTCGTCCCTCTGGTGGTGGCGAGTCCATCTCTACGAGCCGAGGCCGTAGGACACCTCCGTCTATGTCTTTGCATGACCTATAATATCTATGTTTGATATTACAGGCCAATTTAATTAATTTTCTTTTATGTAGTTTACTTTGCTTTCATTTGAAATGAATTTAAATGAAACTAAAAGACATTAAATAAATTATAATTACATTAATAAAATTAACTAAATAGTAAAGGTAGAGATTTTAATTTAACATATTTTTAATCCATTTTATTTTATATTAAAGTACTTGTATGAAATTAACCAGTCCTTGTAGACATTTTAATTTAAATTATGAATACAATAATTACAATTAAATTAATTTAATATATTTTTATTCCATTTTATTTGAATTAATATACATTAATTAGGATTATTTAATATTAATTATTATAAATTCATATTATATATCATTTAATTAAAATTAATTAGGATAAACTAATTTATTTTTAATTCAAATAAATTAAATTAATTAATACAAATTATTATAAATTATATTTTATTTTATATTTAATATTCTTTAATTAACTTTAATAAATTTAAACTAATTTAATGCATTGGAATCCACTATAATGCATTCCAATGCATTAAACGATGAACAGTGGCTCCACGGTTTCGCAATGCGTGACCGTGGGCCAATGTTCATCGTCTTCGACAGTCCGCCTTCAATGGTGGACTGTCAAGGCAAATCGAGGGCTTTTTCTTCCAATCAACACTTCAATCAACCTAAAACTAAATAATTCAACAACAATCTAACCTATTCATGTCCATTTCATGCTCAATTACGAACCGAAAAGTGAAAAACGAAAACCGTGCAAAAACCGAACAAAAATCAAACGATATCTCTCTCGGGTCGTGTTTCCGCTTTTGAAATGACCTTCCTTCGTTACCGTCTTTATTCATTGCTTGATTTTGTGTGAAATTGTGAGAAAAAATCGATTCGTCTTCTCGTCTTCTTCGTCACTGCTTCCGTTTTTTTTTTTAATGAGAGACGCTTACGGGATGAAATCCCGTAAGCGCTTTTAGGGCTGAAAAGGTCACGCATTCGCAATGCGTGAACGTGAGACCACGGTCACGCATTGCGAATGAGTTGTGCAATAATGAAATCCTGAACCGTGCGAATACGACTTCCGTATAATATTTAACCAAGGTTAAGTAGAATTGACTGCAGTGGGTAAATTGCGGAAATTTTCAAAACTGAAGGGCACGAACCGAACTTGGAAAAACTGTTGGGCAAAATTCGAAATACCCCATACCACAGGGGTACCAACTGGAATTTCTCTTAACTCTATTGTGACACTATGGGTCCGTTTGGCAGTGATAGGTTGATTATTTGGGGATTAAAATTTCACAATAATCCCTAATAATCTCGATAATTCATGTTGGAGTGGATGAAAAAAAAATGGCAAATAATCTCCTAAAATAATCTTTCGAGATTATAATCCCCAATAATATCGATAATCCTGGGCCAATGAACACACCCTATGCGTTGGGAATTATAAGAGATTATAGGAGAATAATAACGATATTCTTATTTAAGATAAAATCTACAATAGCTTATTGTTTTCTTTTGGTAAGATGAGCAACAAAATGGTCTCAACTCTCAAGTTGTAACCGGACTCATTCTCAGGAAAGGAAAATATCGTGTCATTTTGAAAGGAGAATATAAGAGCATCTGATCCCATAAGTCATAACTCCATTTTTGAAACTTCTTATTTTACCTTTACTATTTTAGCTCTCTTCTGCATCGTAAAAAAAAAAAAAATATTTATATCCTCCATCCCAGAATTATACAATAGCTTATTATTTTCCTTTGTCTTACACATAAATTTTTTTTTATTAATTTGTTTTAAATATACATTTTAGGTCTTAAAACTTTATGTCTAACATTAAAATTTAAAAAATATAAATCATCCTTCTAATTTCTATTTTGTAGCAAAACTTAAAAATATAAAAGATGAAAACATAGTAAAATTATTTATTTTTAAATTTATAAAATTAAAGAGGAGAATAAACTCACAGTTAGGGACGTAAATGGGTGAATAACCACCTGAGTCAACCAGTCAATCGAACCGAATATAAGGGTGAAAATCCGATAAATTCCAGGTGGTGAACGGTTAATGGGTGAAATTGATGGTTGGTGGGGCTAATATTGGTGGAGGTACAACCACTCACCTTGTGCCTCATCCGCCCCATTCCACTCGTATAAATTAATAAAAATAATCACTAAAATTCTATACTTCATACTAGCTTTTAAGTTATCTTTCATTTAGTCAAAGAGTTGCAACCGTATGACCCCGCATCCTCGTCCCTAAAATTTTAAAATCCCTTACCAAACTTTTGAGACTTCGACACCTAAATCCGACAAGTCTCCGATCATGTTTAGCTGCTCATGCTAACATTTCATTCCTTTTACCACTCCCTTCTAATTATGTTACTTTACGTTTGTTATATGCAAAAAATATTGTGTTTATATCATCGTTTTGCATTAATTGTAATTCACTTCAACATTGGTTTTTGGTGGGGATCTGCACACTTTCCCGACTCTCAGCTAATATTTATAAAACGGTATTTTGTTGCACACTCACCCGCTTACAACTATATAGAGAGAGAATGTCGGCTAATAAGGTTTCAAAAAGCAACCGATATTCTCATTCTTCAATATTGATTTTTACTTAATTATTAGCTTAATAAAAATTTTCAACTAATCTAGATATTTCTACATCAAACTTCGAACTTTCTTGACACATACTATAGCTAGACACTCCATTTTGCTTTCCAAAATTTATCCAATAATAATGTGCCCATTTATCATTTTTTGTCACATTTAACCCATTCCTTAAATACTTTTAATAGCCCCATCCACAAAATAATATTTGGAAACATGAATTACTTCAAGTCTCGGTCTCCAACAGTTTTGTAATATAGGATAGGGAATTAGTAGATTTAACTTCGTATTAATTTAACTATAAAATTATTTTATATTTTAAGTATAAAAACGAATGAAATACTAAATATCCGGTTATTTTCCTGAAATACCTGGTGGGTGATGGGGTGTGGATGACGGGTAAAATGTTTGACAGGTGCTAAACAAGTTGGATGAGAATTTAAGAATGTTGGTCGGTTGGTGAAAATAGTACACCTGTCCGTCGGATAATTTTTATTCTTACCAGTGTAAATTAATTTATGTTTTTAAAAGTATAAAACGAATGAAATACTACACATCCGATTATTTTCCCTGAATTACCCTGTGGGTGATGGGGTGTGGATGACGGGTGAAATTTTTGACAGGTGATAAATAAGGTGGATAAAAATTTAAGAAAGTTGGTCGGTTGGTGAAAATAGACACTAATCTGGCACGAGCAATGTATTAGAAAAACGTCCAGGCTATTTGGCGCATTTCAATTTACTAAGTAATGTCCATTTGTCCGGGACAAATGGGCATTACTTAGTAAATTGATTCCATTTGTCCGTTACGGACAAATGGGCATGACTTAGTAAATTGATTCCATTTGTCCGTGACGGACAAATGGACATTGTCCGTGACGGACAAATGGCCACTGTCCGTCACGGACAAATGGAATCAATTTACTAAGTCTATTTTGTAGATTAAAGTTCTAAAATTTGGTTTGTTTGAAAGAAATTTGTAATCCTTTGAATAACAAAAATTTAATTTGATTGTATTTTGTTAACAGAAAGTTTAAATGTTTTCAATAACGTCATTTTGATTTGATCGTATTTATGTTTGAAGTTCAACGTCATGTTTAAAAATGTAACATTGATCTTGAAACTTTGATTCCTTTGTAATTGTTATGTTTGTAAGTAAGTTTGGTTTCTTTATTGAAAGAAAGTGTTAATCTTTTGAATAAAATATCTTTGATTTGATCTTCTTTTGTAAAAGGAAGTTTAAATCCTTTCAATAACATAACCTTCATTGGATCGTAGATATGTATGATATGAAGTTACGTTTATTTCTTGAAACTTTATATGTTTGTTACGAAATCTATAAATTTTGAACAAATGAAACGTTTATTGATAGGAAGTTACGTAATTTTGATTGACATGAATTTATAATCCTCGCAATAACGTTAAGTTGATATTTTTATCTCATTATGTTCGTTACAACTCGCTATGTTCATTCAAAGATCTTACTAAATTAAAATTTAACGAAAATGTTACTACAAGTAATTAAACTCATTAATTTAATGAAGTTGTACACATTATTGGTTGATCTAAAAGATACAAATATATGTTGTAAATATCAAGCTTTGAAGGAATGATCTGTCCGTCATGGACAACGTATTAGTGTCCGTCACGGACAGATGAAGTTTGTCCGTCACGGACACATAACATCTGTCCGTGACGGACAAATGTCACATGCCCTATTAAGGACAGCGACGCTCATTTTCTTTCCCTTTCTTCCTCTTCCTTTCTTCGCCGTGACGAACACCTACGAATCGACCTTCGCTCGATCTTCGGCTGCCATCTCTCTCAATCTCTCTCGACATTTCTCGTAATCTCAACTGCAATCTAAGGTAAAAACTTCACTTTCTCGTTTTAGTTTCGTTTAAATTTGTTTGTTTTAGTTAGGTTTAGGTTTAGAGTTTAATTTGTTCGATTTAGGTTGTTTTAGAGAGGTTTAGGGGTTTATATGTTACTAAAATAGATGAATATGAGTTAGGGTTGAAAGTTGATTAGTTATTTTGGATTTTGGCGTAGGTTTAACGATTACATTTAGTGAGCAAATCGCGAACACCATTGTTGGCGTTCGCGATCAGCTGAAGGTAGAACACACTTGTCCGTTGACGGACAAGTGTCTCTGTCTGTGACGGACAGAGTGTTCTTGTCCGTGAAGGACAAGCACCTTCTGTCCGCTACAGACAAGAAGACTTTGTCCGTCTACGGACAGAAGTAAGTTGTTCGCTACGGACAACTTACTTCTTCTTCTTCTTAAATTTTTTTCCCTTTTTTAATATTTTTTCCTTTTTATTAACATTTGTTGTTTTTTGTTTGCAGATGGAAAGGAACCCAAACAAAGACGCCAAGAGGTTCAGCGGATTGGGATATTTCAGGAAGGTATTCCACAGTGGCATGCGTTCTCTGAGGGGACAACGGGAGGTCCACTCTAGCACGAGGCACGAGAGCCAATTCCTTATTCTGGAGGTGCTTCGCTTGAGGAGCAGTTCCCGACACAGGAGTCGGGAGTCACGCGGCGTAGTACATCTGGTATCGCGCGTGACATTGCTCCACTGAACCCTCCTCACCAGGCTTTTAGCGGAGGCAGACATAGCTCCTATTCCGGAGGTGCTTCGCTTGGTGCGTGTTATTATTCTCAGATCGAGGACCTGTATGATCCTTACCAACAGGAGCAACAATTTGCTCTTCTTCTTCCCGGCAGGAGCAGCAGGATGCTCCTTCTTCTTTCCAGCGGGAGCAGGAGTATGCTCCTTCTTCTTCACATTAGTAGCCTGCTGAGAGGAGACGCCGAGCGAGGAGGCCACCTTCGTCAGCTCCTGTGGAGGAGGTACTTGAGAGCTGTCACATGCTTTTTTACTGGATCAGTGTGACGGATATGCACATCTGTATCTGACGACTACAGTGTCTGGGTGGTTGTTGTACCTGCTGGGATCGACGCTTTTCACCGACAAATCTCAACACAAGATTTCTCATGATTTACTGATATTGGTGGAGGATCTTGATCGGGTGATGAGTACATCCTGGGGTACGGCGATACTCGCCTACCTGTATAGGCGTATGGGCGAGGCCACTCGGGTCGACTGTCGCCAGATGTGCGGTTGTCTGACGTTGCTGCAGGTAAAATATATCCTCTATACTCATATTATTCTTCTCGTAACTTAATTTGTAATGTTTGTCTAATTTTTATTTCTTTTTTGTTCAAAGGCATGGATATACCTATATTTTCCATGCTTTGCACCGGAGATTGTGGAGGGGTGGGAGCATGGGATGCCTTGGGCAGCGAGATTCGACATCAGGCCTGTTAGGAGGAACACCCGTGACTACAGACGGATGCTTGATGAGATGAGTGTTGATCAGGCAAGTCCACTACATGTGCATACTTGTAATCTTTTTGTCAACTAACGTGTTTATTTTCTAACAATGTTGTTTGTTTGTTAAACAGGTGAACTGGCAGCCATACGGCCAGTTGGACTTCACTCATGGAGAGTTACACCGTTCGTTGTTACATGGGTTGTTGACATTTTATGGACGTATCAGAGCCCTACGATCCATACAAGAGCATGAGGGCTTTTGGATACATTCAATTCCGCCTCCGCTCATACAGCCTAATTATACTATTAGGGTCGAGGATCTCAAGAGCTACAGAGTTGGCTATCCTCGAGGTAGCTGGGCGTGGGATAGATGGAAGCACCATCACGTCACGGTTGAGGAGATGGCTGCACGTTACGGCCCTAGATATACCGCCACCGACGATTATATGGCGTGGTATACAGACCGATCGCACCGGTTTATACGCCCAGGTGTTCAGCAGATGCATCCTCCTCCACCTCCACCTCCACCTCCACCTCCGACATTTGATGGACTGGACCCTCACGATTATGCTACACGATTTAGGCAGTATATTAGTGATCCTTATGTTCTCCTTCCCTGCATCAGGACTTACGCACTTATGTAGATTATTTTCCTGATCTCCGAGATTATTCATACGGATCTTACGATCATGGATAGGGTAGCGGTACTCGTTATGACGATGACGAGTAGGCTTGTGTATGCACTTTTTTTGGGTTTGTATTGTGAGTTTAAACTTTTGAATCTTATGTCTACATTTTTGTGTATGTTTAAACTTGTTTCGTTGTATGTTTAAACTTCGTACTTAACTTTTTGCGTTATATTTAACTAAATATAAACAATAAATATATAAATGACTTAACCTTAACATAATATAAATGACAAAACCTTAAGAAAATATGTCTGATCGTAAAGTTAAAATTAACAAGTTGAACTAAACAAGATCAACTAACTGTGCCATAATCTATCCGTGTTGGTCGTGAATGTGGTAAAAATAACTCCTTCCAGCGAGTGAGGCGATGAGCTAATCTGACTTTAATACCATCAACGGTGTCGTTATGAAAGTGCGACCAAGTTTTAAGAATCTCTGGTAAAGGACAATCCTCTTCAAGTATTAGCTAAAACAAATAGAAAAAAAAACATTAGTACATATATGTTGTGAAGAACTAAACCGAAAATGATAAATGAAAAGATCTTAGAGGAAATACCCTGATGTAATGATACTGGTTGGGAACTATTGATATATGGATCTCTGGAAACACTAAGTTCGAAGTAACTCCTTCTTCCCGACGATATAGTGGAACATATGTGTAGTTGCATGCACCGTGCACTACGACAATACACTGCAATGCAGTGGCAGCTAAACACCTCATTTCCGTCACATTAAATCAATATTCTGGTGGTGCGAAACCGTCCCCATGCAACTCGCGATGAGAAAGGGCCTCTTCTAACAGTAGTCGCTTAATCATCCGCCATCCTTCGTCCGTGTCTGTGCCGTAGATTGCATGATGTAGTGCTCTGAAACCACAGTTTCCATCCCCTCTAACATTATTCCAACTGATTATATACTCTTTCATTCAAATGGGAACCGCCTCAGGCCATTTTACTAAAATATCAGGTTTATGCTTGGATATAGTTCTCTTTAAAGGTGTTTTGGGTGGTAAATCAGTATTAGGAGATGGACTTGATACTGGTATAGGGTTCTTTCGGGGTCGACCTCTTTGTTTTTTGGGTGGGGTACCTCCTAACTCCCAATCGGATGGCAATCTTTTGTTTGGATTGTCCTTCGGTCTTCTTTTAGTCGCAACCCTAGCAGGTTCCCGCAAACTGGTCCTCTCCGGAAAAGCAGTTTCTATAGCTTTATTTACAACATCCAACTGTCGAGTAGGGCTAAGGTTTGGAAAACCCTAGCAGGTTCCCGCAAACTCGTCCTTTTCTGAGTCCGGAACCACGTCATCGATATCTAACTTTTTCCAGAATTCATGCACATCTGTAAGAGGGATAGACATTTCTTTCTTCATATAACCCCAAATAAAGTGCATACACGGCAGACCATGAGTCGTCGGAAATGAACATGTGCACGGACCATCGGGCTTGTTAGCACGAGCTTTATTGTACTCATCAATAATAATTAAAAAAGCTTTGCGGGAGATGTTGTGGTGCAACGACTGAAATTGTTTAACACAAGAAGTCCATGTTATCTTTTTTGACATGCTGTCGTTGAACGAACCGAGGATATTATCCAACTGAATCCTCATCAAAGAGTGATAGAACCTGAAAATTGTATCCAACTTCGCAGAATTTGTTTTCATGAATTGTTTCAGTGTTGAGAAATAAAAGAGTTAACGTCAAATCGGGTAAATAAAATTTTAAATTGCCTTGAAATACGTACCTATTCGTCGTGTTACTTTTGAAGTTCAGATATTGATCCGTCCACGCGGAAACAATTCGTTTTTTGTAAGGATCTAGCCATTGCGTCCTCACATATTGCAGAAGATGTCCTCTCCTTTTCCATTTGTTTTCAAGTTCATTTAACCGTCTCTCGTAAGACTCTTCCGTTTTGGATGTAAATAAACCCTAGTAACTATTGACAAATATTCGAGCGAGTTCTTTATTCATGTGATTATTCCTAGCCCTTCCTTTAATGTTTTTGAATATGTGACGGCGACATAAAAGAAACTGGGTTTCTGGGAAAATACGATCAAGTGCGTTCATAAGAGCCTTCTCTCGATCCGTCACAATTGTAGTTGGTGTCCTCTCGACGCGCCTACAAAGCTTTGCAAGTTGTTCAATCGCGCAGACATAATTCTCTTCCTTCTCCGTGGATATAAATGCACCGGCAACGTTAAAGTTCAGTCATGTCGATGTAAACCCAATAATTTCAAAAAATGGCATCTTGTATTTGTAAAAAAATAATATCAAAGCGTTAAGTTTACATACATTAAAAAAGGACATCTTACGGAAAAGTAAACAACTGTGAAAGCTTACATGTTGGTGTTGTATGTTGAGTCCATTACTAATACGTAAGAGAATGCTTTAAGGAGGGCAACTTATTCCGGATGTGCGAAAAAAATGTCGGTAACTTCACCGTCCTTGTTTCCCCTATGCTCACAGAAATAACCCTCTTTACGACATTCGAAAAAGAATTGTTGAGCGACTGTCCTTTGATCTAAACCTTTTTTACGTGATTTTTGCCTCTAGTTGTAGATTTGTCAAATCCTGGTGTTGTTACCTTTATCAATGCTCAAAGCACACGCAATTTGGGCAGGGGTGCAATTACTGGTCCACATGTTTTTTACTAACTTCTTCTCCTCCTCATTCATCCTTCCCGCTAATGCATGACCCTTTAAATTTCTTCCAAGCTTGTGGTTGTGGACACCACACTAAACGTGAACTTTTCATAAACCTTGGTAAGTCTCAAAAACCTTAATCATGAATTCACACCCGCTTTTCTTCGTCGATGAATTCTTCCTCTGAGCTGGCTGCACCTTTTTTGGGTTGTATGCTCCATATTTTTCGCACGACAACCATGTCTTTCCCAAACTACCGAGGACGGACTTCTGTACCCGACAAACAGAAAAAACCATTTTATTTTCCTGTCCCACTTTTCGAACCCATCCTATTACCTCCTCTCGACTATTGAAGTTTAAGTCGGTTGTGAACAAGATAGAATAATCCTTACTCGTCACTTTTGAGGTGGATGTATTTACGTTATCTGTTGATTCTTCATCAATGCTAAGATTATCAACGTCTGCATCTATCTCCTCCAAACCCTAAAAAAAAAATGCTCAATTTGTTAAAGTGTTGTCCGTAACGGATAACAAACATTTGTCCGTTACGGACAGAAAGCATTTGTCCGTTACGGACAGAAGTAGTTTGTCCGTAACGGACAGAAATATACAAACCAAATTCGCTATAATCGATCAATGGTTAAATATCTAAGTTCAAACATGATTAATGATTTCAACTTTAATGATCAAAATAAACAAAACTTACCTCAACATTATCTTCGTCTTCGTTCTCAAAACTCAAAGATATTTCTTCATCATCAATATCATAATCTTCCTCGTATGACATTGTTAAGTTGCTTTTTCAAAAAGAATAGACTTTACGAGGAGATGACTGAATGAGGGTTGGAGGGGATTGACTACGGTTTTTATAGGATGAAAAATATTGATTTAGGGTTGTTAAATTATGGAAACAAAGATATTATTTATCCAAAAATAAGATTTATAGTTTTTTATTTATGAACATAAAGATATTATTTATCTAACCGTAAATAAGATTTATTCTTGTTAAATTATGGAAACAACTATATTATTTATCCAAAAATAAGTTTTATGGTTTTTAATTTATGTAAATAAATATATTATTTATCTATCCGTAAATAAGATTTATGCTTGTTAAATTATGGAAATAAAGATATTATTTATCCGAAAATAATTTGTTTTATTTAATCAAAAATAAAATAAAGATATTACTTATCCGAAAAATAAAATAAAATAATTGTGAAATAGATTAATGCTTGTCTGTGACGGACAAACATTAATCAAAATACTAAATAGCGCACATTTGTCCGTCACAGACAAATGTGCGCTATTAGTAAAATGTTGATGCGCTAAATAACAACGGCTAGAAAAATCTTAACGCTTGAGATTTTCATAAAACTGTTTTTGATGAAAAAGAATATTGAAGAAATAAAAAATCATAGAATAATAGGGATTTAAGCTTTAATGTAAGAGAAAAAAAATACTCCGTAGTAATTAACTTATTTTTGGGTAAGGTATATTAGTAATTAACTAATTCTGCACGTTAAATTTACGAAATAAAATATAGAAGCAAAAATGCAATGGACTAGTAGTGTAGGCCTAGTGGAATCTAGTGACTAAGAGTTTTTTATATTTATCTTTTATTCAACTAACACTTGTCCTAACATAATTGGAAGTTAATAAATTTAGCTTACACCGAGCGTAAAACTTAATTAAAAATAGACTCGAACCCATGCTACTACGTCATTGGTGACCTCTCTATTTACTAACCAAACCTAGAAGCGCCTAGAACATAGGTCATCGCGTTCATCAACAAAACGACGTCGGTTCATCCGAACTCCAGAAACTCCTATAAATACACCCCAGATCTCGGCCTGTATGTAAAATAGTTCGAAAGATTATCCAAACACATTGGGATCTAGATTTAAGATCTGTAAAATGGGGAAAGAAGTTGTATTGTTGGATTTCTGGCCTAGCATGTTCGGAATGAGGGCGAGGATCGCTCTTGCCGAGAAAGGCGTCGATTACGATTACCAGGAAGAAGATCTCCGCAACAAGAGCGAACTCCTTTTAAAGATGAACCCGATTCACAAGAAAATCCCGGTTCTTATCCACAAAGGGAAACCGGTCTGTGAGTCACTGGTGATAGTGCAGTACATTGATGAAGTCTGGTCTGATAAAGCTCCGCTAATGCCCTCGGATCCTTACCTCCGTGCTCAGGCTCGCTTCTGGGCTGATTACATCGACAAGAAGGTATCCTTGTCTGGGCTGATTACAGTACCTTGTCTGGGCTGATTACAGTATATGCATAAAGTCGCCCTTTATTTCTAAATATTTGCAGAAAATCACCAGTAATATTTATTTTTTTATGTGGGCAGGTGTATGACTCGGGGAGGAAGATATGGACGACAAAGGGGGAGGAGAAAGAGAAAGCGAAGGGTGAGTTCATAAGCGTCCTGAAGGTTCTAGAAGAGCAAGCACTTGGAGAGAAGCCATTCTTCGGAGGCGACGAGTTCGGGTTCGTTGACGTGGCATTGGTCCCTTTCTATAGTTGGTTCTACGCGTATGAGGTGGAAGGCAACTTCAAGGTGGAAGACACGTGTCCGAAGCTCGTGGCGTGGGCCAAGCGTTGCTTGGAGCGTGACAGCGTGGCTAAGACCCTTCCTGAATCGCACAAGATACATGGCTTCGTCTTAGAGAGGAAGAAGATGTTGGGCCTTTAATTGTGGTATTTTGGTAATTTAATGAAAGAGAGGTTGCATGTAGGGACGTCGATGGGTAGGGTTTGGGGCGGGGAGTAACTTATTCATCCCCATACCCGTTTAGTATAACGCTTCCCCTTCCCATCTCCATACCCCTTCGGGTATTGAAAATTGTCGCCATCTCCGTCTCCTTCGGATATTCGTCCCCATCGATATTCCCCATCCCTGTTTAATTTTTCCCATTTTAAAATTATATGGGTTTTCTCCGTAAAAATCTATATCGCCATCCTCGTTTAACTTTTAGGATTTTGAAAAAAAACATTAACTTGAATAATAAATGTGAAATTAGACCATAAAATAGAAATTTGTTACTATATAAATAAAAAAACACGAGAAAAGAGAAAAGAAGAAAACTTCATTTTTTTAAAAAATAATAAAAACTTGTCAAAGTAAAGTTATACTGCATATATATTAGGTTTTTCTCGTTCAAGTAGGATCGAGACTCGTAGTACAAACTAGTGTAAACTATAATAATTATATCTTACTAACATTTAGATTACGATATCAAGATAGAGTGTTATATTACTTTATCAATTTAATTTTACGGTTTATGATTTAGGTTGCACCACCAAAACATGTATTTGAGAGACTAATACACACGTACAAAAAAACATAACATGTAATTTGTCATACATTTGATCTTCGTGATTTGACATTTATGACATATTCAAAGTTGGCTGAATTGGCACTTAGGGCCTTTTACACTATACATTTAAAATTTAGGATCCCTACCAATTACAAATTGAGAAATAGGACTCCTACTTTACTAGACTAATTCATAAATAGCACAAAAAGTTGACAAAAGTGATGACTAATGAGTGATGGCTGATGTGAGTGTTGATTATGACCTTTTGATTGACATTTGGAGGGAATTTGAGGCCAAAAAAACGCAGCCCTCTACCCAGAAAAAATTCGCTTACCCAAAAAATTCGCTTACCAAAAATTCGCTTACCAAAAATTCGCTTACCCAAAAATTCGCTTACCCAATTAATGCAACAATCATACCCAAAAATAAATTTCTTAAAGTACAAAAACATACTCGAAAACAATATACCCAAAAATCAAATATCAAAATAAAATAATATCCATAAATTCGATAATATTTTATATTTATACCCAATTTAAACATCACTTAATACAAAATTCATACTCAATTTAAATTTGTCATACCCAAAATTTTCAAAACTCGATATTGTACACAAACATCAATATCAAATGACATTTGGTCATTACCCAAGAATTCGCTTGACATTTGATCATTATAACACATTTTGGTTAACCATAAAACATACCCACGACATCACTTTAAATATACTTAATAATAAAAAATATACTACAAAGTCAATACACGTATAAAAGCATACCCAATTTGAATTTGTCATAACCAAAATTTACACAAATCGATATTGTACACAAACATCAATACCAAATGACATTTGGTCCTTGTAACATAGTTTGTATAACTATAAAACATACCCAAAAATATCACTTTAAGCATACTCAACAATAAGAAACATACCACAAAAACAATAAACATATACCCAATAATGAGAAAAATACTATAATTTATATTTGGGTAACGAAGACAATGTCACCCAAAAAAAATTAAACATTCATGGACTTGAAAATTTCATCAAACTAGTTACATTAACCAAAAATAAAAGATAAACATGTAAAAAAGATACTTAAACAAAAAGTAAACATCTAATCACCATCATTTCAACTAAAGAAATTATTGCCCTATTTGCTAGTTTCCATACCTACTTTTTTTTTTTTTTATATAGAGACCTAGTTTACAAAAGACAATTTTAAGGGGTCTTATTTCCCTAATTAATTCTTCAAAGTTTTATGTTATCCTTATATGGTCCAAAATAAAATTATTATTGTTTACCATTAACAAGTACATAATTTACACATATAATATGCATTGCAATTGAAATGTTATCCTCGTATTTTTTCAAAATATATTTTGTGTAAGTAGGAACGAGTATAATACTATTAAGTCTTAGGTACAAAAGTGCATATAGTTACTAACCCTTAGTTTGTGATTATAAGATAAATGTCAATTTATATTATATTAATATACATTGTTAATTGAAATGTTGATGTGGCTTAATTTGTTGCTTAACGCATCACCTTATTCAACTTGTCAAAGTATAGATATATTGTGTGTGTGTGTGTATATATATATATATATATATATATATATATATATATATATATATATTAAGTTTCATTCGTTCAAGTACGATCGAGACTCGTAGTACAAACTAGTGTAAATTATAATAATTATATCTTTCTAACATTTAGATTATGATCTCAATATAAAGTGTTATATTATTTTATCATTTTAATTTTAAGATTTAGAATTTAGGTTGCACATCAAATCATGTATGTGAAAGAGTAAGACACGTTAATAAACATAACATGTAGTGCGATTTGTATTTGATCATCGTGATTGACGGTCACGACATACTAAAAAATTTCACGAGGTGTTATCCTCATATGATCGAAAACCAAATTAATATAGGTTAGTATTCATAACTTACACACATTATTATCAATTTAATATTTAAAGTTAAAATACATTTTGTGTAAGTAAGAATGAGTAGTCTTAAAGTACAAAAGTTTATATAGTTTTAATTTTAGGAATATTCGGTAATTTTAAATTAAACATAAAACTACAATGAACGTCTAATATAAATACAATTTGTTTATTGATGTACCCCAATAGATTCCTCGTTGGAGATCCCGTCGGGGATTCCCATCGGGTTACCCGTCGGGTTCCCCATCGGGGTTCCCCAACGGGTTCGAGTTCGAATCGGGGGGGGGGGGGGGGGGCGAATACTCCTATCTTCATCCCCGTCCCCATCCCCGAGCGGGTAATCAAAATTTTTCCCATCCCCGTCCCTGTCCCCGTTTAAAATCCCCATATCCGTCCCCATGACGAGTAATACCCACGGGATTTGGGGAATCCCTACCCCATTTACACCCCTAGTTGCATGTCAGCATGTGTATTATTCGCATTACAGAAGCTAATAAACAAAACGAATGATAAAATCGTTGTGTCGTCAACATTGCATTTTTAAATAGAAACTAAGTGTGTCTTTAGTAGAAAAACCTAAGTTTTGTAGTGTTTTTGGTGGTGTTTTAAGGTCCCGTTTGTTTCCAACTCCGGAAACGGAAACGGAATGTAAACGAACTTAGCCCATATTTATATCCCTATTCATAAATTGTATGGAATCATTCCCTGTGATTTAAGCCAAAATGCACTTGATTCCCAACATTTTGTTACCTATAGGTATCAAAAATAATCAAACTCTAATCCAATCACTTCAAACCATAAGGAATGATTCCAAAAGAGGATATCGATTGTCCTACCGACAATCTATATCCTTACCGTCGCTTTTAATCCAAATTATATTCCTTACCCGGTTATGAATATCCCCTCTCACCTGTGATTTTTAGGTTTCTTGGTTTGTGAATTAGGATCGTCCTACCGACAGTGAATCTGGTGGATGCTCGACTTGCAACCGCTGAACAATAACCTCGTTTCCTTTGACGATTCGAAGTATTCTTCTCACCTGCGATTTTTAGGGTTTCTTCTTCCTTGTTTAATTATAATTAACAAAATGTCGTGCTTTACAAAATTTGTTCTATTGAATTTGCTTGACAATGTGCTTCACAATATGAGATTGCTTTAAATTACTTGACAAAATGCTGTGCTTGACAAAATTGTACTTCACAGTCCTAATGTTGTGTTTTCTTCTTCCATCCCGAGTCAGAATTAACATTGAATTTGTATGGTTCCATCCTTTTGACGTCGTCCGACATGTTCCTACAACAACATATAGTAAGTCAAAACATGTAATAAGATGACATTGTTGTTAAACAACTACCAACAATATTTTATATAAGGAAAACACCTAAGTAATACTCGGGTCTCACTAGCTGTTAAAAGTCACTTGTTAAAAACAAAGATAGTAAACAAAAAAGATAGTAAACAAGAGCCACTTGTTGCTAATCTTGAATTTATAATAGCAGTTGTGACGAATATTGGTCCTAGGAATTCATCAACTAAAAATTGCAGTAGTCAAACACAAAAAAATAGTAAACAAAGACTAGTAAATAATAAGCAACTAAAAAATAGCTAATATGTTACAATCTCACTAGCTAATCTTGAATTTGTAATAGCCTTCAAAGTAGTCAATTGCAACATTTTATCTAATGGTAGTAGTCACTAAAGTTTGAAACCTACTAATAGTAAACAAAAGACCAATATTGGTCCTAGGTATTCAACAACTATAAACGTGTAATGAGAAATATCAGAAATTTGAAGAAAATAATTTAACAATAAGAAAAACAAAGATAACCAATAGCCTTCAAAGCAGTCAATTGCAACATTTTATCTAATGGCAATAGTCACTAAAGTTTGAAACCTACTAATAGTAAACAAAAGACCAATATTAGTCCTAGGTATTCGACAACTAAAAACGTGCAATGGAAAATATCAAGTATTTGAAGAAAGTAATTTAACAATAAGAAAAACAAAGATAATCGATCAATAATTCTAATAAAAGTTTGTAGCTTGGGTACATATCAAGGTCAGCAATGTAAGCAATGATAGTACAGATAATCATATTATCAGATATAATTAGTAAATAATGAGTAAATCTTTTTCAGTAAAGATCTATAATTATGTTTCAGTAAAAATCTGTTAATCAGTAAATTCTAGTTCTGGATAATGCAGAGATGTCATGCTATAGGCAAAATTTATAAGTCATCGATCTTGATATGCAACTGCTAGAAACCGAGAAATGAACAAATGGAAAATTGCAGGAACTTGAGTTTCAACAATCTTACATCCTCAGACATGATCTGGGTAACTTGATCAATCATCAAGTCCTGTACGTCAGATGAATCTTATACTAAGATAACTGATCTTATATTAATATTCATCGTTCTTTTGTTTTCTCAAGAGATTTGCAGAATAATAGTTTAGAAGGAACTGTTCTAGAAAGCATGGGATATTACAGAGATTTCAAAGCCATTTGATTCAACTGACATTTAATAGTTCTTGGACTTGGTGATCAGAGAGACTTCAAAGCAGTCTTTTGCATAAAAAATAACGATTGGAGAAACAAATCTACCATATATCATATAGCAAGAGTTTGTCAATTAGGATGTAACAAATCATATACAAGTCCACTGTCTATCTCAAATTGACTACTCTAATAAAGTAAAGAGCCCTAATCTCATGTTACACTGCAGGTCATCTGAGTTATATAAGTCGTTTAATAGTTCTTGGTTCATCAAGAAATTTGAGTCGACAGACAATGGAGTCAACAATTTTCAATGGTACACTACACAAGATACACCACAGGACAAAAATCCTAACTCCTATTTGAAATTTTTAGCATGAACATATCTACAACCTTATGTCAACAATCTCCAACTTCAAATTAAAGAACCCTAATAATCTCCAACTTCAATTTTTTAAGCACACAAGATACAATGTAGGGAGAGAATAATAATAGAGGGAGGAGCCAAGAATAACGAAAGCGCTTCAATTTTCTATGATTCTTCACAAAAACTATCGCTTCATAAACGAAGATGAGGGAGGGGCAACGAAAACAAACCTAGTGCCGGAGTGGAGAGGTCGCCGGAGTGGAATGGTTGTGTGGTGGAGGAAAGACGAAGAAGGCGACATGCGACACCAGAGTTGAGGTTGAGGAGAAACCAGGGCGGGCGACTGCCGTTCGTTCTTCTTCAGAATCGGCAACACTTGAAAGGAGAGAGGTTATTGTAGTTATACCCGATAAATGAAGGTAATTTGGTGAATAATGTAGGGACAACAATGTCATAAAAACACTACCCACAAAACACACACGCTCATTCTCTCTAGTGTTTCATAAACACTGGCTGAAAATTAAAACACTAGTGTTTTATAGTCCTTACCAAACAACCAAATTTCAAAAACACTATAAAACGCTAGAAAACACTAGTGTTTTGTACCTACCAAACATACATTAAGTCGTTGGGAGACTACTGGCAATATAAAAACCTAAAGGGTAATCAAAAGCATGAGATGCCATAGAATCGGGCCATAAAATCTACTGCAACATTAACCTCTCGAAAAGTATAACGAATCTGGATTAACTAGCTTCTATGAATTAAACCTTGACATCTAGATATCAAATTAAAAAGAATTAATCCTTGACATCTAGATATCAAATTAGAAAGAGGGTGCGTAACCGAGATACCACGGATGACAAGTTTAACAACAAGCTTTGCATCCAACTTCACCAAAACCTTACGGAATCCCTTATCCCATGCAAGATGCAAGTCCATGCAAAGGCCCATAACCCCATATGGGTTAATTGGTCTGCAATACGGTTTACTTCTCTGAAAACATGCATATTCTAGACTTCGTCAAAGAACCGGAGGTCTAGTTTGAAGTAGGAAATAATCATCGAAATCTCTCAAGGGCAACTCCAAAAACTTTGGAGTGCCTTAATAACACATAGGTTGTCCCCTTCAATTTCAATCTTTTTAACTTGTAGTCTAATTGCCTCTTGAATGCCTGATTTTAGAGCAAAACCTTCAGCTTTAAGAACCGAGTTAAAGTTATTTTTTTTGTATCAAGGCTTACTACTTTTCCATTGTGGTCCAACACCCATTTCTTTTATCTTTATTTTTCTGTTCAATATTGAAGAGGCCTATTTTGTATATTAGATACAAAAAGGGCATTATCCCACCAATTTTTTCAAAAATTAATAGGAAGATTAGCTTGAAAGAGTAAAGTGCGAGTGATGTTTAAAATATGTCGGTGTTTACGTTCAACACGACCATTTTGCTGAGGAGTGTAAACACATGATGTTTTAAACAACAGGGTTGCTATTGGGGCGGACATCCGGCTAACACATGTGGATTCTGCTCCCGCGCCAAGCCAGACGCAGGCGCAGTCCGCATGCGCGCCAGCCTTGGGCGTAGGCGCAGTCCGCCCTAGAAGCGAGAGAGCAAGGTGAGGAAGTCGAAGAAACGAGCCACGTAGCTAGGCAACAAACAACAAGACAAGTACCGTCCCGACAAAGATGTGCCACTCGCTCTCGGCGCTCACTCTGAACATCCACCTTATCACCTCCTCCGCCACCCTCATCCCGCTCTCTGCGGCCTCTCAGCAGGTTCGCCTTTTTTCTCCCATATTGATGCCCTTAATTGTTCATTTGACCTGCATACACCAAATATTATTAATGTCTGTAAATCCTTTTTTTAAAAAAATTTAAAGATTGAATTTACTTGTGAAGTAGTTTAAGGATATTGCCATAAAGGAAGAGGCAGGTGAGTGTAAACATGACAAACCATGACACTAGAGTGATGAAATTTATGCCATAGATTTGGAGGACAACCCAAGGAAGAGGCAAATGCGTTTTCTTACTTTATTGCGTTTGCGCCTGCGGAAACTTAGTTACCGGCATTGAGCAGGGGTGAGAGGAGAGGGATTCTGATACGCCCCCGGATGGCGATGCCATCCGTGTTTCCGGTTAGAAGGACCCACACATTTTTGGAAGACATATGCGGCTATTTAATAATAAGTTTTTTTTATATTCGGAACTTTAATTCCGGTACTTAATTCCGTGAATTACGTCATTTATATTCAGACTCTTTGTATGACCTCCATCCACTAGATAAGGATGACTTGACTCATTTGTAAAAGTATGTCTAAGTTGAATACTAAGTATTGAGAAGGAAAACCGTCTTACTTAGTTTAAGCATCACCTTCTTCTCTCACCTTCTTAAAGTTCTATCTTGGATCTAGTCTTTGATCCAAGCCTTCATCTCGAGGATCCTTTTGAAGGATCAACCAAACGCTTCCGCCACCCAAAGTCTAAGTTTGATCCAACTCAAACAATCAAGAAGAAGTAGTTGAAGTTCCTCCTCGATCTAGATCCCATTAGACCAACTGAGTATTGGTCAATGGTTAGATTTTTTTTTCCCTGAAGGAGGTACGTAGGTCACCCGGTTCGATCGGCTTAAGGAGTCTAGCATCACATCCCATTAGACCAAGTGAGTATTGGTCAATAGTTAGATTTTTTTTTTTTCCCTGAAGGAGGTACGTAGGTTATCCGATTCGATCGGCTTAAGGAGTCTAACACCACATCCCATTAGACCAAGTGAGTATTGGTCAATGGTTATATTTCGTTCACCCCGTTGATTCACAAAAAAATGTTCTCAAGTTGGAACCGGACTCATGCTAAAATAAGGAAAATACCACGTCATTTTGAAAGGAGATTATAAGAGCATTTGCATCCCATAATTCCAATTTTAAGTTTTTTTATTCTACTTTTTCCCATCTTACATATAAAAGTATATTTTTATTTAAAACATATATTTTAAGCCTTAAACTTTATGTCTTAGATTAAAGTAAAAAAATATAAATCATCCTTCTATACTCCTATTTTGTAACAAAACTTAAAATATAAAACTTCGTTGCTATCATTTTTCATGTGAACTTTGCCTATTTCTCACGTTCTTCTTCTTCTTCTTCACAAATTCGATTTCTAACCTCATTATATAACCTCATTTGGGATTCATTTAAGTTAAACAGTGTGAACTTGTATTCACTGATAGCTAAAGAGGTTTCAATCGATACTGGTTATAGATTTTCTTTAGAATTTAAATTTCACCTTTTATGTCAAATCCATCTCCACACTCAAAAAATACTGAACTTACTAATTTGTCATTTATATGAATTATTTTTTGAAACAATTTGGTTTAGTAGGTTTTTTCTAGTTTTGTGTTTAGTAGATGTACCCCTTGAGAGAAGAGAGAAGAGAGAAGAGTGTCTAGGGTTTGAAAATAAATACAAAAGGTTGGGGTATATTTACTTAATGGGCAATTTTGGTAACTAGAAAAAGCCTAGTAAACCAAACCAAATTGTTTCATACTTAATTGAAACATTAAAAAGCATAGTTATTATTTTAATTTTTCAAAAATATTTAGTTACTAAAATTGCTCATTATTTTTCTTGCTTTTTATACCAGAAATGACAATAGAAACAAAGATATTTGTGGATCTTTGTATATTGAAACACAAATATTTATTTTAATTCTCTCTAAATCTTTGTATATGGAAACACCCTTATTTCATTTCATTCACCATGTAGATTCACAAACAAAATCTATAGGTTCCCTGTATCATTCTAGGGGAACAGAAGAAGACGAGCAAAACACATTGCGAGATCTAGATTTCAAATCTCGAAAATGTGGAAAGAAGTTGTATTGTTGGGTTTCTGGCCTAGCATGTTCGGTATGAGGGCGAGGATCGCTCTTGCCGAGAAAGGCGTCGATTACGATTACCAGGAAGAAGATATCCGCAGCCATGGCAGCAAGAGCGAGTTACTTCTGCAGATGAACCCGGTTCACAGAAAAATCCCGGTTCTGATCCACAAAGGCAAACCGATCTGCGAGTCGCTGGTGATATTGGAGTACATTGATGAAGTCTGGTCTGACAAAGCTCCGTTAATGCCGTCAGATCCTTTCTTCCGTGCTCATGCTCGCTTCTGGGCTGAGTACATCGACAAGAAGGTATCATTATTATCTGCGCTGTTTTGTGTAATTATTCTTAAATCACAGTATTTGCATAAAATCGCCCTTATTTTTTCATGTGGGCAGATGTACTGGGCATCGAGGAAGGTATGGTCAACAAAAGGGGAAGAGATAGAGGAAGCGAAGAATGAGTTCATAAGCGTGTTGAAGGTTCTAGAAGATAAGGCACTTGGAGACAAGCCATTCTTCGGAGGCGACGAGTTTGGGTTCGTTGACGTGGCACTGATCCCTTTCTATTGTTGGTTCTACGCGTATGAGGTGGAAGGCAACTTCAAGGTGGAAGACACGTGTCCGAAACTCGTGGCATGGGCCAAGCGTTGCTTGGAGCGGGACAGCGTGGCTAAGACCCTTCCTCAATCGCACAAGATTCATGGCTTTGTCTTGGAAATTAGGGAGAGGTTTGAGTTTTAATTGATCGCGTATTTCGGATATCCGATATCCACTTTGGTTTAATAAATGAAGGTGACGTTGCTTGGTTGAGGAAGTATTAACACATTGTAATGCTCTTTCTTGCCATAAATTAGTATGCCGATTTGCTTTTGTGGATGTCGTCTTCAATATGCGTTATTAGTTGATCAAATTCTAGTTAAGCATCAATGGAAGATCAAAATGAATCTCTTTTCTTAGATTCATTCTAACTTTTCTAGTTAAGCATTTGTTCAATCTGAATTAACCGAATCATATAAGAAAAACGATTGAGTTTATGTCTCGTTTGGTTTCCATAACTAGATATTAGGTACGCACGAGCTATCAATATCAGATATGAGTTATACCATATTTCATATAACCAACAAATCCAAACAAAATTCAATTCAGCGTATGAATAAGATAGAATGTAGGGAGAAGATACCAATCTGAAGATATGCCAAGGATGAGCAACAACTGATCTTCTGTTTTTCTGAAGATTGAGCCTCATTCCATTGATCCGCCATTGTTGTGTAGTGAAGCTGCATGTACCAGAAGAGAGCACAATCATTTCCGCCATTGTTATAATCGGTGAATTAATAGATCCTATAGATCGAGAGCTAAAGTTTATTTCAAAAAGTACAACAATCAAAAAATAAAGCTTATAATCATCAAATGATATATGGTGTCAAACAAACACCAATAACTTGCGCTTGCATAGAATTCGCATTTCTTCAACGTATGAAGTGTTGTTGTAATGAACTTGTTCCTTTGGCTTGTTCCATTCTTATATTCAAACCAATATTATATATTTATCGGATGATTGTGACATTGATAAGGTCGTCTAATTGCATGAATTTCAAAATATGTATCGGTTTCAACCCCGGCCCAACTCACGCTCCACCTTTCGATATGCGTGAGAGTCAGACGTCCAACATATGCATGATCCCTTAGCATTACACGAATTATGTGGTTGTGCACTTCACCTACAACCCTTAATCCCTCAATGTCTATTTTTGCTCTTCAACATGTGTCCCATCAAATTCAAATTTGCACCCGTGCTTCTTCGACTTCTTTTTCCGGCTAGTACTTGACACATAAACGAGATCAATATATTTCTCCTTTCTATGTGTTTTGTTTCTATTGACTTTATCCCATTCCAAGCAAAAGATATGGAAGCCCGTATATCCAACTATAATTTAGTTGTGACCAACATCATGTATATTGAATTCACCATAAACTGAGCTCAACCTTCCAAGATAGAGACCTTCCATGTTATTTCTATCGTGAAATTATTCGTGCAGTTCAAAATTAGACAAAAATTGGTACCGATATCATGAGAATATTCCATAAGACCCTAATTAAATTGATAAACAATAATAATACTACGATTTCGGTTCTCTACATAATGAAAAGGGGAAATACCAACCCTTTAAATGAAATAGTAAACTTATTTGGATTAGTGTGACAACTTCATCCGGAAGTTCATGTGGATCTTTGCATTTCTTTTCCTCAACCTAAATAATTACGCTTTCACCGTTAAATGAAATAGTAAACTTATTTGGATTAGTGGGATTCGCGAGCGCATCGGGAATGCTACTCCCGGGTGCACTAGGAGTGCGCCCCACCCTCTGTAAAATCTTAACGTTGCTCAAATATTTATAATTAAAAGAAATGTTATTTTTCCTCCAAAAGTTGGCACGGAATAAAATATTTACGAGAATAGGAAGTCAATCAAGTTTTGGGATACCCGCTATTTAAAACTACGATTTATATGAAAAACCCGGCGTTTAATATAACGATTTTATTTTCATTTTTTTTTCACATACCGCAATTTAACATTGCGGTTTACTTGTTTTAAGTGCACAAATCGTAGATTATATTTACGGTTTACTTTTTTGTTTACTGCTTACACTGTGTACTAAAACTACGGTTTATACTCTTCATATTCTTTCATGGCTTCAACTTCCACCAAAAGAAGATTCTCATTGTCTTCTCCCTCTGTTTCGTAACAAACGTAACCTCTTTTGCAAACTCCAGCTAAGGACACTACCGCCACTATTATCCACCTCTTCAAATAGAGACTCATTCACTCAGAAGCTTCGAGTTCCTCTCATCGCAACAAGTCTTCAAGAGCGAATATAACATATAGTTTTGTCTGAGTCTTCGCGAACCGAGAAGAACAACATGAACATGTTGATACAGAAACGCTTGATTGACAACACAATATACATAACAAGTCAACCAAAAATATGAAACTAAAATCGTTGTATTGGACAACTAGTTATTCATATAAATCGTAATTTCAAATAACGGGTATTCTCCGAACCTGATTGACTTTCTATTCTCGTAAATATTTTTGTTACGTGTCTACTTTTGAAAATATTTTCATTTTTTTGGAAAAAAGTCCTTCAATTATAGAAATAAATAAATCTATATTCAAATTCTGAGAACGATACATAAATATAAGATAACAACAATGTTATTTCAAATACACCTAATAACATTAATTACATAATTCGTAATTAAAAACTGTGCACCAAATGCAATGTTATTTCAAATACCTTTCACCCAATCTCATTAATTACAGTATATAATATAACTAATAAGTAAGATTGTGTACCAAGTGCACGTATTGCATTAAACAGATGTGACGTAATCAATGACCTCTCTCTATTTATCAATCCAAGAAGCTTCTAGATCGTCACGTTAACCCATAAAACGACGTCGGTTCGGTACCCAGAAACAGAAACCCCAAGCGATCAATAACAAAATATCGTATAAATACCAAACCTCTCCTTCCACAAACAACTCAATTCGTCTCTGAAACATTTTCACACATCATCCCAGCAAATTGCGATCTCGATTTCGGATCTTGAAAATGGGAAAAGAAGTTGTATTGTTGGATTTCTGGCCTAGCATGTTCGGAATGAGGGCGAGGATCGCTCTTGCCGAGAAAGGCGTCGATTACGATTACCAGGAAGAAGATCTCCGCAACAAGAGCGAGTTACTATTGCAGATGAACCCGGTTCACAAAAAAATCCCGGTTCTGATCCACAAAGGCAAATCGGTTTGCGAGTCGCTGGTGATATTGCAGTACATCGATGAAGTCTGGTCTGACAAAGCTCAGCTCATGCCCTCGGATCCTTACCTCCGTGCTCAGGCTCGTTTCTGGGCTGATTATATCGACAAGAAGGTATATCATTATATTCTTAATTTCACAAATATAAACTAACGGCTGTTTTGTGTAATTATCAGTATACTATATATGCATGCATCCGGTAATAGTGAAGTAAATTAAAATGCATGCATGTGCAAGTTTAAGGAAAATTGCATAAATGATCCGTTATTTTCAAATATTTGCACAAAATGACCAATTATATATATATTGACGTGGGCAGGTGTACGACTTAGGGAGGAAGATATGGACAACAAAGGGGGAGGAGAAAGAGAAAGCGAAGAGTGAGTTCATAAGCGTCCTGAAGGTTCTAGAAGAGCAGGCACTTGGAGACAAGCCATTCTTCGGAGGCGACGAGTTGGGGTTCGTTGACGTGGCATTGGTCCCTTTCTACTGTTGGTTCTATGTTTATGAGGTGGAAGGTAAGTTCAAGGTGTAAGACACGTGTCCAAAGATCGTGGCGTGGGCCAAGCGTTGCATGGAGCGTGACAGCGTGGCTAAGACCCTTCCTGAGTCCCAAAAGATTCATGGCCTTGTCTTGGAATTTAAGGAGAAGTTCGGGATTTAATTGATCGAGTCATACATCGATGTCTGGTTTGGTTCAATAAATTAAGGAGAGGTTATTGAGGATGATTGTGGTTGAGGAAGTATTACCACATTGTAATGCTCTTTCTTGCCATAAATTAGTATGCCTATTTGCTTTTGTGGATGTCGTCTTCAACCTGTGTGTTTAGTTGATCGATTTTTGTTGTGAATTATGGCGAAATAATTGCGAGCGGGAGATAATGAAAACTAGAACGTTTAATTTTTTGTAAAGCCCATGAAATTTGGCCCGATCCAAAGTAATATAAGATTGCTAAGTGTTTCCTGTGTTTTTTTACTAGTGTATTCTTCGATATATATACATAATTTGTATCAGGATGAACTCAGTTATAAGATTGCCAAGTATCTTATATATATTAAAGCAGAAACCTCTATTGCCACGTGTCAACTCCATGTTTATCGAAGTCTAAAAAATTATTTTAAGAAGTGATTTTTAAATGTTAATATAAACTGGAAATTGATTTCTAAATTTTTTTAAAAATATTTAAATAAATATTTTTATAAAAACAGTTTTTAAACTTTTACGGTTTTCTTTTACCAACAAACATATCTTAACAATTCAAGTTAAAAATATAATTAATTAGATGAGATAAATCCTTAAAAGAGAATTAAAAATCATTATAATGATTATATATTTATTAACACTCAATCCGCACAAAGTGCGGGTAATACACTAGTTTCCTGTGTTTGACAGCATGTGACTTGATTTTGACAACAATTTAATTTTTCAAAACAGTGCCTTCCTATGCGTGAGAATAATAAGATTGGATAAATTCTCCTTAGGGTTTCCATCGTCAGATGACTCGTATAAATAGATATAACAGTTTTACATAATTACATAGGGTGGACTTCTATTTACAATAATTACGTATTCTATCATATCCCCGCAGTTAAAACGGGAGGAGACATAACAGTGAGACTGGATCTAAAATCAAGAAAAAGTTGTCGTGGTAGATCCTTTGTAAATATGTCTGCATACTAATAAGCCGAAGGCACATGAAGAACTCGAATGTGACCGCGCGCAACCTTGTCTCGGACGAAATGAATATCAATCTCAATATGTTTGGTCCGTTGGTGTTGAACCGGGTTGCTGGCTAGATAAGTAGCAGAAATATTATCAGTATAAACAATGGATGCCTTGGCACAGTGAAGCTCAAGCAAAAGATTGCGAAGCCAGGAGCATTCAGAGACAACGTTGGCAACTCCTCTATACTCTGCCTCTGCGCTGGAGCGAGAAACCACAGATTACCGTTTGGCAGACCACGAGATGAGGGTGTCATTGAAGAAGACACAATAGCCTGATGTGGATCGGCGTGTATCAGGACAGCCAGCCCAATCAGCATCAGTATATGCAATGAGATTAGTTTTTGGTGAAGGAGAGATGGTGATACCTAATGAGGCTGTCCCATAGATATAACGGATTATACGTTTCAGGGCAGCGAAATGAGGCTCTCGAGGATCATGCATAAAAAGACAGATCTGTTGAACAGCAAAACTGATGTCAGGTCTTGTGAAAGTGAGATACTGGAGTGCTCCTGTCAAACTGAGATACAATGTGGGATCACTGACAGGTGGTCCAGAAGAGGCGTTGAGCTTGATGGAGGGTTCAGCAGGGGTGACTGCAGGTTTACATGCAGTCATTTTGGCTCGTGCAACAATCTCGCGAGCATACTTGTCTTGAGACAAAAATAGGCCTGATGAAGATCGCTGAACAGAGATGCCCAAAAAATAGGATATGGAGCCAAGATCAGACATAGCGAACTCCCTGTTTAGGGAAGCAGTGAGAGTGTTGCGGAGGGCATCTGATGAGGCAGTTAGTATGATATCATCAACATAAAGTAATAGATAAGCAAGATTATTCCCATACCGATAGATAAACAGAGAAGAATCGCTCTTACTGCCTATGAAACCAATGCTGAGTAAATATCCTGCAAATCGTTGAAACCAAGCCCTGGGTGTTTGCTTGAGCCAATATAGAGATTTCTTTAATAAGCAGACGTCCCGGGGGTTGAAACATGTAAACTGTCTCGTTGAGATGCCCATGGAGAAAAGCGTTCTTAACGTCAAGTTGATGAATAGGCCAAGAGCGAGACACAACTAAGCTGAGAACCGTGCAGATGGTGGCGGGCTTAACAACTGGGCTAAACGTCTCATCGCAATCTATTCCAATTTGCTGGGAACATCCGTTAGCTACTAGGCGCGCCGTATATCTCTCAAGAGACCCATCAGATTTGAACTTATGACGGTAAATCCACATACACCGCACAATATTAGTTTGTTCATGTTATGTTAATTGATTCTTGTAACATGTTATAGCATTAGGACTTAGATATAAACTAGCACCTTATACTATGATCTAAGTAGAGAGTTATAAGACTCATTTGATAGCTTGCCATGTATTTGATATTGATGCCTATCTTGATCCAATGTTGCCACTTAGATTAAGTGATGTAGCTTGGTGATTGATATGGTGACAATATTCATATACATATGTGTAGGCTATTATATGAATTAGGGGGTACAAAGTTGTAATGTGTATTGTTGTGTGTTTGTATGCTTATCCGGCTGAAGTTTGAGACTGGGCTTTGTAAGCCCAATTCTGGAAGCCCACCTCTTGATCCATAAATGATGGACCTGCTTGCGAGTATTGAACCGGCCGCTTGATTTGGTTCACCAGCTTGCTTAAGGATCGTTGTAAAACGAAGCGTTTCTTCTAGGGTTCAGCTTGGTACTTAAAACGCTTGGCTCCAGCTTCTGAAACTCTAGATCTAGAATCTTGAGTGTTCTTCGTCCAAAGAGAAAGAGAGGAAAAAGAGAGAGAGAAAAGAGAAGAAGAAGAATGGATCTTCCAAATCTCGCTCTGAAGTGAGAAGGATCCGTGAAGACCAAGAGAGATCTGTTATCTCTCATTTCTGCTTCGTTGGCTTGCAGAATAGACGAAGATCGATCTCAGATCTTCGTCAAGGTGCCTTTGAGGGGGCTTTTCTTCACCGTTGCTTCTTTGTATCTCCTGAGTTCTGTCTTTGTTGTTTTCTTTGCTAGATCTATAGAAAATGTGCTAGTATATCTCTTGTCCAGTGTTTGTAATCTGTGTTCTTGGATACCTAGTGAAATCTGGGATCGGATCTCCCCTCTTGAGGTCTCGCAGAGTAGGAATATTTTATATACTACCGAACTGCGTCAACAAATTGCTTGTGTGCTTTATGTTTGTGTGTCTTTGGTCGATTCTACGACTAAGGAATATAGATTGGTTAGATTTACATTCACAGTTCAGGACGAGGAACAAGAACCCAAGTACCATTTCGTATAAGGGCTCGATATTCGTCGAGCATGGAAGCGGACCATTTTGGATCCTGGAGATCAAATTTGTGGGATATGGGTATAGGAGATAAGTCGGATGTGGTGGTGGTATTGAGGTCGAAGATTTGACGAGGTTTGAAAATACCGCTTAAAGAGCGAGTATTAGGCCGGTTGGTGGGGTTTATATTCATAGAGGGTTGTGGTGTGGGAGTTACTGTTGAGGAGGTGGGATGGAGCTCGTTTGGTGGTAATGTGTGCAGCTCATGTGGAGTGTTGCTAATTGGAGGTGGGCCAGCGTGAATAGATGGGGAAGATGGGCCGGTTTGGATAGATGAGGAAGATGGGCCAGAAATAGGTGCTGGCTGGTGTGGGCCGGACGTGGGCCCAGGTGAAGAAAAGAGATCAGCAGGAGGGAGATCAACAGGTAAGGCATGAGATATGGGCCGGTTTTGTGAAGCAGGTAAGTGGGCCTGAGATGCAAGCTGCAGGGCCTGATGGTAAGGAGAACAATTCGGGTCAGTTTCCAGCACCGCAGAAGGAGGGCGAAAAGATGCAGAATTTGAAAAAGGAAAAATGGACTCATCGAAAGTTACATGACGGGAAATGAGAATTTTATTTGATTTCAAATCCAAACATTTATAACCTCGGTGATGACTCGGATAGCCTAAAAAGACACAAGGAGTTGTCCTAGGAGTTAATTTGTGGGGAATTGTGGCGGTTTGATTTGGGTAGCAAAGACACCCAAAAACGCGGAGATGATGATAGGAAGGTGTTGAAAGATACAACACTTGGGTGGGGGATCGATTTTGAATGGTGGTGGATGGGAGGATGTTAAGGAGAAAACATGTCATGTCAAGGGCATGAGACCAAAACGTGATGGGTAAGGAGGCGTGAAAAAGAAGAGAACGCATCATATTGTTGATGGTGCGGATGACACGTTCGGCTTTTCCATTTTGTGGGGAGGTGTGTGGACAAGAAAACCGAAAAGTAATGCCATGGAGGGCGAAGAACGAGTGAAATTGATGATTATCAAACTCGTGACCCATGTCACAATGGAAAGTTTTAATAGGGGCATTAAATTGTGTTTGAATGAATTTATGAAATTGCACAAAACGATCAAATACTTGAGATTTGAATTTAATTGGAAATACCCAAAGAAAATGTGAGAAATCATCAAGAAATAGAAGATAATATTTGAAACCTTCCCTGCTAGGAATCGGGGAAGTCCAAATATCACTGTGAATGATGTCAAAAGGTGTAATAGTATTATTTATAGAACGTTCAAACGGTAGTCTATGATGTTTTCCAAGTTGACAAGCATGACAAAGAGAGGAGTCGCGCTCCTTATTAAAACTAAGAAAAGAAAACTTCCTAAGAACATCTAGAACCGGCGTGCCAGGATGGCCTATACGGGCATGCCAGAGACTCGATGACTGAGCGGAAAAAGCATGAGCTGATGCAGAATCCTTGGTAACTGGATAAAGATCCCCAGAGCTATTGCATCTCAGGCGGAGGTTCCCCGTATGTAAATCCTTCACAGAAAAACCAAACGGGTCAAACTCAATAGTGGCTTGGTTATCGGTTGTAAAACGGCGAACAGAGACAAGGTTTTTAACTAGTTTAGGCGCAACAAGGACTTGGGATAAATGTAGTGGTTTGGTAGGGGTTGGAATGTTGACGTCACCAAGACCTGTAGATGGTATCCGCATGCCATTTCCGACAATTATCGAATTTAATGAACCATTATATGAGATGGACGAGAGGTTACCTGAATTATTCGTCATGTGGGAAGTAGCACCGGTGTCCATGTACCATAAATTATCTGCGGGATTTAACGTCATTGTTGCAAAAGCTTGATCAATGGAAGTGGGCTGCTGAAAATGAGAAGCAGCAGCTGTGTGGGCTTGTTGGCCGTTGGGCTGTGCAGGAGATGGGCCCAGCAAACCCTGCTGAGATGGATAGGGACAGGGAGGGCGCTGCAGGCCAAGAGGGAAAATAGGCCAGTGGGCTGGGCTCCATTGGGCCGAAGGTTGGTGTGGGCCGGAATCCGGAATTAGGGCGGAAGACAAACTGGCTGGGGAGCTGCTGGGCGCGCAACCACTTCGGTTATTGCCCTTCCGGCCTTTGGTACGGCTGCGCTGGGTGCTGTCCGGGTTGTCGGCAGAGGTTGCGCCACGGTGGTCGGCGGATTGTTGCTTGGCCGAACCTCCAATGGCGGCGGTGAGAGCTGCAATATCTTTATTGTTGTTTGGCCATACACGTTTCTTCAAGTATGAGTTGCGAACGTGCTTTTTGAAACGTTGGCAATGGATCCGTTTGTTGAATAAAACTGGCAGTTGCGTTATACTCAGCAAGTAAACCGGACAATAATTGAAGAACTAACCGATTTTCGAAGATTGGTGAATCAACACCCTTGAGTTGATCAGACAAGGCTTTCATGTGCTGATAGTAGACGGCTATGGAAGCAAACGACGCCAATTTACAGTTGGAAAATTCATGTTCCAAATAAACTGCGCGCGTGTTCTTGTTGTCTTGAAAAATATCCTGAATGCGACCCCAAGCTTTGAGAGCGGTGTCTTCGGGATCGAGAATTTGAAGAAGAATATCCTTTGAAACCGTACTGTCGATCCATTGAAGAACAGTAGCGTCAACCTGATTCCAGAGAGCATCGTCAATATCAGCAGGAGGGGGAACTTTTGCGTCAATGTGATCCAAGACGTTGTGTGCCTTGGCGGTAACACGAAATAGAGTAACCCATGATGCATATGGCATGTCATGATCTAGAACGAGAGCTATATTGTTTTTGATGTTGGATATCCCAAGAGCGGAATGAAACGTATGTTTCTTCTCCGTAGTCATTGGTGTCGGTTAAAGGAGTACGAAGGGAGGTAGGTTACGCGACGGCGTTGAAGGGAAGAAGCCGGCGTGAATAGAGCGGAAGATGTGGATGAGAAGGGTTATGGAACGTAACCCTCTGATACCATGTGAGAATAATAAGATTGGATAATTTCCCCTTAGAGTTTCCATCGTCAGATGACTCGTATAAATAGATATAACAGTTTTACATAATTACATAGGGCGGACTTCTATTTACAATAATTACGTATTCTATCACTATGCAAATGATGTATATACAAATTGAAGAATGATCGATTAATAAAATGATAGCAATTGACAATGCTAGAGTTGAGGGTGCAAGCTATATTTTGCTCTGGTTGAAACCCAAAACGAAGTTCAATGGAGGAGCCTAGGTTCCTTAACCAAGTTCAATGGAGGAGGACATTAAATATAGAGATATATATAAACCGATAATATTAGGGGTCATGGCGTTTTGTTAGAATCTAACCATGATCGGTACATTTATATGATAAAATGTTTTGCTAGTCTTATCGGGTCCTACGAGGTCACATCATAACGAGTATGTGAACTGAATCAATGAGAGAATTACCATATAGGAGTATATGGTGGAAAAATGATATATTTTGTAGGAGTACAAAATATATTATGGAATTGGTAATTAATAATAGATAAGGGGTTATTTATTTATTAATTACTAAAATATGTATCTTATATTTTAAGGTCGGACTTTTTAATAGTTAAAAAGTCCAACCCTAATTTTATATAATCGAACGATCGATTAGAAGAGCAGTAGTTTTCAGCCGTGTATCACACGTGAAAAAAGAACGTGTTCTTCCTCTTCGATCCCTCTCTCAAAAGCTTCATCCTTTGTTCTAGCAATCGAAGGTTAAGGCGATTCTTGTTCAGTCTCGATGAACCAACTAGAGGAGTAACATTTGAGACTCTTGTTCAGTCTCGGTGGACCAACTAGATGAGTAACAATTGGAACTCTACACATCCTTGAATGAGTTATTGGACACGCATCAAAAGGTATTCCTTTTATCCCTTATCTAATCTATTATGCATGCAATTTTTGTTTAAATGTTTAGGAAATTGTTTCCTGCAATTCCGCTTTTACACATCTAAAAACCCAACAACCTCACCCTCGTTCTTCTCAATCCATGTAACACTTGATAATTTCGACCGATAATGCTTGTTAGTTTTATCGAGAAGCTTGACAATTTCAGTCTAAACTGGAGTATGGAAGAACTTGCCAATCTCACCCGATAATGGAAGAAGAGCTTGTCAATTAAAAATGGAGAATTGAGGGGTTTGGTTTTGGCAATTTCAGTCGATGATAGAGATATCTTGAAAGAGGGGAGTTCTTTTTTGTCGATATATAATGTGTAGATTCACTTAAAATAAATATCTTTATATCTAATAATTTAAAAGGTTTTTTATTCAATTTTTAGAACTCACTAATTAATATAAGTGGGATCATGGATGTTGTAATTAACCGAAAGTAAATATGGTGGTGATTTGTTAAGGACTTGTTAATCAATTTTTATTATAAGAGGTGGTTTTTCTTTATAAAAAGTGTGGTTAACTAAAAAATAGGCAAATAAGAGATAGTTTTGTGTAATTTACTCTTATTTATAACATATTTTAGTTTAGAGAAAATTACCGGAAACCCCCCATTAAATAGGTCATATTGCAAATAATCACCCGCTCTATCACTATTTACCGGAAACCACCCGTTATAGATACTCCGTTACCAAAATACTACCTTGTGTCTGTATGCCGTCTGTTTTTTCGTCTTGTGAGCCCCACTTTAAAATAAAATAATAATATCCTTCTTTTTCTGTTTTCCTATTTTAAAATTTATTTTGTTTTTTTTTGTTAAAGAAGAATAGTTTCCATTCATACTAGTGAGTCCCGAAACCCTAATCCAGCCCAATTTCAAAGTTGATTTCGCAGGTAACCTAAACCCTAATTCAACCCCAATTATAAAGAATCACCATGTTTTCTTCAAACCCCAGATGCTTACATCTGTTCAGCAGCTCAAAACGTAAAGGACTCACGATGGATTCAACAACAAATACATAATTCTGTTCCAACTTTATTTGTTTTCATTTTTACAAAAATGGATACCTCCCAGCTCTACTCAACAACAACGTCAAGACCTACCATGGGAGACCCAAGCCAAGGTAGCACAAGCAGCAACACTGCCAATTATAGAAGAAGATTGAAACTATGTCTTTAGAAATTAGAAACTATCCAAGAGATTTGCTTCATAGCTTCATATCCACGAATCTAAACACATCGAACCAGCAATCAATCGAATCAGCAATGGAAGAGCAAGGTGGAGAAGACGAGGAGCCTGAATTGAATCTAGGGCTTTCACTTGGTGAGAGATTTGGTGTGAATCGTGACCAGAATCTTCAAGGACCCAAACTCAAACCCCTTTCCAAATTCGAATGCTGCTTCTCATATAGGTGAACAAATTCCCCAATTTGAGGTGAAGAAGACAGTTAAGAAAATTGGGGAAGAAATTGGATCCAGATTTAGGTTTGAAGCATGATTTTCCCTCAATTAGACCTTCAAGTTTGCTATGGTTTCGAACGTAACGTACTCGAGTCCGTCTCTTTCTGTTCTACATGTCTAGATATAGAACTGTGGGATGGCAACCATGGATCCTTTGACTCTCTCATCTAACACCGTCTGCTCACCGCTGCTACGCCTAGAGGATTGCCGGAGGAGGAAGCTCGACAAAATGAGTCGATGTCTGCACAGGTAGAACACTCTGTGGCCTGAGAGCGGCCATGCCGGCGCTAACATGCCGTTCTACACCGAAGAGAAAAGAGAAAAGTAAAACATAAGTTTACAAGCTGAATATATGTACTGTATGGAAAAGAAACAAAATAAATTCTTAACCCCCTTCTTTAACAAAAAAAGCAAAATAAATTCAAAAATAGGAAAACAGAAAAAATAAGGGAAATTATTATTTTATTATAAAGTGGGGCCCACAAGACGGAAAACAGACGGATACAAGGTGGTATTTTGGTAACGGAGTATCTATAGCGGGTGGTTTCCGGTAAATAGTGATAGAGCGGGTGCTTATTTGCAATATGACCTATTTAGCGGGTGGTTTCCGGTAATTTCCTCTTTAGTTTATACACTAGTATATATGGATAAACAAAAACATCCTATATATTAATATCCGTTCTTTTTTATTTTTCCTTCATGAAAATAACCTTTCTAATTATGATATTAGAATTCATTTTATGAGATTATTTGGGAGGATAACTTTTTAAATTATGATATTAGAAAAGTAAGGTGGCGTGTTTTAACCTAATTATAATATTGAAAATCTAATCACCAAATTTTGTGCTTTCATTTTGAATCACTTATTTTAAATATATAATTTTTTCCTAAAAATTTTGTTTTCTCAAATTTTTTTCATGGAAGTTGAGTGCAATTACGATAGTATAAATGTAAAATAGATTGTCAACAAAGGTAAAAATATATTGTCAATAAGTATAAACTGTATCAACAAGTGTAAAATGGATTTATTAACAAGTGTAAAACGGATTATCAACAAACATATATTTTTCCTGAAAGTTTACAACATAATTATTGGCAGTGCAAATGTAAAATGGATTGTCAACAAATGTAAATTAATGTATTGTCAACAAATGTAAATTGGACTATCAACAAGTGTAAAATGGATTATCAACAAGTGTAAAATGGACTATCAATAAATATATTTATCTACAATTATTTTTATTGTCAACATGTGTAAAATGAATTGTCAACAGGTAAATTTTTCACAATTTTTTTTGGATTGTCCACAAGTTTTAAATGGATTGACATCGATTGTAAAATATATTGTCAACAAGTGTAAAATGTATTGTCAACAAGTGTAAAATTGATTATCGACATATATAATATGAATTATCCACAAGTGAAAATTTGACTATCAACAAGTGAAAATGAATTGTCAACAGCCAATTGGGTATCACCAAACCTATATTTTCATTGAATCGTTTTATTAAACAACATGTGTGCATTACAAATCAGTTCCTTCATCGATTCATTGTTACAAATATAATAGAGTAAAATCTAAATTCAAATCAAATCACCCTAAAACAACAAAAACTCAACAAGATCAACATAATTAAACTCGATAATGATGATGAAATTAACGATGAAGATGAATCGTATAAGCCACAAATTTAGAATTTGGCGAGAAGCGTTGGAGCCCAATATCGGGATCTATATTCATACAACTAAGCAAACAACCAAAGAGAAGATAATGCTTGATCGAAGATCGGGAACCGTATAGTGACACAAAAATCATTGGATCGAATTGCTACGAGGAATCGAATTCGGTGAAAGCAAATTCTCCGTAGATGAGAGAAGTGAACATGCAAGTGAGAACGAACAAGATGAGGATTCAAACAAAAATAAGAAGAAGAAGAAGAAGAAGAAGAAGAAGAAGAAATAAATAGAGGTATATTTTCAAAATCTTCCTTACAAGGGGTTGATTTTTCAATCAAAAAAGTTATTTTGGTTCACCTACTAAATTTTTTCAAAAAAATACTCTCCATATTTTAGAATTTGTAAACTAACCTCTTTATAAGTGTTTTCATAAATTAAAATTGTCTCTCTCTTCTAGGTTGTCATTTGTCTTCTTTCATCCCTACAAAAACTAGTTTTATTGTAGAAAAAAATTCTGATCTTCGAGCCCTTACCTTATAAGAATTTCAAATCAAAACCGAGAAGATTTAGATCTAGATGTACACTTTTCTTCTCGAATTTGATTACTTCACCCTCTATAAACTCGAACTATAATTCAAAACATATTATTTTGTTTGAAGGTGTTAGTGTGAGTACGAGAGAGGAACATGTCTACGCTTTGAAGAAAACTTATGTAGAGATAATCTTGAACACAAAAAGGTTGTGACGATGAAGATAATCGTGACAGAGAGAAGAGTGTAGTCGTTTCAACGCGATATCTCGGTGACGAAGGATAAGGCTCTCCAGATTTTGCTTTGGATTACGCAAATGATTAATTCAAGGTAATGTTGTCTAGTTTAGTCCACAACAATTTTTTGCTCTATAAATGAGTACATCGATCATGGAAGTTTATGCAGAACATTGAGGAAGAATAGAGCATTTAGGACAAGATAAATAACTAATTTAGTGTGTGGATTAAATTTTTTATTTGATGTTTCATGTTGATCTTAACTTTAGCTTTATTAATAAAGGCATATTTTGTTGTTATAGGATTAGGCCTTTTAATGCTTGGCACGTACATAGAGCATATAACTTGTAAACACTTAAAATTTGTCTCCACGGAGACACAGTGAAAAATGTTACCAAATTGGTATTATTGTGATTGAAAGTTGGACTTCAATACTTTTTTATTGTAATGCATATAAGATACGTGTATAATAAAATAGTCTAATGAATATATAACTAAGGTGGTAGTTTAAATTGTTTGTTGATAGGTCATTTTACACTTATTGACGATCAATTTTACACTGATTGACAATTTATTTTACATTTGTTGACATCACGAAAATAATTTTGAAAAATATATATTTGTTGACAATCCATCTACACTTGTTGATTGTCGATTTTATTTTGTTGAAAATTTACAAAAAATCATGAAAAATATATATTTATTGACCGTCAATTTAACACTTGTTGATAGTCCAATTTTTTTTTTTTTTACTTTTTTGATAATACGAAAAAATTATGAAAAATATATTTATTGACAATTCATTTTACACGTGTTGACAGTACATTTAACACAATCCATTTTACATTAGCATTGTCAACAATTGTTGACAGTCCACAATTGCACTGTCAACAATGATTTATTTCATAAAAGGAAATCGGTTCGATACACTAGGCAGCATGCAATCTAATGGATCGAAAAACCGAAAAAAGATTGGCAGATGGACTAACGTCATGAATGACAACAACAAAAGAAAAATAACAAGAAACACACAAAATCATAACAAGGAAAAACCGAAAGCAATTAGGTCTTCAATGAAAAGGATGATGATCCATTCAACGGAATGCTGCGAGCACAACGTCCGTCGTTGAAGGAAGTACACTTGTAGGAAGCCTGAGGAGCAAATATGGACATCTCAAGTTTGGATTTGCAACGGATCCTTCAGAATTCGTTCACAAATCCATGTCCCTTCATAGAAAAATATCTCGATTTGCCACCAAAACATTCATACAACTTTGAAGACGACACTACAAAACATGAAAACCTTGTTATAAACAAGTATGTAACTTTGAGAAAAAAATTAAGGATTTGCATATTGATTTAAAATAATATAATCTGGTGGAGATATTGCAAGCAACTATTTTTTTTATATTTTATAGTTTTTCATGTATTCAATGACTATATTCAAGATGAACAACAATCGATATTTTCTTGATGTTGCGGGGTCTCTTGTGATTAGCAGATGGAGAAGTTGTTAAAATTTGTTTGTTACTTTCAGCAATCAACAACCGTGTGAGAAAACATTCTAATGATCAAAAACAAAATATTAATCAAAAAATTGATAGCATGAAACATTATTAATAATCCATTTTATTTTGTTGAGTTTGATAGGAAAACCCCCTTTTTTTACTGCATAAACAATGATGATAAATTTGGGCTTCAAACTGGACATTAGGCCGCCAACACCAAAGTTCCAAAACCCATTTGATTTTTTGTGTCCGTGCGAGTGTTTGTGATTAGAATTAAAGTCCCTTTGATTTTTTTGCTTACTAAAGTAGATTATTGTCATCAGACCTATCTTTAATCTTAACTAAGAATAATGTTGTTAAGAAAGAACGGAAGCAAGGGCTCTTTAGGAGTAGAAACATTTGTAGACGGTTAAAGTATTATTATATAAAAAAAAGATCGATCCAATAGAGGAATCTATGGGCAACCAAACAAAGTTATGAAAATAACCAAAAGCAATTTGTTGACCTCTTAATCTGTAATATAATATTGTAGATAACCATATAAATTTACTTTTTTTTGTATTTATTTACTAGTGTTGCTAGCGTTTACGGGATTTAACCTTTGAGAGATGTTGGATATAGAAATCCTAATCCATTGATTTCTTCCACTTTGTTACAGCCTTATTTTCGTCAATTGTTGTAGAATTTGGAATTAGTTTGTTTGTCGGTTTATTTTTGGAACAACAAAATCATGATTAACATTCTGCTGTGAAAGGCAAGGAAGATTTGTTTGATTGGGCTTGGAGGCCTTTATTATATGCCTTTTAGCAACATTAGTTTGAAACAATCCATACAAACGATGAATCTCATAAGATTCCACAAACTGAACAAAAAAAAAAACGTGAACAATTCTTGTTGAGAAAGAAAAGAGCTTACAGCAAGACAAAATATTCCCGTTCTCAAAAGAAAAGAGTGAACCAAAGGTTTAGGCCTTTAGGGTAATCCTTGAAGTGTGAAAAATCGCGAGGAGACCCACTCGCACCTTCTGTTCAAAGATCTTGACTAAAAATCAAGAACTGACCTTTACCATGGGGTCTCCTCTTCCCGTTTTTTATCAGCTTGTTGTGTTTTCTTATCTTGTAGCACAAACCGCCATAACACGGTCCATTCAAGCGAGATTTTGATTTATCCTTCCTTTGCAAATTAGAAGAAACTTAGAAAACGAAGGATTTACTTGTGGTGAAAGAAATTTAGGGCCCGTTTGTTTCCAACTCCGGAAACGGAAACGGAATGGAAACGAATTTAGTCCATATGTATATCCATATTCATGAAATTTTATGGAATCATTCTCCATGGTTTAATGAAAAATGCTATTGCTTCCTCACATTTTGTTACCTTATAGGGTATCAAAAGTAATCAAACTCTCGTCCAATTACTACAAACCACAAGGAATGATTCCAAAAATTTTAATGAACAAGGATATACGTATTGACTAGATTCGTTTTCATTCCGTTTCCGATTTCGGAGTTAAAACCAAACGGGCCCTTAGTCTTTCAACAAAAGATGATGACTTCGGTAGAGGAAGTTCAGAATTCTGGTTCAGATCTAAAATTTTGGCCTAAAGATATAACATAGGGAGGGGCGCGTTTGAAGCGCATTGATTTTTATTGAGTGAATTTGCTATGTAGAATTAGCTCACTAATATTTTTTAGTAATAGTGCACCTCGTTAATTTTATTAGAATTTGACATTATTTAAAAAATTTAGACTAAATTGCCCTCATATAATCAATTACAAAATTTTGTATATATTATTGCCTTTTAAATCATAATACACTATATCTGTAAGAGGTGAATCATTAATGGTTAATAATTTGAATTAAAGTAATAAATTTCAAATCAAAATATCTTGTAACTTATTCTTGTAAATAATAAGTATTTTTTTTGTAATTTTATAATTTTTACAAGAAATATAAAAAATAATAAACAAATGTAGTCATGTAGACTTTGATCTCTGGTTGGTAGTCCCTCCCTCCTATCCTAATGTCAACCGGGCAAGTTGGATCTCACAATTTAATCTTCTTTTTAAAAATTATATATTAACGTTAATTTTGACAGCTCAATGTAAATCTTATAGCTGCAATCATGTACCTTTCATGTGCATGTACTAATTTACTGTAACATTGAAGATCCCTATTATTATCTTATACTAATCTATGTAGTTCATGTAACATGGTAGATTTATGAATTCATGTAAATCATACATCATCAATTTTTTTTGCAAATAACGTGTGATATTCTTATATATGGCCCGTACATGTTGTACAATTCAATGCAAATCATGTATATTCAATTCTAGTATATTTTTTGTATACATACTAGTTTCATGTAAGTCATACATCATCAATTTTTTTTTTTTTTTTTTTGCAAATAACGTGTGATATTCTTGGAATTATTTACCTTCTTAAATTAGATTATTGTATTAATAATTTTTAGAATCTCTTGTAACTAAATTGATAGAATTGAGATATGTTAATAGAGACAAATTTGATATTATTGATTAAAAGATGCTATTTAATTAATAAATTATAGGCATATGCTATTTAGTTAAGGAATTTTATGTTGAGGTGCATTTTATCTAATTATCTCATTTTTATTTGTTGGGAGTTTTGGGTTCTTTTAGTTCTAATTTAAAAGTATTGTCAACGATTATTGATAGTCCACTAGTGTTGACAATCCACAGCTGTATTGTTAACCCTTCAGTTTGAAAATTATTTTTTTAAAAAATCAATTTTTTAAAAAAATTATTAGGTGGTTAATAAGAAAGTTGATGGTTATATTTTTTAATTATAAATTTGAGATAGGTTAATTTAAAAACTTATTTGATTCATGGTTTACTCTATTTATACTAATGCTTGTCAAAACTTTGAATTCTTTCAATGTTTTTTCATGTTGAATTCTTTCAATGTTTTTCTTCTTTTTTGATATACACTAGTACGTGTTACCGTCCATGTACATGAACGGTAAGCTAATCTTAACCCTTAAAGGTTCGAACGGTAACAACCCATCTTCAGCCTTTTTCTCAAAAAATATAGGGTTTGACATGGTTCAATTCAAACTGACCGGACTGTATCCAGCAGGGGTGGGTATAAATTCCGGTTAATCCCAATTTCATCTCGATTTTGGCGAGATTTGAATAAAAATGTATATCTCGTCTCGTTCTGTGAAAATTTTGCGGGTCGGGACGTGAAACGAAAACTTCTTATCTTGATTAATCCCGTCCCGTCCCGCAGATTTATAAAAATATAGTTTTTATATATTTAAAATACTATATAGATAAATACTATATAAATTATAATTTTATTTTGATAAAATTTTAAAAGTAATAAAATACTAAAAGATTATTAAACACTAATTGTCTTATACGATTATACACATTTTTGTGTAACTTGTATTCGTTTTGAATGTACATACTAATAAGTTAGACCCATTGAATCGGTAATTCGGTATTGAGGTTTTTTTTTTATCATTTGTGTAAACATGAGAGAAAACGTGTACAAATGTTAAATATAATCAGTGCATAATTCTTATGAGATTAGTCATATCCCACGTGAGACAGGACCCACGCGGAAGGAAGAAAAAAATAATTGATAATCCCATCTCGCTTATAATCTGTGAGACGGGGCACAAGATGACCTCAATCCTATCCCGCCTTGAAAAGAGTAATCACGGCTTGTGACAAGAATATGACATCCGGACCAGATCTGATAATACGGTTGAAGACCAAGCCCTAATTCTTGTTCTGGTTTTTAGTCCGGTCCAAATCGCCACAAGGCCTAAATCATTGTTGGATCTCGTGCGTGTACTGTTTGTAGCGGCAAGGGATGGGCTCTTCCATCCGTAGCTGAGCATGGGTAGACACTACACAAGTAGACACTGATACTATTTAATTATTTATGGGGAAACTGACCCTTTTTGGTTAAAAAAATGATTTAACCAAAAACTTAAGCAGATGTGACGTAATCAATGACTTCTCTCTCTTCAAGAACCTCCTAGATCATCACGTTAATCCACAAAACGACGTCGGTCGGTTCCACTCCAGTACTCCACAGACATCCAGAAACCCCCAAGCGAATCAAGCGATCGATAACAAATTCTCCTATAAATAAACTTCTCTTTCAACACACTTCTCAATTCGTCTTTTAAACACTTTCACGGATTGTCCAAACACATTGGGATCTAGATTTAGGATCTTCAAAATGGGGAAAGAAGTTGTATTGTTGGATTTCTGGCCTAGCATGTTCGGAATGAGAGCGAGGATCGCTCTTGCAGAGAAAGGCGTCGATTACGATTACCAGGAAGAAGATCTCCGCAACAAGAGCGAGTTACTTTTGCAGATGAACCCGGTTCATAAAAAAATCCCGGTTCTGATCCACAAAGGCAAACCGGTTTGCGAGTCGCTGGTGATATTACAGTACATCGATGAAGTCTGGTCTGACAAGGCTCATCTCATGCCCTCCGATCCTTACCTCCGTGCTCAGGCTCGCTTCTGGGCTGATTATATCGACAAGAAGGTATCACTATCTTCTTAATTCCAAAAATATAAACTAACGGCCCTTATTTCGAAATATTTGCAGAAAATCACCAATTATATATAAATTTTGACGTGGGCAGGTGTACGACTCAGGGAGGAAGATATGGATAACAAAGGGGGAGGAGAAAGAGGAAGCGAAGAGTGAGTTCATAAGCATCCTGAAGGTTCTAGAAGAACAGGCACTTGGAGAGAAGCCATTCTTCGGAGGCAACGAGTTCGGGTTCGTTGACGTGGCATTGGTCCCTTTCTATAGTTGGTTCTACGCGTATGAGGTGGAAGGCAACTTCAAGGTGGAAGACACGTGTCCGAAGCTCGTGGCATGGGCCAAGCGTTGCTTGAAGCGTGACAGCGTGGCTAAGACCCTTCCTGATTCGCACAAGATTCATGGCTTTGTCTTGGAATTAAAGGAGAGGCTCGGTTTGTAATTAATCCATAGTCATACATCGGATATCCGATGTCGAGTTTGGTTTAATAAATGAATGAGACGTTGTTGCTTGATGATTGCGGTCGAGGAAGTATTACCACATTGTAATGCTCTTTCTCGCCACAAAGGACTGAAAGGAGTATGTGTATTTGCTTTTTTAAAGCCCGTGATATTAGGCCCAATCCAAAATAATCGACCCAGCCCATTGGAACCACGACCACCGACACTAGAATTCATTTTTAATTTACAATCGACATTTTAATTAATTGTAGTAAGAAATGCGAGATTGCTATTCGTAACACCTGAAACATGTTATTCATACCCTATTTATATCCTGACTACGCGTACGCAATGCGTAGCCGTAGCAAGAAGCTCATTTCGTTCAAAAATAAAGGAAAATGGTTACGACTACGCATGGTCGATGCGTAGTCCCGCTACGCGTAAATAGTCGTAGCTGTACTACGATTACGCATGGCGTAGTAGTCCATAGTTCGAAGGAAAACTGAAAATGTGATTTTATAACAAATCAAATAAGCAACACAAGTCAAATTAAAACTTTTGTTAGTCAATCCTCTAAAAATAAAAAGTTTGTTGATAGGAAACGTATGCAATCGTTAGTAATTGAATAACAAAATTAAAATACATCCGTGACGTAATCAGTGACCTCGCTTCACTAAAAGACATCACCCCCATTCTATAGCAAATCTTTTATAATTAAGCATCTCAACAAGTTTCACTAAGGAAATTGAGATTTGAATCTGCAAATGGAGAAAGAAGTGACAGTGTTGGGCAAGTGGCCTAGCATGTACTGCATGAGGGTCAGGATCGCACTTGCCGAGAAGGGCGTCGACTACGATTACCAGCAGGAGGATCTCAACAACAAGAGCGACCTGCTCTTGAGGGTCAACCCGGTTCACAAGAAAATCCCGGTCCTGCTCCACAACGGAACCTCGGTTTGCGAGTCGCTCGTGATATTGGAGTACATCGACGAGGTTTGGTCGGACAAGGCCCCTCTTATGCCTTCTGATCCTTACCAGCGAGCACAGACTCGCTTCTGGGCTGCCTATGTCGATAAGGTACGTAGGGGTGTGTATATATTTATATATATAATGAAATAATGTAACTAATGAGCCTGCGGTGTGGGTGTTGGGGTAGGTGACTTATGCAGCAAGGATGATGTGGAGAACGAAAGGAGAGGAGCAAGACAAGTTTAAGGCTGAGTTGATAGACTCGTTGAAGGTTCTAGAAGAGCAGGCGCTGGGAGACAAGCCCTTCTTTGGAGGAGACGAGTTTGGGTTCGTAGACGTGGCATTGGTCCCTGTCTATAGTTGGTTCTACACTTTTGAGGTCGAAGGCAACTTGAAGGTGGAAGAGGGTTATCCTAAGCTTGGTTCCTGGGCGAAGCGTTGCATGGAGCGTGAAAGCGTGGCTAAGACCCTTCCTGACCCTCTTAAGGTCCATGCTTTTGCGCTGAAGAAGAAATTGGCCCTTAATTCAGCTCATTAAGATACTTAGATGAGATGATGTTTGTATGATTGTTATATAAATCGACTTAATAAACTCGTTGAAATTAGTAGGTTGGGTTTGACTAAACAACTCGAGCATAAGCATAATTATAAATTGGGCCGTGCAACAACGTGATTTGACCAACTACTCAAACACTAAACATACGTGACCTCGCTTCACTGAATGGCATCACTTTTCGTACCCTTCCAAATCCTACTTACCATTCTACAACACTTCTAATAAATGTGAATGGTAAGTTTCAGAGAATTGCAAATGCACCAGAATGACTGTATTCATAGGTTCCAATGCCCTTTTATAGGGAATACTTGAGAAAAACTGCAAGAGAGAAAATAAAGGACATGACTCAACTACGACTCAACTAGTTTCACCAATGACAAGAAAATAGCAAACAGAAATTGACCTGTTCAAACCCTGAAGAATAGGGCTTTATTGAAATAACTAAGACTTACTCAACAATCCCTCCCTTGAACTGAACTAATCAAGAGTTTCAGCTCACAACACTCATCCCAAATGCTTCTCTGATCCTTTGAAATGATGCCATCTTCAAAGGTTTTGTCATTATGTCGGCCAACTGCTCCTCAGTGCTGCAATAGACCAATTTAATGACACCTTCCTTTGTCAATTCTCATAGAAAATGGTATCGAACTCTTATGTGCTTTGACTTTTCGTGCATGACTCCATTCTTTGACAGCTTGATAGTGGACGTGTTGTCACAAAACAGAACCATCTCTTCATCTTGTTCATGCCTGATTTCTTGCAATATCTTCCTCATCCAAATGGCTTGACAAGCACATGTAGCTGCTGCTACATACTCTGCCTCAGTAGTTGATAAGTTACGATTGGTTGCTTCCTTGAGGACCATGCCACAACACCTCCACTCAACAAGAAAACATAGCCTGAAGTGCTCCTACTGTCTTCCACATCTCCCGCATAGTCACTGTCGGTGTAGCCTAAGAGTTCACTCTTCCCTTCATGTTGATACCATATCCCAAATTCCAGAGTTCCCTTCAAGTGCCTCATGGTTCTTTTTGTAGTAGCAAAGTGCAACTCAGTAGGATTTGCCATAAAACGACTAATAAGACTTACCACAAACATCAAGTCAGGTCGTGTGGTTGTGAGATACATTAAGATGCCCACCATTTGCTTATATATCGTTGAGTCGACCTTCACCCCAGCTTCATCTCGGCCAACCTTCTATCCAGGGACAATCGGATTGCAAACGGAGTTGTAATTTTGCATCCCAAACCTCTCGATCAACTCAGCAGCATATTTTCTTTGACATATAAAGATGCCATCAGCCTTCTGCATCACTTCAATGCCAAGAAAATATCTCATTTTCCCCAAATTAGTCATGTCGAATTCATCCTTCATGGAGCGCTTGAATTCATTCAACAAGTCCTCATCATCACTAGTGAACAATAGATCATCAACATAAATGCTCACTATTATGATTTTACCTCCTTTTTGTTTGATGAATAATGTTTGTTCACTAGAGCTGCTTACAAACCCTTCCTTGATGAGATAAGTCTCAATGCGACTGAACCAAGCTCTGGGCGCTTGTTTTAGTCCGTAAAGAGCCTTATGTAACTTATAGACCATGTCCTTCCCTGCTGCTTCATAACCTTGTGGTTGCTCTACATACACATCTTCCTTTAGCTCACCATGCAGAAAAGCAGATTTGACATCGAGTTGATAGATTCCCCATCCTCTTTGTGCTGCTACAACAATGATCATCCTTACTGTATCCATTCGAGCCACCGGTGCGAATACCTCTGTGTAATCTACTCCGTACTTTTGGGCATACCCTTTTACAACCAACCGAGCTTTGAACTTGTCTACCTCTCCCGGTTCATTCAATTTGGTCTTGTAAATCCACTTAACCCCAATAGCCTTGGCTCCAAGGGGAAGTGCAGTCAGCGACCACGTGTGGTTCTGCTCGATGGACTATATCTCAGCGTCCATCGCTTGTTTCCATTTCTGATGTCGTGTTGCTTCTTGAAAACTGGTCGGATCTGATATGACCATAAAAGTTAGCTTTTCAATCTCGACTCTAGCCATGTTTGCTTCTTCCTCTGTATCTGATAACTCTTCTCCTGTGATATAATCTGCAGACCAGATTGATGGTTTTCTCACCCTTCCCGTTGTTGCTATCGTTTCTCCAGTTGGTGGATCATTTGGTGAAGGAAGGTCATCACTGTCTCCTTCTGCTGCTTCTTCCACTTCATCTACATTCTCAGCATTTTCATAATCATTTTCTCACTCAAGTTCAATGCTTTCTTCACTAGAATAACCAACATCTTCCCATTTCCACTTCTTATCTTCCTCAAATATCACATCTCGGCTGATGTGAACCTTCTTCTCCACTAGATCGAACATCTTAAAGGCCTTGGATTCACTGCTGAAACCCAACAGAACACACTTCACGCTTTTGTTATCGAGCTTGCTTCTTTTAACATCAGGGATATGAACATATCCGATACATCCAAAAATCCTAAAGTATTCCACCGATGACTTTCTTCCACTCCATGCCTCTTCTGGAGTCATATCTTCTACAATGAGTGTAGGGGATCTGTTAAGAACGTGATTCACCCATTGTACAACGTCTGACCAGAAAGCTTTTGGTACCTCCTCTAATAAGGCTGCTCTCACCATGTTCATGATTGTGCGGTTTGTGCGTTCGGCAACGCCATTTTGCTGCGGCGTGAAGGCGGTGATCAACTGTCTTTTGATTCCATGCTCTTTACAGAATTCCTTGAATTCATTTGAGTTGTATTCTCCTCCTCTGTCCGTTCTTAGACATTTGATGAACAATCCAGTTTGTTTCTCCACAAACGCTTTGAATGTCTTGAACTGATAAAATGCTTCTGATTTTTCTAGTACAAAATATATCCATGTCTTTCTCGAGAAGTCGTCAATAAAGCTTATAAAGTACCTTTTTTGACTGTTCGATGATAGATTGATCGGACCACAGAGATCAGAGTGGATAAGCTGCAATCTTTCAGTGGCTCTCCACTTGCTCTACTTTGGGAATGGAACACGATGATGTTTCCCTTTGACACACGCCTCACAAGTGATTTTCACATCTCCAATTTCAGGTAAACCCACAACCATCCTTCTACTGCATAATGTGTGAAGTCCCTTGTAGTTGAGATGCCCATATCGATGGTGCCACAACTCTGCCTTGTCTGAAATGTCAACCTGCAGGCATCTCTCCTCTTTTGTTTTGTCATTTGATTCACCCAGCAGGATAAACATCCTATTAGCACTCATAACGGATTCTGCTATTTTTCCTCTTGAGGGATGAAAGATGTTGCATGTTTTTCGATATCCTCATTTGAATAGCACATCTAAACCCCTTTCTTGAAGTTGCCAACACTCAACAGGTTGTTCTTCAATTCCGGAATATAATACACATCGTTGACCACATAGCTTATTCTCTTAAGCATTATCTTCACTTCTCCTTTTCCTCCAACCGTCAGTTTGTGATTGTTCCCAAGCTTGACATTATGTGTGAAGCTAGTGTCCAAGCTTGAGAACATACTTCTTTCTCCACACATATGGTCTGAACATCCAGAGTCCACGAACCACACATCTCCTCTTCTAGTACCTTGAAGTTTCACATACGCCATGAGAAGAACTTCATCCTTTTCTCCGATCTCTGTAAAATGTGCTCCATTGTTCCCATTCGGACATTCAAATTGGAAATGTCCAAGTTTGTGGCAGTTGTAACACTCGATTGTTGCTTTGTTGAATGGACGTCCTCTGCCCCTGCCTCGACCTCTATATGATCCTCCGCCTTTGCCTCTAACATTAAGAGCTTTATCATCTTCTTCATCACCGATCTTCTTAAATTTCTTTTCATGTACGGACAGAGAGCTCTGCAGTTCGTCAATCGTCATCTTTTCTGCGTCTTTTGACTCCTCAATGGACATCACCACATATGTGAACTTGTCGGTCAGAGTTCGAAGTATTTTCTCAACAACCTTCGAATCTGACATGTCTTCTCCGTTGCTTCTCATCTTGTTGGAGACTGACATTACTCTTCCAAAGTAATCATCGATGTTCTCTTCATTCTTCATTTGAAGAACCTCAAATTCTCTCCTCAAGGTTTGGAGAAGAGACCGTTTCACCCTTTCATTGCCTCCAAACTTCTTCTTCATTAAATTCCAAACGATCTTGGATGTTTTGCGATCCAAAATCTGTTCAAACACAACCCGGTCAATTGACTAGAACAGGTAGTGCTTGACTTGATGGTCCTTCATCTTGAGCTCCTCAAAATTCTTCTTTTGCGCTGCAGTCACTTCGATTCCCTCTGCCGGTTCAGTATAACCCTCTTCCACTAGACTCCATAAACCCTTGGCACGCAAGAGGTTTTCCATCAGTTCACTCCAATGGTTATAGTGACCATCAAAATTTGGAATCTTGGTGAGTGTTTTGTCGTCGCTCATCTTTTCTCTCTTGGATCACTTTGTTTTGCTTTGGCTCTGATACCAAATGTGAATTGTAAGTTTCAGAGAATTGCAAATGCACCAGAATGATCTATCTGTATTCATAGCTTCCAATGTCTTTTATAGGGAATACATGAGAAAAAGTGCAAGAGAGAAAATAAAGGACATGACTCAACTACGACTCAACTAGTTCCACTAATGACAAGAAAATAGCAAACAGAAATTGACCCCTTCAAACCCTGAAGAATAAGGCTATTAACTCCACCTTGATAATAAGACATTATGAAAATGGTTGATGAAAGCCAAAACTTCGGTTTCCAGGTTTTGGTAAGATCTTACAAGTTTTGGCAAGACCTTATAGTGTTTGGTAAGGCCTTATCATATTGCCCAAAACCTTAGTTTCCAGATTTCGGTAAGACCTTACAGGTTCTGGTAAGACCTTACCAAAACTGGTGAAAACTAATACGTGGTCTAAGTTCGAAAGAGCCTATTTGGTTTAGTCCAATAATTTATTGGGCTAACAATTTTTTATGAACTGGATTTTATATTTGGTTTGATTTTCAAACCAAATATATAAAGTCGATTCTTGTTGAGTTTTTTAAAGTATTTGATTTTAACAAATCTTTGATTTGTTTTAGTTAAATCTTTTAAAAAACAAAATCAAAGATCTTCAAAGATTCTGAAAACAAAATAGAAGATCTTCAACATCCAGATTTTGTTTGAACGGTTCTCTAGTCTTCAAAGATCAAATCTCAACAACCAAGATCACAACAAATCAAGATATTGCAGCCAAGATCTTCTTCAACGTTTGAAATTGACGATAGGCTTGCCTATTTAAAGAGACAAGGAAGAAGACACGAAACACAAGAAGCTACGACTGGAACACAAGTGAAAAACCGACTCATCTATTTTATTCTCATAAAGCGTTGATCTCACCTTCGAAGCTTTAACGTTCTACTCCTCTGAGTGTGTGAGATCTTATTCGAGCATATAGTACTATTCAACTAGGACCATACAAAGAGTTATTTCTCCTAGGCACGTTGGATACTGTTGTTGTATCTAGAGTACTTTGTTTTTTCTTTTTGAGTGTGTGAGTTGCTAGATAGGAAGTGTAAGACTTTTGAGTTTAGAAGAGGGAAGTTCTTCTGAAGGTTGTATCTAGGGCTCATCAAGAAGAAGGAAAATAAAGCTACTTGGAATCCTAGGGTTGGACAACCCTAGGCGGGGACTAGGTCAATTGGAGACCGAACCTCGTCAACATATCGTGTGTCTTTTGCATCTGTTCTCGTCTTGCTTTTTCGATAAGGTCTTACCTATCATGAGATTGCGAAAAGTCTTATCTTTTTTGATAAGGTCTTATCTCCATTGATAAGGTCTTATCTTTTTCGATAAGGTCTTACCTATCCTGAGATTGCGAAAAGTTTCCATACTCTATTCATCCCCCCCTTCTAGAGTATTGGCTAAACTACTTATCTGCCTATTCCGCATTTCAATTGGTATCAGAGCCTAACTCACGTTTTCTTAGATATTATTATCTGTGAGTCTAATCATGGCAGGTGAAGGACAAGGAGGTTTTGGTCATGGAAGATCAATTATACGACCACCTCTTTTTGTAGGAAACAATTTTATGAACTGGAGATCTTTGATGCAGATGTTTATCATCGATCAAGATTTGGAGCTTTGACAAATTATCAAGAACGGACCTAACACTCCCACCAAGGAAGGTCCTAACAGTACAAGAATAAACAAGACAGAAGTTGAATTTAATTAGAAAGATCTAGAGAGCGTGGCAAAAAGTTACAAGACCATTAATCTATTATATTGTGGTTTAAGTATTGATGAATTTAATCGTATATCTTCGTGCAGAACTGCAAAAGAAATATGGGACAAATTAGTGGTTACCTATGAAGGAACCAGCCAGGTTAAAGAGACCAAAATAAGTATCTTTCTTAGACAATATGAATTGTTTAAAATGATCCCAGATGAATCAGTCAAAGTAATGTTCACCCGTTTTACGGAGATCATTAATAATCTTGACTCACTGGGAAAGACTTTTGAAAACGAAGAAAAAGTCAAAAAAGATACTCAGATGTTTGCCTAAAGCAAAGTGGGGTCCTAAGGTAACTACTATAGAAGAAGCACAAAATCTTAATACACTTGCTCTTGATGATTTGCTGGGTAAATTAATCCATCATGAAATGATCCTCAATGAGGACGATGGGGAATTGCCGACAATGGAACTCAAGGCAAAGAAAGAGGAACCACTGGAAGATTCTGACAGTGATGATGATGATCCTTTCACTCTTATCACAAGAGGACTAGCACGAATATTGAAAATGAAAAAGCAATTCTCAAATAAAGAATATGCTGGATCATCTAAATACAAAGGTAAGTCTTCTAACCCCTTGAAAAAGAATCGTGTTCTAATTTGCTATGAATGTGGTGAAACAAATCATCTTGTTAAATAATGTCCTCAAAAGAAGAGGAACAAATTTAAGAAAAAGAAATTTAGCAAGAAGGTCATGATAGCAACATGGAGTGATTCAGACTCCTCAAGTTATTCAGATTCTGAAGATGATCATGCAAACTTGTGTCTTATGGCAAAAACCGATAAAAACCAAGATCAACATCTGGATGGAATGGTAAGAGATCTTATATCCAGTCCTACTGCTGTTTTATCAGAAGTGTTAAAAAAATGATTTCTTATGAAGAAACTTACAACAAAGAAATCAACATTTTAAAAGAAAAGCTAAAGGATCAGGAAACTTGCATAAGAATGCTATCGCTGAAAGTTCAAGATCTTGACAGCATACAATCAGATTTTGACACTGAGGTCAAGGCCTTACGATCGGAAAATTTCGAACTAAAGGCAAACCTCTCATCTCTTAAGACATGTAATATTGACTTAGAGATTGAAAGAGTGAAACTTTCTGAAAAATGTCAAGAACAGCAAATAGCCCTTGTGCAATTTACGAAATCTAAAGCTACTCTTGACAAAATGCTTGGAGAACATCAATTCTCCTTGAACCGAAGTGGAATAGGATATAACGGGAATTTTCTAGCAAAACCTACTACCACGTTCGTTAAGGCAAAATGAAATTGGAGATCTCCTACTTGTTTCTTTTGCTGTAAAAAGGGTCATGTAAAGGAAACATGTCCTTATAGGAGAACGGATCCGTACATTATTAGAAATACCTTTCCTGTACGTTTAAATGAACGGGTAAAACACATATGGGTTCCTAAAGGGACTAGGCTACCTAACATGGTCTACCCGCATAATGGATCTAAATCTGTCTATTGGTCAAGCCGGAAAGGTTGATTTTCTGTTTTGCAGGATATCACCAAGATAAAGGGTCAAAAATGGATAATGGACAGTGGTTGCTCAAGACATATGAGTGGAAAAGAATCTCTTTTCGAAAATCTAAAGAAGCAAACCACTGACGCTATAACTCTTGGTAACAAAGGAAAATGCAACATCCTTGGTATGCTTAATAGGGAAGCACAAATGTAGGGGGAGCAATTATTGTTATACAATATTGATCTTATTCCCTACATTAAGACTTTGATATATATTTCAAGGCCTTACCGGTTGATGATATCAAATGATGAATGAACTTTTCTCTTCCTTTGATCTGTTTTATAAAACAATGATCTGTTAAATCTCTTTGACTCTCCCTTCTTCTTGAAAGACAAAAAGGGGGAGAAAAACTTGCTTGCTTGTTGTTTTGTTTTACATTGTATTTCTGTTGTATTGTATTGTTTTGACAGGTACATAGGTTACAAGTTTTGTGTTTCATCAAGGGGGAGATTGTTAACTCCGCCTTCATAATAAGACATTATGAAAATGGTTGATGAAAGCCAAAACTTCGGTTTCCAGGTTTTGGTAAGATCTTACAAGTTTTGGCAAGACCTTATAGTGTCTGGTAAGGCCTTATCATATTGCCCAAAACCTTGGTTTTCAGGTTTCGGTAAGACCTTACCAAAACTGGTGAAAACTAATACGTGGTCTAAGTTCGAAAGAGCCTATTTGGTTTAGTCCAATAATTTATTGGGCTAACAATTTTTTATGAACTGGATTTTATATTTGGTTTGATTTATAAAGTCGATTCTTGTTGAGTTTTTTAAAGGATTTGAATTTAACAAATCTTTGATTTTTTTTTTTTGAAAATGGAAAGCAGTTAGGACGGCCTATCTTATAGAGGTAGTACATCCTAAAGCATCCTTGAGGATGAGAACACAAAGTTCGGAATCGTCAGAAAAGGGTGTGTTGGGGTTCGAAATTCCCAGATGGGTCAATCTGTCAGCAACACAATTGATTTCTCTGAAAACATGACTGATCTGGATTTCCTCAAAGAAGTGAAGATCCAGTCGGGAATCGGATAAAATCATCTCGACCTCCCAAGGGTAGCTCCAAAGTCCTTGGAGTGCCTTGATAACACATAAGTTATCACCTTCAATTTCAATCTTTTTTATATTGAGCCTTATTGCTTCGCTTAGGCCAGCTTTCAGCGCGTAGGCTTCTGCTTTGATGACTGAGTTGAAATTTTTTTTTCTGGCGTCCAAGCTTATTACTTTTCCATCGTGATTTCGAATAACAAATCCAATGGATGTAATTCCTGAATCAAGTTTTGATCCGTCAAAGTTAAGTTTGTGAAAGCCAAATTTTGGTTTATCCCATTTGATATTAATTTTCTTTCTAGTAATATGTGTCTTATTCTTTTGGTTGTAGTTAATATCATATATGTCTTCATCATTTACACGATTTTTCCAGTTATGTACCTGTGTAGTGATGAAATTTACGATGTTGTGATTCGAACCGACTTCATCATTATTGAAAATGACTTTGTTTCTAAAGAACCATATGCTCCACCATATCGTGGCCAGCCGTGAAAAGTTCGGTATTCCAATCTTATTTTTAGTTTCTAACATAAGTTCGTGTGGTTTTTTATTATTTGTGTTGATTGTATTGAGGGTTGACAAGATATCCTTATCAATTTTTGAAATTATGTTTTTGCTGTAAGGGCATTCGAAAAGGAGGTGTGCAATGTCCTCTAGTTGGTGATTACAAAATTCACAGTTGGAAGTAACCGTCATTCTTCTTTCGATGAGTTTGACTTTAGTTGGGATCCCATTTTTAGAAATTTTCCATATGAAGTTTTTTTATTTTTGGTTGGGTGTCAAGTTTCCAAATCCATTCACATGAATAGTCCGGGAGCCATCCAGACTCCTTATTTATCATATCCGAGGCTGATTTAGTTGAGAACCAACCATTCGAGCTACATCTCCAGTATAATTTGTCTTGTATGTCATTTGTTGGTATTATAACTTCCAAGATAATTTTCCTAATTGATGGGCTTAGAACATTTTGGAGTTCGTTTTCAATTTTGGTGTTGTCCCACTCATTCGAATTAATGAAATGACTTACCTTTATATGGGTATTGATGATGTTTGTGTTTTGGACCAATTTGATTAGGGGTGTCTTTGTGACCCAATTATCTTGCCAAAAGTTAATTGTTTTTCCGTTGCCTACCTGCCAGATAATTCCCGTTTTCAACTCGGTTTTTAGTTTCATGAGGTTATTCCATTGCCATGACGCCGGACCTTTAATGTGGTATTGTAGAATGTTGGTGTTTTTCAAGTATTTTTTTAATAATTTTAACCCATATATTGTCTGGTTCGGCTAGGATTTTCCACAGGAGTTTCATTTGGAGGGCTTTATTTGTTGTGAGTGCCTTTTTTAGCCCGAGTCCACCATTTTTCTTTGGTTTGCAAATTGAGTCCCAACTAATCAGAGGTTTATGGTTGTCTCCTTTATTCCAAAAGAAGTTTTTATATGTCTTGTTAAGTTCGTTCAGATTATGTTTTGGGAGCATAAATCCTTGCATTGCAAAGGATGGAATAGTTGCGTGATTATGTTTAATAAGGATATTTCGGCCTTCTTGTGAGAGGGAGTCTGCTTTCCATTTGCGTAGTTGATTTTTCGTTTTATTGTTAATATTGCTAAAGGTCTCTTTATTAACTCTACCATTAATAATAGGGCAACCGAGATAATAATCAAGGGAGTTTGAATTTTCCATATCAAGGATAGCCTTGATTTCGGAGATAGTATTTATGGGCGTATTTTTGGTGGCTTGGAAAGTTAATATAAGGTAATTAATTTTTTGTCCAGAAATGGAACAATAATTTTCAAGAATTTCTTTCGTTCTTCGACACGAGTTCGAGTTTGCTTTCGTGAAGATGATCATGTCATTTGCAAAGGCCAGGAAGGAGATTGGAGTAGCGTTCCTACAAACAGGAAATCCAATGTGGTTATCATAATTATTACAGTCATCTTGGAGCATTTGTGTCAAGATTTCAGCTCCCAAAATAAAAAGGTAAGGTGATAAGGGGTCGCTTTGTCTGAGTCCTTTTCAGGATAGAACTGATCGGTTGGGCCATTGTTTACAAGAACTGAAAAGGAGACTGTGGTAATACATTCCGCTATCCAACCCACGAATTTTTCATTAAAGCCAAATTTTTGTAAGATACGGAGAATAAATTCCCAACTAACTTGATCGTAGGCCTTTTCCATGTCAAGCTTGATCGCCGTCCATCCTTCCTTACCATATTTGCTTCTAAACGAGTAGAAAATTTCGTGGACAATAAGTACATTATCATGTATTGATCTTTTAGAAACAAAAGCCCCTTGGAGAGGGTGGATGAGTTTTGACATTATAGGTTCCATTCTATTCGTAATAATTTTAGCAATTATTTTATAGACCGTTGAGCACAAGCTGATTGGTCTAAAGATTAATTGATGTGGGGTTGTCAACTTTCTGAATTAAAGTTATGAATGTGTGATTGATTTGCTTAACAAGCTTTCCGCTTCTAAAGAAGTTTTTTTTACAGCTTTAGACACGTCTGTACCCACAATATGCCAATATTTATGATAAAAACCGGCAGACATACCATCGGGTCCTGGGGATTTATCACATCCAATGTCAAAGATGGCTTTCTTAATTTCCTCATTTGTTAGTGCTTTTGTTAGTCTTTCGTTATCATCGCTACTAACTATATTTTTTATGAGATAAAGCTTTTCATTGAGTATGTTTGTGTTAAGTGGGGATCTTGAGAATTTTCTTTTAAATTCGTTGAAGACTTCCTTCCTTATTTCCTTTTCCGATGAGATAGATGTTCCGTTTGTATCTATTAATTCCTTTATGTGTTTTCTATTTCTTCTACCAGTAGCAATCCGATGAAAGTATTTAGAATTTATGTCCGAATTCTTAAGATAATTGTTTTTGGTTCTTTGCCTCCAATATCTTTGGTGAAAGTTTATTAGCTTGTTTTGTTTTACGAGTAAGTTTCTTTGTAGGTTTTTAGTTCTATGATTTTGGTTTTGAGGTGGGAGGCCTTGGATATTCTGAAGTTGGGTTTCCACCTCTTTGAGTTGTTTGAATATATTACCAAAGTTTGTTTTACTCCATTATTTTGCTTTAGTTTTAAGTAGTTGTGTTTTCATGATGAGATTGAACATATCGTTCCCCTCGTAATTTGTTCTCCATGTTTGTTTGACAATGTTTTCAAAGGCTTTACGTTTTGTCCACATCATTTCGAATTTGAAAGGTTGTGGAGTATATGGATCTGGGTCCGGTAGTTCAATTGAGATTTAGCAGTGGTCCGAGATTGTAAATGCGTGATTGTTTGTTTTAAGCATCAGATACCATTGTAGAATTTGGTTATGAACAAGTACTCTGTCAAGTTTTTCGAATATGTTATTTGGGCCTTCATGTTTTTTCCTTCATGTGAACTGATTTCCTATTGTTTGAGTGTCTTCTAGGTTACACACGTTTTTAAGATTTATAAGTCTACTGAATCTATTGGAGTTATTAATGTTCCTCCTTGTTTTTCTGATTGATTTTGTATTTCATTCAGGTCCCCCAAAAGAATGCAAGGGTTATTGGATGTGTTAATTATGTTGGTGATAGATTCCAAGAATGCATTTTTCCCTCCTTCATGTGGAGGGGTGTAGGCGAATATAATATTAATTTTGTGATTTTGGTTGTTACATACCAGTTCGATACAAATGTATCTATCACTTTTGTCAATGAATCTAATGGAATGATTTTTCAGTTGATATGCTTTCCATAGTAGGCATAGGCCTCCGGCCCTTCCTGTCGAGGGGCAGTATATGATGTTGTCAAAGCCCGCGGATTTCCATTGCCTTTCGTCGGGAGGGTTTTCAGCTTTTGTTTCTGCTAAAGCCATAATAGAAATGTAATGATTTCTGCAAACTGCATCGAGGTTTGTCCAGAGGTTGTTCCGGCCCATTCCTCTAATATTCTAGAAGCTTATTTTCATAATAACTTGGTATACATTAGTTTGGTAATACGGGTATCGCTTTATTTTTGTAATATTCTTATTATTTTTGATATGCTTCTTATTGAGCTCCAATAATAAAATTGGAGCAATTTGAAGAATAGTAAACAACATCTTTCTTTTTTGTAGATATACTTACTTGTAAATAGCCTCTTTATTTGAATGTTTTTTGAAAAATTTGTAAATTTCCATTTTTGGTGGATTTTATTCTGTTGTGGAGTTGTTGTGGTTAGGTTGTGAGTGGAGCATAAAAATTGTTTGTGTTGTGTTTTAGTGGTCCGATTAAAGCCATACCCAAAGGGAAACCAATTGACCCAGTTTCCGTGGGATTTGTTAATTAGTTGGTGAGTAAAGTCCCAACCTCCAAACAACCAAAAAAGAGACCAAATAAAAGTAAGGGTACACATCACACATTTTTTAGTGATACAAAGACATTGTTGAATAACATAGTCATCGAAGGAATTACAAACAACAATGGTGATCACCACCGATCTAAGGAAAGAACAACAACTCTCCAACTCGACAAAAGGCCGGTAGGCAAAAGATTTAAACCAACAAGAGTAGTAGGATCTAGCATCCAAACAGAAAATGGATAAGACATCATCAGGATTAGAAAGGCAAGCAAATTCTTGCCCAGTTCCGTGGATCAAGGAGCAACAAGTTTGGAAGACCCGACACCATTGCAAAGTCATCCATTGAATTGAGAAGAATTAAAGCAAAATCACCTTGGTCAGGAGTAAGTTCTGGGTAGTCAGGCTTAGCACAACACCAGCAATTAAGCAGAAAGACAATGAGAAGACAAATCCCATTGTGGCAAAAACGAGTTGGAGTTGTGTCCCCATAATTAACCTATTTTTTTCTTCTTGTTACCTCCAGTGGCATCGGAGGATGATGTGTCCAGATCATCTTCATCCATAGCTCTCTTGCCCGAGTTGGTTACTGAGTTGTTCTCTTTTTGGACCTTTAGAGTCCCCAATTTGTGGATAACAGATCCATCAGCCGAGTTAAGTGAGTGATATGAAGCATTAGAAGGGGCTTGCTCGAGTTGGGGCTCCAATCCAATTCAATTTGTGGATAACAAATCTTTGATTTGTTTTAATTAAATATTCTGAAAACAAATTAAAAGATCTTCAAATCTCAACAACCAAGATTGAAATCAAATCTTTAAAGGATTTGATTTTAAAAAGATTTGTTTTAGTTAAATATTTTAAAAAACAAAATCAAAGATCTTCAAAGATTCTTAAAACAAAATAGAAGATCTTCAACATCCAGATTTTGTTTGAACGGTTCTCTAGTTTTCAAAGATCAAATCTCAACAACCAAGATCACAACAAATCAAGATATTGCAGCCAAGATCTTCTTCAACGTTTGAAATTGACGATAGGCTTGCCTATTTAAAGAGACAAGGAAGAAGACACGAAACACAAGAAGCTACGACTGGAACACAAGTGAAAAATCGACTCATCTATTTTATTCTCATAAAGCGTTGATCTCACCTTCGAAGCTTTAACGTTCTACTCCTCTGAGTGTGTGAGATCTTATTCGAGCATATAGTACTATTCAACTAGGATCATACAAAGAGTTATTTCTCCTAGGCACGTTGGATACTGTTTTTGTATCTGTAGTACTTTGTTTTTTTCTTTTTGAGTGTGTGAGTTGCTAGATAGGAAGTGTAAGACTTCTGAGTTTAGAAGAGAGAAGTTCTTCTGAAGGTTGTATCTAGGGCTCATCAAGAAGAAGGAAAATAAAGCTACTTGGAATCTTAGGGTTGGACAACCCTAGGCGGGGACTAGGTCAATTGGAGACCGAACCTCGTCAACATATCGTGTGTCTTTTGCATCTGTTCTCGTCTTGCTTTTATCATCCCCGGTTTGTCTTATCTTATCTTTACATTTTTATTCAATCTCAGAGAAACGAGTAAGGTCTTATATTTGCTAATAAGATCTTATCTCCATTGATAAGGTCTTATCTTTTTCGATAAGGTCTTACCTATCCTGAGATTGCGAAAAGTTTCCATACTCTATTCATCCCCTTCTATAGTATTGGCTAAACTACTTATCTGCCTATTCCGCATTTCAAGGGCTTTATTGAAATAACTAAGACTTACTCAACAATAAATAGCAACACCCAATCATCCCACGTACACACATATCAATTCAGATCTCAAAAACTTTAGCCAACGAAATCGAGTTTTGAATCTGCAAATGTACTCAATGAGGGTCAGGGTAGCACTTGCCGAGAAAAGCGTCGACTACGATTTCCAGCAGGAGGATCTCCGCAACAAGAGCGACCTCCTCTTGAAGAGTTGAAGATGAACCCGGTTCACAAGCAAATCCCGGTCCTCATCCACAATGGAAGGTTGGTTTGCGAGTCGCTCGACATAGTCGAGTACATTGACGAGGTTTGCTCCGACAAGGCCCCGCTTATGCCCTCCGATCCTTACCGGCGAGCGCAGGCTCGCTTTTGAGTTGACTATGCCGACAAGAAGGTATGACATTATTCTTTTTGTCTGCTAAGATAATGTTTTAACTAGTGTATTACCCGCACTTTGTGCGGGTTCAGTTTTAATAAATATTTAATACTTAGACATTATATGTATATTTTTGTAAAATAAAAATCCGAAAAATAAAATTATAATCATATGATTTTTAATTCTCTTTTAAGTATTTATCTCTTCTAATTAATTATATTTTTAAATTGATTTGCTAAGTTATGCTTGTTGGTAAAAAAAATTGTAAAATTTAAAAACAATTTTTATAAAAATATTTATTTACATATTTTTTTAAAAAATTTAGAAATTAATTTTCAGTTTATATAAACATTTTGAAATTACTTTTTAAAATAATTTTTTCGAGAAACCTGACATTGACACGTGACAATAGAGGCTTCTCCTTTAATAGATATAAGATATTTGAGCATTCGTACTCGTATGTTAATTTTGTGATTTGTTTATGATCTATCGGTAGGTAGCCGATGCAAGAAGAAGGATATGGAGAACAAAGGGAGAGGCGAAAGAGCAAGCCAAGACCGAGTTCATAAACGCTATGAAGGTTCTAGAAGAACTAGTGTTGCGAGACAAACCCTTTTTCGGAGGAGACGAGTTTGGGTTCATCGATGTGGCATTGATCCCTTTCTACAGTTGGTTCTACGCCTTCGAGGTCGAAGGCAACTTCAGATCGAAGAGTCATGCCCTAAGATCTTGGTCTGGGCTAAGCGCTGCATGGAGCGCCAAAGCGTTGCTAAGTCCCTTCCTGATCAACACAAAATCCATGGCTTTGTGTTGGAGTTGAAGGCGAGATTAGGCCTTAATTGATTCATTTTCAAATTAAAATAAAGACGAGGTTGAAGGCAACTTCACAAATGTTATCAACTTCTTCAACTCTAATCAAACGTTAAAAATTACGGGGTTACTCATTACGATATTAAGATGTTAGTGTTGGAGATAATAAGTTATTACATCGAAAGTTAAAAGACATTTTGAGTCTAGTATATAAGGTTGGTGAGCTATTATATACTGGACTTAGACCTAATACGCATGTGCGCTCGTATGCACACAACCCCGCTTTACCGGTCCGTATATATCGGACGCGATCCTAACTTGTGGACGCTTCGGCACTCCATCCAACACTTAGTCAAGTCCAAGATCTCAAGACACAACTCTTGGATAGGTTTATGTACGCATGACGACTCTCTCTATATAAGTCACGAGTTATTTTGAGTTTCGCAACAAGCTTAATTGTGACAAATATATAATAACAACGAAACAACATTTCTTTTTATTTGAAGTTAAAGAACAACAAAGTGTGAAAGACCTTAGAAGATGAACATTTATTAATAATTCAATTATGTGGCCAGCAGTCTAGAGATAGGTCGATGAATCAATTAAGGCCGAGCCTAGCCTTGAACTCCAACACAAAGCCATGAATCTTGTGTTGATCAGGAAGAGCCTTAGCAACGCTCTCGCGCTCCATGCAGCGTTTAGCCCAGTCCAAGATCTTAGGGCGCGAGTCTTGGATCTTGAAGTTGCCTTCGACCTCGTAGGTGTAGAACCAACTGTAGAAAGGGATGAATACGACGTCGATGAACCCGAACTCGTCCCCTCCGAAAAAGGGTTTGTCTCCGAGTTGGTCTTCTAGAACCTTGAGGACCTCTATAAACTCAGCCTTGGCTTGCTCTTGCTCCTTTCCCTTGTTTCTCCATATCCTTCTTCCTGCATCACCCACCTGCCCCAATCCCACATCGTACACAAATCACAAACTAGTAATAGTGGAGAGCTTTTGTTTTGAAATTAAGGGTTTAGGAAAAACGTTATTCGATCTATTAGTAAAGGATTCAAGGACCAAAACATATATAAGGATGTAATATGTCATAGGCTACTCGAGTTCGTTCATTTTCTAAACAAGTTGAATATAAACACATTTTAAAGCTCGTATATTTAATTTCGGTTTGTTTAGTAAAGTTCAGTTCGTTTGGCTAAAATAAGACTATATGAGCATTATTTTAGCCAAGTTATTCGGGCTCGACTAGGAATCGGCTCATCAAAAGCTTGGTTTGTTCTCGTTCACTTTCTAAATGAGCCGAATACAAACACATTTTAAAGTTCGTATAAAATTTAGACTTAGATTGTTAATTAAAACAAGTCAAGCTTGAGCATGACAAATGCTCGGCTCGGATTACACCACTAAATAGAATCAGGGATACGTACGTACCTTCTTGTCGACATAGTCAGCCCAGAAGCGAGCCTGTGCTCGCTGGTAAGGATCGGAGGGCATAAGCGGGGCCTTGTCGGACCAAGCCTCGTCAATGTACTCCACTATCACCCGCGACTCGGAAACCGACCTTCCGTTGTGGATCAGGACCGGGATTTGCTTGTGAACCGGGTTCATCTTCAACAGCAGCTCGCTCTTGTTGCTCAGATCCTCCTGTTGGTAGTCGTAGTCAACGCCTTTCTCGGCGAGTGCGATCATGGCCCTCATGCCGTACATGCTGGGCCAGCTAGTCAACAGCTTCACTTCTTTTCCCATTTGCAGATTCAAATCTGTATTTCTTTCTTTGGAACTAATTAAAGATCGAGGTTTTGTTTCAGAGATGAGTGCTTGTCGAACGAGGTGTTGTTGGTATTTATAAGGTGTGGGTGGGGGTACCAAAGCGACGTCGTTTCATCAACCGAGGTCACTCGTTACGTCACCTACCGTTATTTACTTATTTAAATACCATACCTGACTTACCTCCACTAATTTTACTTTAATCGCATACCTGATTTGAGTTTTCGAGATTGGACCACATAAGTTTAAAGTCGATTTGTATTGGTTAATTATTTTATTTGTTGTAAAATCACATTTTTAGTTTTAATAGTTTCTCTTATATGAAGAGTATGTTTTTTAATCGTACATTATTTATATTTTGTAATTTGTACGTTCATCTCTCAAATCTTACCGAGGACTCTGGATAATGCAACTTCATTATATTTTTAATTTTGTAAACCAATAAATTTATTTGTGGTTAGTGAAGCAAGGTCACCGATTACGGGCCTGATTAGTTGCAAGGGATTGGGTTTTTTAGATTTTGAGTAGTACTTACAATTTGTACGTGTGTTTAGTATTAGTTTTGTAAAACTAATACTAAATAAAATTATGAGACTCAGACGTGGAGGGGATACACGAACCTAAAACCAATTGACGATATGAAGGGTGGTTTTACACTTATATGTTATTATATTGTCGATGTACGACATTACTACACTCTAACACTATCAGACACTTCTAATAGCATTAGCATAAACTTGATCGATCATAGATAAACAATTTTGACATGACATTAGAATATGCGTACAGGAATGATTATATGGATATGTCAGATAAGTGATTCTTTCATGTACAATTCTATAACGATATAATTGGGTTAAATAAACTATTTTTTAAATAGATTTTTGTTTTGTACCCGCTCTAATTTTACCCATATTTACTAAATGAGTTTATGACAAGGTACTTTTAATATATTATAGTGATAAAAGACCTATTTAGTCATTTTATCCTTTTTGTAATTGCACAACCGATTTGTTGCCGGTTAGGGTTCATCCAATGATTTTCATATTGAAATTTACAAATTAGTATATATTTCTGCCGAAAGCTAATGTAAAAACTGGCATATGTGCGCAAGGAAGTTCAATCTCCAAAATGTTTGCATATTGTTAATGGCTCTTATTCTTTTCTATTTTTCCTTTCTCCTCTTTCCTCTGTTTTTGCATACAGTATTTTCTATTGATCTCTCTTTTGTTGCACACAAATAGGCTCGTGTCAATATAACTAGCAATGTTGTCCATTTCAATCACTTGGTCATACAAAAAGCAATGTTGGTTGCATTTAGCATAGGAAATTGTTTCATATTTCCTTCAATGTGTCCTTATAGAAAACGTAAGAGATATATTTGAATACAGAGAATCGATTGTATTACTTTGTTATCTAATGTCTGTTTACAAAGGAAATACATATATACTGAATAAACCGACAACTATGAGTAAATCATGGATATGATTGGTATTCTAAAGATAAACTCTCCTATTATAAAAAGATAATAGCGATATTATCTTAAAAGACATGGAAAGCTAAATAAAATGTATTTGTATGTTAATACTCCCCCTCAAGTAGGGTGTATGTTGATGACACTCAACTTGGATAAAAGATTTTGGAAGACCTTTGGGCCGAGAGACTTGGTTAATAGGTCGGCAGGTTGATCCTTGGTTCGGATGTGCAATGTGCGGATGTGACATTGTTGAACCTTGTCTCGAATGATATGACAATCGATTTCGATGTGCTTTGTCCGTTCGTTGAATACCGGGTTAGGGGCGATGTGGATGGCTGACTTGTTGTCACAAAAGAGAGTAGCCGGTTGTGAGGTAGTGGCGTTGAGATCATTTAGCAATGTGTGTAGCCATGTTATCTCGCAACATGTGGTCACCATAGATCGTTATTCGGCTTCGGCATTGGATCGACAGACGGTGCCTTGCTTTCTAGTATTCCAAGAGATGGGTGCTCCTACTAAGAAAATAATGTATCCAGTGGTGGAGCGGCGAGTGTCACGGCAACGTGCCCAATCGGCGTCGCAATAGGTGGTTAGGATGGCTATTACTAGGAAGAAAAATGCATTGTCCAGGCGTGCCTTTTATGTAACGGATGACATGATGTGCGGCATTGAGATGCGGTTGTCTTGGATTGGACATAAATGACTTAAGATGTGAACATCGTATACTAGATCCGGGCGGGCTATAGTGAGGTAGATGAGACGCCAGACTAGGCGTTGATAAATAGATGGATCCGGAAGGAGAGCGCCATCTCTTTCAGTGAGGACGAGATTCTGCTCTAACGGAGCGGTGACTAGTTTTGCACCAAGGAAACCGGTGTGGTCGAGAATTTCTAGAGCATATTGGGTTGAGAAATTGTAATCCCTTGGTGTGAGCGTGCAACTTCGATGCCAAGAAAATATTTGAGAGGTCCCATATCTTTGAGCTTGAATTGGGTGGCAAGAAAGTGTTTGGTAGCTTTGATGTCCTGCAAATTAGTTCCTGTTATAATAACATCATCAACATAAATTAAAAGGATAGTACACATACAGTGGTGTTGTTTATTGAAGAGAGAGTAGTCGGCCCAAGATTGTCGGAAACCAGCTTGTTTGAGGAAGGTAGAGAGCTTGAGAAACCATTGGCGAGAGGATTGCTTTAGCCCATATAACGACTTATGGAGTTTGCAAACTCTCGTCTCCCCCTATCGATGGAATCCGGGTGGCAATTTCATATAAACGTTTTCCAAAATAACATTGTTGATGAAGGCGTTATTGACATCAAGTTGGTGTAAATGCCATCCACGAGCAGTTGTCATACTTATGAGGACTCAGACCGTTCTGAGCTTGGCAACGGGGGCAAACGTATCTCGATAATCCACTCCTTCGATTTGACTATACCCTTTTGCGACGAGTCGTGCTTTGTATCGCTCAATCATCCCGTCAGGTTTATATTTGATTTGGTATACCCATTTACATCCGATGGGATGTTTGTTGGGCAGTAGCGGTACTAGACTCCATGTATTGTTCTCTTCAAGAGCCTTAATTTCTTTGGTCATTGCGTCCCTTCAATTGAGCGATTTATTTCCTTGTAAAAAAGTCCTTGGTTCTTTCTCGAGCATAATGTTAGAAATAAAATATTTATAAGTTCGGGAAAGTTTGTTATAAGATAAGACATTGGTTAAAGGGAAAGCCTTACTAGAAATTATACTATTTAAGGACGATGATTGGGTTCTCAAACGAGATGGTAGGGTGGCTTCCACATGAAAATCTCGAAGGACATTTGTAGGTTTTGTGGATCGAGAAGAGCGTCGAGGTTCTACTGGAGGTGGAGGAGGCGGTTCCAAATTAGTTTCAGTTGGAGTGTCAATGTCATTTGGTGGATTGGTTTGATCGGACTCCATAATTGGCTCAACATCATTGTTGGAAGCGTTTGAAATTGGAAGTGGATCATCATACATGGCGTTGGAAAATTGAAAATTTGAGAGTGGAAAATCTTGGTTATTTTGGGACAAATTTTTAAAGTTTGAAAAAGGAAACTCGTTTTCAAAGAAAAGCACATCTCTTGAAATAACAGCTTTCTTATTCGTAAAATCATAAAGTTTGTACCCTTTGGTACCGGGTGGGTATCCAATAAAAATGCACTCAATGGATCGCGGTTCAAATTTGTTTGGACGTAGTGGGTGAGTTGATGCGAAACATTTGCACCCAAAAACGCGTAAGTGAGAATAGAGAGGTGGTTTACAAAATAGTTTTTCAAAAGGAGTTTTGTTTTGCAAAGTTCGACTAGAAAAACGATTGATTAAATAAGTGGCAATGAGAATAACATCTCCCCAAAAGACTTAGGTAAATGAGATTGAAAAAGGGGTGCACGAGCAACATTTAAGAGATGTCGATGTTTGTGTTCAGCGACACCATTTTGTTGTGGTGTGGTTACACAACTAGTTTGATGTAAATTCCCTTAGAAGCGTAAAAATCAAAGCATTTAAATTTGGGATCATTGTCACTACGAATTATTTCAATGCGTTTATCAAATTGTGTTTCAATGAAAGTAACAAATTGAAGAATAAGAGGTCGAACCTCGGCTTTTGTTTTCATAAGATATATCCATGTAAATTTGGAAAAATCGTCCACAATGGTTAAAAAATATCGTGCTCCTATTAAAAAATGAACATGATAACCTTCCCAAATGTGCATATGAATAATATCATAACATGAAGATCTAAAAGAAGTACATATTGAAAAAGGATTCCGAGTCTGTTTGGCCAATGGACAAACGGAGCAAGCATGTTCAAACAAAGTTTTATTTTTGAAAATTGGAATTAAAGATTATAGTTGCGGTGATGGATGGCCAACCCGTTGATGCCAAAGGGAGCCCGAGGTGGTGATGTTGCAAGAATTGGGCATCGGTTGGGATTTAACGAAGTATAGTCCTTCTCGTTCAGAGGCAGTCCCAATCATCTTCCCCGTGTGTAGGTCCTGAATCACACAAATTGTTTCAGAAAAATGGTAGCATAGAAGTGTTCTTGAGCCAATTTGCTAATTGAAACAAGGTTAACAGAAAACTCAGGAACACAAAGCACATGAAAAATTTTAAATTGAGACGTGAAGGTAGCGGTTCCAATATGCGAAACCTTATAAGACTTGCCATCATGTAAATGGACAAAATGAGTTTTAGTCGGTTTATAAGTATCCAAAAATCGAGTATGATATGTAATATGATCACTAGCTCCGCTATCCATAATCTAAGTATTATAAGGATAAGAAGATTGAATTTGTAAGTTACCCGAGAAGTGATCATAGGTAGGAGGATTACCGACGTGATTTGCAGAAGCGTATTGAAGGGAGTTGGTCGATCTAGGAGGTTGTTGGGAGACTAAAGACTGAAAATGGAGTCGTTGGAGCAAGTCCAACACGTGCTGGTAGTCGGTGGATTGCGATTGGATGGTTGTCGAAGCGCCGGTGTGGTTGATATTGGAATTCGGTTGGCCCCCTGCCATAGATCTCTTGCTTTTGCGGCAATAGTCGATGTTATGTCCCTTGTTATTGCAAAAGTTGCATGACAGATGAGCACGACACTTTGATTATTTATGTTGCACTTCTCACAATATTTGGCATCACCACCTGTTGAATTTGGATTTTGTCGCTTGACCGAGAATGCAGTGGTCTCGAGTGTCGCATGTTGTTTAGAGAACTTGGTCTGCTGCTCTTGTCGAAGCACCATAGAGTAAACTTTGTTCGGATCAGGGAAGGGGTTCATGGCGATTATGATGCTTCAAATCTGCCCGTACTCAGTCCCATAAAAAATTTCATCGACTTTTGATTGTTGATGAAACTTTTGATATCAGGAGCAACCGAACAGGAACACGACGCAAGGGTTGTGAGAGCATCTTTCTCATCCCAAAGGGATTTGAGATTGGTAAAGTATGTTTTAACAGATTCAGCCCCTTGCTCACATTCTTGAATCTGTTTTTCAATCTGAGTGTGAGAATACCAATCTAAGAGTTTGAGCCAAATACCTCGGGCATCTTTACAGTGAATGACACTTTTGGAGATTTCCTTAGACATTGATCCAAGGAGCCAAGTCTTGACTTAGACATTGCATCGTTCCCATTGTAATGCTTCGATAGGATTGTTGTTTGGTTTAGAGAGCGAGCCATCTACGAATCCGGCCTTGTTCTTAATCGTAAGGGTCGTCATCATGGAGTGCTTCCATGTTATGTAGTTATCTTCCACCAATGGTTGAGACACCAGGATGGCACCCGGTTGGTCGGAATGATGGAGAAAGAGAGGGTGATTCGATTTCTCTCATGGCTCGGAACGTGTTGCTTCCACTATAGTTGGGTCGATGTCCGGCATGAGAAATATTGAGGCGGATCGACTTGTATTAACCTAGAAAGCTCCGATAAACTCTCCTATTATAAAAAGATAATTGTGATCTTATCTTAGAAGATATGGAAAGCTAAATAAAAGGGATTTGTATGTTAAGTGAACTAGTTGATACTTAACATATGAACATATCCAAATGGGGTTTATTTAGTTTTTTCAAAGTGCTTATTGTTAACTTAATTCGGTTTAGAAATTGCAGAAAAAGAGTGTGCTCGTGAACTGACTACAAGCTCTATGAGGATAGTTAGGCAGTATGATACGGTTCTGCAGTAATCTATAGCCGACTATTGATTTGTCAATTACTGAATTGAATACAAAACTGAGGATTCATCTTCGCAGATGACCTGGGTGCTGAGATCGTGATGTTTGAAGCCTTGGATAAGGTTGAAAAGGATCTGAAAAAGCTTCTTCTGATAAATGAAAAGGAATGGAGCTTCTCATGGTAGAATTCGAAAATATGAACAAGAACTAAGTGCTTCTGTACTGTGATTGTCTAAGAACAAGGATAAATTTAGTATTTTTAGTCTATATTTCTTAATGATCTTAAGCAGATTCCATCACTATGAGATGTCACTTCACTTTCCTGTTGAAACATAATTATCTGTTGAAACAAACAATCTCATCCGAAACCTTTCTTTTTCAAATGCCATGAATCTATGAGCTATCTATCGAATTGAACCGTTGCAAAACAAAAGAGGAAACCCCAAATCACTAATGGGCCGTCTGTACTTGAATTCAACAGTTCCGACTAAAGATATTTGACGTAATCAGTGACCACTCTTCACCACAAATTTGGAATTAACTCCCAACGATCTCATTTTAATAATTTTCTTTGCTATTTTCCACCAATAGCTATCATTATTCATATTCCTTAAAGATAATTTAAAGTATTGAATATATTTCTTAAAATCAAGAGAATTAGATGCCGGAGCTGTAAAGCTCAAAAGTTCTCCAAACGTAAGTTACGTAACCAGTGACCTCGGTCCATTAAACGACACCGCTTTGGATAACCACAATCCCCCAAACCCTATTAATACCACCACCTCAAATTACAAGCACTCATCCCACACATACCAACTTTATTAAGTTCCAAAGAAAGAAATATAGATTTGAATCTAAAATGGGGAATGAAGTGAAACTGTTGAGTAACTGGCCCAGCATGTACGCCATGAGGGCCATGATCGCACTCGCCGAGAAAGGCGTCGACTACGACTACCAGCCGGAGCCTCTCCCCAACAAGAGCGACCTGCTGTTGAAGATGAACCCGGTTCACAAGAAAATCCCGGTCCTGATCCACAACGGAAGGCCGGTTTGCGAGTCGCTGGTGATAGTGCAGTACATCGACGAGGTTTGGTCCGACAAGGCCCCACTAATGCCCTCTGATCCTCACCACCGAGCCCAGGCTCGCTTCTGGGCTGACTTTATCGACAAGAAGGTATCTTTATTTCATATATAAAATATCTAAACCAATAAAACAAAATATTGACTTGAAAAATCAGGTGGCGGACGCAGGACGGAAGATATGGGCAACAAAAGGAGTGGAAAAGGATAAGGCCAAGGCTGAGTTGATAGAGTCATTGAAAGTTCTAGAAGAGCAGGCGCTTGGAGACAAGCCCTTCTTCGGAGGCGACGAGTTCGGGTTCTTAGACGTGGCACTGGTCCCTTTCTACAGCTGGTTCTACACCTACGAGGTTGAAGGCGACTTTAAGGTAGAGGAGAAGCTTCCGAAGCTCGTCGATTGGGCCAAACGTTGTATGGAGCGTGAAAGTGTTGCTAAGACACTTCCTGACCCCCATAAGGTCCATGGCTTCGTCTTGGAGTTGAAGACGAGGTTGGGTCTCAACTGATCGATCGAGTATTTTGTTCAAGTACAAATAAAGAAACGCTATTGGTTGTAACTTGTATCTGTTTGTCACTTGGAAAGTAGATGTTGTAATTCCATTGTGCTCTGAAATAAATAAAGAAAAGTTGTTGGTTGTAACTTGTATCTGTTTATTCGAAGTGGCCAAAGTTCTTGACTACTCGATCTCATCTAGGAGCTTTTGGTTAAAGTCCTCTTTCATATAGTGCTAGCTCACCATCACAGGGTTTGTCTCCCTCCTCCCTTTTACCATCCTCTCATTATACTTTTCTTTTTACTCTTAACTTATTATGTTGAGCTCACTACTTACAATGAAGCTTCTAACGATCCTCAATGGGTAACGGCCATGTAAAAAGAGTATCAAGCTCTTCAAATTAATCACACGTGGAATCTTGTTCCTTTTCCTCTCACAAGAAACAATTGGTTGTAAATGAATTTTTAAGGTTAGCTCAAAGTTGATGGAAGTTTGGAGAGGTATAAATCCCGTATAGTTATTCGGGTTTTCCACAAAGGAAGTAATTGACTTCCATGATACTTTCTCCCTTGTAATTAAAATGAAGACGGTCAAAATTATCATTTCCATTTACGTTGATTCCAATTCTTGGTCTCCCCGTCAATTAGATGTCAACAATGTTTTTTTTTCCTGCACGGTGACCTTCACGAGGATGTTTATATGACACTTTTAATGGTTTATTTTTGGTCGGGTCGGCTTAAACGGGTATCAATTGTTCGAGTTAATGCCGGCTATTAGTTAGTCTCGTTCTTGGTTTACAATTTAGTTCGGTTTTCGGGTCATTCGGGTTCCGTTACTTAAGTTTTTAATGGCTTTAGGTAAATGTGTCAATTGGACGGGTCAATTAGGTCAGAATCGGGTCAAGTTATGTTCAAGCTGGGTCGAAACCGGGTTGGGTTGCTTCACATCTTGATTCGGGTCAGTTTTGACTTTTGGGTCGGGCAATTTGTAACAAACTACATAAAACCACCTCTTACTTTTAATAAACTACTAAAAACCACATCAATTTTAATTTACTTTTTTTTTTCATTTAACAACATCTTATATTTTATTTTCATTTAGCAATATAATATTTATAATACGTTAACAATTAACAACCTTATTAATATTCCATCTAGACTAATAGAACTAGGGGTATAGGCCCATGCTACGCACGGGTATTTCTAAAAGTGAATAAATAATTATTTTTAATTGATAACACCGATAAAATTATTTTTCTTAATTGTTTTAGCAAAAACCAACCAAAAATTAGTTTTATTTTCTCAAAACGATTGAGCTTTCAATATATTTATTGTATAAAGTATTTGCGAATCATTAAATACGCTAAGATTGAAAGTTCTGAGTTGATACTTAAAACTTAAATTATAAATATCGGTTTCAAATACATATTTTCTAATAAAGAGATATGTTTGATGATATTACAAAAAGTGTAACAAAATTTATTACAAAATTCTAATCTTATATGCATATAAATTTTAATTATAAATATTAGTGTAAAATACATATTTAGTATGAAGGAGTGTTATTAGATTACATTCATTGAGATAAAATCTATTGTAAGAAATTTTATTTTGCATATAAGTTAAAATTTGTAAATAATTTTTAAGTTTAAACACTTTTTTTTATAATTAATTTTAAACAAAAAAGTAAAGAGTGTGTTTGATTACATACATTAATTGAGACAAAATTTATTTTTAAAAAAGGAGTTAATAGATGTACTGGCGAAAATCTATAATTGTCACCCCAACTACGCTATTCGCGTGCGTAATTGTTAGGGTCCCCAACTACGCTTTTGGGGAGCGTAGTTGGAGTTCAAATAAAAATATCAACTACGCTCCCCAAACGAGTAGTTGATATTTTTATATTTTTTGGAACTTCAACTACGCTTCCCAAAAGCGTAGTTGGGGATCTTATCAACTACGCACGCGAAGTGCGTAGTTATGGTCACTAATAGAGATTTTCACCGGTACATTTAAAAATCACGTTAAAAAATTAGCTAAAGAATGTGTTTAATAACATGCATTAATTGAGACAAAACTTATTGCAAAAAATCACAATCTTACTTGTAGGTAGGATATCCAGTTTTCCCCCCAAATTTAATGCGTCCACCAAAAAGTAATTATTTACTTTGGGATATGAATTATAAATTTGAGATAATTAATTTGGGATACAAATTAATAAATAGGGTCCTATAAAATCCTTTGGAATCTTTGAACGTTCCTAACAAATCCTTATTTTTTTTTTTAATTAATTTGTTTATGATCAATAACCGTCATATCGTTAATTTAATTTAATATTAATCAACTATTACTTTCTTAAACTAGTGGGAAAAAAACAATATAAATTATTTGACACTTTATTTGAATGTAACACTTTATTCGAATGTAACTACTCATCCCATTTCACCGAATCGGATAATATAATCCGCGGATATTTGGTTGATCCGTTTGATCCAAATAAAATATGGTATGTGTAAACGATTTTAGTTGGATTGGATAATTATTTCGTAATATTTGTGTAATTTGTTTGATTGAAATGATTTTAGCCTGATCCGTTTGATTGGAAATGAAATTAACCGGATCTAGATATCCGACTAATCCGTTTGATCCAAATATCTAATGCGATTGATCCATTTAATCCATATATGATTTTTTGCTATTTTGTTTGTTATAAAATGTAAAATAAATATATCATAGTTAGTTAGTCACGTAACTTAATCCAAATGAAAGTGAAAATCATATAGTTGATATAAGTTATTTTTTAAACCTTATTTTTAAGACTTTAATACATATATTATCTATAGCACGATAAAAAAACGGTTAATACTTAAAGAATGTCATCATATACACTTATACCGTTATACTATGTTTTATGTCATACGTATACTTCAATACTTGTATAGAAAACTGAAAATTAAAGTTGGAAAATATTTTCAAAATTAGTTAGTAAACCATAAGTTAAAATCAAAAGTTATTTTAATGAGTTAAAGTCATTGTTACCTTGTCAGAGTTGAAGAATGTCATTATAAACTTATAACTATTGTATGATTTATGCAATATGTAATATGTATTTATGTATATATAAATAATATAGTAAATAAAAAACTTATCTTTAAAATGTCTATTCTTATAAATTATAGTATGAATTATGTATTTATGTGAAAACGCTTCTACTCGGTTTGGATAATTATCCGCGAATATTTGAGTGATTTGTTTGATCGAAATTATCTTTAACCGGATATGGATATCCGACTTATAGTATGAATTATGTAGTATGTCATTATAGACTTATAATATAAACTACTAGTATGGATTATGCCATTATAGACTTATCGGGTTACTTCGGGCAATCAGGTCATTCGGGTCGGGTTACTTCGGGTCATTTATTACTTCGGGTTAAATCGGTTCCTACCTAGTTGGTTTCGGGTATTATCTTTTTTATAATTTGCGGGTCAGGTCGGTTTCACGGGTCCGATCAATTCGCCAGGTCGGTTTTACAGTCCGGATTGACTTTTGAGAGCTCTAGTTTTAAAGGTACTATATAACTGCATTATGAACCATATAGACCATGAGATGCAACTAGCCTCACGTAGAATTTAACCTCTAACCCAATTCTTATCGAAATTGCTTTTTCACTCGTTCTCCTCTGGATAACATCAGCATCACGACTTTGCTAATGAGAGTTTGAGGCTGCAACTCTAATGACTTCTCCTGACCCTCACAATTTTCAGCTGTTATCTGATTTTTGTATTGATTTATTTTATTTGCATATTTAGCCTCAGTTTCAGGCATGTTCTGCATTTTGTAAACATATAAATATACTAGTTTTCTGTTTCATTTCTATTGTTTCATATTGGTTTTGTGTTAACTGGGGTTTAATGTAGTTTAGTTCAAACGAAAACAAAGTCTATCACCAATGCTAAGTTGGTCCAGTGGTTGTGGTGATAAACAAGTGCTTTTTGTATAGATATCTAAGAAGCTTTATAGTTAATTAACATTTGTAATATTAAAATTAACCCGTTGCAAAACAGAAGAGCAAAACCTCACACAATGGTACAAATCATTAATGGGCTGTCTGTACTTGAATTCAATTTTTTTTTTTATACATGGGTAACAGAATAAGGTGGATCAGTTCCTCAAAACTGATCGACCGAAAGCATCCTTGTGGACGAGGTCTTGAACATTTTCTGGAACAGCATTGACGTCCAGAACGCCATTGTGTCCGTACATGGCAATCATGTCCGAACATGGGTAAGAGAATAAGGTGGATCAGTTCCTCGAAACCGATCGACATAAAGCATCCTTGCGGATGAGGTCTTGAACATCTTCTGGAACAACATTGACTTCCAGAACGTCGTTGTGTCCGTACATGGCAATCTTGTCCGCAACCGAATTAATTTCCCTGTAAATATGTTGTGCTGAGGAGTAAGGGAATCGTGAGATAAGTTTGAGATGTCTGTGATGATGATGTCCAAATTTCATGACGGTTTCCAGACTCGATTAATAGATTGTCTCTTCATTCATAATAAAATTCACTCATTTTGCCTTTTGAAAGCCCTTTCTCAACACGAGTACTTCTATTTCTAAAATTGATTCGACATTACATCTGCCGCCTCCTATCGTTTTGAGATCAATAGTTGGCCGATGGTCCACGTACATACCAAACATATTTGACGTAATCAGTGACCTCTCTTCACTATAGATAATTTTGTTTGCTATTTTCCACCAATAGCCTTCAATATTCATATTCTGTAAAGATCAACAGTTTTCCAAACATGAGTGACGTAACCAGTGACCTCGGTTCATTAAACGACACCGCTTTAGATAACTCCAAATTCCACCACACCCTATAAATACAAACACCTAAATCCACAACCACTCATCACACACATATCAACTTAAAGTTCCACAGAAATTTAGATTTGAATCTGCAAATGGGGAAAGAAGTTAAGCTGTTGAATAACTGGCCTAGCATGTACGGCATGAGGGCCATGATCGCACTCGCCGAGAAAGGCGTCGACTACGACTACCAGCCGGAGCCTCTCCCCAAGAAGAGTGACCTGCTGTTGAAGATGAACCCGGTTCACAAGAAGATCCCGGTCCTGATCCACAACGGAAAGCCAGTTTGCGAGTCGCTGGTGATAGTGCAGTACATCGACGAGGTTTGGTCCGACAAGGCCCCACTTATGCCCTCTGATCCTCACCAACGAGCCCAGGCTCGCTTCTGGGCTGACTTTGTCGACAAGAAGGTATCTTTATTTCATATATTGGTCCTTAAAATATATAAAAACCTTAAAAACAAAATATTGACGTGGCATAAATTTTGGGTATAGGTGGCGGACGCCGGACGGAGGATATGGACAACAAAAGGAGAGGAACAGGAGAAGGCCAAGGCTGAGTTGATAGACTCGTTGAAGATTCTAGAAGAGCAGGCGCTTGGAGACAAGCTCTTCTTCGGAGGCGACGAGTTCGGGTTCGTAGACGTGGCATTGGTCCCGTTTTATTGCTGGTTCTACACCTACGAGGTTGAAGGCAACTTTAAGGTTGAAGAGAAGCTTCCAAAGCTCATCGATTGGGCCAAACGCTGTATGGAGCGTGAAAGCGTTGCTAAGACACTTCCTGACCCACATAAGATCCATGGCTTCGTCTTGGAGTTGAAGGCGAGGTTGGGTCTGAACTGATCGATCGAGTTACGTACGCATTTATCTAGATTATGTACTTGATGTTTGGATGGAGATGTTCATTTTGTCATGTGATCGAGTTTTTTTTGTTCAAGTACAAATAAAGAAACGCTGTTGGTTGTAACTTGTGATTCCATTGTGCTCTGAAATAAATTGAAGAAATCATCGGAGATACACTTTAGCCACTGAAGATCTGATTTTGCTTTAGATATTTTTGCAAGACCAACAGATATTCGACTCCGTTGAGATCAATCACCTCTGCTTCTCGTTGATGACCTTTCGCCTTCTGTATTTAATTTTACCCTTTACAAATCATTTTTATACTGTTTTAATTGATGGTTGATTAGCAAATTTGTTTTCATTATAAAAAACGGTTATTAGATCAATTTCATAAAAATAATTTCTTCGAAAATTTATAAATTTTGAATAGTCCAATGTGTTATTAAATTAAACAGTTACAAATAAAAGAAGATGAAACCTCACACAAGTCCAAATCAATAGACTATTTGTTCTTGAATTCAACTTGATATTCCTAATAGTCTTTTTCTCGTGTGTGTAAATTTAAGAAGTCTCTTTATGGTATTAAACATACGTTCAAACAATGGTTCCATCGTCTTACAACGGTCTTCCAGATCATGTGTTCAAACAATTTAAGAATGATTTCTCCTTGTAATAATGTCCATATTACCGTTGTTGTAATCTATGTAGATGACCTTTTTAATAACGGATTCCAATCATACATATATATATTTCTAATATGAAAGCTTATCTTGACCACACTTTTGGTGTCAAAGATTTCGGTCTCCTACATGTTTTTCCTTGGAATTGAAGTTGTTCATATCTCTTCTATCATTATACTCATTTAGGAAAAACATCCTTCATGAAGTGGTTGTGCCTTTGGCCAAACCTACTTCTACACTTCTTCCTCTTCGGCTCAAGCTTTTACCAAATGATGGACCACTCGTTTAAGATACTTCTAATTATAGATCCCTTGTTGACACGACGAGAAATTTCTAAAAAAAAATACAAAAAAGTAGTAGTAATGATTAAAAAACGCCGTTGCCAGGGATCGAACCCGGGTCACCCGCGTGACAGGCGGAAATACTCACCACTATACTACAACAACTTGAATATTTGTGTTTTCTAGATATTTATCTAAAAACATCGGCAACATACCAAAGAAACCTTCACAAGACATATGTTATAAGCCAACAAATTTTAAAGAAACCTGTTATTATCAAGCTTAGAACATTATTTGAAATTTGGTCGGAGAATATTTAGCAACCTAACATATATTTCATATTGTATCTACTTCAATATTTAATATTCACATTATTCGTATAACATTAATATTTGATACAATACACATTTAGATTTTATACCGTTTATAATTTAATGTGGTTGAAGGCTACTCCATACCAGCCCCCTTCACATCTCTGCAACCAGGCTGCAGGAATTGCGCTTTGGGCGATAGTTCTTCGGCGCATTTTGGCAAAATTTGGAAAACAAAAGGGAATACTTCAACGGTGGTAGCACTGCTCGAACTGCCACCGCTCGATTCGCCATCACATATTCAATTCCGCCAAGGCCAGTCACCTTTTTCTCGTTGATGCCCTTTCGTCTTCCGTTTGGTTTCTCTCTTACGCTAGGTTATTTATTTATCTAATTTATCCTTTTTATAATCCATATTAAAATAATATTTAATTTTATCGTTACAAATCTTTTTTTTACAATTAATTAATGTTTGATGATCAAATTCTTTTCAAAATTTTCAACTTCTATGAATATGTAAATGTATCTATTAAATTAAACCATTACAAAACAAAGGATGAAACCTCACACACAAGTACAAATCACCGAGGACTATTTGTTCTTGAATTCAGCGTGATATTCCTAAGCGTCTTTATTATGTGTGCTTGCTTAAGAACGCGTTATATGGTCTTAAACATACCTCCAAATAAAGGTTCCATCGTCTTATAATTGTCTTCCTAGATCATGGGTTCAAACAATATAAGAATGGTTAGTTCTTGTAATAATGCACATATTACCATTGTTGTAGTTTATGTAGATGACCTTTTTAACCACTTGTCAAAGTCAAATGCAGACGGATCGGTAGAGCGGGGGTTGTGTGCATACGAGCACACATGCGCATTAGGTTCATGCCTAGCACATAAACCCGATGAGGTTCGATCCTAAAAACCAATTGGCAATAGGAGGAGTAGCCCACCGACCTTATATACTAGGCTCGGAGTGTTCCACAACTTTCGATGTGGGAACTTATTATCTCCAACACGCCCCCGCAGGTACAACTAGCTAGAGGATATAGACCGAGTTGCACTTGTCCACATGTTAGGATCGCGAGCCGAATAAAGGTCAATCACTCTGATACTATGTCAAAGTCCGATGCAAACGGACCGGTAGAGCGGGGGTCGTGTGCATACGAGTGCACATGTGCATTAGGCTCAAGGCCAACATATAAATCTGGTGAGGTTTTATCCTAAAACCAATTGACAATTGAAGTAGTAGTCGACCGACCTTATATACAAGGCTCGGAGTGTCAACAACTTTTCGATGTGAGAAGTTATTAAATATCAAAGATGTTGGTCTGGAGAATTGAAGTGGTCCATGTATATGCTATTAGTGTACTCATTCACAGAAAATTCACTCTTGAGCTCCTTCGTGAAGTGACTGTGCCTTTGGCCAAACCTACTTCTACTTCTACACCTCCACTCCAACTCAAGCTCTTACCTAATGATGGACTACTCCTTCTAGATGTTTCTATTTACAGATCCCTTGTTGGCAAGCTTAAAATTTTCTAGAAAATGCAAAAACGTAGTAATAATGATACAAAAAACGTTGTTGCCAGGATCGAATTTGGGCACCCGCATGATAAGCGGGAATACTCGTCACTATACTACAACGACTTAGATGTTTATATTTTCTAAAAATTTACATGAAAAACCGTAACAAAATGCAAACACCTTCCCAAGACCTGTTATAAGCCAACAAATTATGCAAAAACATTGTTATTATCATACTTAGAACTTTGTTTGAGATTTGGATGGAGAATATCAAGTGACCTAACATATATTCTATATCTTTCCATACAAAATCTAGGAAACACAAGAGGAATACTTCTACGCCGATAGTTGTTAACTTTTTCTTATATCCGTCCCGGGACCAAATGACATGGGGGCACACGTTCAGTGAACCACACATGCAAGCACACGAGGTTCCATCCTAAAACCAATTGACAATCGGAGGAGTAGCCCGGTGCTTATATGGTAGTATCACTTGATTGTGTGTTATCGATGTGGGATACTTTTCCCAACATTTCAACACTCCTCCTCAAATGATAACTACCTGAACTAGTTAACATTTGACACATTTTTCTTTCCCGGGTCGAGCATCTCATTCTCTTTTTAGCTCGCACACAATTTCTTTTTTGGCGGGTTTCACATCCCATTCTTTTTTAGCTAATCCCCGAAGTCAGGAAATCGAACCCGGATCAAAACCTTGTTTTGATACCATGTTAATCCATGAATGGAAACTGAAGAACAATTCAACGAGAGAGAGAGAGAGAGAGAGAGGATGTTTTGAATGCAACCAAAAGTAAATCTGTTGTATTAATTTCTTCAGCTTTATACACAAGTTGCTTACATTTCTGTTATAGAATTGAATGGTTCTAAGAGTGTCATCTCCCCCCCCCCCCGCGCGCGCGCGCGCAAGCTTGGGGAAGGAGAGGATCGAGTCATGCCAAGCTTGGAAAGAAGCACATCTTAATGCTGGGAGGGTACAATTTTAGTGAAGATATCATCTTGTTTAGTAGAGGTACGTGTGAATCAAACACATGATTGCCTGCTATTTGAATATCCGATTAATTGTCACAATATAGATGAACGGGAGTGGTAGTAGAGACACCCAAATCATTGAGGAGACGAACAAGCCATGTTACCTCCGTAGCAACACATGTCATGGCTCTATATTCAACCTTAAAGGAGCTTCGAGAGACAGTACCTTGCTTCTTTGATTTCCAACTAATAGGTTACTGACCAAGGAGGATTACAAAGCCTCCCACAAAACATCGATAAGAAGGACATGCAACCCAGTTTGTGTATGCCAAAAGAGTAGGAGCATCACTGCCATTAAGTAATATACCATCTTCAATTGTACCTTGTACATAACAAAGAGTATGATGGAGAGTATGAAGATGAGAGCTTCTTTGTGCTTGCATGAACTAACTAAGATAATGTACAACATAACATGAATCTGGAAATTTCCCTACTAAGAAGTGATAAACAGAAACATCTCAGATAATATCACCATCTTCTTCCTTTGATACTTCCATCTTCGTACCTTCTTCCACAACTTCATCTTTCACAACTCCTCTTACATGTAATCATACCAATCCGCTTTCCACTTTTCCCCCATCACCCCCTCCTTTGCCTCGTACAACATCTTTATCATCTCCTATACCTTCACAACCTAATTCTTCTCTACCAATATCCCAATCTCTTGTACCACCTCGACATTCCACTCCACATCAAACTCCACCTTACCTTCGTGACTTCGTTTGCAACTATGGGCCAAACATCTCCTTCTCTTTTTAGCTCCCCCACAATTTCTTTTTCGACGGGTTTCACATCTCATTCTCTTTTAGTTAATACCCGAAGTCAGGAAATCAAACCCGGATCAAAATCTTGCTCTGATACCATGTTAATCCATGAATGGGAAACTGAAGAATGATTCAAGGGAAGAGAGAGAGAGAGGAGAAGATAGGAGAGAGACGATGTTTTGAATACAGCCAAAAGTAAATATGTTGTGTTAATTTCTTCAGCTTTATACACCGGTTTGTTACATTTATGTGACAGAAATGAATGGTTCTAAGAGTGTCATCTGACACGCTATCCTTGTCAATAGCGCTTTTCGAACCGGCACCACACTGCTTGATTCACCTCCGTAGATTTCGCCTTCTTCTCGCCAATGACGTTATGTCTTGTTTCTGCCTTCTTCTCTTATGAAATCGTGAAAACAATTTGTATGAAACGAAATAAAATTTTAATTCTTCCACTAGGTCAACTTTTCAAATGTTCCTTTTTTTTTATAACCCATATTGAAACTTAGTTTGGCTCATGAAGTTGAAAATTAACTTCATGGTGAAGTTGAGCCAATCTCCACCCTTAATTAAAATAAAGGGTTGAGATTAATTTTAATTAAATAAAAAAAATAAACATATCTTCCCAAATCAGTCTCCCCCTCTCTCTCGAATACGACAGTTTGGCTCAAATTTTCTTCGTCTCCCCATTCTTTAAATCGACTTGTGGCGAAGTTGTTTTTCTTCATCAAATCGTTTAGCAGTCTTCATCACACTTTAATTTTCTTCGTCTCAACATTCTACCACAGGTAACACCATTCTTCTCCTCTTTTCCTCCTTCTAAACTCGATTTTAAGATTAAAAAGAAAGAAACAGGAATGATGCAGAGCTTTCATCTACATGATCCTCTTTTTTCATCCTTCTAAAATTGAGTCGTATAGCTTTCATTGATTGATTTAAACTGAATTGGAGGAACTAAGGGTGCCAAATTGGTTGTAGTTTATATATTGAGTATGATGCATATCAACTGTTTGATATAATGTTTAGTAGAACTATTGAAATTGGAGTGAGAGTTAGTAGTAGTCTAAGTAGTTACTGAGTTCCTTTTCTCCACACCCTCTGATTGGAACTATTTTTTTGTGTGTCAAATTGGTTACTACGTTCCTCTTTTCCCCACCCTCTGATTAGTTGTTGTTTATACTCAAAGTCTGAGTAGTTATTGAGTCTTGTGCCAATTTACAGGTTCGGTATATTTCTGCACAAAATTAATCAGTATGAGTCTTGTGCCAATTTACAGGTTTCCTAAAGTGCAATTTTGGGATCTGATGTGCTGTAATATAATTTTGTTTTTGTAAAATGGTGAAAATTTGGAAAACACGAGTGCGTGTTGCCCAACATTGCAGGCTCTGAATCTAATATCTTGCAAATAATTCTGAACAAGTCTTATGGATATTTGTTTAGCTTATTAGCTCAAATGTAAGAGCAATGTGCTTACGCACAAAGATATAGGTTCGAATCCTATATAGGCTAATTTTTGTGATGTTATGTGTCTTTAGTTCCATTTTGCAGCCTTGAGTACACTACTATGTGTGATGAGAAGGCATCGATAAATACATTTAAGAGAGCATGAACAATATCTACAGAGCATTCACTCCAGCTACTGTGTTGAGCCTCCCAAGAAACTGAATACATAATTGTTACAATTAGGGTCACTCCTCTACCATCATTTTCTCTATGCTGTAATAGTGATTGTTACAATTTAGGGTCATTCCTATTTAGGTTCTCGTTATTATGTATGTTAAATTTGATTACATATCCAACTGATCACCAGCCTGGGGTGCCTGGAATTTGTGATCGACGGACTGGTAAGTCGGTACTCATGTGCCTTGTTATTATGAACAATAAAGAAGCAACAACTATGCATAAAAAAAATTCATAAGCTGGTTCTATTGATGATTGTGGCATTGCAGTAGCTCAAAATTTTTTAACATTGGAACTTTATAACCAAGTTCATCAATAATGTACTTTGTGCATAAAGTGCACACATCTAGTTTTGAGAATTTTTCAGCGGAATAGTGATTGCCCGTCTTGCTTTTGATTTCCTTGATTATTAAAACTTAAACTTCAAAAAGAAGACATTGCATTTACATGTTAGCCTCGTGCCTTCAAAATTGCCCGTCTTGCTTTGCCTCATCTTCATAGGCAATAATGATGGAAACAATAATTAAATAGGCTTTCATTCTGAGAAATTGCTACATTCAATATCTTGTGTGCATTCATGTTAATCTATATGTTCATGTGAAAACATGTAGAAAGCGAGTCCATTGATGAATATTGTGTGGCTAGTCAACTGTGATTGTTATTTCTGTACAGGAGAAGAAAAAAAAAACCATTCCCATGATCACAAATACAGGTTGTGTATTTACTTCTTTAGTTTTGGTGTCCCTTTCCTAAATAGATGAGTTGTTGACTGTCTATGCCCAACTTAAAGTATTAAAGATAAATTGATACTGGCTAGGCATTTGAAGAACGGATTGCTCCATGGCTTTTAGGTGTTATGCTCCCTTTAGGAACTTTTTTGTTTGAAACTGAACAATGATTGTTACAATTTAGGGTCATTCCTCTACCATCATTTTCTCTATGTTGTAATAATAGTGATTTTTACAATTTATGTGTTCAGTTTCATGGGAGGCTCAACACAGTAGCTGGAGTGAATGCTATGTAGATACTGTTTATGCTCTCTTAAATGTATTTACCGATGCCTTCTCATCACGTATAGTAGTGTACTCAAGGCTTCAAAATGGAACTAAAGACACATAACATCACAAAAATTAGCCTATATAGGATTCGAACCTATATCTTTGTGCGTAAGCACATTGCTTTTCCATTTGAGCTAATATGCTAAAAAAACAATTTACTCGTGTATATGCAATGAAATTAACATACATAATAACGAGAACAACACTCCAAAGACATCAGTCTCTGAAGCACAACCACAAACTGATCACACACACGGTCAACAATATTAATAGACAATCTAATCTCACAAAAGATAATGGAATTAGCTTCTGAAAAAAAGATAGAATAATGATCCTAACGAGAACAACAATCCAAAGACCATCATCAGAGAAGGAGAACACTTCCTAAGCGCCTAAAGCATCAGTCTAATTCACAAACTGGAAATTGGATAATGAGAGAGATGGCCTAATGCCTTTATTGCTACTTGCTTAGGTCACCAACTTGACGATTCAGTTAGACTCTTAACACACCCTAACCATTTAATTCTAGACTATTCAGAATTTCAAATATAGTCTTGATTCTTCTAGCAATCACCATCCATGTGCCTAAGACAGAACCAACAAAAGAGTATCGGCTCTTGTAACTCAAGTTGCATTAGAACTTCTCAATGGTAGAAATGAGAAGTTTTCTTCTTCTTTTTTAGATGTTAACAAGGTAAAAAAAACATCATATGAAACAATAAAGAATGGAAGAAATGGGTCGCCATTGGCGGATAATGTACATATCATATATTTGCATTTCATCTGTTTATACAGAATTCAAAGGAACAACTTGTGAGGGATAATTACTTCTGTTACACGATGAATTGTTGCCTACAACAAACAAGGATGAGACAAAGATCGAAGATCACATAGGAAAAAAATTATAGCTAATGAATATAAGGATAGACTTTTTAGTTCTATTAGACATTATATCGAACAGTTGATATACATCATGCTCAATGTAAACCACAATGAGTTGGGCACCCTTTGTTCCTCCACATCAGTTCAAATCAACCAGATAAAGCTCTACAAATCGAGTTTAGAAGGAGGAAAGAAGAGGATGCTGCAACTATACCTAATTCGAATTTAGAATTCATAAAAAGAGGGGAAGAAGATGTTTATTTGGAGAGATATGCTTACCAATAGTGTTAATGACTTCTTCATCAAACTGCAATCCTGGCGCCAGAAATTTTGTGTAACTTGAGTTCCTCGTTCCTCTTTTGCTTTGAAGCGATATGCACCCGTCTACTTCCTCCTTCCTCATTCGCTTTGGAGAGATATCAACTAAACGTGGAGAGAGATATGCTTTCCTTTTTGTTTAATTAAAATTAATTTTAAATTATTCTCAAACCTCTGGAGATTGATTGAACTTCACCATGAAGTTGATTTTCAACTTCATGGGAGCCGGACCGATTGTTACAAATCGTTTTTCTTAAATATATTAGTGGCCGATGAGTCTAATTTGCTTTCATTATCGCAAAACAAATTTAATAAACGAATTCTCTTGAAAATAATTTCGCTGTAAATGTTCAACTTCTGTGAATAGTTCAATCTATCTATTAAAATCCAGACACCGCAAAACAAAAGAGGAACACAGGTCCAAATCACTAATGGACTGCCTGTTCTTGAATTCAACTGTTGACTGATGGTCCAAATACTAAACATACTTGACGTAATCACTGACCTTTCTTCACTAAACCTATTTTTTCCAAACTAATTTAAAACAAGAAATTGAAAGATAAATTTGGAATTAACTCACTACCATCTCATTTTAATAGTAGTCTTTGATATTTTCCACCAATAGCTTTCAATATTAAGTATTAACTTTAGCCAATTACGTGACGTAAGCAGTGACATCAGTTCATTAAACGCCATCACTTTGGATAACCATTAACCCCCCAAACCCTATAAATACCAACACCTCGATCAACAAACACTCATCTCCTCAACTCAGCTCTCAAACAAAAGCCCTTTAAGAAATTCAATTTTGAATCTGCAAATGGGGACAGAAGTGAAACTGTTGAACAACTGGGCCAGCATGTATGGCATGAGGGCCATGATCGCACTCGCCGAGAAAGGCGTCGACTACGACTACCAGCCGGAGCCTCTCCCCAAGAAGAGCGATCTGCTCTTGAGGATGAACCCGGTTCATAAAAAAATTCCGGTCCTGCTCCACAACGGTAGGCCCATTTGTGAGTCTCTGGTGATAGTGCAGTACATCGACGAGGTTTGGTCCGACAAGGCCCCTCTTATGCCCTCTGATCCTCACCGACGAGCCCAGGCTCGCTTCTGGGCCAACTTTGTCGACACCAAGGTATATCTTCATTTCATATTATATATATATAATATATAGACATGAAAATGATGTAGGTTTGGGTGTAGGTGGCGGACGCAGGATGGAAGATATGGGCAACAAAAGGAGAGGAGCAGGAGAAGGCCAAGGTTGACCTAATAGACTCGTTGAAGGTTCTAGAAGAGCAGGCGCTTGGAGACGAGCCCTTCTTCGGGGGCGACGATTTTGGGTTTTTAGACGTGGCACTGGTCCCCTTCTACAGCTGGTTCTACACCTACGAGGTTGAAGGCAACTTTAAGGTTGAAGAGAAGGTTCCAAAGCTCGTCGAGTGGGTCAAGCGCTGCATGGAGCGTGAAAGCGTCGCTAAGACACTTCCTGATCCCCATAAGGTCCATGGCTTCGTCTTGATGTGGAGGACGAGTTTGGGCCTGGACTGAGCGATCGAGTTACGCATCGTATCTAGCCTACGTTGTTCATTTTGTCATGTTACCGAGTCTTTTGTTTAGCTACAATAAAGAAACGTTGTTCATTGTAACTTGTACGTGCGTGTTGTCACTTGTGAGTGAGCGATGTATGAATCGTATGATGAGGATTTAAATACTAAACTTGGGCCCAAATTTGATATGGGCCATCAAGCCCAATACGTGCAAACATCCGTAATAAACCAGGGAAAGCTTCACAAAACATATGCTATAAGCACACAAGTGATGTAGATACCCTCAACATAATATTTGGCACATGTAAATATTAGCTAATGCTCGAAAATGGGTTCATGATTATTTTGCATTCCATATATACAAAATATTTTATAAGGATTGAATTGAAGTGGAAGAACGTTTAGAAAAAATCCAAGGCGTAAACCTTCTTTTAATTGTATTCGAATCAATCGAGAGCTCGAATAACCTGTTCGCAATTAAGTTGTGTTTTAGCTTTTAATCGAACTTGTAATCGTGTTCATACCCGGTTGAATTAGTAAAGTGAACGACTTGAAGCCAAACTTTTTTTAATCGTATTCGAACCGATCGAGAGCTCGAATGATAATAACTCATGTTGTTGAGATGTGTGAAAATGTCTTACGTCGAATATATAATATTTTGTGAACCTAACATGTAAGTTTTAAGGCTACTCCTAACATATAAGACCCGTCGTATATGAAAAATATGGACTAAAAATAATGCAAGCAACAGGAAAACATAAGTAATGAACACGATCGTATATGAGCGGGATCGTATGGATAAAGCATGCATATGCGTCAACACGTATACGCGTTATGCTCAAATCCAGAAAATAGATTTTATTATAAAATCAATTATTGGTAATATGATAACAATATGATGTATGAACCCAAATATTTTTCATAAAATGGTATCACATATATTAAATTGCTTCCTTCATTTACATGTTTTAGCACATGGAAAAAAAAAAACTCACCAAAATTGTTCACTTGAATTGATTTTCTTGCGTACTCTTCTCGTGTCTATATACAAAAACCTTTACAAACAAGTCACAACCAAACATTATGAAAAGATATTAACCTTGTATCATAAATCACTCTCCCAAACGTGCATAACTATTGCGACTTGAGCTATGCTTCAATGACGAAACGCTAACGCAAGAGTATTTCTTACTCTTCCTAAGAAAATACCCAAGTCCTCTCCACCACCACTTCCTCCTACTAACATGACTCCTACCACCCTTCCTCGTCACCACCCCACGGACCATCTCCGGCGCCCGGCAGCTCCTAATCAACGGCCACGTCACCCCCTCAAAAAACGAGTGTCGTTTAATCTCCGTCGCCCCTCTCGAACTCCCTAGCCGCCATGTCGGATCCTTGATAAGCAACCGCTCTATCAAATCCCTCGCTTCCGTTTCCGTCTTTGTCGTCGCCTTCTCTCGAAATGCCACGTGGTCATTCGACATGATATTCCTCAACGTCTCCTCCTTGCTCTCCCCCTTAAACGGTGTCGTTCCGTACATAAGCTCGTAAACTAACACCCCAAACGCCCACCAATCGACTCCGTTACCGTGTCCGTTTCCCGAAACCAACTCCGGCGCCAAATACTCGTGAGTCCCTACACACGACCTCGAGTATGCAGCCGTGGGCTCTGCGATGAACTCGTCGACATGAGTTAGCCCCTTTCTCCGCCTTGCCACTCTTTGGTATCGATCAATCCTGACGGTTACTTCCGACGTAAAACATAGATCGAAGTCGGAAACCATAATGTGTCCGTCTTCTCTAAGAAGAATGTTCTCCGGCTTAAGATCTCGATATACAATCCCTTTCGAGTGTAGATACTCGAGAGCGACCAGGACTTCCGCCGCGTAGAATTTCACAGCATGGAGAGGAAGACGGCCGGAGGGTTGTCGCCGGAGGAGTGAATTGAGATCACCACCGGGACAATAGTCAATGAGAAGGCAAGTGTAATGAGAGACATTGATTTGAGCGTAGAGTGTAGGGAGAAAAGGATGGTCAAGCGAGGAGAGGATCCTGGCCTCAGTCTGCGCGTTCGAGAGCTTTCTAGAAGAAAGTGCATCACGATCAACGACTTTTAAAGCGAAGTGCGCGTAAGGATTAGATCGGTGAAAGTCACGAACACGGCATAAAAACACGCGGCCGAGATCGCCGGTGCCGAGGTGGCGGACGAGTTTGAGGTGGCGGAGATGGAGACGGCCATCGGGTGAGAGCTTCGCGGCAGCACGGATCGTTGACCAGTGAGGGTCGTGGCGGCGGTGAGGGCGATGGTGGTTGTTTTCGACGGCGGCGACGCTGGTGGTTGATACGGTGGAGCTACGGTCGTTGAAACTTAGGGTTAAGCTGCTCCGGGCAGCGCTGCTGCGCGCGCTGGAGGTGAAGGTGGTGGCTGATGAAGCTAAGCTTGTGAAGCTTAGGTCTAGATCTGTGGTGTATTCGAAACTATCTTCCTCCATTTTTGTGAGCTGCGATTTGGTTTGATTGGAGTTTGCAGTTGGATGAGGGGCTTATATAAGGAAGAGAGAGGGTAATTAGTTGATTAATTATCGTTAATTAGATTAAAGGAAAGGGTTGACTTGATTAGTGGTTTGGGCCAAACGAATAAATGCAATTGTAGAAAAATGGTTGAGTTGGTTGAGGGAATTGATCGAAGAGCAGCCGCAGCAGTAGCTGACAAATACAAAAATTAAGCGATTCAAAGAAGGGAGCCGCATTTTTTTAGAACTGTTTTTTCAAATTATTAATTAAAATGAATAAAATATTATAGTCGTGATTGTGAATTAATGGGGCGAGGAAAGATCCGAATGTAACGGATAGTCGGCCCATGCTCCTCGAATCATGTCACGCTCCCATCTCACATTTATACCAATTTTCATGATTTCACAATGTTATATTAAGTTGTAATTTTCAAATAAAAAGATATTATATAGACAAATAATTATTTAGTTATTAACACATTTCTTGCAAATGTTAGTCAATTAATTTTTCCCTAAAGAATGTGTTAAAGTACGACTTATGTATAAAGCAGAAGTTATGTACATAACAGCTTTGGGTAGAGTTGGGTCCGGTTCAAATCAAACCGTTAAACCGGCGGTTTAGGTTCGCCGGTTTGGTCGAACCGGAGATTTACGGTTTAGGTTTCCGACGGTTCAAACCGGCGGCGGTTGAACCGACAGTTCAAACCAGCGGCGGTTTAACCGACGGTTCAAACCGGCGGCGGTTAACCGACGGTTTGAAATTTTTTTTTTTTTTACAAAACCGTCGGTTAGTCAAAAAACGTTGCATTTTATTTTTATTTTTTAAAAATAGTTGTCAAACCGTCAAACCGGCGGTTTGAGTTGGGCCGGTTTAGGTTTAGGTTTAGGACCCAAAGCGTTAAGACGTGTTAGTTTCAATGCTAACACATAAATTCAAATGAGGTTATTATCCAAAATCAATTGGTAATATAAAGAATAACTTATCGATTAACTAGAGTACATGTCTAGTTGACACTAGTTTGCATGTTAGTAGGATCGCGGTTAAAGTCCGACACAAATGAATTATAAAACGGAGTTGTGTGCATACAAACGCACATAAAATGAATAACTCACCAACCTTACATTATGTCTTGTTCTTTTAGACTCATATTTTTTGTAATTTGAACCACAAATATATTTATTTTACCAAACATTCATTTCAATTAATTTAATAAATAATTTCACTCTTTAAATTAATTCATCCAATAATACTCTAACCCCCTGTTTGGTTGTTACTCCGAAAACGGAAACGGAATGGAAACGAATCTAATCCATATGTGTACCTTATTCATGAAATTTTATGGAATGATTCATTTTGGTTTCATGCATAATACCCTTGTTTCTCTCCATTTTGTTTCCCTATAGGGTATCCAAAGTAATCAAGTTCTACTACAATTACCTCAAACCACAAAGAATGTTTTCAAAAAATTTTATGAACAAGGATATACATATAAATTAGGGCAATTTTGATAACTAAACATTTTTCAAAAACTAGGATAGTAACTAGGTTTTTTAATGTTCAATTAAGTAAATATATCCCAACATTTTGTATTTATTTTCAAACTCTGCACATTCTTCTCTCAAGGGGTACATTTATTAAACACAAAACTAGAAAAAGCCTAATAAACCAAGTTGTTTCTATAAAATTAAATTCATTTTCATTCCGTTTCTATTTTCGGAGCTACAATTAAACGGGACCTTAATCTTTTTCTACGGAAACGTAATTTTACGTTATCAAATAGATACCAAACGGAGGGTAAACTAATTACCGGCAAGGCGGCAACAGTCTCTGAGCCAAAATCAGAGAAATGATACAGTGATTTACTCATCTTTATCAAGCCAACAATTAGCCGACCATTTCTGCCTTTCCCATCGTATTTTATTTCAAGTTAGCTCTTAAAATAAGCGTTGTAAATTACCAAAGTAGCCTCATTGCATCCACATCATTAAGGATTATGTGAAAGACTATGATTAGGTGATTATGAAGGTTGAAGAAGGGAGGCCCCATGTGAAACGATATGGCGGGGCCCACTATTACTTCTTTCAATCAACCCTATCTGGGACCCACATGTCTGCCACGTGGTCAACAAGGCCCTACATTGTCGTCTCCTTCAACCTCTCATCATATTTATGGCTCTCTCTTGACTCTTCCCTCGTCTATTATTTTTAATTATTATTTTTTAGTAAAACTGTAATTTGTTGGTGGTGAAAATAATAATTCGAATCTTTTTAAACATCTTTTCATTAATTATCCTAATTCAAATTTTCTACTAATATCTTATTTTAGAAAAACATAAGTACGTAGAAAATATGTAATCATATAACAAATATTAATGTGAGAATAAAATATAATGTATAATCCAAATTAAGATTATCAATATTGATTTAAACTTATGTTATGATACACGGAGATAATAATAAGGTCTCACATCGAAAGATGGGACACTCCAAGCCTAGTATATAAGGTCGGTGATCTACTCCTCCTATTGCCAATTGATTTTAGGATGGAACCTCATCGGGTTTATGTGCTAAGCTTGGGCCTAATGCGTGCATGTGCGCTCGGATGCACACTACCCCCGCTCTACCGGTCCGTCTGTATCGGACTTTGACATGGTATTAGAGTGGTTAGCCTCAACGAGTACAACTCGTTCTATATCCTCAAGTGCACGGGTCCCACATCGAAAGATGGTGACACTCCAAGCCTAGTATATAAGGTCGGTGGGCTACTCCTCCTATTGCCAATTGGTGAGCGCACACGACCCCCGCACTACCGGTCCGTCTGTATCGGACTTTGACCTACACAATTTTAATTTAAATCTTAGCTGTAAAATATCTGTAAAAAGAATAACATGCATATGCTGCTGCTTCTTTTTTACCAAAATCAGATTTTAGTGTTGTCAAATCCTGAAAAAAAAAACATAAAAACGAAATCATATATAGTACTGTACGTATACATAATCTGTTTTGATTAGTAATGAAGATTGTTGTTGGATTAGGACATGATTAATTGTTAATTAGTTTATTGATTGAGAGGATCATATAGGCCTAGCAGATAGTGGAAATAAGCGGCATTGGTATCTTATGATCCGATCATTTGCCTAATTGTAGAGACTTGTGTGGATAACATAATTGTTATTTATAGATGATTAGTTGTGTTGAAGTCCATCATCGCCTTGTAACTACAGCACTGCATACCGTTACTAAATTAGTTAAATAATGATTATAATATTTAATGCATATAATAATATATATGACTCATCGATATTCTTTTATCTACTTACTTCAAAAATAAGTTTCTTATAATTTGGAAAATGTCCAACAAAGAACGACTTTGGACTTCAAGGCAACACGAGAAGAAAGAGAAGGAAAAGCATTTTAGAGATTTTTTTAAAGAAGGAAATAAATATGATTTATTTGTCAAAATTAACTAAAGGAAAAGTCGAATTAGTCATGTTTTGTCAAATCAAAGTATAAGAAAAAAGTATAAAAAAAAGCCAAACAAACACAATAGCTAAAAGACCAGATTTTAAAACAACGAACATCTATCAAAGAGAATTGCAAGTCGAAACGTACGTCAAACAACCAAATATGAGACAAACATATAGATCATATCATTCAAAAAAGTGCACAAGAAAGCTCAGAGGACCAACTAGTGAAAATCTCATATTTGGATTTTCTCTTGAGCGTTCAGATTTCGATCACTTGTACATGATGTTAGACAATGAGTATCAGAAGAGTCTCGTGTTTGGGTCGTTACATATCACTTATATATATGAAGGGAAAATACCATGAGGGTACAAGGCGGAGAAGAGTGGAGACAAATACTGAAGCGAAGCTGATGCGAGGTTGATGTTGTAGTTCCCGATCTACATTAAAAGTCCTCGGCAAAAGCAAATATCGGATGGATAATGAAAATCTCGGGCGAGATTTTGGGAAGAACATACCGAGATTTAGTGAAACTCAGAATGCAGAATAATGTATGATATGAAAGATAAGAAGATTATAAAATGGAATGATAAATGACAAATATAGGAAGATATGACTATTATAAGACTTGCAAAAAACCTTGATCAATTATGTGTCAAAACACCATAAACAAAAATTTACCTTTCACCCTTCCTTCTTTAATCTTACACAAACCTTTTAGATAAAACAAGCACAAGGAGAGACTAGTTTGACTTGTAGCTCCAATCTTCAAAAACATTTACACACACAAGAACAACCTAGCAAGGATTCACAATTTTTCAATAAAAAACTCTCCTTTTAATTAAATATAAATGATAAAATGCAAAGTTCATTTATGAAGTCACAAGTGTTTCACAATATTGTGAAAATTAAATTCAAAACTGAGCTATTTAATAACCTCCTCATCTAAGGCTATTTATATGAAATATTCTCCTATGTAAACTAAGGAAATATATCTTTTAGAAGATAATCTAGGAAAGATATTTTTAAAAGATAATTTAGGAAAAAAATAAAAATAATCTCAAAGATAGGATCAAAACTAACAATTACCTTAAAGAGTGTTTGAGAGCTTTTAAGTTTTAAGGTAAGAAAATAAAAGATAGTTGCCAAATTTAAAAGATCTAGACCGGATCTTCAAGCGCGCATCAGAGGACAAATCTCGGGTAAATATCTCGGCCAAGATTCTTGTAGGTTGGCCGAGGTTTTGCATCTTCCATGCAATCTTCCATTATCTCGTTTCCTCCCATGTTTGCAGCTTGTAAGCGATCTTTCCTTGAGTTTCTCTTGCTCCTGGATTAGTGAATGGTTCATGTAATGTAGGTGTAGATGCTATCAAGGATGGTCCAGCATCAGAAACTTTCTCTCATCTTTGGTTATTATCTTTAACATCCTTCCTCAAACAATGGCGGAGAAGGGCGGAGACAGAGACTAAAGCGAAACTTTGTAAAAAGAGGTGTGGGGAGACTCTTGGTGAGTATATCAACATACTGATAAGCGGATGGTACATGAAATACCCAAACCTGTCCTAAAGCAACCTTTTCACGAAAAAAGTGAATATCAAGCTCCACATGTTTGGTGTGTTGATGTTGGACAAGATTAGAGGATAAATAGACGGCAGTAACATTGTCACAACAGACTAGAGTTGCCTTGGGAATAGAAAGACCCAACTCAAATATCAAAGAACGAAACCATCAAGTCTCAACAACTACATTGGCAACACCTCGGTACTCGGCCTTAATACTAGATCGAGAGACAACTGTTTAGCGTTTGAAGGACCATGAGACATTATTATCTCCATCTATGATGCACGGACACTTTTAGAAGACGACATGTCCCGTATCCTACCGTGTTGGACACGGGGACACAACAGGATACGGCTCGGACACGGTCAAATATGACCGGACACGGTCAAGACACGTTTCCGAGGTTAGGACACGTCTAGGAAACGGAGAGGACCCGGATTGTGTTCGGTCAAGACACGATCAACGAAAGTTTGCCTTCTAAGGCTAAAAATATATTTTATAAAAAATATAAAGAAAAACTAATTTTTAGTAATATTTATTCTTCTCTCCCATATTTTTCCGACTAAACCTAGCCTCACATGGACACCTACGAGATTGTGGCTGCCGGAAGTAAGACACTGATCTTCTTCGGCTCTAATGTTGAAATGTTGTTCCACCGGCTGACTCTTCTCTCTATTGTCCTTATAATTTCATAAATTAGTTTTGAATCTTTGATTACTAATTTATTGTGTAATCTTTCTTTGTTATATGTTGAGTGTGGTATTCTAATTCTTTTACTTTTTATAATTTATAAACATTTATTATTGTTTTTCCTGATTGATCATGTTGTTCAGTTGTTGTTGATTTGCAAAATGAATTGTTCATTCTTCAGTTTTGATATTAAGTATGTTTATTTAAAATTATAAGACTAAATATGTTTTTTTATGTTTTGTATAACTAAAAATGTTTGATTCTAAACTTTTATTTCGGTTATTTTGTTATCATGTTAATATTTTTATCTACTCATATATCATTGATTTTTGTATATATATGTATCTCATTATGAAATAGGAATTTTATATTTAATATCTTTAAAATCATATATTATTTGTTTTATACTCGCCGTGTCCCCGTTTCCTATACTTTTGAGATTGCCACTTCCCCGTTTCTCGCCGTATCCGTTTTCCGTATCCGTGTCCGTATCCGTGTGTTCGCTCCAAACGGTGTGTGCAAGCTTTAAATTTATAACCCTAGACTTAAGCTTAAAACAAGGATGCGAACCCGCAGTGTACGGGTCAATCGTAGTAAAAGCAAGAAAATTCCAGGGGTCGATGACAGGGACTCGGTGAAACAAAATCAATACGGTGTGCTTATGTCAATACTAACCACAAGAGTGATTAACACAATCAAAGATGAATAAGAAGTCAATAAAGCAAACATGCAATTCTAGGGATTAAAGCATCTAGTTGTGGTTTCAACTCAAGATCTATAGATAAGCGGACAAAGCTGAGATTTTTGCGTGGGGAAGGTGTTTCTAAAGTGGAGTAGATCACCGGGTAAGTCTCACTACACACTAATCCTAAACCGTAACTCCTATTACCGGGTAAGTCTCAAGGAATTAAGATAAAGAACTATAACCTCAAACTAACACACCATCTAAGGGAATAGAATCAACCTTTACCGGGTAAGTCTCAGGCTAACTCACAAAGATGGGATGGAAGCACACTCAAACCCCAATAAAGGATAAACCTTTATTACCTACACTTATGATCGTTGGTACACAAACTAAGGAATTACCGGGTAAGTCTCATCCTAAACTTGCTTTGAACCAGGAAAGGTGTAATAAGAATAGGATTTGGCAAACTCTAACACTTAACTCTCAGTTTAGGATCAGATAAGTCACCTCGGTCAGCCAGTTTCCACCCCGGCCGAGATGTTCATCGACTGAACGAGATGCTTAGGGTTAAGGTTAAAGACTCGAACTTTCAGGATCCTACTGGAATCTAAGATTATTCTATCATTGTTTTTCCCACAACCTTCAGCTAATCATCCTAGAATCACACAAGGAAATTAGCCACTCATCATCATTATGAAAGTATTAAATATATGGGAAGAAGGTGAATATTTGAACAAAGAAGGATTTAAGGAAAAGACTTCAATAACTGAATCAAATATCACAACAAAAGCGTTCCTTGGATAGCAATCCAACAAGACAAGATAACAAGTGAGGGAATTGAAGACAATCTTACAAAACCCTTCAAAAAGCTATAAAAGCTATAAACTTCTATCTTCCCTCAACCTTCAAAAAGGTTCTTCAAAACTCCCAACTGGAGTAGGCTGCTGCTGCTACGTGCTGTAAACCCTGATCGACGGTATAGCGTGCTGTGATAGCCGATGCCCGAATTATGGGAAATCCGACCCTTTTTATAGGAAAATAACCCTCCAAAGATAATAAATCTTAGAAAGATATTTTCCCATAAATATAGGTAAAATATATGATTCTGCATATCTCCTTCCTTCCAGGAGCCAAGCCCAAAAATATAAGATCACTTTCCAAATTTAAAAGATCTCATCCAAGAATAAAATATTCTCGCCGCGTCCTAGGTGTTCGCCTCGGTCGAGTCGGCGTCTCTGGATCGCCTCGCTCGAGATGAATCTCTGGTCAACCGAGGTGAGTCATAACTGAATGTGAAATCTCTCAAAACTGGTCCAAAGTAAATCTTTAATCCATGGCTATGCTCCCTGGATGTAGCTCCAATTGACTCATGACTCCTTTTGCTCCTTTTTGATGCAAAACGTACCAAATTACCTGCAATTACAACAAAACTAGGTGTAGATCTCGATTCTTGCAAAGGTAGGTGAAATAGTAGTAAAATCACATAATGCACATACAAACATGCAGATTACGAAAGATAAAACGTCCAAACAAACCCCAAAATATAGACTATAATTCATGCTATCACCGTGCATCATAGATCTCCATAGTATACATAGTAGCCTGATGTGAATCGGCGAGTGTCGGGACAACTTGCCCAGTCGGCGTCGGAGTAGGCAGTGAGTGAGCCTAAGGAGGACGGGCGTATGGTAAGGCTAAACCGAATTGCCCTTAACGTTTCGCAAAATACGTTTGAGAGCTTGTAGATGATCCTCCCTATTGGTCGTGCATATGTAAATAGATCTATTGAACAACATAAGCAATGCCAGGTCTAGTAAATGTCAAGTACTGAAGGGCAACTAGCAAGACTGCAGTACGCCATCAGATCGGACACGGGCGCAGTAGTGGTGGCGCCGAGCTTGGCCTTGGTGTCTACTGACGTGGTAGCCGGTTTGCATGTTGTCATCCTTAATTTCCTTTTTATAAAATTTCCATAGCATACTTACTAATTTAGTGAAGGAACATACAAGATGAATATCTGGTTGTAGAAATTCACAAAAAATAATGAAGATTTCCCAGGTCTATCATGAAAAATTCGGAGCTCAGGGAAGTCATCGGTGATTTTAGAAGAGTGTCAGAGGAAGCATTTGAACACAATATCATCAACATACATCAATAAATAGATCACCCCTACCGGCCCTTGATAAACAAACAAAGATTGATCATCCTAACAACTTTTGAAACTTATAATGTGGAGGCTAGAAGAAAATCATTGGTGCCAAGCCCTGGGTGCCTACTTGAGACCATACAAAGAACACCAGAGAAATTATACATTATTAGTGCAATTGGATCACGGAAACCTAGAGGTTGTCGCATAACCATGGTTTCTTGCAAACGTTCGTGAAGAAACGCATATGTAGGCAATCTTTTAGACATTGTAATCATATGTAGGCAATCTTTTAGACATTGTAATGGAAAGAACAAAGTGGATCGTATTAGGTTTCACCACCATGCTGAAAGTCTCAGCACAGTCCACACCAATTTGTTGACTTCTCTTTTTCACTATTAAGCGTGCTTTATAACGTTTCAAGGTACCATTAGACCTGTACTTATGCTTGAAAATTCATATGTAGTTAGTAGCATTTTTCTCAATAGGACGAGGGACAAGTTTTCATCTTCCACTTTTAATAAGAGCTCGAAACTCCTCCGTCATAACAGAATGTCATTTCGGGTCTTGTAGGGCAACTAGGGGTGTCATTGAGCCGGGTTTGGGGCTGAGAGTACCCTATTCATCATCATCCTCGTTTAGTATAATGTCCCATCCTCACCCCCATTCCCGTTCGGGTATTGAAAGTTGTCCTCGTCCCTATCCATGTTGGATATTCATTCCCACCGGGGAATCACAATCCCCGTTTAATTTTCACATTTTAAAATTGTATGGGTTTTTCCCATAAAATTATTTGTCTCCGTTTAACTCTAAGGAGTTTGACAAAAACATTAACTCGGATAAATTAATGTGAAATTATGCCTTATAATACAAAATTGTTTGTTTGCTTAACTATATAAACAAAAAACACGAGAGAAATAAAAGAAAAATCTGTTTTTTAAATACAAATTTGTCAAAGTAAAAGTATACCGTGTATATATCAGGTTCGTTCGTTCAAGTAAGATCGAGCCTCGTATTACAAACTAGTGTAAACTAAAATAATTATATCTTACTAACATTTAGATTATGATCTCACATAAAGTGTTATATTATTTTATTATTTTAATTCTACGGTTTAAGATTTAGGCTACACATCAAAATATGTAGTGTGTCGTGCATTTGATCATGGTGATTTGACGTTTACGACGTATTCAAAAATTTCACGAGGGTGTTATTCTCATATGATCAAAAACCAAATAAATATAGGTTAGCCTTAGCATAATTTACGCAAATAATTATCAAATAAATATTAAAACTTAAAACACATTTTTTGAAATACAAAAGTGTATATAGTTTGAAATTTTAGTAATCATCGGCATTTTTTAAATGTAAACACAATTTCTGAATTAAATTTCGATTAAACTTGAAAATACAATATATATATATATATATATATATATATATATATATATATATATATATATATATATATATATATATATATATATATATATAATTCGTTTATTTATGTATGTCGTCGGGTTTCCCGGCGGGTTTGGTTTCGGAGAGCTAGCGGATACCCCTATCTTCGTCTTCGTCCCCGTATCCGTTTAAAATCCACATCTCATCCCCATGACGGACAATACCCGGGAATTTCGGGGAATCTCATCCCATTTACACCCCTAAGGGTAATAATGGGATTTTTTGGGATATGTGAAACGAGTTGAGAGTGGAGAGCATATTTCGGTTAGGCTTGACTATACCCGATTGCGAACGAGTCTGCATGTGGGTAGGCGGAACAAGTGAGCTGGCTGGTGGAGTTGAGAGTCATTGGATTTGACTAGGGTGGGTGATGTCGAGGTTGTCGATGAGCCTTGTTGGAAAGCAGACGGGGATTTATAAGCAGGTGAGGTCGAGAAGGGAGTTCATGGGATTTTGGTGTGGGGCGGCTGGATAGGTCGCGGGTGTGGCTGAAGCTTGTGATCATTAGGAAAAAGGAACTGAAGAGGTATTGGGTAAGAGTTTTCCTGGTTGGTAGAAGGTGGCGTGGTCATCGTCTCTATGTTGGACCAAGGGGGAAATTGTCCTCGTCAAAGATAATATGGTGGGATATTAAAACTTGTGATTATCAAGCCTGGGGCACCGATAACCTTTATAGTTTTGAGAGTATCCAAGAAAAAACACGGAGTAGACTTAGGAGAGAGTTTGTGAGGGGTTCTGGTGCTCATATTCGGGAAACAAAGACTATGGAAAATCCTTAGGTGATCATAAATGGGAACACAACCATAAAGACGAAAAGTTGGAGTGAGATTATGTATAGATTTGGACGGAATAATGGTGTGAAGGTAAAAAGCAACCTAAATAGCTTCAACCCAATATGTTGGGGACATAGACGCATGACACAAGAGACTACGAGTCTTATCATTCAGAGTTTGTAAAATACACTCGGCTTTACCATTTTGTGGGGAGCTTTGGTACAAGAGAAGTGAATGATTATTCCGTGACATTGACAAAAATCATGAACTGACTTTTTTTTTATATCAAATTCACCACCTATATCACATTGAACACTTTTTATTTTCTTTTGGAATTTAGTATAAACAAAGGAATGGAAATTTAAAATAGCAACATAGGTACTAGAATTATTTTTGAGAGAAAATATCCAAGTAAAGCTAGATAAATCATCTAATAACACAAGATAGTACCTAAAACCACTTACACAACTAACAAGAGACATCCATAGCTCACATTGGATAATGTCAAAACTAAACAAAGAAGAGTTGAGAGATGTAGAAAACGGGAGACACTCATGCTTGCCCAACTGAAAAGAGGAACACACATACTTCGGGATGAACTAACACGGTGACCGACTCAAAGAAGAATCGAGAACCCAAAGAGCATGATCACCGAGTTGACCTAAACGAGCATGCCAACGAATGGTCATGATCGATAGCAACATTAGTGAACGGACTAGAATTGTTTGAAACTGATGTGGTGGTGACGGGATATAAGTCCCCAAAATTATCACATTGGTGAATGTGTTTGCCCGAATTGAGACCCTTCACAAAAAAACCAAACGAGTCAAACTGAATGGCCACATTATTATCAACAACAAATTTCCGGACAAAGATTACGGTTTTTAATAAGGTGAGGGGTATGTAGGATAGATTGTAACTATACGTCGGGTGAGTTTGGTAAGGTTGCATTTCCCAAACCAACAGTTCGCATTGTGGTGCCATTTCCGACTAAAATGAAAGGTAAAGAATGCAAATTAATATAGGATGATAGAGTACCTGACATGCTAGTCATATGAAAAGTTGCCCCTTTATCCATGTACCAATTTTTGGATGGGGTATTCTATGATGGTTGATGATGCGTACTACTGGTGACATAGGACTGCGGTGGTGGTTCTTGCCTCCAGTTCGTCGGAGGGCCGTCCTAAGAACGATGTTGTCGTTGATGGGGTCGGCCGCGGACGCAGTCTGGAATCGCGTCTTTGCTGGTGCGTGAGAGCCGTGCCTCCTTCCGGATCAACATACTCCGAGTTGTCATGGGAACGGTGGTGTAGGGATGCAGCAGAAAATGTGGTGGTTACGATGGGAAATGTGGTGGATTGATGACATCAACGTCTACATTGGTGGCGTAAGGGGTGACGACAACTAGGGCATGTCGGAGAATGTGGTGGCGGGATGGAGCGGATTTATTTTAAAAACTTTGAGCTTTTAAGAAGCGATCTAATACCATTTTAAACAATGAATATCAAAAGAGTCTCATGCCTAAGAACTCGCCACGTACCACTTATATATATGAAGGGAAATATGATAGCATGTATTATAGTCTATGTTTTGGGACCGGTTTAGACGTTTTATCTTCATAATTCTGCATGTATAAATGTATATTCTACGGTTATATTGTTGTTTTATCCACCTTTGCGGGAATCGAGGTCTACACCTAATTTCTTTGTAAATGTAGGTAAAATGGCACGTTTTGGACTAAAAATGAGCTAAGGAGCTAAGGAAGCTAAGGAGACATTGGAGCTACATTCAGGGATACTCAGGAAGGCTCATGAAGCATTGAAATGGATTAGAGACTTGATTTTGGACCAGATTAGAGATGATTTACTCTCAGTTGAGAATCACCTCGGTCAGCTACAGTACCACCTCGACCGAGGTGATCTTGAGGAACGCCCCGACCGAGGCGAACACCCTGTCGTCGGCGAGATAGTATTTTTTGCTGAGATCTTCTATTTTTGGAAGAAGGATATCTTATATTTTTGGGCTGAATTTCTGGAAGGAAGATATTATTTTTTGGAGATTTATTTTAGGAGATATGGATATATTTTATAGGAAATTATCTTTTTAAGATATTTCATCTTTGGAAGATTATTCTCCTATATAAAGGGTTGGATTTTCCACAAGTTCAGTCATGCTTACACACTTGTAGCATCAGGGATCTTGCAATTTGCAGATCGTCACTCTCCGGAGTTGAAGGAAGTTTGAAGGAAGAGTTCAAGGAAGGAAGGAATCCTTGTTGGAGATAGCCTTTGAAGGAGTTTGTGAGATTTCCTTAGTCTACTTTTGGTTTGTTGTCTTAGTTGATTTGTGACTTTTGAAACACTGATTTGTCACTTGTTTGATTCAGTTGCCTTTTTATTAAAGTCTTCTTGTTCGACTATTGATTTCTTTCTTCTTAAATTGATTATTGTTATCATGATGATTGTTGGCTAAGTTTCTTATGCGATTCTAGGGTGATTGATTTAAAGTTGTGGGAAAGACGATGATAGAATGATCTTGATCCCAGCAGGACCCTGAAAGCTTGAGCCTTTACCTTAACCGACGAACACCTCGCTCAGTTGATGAACACCTCGGCCGGGGTGGAATTTTCCTAAACGAGGTGAACGTTTTCCTGATCCTTTTCGGAGTTAAGATCCATTTTGCCAAACCCTATCCTTGTTACACCTTTCATGGTTCAATGCAAGTTAAGGATGAGCCTTACCCGGTGATTCCTTTGCTTGTTTACCCAAGATCATGAGCGATAGATAATAAAGGTTTATCCTTTATTGGGGTTTGAGTGTGCCTTCATCCCATCCTTGAGAGTTAGCCTGAGACTTACCCGGTAAAGGTTGATTCTATCACTTGGTTGGTGTGTTGGTTTGAGGTTATAGTTCTTTCCCTTAGTTCCTTGCGACTTAACCGGTAATAGGAATTACGGTTTGGGATAGTGAGTAGTGAGACTTACCCGGTGATCTATTCCCACCTTAGAAACACCTTCTCTTGCAAAAACCTCAACTTTGTCCGCATTATCCTTAGAAATCTTGAGTTGGAACCACGACTGGATGCTTTAATCTCTGGAATCCACATTTTCCCTTACTTGACTTATATCATCTTTGATTGCTTTGATTGCTTTTGGTTAATTGCACTATTTGACTACCGAATTCTGTGTTTGGTTTCGCCTTAAGTCCTTGTGATCGACCCTTGGAATTCTTACTTTTATTACAATTGACTTGTACACTGCGGGTTCGCAACATTGTTCAAGCATACTTCTTGGGTTATAAATTTAAAGCTTGCACACACCTTTTGGAGCGAACAAAATACCTTGAGGATACAGGAGTCAAATAACATAATTACAATTAGTAACCCTAATATGACCATAAGCATATCATCTCTAACACATGACTCCTCCAAACGAAACAAGGTCGACCTGTCTTCCGGGACAAAAATCCAATCACAAAGACGTGTAACTACTGAGACGAGGGTGGTTTTCCGTTATCATTTTGGTCACGTGATTAACCTTCACAGAAAAACCAGATGGATCGATCACCAAGAAATCCATAACGTTTACAAGGGTGAGAGGGATTTTCCGTTATCATTTTTCCTTAGGTTTTCTATCCACAAAGTTTAAAGTAGAAAATTTGCTTATGATGGTAAATCACATGACATATGAGACATGTCGGTAGTGACAGATTTCCGTTCTTGTGAAAGTTATGGTTTTTCTTGATGTTTGTAACGGAACTTCAAGTTGTTACTTAAAAAACCCCTCTCCTCTTGCCCGTCAAAGAGAAGAAGATTTCGTGGAGGTGTTGGACGTGTTTGACAAGGTGCTTCTAAAATTAGCTTTTGCATGGGGACGATCAGTAAACAAGTCACTACTAAATAAATGGCTTGTTGTAACCGTCAAAATTAGTTACTTAAGGCTTCAAAATTGTTACTGTAAGGCTTTAGTGATGGATTATGCTCCGCTACAATAGTCTGCCTTGCAATAGGTATGTAGCCACGAAGATGAACTCTACTGTAACGGTTTAAAGAATCAAGTTCAAAACAATTACAATAGATACATAACTATTACTATAGGTGAAATCATTGCAAAAATAATTTATTATTATAATAGATCTTACCATTACAATATTGATAGACCCGTTACCAAGGGACAACCATTACAAAACGTAGATAATTGTCGATCACCTTACATATAGAACCATTGTCATTTGATCTACAATTGTTACCACAATACCTGATGTGTACAATTAATTTGATAATTTATAAATTATACAAATTTAGTACAAAATACTAATGATAATCTATGGATAAATAATACAGAAGCATAAAGTGTACATCATCATTCCTAAAATAATACGAAGTACTTGTCAAAAGTATAAGCAACAAAGGTATATTAGCCTCCTAATTATACAAATTTTCATATTTGCCCAAACACCTAACCGTTCATCACGTAATCAGCCAAAAAATTACTTGCAAAAAGTTAAGTTGACCATCAATCCGGCTTGAACTTCATCCTTCGTTATCTTCGTTCTGCAATAGTTCAAAAAATGACATATCAAACACTATCCCAACGCTATAACAACAACAACAAGAACTCAATAATCACAGACTGCAAGGTAGAATCCGACTAATACCCGGTCATTGCTTTTTACAACTGATAATGGAAGAGTTTATCAAAACAAACTGTTGTGATCATAGGGCCAGCCAAATCCACAAGATCACAACCTCCAAGTATTGAAATAGCTTAGAATTGAAGCAACCAATGTACAAGAAAAAACCCCCTTAGAGTTCTTACCTATCCATTGACCAGCTGAAGGACGAATTATAGTTGCACAAATGTCGGCCTCAACGGAAGCAAATACTAGAGATAAACCACACCTTAAAGTAGTACCAAAAATCTTCTTGCCAAGAAGCTGATCTTAGTCATCCTACTGCTCAACAAAACATAGAATTTTATCTTCCATTACTTTCTCCAAATGTTAAAGTTCTTAACAAATTAATAATACATGTAGATAAACTATTTATAAAATAAGTTTCACACAGTTTACGATGAAAGCATTAGAGTAATTAGAGGACCTTCATAACTAGATGAACTAAATATTGTTGTGTGCATCATATTTATTAAAATCTCATGTTATTAAAAAATGATTTTTTATAAATAGAAATTTTTTTGCAAATCTTGTACGTTTTTATATTGCAATTGTTTTTCAATATATAATAAACAAATCAAGTTCAACATATAAAGGTGAGGTTACATACGAACTAATCAAATTACTCAAAAGTATTTTTAACTTGATCATATATTCCTATATGATAACCCCGTCAATCCTGCAATCATTAAATATAAATAATTAAATCTCATATATTTTTAAGTAGATCCTAATTGTATTAATTAGCTTCTTTAATGTGTTATTTCAGCTTCTCTTTACAATAATTAATATCTAATACATAATACATTGAAATAATAATAAGATACTTTTTAATTTTAGATAAAACCCGCTCAATTACGGTCACTAAACTAGTTTTACTACATAATTTAAGACAATATTATTCAATGAACATATAATCCTTGACTTATCTAAATTGGCATCTTTCTTAAGAAACCATATATGTAATGTCAAACATTACGAACAGTAGGATATAAACTAACCTGGCATGCATTGACTCGAAGATCCCATATTCTTACACTATGATCAAGAGAACCTGACATGAAGCTGCCATTAGTTGGGGACATGCACAAGGAAACAATCCTACAACAAAGAAGATCAAGTATTAGTCGCATAACAATACAACTAGGGGAGTGGAGTGAGCAAATAGAGAAGTTATAATTTTATTGCTAACTTGTTGAGTCAACACAAAAGTCTAAAAAATTTCAGCAAATAGTAGATTTGATGCTCTTCAAAATTAGTATCCCATGTTTATACTTCAACTAACTATGACGGGTGTCTACGAAAAAATAGAAGGTGCTACAAACCTTTGCTTATGTCCTTTGAAATAGCGAAGACATCTATTCTGGCAAGATAAAATGGACAAAAAAAATTCAATCTCGGGGACATTATTAACATACTAGAAACTGTGTATATTCAGCATGTAAGTGATTAGATACTAACCTCCACTTGAATCAAGATTGTATTTTGAAGAGCAAATAACTAAGCTTGGGTGATGGGTGAAGCAAATACGATCAGCACCATGTTTTTGTGGTATGTAGCTTTCAACAGTCTAAAAAGCCATAGAAAAGCACTATCAGTTGACAGCTTAATCTATATAATCTAGGAGTTACAACCAAGGCACCTAGAAGCCTCGAACCTGGATCTCTTACTTGGACATGAAGCATAACAATCCATCATCAAAAGATTATTGGTCAGCAAATTCTAGACAGATTGATGGGAAGGAGAGTAAAAGGAGCAGTCACTTGGCATTTGCAATGCCGTAAAGCTGCACAGAATCATCATCACTAGCTAGTTGTAACTAGTAGATCATTTGTTCGATGGAAATCAAGTGCATTTATCTTCCCATCCTGCAAGGCAAATTCGAATTCTTTATCTGATGAAAATATGAATGAACATAAACCAACGTTTTGGCCCATAATGCAATTCAAACATTTACATATTCTATACGCAATAGCTAGAAAATTTTATAATTGTCTCAAGGACATGATGGGTTTCAGTGGTGCGAATGGTTGATTGCTTACAAAAGCCTAACAAGATGTTTATTTGTTTGATAAACAATTCAAACAAGCCCAAGTTACAACTACAAACCTTTTGTAAGGAAGTCGGCACAAGGAATACCCACAACTCATATCAAATCAATTTAAAATGTAAATATGGAATTCAACATCGAGTTATCTTATCATAAAAAGTTTTGAATTTGAGTTAATTCGACATAATAGACTTTTTAATTTTAAATTGATGAGTTAAGAGTCCTACAATTAAGTGGAATGATGGACATGAAGAGCATGCTACCTGTAAATTGACTTGATACATCAAACAAAAGGTAATACAAAAATCAAAGGACGTTGATGATAGATGAATTGATGATACAACACTTCCACAGACATAATGAGACAACAAAAACGGCTACTAGCAAATTAATGACAAGATGGATATGTGATTTGGGTCCAAAGCCTAGAAGAATCAACTTATTAGTGATATGGCTTAGCAAATCCATCCTCTGATGTATAATGCAAAAGGCTTCACTAAATAGGTTGAACAACTTTCAGAAAATTAGAGAAGTGTTATAACTCTCGCAATTCTGAGAGTATACACAAAGCGAACCATGTGGACACCAGGGAAGTTTGAAAGCACTACATTACCAGCAAAAGCCCCAAATTGCAAAACATGATTATGGCAAAATCCCCAAATCTGTAGAAGAGGTAAGACGGTTATGATAAAATCCACAAATATATACACAATTCAACCCTACATACACAAAATCCCCAAATTAAAATTAGGGTTGCTCAATTCCAAATCTTACCCAACTGTGTTTGGAAACGGATCTGTAGAAGAGGTAACACAGTTATGACAACATCAGCGCGGCGGACTTCCGGTATGTTCTAGCACCACCCACGACTTGCAGCAAAGGGAGGAGGAGTCGATCCGTCCGGGCACCACCAACGACTCGCAGATTCGTAGGGAATCGTCAATGATTGCAGGGACGGCGGTTGGCAAACGGCTTATGGGAGAAGGATATGTTGGTTCGCTGGAGAAGGTAGGCAGCGGAGTCGGCTTCTTCGCCGGAGAAGGTGAAGGATCTGGATCGGTTTTGTGCATAGAAGGAGGAAGCACGAATGGTTGGGAGCCAGGGAAGGTTTACGGGTCCGGCGGTCCTGGTTGAAGACGGACCCAGGAAGCAGGATGAAGTCGGCCGCCCTTCTCTCCTCAACAAGGGTTAGGGTTAGAGAAGAAAAAAAATCAGGCGGTAGAAGGCGATAGAAGAGGAATGAAGTGAGGGAAGTAAATAAAAAAATGGATATAAAAGGAGGGAAAGAAAAAATATTTTAGAGCCTACCGTTACAATTATCATTACATTAGCGGTTAGTTTTGTAACTTTTTATAACCGTTACACATGACCATTACCATAGCACACTTATAGTAACATAAGTAAACATTCATTACAAGCATGGCATTACAGTAAGTCAATCTTGTAAAATCATTACATAAACCGTTGCCAATTACTTATATAGTAACATAATAAAAATTTCGTTACAAATATTTAGTTACAATAGGTCAATTATCTAGTAGTGAGTATTCAACAAACATAAAGTTTTTATCGAGATTTGAATGCATCTCACAAGAGTGCGGGAAAGATGAAGATGATATGTGTTTAGAGACCATAAAATGTTTTGGGGAAGTATATGTTTGTATTATGTTGCATGTTGGTACATCATGGACCATAGTTGTTAATTAACATGCCAAATATCATGAGAAGCTTAAAAGGAAAATCATGACAAAAGTAGATGGCTTGAAAATCTCCACACAGAAGATTCTAGTTTTTGCAGTCCAGTATGTTATTGTTATGTTATTGTTGCGAACATGGAAGAGCTTAATAAAGCTTTGTTATAGTAAGCATGTTTAGTTAAGAAGTAATGTTGTTAAGCTCAAAACAAGTATTCACAAATAGTGTATCCCCTTTAGTCAACGCTACAGCACATGAAATAGAATGCAACACATGAAATAGAATGCAAAACAAGTATTCACTAGGTACATGAGAAAAGCAAGGAAAGGAGCCTCATCCATAGAAGAGGAGGCGAGATTAGGCAAAAAAAAAAAAAAAAGACCATCAAACGTCATCACCCAATCATAGTCTTCCATCTCCATGTAAAAAAGAAATAATTGAGTTATATATATTTTTTTATAAACTTTTTTTTTTAAAATTATTTTTTTATAGACTTTTGATTTGACATTCGAAGGCTTTGAAAATTATAAAAAGAAATTTTGAATTTTCTTTGAAAATTTGTGGTTTTGAATTTTTTTAAAGTAAGGGGATGTATATCTTTGAAACAAGCATTAGTGTCATACCAATATATAACTTATATGGCTTTTTAAATCTACATCTAGCACAAGGAGCGGCAACGACAACAACTTCCGGCTCGGTTTTCCTATCGCGAGTAATTGTGTTTAAATGTTCCTCTTAAATAGCCTTTGAGTTTCGGCAATGGATGATGAGAGATGGTGCTACGTGAAAGAGATGCGAAGTATTCATCATCAAGACCGTCCTTCAAGCATTTCACAAGGTCGGATTGAAGTTGCATGAGACATGGACGATTGTCGGTGTCAAAGTATTGTTTCAGGTCGTCCTAGAGGTCCTTCATTCTAGGCATGGGTGAAACATGTGGATGGGAAGATGGATTTATGCCAACGAGTATCTATCCAAAGAGAATAGAGTTAACACTTAGCCAATATGAGTGATCCTCAGAAGTTGCCGATGGTTCAATAACTGTACCATTGAAGAAATTCAATTCTTTGTAGAGAAAGTGTTGGACATGACACCGAACTAATCTGCATAGTTTTCAGTTGTAAGAAGGATGAGTCATATTGTTTATCCCGAGTTTCATATTGTTTCTCCCAAGTTATAAGAAGGATCAAGAATTGATGTACTTATTCCCCTTCAGTTGTAAGAAGGATAAGTCATATTGTTTCTTCCGATGGCTCAATGATTGTACGGTACCAAGTTCTGATTTTCGATACCGTACTTTTGCCAATGTTTTGTTTCTCCTTAAGTGTCAATTCTCTCTTAGATCTATCGACACCTATTTTTTTTGGATTCAAATTATACAGCTAAAGAGTTTCAAACCTTTATCTAGTATTTTTTTTAATACATGTTTAAAAAACACGATATTAATTTTGGCTTAACGTCATTAATGTAATTTTTTGCCATGAAATTAATTACAAATTTCTTTATTAATAAATATTAGGATAAATATCCATCGGAATGAGTCATACCAATACCTCGTATTTGGTAAGGTTTGAAATCGGAATGAGAATGATTCCATGGAATGACTAATTCCAACTATAAAGAAGAAGTTGATTCCAGAATTTAAAGGTGGATATCCCATTCCAACGTAAACTCATTTTAAATTTAAAACTACATTCATATATTTTTATTATATATATATATATACACTCACTTTTAGTTTCACGAAATATAATTAATATTTTTTATAAATTTTTTTTATTGTCTATCAATTAATTTAAATTATATAGTTATTTTGTAGAAAAACAAGGTTTTGACAAAAAAAAATTGTTTACCTTTAATACGGATATTTCATTAAAGATGTAATGTAACCTGAAAATGCTCAAAAATAATATAATTTGTTCAATTAGAAAATATATATTTGATAGAAGAAATATATATATACCTACTTTTTTGGGTTGACGGTTGTTTAGTGTTTAATCTTTTAAGTTATTCGTTAGTCTTCATTTTTCTTAAATGTAGTTTAAAAAATAACATATATTTGCATCATAAACATTCACTCATATATTATCAAATATGATGATTTCTCGTTTCATAACTCATATAAAATAAAAAACATGTGTCAAAAATATTTCATTCCAACATCATACCAAACACAAAGTATCAGGAATGGCTTATTCCAATTCCTCATTCCATTCCGATTCCTGATTCCAACCTCATTCCTACAGTCATACCAAACGAGCCCTTAGTGAATAGAATTATAACTCTCTACATTTATAATTATTTTTACTAGTTTTATAATTATGATACATCAATAAATACTACAATTTTTACTTATTAGTTTTCTTAATATGGATGGTTTATTCTCTAATATCAATAACCGGATGAATTATATTGTTTTTGTAGGTCCTTTGGTCACGTGATCATTGAAAATGTGCCTCAGGCCCTCAGGGCTCAATTTCTTTTATTCAGCCCCAATATTTGCATAATTAATTTCAGATCATTGCATGTTATATGTTGCGGATCAAGATGTATAATCACGTTTTTTAATCATTATAAAGTCAAATGCGAGACTTTAACTGTATATTTTGGGCCATTGTTTGCTCAATATGACATATATTAATTATGTTAGAAAGCTTTTGTTTCCATGATAGTAAATGTATCGACCCTATGATTAAACCTTTTGAAAAAGATTGGGCCAATTGTACTCTTAAATTAAGCAATTGAATGCTTTATCAAATAAATAAAATATAGCTAATTTATGAAGGCTCAATTAATGTACCAACTAGTTTGTAAAAACACGTGATTAGTAATTAAAGTAGGGCAATTTTGGTAATTAAGCCTTTTTGAAAAACTATAGTAGTAACTAGGCTTTTTAATGTTTCAATTAAGTAAATATATCTCAATCTTTTGTACTTATTCTCAAACTCTACACACTTTTCTCTCAATGGGTACATTTACTAAACACAAAACTAGAAAAAGCCTGGTAAACCAAATTGTTTCATTAAAGTATTGATTGTCTTGTGGTGCACGGATACAGAGACGGCAATTAAACACGGCGAGAAACGAAAAATCGACTATCTTTAAAATCATAGAAATGGGGACACGGCGAAGAAAACAAATAATATATCATTTTAAAACTATTGAAATGAAGAATTAATGTATCATAATGAGATACATATATATATATATATATATATATGAAAATTTTAATGATATATGAGTAGATAAAGATATTAAAATGACAACATATATAATAACTAAAACAAAAGCTTAGAAACAACCTTTTTAGTTTTACAAAATGTAGAAATAAACATACTTAGTCTTACAATCTCAAATAAACATATTTAGTTTCAAAATGAAAAACGAATAATTCATTTTGCACCCACAACAACCAAACAACATAATCAACCAAGAAAAACAATAATGAAAATTAATGAATTAGAAAAGGTGGAAGAATTGGAATAACACACTCAACATTCTATTGTTCATATAATTGTTGCGAGATTGTGACTTCTCGTTTTGGGAAGTTGGATAAGTTTGAGGGTGTAGACTTTAGGAGGAGGCAAAAGAAAATGCACTTCCTCTTGACTACACTAAAAGTCGCTTATGTACTCACTACACCTAGACCGGCTGAGCCGGTTGATGATATGGTGGAGGAGATAGAGTCTGCCCGACAAAGGAGTAAATGGGATAATGATGACTACATATGTCGTGGTCATATTCTCAATGGTATAGTGATGCATTGTTTGATGTCTATCAAAGTGTAGAGCTATCAACGTCAATGTGGGATCAACTGGAGTCTAAGTACATGGCGGAGGATGCTTCATCTCGCAAATTCTTAGTCTTAGATTTTAGCTCATATAAAATGGTGGACTCAAGGCCGGTAATGGAACAATACAATGAATTGCTCCGGATTCTTGGGAGGTTCACTCAGCATGTCATGCATATGGATGAGGCCATTGCGGTTTCGTCTATAATGGATAAGCTCCCCCTTCGTGGAAGGACTTCCGTCATGTGCTAAAGCACGAGAAGGAAGAACTCACGTCGGTGGAACTTGGCTTTCACCTTCAAATTGAACAAGGCCTTAGGGCACAAGAGGGGGGACACAAGAAAGAGGATAAAACTTCTACTTCCCATGAGGCCAACATGATGGATGGCATGGGAAAAAGGAAGAGGTTCAAAGGAAAGGACAAACACAAGGACAAGGGAAATAAGTCTAAGAGGTCCAAAAAGGATAATGTTGACAAGAAACCAAAAGGTTCTTGTTGGAAGTGTGGCAAGACTGGCCACTTCAAGCGGGATTGCAAGGTTAAGGATGATGGATCCAAGGGTGGAGGCCAAAGTGGCCAAAACCCCTCAAACCAAGGTGACTCACTTATGAGTCTTGATTCTAACTTTGATATAAATTCTGATTTGAATTATGTATCATTGACTTTTGTATGTTTGTCCATGCAGGATGATGACCTTGGACGGTGGGTGGACTCGGGTGCAACAACTCATGTTTGCAAAGATCGGCGTTTGTTCAAGACATACGTTGTTGCTAACGATGGAGCACTCATACATATGGGAAACGAGTCTACCGCCCCCGTTATAGGAAGAGGACGGGTTGATCTATACTTCACAAGTGGCAAGACTCTAGTCTTGTCAAATGTACTACATGCACCGGCCATTAGAAAGAATGTGGTTTCTGGTGGTGTACTCAATAGGCTTGGCTTCAAAAAAGTCATAGAAGCCGACCGCTATGTATTATCTAGGAGAGGAACATTTTTAGGCTTTGACCATTGGAAAAATAATAAGTTTCTTCTCTCTTTATGTAATAAACTTTCTAATAGTAATATAAACAAGAACAGTTTGTTTACATTGTCTTCTTCTTCTTCCAATTGTGATTTTGTTAAATGGCATGCACGACTTGGACATGTTCATTTTAAGCGTATGAATGACATGACTAAGGATGGTATTTTACCTAAACTTGACTTACCAAAAGACAAGTGTAAAACGTGCATGTTGACCAAGATAACAAGACTTCCATTTCCTATAGTTGAAAGAGAACAATCAATGCTCGGTTTAGTCCACTCGGATCTAGGCAACTTGCACTCTACTCCTTCATTAGGAAAGAAGAAGTATTACGTAACATTTATAGATGATTACTCTAGGTATTGTTAAGTATATCTACTCTTTGCAAAGAGTGATGCCTTAGACAAATTCTATGTATTCAAGAATGAATCTGAGTTGCAACAAGGTACCTCAATAAAAAGACTACGCACGGATCGTGGTGGTGAATTTATAGATAAGGAATACTTTGAGAGTGTCGGGATCATACATGAGACCACGACGCCTTACACACCACAATCAAATGGTGTGGCCGAAAGAAAGAACCGAGTGCTTAAAGAGATGGTCAATGCCATGTTGTCTTACTCGGGTCTTAAGAATTCATTTTGGGGTGAAGCTATGCTCACGACAAACTACTTGCTTAATCGTGTTCCAAACAAAAGAAGCAAGAAGACTCCTTACGAACTATGGTTCAAAAGGAAGCCAAACCTACATTACTTACGAGTTTGGGGATGCCGAGCCATAGTAAGGCTAAATGACAACAAACGTAAGACTTTAGGTGAAAGAGGTGTTGAGTGTGTGTTCATTGGCTATGCCGAACACTCCAAAGCTTATAGGTTCTATGTGATAGAACCAAATGACTTAATCTCGGTTAATACCGTAATAGAGTCTAGGGATACCATCTTTGATGAAGATTGCTTCACCTCGGGTCCTAGGCCTAGGGAAGTGATCAATATCACCTTAGATGAGGAATACCCAAACAAGCATCATAGGATTCAAGATGAATCCCGGCAAGCGTCCCATGGGCTTGACTTGCTAGAGATTGCTCCTATGAGCACTAATTTATCCCAAAAATCGATTTTCCAAGTGTTCTTGGTTGAAGGGTAAAGGGATAATGAGATGGATCGTCACTCTTACTTTCATATAGATGAGGATCCAAAGACATTTGACGAGGCCATGAAGTCTGAAGATGTTGCCTTTTGGAAGGAAGCAATCCAAGAGGCTTGGATAATGTAATCTCCAATCCTACAAAACATTGGGATACCTTTGTTCGAAGTGAACAATCTCACCAAGATAGTCCATGGAAGCCTTGTTGTCGATGATAAGATACCGTTCGAAGTGACAGTTCTCATCCGAAAGTATGTTTTAGGAGGTGCACATCTAGATTGCACGTCTTAATGGTGATCTAGATGAGGAAGTGTATATGAGACAACCTGAAGGTATCAAAAGTTTGATGATGACGTATTGTCAAATGGATTTAAGATAAATCAAGCTGACAAGTGTGTCTATAGTAAGTTTGATCATACCGGTCTAGGTGTGATCATATGCTTATATGTTGATGACATGTTAATCTTTGGAACAAACGAAAGACAAGTAGATCTCACTAAGGATTTCTTGTGCACTAAGTTTTCTATGAAAGACTTAGGTGAGGCGGATGTGATTATAGGCATAAGAATCAAACGTGATGCTAAAGGCTTAAGCCTCACACAATCACACTACATTGAGAAGATTGTCAAACGATTTCAATGTGATAAAATTACAATTGTTAGTACTCCTATGGACTCAAGTGAGAAGTTGATGCCTAACCAAGGACCAGCTGTCTCTCAACTTGGTATGCACAAGTAATAGGATGTTGTATGTATGCTATGACTAGCACTAGGCCAGATATTGCTTTTTATATTGGTAAATTGAGTAGGTACACAAGTTGTCCTAGCTCACAATATTGGAAGGCACTAAGACGTGTGCTTAGGTACCTCAAGGGGACCATGGGTTTTGGCATCTTGTACAATAAGTATCCTTCGGTGATAGAAGGCTATTCGGATGTGTCATGGATCACTAATCTAGATGATCACTCATCCACCATAGGATGGGTTTTCTTGTTAGGTGGTGGTGCCATTTCGTGGGCTTCAAAGAAGCAAACGTGCATCACAACCTCGACCATGGAGTCCGAGTGTGTGGCACTTGTCCCTGCCGGCAAGGAAGCTGAATGGCTAAGAAATTTGGTTCTAGAAATTCCTCTATTGCCAAAACCGGTTTCTCCTATCTCAATTCATTGTGATAGTGCAGCTACGTTGGCTAAAGCTTATAGTCAAACGTACAATGGAAATCAAGACATCTTCGTGTGAGGCATAGCTCGGTTAGAGAGCTCATAACTCACGGCATAGTATCGGTCAATTTTGTGAGAACACACAACAATCTAGCCGATCACTTAACCAAGAGCTTGGCTAGGGACTTAGTTCAAAAGTCAACCAAGGGGATGGGGTTAACAACCTAAATTGAAAACAACTTGTCGTGGGACACCCAATTCGCCTATGGCTTGATGCCTTAGCCGAATTCAATAAGGAAAGCCCATTCCAAGAAGTTGTGAGCATAAAATGTCCATCCAAGGTAATGCTCTGTGCCTATGTAATATGTATAGTTTGAACTATGTTATTTCTTAACAACTCTTTTGGAAAATTGCAATTATAGGTGCAAGATCAAAAGAGAGTTGGCTACGTGAATGTGAAGTGTCAAGGCTTCTTCAAGGGAGTAGATGGTCGACTCGCCTATATGTTCATTAGAGGATTAGGACACAATAGCCTATAAATGTGTCATTTATTTGTAAAGGAAATGTAAATTTCGTGTATGTTGCCTTCATGTACTTATACAAGTTAAGTGGTTCAATCCATTAGGACACCACAATTCTTTAGTGAGGAATGTGTAATTATACTAAATCAATAAATTCAATCAAAAGACATTTATGATTATGCGAATATTTTGTTTGGATGTATGTCTATTAAAAGTTTCTTGACTTTGCTCAAATGGGGGAGAAATGTTGGAGATTTTTGGGTTAAGTCTTCATTGTAACCGTTGAGCTTGTCTTGAGAGAAGGTGCAATGAGTTGTTCACATGTGTATCACTATGGTCCGGGTTGCGGGAGGCAAGCCAAGTGATCGGCACTAAGAGCAACTAGTATTGTAAGGGGAATCAAATCAAAGAAAGGTGATTCACGACAAGGTCAAGTTGTGCTAGCTTTTAGAAGGCCGACATTTGGGGATTTTTAGCCAAATTTTATCGGCACACCTTTGGTTCTTAGGCCTTATATTGGCTAAATAATATGTGGTTAAAAATTGGAAGCAATCCAAGCTTAAATGCTTAGTGAATGTCAATTAAGCAGCTAGTGAGCTATTTTAGGAGCTACACTAGCTTGAGCTAAGATATTGAGTATTTGTGAATCTTGGAGCTTACCCTAGCTATATTAAAGTGAATGAAGCTCATTGGAAGTGTTTGGACCAATAAAAATAAGCTAGCTCTAAGCTAGCTCCGAGGAGCGGTTTTGGGCTCCCTATGTGGGCCTCGGACTTTCTAGGGCTTCAAGGCCTATCTTCCAAGTAACTTCCATAACCGATTTAACCGCTTATAACTCCCCAAAACCGTGCCCCCCTATGTCTATAAAAGGGAGAGCCATTTGCACTTGATTTCACATTCGTTTTTGCAACAATAAAGCTTTTAGTTCCATTGTATTGACATTGGATAGGTGATGCGTCCTTGGAGGTAACAAGGATAACTCCGGATCTAGATCAAGCAAAACTCCAACTACTCCTTGATTCTTTGTGCAACGTTGTATCGTTTCGGATCCAAAGGGGCGGAAGCGATGAAGAAACAAGGGTTACTCCGATCTAGAGAGATCGAAGGAACCTTTTTTTGGGTGGATCGAAGGTTGATTCTTAAAAAGAATCCTCGAATATGGATTTCTTGAATCAAAGACGAGATCCAAGGAAGAAGTTTGAGGGTTAGAAGAGAGGTTTTGATGCCCAAGCTAAGTGGAGGAAATTCTTCTCAAAACTTAGTAATATTGAACATGCCAAATAAGTGAGGCAAGATATCTCTTATATAGAGAGACTTGCCTACCTATGGGCCAACGGGCCAAACAAAAATACATAAAGAAAAGCCCAAAAGGGGAAAACCTAAAAGGGGCGGAAGCAAACCCTAAACGGATAAGGTCAAAAAGGGAATATTCCTATACGGAATATCCCTTTATTACATAAAAAGGAAACACATGAAAATATAGTCCGAAAATAAGCTAGCTTCATGCCATGGAGTCGGAAAGACGGGACATGCCGCTAACGGAACCGGTAGCCTATGCCATGGTGGTGTAGAGACAAGGCATGCCGGTAATGGGACCAAGTGAAGACGTAATGCGGGTGATGATGGAGCCGGTGGCTCGAGCAATGGCCTTAGCTCAGGATCGGGTGATCGGTCCATCTGAGCGAACTCTAAGAGCCTCGTCCTCTTCGTCTATGGTCAACGTAAAAGGGGCATCCAAGGGCGCATCAGTCCCCCCATCTTGGCTGTGAAACGTCCCCGTTTCACCATCGTCAAAGAGGGGCTCAACATAAGGGGCAAGGTCCTTGACGTTGAACGTTGGGTGTACTCCGTAGGAATCCGGAAGCTCTAACTTGTATGCATTTGGACCATGACGGGCTAAGATGCGGAATGGGCCATCACCACGGTCCGAGAGCTTGCTCATGCGGCGAGTAGGAAAACGCTCCTTCCGTAGGTGGAGCCAAACAAGATCACCGGGCTCAAAAGAGACGTCGCGGCGGCCCTTGTTGCGTTGTCCGGCAAGTTGGGCGGCACGACGTTCGAGTTGTGTCCTAGTCCGCTCATGAAGCTCAATAATTTGGGCGGCTCGGTTTCCGGCGATGATGTGTTCTCCATCCTTGAGCGGGCGGGGAGTGAAATCCAATGGTGTATGTGGATTGAGGCCGTAGACAACTTCAAATGGGGACAATTTAGTTGCCGTGTGCCTAGACCTGTTATACGAAAACTCTACAACAGAAAGTAAGTCCTCCCACCTACGTGGGTTGGTCCTAGTGGTGGCTCTAAGTAGAGCACCAAGAGTCCGATTGGTCACCTCCGTTTGACCATCGGTTTGGGGGTGATAACTGCTTGAAAACAACAAGTTGGTTCCAAGTTTTCCCCACAACGTTCTCCAAAAATGACTTACGAATTTCACGTCCCGATCACTAACGATGGAACGTGGTATCCCATGTAAACGCACCACATTATCAAAGAACAAGGTGGCAACTTCACTAGCATTTAGGGTGCTTTTACATGCGATGAAATGAGCCATTTTGGAGAAACGATCGACTACCACGAAAATGGAGTCTTTGCCTCGTTTTGACATAGGCAACCCGACCACAAAGTCCATGGATAGATCCTCCCAAGGTCCCATTGGTATAGGCAAAGGAGAATACATCCCATCCGGACCTTGGCGCGACTTGGCATGATGACATGTGATGCAACCCTTGCAAAACCGTGTCACATGCATACGCATCCGGGGCCAAAAGAAATGCTCTTGGAGAGCAGAAAGGGTCTTGGTAGCACCGAAATGACCACGGCCCTCATGAGCTTCCTTGACCAACAAATGGCGTATAGATGAGCGCGGAATACAAAGTTTTCCCGCTCGAAAAAGATAGTCATCGTTAATAAAGAAAGACTCGTGCTCTCGGAGGTCGAGGCATTGTGCCCATATGTCCTTGAAGTCAAGATCCGTGGCATATAACTCTTTGATAAGAGCAAAGCCATGTATCTTGGCATCCATATACACAAGGAGGGCATAGCGGCGAGAAAGGGCATCGGCGACCACATTCTCTTTGTCTTTCTTATGCCGAATGACATAAGGAAAGGTCTCTAAAAACTCTACCCAACTAGCATGGCGCCGACTGAGATTTGTTTGACTCTTGAGATACGAAAGAGCCGCATGATCCGAATGAATCACGAACTCCTTCGGCCACAAGTAATGTTGCCATGTCTTAAGACAACGAACTAGAGCATATAGTTCCTTGTCATATGTAGGGTAGTTGAGCGAAGGACCGGACAGTTTTTCACTGAAGTAGGCAATTGGACGATTCTCTTGTAAGAGAACTCCTTCAATGCCCACATTTGATGCATCACACTCCACCTCGAAGGTTTTCGAAAAGTTTGGGAGTTGGAGTAATGGTGCATTACAAAGACGGTCTTTGAGCGCATCAAACGCTCGAGCATGGACATCACGCCACTCAAACGTGACACCCTTGGTAGTGAGCTCATGGAGCGGTGCCGCTACCGTGCTAAAGTCCTTGACAAAGCGGCGGTAGAAACCCGCTAAGCCGAGAAAGGCTCGGACCATGGTGACCGTAGTAGGAGTAGGCCACTCCCGAATAGCACGAACTTTAGATTCGTCTACTCGGAGTCCGTCCTTAGACACGACATAGCCAAGAAAGATAGTGGTGTCCGAGCAAAAGACGCATTTGTCAAAGTTGACATACAATTGCTCTTGTCTAAGGCACTCGAGCACTTGGCGAAGGTGCCCGATGTGATCCTCCAAAGACGTACTAAACATCAAAATATCATCAAAATAAACAACAACGAATGTACCCAAGAATCGGCGCAAGACGTGGTTCATGAGGCGCATGAAGGTGGACGGGGCGTTGGAGAGGCCAAAAGGCATGACAAGCCATTCATAGAGTCCATACTTCGTTTTGAACGCCGTCTTCCATTCGTCACCTTCGGCCATCCGGATTTGGTGGTAACCGCTCCGGAGATCAATTTTGGAGAAGATAGTGGCGCCATGAAGCTCATCCAACATGTCATCAAGGCGCGGGATCGGGTGGCGATATTTGACGGTGATTTGGTTGATGGCACGACAATCAACACACATCCGCCATGATCCATCTTTCTTTGGTACTAAGATTACCGGGACGGCACATGGTGATAAGGATTCACGCACATGTCCCCGGTCTAGGAGCTCTTGCACCTGACGTTGTAGCTCCTTTGTCTCTTCCGGACTGGCTCGGTAAGCGGCACGGTTGGGCAAAGAGGCACCGGGCACAAAGTCAATTTGATGTTCAATCCCTCGGATAGGTGGCAAGCCGGGTGGGAGGTCTTTGGGCATAATATCCTGAAATTCGGACAACAACAAAGACACCTCGTGTGGCACATTACTTGGGTCATGAGAAGTAGATAAACAAAACGGAACAAGTAAAAAGCATGGGAACTTGCCTTCCATGACCGGTTGCAAATCATGCCGGCGAGCTAAGAGTATCCGTGGCTCACACCGTCCTTGAATTACGGGATCCGAAGATGATAAAGGTGCACCCGAAGAAACGATGCGACCTTTACTACCTTTGGATTCGGTAGCATGGACAAGAGGGGCGGTGTTGCGGGATTTGGGAGTACTAGCACCTACAACATCGGGACTCCGGGAGTCCGATTTTGCCGGTGCTTTAGCGGACTCATCAATAGTTTGTTGCCTCTTCCGTTCCGCATAGTCAACCAAAATTTCGTGCGGAGTCATAGGCAAAAGTGTGACCCATTTTCCATTATATTGGAACATGTACCGATTAAGATAACTATCATGATATGTGCGGCGATCGAATTGCCATGGTCGTCCTAATAGGACATGTGTGGCGTCCATCTTGATAACATCACAAAGGACCTTATCAACATAGGCGCCAATAGAAAACCGCACCCAAGCTTGTTGTGTGACGGTGTCACATGCCGTATCGGAAATCCATTGGAGTCCGTAAGGCGTTGGGTGGGGGGTCGTAGGCAACTTGAAGTGTTTTACCACCCGTTCGTTGACAATATTGCAACAAGAACCCCCGTCAACGATGAGAGAAAGACTCGTATTATTAACCAAGCAACGAGAGTGGAAGAGATTCTCGCGTTGATCAATAGGAATATGCTCTTTAACAGCCAAAATACGACGAGAAACAAGAGCGAATTTACCGGGTTGTGCGGGGCCGCAAGCAAGCTCGTCATCACAGGGTTCCATGCCAAAAAGGGGGTCGGTGTCATGGTCATCCTCAATAATGATATCACCTTCATATTGACCATCGTCGTCCTCGAAATATGTTGGGTCGGCAAACAAGACCCGTTTGGTGTTTGGACAATCACGTTGTACATGGCCAAAACCGCTACACTTGTAACACACGGGCTCCCTTGGGCGAGCCGCCAGTGAGGGTCCTTGTTGACCTCGAGAGGGAGGCGCCGGTGCCGGGCCCCGGTTAGGTGTCTTCTCGGTACCCGTTTGCCTATTGGAAGGACCCGTCCGTTGGGTCCCTTTGGAGGCGTCGGTATCTGTAGGACTAGGCGCATCTCGAGAACGTGTGTTAGATGGATAAAGATATGGACTCGAGGAAGAGGGATACCTAGAATACCGCGGTGTTTCGAGTTGTTGCTTATATAACTTCATGGCGGCATGACATAATGCGCCCAAATCCTTGAATGGGACAATCTCGAGCGGCCGCCGGATGGAAGCATTAAGCCCACTCATGAACTTGGTGCGGAGGGCGGAGGGGGAGGCCGAGACGCCGGCCTTAATGTGCATGTCCTCAAGTTTAGCCAAGTAAGCCACCGGAGTGAGGTTGCCTTGCTTGAACTCGACAATTTGCAACCGCATATCATTCTTAAAGTCCTCGGGTACGTACTTCTTGGTCATGCAATAGAGTAATTGTTCAAACGTCTCAATTGGTGCCCATCCTCGCCTCTCTCGGGTGAACTCATACCGGTTTCACCAAGACTTCGCATCTCCTTCAAAGTATAGAGTTGCCGCCTCGATTTTCTCGGATTCCTCCTCATAATGACAATGTTTTAATGCTCGTTTCATATCCTGCGCCCAATCAAGAAAAACACACGGATCATATTCACCATGAAAGGTAGGGAACTTAACCTTACCTTCCCTACGAGCTCGGTAGGGGTCCGGGCGGGGCGGTGGAATGTAGGCATCATCGGCACGGGCTCGCCGGTGGCCACCATGAGGCCGTTGGCGCCCATGAACGGGTGGGGCCTGCCTAGGTGGATTTGGGGGAGGCAACCATTCTTCACCCCGGTCTTGGTTCTCATAAGGGTCGATGACGGGTGGGTGCCACGGGCGGTTATGTGCTACCCGTTCTAAATCGGATTCATCACCGGAGAACTCATTGAAGTTGTGTTGCTCATCGTATTCATCAAAGTCAAGGGTCCTCGGTTGCCGGGTTGACCGTTGGTGACGGTGTTCGGAACGATCATGCTCACGACCATGATTGGTGGTTGAGTTGGGACGGTACCGGGGCTCTTCCCGGGTTTGTCGGTCGGTGCGGGGCACACTAGGTGGAGGTGGAGAAGGAACATACCGTTGATGTTGATGCTCATAATATTGGTGCCGATGTTCCGTATCGACTATGGGCAAGTTATCTTGGCGCGGGTCGGGGAATTCCTCCTCTTCTTCATGGGACTCATTTCCGTCAAGAGGTAAAGAATGGGTGCGTTCAATGACAGACGCAAGCCGGGTAACGTTTGATGGGCCGGCTCCCAAAAGTCCTTTGCCTTTCCGTTGAGCATCGGAAGTGGAAGCATTGACCACGTTCTCATTCGGATAAGTTGGGGTGGGACGGTGAGCATTCTGAAGGGACTTAAGAGCTTCTAGCTCTTTTTTCAAGGCAATGTTTTCTCGGGTCAAGGCATCAAACTTTTGTTGTGCCTTCAAGGCTTCCAATTCTCGCCTTATGGAGTCATTTTCGAGGGACAACGAAGCAGTTTCTTGAGCCAAGGGTTCACTGAACTCTTGCGGACCAGAATCCTGAGAAGTTTCCATTTCAACGTTAGTCATTGCTCCAAATCAGCACACAATTTCAAGCAATCAAGTGAGTAAGATGACAAGTTAAGTCAACTTTACCCAAGTTCAAGTGCGTTATCGGGTTCTACTTTGGGGAAAGCCGTTTGGCGGTTTGGCAAGGAAGGCAAATCCAACAAAATTGAACCAATTACACACAAATAAACAAGTGATATTTTGCAAACGTATGTAAGAAAATGGAGAGATAGAAGATGGACGGATTGTTCACTCGGCAAGCTTTGCTTGCTTTCGGTCTTTGACCGTTTTGTAAAATCCGATTTTTCGGATGGACCGGTTTGCCGGACGTCTTTTCACTTTGTGTGTTTCGTTTCTTTAAAACGTTTTGAGCAACACTTTCTTTTGTTTTTTTTTTTTTTTTTTTTGAACACAAATCCGTATTGATGAAGAGTTTTTTTTGCTTTTCTTGGAATATCAAAGGCGAGATATCCGAACTTTTCGTTAACAAAAATATCCCAAGAGATTTGGTGAAATTAATTAACAAAATTGTCGGATTAGGTCGGTTTAAGAAAAAGACGGGTTTGATAAATGGTTTGAAGGCAAACCAAATATCTCCTATTTTTGTTCTTTTTGTTTTGAGTTAAACACGGAAAAGAAAAAAAAAATTCAGGAAAAATGGATGAACATGATGAAGAACATGATGAACAACATGAAGATCATGAAGAACAAATGAAGAACATCATGAGCAAGCGAAGAACATCATGAACAAAAAAAGGCTAAATAGGTTTAAGATAATAACGCACAAAAACAAGAGTAAAGAGAACTTAGCTTTGATCCCTTGCTCTGATACCAATTTGATGCGTCCTTGGAGGTAACAAGGATAACTCCGGATCTAGATCAAGCAAAACTCCAACTACTCCTTGATTCTTTGTGCAACGTTGTATCGTTTCGGATCCAAAGGGGCGGAAGCGATGAAGAAACAAGGGTTACTCCGATCTAGAGAGATCGAAGGAACCTTTTTTTGGGTGGATCGAAGGTTGATTCTTAAAAAGAATCCTCGAATATGGATTTCTTGAATCAAAGACGAGATCCAAGGAAGAAGTTTGAGGGTTAGAAGAGAGGTTTTGATGCCCAAGCTAAGTGGAGGAAATTCTTCTCAAAACTTAGTAATATTGAACATGCCAAATAAGTGAGGCAAGATATCTCTTATATAGAGAGACTTGCCTACCTATGGGCCATCGGGCCAAACAAAAATACATGAAGAAAAGCCCAAAAGGGGAAAACCTAAAAGGGGCGGAAGCAAAACCTAAACGGATAAGGTCAAAAAGGGAATATTCCTATACGGAATATCCCTTTATTACATAAAAAGGAAATACATGAAAATATAGTCCGAAAATAAGCTAGCTTCATGCCATGGAGTCGGAAAGACGGGACATGCCGCTAACGGAACCGGTAGCCTATGCCATGGTGGTGTAGAGACAAGGCATGCCGGTAATGGGACCAAGTGAAGACGTAATGCGGGTGATGATGGAGCCGGTGGCTCGAGCAATGGCCTTAGCTCGGGATCGGGTGATCGGTCCATCTGAGCGAACTCTAAGAGCCTCGTCCTCTTCGTCTATGGTCAACGTAAAAGGGGCATCCAAGGGCGCATCAATAGGCCTTCTTATAAGCTTGTTTGCAAAAGTCGAAAGACCAGTATAGTTCCTTTGTATTGACAAAGGATAGGCATCCATCTTAGTTTGGTTTTGTATTGACAAAACCTAGGAATACCCTTTCTACAAAGTAAGACAAGTAAGTCTCTTACTTAGTCTTTGTAACGTGTAACATTTTATCCCATTAAGGTATTTGGATATTTCCGGTGTAGGAGAGAATACACTTAGAAGGAAAATTCATTTATGAATGACTCATTACATTATCCAAGTCAATGGTTTTAACATATAACAACCGGTTTATAAGACGTGCAATTGAACTTAACTTCTATTAGAGTTTTGTCTACTCCTTTTTGGAGGTTACAAACTCTTGGTTGAGTTTTGTCTACTTCTTTGGAGATTACAAACTCTTGGTTGAGTTTTGTCTACTTCTTTGGAGATTACAAACTCTTTTTGGTTGAGTTTTGTCTACTCCTTTGAAGACTACAAACTCTTGATTAGGTTTTGTCTACTCCTTTGTGGAGATTACAAAACCTTGGTTGATAACTTGTTTTTAGTTCAAGATAATTATATTAATTTGATTGGCAATTAGGAGAACCGTCTACTCACTTAAGTGAGACTATGACCCTTTGGTCTAAAACCGGACACCGAAAATCCAACACATATGAACCAGTAGAGCGGGAGTCGTATGCATACGAGTGCACATCCGCGCATTAGGCCCAAGCCCAACACATAAACCCGGCGAGGTTCCATCCTAAGACAAATTGACAATAGGAGGAGTAGTTCACTGAGCTTATATACTAAGTCATGTCCCCATCTTTCGATGTGGGACTTTATTATCTCCAACATATAATATATTAAAGCGAAAGCGCTTGAAGCCACGTGTCATTCACTCATAAATTTAATGACACGTGTTATTTTCTCACGCATTCATAAAATAATAATTATTTATGTTTTTATTATATCTTTTTATATCACTAATTATATTCATCTATTTCCTAATTAAATTAGAATATTTTTAATCATATAATTCATAATAAAATATGACTAACTAAAAATAAAAAAATTCCAATCAATTGATATTTGACCATTCTATAGCTGTTTCAATTTTAACTAAAAAAATCTCACATTTATATGTTTCGTAATATAATATGGAGTGAATTTTTTGTTTACAACTCAATTTTTAATTGATCGAAAATTATAATAAGTAAACTTTATGAGAAATAAATAAGATATATTTTTTTAATAATAAATTTTTAATCAAGTATTATAATTACTATGATAAAAAAAGAAAAAAAAGATTTTTTAACTCCCTGTACCTTAACACGGGAAATACACTAGTTCTTTGTGATTTGTTATTGTCAAATCTACTTTTCAAGTAGTTTCAGCTGTGCATGTGTTTGATTTGAGATAGAATAGTCTTCCAAATACTAGTCGGGTTTTTATTACTAAAGATACACAAATTTCTTTTTATCCAAGTGTTCAACCAAATCAAGCTTCTACCGTCAAATTCTTCATAAACAATTACAAGTAAATATTTAGTCCTTGGGTTTCACATCAAAGTTCTCCACAAAGATCTTGATTCAGCCATCAATCATGTAGACACTTGAAGAAAAAATGTGTTGCATTTTTATAAAGATGTTGACACAAAAACACAATGTATATGCACTATCAACCTGTATCTTTTTTGTTAGAAAACCGTTCATTGATAATTTTCATGTAAAGTTTCTTATTTTTGACATGATATTTAAATTTCAGATCTGTGACACTCCATTTAGTGGTGTCCCGTTCTTATCATTAAGAATCATACTCGATTATATCCGATTTAGTCGAAAACCATCATTTCGAGTATGCAACATTGCAACCCAACAAAGTCTAGCTCTCTTGATATTTTGTGAATATGAAAAAGGATAGTTGTGAACATGCATGCATGTCAACCAATAAGCATTAATTTAAAAGAAGAATTAAAAAAAGGGCAAAAGGGGCCAACCCAACATGCATGTAGTTGAATTAGGGGGAAGCAATTTGAAGTGCAATGCATAATGCCATTAACCATAATTTCTTAATTCTAATTATTAAAGAAGAATAGTTTGGTTAGTTAGTTACAGGAATCATTGTCTATAAAGTGTTGTCAACCCCTCATGAGGTCATAGGATAATTAATATTATTAATAATTCACTTATTAGATAATAATATTTTATTTAATCATATATGTTGTCTTCTTTAAAGTTCACTTCTTTCGGTTTTAGGGGTACATTCTCACATGTAGAGCTGTCAAAAGTTGACCCGACCCGTGAACCCGACCCGATGAACCCGAATCCGAACCCGACCTGGCACCGAAAATTTTGAAAAAACAGAATGCCCGGAACCGACCCGCTTGAAACCGATTTAACCCGAATTAATAAATGACCCGAAGTAACCCGGCCCGAATGACCCGATTACCCGAATAACCCGACCCGAAGTAACCCGATAGCCCGAAGTGGCCCGACCCGAGTGACCCGATAGCCCGAAATAACCCGACCCGATATAACCCGGCCCAAAGTAACCCGACCCAAATTGACCCGGTAGCTCAAAGTAACCCGATAGCCTGAAGTAACCCGACCCGAATTAACCTGGCCCGAAGTAACCCGACCCGAAGTAACCCGATAAGTATATAATGGCATAATCCATACTATAAGTTTATATTATAAGTCTATAATAACATATTAAATACATATTACATAACCCATTCTATAAGTCCGATATCCAAATCTAGTTAAAGATCATTTCGATTAACAAATCACTCAAATATTTGCGGATAATTATTCAAACCAACTAAAATCGTTTTTCACATAAATACATAATTCATACTATAATTTTTAAGAATTGGAACTTTAAAGATATTTTTTTTATTCATTATATTGTCTATATATATATAAATACATATTACATATTCCATACTATAACTATAAGTCTATCATGACATTCTGCAACTTCGACACGATAAATGTATGGTAATAATGTTTTTAACTCATTAAAATAAATTTTGATTTTAAGTTATGGTTTACTAATTACTTATCAGAATTATTTTCCAACTTTAATTTTCTATTTCCTATACAAGTATTAAAATATATATATTACATAATACATATTATAATTGTATAAGTATATATGATGACATTTTTGAAGTATTAATTTTTTACCTTGTTGGAGAAAAGATGTCTTAAAAATAAGTTTCTTTAAAAAAAATTGTATCAATTATACGGTTTTCACTTTCATTTGAATTAAGTTATGTGACTAATTGACTATAATATATTATATTTTATTGTACACTTTATAACAAACAAAATATGAAAAAAAAATATATGGATTAAATGGATATGTCACATTAGGTGTATCGATCAAATGGATCAGTCACATTAGATACATGGATCAAATGGATCAGTCGGATATCCAGATCCGATTATAGTCATTTTTAATTAAATGGATCATGCTAAAATCATTCCGAACAAACAAATCACCCAAGTATTCATGGATAATTATCCGATCTGACTAAAATCGTTTTCAAATACAATATTTTATAATTTGGATCAAACAGATCAACCAATTATCCACGGATTATTATCCGATTTCATGAAAAGTGATAAATAGTTACATTCGAATAAAATGTTACTTTCAAATAAAGTATCAAATAATATATATATATATATATATATATATATATATATATATATATATATATAGTGTTTCCCACTAGTTTACTTAAACGTAATAGTTGATTGATATAAAATTATATTAACGATATGCCGGTTATTGATCATAATCAAATTAATTGAAACATGATCCAAACCGGTATTAACCTAAATTGATACCCGATCTAAACCGACTTGACCCAAAACAAACCGTTAAAAAGAGAGATTGTTTTGACCCGGCCCATTTGAACCCGAACAAGTGATACCCGATTCAAACCGACCCGACCCGAAACAAACCGCTAAAAAGAGAGGGATTGTTTTGACCCGACCCGTTTGAACCCGAGCTTGTTGTGACCGACCCGAACTAACCCGTTGACCCCGTTTGACACCGCTATCTAGAACCGAGCTAAACCGACCCGTTATGACCCGAGAACCGGGGCTACCCGATAACCCGTTATAACCCGAATAATCGATACCCGGCCCAAACCGACCCAACCCGAACCAATCCGGTTATGAACCAAGCCTTTTTTTGACCCGACCCGTTTCAACCCGAGCTTGTTGTGACCCGACCCGAACCCGACCCGTTGGCCCCGTTTGACACCTCTACCACATGCATCGTTATAAGAATCCTAATTTTGTTTCGTGTATATAACCATAATTTATAATTACAGAAAAGATCATTAAAAAAAGTCTCTTATAGTTTTAAAAATATAAATTCTGAAAAAATCTATAAAATATAACTAGGTGTAAATGCACAATTTATAAATATTATGATATTTATATTTTTAAACAAATTACTATTTAAAATAAGATATGTAATAATCTAATAATTTTTATAAAAAGGAAAAAAATTTGCCCGACTGTCATCTTAATAATCTCTTTTCATCCCAAATAATCTCTATCAACCAAACACATCCTTAGTAAACAATTACTTTATTTTGGGATATACATTAAAGTATGCCTTCAATTCATATGTTTGTTGAATCTATCGCTAAATACAAAGCCTTAACAAGTATAAATATATGTATATTGTAATTTCTAAAACTTTTTTTTTTATTAATTTAACAAATAATGCTAAAGACCAAAAGTTAAAATTCTTAATATTTGAGAAATGTATCCCAAAAATTACCTTTTATTCCTGGGAAAATAACATACTGTCTTCAATTCAATTTCATATGCTATTTTCAATTGCAAAAAAAATTATATTTTTAATATTTAAATTTTGATCAAATTTAAGTTTAACAACGGTTTGATTGACTTTTTTTTTTATAAACTCTTCAAAACAACAACAATTATATAATACTTATTAAAAGATAAATTATAAATAAAATATAAAATCAAGGATGTATAACATTTTACTCAAAAGGTGTAGAAAATTAAAATCGTGGCTACGAAAGTCATGGATTGCGGACACGTGTCAGCCTCCTATGGGCTCCGGTTTTGGGCTGGGCTTCGAGGCCCATAGCCCAATTCAGCCCCTCCAGCTCCTATAAATAGAGAGCTCTTCCTTCATTCTAAAACACACCAACAATCATTCTCTATTCTCTCCTCTCTCTTTTCTCTTCTCTATCTTCAAGCTTGCGAGCTTTTCTGAGATACTACTGGTTCGTAAGCTTCCGGTTCTATTACGAAGAACTGATTAGAAGTCAACACAATGCTGTCAGAATCGGGCAGCTTTGTTTGTTTGATCAATAGGAACTAACCTATGTCTATGTAAGTAAATGGACGCCTGTCGGGAAATGATTCAGTAAAACCATGCGTACGCAATACCTTCCAAGTACTGGTAAGGACATTCCCTAGGTGTAACGAACCGCCGTAGTTGCATACGAGGACGAGTCCACCCGCAGAAGAATGCATACAATTATCCATTTGAAATGGCAGGTTGTACATTCCATGGCTCCATTCATCCGCAAGAGGATCATAAATTGCTCTAATCTCGGATGTTGCATGCAACCGTCCTGCATGCAACTGTCCTGATAAGAACACATGCTGCCTTTGTAGCCCGGATTTCGCCCAAATTTTGTGGAAGCTCGAAGATTTGGCGAGTGTGTTCCATTTCCTGCAAACGGAACGGAATCGGCATAGTGCAACTATAGGAAGCCCAAATTTTGTAGCTTCCACCTAGTTGATTTAATATTGACATCCTCATAAAAAGTAAAATTTGCCCACCCAAAGTCGAAATTCGAAAATATATTGAATATGTTCCGAGTTTGGGTAAATCTAGTTTTCGTATACCCAAACTCGAAACATATCCGACCTGAACAATGAACAATTGCACTCATGTATATAGACCGAAATCTTTGAAATCCAGAAAAAAAGGAAATTGTATCAATTTGTATTAAACCATCTTGAGATCTAGACTATGCATACATGTCATTCATATAAAAGACTAGGCATGTCCATTCCCCACCTTGAATCATTCATATAGCAAATGCTATTAATAAGAAATAATAAAAAAACAATTGTTTGGTCATCTGATTAACACTCAGACATAACAAATAGAAACACTGGTCTATTTTTCAAGTAAAGATTATATATTTTATCAATCCTTTTCTGTGTAATTTGCTATATTTCCGTAATTGACCTAAGTAACATAATTCTAATGAGCAATAAGCAATGATGCAAAAAATTGTCCACATGAGTCAGCATAAATAATATAAAAATTCAAGACATAAGCACTCAATGACAAGAACTGCAGGGCGTTTTCTCACAGTCCGAGTAATGATAACATTCAATTGATGCGACAAAAGTACCTGATGAACTTATGAGCTGCTGCAATTCTTCTATTTTTCTACCAAAAACATAATGCTTCTATTTTTCTACCAAAAACATAATGCTTCTATTCCTCTGATAGAAGATGCGGCAAATGACTGAAAGTACCTGACGTGGATGACCTGTTGCAGTTAAGGTGTAAACCTGATCAAGATTCAATCTTCCCGGTAGTTTCCCGCTCGTCACTCCACTGAAAATGGAAATCAATATTCAATGAAAAATTATGCAATCGAATGGAAAACTATTTCTAAAAATAGGAAATCAAGAATCGATTCTTCCTGCAAACATAATTCTTGATTATATTTCTCTTGTTGATTAAATCATCAAGTGAACAAGAAACTCGAAAGCAAATTGAATTCTCGTAAATTTATAACACAACACATACAAATTGTATTGACCGAAAATCAAACAAACTCTTCTTAGCTAGCCAGTCAGGGGCTCTATTAGCAATCCAGGGATGACCGAAAATACCACATAGTCTTAATTTAAAACATAATCATGAAAAATTAAAATACTAAATAGTAATTCCACTACAGTTCATACACAATAGCTAAATTTAAAACACATAGGACAAAATTGATTGTACGTAACTACTTGATGAAGAAGGATAAGTTGCTGGAATTTTGAATGAAAAAGGGAAATCAAGAATTGATTTTCCCGTAGTTCCCCAAAGCAGAACCGCCCGTCACTGACTGAAAAGGAAAATCGAAATTTCGAACTAAAAATTTTGCAAACTCATTATCCGATTGCAATGAAAATTATATCTGTAAACAGAAATCAAGAATCTATTCTTTCTTCAACCCTAATTCTTCTCTTTCTCTTTTTAATTAAAAAATATAAAATCAAGGATGTTTAACATTTTACTCAAAAGTGTAAAAATTAAAAACGAAAATTATTTTAGATGAAATAGAGTATTATTATTAAAATATAATTATAAATGATATTGTATAATATATTTGTATGAAAGAAACATGTCTACAAACGACAGTTGGCAAGACCCACCAAATCTGGTTCATTGCCTCCCCCTCCTCCGTCATAATAATTAACACAACAAAGATGCCTTTACTCATCTTAATTAATCTCGCATATACATTCTAAACTTGTAAACCTATTTTATTAATTTTTTTTAAATCAACAAGAATAAAATAAAATAGAAAAAATGAAATAATTTTTTTTAATGTTAATTACAAACAAGGTGGGTGAACATGATTTCAGTTATGTATATTATTTAGCTTATAATATGGGCTTTTACTCTTCTTGTTCATCTTCTGCTTCTTTTTAAGTCGTTAATGGGCCTCTTCGGCCCATATGGCCCAACTTACTCTCTAGCGAGAGGCCCAAACAGAACATATAAAAAAAAGGCCAACTTACTCCCTCCGTCTAATTATAACTACGGGTTGATCCAATATAAATATTTTATTTTATTTTTAAAAAAATTTGAAATTTGTTCACACATATATAAACGGCAGACGTAATATCAAATCTATATCAATTTTATACGTGTCGTTTATTTGTTATTCCACATCACACAAACATTTAGCTTGATTAACTAATATCTTAACAATTCACATTGAAACTAGTTCATACCTCGCGTGCGGGTATATTTATATGTTTGATGTTTTTTGAATAAAAAGTCACCAACTTGTGTATGTGGGGAACTAATGATATATTTATGAAAAAAATAATCAAATTAAATATTTCTTTTAATTTGTCACTAACAAAAAATTTGGGGATACATTTGAGATACTTACCTTAAGGCCCGACGCCTTACAAAACACATCAATGCAGTGCATAACAACATTCATCTTGAGACACATAAGGTTCAACAAATAAAGTTATATCATTTGAAAAAAAAAACATGTGAGAAAGAGGAGTCTCCACATGACAAGTAAATCGGCTTCCAGCCACCCTTATCAAATGATTCCAATACTAGATGACTAAGATGGTTCCACACACAGGATGAACATGTAAGGAGAGATAGGGCCTCCCTGCCTAACAAACACTCACTCTGGTTGGAATTGGTCAGTTACCTTACCATTCCAGAGAAGTTGCATGCGAACCGAATATTAATTTATTATCACGGAGTGGTTCCAAAGACCCTCCCCATATACCATGTTCAGAGTGGTTAAGATATTACAACCCATCTTATACATATACCCATGTTAATAATATCATGTTGCGTGTGGTAGTTCAACTCAACTTTATATTTAGTAAAATTAATAAACACACCACTATAATAGCACAATTAACCGTGATAAAAAACTAGTTAAGTAAGTCCATTAAACTTACCTTATATCAGTCAATATCGCGATGGACATAAACATTTAGTTCCGAAAAGGTTAACCAAGCCAATACCTAGTTAATGTGCAAAACTTACCTATCGATATGTTTTCAACTTGCGAGAAATACTGATAAATATATACCTGTAACTTCTAATTGAGAACGTCTAGTTGAAAAATCTTATTATCTTCATCACTTTAGACGTGAATACCACCAAGTCTAAAGATACATTCCTTAACAATTATCACCAAAGAAGCACTCAAATCCATGCCATTACAAATGAAATGAAAGATACACTTATCATACGTTCACAACAAGTTAACAACAAATAGAAAAAAAAAAGAACAAACTAATTAAACTTGTTCAAAAGACAAACCAGAACCACACAATTTAAGTTCCATTTTCTTGGCGAAGTTGTTTACTACTTCGGTACTCAAGTGATTGACCCAATCTCCCACTTCTCCTTTCCTAAACAAATACTTGTTATCAACGAAGGAGTAAACTTTCCCATTCTTGTTAACCTCAAGCTCCTTCATGGTTTGCAAGCTACACAAGCTTATGATACCATCCATAAAACCTTCTTTCTCCTCTTCTATGGAGAATGGATGCCCTATGAACTCCGCCAATCTCTTCAAATGTAGCTTGGTGTCGGCCTTAAGCTCTTCGAATCTCAGAAAGAGAACATTATCCGACCTCTTTCGACTCTCGTTCCAATACCCTAAAACATGGTCGAGAAAGGGACCAAAGGGAACCCTCCCATCACAAAATTTGTGAAAATATTCCTCGATCATATCCGGTTTGATATTCTCATTCTTGTTCAATTTCAATCCGAAGTGCCAAGTCGAAATAAAAGTGTCTAACGGGTTTCTACAAATGTATATAATTCGAGCTTTTGAGTCTTTGATAGACTCGGAAATAGAGTCATAAGGGATATGAGTGGCGAAAAGCCTTGGGGAAGGAATGTTTGAGAAGTCGGGTTTTGTACTCATTATGTAGGTCTTGAACTCGAAATGTGGCACGAGTTCATGAGAGTTGTGGGTGAGTAAGGAGCTCTCGATAATAGACTCACGTTGTCGATTGACAATAGCGTAGAGGAGGGATTTTAGCCATGTGGTTCCGGTTTTGGGCATGCTTGCTAGGATGATATCGGTGTCTTGAGCTTGGAAGTGGTTTTGGAAGGCGATTGTGGGTTCGAGAACCGGGTTCCAAAACCCTTGGTATTGATACATAGGGTATGCACCAAACCATATTTCCTTTGGTAAGGAGAGCTTGAGCTCTTTGATCTCTTCGTCAAGAGTTTTTGATGGTGTAATTTGGGTAGCCATTTGTTGATTGTGTCTATTATGATCACAATAGAGAGATGAGAGCTTCTTTGTTAGTACAACGGTATATATACCGGTTGAGTCCAAGACCGGTGAAATATTTTGTTGGAAAATTACAAATATATCCTGAACTTTATAGTTAATTGCACTTATGAGCATGACTTATTAATATCGCCTAAAAAGGTGGTTGCTTCAAGGAGAAGTGTTTAAAATGAGGTGTTTAAACATCAAGGGTTTAAAATAAGGTGTTTAAACAAATAGTTTAAAAAAATCTACAATGATATAATCATAAAGAATTATTTAAAAAAAAACTATAACAAAAGTAATAATATTAATTGATTAATAGGGATATTTTGGTCAAATATCTAATATTCTTGATTGTAGGCGGTTTAATTTTCATAACTTATATTATTATATAAGGTGACTTTATTTAAAAATAATTATAAAACATAATTTATTAAAAAAAACACACATTTTAAAAGGAGATTTGTAATTTTTTTTTTATTAAAAAAACTCTAAATTTTAAGAGCTGATTTTGTCATCTCAAATAGAGGGGAAACTATGAACATTTCAAGTAACCATATATTATAAGGTAATCCATAAATAAAAAAAAAAAAAAATCCTATAAAATATTCATCACCTGAGTAACGTTGAGTTAGGCTCGCGTGGACTTGTCATTTGGGTCAGGTCAAACATGTCACATCCGAACCCAATATGATTATTTCGTGATCGGGTTTGTATGGTTTGGATTGCTAATTCATTTATGAGCCGGTTTATACTAGGTTGAGCATGTTAGGTCCGATTATGAACTTAATTAAACCGAGTGATTTCGGTCTAGACCAAATCGAAAACTGACAACTTAGGTTCTGTTTTGGGTCTGTATATTTTAGAAAATAGGTTTCGGTGCGTTTTTTGGGTGATAACCGCAAAACCGATGTTCTAAACCGAAAAATGATTTTTATTTTTTAAAAAATGACCGGTTCATATTTGTTTTTTTATCGAGATAAATTTAGATCTGTATATTGCATATTTGTTATTTTTACCGGGATATATGAGAGTGACTATATTTGTACTTTACGATTTTTTTTTTTAATATTTATAGCTTTTACGTTTAGGTTTTCAAATCAAAACCGATCCTAGTAGGCTCGATTCTCAGTTCTAATATTTCTAACTTTGGGTTACGAAACCGGACCTACTTTTATATGTTCGGTTTGTTTTCAGTTTAAGGTTTCAGAAAAATCGATTTTAAATTCGGTTCGATTTATTGCGATTCGGTTGGGTTCCATTTTGTAACTATGATCCCCTACTTTAGACTAGTTATTGCCGGCTCTAGGTATAAAATATTAAAAGCCAATTCTGGGTTAGAAATTGATGGATATATCCTTGCACGTTGATCTGATAGTGTCTGCGTGCAAAACATGGTTTCACAAACAGTTACTCCCCGCCAAATCCTCATTGATTTCCCTTTTCTTTCTCTTTACAGGGAACTGTAAATTCCTTACCTTTTTTTGCAAAGATTTCCCAGATCCTTAACTCTTACCATTTTTGTCCACTCACTAAATCCATCAAGTTCCATGCTTTTTTGGTTCATTCTCCTTCTCTTCCTCTTGCTGCTGCTTCCTTATTTGTGCTTCTTTCTGGGTAAGTTTCAGTTTTCTTCATTTTTGCTATACTATTTTACTTGTATTTGCTGAACTTTACTTTCTTGTTTTCTGCAATTTCAGTGGTTTGGATTGTCTCTCTTCTTCCTCGACCTATTTTCAACAATACTTTTATCTCATATCTTCTACCTCGAAGCTCCAATCCAGGTATAAGCAAAAACTACCTGTATTTCAATTCATCATATTTGACAATATTCAAAATTTCAAACCCTAATGCAGTTAAAACTCAGAGAATGAGAAGAGAAGATCCAACTGAGGATTTCACACTCAAGATGACTTCTCCAAAGATTCCGGCGACGGAGGGATCAGTGGCTAGCGCCTTTGGCCTTGTGGAGCAAATGAATTACTTGTATGTAAGAGTTGTGAGAGCAAAAGACTTGTTTCCTGAAGACAGTCCTGATGTATATGACTCCTTTGTCGAGGTAAGACTTGGTAACTACAAAGGAATCACCAATGTTGTACATGAGAAGCCAAATCCGGAATGGAATCAAGTTTTCGCCTTTTCGAAAGATCGAATTTACTCGTCGTTTCTTGAGATTATCGTAAGGAAGAAGTGTTGTGAGGATGATGGATCATCATTCAAAGGGAGAGTGGTGTATGGTGTAGGTGAGGCTCCGAAAAGGGTCCCGCCCGATAGCCCTTTAGCTCCGCAATGGTATAGGCTTGAAGGGCAAAGAGAAGAGAATGTTGTAGGAGATGTAATGGTGGCTATATGGATAGGGACTCAAGCTGACGAGGCGTTTCCGGAAGCTTGGCATTCGGATGCAGTTGGAGTTAGTCCAGTTTCTTTGATGAATACGAAATCGAAAGTTTACTTGTCTCCTAAGCTATGGTATCTGAGGGTGAATGTAATTCAAGCTCAAGATTTAGAAATCAAGGATAAGAATCAAAGGCCAGAGATTTTTGTGAAAGGTGCATTAGGGAATATTGTTATGAGAACTAAAATTTCTCAAAGCAGAAACTTCAATCCAATTTGGAATGAAGACATGTTGTTTGTTGTTGCTGAGCCATTTGAGAATCAACTGATTTTGAGTGTTGAAGAGAAGAATCGGAACAAGGAAGCGGTTTTAGGGAAGTGCGCGATTCATCTGAAGATGTTGGAAAGACGAGTTGTTAGTAAGACTGTGGATGCTAGATGGTATTGTCTTGAGAAAGATTCAGTAGAATCATCACCAAATGATCAAGAACAGACAGAATTAAGGTTTAATAGTAAGATTCATTTAAGGTTGTCTTTAGATGGCGGCTATCATGTTCTTGATGAATCTACTCATTATAGTAGTGATCTTAGACCAACAGTGAAGCAACTGTGGAAACAAGGCATTGGAGTACTCGAGTTAGGGATTCTTAACGCTAATGGATTACCCCCAATGAAGAAGAAAGACGGGAGAGGGACAACGGATGCTTATTGTGTTGCAAAGTATGGCGAAAAATGGGTTCGTACTAGAACAATCATAGATAGTTCTTCTCCTAGATGGAATGAGCAATACACTTGGGAGGTATTTGATCCTTGCACTGTTATTACTATTGGAGTGTTTGATAACTGTCATTTACAAGAGAATGGTGATGTTAAGGACTCAAACATTGGAAAATTAAGAATTAGATTATCAACTCTTGAAGCTGATCGAATCTACACGTTTTCGTATCCATTAGTAGTCTTGCAATCTCAAGGTTTGAAGAAAATGGGAGAGATTCAGTTGGCACTAAGGTTTAGCTGCACTTCATTTTTCAATCTTTTACAAAGTTACTGTCAACCAATTTTACCAAGAATGCATTATCTTCATCCACTGTCTATCTATCAGCTTGATTATCTAAGATACCAAGCAACTCAAGTACTGTCATTAAGGCTTAATCGTTCCGAGCCACCCTTAAGGAAGGAGGTTGTGGGTTACATGTTGGATGTGGGTTCATCTGTATGGAGTACACGAAGAAGCCGAGCAAACTGTCATAGAATAAGACGCGTATGCGCGAATTTGGGGTTCTTGATTGAGTCATTTGAGTATATATGCAGTTGGCAAAAGCCGGTTATGACAGTTACAGTACATATTATAATGCTGATGCTGATTTTGTATCCGAGTTTCATTCTACCATCTTTGTTTTTCTCAATGATCATGAATGGTGTGTGGAAATATGGTAAGAGGCCGAGGAAGCCGCCTCATGTGGATGTTGAGTTATCGTATGCTGATAAGGTGCGGTTGGAGGAGCTTGATGAAGAGTTTGATTCGTTTCCGAGTTGTAAGAGTCAAGATGTGGTGAAAATGAGGTATGATAGGATGAGAGGGATTGGAGGGAGGGTTCAGACTGTGATTGGTGATTTGGCAACACAAGGAGAGAGGCTTGAGGCATTGATGAATTGGAGAGATCCAAGAGCAACTGGTTTGTTTCTTGTGTTTTGTTCGGGTTGTTGTTTTGTGTTTTATGTTATGCCTCTTAAAATGCTCGCGGCTGGATGCGTGTTTTATGGTTTAAGGCATCCGAAGCTACGTAATCGGATGCCTTCTATTGCTATGAACTTCTTTAGACGTCTTCCGGCTAAAACAGACTGCTTGATTTGATGCAGGTTTAGGAGATGTTTTGTGATCAGTTTTGTTAACGTTGTTTCAAGTATTGTAGTTTATGTTTTGTCCTGTGGAATTTAGAAAATACTACAATTGAGGATTGTTGAAATTCATCACAGCAAGTTTCAAGTGATTCGATTTTAAAAAATAAAATAAAAACGCCGTTGCCGGGGATCGAACCCGGGTCACCCGCGTGACAGGCGGGAATACTTACCACTATACTACAACGACTTGGATGTTTATGTTATTGTTTGTCTATAATACTTTTAGTACATATATGGTTTTTGATGTCCAAAAATCTGAAAATATAAAGAAACAATTTAGTTTACTAGGTTTTTTCTAGTTTTGTGTTTAGTAAATGCACCCCTTGCGAAAAGAGTGTGTAGAGTTTAAAAATAAATACAAAAAGTTGGGGTATATTTACTTAATTGAAACATTAAAAAGCCTAGTTACTATTATAGTTTTTCAAAAAGGTCTAGTTACCAAAATTGTCCAAATAAAAATCGGTCACTTTAGTTATTTATTTTAACTATTCTCTAGGATCTCATTATACTAATATATTTTACTTACTGATATTAAAATAACTGGAAGATAAATTTTATTTTTCTAAATATAAATAATGCTTTCTCGTTTATTATTATAGGAAAATTTTGTATCAAGAATGAGATTTTGTTAACAAATTATTTTTAAGGGCATTTTTTATAATTTATCCTAACTGAAAATAGGGTGTCAATGGAAACAAGCATCGTCCTGTCGTCGACACAAGTTACCAACGCATAGATAACTTGGTACGTCCTCATTTCTTTGGATTATACATATAAGAAATTGTCTCATATAAGACAATTTCGATCGAATAATTATTCATATCTAAAAAAATTTCAGAGCGAGTTGAATAGATTATCTTCTAAAAACTTTTTAGTTGTAATAGAAATTTGTAATAGCCTAGTTCTCTTAATGAAGGAAATCTAATAATTACTATATAAATACAGACTTCATTACATAAACAATTTTACATGAAATATATATTGGGTTAATTTGGTTAATAGTCTTTTTTGAGTTTTACTTTTAGTAACTAGACCATTTAGTTTTTTAATTAGGTAAATATACCCAACTTTTTGTATTTTCTCTCAAACTTTAAACACTCTTTTCTCAAGAGGTACATTTACTAAAACTAAAACTTAAAAAAGTCAAGTAAACCAAATTGTTTCATATCATATTATATTATATATATTTTAGACATTTTCACTTTATTGTAAAAGTGTATTTTGTTGTTTATGGCTAAGTCAATCATTATCACATTAATTTCAGCTATGAAATTAGAAATGATTTTGTGTACTTTGACGTATCCAACACACGATATTTGGGTATAATCTTAGCATAATGTTGAATATACTACAAAGATATTTCCCAAACACAACAAAATCAAAAGGATGACACAAAAAATAATGAACCGGGTTCAATATTTTCTTCGTGTTTGAACAAGAGTACATGCCTTGATGGAGAGGGAACTTTGATACATCATCTTCATTCATTAAATTCGTTTGATTTCCAATCTTACGCATGTATTCTTCTCATCACTTTCCTCCAAGACTCGTCGCTCTCTCATTCGTTAATACAAAAAGCCGAGGGGCGGCGAATACAGCTAACACTTGGCAAACGAGTATCGTCATTGTTTCAACAACCTTTCCTCCTTCCAAAAGACAAATATAAAATCCTATAAATAGTCTTTACATTTCAAGAACAAACTAACCTCTTATACCGTACTTGTCAAAATCTTCTAAATGGCCAAGCTTTACTTATCGCGGTTCATGTTGGAGGTTGCACCCTCGCAAATCGTCTCCTTCACTAGAAGGAGACTCGCAAGGGTTCTTGACACCATTGTCGAAGAGGAGAAGGAGGTTTATGCTCTCGAGAAGAGTCTTAGTTTTTCTTCTCTTGTGAATATTTCTAAAAACGTCCCCGTTGAGAGTTGGGTCAAATGAGAGAGTTGTGTCTCTTCCAATGGAGTTTGATTTGTGTTTGTTCTTCGTCTTCATTTTGACCTTTTGTTCTATCTTTATGCATCATCTTCTCTTCCTGCCCGTTTTTTTAGAGGCATAGATGTTCAAGGGAGCCATCCACCGAGTTTTTTTAGGTTGGTGGGTTTGCTTGCATCTTCGATGAGAAGACGAGCCAGTTACAAATAAAAAGTTGTACTACTTAGTTATTATCTAGCTTATCGGTTTTAGTTCATGTGCTAAAATTTCCGAACCATCAATAATAAAGTTGCATCATAATGTGTTGCATTGTCGGTACTTTGTATCATAAACAAAATAGCATAGGCCAATACAAATGAAGATGAAAGATACATTTATTATACGTTCATAACAAGTTAACAACAAATAGAAAAAAGAAACAAACTAAACTTACCAATACTCAGTTGGTCTAATGGGATGTGGTGTTAGACTCCTTAAGTGGTTAGCCTGGAGATTCGAGTTCGAATCCTCCCGGCAGCATGTATGGAAAAACTGATATTGGGAGGGTATCCCCCAGCAATGGGCCACGATTTAGTGCCCGATCCGGACGTAGATCGGCAAAGCCGATCGAACCGGGTATTCTAATTAACTCTTTAAAAAAAAAAAAAAAAACTAACTAAACTTGTTAAAAAGACAAACCAAAACCACACAATTTGATTTCCAATTCCTTAATGAAGTTTTTTACCACATCGGTGCTCAAGTGATTGACCCAATCTCCCACTTCTCCTTTCCTAAACAAATACTTGTTATCAATGAAGGAGTAAACTTTCCCATTCTTGTTAACCTCAAGCTCCTTCATGGTTTGCAAGCTACACAAGCTTATGATGCCATCGATCAATCCTTCTTTCTCCTCTTCTATGGAGAACGGATGCTTTATGAACTCCGCCAATCTCTTCGAATGTAGCTTCGTGTCGGCCTTAAGCTCTTCGAATCTCAGAAAGAGAACATTATCCGGCCTCTTTCGACTCTCATTCCAATACCCTAAAACATGGTCGATAAAGGGACCAAAGGGAACCCTCCCATCACAAAATTTGTGAAAATATTCCTCGATTATCGGGTTTGATACCTCGAACTTGTTCAATTTCAATCCGAAGAGCCAAGTCGAAATGAAAGTGTCCACCGGGTTTCTACAAATGTATATGATTCGAGCTTTTGAGTCTTTGAAGGACTCGGAAATGGAGTCATAAGGGATATGGGTGGCGAAAAGCCTTGGGGTGGGAATGTTTGAGAAGTCGGGTTTTGTACTCATTGTGTAGGTCTTTAACTCGAAATGTGGCACGAGTTCATGAGAGTTGTGGGTGAGTAAGGAGCTCTCGATAATCGACTCACGTTGTCGATTGACAATAGCGTAGAGGAGGGATTTTAGCCATGTGGTTTCGGTTTTGGGCATGCTTTCTAGGATGATATCGGCTCGTTTAAAAACGAGCCGAGCCTAAAGTTTATACGAGCATTAAAATGTGCTTAAGTTTGGCTCGTTTAGAAAGTGAACGAGCTCGAGCTGAGCTGTTGACCAGCCGAGGATGAGTAGCTCGGCTAAAATTATGCTTCTATAGTGTTATTTTAGTCGAACGAGCCGAGCATTGACATGCTCAAGCTCGACCCGTTTATCTACGAGTTGAGCCCGAGCCAAGCCTAAAATTTATATGAGCTTTAAAATATGCTTAAGCTTGAATCGTTTAGGAACGAGCTTGAGCCGAGCTTTTGACGAGCAGAGTCCGAGTAGAGTTTGTCTCATATTACAACCCTATTTGTATGATTATAATCAAATGTAACAATTTTGTCCATTATTCTCTCCTCCCTCTCTTTTAGTGTCAACTATCCTCATTTTATTGTTTATTTTTGGCTGAATTGGCATTTAGGACCTTTTACACTATAGAGTTAAAATTTAGGGTCTTACCAATTACAAATTGAAAAATAGGGCTCCTACTTTACTAGACTAATTCATAAATAGGACAAAAAATTGACAAAAGTGAGTGATGAGTGATGTGACTGCTGATTGTGACACTTTTGATTGACATTTGGAGGGAATTTTGGGCAAAAAAAACGCAGCCCTTTGCCTAGAAAAAATCCGCTTACCCAAAAATCTGCTTACCCAGCTAATGTCACAATCATACCCAAAAATAAATTTGTCAAAGTACATAAACATACTCGAAAACAACATATCCAATAAATCAAATATTAATATAAACAATATCCATAAATTGGATAATATTTTATATTTCTACCCAATTTAAACATCACTTAATACAAAATCCATACCCAATTTAAATTTGTCATACCCAAAATTTTCAAAACTCGATATTGTACACAAACATCAATATCAAATGATATTTGGTCATTACCAAAAAATTCGCTTGACATTTGATCATTATAACACATTTTGGGTAACCATAAAACATATCCACGATATCACTTTAAATATAACACATTTTGGGTAACTATAAAACATATCCAACATTATAACACATTTTGGGTAAGTGTTTTGTAAGATATTGATATGTTTGGATAAGTGGTTTGTTCGTATTGTTGTCAATGTAGTAGATCGAGCATGGTAAGTGCATATCCTAATTTTGAGATCGGAATTTTGGATAATCAAACATAAATCATCATTTAACACAAAAAAATAAATAACACATCTAACATACCCAAAAAATAACAACTCAATTTCTTCATACAATACCCAAAAAATAAATAACACACCTAACATATGAACGATTAAGTGGGAGTCTCCCTCACTTTATTTAAAAAGTCAAAAAGTATGAATAGTAAACATCCCATCAATATTTAAATATTGTGTAGTACCATCATTTCAATTATGTCCTATTTCCCTAGATTTAGGCCTAATTTTTATTATTTTCTCTAGAAGCCCACTTTAGAAAAGCAATATATAAAGGGTCCCATTTCCCTAATTTATTCTTTATTTTTAGACCATTAATTGAATTGAAACAATAACTACTATTGGCCATTCTTTACATTTCCGACTATCTTTGAATGCTTCTCACAATAATTGAAGTGGACTTCTATTTTTTAAGTGTTTAGAAAAACAATATTCCTTATTAAACTATAATTTTAAGCAATTGAGCCTATTCTTGGTATTACAATATTATACTTAATATGTATATTACTTAAAAATTTCCTGGCTCCATGTTATTCTTTTTATCAAATTTTGATGGAAGTTTTCTTTTCACTTATGTGTCATCGATGTGAGATATACGTCTAAGATTTATTTTCATAAAACTAATTTGAAGATCCGTCCAGTAGTGCATGTCATTCAACACAATAAAATAAAGTCTCTAACATCAAATAGTATACCATATTTGTTAAAACTTAATTTTAGATTCAATAGGTCACGAGTTTAAGTCTCAATATATTTTCTTTTCATCGGACGCCCCGCTAATACCAGCCATGCTATTTTATAGGTTAATTGTCTTTTTTTTTATTACAAAGTTGCGTAAACGTGAGGATTCAATACGTAATCCATCCCCGAGTAATCAAATTCTTCCATAATACTCTTCTCATTCTTGATAAGTAGCATCTTCGGGCTCATCACCGCCAACACCACCAACTCCTTCGTCGTTGAAGTTCATAAAAACTTCCACATTCTACGGGTCTTCCTCGTTGAAACAGGTCGCAACTTTCACTCTTTAGTCTTTACGAAACCTATATAAAAACATATACGGTTAATCATGACTCGTACCATATGTCCAAACTATAGAGATGTATTATTGAAAGATATGCGAGATAAATATTTGAATATAGTGCTTAATAATAAGCATATAATCTATGTATTTTAGGTTAGTTTCTATTTTATTTTATGCCAATATCTTTATTATTCTCTTTTGATTTTCTTGTAATCCTATATAAAGAATCATAATAATGTTAATACATCGTGGTTCTACCTCCACCATTTGTGTGGTCTTCTCCACCAAAAATCTATCATGATATCAGAGGAGTTCGATCTCTCGTATCCTGACCTATCAGGTTTATCACCTTACGACATTGAACGCGGGCATGAACAATAGTAGTTCGTCCGATTGAGCTAGTCGGCCTTAAGGCACGCCGTCAACCTATCGGCGTCTAAATCTGTCATTGCCACCGATTTACTGGTGATCATATCAATCTATTGATGTCGTCGATCTACTGGTGGTGTCATCGCTTAACTGGTTTACTCGTTGATCCAATCTTCATCGTCGTCCGTCTACCCACGCTTTGACTGCGGGGGTGTATTGAAGAATATTATATATTCTATTTAGGTAAATTATATTTATATATTAGGTTAGTTTGAATTTGAATTGATCTTGATAATTTTCATTGTTGAAAGAGGAAGAAGCTGTTGCAATATGAGTATGTGAATGTTGCATTGCATTTTTTGCACCAGTAGTGGACGCCGAAGTCTTTGCATGGGCCTATTGAATTGATTTTGTTTATTCTCCGTTCCGATTGATGTTCCGCGTCCATTGTTCCACCACTCCGGGTAGCCAATAATTTTAAAACATCCTGCCTTCTCATGGCTGGTTTTGTTACAATAAGAGCAATAAAGATGCGTTTTATCAATTTTAACTTGATTAGATCGAGAAGCATGACGAGCCGCCAACGCAAGAGAATCCACATGGATATCCGTTTCCTTTGAAACCGTATGTGTACACTCCTCCTAAATAGCCAACGCGTAAACTTTGTTTATGGATGGTAAAATTTCCTTGGAAATCACTTGAGAACGAAGAGTGTGATACGAGTCATCAAGTCCGATAAGGAATTGATGAACTCGTTCATCATCCCTCTCGGATGTTAGCACCTTCGTGCATGGAGGGCAGATTGTCGCCATTGACGGAAGAGTTGAGGTTAACTCGTCTCACAACCGGCGAAGACGATCAAAATATGCCGATTTGCTCTGACCTTGTTGACGGCATTGAGCGATATCAGCCCGGAGTTTAAGGATCCGGGGAACATTTCCAACTGAAAACTGTTGCTCGATTTCCAACCAAAGTCCCCGGGCTGTATCAAGGTTGGAGAATGTCCCCCGGATTGATGAATCCATGGTCTACAAGATCCACCCGACAAGCATCGAGTTGATTGTACCCCAATGCAAGGATTACGGATCGGTTGAGATTGGTTCATTGATAGTGCCATCGATAAATCCAAGCTTACGCTTGGCTTGAAAAGCATTCCTCATGTGTCTTTTCTCCTCGGAAAAGTTGTTTTTGCCTTTGAGCACCACCGAGATTAGAGAAATATCCGGATGGTCCGAAGGATGAAGGTAGTAAGAATTGGTAACTTCAAGAGCATTGGTTGGAGCCATGTCGAAGTTTGATTTTGCGGAATTTTGGTTTAGTGTTTGAGGATCGTTTTTAAGCCTGATACCATATAAGATTTAGAATAGAATGAATATGTATGTTCTTGCTTTATTGATGATGACAATTACATATATATACTAGATAAAATTAACGGTAACGTTAAATACGGAAACTATCATATACAATTATTGCATAAAAAGGCAATAAGAGAGATATGGGGATTTTTGACACTCCTCCTCAAGCTGGTGCATGAATATCTCGAATGCCCAGTTTGCGTAAAAGGTAAGTCAATTGTTGTTGACCCAACGCTTTTGTAAAGATATCCGCAAGTTGATTTTCGGAACGGATAGGTAACGTACAGATTGTCCCATTTTGAACTTTGTCTCGCACTACGTGGCAATCCACCTCAATATGCTTAGTACGCTCATGGAAGACCGGATTAGAGACGATATGTAAGGCAACCTGACTGTCGCACCATAGATTGATAGGTTGATGGTGAATAACTCCAAATGATGCAAGAAGCATTTTTATCCATTTGACCTCGCACGTAGTAGTGGTCATGACCCTATATTCGGCTTCTGCTGATGATCTAGAGACGGTCGTTTGCTTTTTTGTTTTCCAAGAAATAGGGGACTCGCCGATAAAAACAAAAAATCCAGTTAGAGAGCGACGAGTTAAAGGGCAAGAGGCATAGTCGGAATCGCAAAAAGCTTTAATCTGTAAAGAACTACTGTTAGAGAGCAAAATACCTTGACCGGGATTATTCTTTAAGTATCGAAGAACTCGGATCCCGGCTTGCCACTGTTGCACTGTAGGATTTTGTAAGAATTGTGAAAGAATATGAACCGAGTAGGTGAGATCCGGGCGGGTGATGGTAAGATATATCAGTCGACCTATCAAGCGCCGGTATATAGGATCATTATATTATCAATAAACTTGTGGTTCTATCTCCACCTGTTGTGTGGTCTTCTCCACCATAATCTATCATGGTATCAGAGCGGGTTCGATTTAGGACCTCAATCTCGTCTAAATCTACATTTACCACCGATTTACTGGTGGTCCTATCGATCTAATGTTGTCACCGATCTACTAGTGGACATACCGATTTTACAAGTGGTGTTCGGGTCACCGCTCATTGTTGATCGAAGTGTTTTCTTTTCTCACTGTCAATGAAATGGTCTAGTCTTCAGCGTTCGTTTGTGTACGCACGCTTTGACTGCGGGAGCGTATTGAAAGATATGCGAGATAAATATTTGAATATAGTGCTTAATAATAAGCATATAATCTATGTATTTTAGGTTAGTTTCTATTTTATTTCATGTCAGTATCTTTATTATTCTCTTTTGATTTTCTTGTAATCCTATATAATGGTTCGTAATAATGTTAATACAACATGGTTCTACCTCCACCATTTGTGTGGTTTTCTCCGCCACACCGAAAATCTATCATGTATGAAAAAAATATTATAAAAAATTGCACACATCCACCACATTAACATTACGTAATCTATTTTATTAAGTGTGTATAATTTTTACACTTAAAAAAAACTAAACTAATGCTATTAAAAAAAAATTGAACATAGAAATTGATATATATTGTAATGGAAGGTACACAAATTGGATTTTAGATATTATTAAAATCAATATTGATTTTTAACCTCCTCCAAATAGCATTTGGGTAGATTTGAATCCGGATTGATTAACAATTGAGGATTTTTTTTTTCAAAATAATGATAAAGTAAAATTAATTTTTCACTTTAGGTATGGAATGAAACTTATTGCGAATATAGGAAGTAAATTAGGTTCGGAGCATACCCGCAGTTTTAAATTGCGGGTTTAATTGAATAACCCGCAATTTTAAACTGCGGTTTTATTTTTTTTTTAAAAAAAGGTAACCCGCAGTTTCACACTGCGGGTTTCATTTATTTTTTATTTTTTTAAGAAAAAAAAGAAGGTAACCCGCAGTTTGAAACTGCGGTTTTCTTAAAAAAAAAAAAAAGAAGGTAAAACAACGAATATTAAGGTATAGAAAGTAACTTATTCCGAATATAGGAATAAGAGTTACAAAATATAGGAGTTAAACCGGTTAGATTAAATATCATTTAACATCTATAGAAATAAAAGTTACAATATAGGAGTTAAACCAGTATGATTAAATAACACAGATAATCATGTTTCCGTGCAACAAAGTGCTTTATTGAAATAATTTCAAAACTAAAAATACTTTAATCAAGAAAAATAAAATTCGAACTCAAAATCATATTTGTGTTATTTTTGTAAATAATTATATTTTTAACATAATTATATCTTCACTTTATTGGCTTATAAATATCATTTAACATCTAATGAAATAAGAGTTATAATTTTTATTTAATATTTTATATAATTTTAAAAATAACATGAAATTATAATTATTATTTGAAAAACACATACCGTGTAACACCCCAAGTTCTGGGAACTTGAAGCGCTACGGGCTAGGACCGCACAATGGGTCCCGACCCTCAAAGTAGCAACGGCAAACGGATCTTACAACAAGGCACAGACGAATGAACGCCAAAACTTAATATAAAACCAAAGGTTCAAACAAAAGAAAACACAAAGCTCCACAGCCGGGTCAAAACAAAAGGGAAACAACAAACGAAACAAAAACCCAATCTCGTCCTATAATGTACGGGTACTCCGGCTGACCACACCATCCGGATCACTCAGCAGCATCCTGTACCTGCGGAACATCTACAACGACGGTATAAACCGTTAGCTAACATTCTAGGTATAAGCAAGAGTGTAAAGGCACAAACACACATAAGGTAAACAAAACACATAGCATGCTTACACATCAACCGGTTATTATCTTTCATTAAGGTTATCCATTACTAATTCAACTTCTTTTGTCACACGAGAATCTCCTGAAACTTGCCTCCACTTCCGTCTACCAATAGGAATAGATCAGTACTATCCATTACCTACGGGTCTGGGTTGCAAGAGCACATTCTAGTCTTCTGTAGGACTAGACAAGTGGTCACCGCCCGGTTGTAATACACTTGGGCTAGTTAAGGTTAACAAAGGGTGAATCCTATTTCCAATTATCCATTATAAACATGATAACAACACAAACAAGCCAAAACAATCCAACTAATACACGGAATGAAGCTAAGTAAGTCCAAGGGAATTACCTCACACGAAGGTAACCCAAAAGATCAGCAAACAACTCAGAAACACACAAGAAAGCTCAGTTTCCCTCAGGAAAGGAGCAAGGAAAGCATGTACAAACAAGCAACACGAATCAGGAACGAAACGGTTGCTAGAAGTCTATGACTTCTAGTCTCAACGATCTCTAAGAGATCAACACATGCTAAGGGCTTAACCTTAGTCTTACAACAACTCGGGGGAACAAGGAACAACATAAGGAACCAAGGAAGGAACGAGGAAAGGAAGGAAGGAAACAACTCACCAAAGACAAGAGTTACTGCAGAGATACCGCAGGGGCGGCTGAACAGAGGCGCAGGGGCGTCTCTGTACAGGCACAGGGGCGGCTGTGACAGAGGCGCAGGGGCGGCTCTGTGCAGGCGCAGGGGCGGATCTTCGTTAGAAGCTACTATCGGGCTTCTCTTCGACAGATCTCACAGCAGGGGCAACCAAAGCTCGAACCTTTAGTTCCAACACGTCAAGACTCAACTCCAGAGAGCCTGAGAACAACAAAGGGTCAACAACGGAACACTCCACAAGAATCAAGGCTCATGCTTGATCTTTGAAGAAGAAGGAAAGAAAAGAAGGAAAGGAAGAAACCAAAACAGAAGGGAAGGCATGCAGCGCTTACAGAAACGTGAGGAAGAACCAGAAAAGATGCACTTACACGTTCAGCGGGATTGTAGGAAGCAAGGACGGCTGTAGCACTTTAGGATTTGAAGACGATAGCAGGGAACGGGAAAAAGGAGAGAAAGAAAAGAATATATAGGGAGGGCTGGAACACTAGACGGAAAGGGCGTCCAGCGTTAGAAAGAAAACAAGGAAACCGGCCCATAAGATAGAATATCGGGTATTCTATCTATGGAAGAAAGATAAAACGACGAAACAGATCGGCGCGATCTGTCGCATGATCCGCATGGGCAGATCTCACAGCCGCAGGGGTGGCTGGCCGCGGGGGCGGCCTTCTTCACCGTAGGGGCGGTGAAGGCAAAAACCTAGGATCTTACATCAGATCCCCCTAAAAAGAAGTTTTGTCCCGAAACTTGCAAAAGCCAAAAGATCACAACAACACACAGAAACAGAACTGAGCTCATATATTCCCACTCGGGGCATGTAGCACAAAACTTCACACAAAAGCGTTCACAACGCAACAAAGGAAAACCCAAACAACCGACTAAGCTGAAGGTGCAACAAGCTCAGCGTAAAACTCCGGATAGTTCCTCTGGATACTATCCTCTGTCTCCCAAGTCGCCTCTTCAGCTCCTCGCCTCGACCACTGTATTTTCATCATCGGTATGTCCTTCGAACGCAAGCGTCTCGTACTACGCTATAAGAGAGCCACCGGGTGCTCTACGAACGTGTGGTCTGCCTCGATCACTAGATCCTCATGACTGACGATGTGTCTCGGGTCAGGTATGTACTCCCATAGCTGAGACACATGGAAAATTGGGTGAACACCCTCGAGTCTCGGTGGCAACGCAAGTTTGTAAGCTGCCTCTCCAACTCACTCAAGAATCTCGAACGGTCCAACATATGCGGGACTCAACTTCCCTTTTACACCGAAACGTCTGACGCCTCGTGTCGGGAATACTCTCAACCAAACTTGAGCTCCAACTCTGAACTCTAGAGGTCTGCGCCTCTTATCTACATAAGACTTCTGTCGGCTCTGTGCTGCTAACATCCGCTCTCGGATCACTGCTACTCGAGCCATGTCATCTTGAATCTGTTCAGGTGCTATTCCGCTGGCACTACTAGGCTTCTCCCAACACAACGGTGTACGGCATCTCTGTCCATATAAAGCCTCATTAGGAGCCTTCCTGATCGATGCGTGTCAACTGTTGTTGTACGAAAACTCCACTAAGGGAAGGTGATCTGGCCACACCTGTCCCTAGTCTAACACACAGGCTCGCAACATGTCCTCCAAAGTCTGGATGGTCTGCTCAAACTGACCATCGGTCTGAGGATGATAAGTAGTAGTGAATTGTATACTCGTATCTAGGGCGGCATGAACCTGCTGCCAGAACCTTGAAGTGAACCGTCCGTATCTGTCAGAGACTATGGTTCTAGGTACTCCATGAAGTCTCACTATCTGTCTCGTGAACTCATCTGCCAATCGACTCACCAGCCACGTTTCCTTGATCGGAATGAAACATGCGGTCTTCGTTAGTCGATCTACTATGACCCAGGTAGCGTCAAAACCAGGACTCTGTCTCAAACCGATCACAAAATCCGTAGAGATGTCTTCCCACTTCCACTGATGGACGGGAAGTGGGTGTAGCTCGCCTCCTGGTCTATGATGCTCGATCTTGACCTGTTGACAGGTCACACACTGAGCTACATATCTCGTGACATCTGGCTTCAAACCTCCCCACGAGTAAGAGCGTCTAATATCCTGATACATCTTACTCGCACCAGGGTGTACTGAGTAAGGTGAAGAGTGAGCCTCCTGAAGGATCCTCTGTCTCAACTCTCGATCTGACGGCACACAAAACTGCTCCTGGCATCTCAAAACTCCGTCAGCACCAATTGCAAAATGTGGTGCCTCTCCTCGAGACATCCGGTCACGGATCTGTGTCAAAGCTGGGCAACTCTCCTGCTTCTGTCGGATTTCGGTCAACAGATCAGGTACTATCTCCAACGTGGACAACTGGCTTTCGGAATCTGGGAAGTAGATATCCATCTCTAGCCATGCCAAATCTCGTTGTAATTGCGGTTGAGCTGTCAGTCTAGCGATAACCATCTCCTGGGATGTCTTCTTACTGAGAGCATCTGCTACCACGTTAGCCTTTCCCGGGTGGTATAAGATCTCAAGATCAAAGTCCTTGATCAACTCTAACCATCTGCGCTAGAGGTTATTCAACTCCCGCTGAGTGAATATTTACTTCAGACTCTTATGGTCTGTGAAAATCTGACAAGTGGCTCCGTACAGATAGTATCTCCAAATCTTCAAAGCATGAACAACAACAACTAATTCAAGATCGTGGGTAGGGTAATTCTCCTCGTATGTCTTCAACTGTCAAGACGCATAAGCAATCACCTTTCCCCTTTGCATCAAAACACATCCCAAGCCCAGCTTGGATGCGTCGCTGTAAACCACAAAATCTTCAATGCCCTCTGGCTGAGCTAAGATAGGAGCAAAACTTTTCCGTATCGAGTTCCCAAATGCAGATGGAGACCGCATCCTCGATTGCCACGGCGCCGACCAACCATATTCTTCCACAACCCTCCGCAAGGAAGGCGTAACGTGCTTCATAAGGGATAGGGGCAGGAATTTGCTCCCACGTATTTTTTACGACATCGTAGGAGATTATACCTTCGGCGATAACTCCCGAACCCAAGAAGTGGAGGATATTGCCGATGTACACCGTTCCAATCCTCAGATTGGAAGGCAACACAATGCTGTCAGGAATCGTGCGTATAGTTTCTAGTGAATCGTACACTCCAAAGCTGCCCCGAATGGGCAGATTTGTATGTTTGATCAATAGGAACTAACCCTATGCCTATATAAGTAAATGGACGCCTGTCGAGAAATGATTCAGGAAAACCAGGCGTAGGCAATACCTTCCAAGTACTGGTAAGGACATTCTCTATGTGTAACGAACCGCCGTAGTTGCATACGAGGACGAGTCCACCCGCAAAAGAATGCATATAATTATCCATTTGAAATGGCAGGTTGTACGTTCCGTGGCTCCATTTATCCGCAAAAGGATCATAAATTGCTCTAATCTCGGATGTTGCATGCAACCGTCCTGCTAAGAACACGGGCTGCTTTTGTGGCCCGGATTTCGCGCAAACTTTGTGGAAACTAGAAGATTTGGCGAGTGTGTTCCATTTCCTGCAAACGGAATGGAATCGGCATAGTGCAACTATAGGAAGCCTTGCTAACACTTGCTCCAAGAGATCATCCGAAAAATGTTACCAAATTTCCACATCCATGACCTTCACCTCCTCACAAGGTTTCCAAGATACCGTGATGCAGGTGTCTATATCTAAGGTAAAGAAGGCAAAACACAGAAATTCGAGATGACAATTGAAGTTCACAAAGAAGGTTGTAGCTTCCACCTAGTTGATTTAACACTGACAGCCTCATAAAAAGTAAAATTTGCCCACCCAAAGTCGAAATTCGAAAGTATATTGAATATGTTCCGAGTTTGGGTAAATCTAGTTTTCGTATACCCAAACTCGAAACATATCTAACCTGAACAATGAACAATTGCGGTCAACATATAGCCCGAAATCTTTGAAACCCGGAAAAATAGGAAATTGTACCAATTTGTACTAAACCATCGTGAGATCTAGACTATGCATAAATGCCATTCATATAACAGACCAGGCACGTCCATTCCCCACCTTGAATCATTCATATAGCAAATGCTATTAATAAGAAATAATAAAAAAAATAGTTGTTTGGTCATCTGATTAACACTCAGACATAAAAAATAGAAATACTGGTCTATTTTTCAAGTAAAAATTATATATTTTATTAATCCTTTTCTGTGTAATTTGCTATATTTCCGTAATTGACCTAAGTAACATAATTCTAATGAGCAATAAGAAATGATGCAAAAAATTGACCATATGAGTCAGCATAAATAATATAAAAATCCAAGACATAAGCACTCAATGACAAGAATTGCAGGGCGTTTTCTCACAGTCCGAGTAATGATAACATTCAATTGATGTGACAAAAGTACCTGATGAACTTATGAGCTGCTGCAATTCTTCTATTTTTCTACCAAAAATATAATGCTTCTATTTTTCTACCAAAAACATAATTCTTCTATTTTTCAACCAAAAACATAATTCTTCTATTTTTCTACCAAAAACATAATGCTTCTATTCCTCTGATAGAAGATGCGGCAAATGACTGAAAGTACTTGACGTGGATGACCTGCTGCAGTTAAGGTTTAAACCTGATCAAGATTCAGTCTTCCCGGTAGTTTCCCGCTCGTCACTCCACTGAAAATGGAAATCAATATTCAATGAAAAATTATGCAATCGAATGGAAAACTATTTCTAAAAATAGGAAATCAAGAATCGATTCTTCCTGCAAACATAATTCTTGATTATATTTCTCTTGTTGATTAAATCAGCAAGTGAACAAGAAACTTGTAATACCCGGAAAAATTTAAACTCCGTTTAATATCGGATAAAACCGGATTCTGATCCGCCGACCTTTATTCTTTTCAATAAAAGAAAAATGATTTAAAATTCTATCATTTTATGTAACATTGATTCACATAAAATGATAATTTATGTAACCCGTAAATAATTCCGTAAATAATTCCGTAAATATTTCCGTACATAAAATGATAATTCCTTCAGCCCATTCTTTTTTTTTATTTTAGTGGACAGGCCCATTATTTAAGCCCAGTTTTTCCAGCCCAACCCATAACTACCTTAACCCTAATCCTAATCTTAAGTTAATAGGATGACCTAAACCTAATTAACCACACACTAATCGTCCGCTACCTTCTGCACAAACGCTGCATTCCTTCGGCACTCTCGGACCACTGCCACAGTTGGAAGCGCCGCTCAGCAGCCACCCCGACAACCTTCCTCCGCTGGGACACTACGCCGTCGTCGACCGGAAGAGTGGAGGCCTTCCCTTCTCTCGCTGCAACTGCTCGACGAAGCCAGTAAACGCAACAAAGGACGGAAGAGTTTCCATTACCGGCAAGGACTCGGTCAGGTTTGTCGCTCGTAGCGCCGGACCCTTGTGTCTTCATCATCCAGGTGAGCGTCGACCCTCGCCCTCCTTTTCAGAGCGTTTAATCCCGCCAGCACCAGCCCCTGCACAGACCATCTCGGACACCAGCACCAGCCCCTGCACAGATCATCTCGGAAACCAGCACCAGCCCCTGCACACACAGTCTGGGGCGCCAACATCAGCCTCTGCGCTGGACGATCACCGCTGCACGCCTCGCTGAAGTTCCGGGCTCCCTTCTGCAACCGCTGCACTCCAAGTAAGCAGCTCCTGGTGTACCCTTTCTCTCATCGTGTTGTAACCTTAATCAGTCCCTTCCTTAAACCGTTGCAGCCGCCTTCACATCCGTCACTTGTTGCTGGTTCCAAACCGAGTCTTCTCTAGGAGATCAACCGCACTTTCGAGTCTCCACTGCTACGGGTAAGTAGCTGCAACTTCCATCCTAGCACCATGGTGTTATATAGTGTGTATGTAGTAGATTGTTGAGTAAGGAAAAGCTTGGGTAGGCAAGAGAATTAGAAAGAGATTAAAGAAATCAGTAAGAGGAGAAAACCAACAAATGGGTCAATAAGGTTCTTGCTCTTTGGGTTCTGTAGGTGTCGAACTGCTGACCTTTAGGTATAAAAAAAGGGAACAAATGCTGCCCTGGAGAATCGAAATCAGGACCTTCTGCACACTCTTACATTTAGCTTTGACCTGCTGACTTTAGAGCCTAATTTCTATAGCTTAAATCGAGAATCCACCGTTGAATTTTTAATATGTTGTAGATTGAAATACATAGTTTACTGTGGTAAATTTTGAGAGAAAGTTAACGGTCGGATTGAGACTTACGAGGTCTTAAAGTAGGACAGTTGGGCTGTTTTTTTTTGCAAAAGAGGAAGAAAATTTGACTAAGTATAGAAATTCTAGTTTTTATTCCAACTTTAGAGAATTATGTAGGAGTTATGGTTGAGTATTTTTGAGAGATCTTTGCCCTTATGTTTAGTATGCATATCATAGAGGATCTAGAGATTTATTTCGGAATTTAATACTTTTATCCGAGCCTCACATCTTAAGCCAAAGTTGGACCTTAGCGATTTTTATGAAAGTCAAGAATGTGTTTAACTCTTATAAAACTTTAACAAACTTCCTTTCTAGAGTGAGAGTGAGTTTTTGAGTTCTAAAGAATAGTTTGGAACCTTGTTATAGAATTTTGTAGAGTTTCGAGACCAGGGGTAAAATGGTCATTTACCCGCATAAGGGTATTTTGGTAATTTCTTTATGATCGATTATATATCTTAGAAATTGGAGACTTCTAAGAAAGTGAGATACATTATTGATCCACGTGCCTGGTGTGACGGGCGTTGGAGTTTCTACGGTTGCGGACCGAGTGAGAAATTGAGAGTTGTGATTTGATTCAGGTATGTCCTTGCGACTTACTTAGCTGGTTTCTGGATATTAGTTGAGTGATAATAGTGGTGTGTGTACCATGTGTGTTATAATAACAACTTGTTAGGACAACCGTCGTTATTATGTGTTAAGGCCCAAGTGTATGTATAACGGGCCGTGACATCACTGCCCAGCTCTGCCAGGAGACAGGGAGGTTCTCTATACCCAGACCATACAGATACACGGTGAGATACATCGGATCCACTCCTGATGGGTACACGGGGGCGGAGGCGAGGTTTGGGAATCCCTCGTGTCACAAAATAAGTATCATTAGAGTGAATGACTTAAATGAAGATAATAAATGGATTATTTGAAAGCATGATCAGTGTTTATTATTTTATGTGTGTGTGTGCTATTAGTATTCTCCTAATGTTTAGATAACTAGCTAATGGTTTCTCTTGTTGTGTTTTTAGATTTACCGCAAGTTAGATCAACAGCTGAGTGATTCGGAAGTAGTGGTCAGCCGGGTCTCCGTACTCCTTAGAGTGGGGGTTGGGGTTGTTGTTGTCGTTCTTTCTTTTATTAAGACAGTTGATCGTTTTTCTCTTGTTAAGTACTTTAGGCTGCTAGACCATGTTGCATTCATTCCTTTAAAAATACTATTTCATGAATTTTGGTTTTTCATATTTGTGTCTTGTTGCAAGATCCTAGTAATATTGTTGTCAAACTGAGGTCGGGACCCATTGTGAGGTCCTAACCAGTAATCTCCCGGGTTTCGAGAATCCGGGGTGTTACAACATGGTATCAGAGCGAGGTTGGCAACAATGGCACTTGAAATCTTCTGAAAGACCGAATAAGTACTTAAGCAGAACCTGAAAAGGGATCTGAGTTTAAAAAGGACTTTTTGTTTTCAAATGCATGCATAGTCTGGTTGGGGATAGAAAGTACGGCTGACCACCACTACTACCGCGGATCTCAGTATGCTTAGTATGGACTTTAGGTTTTTGCTTTATGTTGACATATTAGCTTGATTATAATGATGGGTGATGTAGATAAGCATTTGCCGAAGATTAGTAGAATTTATATTTATAGTATGCCCTTCACGTAGATAACAATACGAGATCCTCGTTCAGTTGACACACCTAAGTATAATTAAAGGGTTTCAACGTAAGGATAAGTACGCTCATCTTACGAGCATTAAGGTAGACTAACGACGGACCACTCCTTCGAGCTTGTTGAGGAACGTGGAGACGGAAGAGTGAAGACTACAAGATAACCCCCACGAAAATGGCAAGGGGAACCTGATTCAACTCAACGGGATCAAATGAAGGATATACAAGAGACTAGTTCCGGAGAAGCAAGGGATGATCGCCAACTAGGGAATTTGAGAACGACAACTGAGAGGCTCTTCCAAGTTGTGTAAAGTGACTTCACAAACAAAGAGGATGACGTCAAAAATTGCCATAGACATGAAAGTCAAAAGGGAGATATAATAGCGATCAAGAAAAGAGACATAAAATTTAAGCTCACTAATAGACTAGGAAGTGAAAGTTGATGCCAAAAGCAAGGCGAAATATGATCACTCTCAACAAGCTATTTGCCACCACAATCCAGATTGATAACCGAGACAGTCAAAAGTATGGAAGTCAACACGAGATACATTATCCATCCAAATAGAAAGAATTAAAGAGCTGCAACTTGGAAGCTTATGCGTTGCCAGAAAGGGAAAGGTGGATTTCACCAACATGGAAGTGGAGTGTTCTCGTAGAACACACGAGAATTTCGACATAGACCGTGATACAACAATAATCAGCTTCTATAAAGGCAGCATTACAAGCAACACCCAAGGAAGAAGAGTGTGTGAGAAGAGTATTGGTGAACTCGAGGGACCCCAATAACTTCTCATTCAAAAGGGATTTAAGCTAACAACACTACAAGTTCATAATAGAGAACCGCAAATAGACGATAACTCAGGTAAAAGAATCACGGAGATGTATCTACAAGCTACCCTAGAAGGATTGAAAAGTCTGTTGATGGAAGAAGAATGATACAACTGGACTCGTAAGAGTATAACGATCGTACAAAAGTGTAGATTGTAGGAGGAGCTAAAGAAGTATAAACAGAGAGACTGAAGGAGATATATTTCACCAATTATATCAAGCCTCAAAAGAGATGGAAGAAAAGTAAGTCTATGATGTTGTAGAAGGTCAACTACATCCTACTTGGTGACAACTTAAAAGTTGCATGTGCGGGTTAACTAGTGATGGTTAGTTAACCGATAAGAAGAATAACCACAAGGTTATAAAGGAATTTTATCGACATCTAGTGAATTTCTTTTGGAGATCCACGACAAAAATGGTGAAGTTAAATCAATACAAGTACTAGTAGCCTGGATGGTAACGTTAAATGAGTCCAATATGATAACTCTAATAAAGAAATTTAAGAGCAGCTCTTGACGGTCGGTAATGACCCTTGATGATAGTAATGGTGTAAAGAGAATTATTGGGAGTAGTTACTTACTACTGACTAAGAAAATTACATATCAGAGTTAGAATGAAGGGATCCCTGTAAGAAGAACTAGAAGACTAAGAGGAAGTAGATGATTGGAAACATGTCCTATGTCTTAGCATTCCACACAAGTAAGACTGATGGTGCTCCTTCGAGAAAAAGTAGGGTCAGACTGTCTAGATTGACAGGGAAAACCCCTGTGGTTTAAGATGTGACACAGAATAATTGGAAATTCTGAGGCGACACAAACATAGAGAGTATGATGTAAAGCCTTGGTGAAATGTGTGGTCGAGTTGTGAGGTGATTGTAGATGGAATCTACAGGTTGACTAAAACAGACATGAGAAGGAGTAAAATTGAAAGACTAAAGGCTGTTATATGGATCCGGTATCACACCAATAAGATAGTTACCGAAAGGACTAAAGACTGTTATTTAAGGAGAAATGGAGGTACTCCATTGAAAATTCAGCTGGACTGATGACCTAAGAGTTGATGGAAGTAATAAGACCAACCAACGCGGTTCGTAAAGCGTGTACGAAAAAACTCAAAGGGATTTAACTATCTTACGGGGTGTAAAGATTAAAGAAGATAAAGCGACATGAGTATAAGGAAGACATAATAAATGCGATGCGAGAAATTTGATTGGTGGGAAAATCATATGCACCTAATGTGTTGTATACAAATGGTACCATTAGATATTTAATAAAAATCATACTAACGGACTGATGACACTATGATGAATTTAGTGTAAACCAAGTGTATAACTTATTCAGTGAGAAGGAAAGTCATGTATCAAAATTGCGGGTCGTGATGAAATTTTAAATAAAGTCTTGAGATGAGGATGTCCTTAGGAAATCTATGCAAGAGTACAAAGCAACTGAAGTTCCAATACAGAATGGGTAGTAATGATCAACATACAGTTAGAGACCGATGCAGAGAAGAAAAATGTATAAGATGAGTCACCTAGTAGAAGAATTCACAAGACAAGCTTGAGAGACCAAGAGAGATAAAATGTCGACCCGGATATGAGGGTCTAAGGTGCATGGAATGAATACCTACAATGGAGTGTAGAAGCAGAATGTAGACTTTACAAGTGTGAAGAGGTTTTGACCTCCTCAAAGATATGGGAATTTGAAAGAAATCGCAATGCCGGTATCAAAGAGTTGAAACCTTGTAGCGGAAACAACGGAATTTCATGAAGGCAATATTGCCGTTAACACCAGCGGAAGAATGTATATATGCGAACGGCCTTAGTGGACTTGAAAGCCCAAGGTAACCCCAATTACCACGGGACCTAAGTCATCAATACCGACGGTCCATGCAAGAGACTACCAGGGGATGACAATGTAAGTCACCAAAACTACAAAGAAACTTACCAGCCATCGATGAAGACTTGGAATGACCATTTATGTCAAGATGAATGACCCAGTTGGGCTCGAGAAGTAGAGTTAGCCTAAGGAAACAGAAGTGTGGAAGATAAAACGAATTAGCGAAGCATGAAAGGATTAATCGAGCAGATGATGCTCACCAAGAATTTAACGCCAGTATAGGTATGAGAAGAGTAAGTCCGGGATATTGAGATAGGTCAATTATAGACTGACCGACGTCAACTGAGGAGATGTAAGTGTTGGGTGGTATTGACGAGTAGGTACCATTAAGAAGAGACATTAGTGATTGCGGATTTGAGAGGTAACTTTACCGATACCTTGGAGGATTCTCCAAGTAGGCAATGACAACCTTCTGGGATGATTTAAGGATATAGAGAGAACCGGGTTAGAGGTTGCTTACTGGTTGGTTAAGAATAGTCTACGGGTGAGTAAGAGAGTAAGGGTCGGTTTGAAGAGGATCTTGCTAGTATTAGAAGGAAAGTATAGGCGGGAGTTGGGTAAATCATGTTGACCCTCAGAAAGACGCCATTGTGACTAATGGGTGTTACACTAGAAGCGTGGTAGGCCTATAACCCACAGATGAAGAAAATCAATGTTAGGTGAACTATGATTTCAAGTTAAGGAACTAGAATTCTATATGAAAAGGTCCACTTGGGTGTGTGATTTGTTTTGAGTTATATAAATTTGAAAGCTTGACAAGAAGTAGGTGAAAACCCATTAATTAATGAACGATCCGATTAGGTCACATTGAGGAAACCGGGCCAAGCGGTTTACATTACATAGAGCATTAGGCACTTAGTAAAGTGCCGACAGAAGTTTAAGATCATTATTTCAGAATCGATAGTCGGGAACTTTCGAAAGGAAAAAGCAAGTGGGCCTAGTGGAAGGAAATTTGGTAGAGTCATAAAAGAGCTGAAAGTAAGTTTAGAAAATCAAACCATTGAAAGGGTACCTACCGAATCCGAGACACGTCATCAGCTATGAAGATCAGAACATTTAGCCGGTTCATGCTTTTGTAGAGTTCCAGTGGTTTAGACGAAGAGTTGATGAGGCCGGTCGGGAGATAGAGGAGAGTATTAGACGTAATTATTCCGAGTTTATGCGGGATTAGCTACTATTTTTGTACCGACGACTTAGTATTCGCATGCTGTGTGGTTTGACTTTTCATGTTTTTACTTTGGAATGAGTAAATTGTGTTTTCTTTGATGTGTGCCTGATTCTGATGATTGAGTAGTTACATGTTAGAAAACGAGACTTAATGAAACCAAGTTATACAAAGAAAGTCGTTTGATTAGATACATTATTCTAAGTTTCAGGACGAAACTTATTTTAAGAGGGCACTGATGTAATACCCGGAAAAATTTAAACTCCGTTTAATATCGGATAAAACCGGATTCTGATCCGCCGACCTTTATTCTTTTCAATAAAAGAAAAACGATTTTAAATTCTATCATTGTATGTAACATTGATTCACATAAAATGATAATTTATGTAACCCGTAAATAATTCCGTAAATATTTCCGTACTTAAAATGATAATTCCTTCAGCCCATTCTTTTTGTTTATTTTAGTGGGCAGGCCCATTATTTAAGCCCAATTTTTCCAGCCCAGCCCATAACTACCTTAACCCTAATCCTAATCTTAAGTTAATAGGATGACCTAAACCTAATTAACCACACACTAATCGTCCGTTACCTTCCGCACAAACGCTGCATTCCTTCGGCACTCTCGGACCACCGCCACAGTTGGAAGCGCCACTCAGCAGCCACCCCGACGACCTTCCTCCGCTAGGACACTACGCCGTCGTCGACCGGAAGAGTGGAGGCCTTCCCTTCTCTCGCTGCAACTGCTCGACGAAGCCAGTAAACGCAGCAAAGGACAGAAGAGTTTCCATTACCGGCAAGGACTCCGTCAGGTTCGTCGCTCGCAGCGCCGGACCCTTGTGTCTTCATCATCCAGGTGAGCGTCGACCCTTGCCCTCCTTTTCTGAGCGTTTAATCCCGCCAGCACCAACCCCTACACAGACCATCTCGGACACCAGCACCAGCCCCTGCACAGATCATCTCGGACACCAGCACCAGCCCCTGCACAGACAGCCTGGGGTTCCAACATCAGCCTCTACGCTGGACGATCATTGTTGCACGCCTCGCTGAAGTTCCGGGTTCCCTTCTGCAACCGCTGCACTCCAGGTAAGCAGCTCCTGGTGCACCCTTTCTCTCATCGTGTTGTAACCTTAATCAGTTCCTTCCTTAAACCGTTGCAGCCGCCTTCACATCCGTCACTTGTTGCTGGTTCCAAACCGAGTCTTCTCTAGGAGATCAACCACACTTTCGAGTCTCCACTGCTACGGGTAAGTAGCTGCAACTTCCATCCTAGCACCATGGTGTTATATAGTGTGTATGCAGTAGATTGTTGAGTAAGGAAAAGCTTGGGTAGGCAAGAGAATTAGAAAGAGATTAAAGAAATCAGTAAGAGGAGAGAACCAACAAAAGGGTCAATAAGGTTCTTGCTCTTTGGGTTCTGTAGGTGTCGAACTTCTGACCTTTAGGTATAAATAAAGGGAACACATGCTGCCCTGGAGAATCGAAATCGGGACCTTCACTCTTACATTTAGCTTTCACCTGCTGACTTTAGAGCCTAATTTCTATAGCTTAAATCGAGAATCCACCGTTGAATTTTTAATACGTTGTAGATTGAAATACATAGTTTACTGTGGTAAATTTTGAGAGAAAGTTAACGGTCGGATTGAGACTTACGAGGTCTTAAATTAGGACAGTTGGGCTGTTTTTTTTTTTGCAAAAGAGGAAGAAAATTTGACTAAGTATAGAAATTCTAGTTTTTATTCCAACTTTAGAGAATTATGTAGGAGTTATGGTTGAGTATTTTTGAGAGATCTTTGCCCTTATGTTTAGTATGCATATCATAGAGGATCTAGAGATTTATTTCGGAATTTAATACTTTTATCCGAGCCTCACATCTTAAGCCAAAGTTGGACCTTAGCGATTTTTATGAAAGTCAAGAATGTGTTTAACTCTTATAAAACTTTAACAAACTTCCTTTCTAGAGTGAGAGTGGGTTTTTGAGTTCTAAAGAATAGTTTGGAACCTTGTTATAGAATTTTGTAGAGTTTCGGGATCAGGGGTAAAATGGTCATTTACCCGCATAAGGGTATTTTTGTAATTTCTTTATGATCGATTATATATCTTAGAAGTTGGAGACTTCTAAGAAAGTGAGATACATTATTGATCCACGTGCCTGGTGTGACAGGCGTTGGAGTTTCTACGGTTGCGGACCGAGTGAGAAATTGAGAGTTGTGATTTGATTCAGGTATGTCCTTGCGACTTACTTAGCTGGTTTCTGGATATTAGTTGAGTGATAATAGTGGTGTGTTTACCATGTGTGTTATAATAACAACTTGTTAGGACAACCGTCGTTATTATGTGTTAAGGCCCAAGTGTATGTATAACGGGCCGTGACATCACTACCCAGCTCTGCCAGGAGACTGGGAGGTTCTCTATACACAGACCATACAGGTACACGGTGAGATGCATCGGATCCACTCCTGATGGGTACACGGGGGCGGACGCGAGGTTTGGGAATCCCTCGTGTCACAAAATAAGTATCATTAGAGTGAATGACTTAAATGAAGATAATAAATGGATTGTTTGAAAGCATGATGAGTGTTTATTATTTTATGTGTGTGTGCGCTATTAGTATTCTCCTAATGTTTAGATAACTAGCTAATGATTTCTCTTGTTGTGTTTTTAGATTTACCGCAGGTTATATCAGCAGCTGAGTGATTCGGAAGTAGTGGTCAGCCGGGTCTCCGTACTCCTTAGAGTGGGGGTTGGGGTTGTTGTTGTCGTTCTTTCTTTTGTTAAGATAGTTGATTGTTTTTCTCTTGTTAAGTACTTTAGGCTGCTAGACCATGTTGTATTCATTCCTTTAAAAATACTATTTCATGAATTTCGGTTTTTCATATTTGTGTCTTGTTGCAAGATCCTGGTAATATTATTATCAAACTGAGGTCGGGACTCATTGTGAGGTCCTAACCAGTAATGTCCCGGATTCCGAGAATCCGCGGTGTTACAAAACTCGAAAGCAAATTGAATTCTCGTAAATTCATAACACAACACATACGAACTATATTGACTAAAAATCAAACAAACTCTTCTTAGCTAGCCAATCAGGGGCTCTATTAGCAATCCAGGGATGACCAAAAATACCGCATAGTCATAATTTAAAACATAATCATGAAAACTCAAAATACAAAACAGTAATTCCACTACAGTTCATACACAATAGCTAAATTTAAAAGACATAGGGCAAAATTGATTGTACGTAACTACGTGATGAAGAAGGATAAGTTGTTGGAATTTTCAATGAAAAAGGAAAATCAAGAATCGATTTTCCCGTAGTTTCCCAAAGCAGAACCGCTCGTCACTGACTGAAAAGGGAAATCGAAATTTCGAACTAAAAATTTTGCAAACTCATTATCCGATTGCATTGAAAACCCCCAAACCATGTTGTGGCATTATGATGCATCAGAGGCTAAGAGGAAGAAGAAGGAAGAAGCGGAAAAACGAGCCAAGTTGGATGAAATCGCGGAAAAGCAAAGGCAAAGGGAGAGAGAGCTCGAGGAAAAGGAGAAGCTAAGGAGAGAGCAGCTTCTTGCAAGGTCAACCGAGATTCCCGCTTCTCGTCCAACAATCAAACCTCGTCTTGATTCCGGAACCGCTGCACCCGTAGTTGCTGCGGCCGTTGCTTCTGGACCTGCAAAATACGTGCCCCGTCATCTTCGAGGCATAGCCACTCCCCCTAGTCAAGCTCCACCACCAAAGAGTGATCACTGGGGTCGACGTGACGACTGCACGCCTTCTTTTGGTTGGAAAAACGACGATCGTTGCAGTAGCAGATCATCTTCCTTTGGCGGGGGTGGTGGTATCGACAGTTTCAGGCCTGCTTGGTCTTCGACCCGTTCCTCGTGTGGTGGTGCTTAAGACCCGGCTCGATTGAGATGTGGTTTGTTTTGGGTTCCGTATTCTGGTTTCGGGATCCATGTCTTTCAATTTTGGCTGCGGACATTGTTACCAATCTAAGTACTTTGTGGGTAGTATTATTTTCTCGCAACAATGGTAGTGAATTTTAGTTGTCTATGTTTTTTAGAAGTGTTTTTGGTCCTTAAGACTTTTGTTTGGCACTTCCGAACGTTGCTCGAAATTGATAAGGGTCTGTGTAATATCCGGAATTTTTCTTTCAATCAATTCCGAGTCAAACCGAATTTTTATCCGTTGATCTTTTCATTTCCCCTAACTTCCCTGACGAGATCATGACGACGCCACCCGACGAGTTTTGACAAGGCCATGACGAGGCCATAACAATGTCACCGACAAGCTTAAGACAAGCCATGACAAGCTTTTGACAAGACCTTTAATATAAATTTCAGCCCACCTCTCCATCTTTATTTCAGCCCACATACTTCCTCATTTCTGCAGCCTTACCACACCATCCCAATACGTACTTGCCTCTGCCCAGCCAGCCCAGGAAGCATCCCAGCCCATGTACCACTTCAGCCAAAGGAACCCTGCTGACTCACTCTTTCCAGCCGTTACATTCCGTGCCCTTCTATACAACCATCGGTTTCTACTACACATATTACGCCATGAATTGCGTAACCACTCCAACGCCCCATACCCAGAGTCAGCGAAGGACAGCTTGCACGTCTCTCTCTCTCATATTCGATCTCCTAGCAGGTACAACGACAGCTCCGACCTTCCAGCCTTGCTTCGATACACCTATACAGCAACCGAAGACTCGCCCTTGTATCAGTTTAGCCAGCCGAAGACCTTTGTTCTTGCTCCTGCATCCTGGTCCTATCCAGAAGCTCAGCTTGCTTCACCATCATCACCTTGTCCCACTCACAACCGTTGGCGAGCCTGACCGATTCTCTTCCCTGGGCGCCACTGGTCATACAACCTCACCACTATCACGTACACGGACGTCCAGGGTACCTAATCTCCCCTCTTCATTCGTTATCAAAAGGGAGCGTAATAAGCGAGGCATATCTACCCCTCTTCCCGAACAGATCCGGAAGTAACGATCCTTCTCAAAACCCCTGCACGTCTCGATCGATGCCAACGGTGGAACCATGTTTAACCCTTCATCGATCCATCGTACAAACGAGTCATCTGCAAACAAAGGAGAACCACTAGCCGTTTCTGACACGAACCAAAGACAGGACTGGACCATCTTCCAATCCGGCTGTAGTAACCTGGTGAGTGCTCTGACCTTACGTTTCTGTACATTGCTGAAGGAGAAACTGTGTGGAGTAATTGTTGGGGCAAAGAGATTGTACATAAGTTTAGTTAACTTACTGGGCTTGCTTCTGATGAGTATCGAACTGGAGACCATCGGGTAGCTTGATTGCCAACATATGTTGGCCGAGAGGCTCGAAGTAGAGACCTCTTGCACACCTCTATAATTCAGCTTGTATCATTTGTTTTACGACGGAGTTTTGATATCTTAGAATGAACATCCACCGTTGAATTTTTGATATGTTATAGGTTGATATGACTAGTTTATGATATTGAAGTTCCGGAACAATTCAACGGTCGGATCCAAAGTTATGATGTCCCAAAGAAGAGTAGTTGGACAATTTTTATTTCAACAATGGATATTTGGCTAAGTATGGGAGGTTTGGGTTGGGTGTCAACTTGGGATTTTTGTGTAGGATAAGCCTTTGATTCATTTCGGAATCTCTTTATCATAGTGAGTAGAGTGCACCTCATAGGTTGTTAAATATTTTATTTGGAATTTTTATATTTTTTATTCGAACCTCATATCTTAAGCCAAAGTTGGACCCTAGTAACTTTTTATGAAATTCAAGAACGTGTTTAACCCTTCTAAATCTTTAGAGAACTTCCTTTTGAGAGTTAGAGTGTGGTTTTGAGTTCCAAAGAATAGTTTGGAACTTTGTTATAGAAATTTCTAGAGTTTCGGGACCAGGGGTAAAATGGTCATTTACCCTTAAAAGGATATTTTTTGGTAATTCCTTTATGATCGATTGAATATCTTAGAATTGGAAACTTCTAAGAAAGTGAGACACATTATTGATCCACTTGCCTTGTATAACAGGCGGTTGCGTTTCTACGGTTACAGACCGAGTCGAGATAACGGGAATCGAGTTTCGATTCAGGTAAGTCCTTGCGACTTACTTAGCTGGTTTCTGGATGTTAGTTGGATGACGATAGTGGTGTGTGTGTGTTGTGTGTTTATAATAACAACTTGTTAGGATGACCGTTGTTGTTATGTTTTAAGGCCCAAGTGTATGTATAACGGGCCGTGACATCACTACCCAGCTCTGCTAGGAGACTGGGAGGTTCTCTATACCCAAACCATACAGGTACACGGTGAGATGCATCGGATCCATTCTTGATGGTTACACGGGGGCAGAGGCGAGGTTTGGGAATCCCTCGTGTCACAAAATAAGTATCATTAGTAAGAGTGAATGACCTAAGTAAAGATAATAAATGAATTGATTGAAAGCATGATGAGTGTTTACTTTTTCTATGATGTGTGTGTGCTATTTTCATTTGCCTAATGTTTAGATAGCTAGCTAACGGTTGTTCTGTTGTGATGTTTAGATTTATTACAGGTTAGAGCAGCAGCTGAGTGATCCGGAAGTAGTGGTCAGCCGGGTCTCCGTACTCCTAAGAGTGGGGTTGGATGTTTGCTTTGTTGTTTCTTTCTTCGTATGTAGACAAATAGATTTTTATGGTTTTAAGTAATGTTGGCTGTTAGACCTTGTGTTGCATTCATCTCTTTAAAAATACTATCTTTATGAATTTCGGTTTTTCTTATTTGTGTCTTGTTACAAGATCCTTGTAATATTGTTGTCAAACTGAGATCGGGACCCATTGTGAGGTCCTAACCAGTAACGTCCCGAATTCTGAGAATTCGGGGTGTTAAAGTCTGTTTGGCACAAGATATTTTTACTCAATAATATCTTGTCCAATAATATTTTTAAAACATTACCTCGTTTTGCTTAAATAAACTTCTTTTGTTAAATATAATATTACCTTAATATGAAAAACTTCAATAACCTTCATTTTTTCCGTTTGAAATAATAAAACATTAACACAAAATTCCGTTTGCATGAATTATGGGAAAATCCATTGGTACCCCTAAGGTAAAGTGTATATATATATATATATATATATATAACTTTGAAGAAATATGACCTAGATAGGTGGAATTAACACATTACCTTGACTTTCAAAACTTTAATAAGCTTCTTTCACGTCTTCATCTATATCTCTATCGATATATAGATACTATTCAGAACATTAACAACGTCTACGTACCATAACGAGTTAAAAAAACTATTTTATATTATATGAGGACATATCGAGTGAGTTAACCACGTCTACGTACCATAACGAGTTAAAAACTAATTAACTATGCAGTTCTAAATGGCAACTAATTAACTATGTAGTTCTAAATGGCCTATTTTTAACTAACTAATTTACTATGCAATTATGAGTTGACAACTTCTACGTTATTGAAAAAAATGCTATTCAAAACCTTAACAAAGATGACCATATTTCTTTAGAATTCCGAGGCTAATAAGAACGTTAACAAATAAAAAATGTCAAAGCATAAGGCAACATTGTTGATCTCCATCAAGACAAAAAAAAGATAAAAGAATGACTAATGAAATCTATGTAGATTACGGGGAAGCAGAAATGCAAGGGAACGAGCCAAAGGTATTGTCGAGATACTCGCGCGAACGAAACCAATTGGTTATAACAAAAGGGGGAACCCTTGACCACCCACAGTTTTCCGCGTCATAGGTGAAAATTCAACTGCCTCGATGGTCTCTAAGCGACAACATCAAAAGTTTCTTATTGACGAAACACTCGAAAAAATACGGTCGAATAAGAGTAAGCTTCCATGCCATTGGCTGTTGGAACTAATTTAATGAAAAATAATGAATAAAAACATGTTTTACCACATGTGTGCGCCGGACACTTTTCCGGGCACATTTCCGGTAGGCTATGGCCATTTTCAACACCGGAAAGTGGGAGTGTTGGCTTCACCTCCGCGAGCTCTTGCTCGTGGTATATTCATACGTTAAATTTGAGTTCCGTTTGAATGAGAAATGGATGCCCAAAATTGGTTGCATGATAGGCAATAACTTGGGAAAATAGTCAAAAATTGGGTGAATCCCACATCGACTATATGGAGGTAAAAGGGAGTAGGATATAAGGGACAAGTTTGCTCTAAGGCATGTGGCCTTGGGTCACTACCCATTTTCAATGGGAACGGCGTAGGCAAAACACCACACGCGCGCGCGTGCCTAGTCGAGCTCGTGGTCGTGCCGAGTCCGAGCCGTGTTGTGTTGCGGGGCAGGTGGTCCTAATTATAATCTGGGCTGGCCACCTATATTATTTTTGGGCCGACCCAACTCGAAGTCCAACAGTCCAGATGAGGCGGACCGGATTGGATATCCGAAAATCCAGTCCAACGGATCAGCCAACAACTCCTACAAAAGTGGACGGTTATGGTCTTCATTTGACCCCTAAAATCGTGGCTTCGAAAGTCATAGATTGCATATACGTGTCAGCCTCCTATGGGCTCCGGTTTTGGGTTGGGCTTCGAGGCCCATAGCCCAATTCAGCCCCTCCAGCTCCTATAAATAGAGAGCTCTTCCTTCTTTCTAAAACACACCAACAATCATTCTCTCTTCTCTCTCTTCAAGCTTTTCTGATCTCAAGAGTGCAACGCACTATTGGTTCGTAGGCTTCCGGTTCCATTACGAAGAACGGATTCGAATAGCAATTGTATCCTAGGATTCTTAAACACCGGTAACCATCGTAATACGGGGTGTTTTTAGAATTAAGGAAAGAAATTCCGATCTCGACTCTGCTCAACATACGCACTACGGTGGTATGAAATTCTGAACCTCATCGTTATATTGCATATGTTTAACTATCGTATTACAGGTTCCTACATTGGCAACCCAGTTATCTTTGTCCATTTCAACATTTCCTTATTGAGTTCCCAAATGCAGATGGAGACCGCATCCTCGATTGCCACGGCGCCGACCAACCATAGTCTTCCACAACTCTCTGCAAGGAAGGCGTAACGTGCTTCATATGGCATAGGGACAGGAATTTGCTCCCACGTATTTTTTACGACATCGTAGGAGATTATACCTTCGGCGATAACTCCCGAACCAAGAAGTGGAGGATATTGCCGATGTACACCGTTCCAATCCTCATATTGAAAGGCAACACAATGCTGTCAGGAATCGTGCGTATAGTACTACGGTTTTCTAGTGAATTGTACACTCCAAAGCTGCCCCGAATGGGCAGATTTGTATGTTTGATCAATAGGAACTAACCCTATGCCTATATATAGACGCTTGTCGGGAAATGATTCAGGAAAACGAGGCGTAGGCAATACCTTCCAAGTACTGGTAAGGACATTCTCTACGTGTAACGAACCGCCGTAGTTGCATACGAGGACGAGTCCACCCGCAAAAGAATGCATACAATTATCCATTTGAAATGGCAAGTTGTATGTTCTGTGGCTCCATTCATCCGCAAGAGGATCATAAATTGCTCTAATCTCGGATGTTACATGCAACCGTCCTGCTAAGAACACAGGCTGCTTTTGTGACCCGGATTTCGCCCAAACTTTGTGGAAGCTCGAAGATTTGGCGAGTGTGTTCCATTTCCTACAAACGGAACGGAATCGGCATAGTGCAACTATAGGAAGCCTTGCTAACACTTGCTCCAGGAGATCATTCAGAAAATGTTTCCAAATTTCCACATCGATGACCTTCACCTCCTCACAAGATTTCCAAGATACCGTGATGCAGGTGTCTATATCTAAGGTAAAGAAGGCAAAACACAGAAATTAGAGATGAAAATTGAAGTTCACAAAGAAGGTTGTAGCTTCCACCTAGTTGATTTAACACTGACAGCCTCATAAAAAGTAAAATTTGTCCACCCAAAGTCGAAATTCGAAAGTATATTGAATATGTTCCGAGTTTGGGTAAATCTAGTTTTCGTATACCCAAACTCGAAACATATCCAACCTGAACAATGAAAAATTACACTCATGTATATAGCCCGAAATCTTTGAAACCCGAAAAAATAGGAAATTGTACCAATTTGTACTAAACCATCCTGAGATTTAGACTATGCATACATGCCATTCATATAACAGATCAGGCATGTCCATTCCCCACCTTGAATCATTCATATAGCAAATGCTATTATAAAAAAAAACAGTTGTTTGGTCATCTGATTAACACAGACATAACAAATAGAAACACTAGTCTATTTTCCACGTAAAGATTATATATTTTATCAATTCTTTTCTGTGTAATTTGCTATATTTCCGTAATTGACCTAAGTAACATAATTCTAATGAGCAATAAGAAATGATGCAAAAAATTGACCACATGAGTCAGCATAAATAATATAAAAATCCAAGACATAAGCACTCAATGACAAGAATTGCAGGGCGTTTTCTCACAGTCCGAGTAATGATAACATTCAATTGATGTGACAAAAGTACCTGATGAACTTATGAGTTGCTGCAATTCTTCTATTTTTCTACCAAAAACATAATTCTTCTATTTTTCTACCAAAAACATAATGCTTCTATCCTCTGATAGAAGATGCGGCAAATGACTGAAAGTACCTGACGTGGATGACCTGCTGCAGTTAAGGTGTAAACCTGATCAAGATTCAATCTTCCCGGTAGTTTACCGCTCGTCACTCCACTGAAAATGGAAATCAATATTCAATGAAAAATTATGCAATCGAACGGAAAACTATTTCAAAAAATAGGAAATCAAGAATCGATTCTTCCTGCAAACATAATTCTTGATTATATTTCTCTTGTTGATTAAATCAGCAAGTGAACAAGAAACTCGAAAGCAAATTGAATTCTCGTAAATTCATAACACAACACATACGAACTGTATTGACCGAAAATCAAACAAACTCTTCTTAGCTAGCCAGTCAGGGGCTCTATTAGCAATCCAGGGATGACCGAAAATACCCACAGTCTTAATTTAAAACATAATCATGAAAAATCAAAATACAAAATAGTAATTCCACTACAGTTCATACACAATAGCTAAATTTAAAACACATAGGACAAAATTGACTGTACGTAACTACCTGATGAAGAAGGATAAGTTGCTGGAATTTTGAATGAAAAAGGGAAATCATGAATCGATTTTCCCGTAGTTCCCCAAAGCAGAACCGCTCGTCACTAACTGAAAAGGGAAATCGAAATTTCGAACTGAAAACTTTGCAAACTCATTATCCGATTGCATTGAAAATTATATCTGTAAACAGAAATCAAGAGTCTATTCTTTCTGCAACCCTAATTCTTCTCTTTCTCTTTTTAATTAAAAATGCAGAAAATGAACACATGATGTTGAAAATTGACTATACGTGACTACCTGACGAAGTGGATTTTTTATCAGGGATTCAAGTTTCGCCGTATTTCCCCCAAAGCGCAATCAATTCGACAGTTTCGCAGGGCTTTTCAATTCTGCAAGCAGTATAAGCGCACCACGGAGTTTCGTAGGCTATGCGAAATTATCAGGAACCATCTGCTAAACCTTATCAAATACAGAGATCAAAGGGACAGACCTGACCTTTCACTTCCCGAAAGCCAGAAACTATATCTTGATACAAGGTTTGAGCAGTTGAAGGTTGCAACAGAACTTGGCCTTTGGCAGTAATGGATATTAATAACAACCTTTATTGGGATTGCACTGTACTACTATCTTTTCTTTTAAAATCTTAAAATCGCTAATTTGGTTATATTACTTAAGTAAATGTGTGCCAAGTTGCTAATTTATGCTTTTATATCCTACAGGAAGCCTTTCGTTCCGTTGAATATATTCATAATCTGATGTGTTTGGTCAAGAAAACACCCAAACCATCTTTGATGGTTGTGTATTATGCTAAGCTCACTGAAATATTCCGGGTTTCGGGAAGTCCCTTGTATCAAGCTTATGCTTGGCTTAAGCTTTTTATGCTCCAGAAAACCTATAACAAGAATTTAAGCCAGAATGATCTTCGGATGATAACATCTTGTGTTGTTTTGGCTGCACTTACCGTTGCTCTTTATGATCACTCACATGGTGCATCTCATTCGGAACTCCATTATGAGAAAGAACGTAATTTGAAGATTGCTGCTCTCATAAACTTCAGTCTTGAGACCAAGCATGAGAACACTGAAGTGGTATGCTTGATCCGTCTAGTTTAGATATTGACACTTAGCCTATAATACAGCTCAACTTTTAAATAGTCTAATTGATTATTTACTTTTTTTGTTTCTTGACAGCTCTCGCGCTCTGCACTGCTTTTAGAATTGGTAATTAAGATCTCTGTACCATATTTTAAGTCGCGGAACTAAAATGCCTAAGCTGATTACTTTATATATCCGGTTTGTGTCATTTGATGTTCCTTGCAGGCAGCCAAAGGTGTAATGTCTTGTGTGATTCCAGAAGTGAAGGATCTTTACCAGCTGCTAGAACACGAATTTCCTCCCTTGGATGTGGCCTCGAAAGTGCTACGCTTGTTGGCCAATGTCTCCAAGTTTGGTGGTAAACTAGCTACCGCTTCTTCCGCACCAGAACGCAATTGTCTCAGTACGTACCCGCATTAGAGAAGCTGGCCACATTGAGATTGTTGCGACATATGCATTTATATTGTTTAATTCATTTACACTTGGCCACTTTCTTAGTTTTTCATCTCTAAAACTTCTTTTGATTGCAGGTATCTCGAGTTTACCAGAACATGACCGTTGAGAGTTTGTCTCGCATGATCCCGTTTTTTGGATTCTCCTCTGTGGAGAAAATTTCTGTTGATGTTGTCAAGCATAACTTTATATCCATGAAAGTGAACCGCATGATGGGTGCTGTAGTCTTTGGCAGTATGGTGAGTTAGGATTTCTTGCATCTTTTTTTCTAGAAATATCTTTCCTAACAATTGTTGTTATTTATATAAGATGTTATAATTGTGCTTAGGACCTTGAATCTGATGGCTTGAGGGAGCACTTGGCACTGTTTGCTGAGTCCATGAGTAAAGCAAGATCAATGATATATCCCCTTGTAGAGAAAAGATCTAAATAAGCAGAAGTACTACCAGGTCTAGCAGAAGTTGTTGATAAAGAGCACAAAAAGATCCTTGCTCGCAAACATATTATTGAAAAGAGGAAAGAGGAGCAAGAGCGCCAGCTCTTAGAAAAGGTATCTGCAATCGTTACTTTCTTGGTTGTTGTTTTGACAATTTTTTTTACCAACCACAAAAGCTTCACATATAGTTTGTTGTAAAGGAACATGAAGAGGAGTCAAAGAGGTTGAAGATACAGAAAATGGCGGAGGAGGCTGAAGTAAAACGGCTTGCGTCCGAGCTTGAGCAGAGGAAAAATCAAAGGATTCTCAAAGAAATCAAGGAACACGAACTTCAGGAAGCGAAACAGCTACTCCAAGAATCTGAAATCTTGGTAAAAAGAAGGGGAAGAAGCCACTCTTTGAAGGGGTGAGTTATGTTTAAGTGAGATATGATAGTTATTACATTTTATTTTTGTTTGTTTACTCTATTGATATTGGTTTAAATTATGCTTTATAGGAAATTTACTAAGCAAACCTTGATGGAGATGCAACGTATTGAGCAAGTCAAGGAAAGGCAGGAAATGGAGAAGAAACTGCAAAGGTTGGCCAAGAATATGGATCATTTTGAGAGAGCTAAAAGCGAGGAAGCTTCACCTCTGATCGAAGCTATTTATTAGCAACGATTGCTGGAGGAAAAGATTTTGCATGAAAAGGAGCAACAGGTAATTGAAAGTGCTCTACATTGCTTCATTTAGTGTAGAAAATGTAAACAGAAAATATATTCTTGGTTGATTTTCCCTTATGCTAATCTTATCTAATACGATTGCAGGTGGAGATTGAACAAAGCAAACAACGTCATGATGGTGATCTGCTGGGGAAGAACAGGTTAAGTCGGTTGATAGACAATAAGGTAATTTAACCGAGCTCCATTTCTCAGTTCCAAATGCTCGCTATTTATCATTATCATTTTTTTATTTATTTATATAGCCGTGCTGATTTCCGATTCCTTCTTATCTGAACTTGCAGGAAAAATTCCAGAAGAGAGTGACGAGTCGTCGCCAAGCTGAATTTGATCGGTTGAAAGAGGAGAGAGAGCAGCATATCGCTCAAATTCCGAGACTAGGAAATAGGAGAGGGAGACAAAGAGGAAGATTATGTACTTTTTGAGGTCCGAAGAGAAGAGAATAGAGGAGCTTCGTCAAAGCGAAGAAGCCAAAAAGAGCAAAGGTTCGTCTCCTTAACTTACTACTAATATAAACTAATGAGCATAGACCCAAAATAATCCTACTATAAAACTCCCTAAATAATATGCTCCATCTGTGTTAAAATGAATGGCATTTAGCTCAAAGCATAACAAGTAAGGAACTCAAGTCTTTCTAAAAATTCAAAACTTCCCTGCAAGAATAACTCAATTGTATATACTTTAAATGAAATAAAATCAAGATAAATGTTATTGATGAAGGATATAAGAATTTGTTTCCTAAATCATGTTTCAACAAGAAATAAAATAGTAAAAGGTCTAAGGGTATTGCAGTATAACTTTATAAGATTGGACAAATATTCAGCAATTATTGGGCTTAGGTGTTAGGGTTACTTTTGGTCAACATTTTTGTACTATTTTTAGTCATTTTTCCGTAATATTATTCCGTATCATAAACATGTTGTGGCATTATGATGCATCAGAGGCTAAGAGGAAGAAGAAGGAAGAAGCGGAAAAACGAGCCAAGTTGGATGAAATCGCGGAAAAGAAAAGGCAAAGGGAGAGAGAGCTCGAGGAAAAGGAGAAGCTAAGGAGAGAGCAGCTTCTTGAAGGTCAACCAAGATTCCCGCTTCTCGTCCAACCATCGAACCTCATCCTGATTCCGGAACCGCTGCACCCGCAGCTACTGCGGCCGCTGCTTCGGGACGTGCAAAATACGTGCCCCGTCATCTTCGAGGCACAGCCACTCCCCCTAGTCAAGCTCCACCACCAGAGAGTGATCACTGGGGTCGACGTGACGACCGCACGCCTTCTTTTGGTTGGAAAAACGACGATCGTTGCAGCAGCAGATCATCTTCCTTTGGCGGGAGTGGTGGTATCGATAGTTCCAAGTCTGCTTGGTCTTCGACCCGTTCCTCGCGTGGTGGTGCTTAAGACCCGGCTCGATTGAGATGTGGTTTGTTTTGGCTTCCGTATTCTGGTTTCAGGATCCATGTCTTTCAATTTTGGCTGCGGACATTGTTACCAATCCAAGTACTTTGTGGGTAGTATTATTTTCTCGCAACAATGGCAGTGAATTTTAGTTGTCTATGTTTTTTCGAATTGTTTTTGGTCCTTAAGACTTTTGTTTGGCACTTCTGAACGTTGCTCGAAATTGATAAGGGTCTGTTTGGTACAAGATATTTTTACTCAATAATATCTTGTCCAATAATATTTTCAAAACATTACCTAGTTTTGCTTAAATAAACTTCTTTTTTTGAATATAATATTACCTTAATATGAAAAACTTCAATAACCTTCTTTAAATTTTTTCCGTTTGAAATAATAAAACATTAACACAAAATTCCGTTTGCATGAATTTTGGGAAAATCCGTTGGTACCCTAAGGTAAAGTGTATATATATATATAACTTTGAAGAAATATGACCTAGATAGGTGGAATTAATACATTACCTTGACTTTCAAAACTTTCATAACCTTCTTTCATGTCTTCATCTATATCTCTATCGATATATAGATGCTATTCAGAACATTAACAACATCTACGTACCATAACGAGTTAAAAAAACTATTTGATATTATATGAGGAATTATCGAGTGGGTCAACCACATCTACGTACCATAACGAGTTAAAAACTAATTAACTATGCAGTTCTAAATGGCAACTAATTAACTATGCAGTTCTAAATGGCCTATTTTTAACTAACTAATTTACTATGCAATTATGAGTTGACAACTTCTACATTATTGAATAAAATGCTATTCAAAACATTAAAAAAGATGACCATATTTCCTTAGAAGTCCGAGGCTAATAAGAACGTTAATAAATCAAAAATGTCAAAGCATAAGGCAACACTGTTGATCTCCATCAAGACAGAAAAAAAGATAAAAGAATGACTAATGACATCTATGTAGATTACGGGAAAGCAGAAATGCAAGGGAAGAAGCCAAAGGTATTGTCGAGATACTCGCGCGAACGAAACCAATTGGGTATAACAAAAGGGGGAACCCTCGACCACCCATAGGTTTTCGCGTCATATGTGAAAATCCAACTGCCTCGATGGTCTCTAAGCGACAATATCAACAGTTTCTTATTGACGAAACACTCGAAAAAATACGGTCGAATAAGAGTAAGCTTCCATGCCATTGGCTGTTGGAACTAATTTAATGAAAAATAATGAATAAAAACATGTTTTACCACATGTGTGCGCCGGATACTTTTCCGGACACATTTTCGGTAGGCTCCGGCCATTATCAACACCGGAAAGTGGGAGTGTTGGCTTCGCCTCCGCGAGCTCTTGCTCGTGGTATATTCATACGTTAAATTTGAGTTCCGTTTGAATGAGAAATGGATTCACAAAATTGGTTGCATGATAGGCAATAACTTGGGGAAATAGTCAAAAATTAGGGGAATCCCACATCGACTATATGGAGGTAAAAGGGAGTAGGATATAAGGGACAAGTTTGCTCTAAGGCATGTGGTCTTGGGTCACTACCCATTTTCAATGGGAACGGCATAGGCAAAATACCACACGCACTCGCGTGCCGTGCCGAGTCCGAGCCGTGCTGCGGGGCGGGTGGACCTAATTATAATCTGGGCTGGCCACTTATATTATTTTTGAGCTGACCCAACTCGAAGTCCAACAGTCCAGATGAGGCGGACCGGATTGGATATTCGAAAATCCAGTCCAACGGATCGCCAACAACTCCTACAAAAGTGGGCGGTTATGGTCTTCATTTGACCCCTAAAATCGTGGCTTTAAAAGTCATGCATTGCGGACACGTGTCAGTCTCTTATGGGTTCCGGTTTTGGGCTGGGCTTCGAGGCCCATAGCCCAATTCAGCCCCTCCAGCTCCTATAAATAGAGAGTTCTTCCTTCATTCTAAAACACACCAACAATCATTCTCTCTTCTCTCTCTTCTCTCTCTTCAAGCTTGCGAGCTTTTCTGATCTCAAGAGTGCAACGCACTACTGGTTCGTAGGCTTCCGGTTCTATTACGAAGAACGGATTCGAACATCAGTTGTATTTTGGGATTCTTAAACACCGGTAACCGTCCGTCGTAATACAGGGTGTTTTTAGAATCAGTTGTATTTTGGGATTCTTAAACACCGGTAACCGTCGTAATACAGGGTGTTTTTAGAATTAAGGAAAGAGATTTTAATCTCGACTGTGCTCAACATGCGCAGGTTCCTACATTGGCAACCTAGTTATCTTTGTCCATTTCAACTTTTCCTTATTGAGTTTCCAAATGCTGATGGAGACCGCATCCTCGATTGCCATGGCGCCGACCAACCATAGTTTTCCACAACCCTCCGTAAGGAAGGCGTAACGTGCTTCATAAGGGATAGGGACAGGAATTTGCTCTCACATATTTTTTACGACATCGTAGGAGATTATACCTTCGGCGATAACTCCCGAACCCTAGAAGTGGAGTATATTGCTGATGTACACCGTTCCAATCCTCAGATTGGAACTGTCAGGAATCGTGTGTATAGTACTACGATTTTCTACTGAATCGTACACTCCAAAGCTGCCCCAAATGGACAACTTTGTATGTTTGATCGATAGGAACTAACCCTATGCTTATATAAGTAAATGGACCTGAAAGGTTTTAATTAAACTATATAAACAATTCATGATGTTTATGTTAACATTTCAAACATAACTTAAGGTGTTATGTTATACATGAATCATTAATCTCATAAATCTAATATGATAACCAAAAAACCATAAATAATTAAGAAATACAATTAAATATGCTGACTAAATAGAGTCTTCAATACAGTAAAGAAAAAAAAAAGTTGGTAGCGAACATCCATTGATGTTGCTGAACGTAAATATGTTTTGTTTATTCCATTGAAATATCTTATTTTCTTGCAATTTCCTTCAAACTGAAAGTCATTTTGTCAAGTGTCAAGCCATAGTCCTTTTAAAAATTAGAGGTGAAATATTTCGACTAGAGATTTTCTTCAAAAACTAAAATATTGTGTAGACTTAACAATTGTATTTAATTTTATATGCTCATGTTAATGTATATTTAATTAATCTATATTAAACACCCCGTGCAAGGCACGGGTACGCAAACTAGTTAGCTAAAAAATAGCAGCCGAGTTAAGTTACCCTTGCGATGGATCAATTGCCTTTAACCACCACTCAAACTGTGATGACAACACAAGAATGCAACAAAACATAATAACATATCGTGTCAACCAACCTTTAGGAGAAGGATGTGAAAGGAGAATCAAGTTAATTAATTCCAATAGACGTTCAATTCCAACAATTCAAATATACCTTTTACCTTAACAAACCCTCAGCAAAATCATTTTTTTTTAGAAAAAAACAAGTATGGAAGTGAATTTTTCGGAAAAATATAAGCTTATTTATTATATGATTGACATATATATATATATATATATATGTATATATATATATATATATATATATATATTCAATACTTTAATATTCGCAAAAAAATTGTAATAGTTAATTACCTACAATTATCTAATAAAACTTAACAATGTTTTGTTGTGAAAATCTGTTATCGTTGTCCAAATAATCAACACAAACATTTTCCATGCCAAAATCTATTGGAATAATTGAGAAATTAGGCTTATTTTTTACTAAAGCACTAAAATTCTAAATCCCAAAACCTTAAATTAAACCCAATATATATGATAAACCCTAACATACTCAATCTTGAACCCTAAATCCTAAGACCCTAAGCCTAATATCCTAAACCCTAATAATTATGTATTAAAGAGGATTTGAATTTTTATGTGAAATTTAGTAATAAAAAAGGACTTTAGTTACTAAAGAGAAACTTAAAAGAGTATTTTTGATCCGAAAGGAGGGTCTCACCCTACCTGCTATATATTAAATTATTCAATAATGTTCATCTCGTCCGGAGGCTGATATACATCCGAAATAAATCCTTGAATACATCTAGGAGGTTCATAAAAGATTCTGAAAGGCGCATTAAGTAAAATCAGATGATTTGCAAGTGCGTCTGCAGCTTCGTTTGCACTCCGAGATATACATTTAATCTTGGATAATTGTGGTAAGTAGGCTATTTTTAATAATTAGACTATTTTGTATACCCATAACTTTTCCCACTAACAAAATCAACCCCTACAACTACCAACACCCTCAAATACTCTCATACCACTAAACGAATAAAGACTTAGTTAGTAAAAAAAGATATTATTTATCTAATTCTTTCTTTAATGTTGACTAATTATTTTTCTTCTTCACCTTATTTGTAGTATTGAATTGTTAGACAATTTAAAGCTTCCAATATTTGTTCCCCCGGCTTCAAATGCATTCTTCCCATTGACTTGTGTTTGGTTCGCAAATACATTAGTTTTTTTTGGATTAGTCAAACACACAAGCACGAAAGAAGAAAGAAAATAACATTAAAAGGGAACGCCAGTGATTGAGTTTATTAAACTTGATTATGTTGATTTTAGACTCGAAAACGGGGACTGTTTGTTTGATTATTATTCCTTATAGATTATGAAGCTAGAATCAATGACATGAGCTATGGAAATTGTGAAAACTTATCAATTTTAATAAAATAAAAGCGCCGTTGCCGGGGATCGAACCCGGGTCACCCGCGTGACAGGCGGGAATACTTACCACTATAATACAACGACTTGGATGCTTATGTTTTCTAAAAGCTAAAATGTATAACGTTCCTAATACGTATATTGTTTTGATGCCCAAATAGCTGAAAGTAAAAATCGGTCACTTTGGTTATTTATTTTGACTATGATCCAGGATCTCATTTTACTTACCGATTGTGAAAAAAAATGAACGATAAATTTATTTTTCTAAATATAAACAATGCTTACTCGTTTATTATTTTATTTTTCTTTAAGCTTATAGGAAAATTTTGTATTAAGAATGAGATTTTGTTAACAATTTATTTTAAGGGCATTTTGTATAATTTATTCTAATTGAAATTAGGGTGTCCATGGAAACAAGCCTTGTCCACACAAGATACTAACCGATAGATAACTTGGTACGTCTTCATTATTTTAAATTATACATATAAAAAGTTGTCTCATATAAGAAAATTCACCTCCGAACAGTTATTGATATCTACAATTTTTTTTAAAAGAATTAGATTAAATAGCCTATTATTTATAGACTTTTGTTTTGTAAGCCCTCTAATTTTACCTTGTATAAATTTCTTTCTAGACGAAAGCATTGGATTAAATAGGAGTATATTTATTAAAAAAAAATTTATACTATATACCTTTAATAAAATAATAGTGATAAAAGATCTACAAAACCATTAGCCACAATATTTTTCAAAAACGGATTGAATAGATTATCTCCTAAAAAAAGATTTAGTTGTAATGTAAATTTGTAATAGCGTAGTTCTCTTAATGAAAGAAATCTAATAATTACTAAATAAGTATAGAGTTGATTACATAAACAATTTTACATGAAATACATATTTTAGATCTTTTCACTTTATTATAAAAGTGTGTTTTGTTTTTATGGCTAAGTCAGTCATTATAACATTAATTTCAGCTATAAAATTTGAAAGGATTTTGTGTACGTTGCCATATCCAGCACATGATATTTGGGTATAATCCTAACCTAATGTTGAATATACTACACAGATATTTCCCAAACACAACAAAATCAAAAGGATGACACAAAAGATAATGAACCGGGTTCAATATTTTCTTCGTGTTTGAACAGGAGTACATGCCTTGATGGAGAGGGAACTTTGATACATCATCTTCATTCATTAAATTCGTTTGATTTCCAATCTTATGCATGCATTCTTCTCATCACTTTCCTCCAAGACTCGTCGCTCTCTCATTCATTAATAAAAAAAGGCGAGGGGCGGCGAATACAGCTAACACTTGGCAAACGAGTATCGCAATTGTTTCAACAACCTTTCCTCCTTCCAAAAGACAAATGTAAACTCCTATAAATAGTCTTTACATTTCAAGAACAAACTAACCTCTTATACCGTACTTGTCAAAGCTCTTCTAAATGGCCAAGCTTTACTTATCGCGGTTCATGTTGGAGGTTGCACCCTCGCAAATCGTCTCCTTCACTAGAAGGAGACTCGCGAGGGTTCTTGAAACCATTGCCGAAGAGGAGAAGGAGGTTTATGCTCTTGAGAAGAGTCTTAGTTCTTCTTCTCTTGTGAATGTTTCTAAAAGCTTCCCCGTTGAGAGTTGGGTCAAACGAGAGAGTTGTGTCGCTTCCAATGGAGTTTGATTGTTACGTTTGTTCTTCGTCTTTTTCATTTTGACCTTTTTTTCTATCTTTATGCATCATCTTCTCTTCTTGCCTTGTTTTTTAGAGGCATAGATGTTCAAGGGAGCCGTCCACCGAGTTTTTTAGGTTGGTGGGTTTGTTTGCATCTTCGATAAGAAGACAACAAGTTAAGAATAAAAAGTTGTACTACTTATTTACTATCTAGCTTATCGGTTTTAGTTCATGTGCTACAATTTTCGAACCATCAATAATAAAGTTGCATCATAATGTGTTGCATTGTCGGTACTTTGTATCATATTTTTTCTTCTTCCTCTCACAAAATGGGATTGCATGAACGTAAATATAAGAAGATGAATATGAGGATTTGTAGGCATTATATTACGTGAGAATAATAAATAATGAATAGCAATATTAGTAATGAAGATTGATGACCTCTTTCTCCTATTACAATTGGTTCTAGGACGAAAATTGATGCAATTATGTGTTGCGTTCGGATCTAATATAGATGTATGATCAGATGTGCAATGCGAAATCCCACCTAATATAGGATTTCATAATATTAATCACGATAAATGTAAGATTTTTACGACTCAATAAAAAACACCGTTTTTTTTATTGAATGTCCAAGATTTTCACAACTCATAAGTGCGGCTTTCGGATTAGGAGCTTTTAATAACCGTACAATTTAATTATATGAATGTCCGAGATTAATCCGTGTTTATGGTAATTGTGAAATAGAGATTGATCATAATTATTGTCCTTCCGATAATAGATTCAAAATATTTTACTGAATATTTAGAACGCTAATAACAATAAACACCGTTTTAGAGTTTCAAACTCTGATTCATAGGCTCACCCTGTTGCCAATTTGACAACTTAGAACTCTTTTTTTAAAAACGTAAAATACATATGTGATGTATGACGGGCATCATTTACATTAGCAAATGATTATTATCTACATTCTCGATTTCATATAACGAATCGTTAGCCTATATAATTTTTTTAGATAATGCTCGTTAGTGTAGGCTAACGAGCGGATACAACTTTTAAAAAATGTAATGATTATTAAGTTGTTTAACGATCGTTAATTTTTTAAAAAAATTAACGATCGTTAAATTAAAACAATTTTTTTCATTTAACGACTGATTGTTAAAAAGGTTCCTTTTACTTCTTTTCATTGGTTAACGATCGTTGGTACGTAACAAAAGAGCATTATTAAGTTTTGTTGCCCAAATTTATATAATGATCTTTTAATGTATAAAGAAGATCTAAACATTAATCAATTGAAAGCATCCATAATTATCTTATTCAACTCTATCCATACATAAGATATTTTTCCTTATTATAACAATCCTATTAATTGCCGGTGAATAATATATGAACAATCTCGTAAAACTCCCCTATTAGAGGTTATTGTGCATCTTCTGTCATGAACGTTCATTATTTAATCAAATGGATGTTATATGTTCTTATTCCTTATTCCAATAAAGGTTCCTACCGGAACCTAATGTTAGAGTTTCGACAAACATTGTTTCACCTAATGTTGTTGGTCCAACCAACAATGCATCAAATTTAAATGACCATGCACCCCATCGTGAAATTGTTGTGTAAATTCAACACCTGAAGTAGCATCAAGGAGGTGCACAAGACCTCAAAAACCAACTATTTATGATAACTATATGTTGTATTCATAAAAATGTGAATTTAACACGCGATTGGAAAAAATATCCAAGTACGTATTCACAAGCCATAAAAGTGTAGGCTTTGATAAATGGATTGATGACATGTTTAACGATGAAATATATGGATACAAATAACGTTTGGTAGTTAGTTGATTTACCACAATGACATTAAAAATTCGGGTGTAAGTCAATAAGACCAAACACGACTCTCTTGAGAAAATCAAACGGCATAAGATTAGACTTGTAGCTAAAAGTTTCCATTAGTTATAAGGATACCACTTATAATGAGTCCTTCTCTCCAGTTTCAAAGAAGGATTCTCTACAAATCATTATGAGATTAGTAGCTCATTTTGACTTATAGTTACATAAAAGTTTCCATCTGGTTCACTAGAACCCTAAATCGATTGGGGAAGATGAATATTTATTTATATTAAAAAAGCTCCTACATTTTGTAATTGTGTTAATAGCCCAACTTTCCAAATTTGCATATTTTGCGGCCAAAAAGATAATTACAGAAAGTTACCCAAGTTATAATTACAAGGAATGACCCAAATTTCCAAATTTCTATAATTTAACCCAAAAGAATAAATTAGGTATGTAGAATCGAGTAACTAACATTGGGTAAGTGAGTGAAGTTGGATATGCAAAGATCGGACACATGAAGGTCGGGCACGTAAAGGTCGGGTACGTGAAGGCCGGGTACGTGACGTTGGGTACGTAAAGGTTGAGTAAGTGAAAGTTAACTATGTGAAAGTTTGGTATATCATTTTTTCCCTTCTTCCGAGGATTTAAAAAAAATCATTTAACTCAACTAATTAATTTCTTATTTTTTTTTTGTTTTCTAGAATTATTAAAAAAAATATCACTCAATTTACAAAAGTGCATCATTTATACACATTAAAAAAAATACATACTTAACAAAATCATCAATATATATACTAAAAAAAAATTAATATTTTGTAGAGAATATTAGTTTTTAGTGGATCTTATATAATACAATAGTAATTAGTTTTAGGAACGGGTTCAAGTACACAACATTATTATAGAGCGGTGCAACACGTGTCATTTTATTTATTTATTTTTTACAGATATTTTTTTGGTCAAAATTTTTGTACATTTTGTTCAAATGTATTATACTAATGGTTCATAAATTTTTTGAACTTAATTGTTCCAGTTTTCCCCTCTACATATTTTTCTATCGGACATTGTTTTCGTTCAAATTTTTATTAACTAAATCACATTATATTGTATTAATAGTTCATACATTTAATTTTTTTTCCATAAGCTCAAAATAATGCAGGTATTAATAATGTAAAATGTTTAAACTAAAAGAATACTCGATTGAATTAATAGTACAAATATTATAAATTAAAAATAATATAATAAAAATATTCTAATAACCATAAATAAAAAAATATAAACTTTTATAATATTAGTTTAAAAATTAAATATTATTTATTATTAATTCAAACATGTACATACGACAAATTACATATAAATATAACTAATAAACTAATAAAATTATACCTAAACTAACTATTAAAAAAATCAGAACTAATAGAATATAGTTTTAAATAAATTGAACTAAAAATTACAAAATTATCACCGTAAAAAAATCCAATCCGACTAGTTGAGGAGACTCAGCTACCGCCTACCGGCTTCACAATCTTCTCTATTATCTTCCTCTTCGTCACAGACCGCGACACGGCCACCTGTGTTGAGACTTGAGAGAGGGAGAAAAGAGAGAATGCGAGAGGAAGTAATTAGTTCCGGCGGCACCAACAACGCCCCCGATCCTACTCCGGCTGCTAGGTACGCTTCCTCTCTCGCTCTTGTTTTCATATATCCTTCGGCGTATTTTTCTATCCACCCCTCATTTAGCGATCGAGGCCCCGTGGAATTCTTCATTTAGGTTTATAGGCATTACTAAACATCCGTGTGTGGTTAGGGTTTGTGTTCGTCGAATTGTGAATTTGCTCTTTTTTTCCGATTCAGACTCTGTTCGATTAGTATATTAGGGGAATTTTATCCATCTATGATGCTGTTGACGTGATGCGTCCTTGTTACTTGCTTCACTTGTTTGTCAGAATTCGGAATTCAGACGTGTTGATGAATGGATACCCGAATTTAGGTGATGTTTCCGGTTGATCCGCTGTAGAAATGTCGAGGTCGGAGCGCTTTGAAGTCCCAGTTTTTTTTTTTTTTTTTTTTTTTTTTTTTTAATCAATTTGTTCGACTTTTCGTTGTTTATAAGCAAGTTTTATATTATTTTTTCTCCCCCACAACCAAGAGCCAATTTGGTAATTGATAAGCTCCTGGTGCTCTCTCTCTCCGGGGGATCAGCAAAGTCCCTTTGTTTATAGTGTTCTGTTAGGTGTGTGATATCTTACCAAAGGGAGGGGAAGGATACTCATGAATCAGTCTTGTGCTTATTTGATTGAGAAGTCCAGGGATGGTCGATTCCAGGCCATGGATAATTCGTTCAAAGCACTTGCTTTTTTTTTTTTTTTTTCCTATGTCCTACCCTTTCATCAGTGTAATCCTCATTTTCTTCCTCCAGACAGCAGGCCTTTCTTCTGTAATCACATTTTTCCACTGAAGTCCACCAGAAGGACTGCTGTAAACGGGAGGGTCAGATTTTGGTTCCTTGTAGAATTTAGTGACATGAGGTAATTAAATCGGAGGACAATGCATAGGAAAGAGGGTGAGGGTTAAGACAGTGATGGCTGACTAAGAAAAATGGAATGCGGGAGGAGGTCAAAGCAGAGTGCATAAGGAAGCTGAAATTCAACCTATCAAGTCTTGATTGGAGATTAGGCTAGAGAGGAGAGAAACATACAAAGATGTGAGGGTGGTTTGGTGATGTTGTTAAAACCTTATTTTTAAGCCCTGAAATCTAATCGAATATTAAGTTTCATCAGTGATTACATTTTAAACTGAAACAGTATTAGGAACGACGCTGACCCATAAGGGAAGATAATCGTCTTCATAGTTTTGCCAAAAAGATACCAAATTATGAATTATCCTTTTAATCTTTTGTTACAAACTTACAAATGCTCATTAGTCAAGTGTTTCTGTTTCATGTTACACTGGCTGCATCTTGATGAGAAGGATTTTCATTTTTACGGTTTGCGTGTCTGTGTGAAACTTGCTAAAATCACAATTGAACTCCACATTTTAGATTCCGTTTCTTACATATTTGTCCACTGGCATGTGTTTCATTACTAGAATTTACATGCATTTTGTTTTAGAAAATTATGTACATTTTACTGATTACGTGCCTTCCCTTCAAAATAAACTGAATACATGACTTACTTTGTGTACAAAACCTCCAATTTCTTACGCCTTTCACTTTATCAGTTCTGCAGCGGCATCTTCTCCTGCTGTACCTGCAAATGTAGGAAGTGCAGATTGGTCTGGCCATGGGCCAGGCTCCAAAACGGGTTCTTTGACTTATGTTGGTACACAGCCTATTTGGACTTCCTTGAGTACAAGTGCTGGAGGTTCTGCTTTAGGGACTTCACAACCTTCATGCAGACCTTGGGAAAGAGGGGATTTGCTTAGGCGGCTTGCTACGTTTAAGCCTTCAAATTGGTTCGGCAAACCAAAGGTTCGATTTCAGGGTGGCTATATGCATTTAATCTGTAATATTCTGCTTATTTTTTTTATTCCTGTCCTGATGGATCTATCATTGCAACCTCCATTTGATGTGTTTTGCAACATATATGTGATATTGCTTAGTTTTCGGTTCTTATTTCATATCCAAGAGACCAAGATTTGGATTGAATTCTATTCAGGCACCTTGTATCCATCTTACATTCTTACTAATGCCGTGGACTTCCTTTAGGATGTAATTTTGCTATTTCCGACTTCCTATACTTGGCATAAACATATGTTCTCTTTATTGAGCTACTAAGAGCCTGTGAAAGACTATTCTGTAAATGAAGCTGCACTCTTTTGTTCTGTATATTGAATATAAAGATCTGCATACGATACACATTTATAAAATATGAACTATATTACAATTTCATTTGTGTTTACTGAAGTGTTAAACCCTTTTTCCTTCTATTTTTATATTGCAGGCTGCCAGCTCATTGTCTTGTGCTCGCCGAGGATGGGTAAATGTTGATGTTGATAAGATTGAATGTGAGACCTGTGGTGCTTACTTGAAATATCTTCCTAGTGCACCCTGGATATCTGCAGAAGGTGAATCATATATTTCACAATTACAGTTAGACTATTTGAGATAGTTTTAGTCTTGTTTCTCTCTTGTCCGGTTTCTAGCTGCACTAGAGATGAATTATCAAGTTCTGATGTTTTTTATTGTCACCAAAATTTCTCATCATGGGTGAATCACCTTCATCCACTTAATCATCTCTGGTACTCATATTGGTGAATAATCTTATTTTGCATTTGATGAAGCCGATGTCACAGCTGATGAATTCACCAAGCAGCTTGATCTAGGACACAGAGGAACATGCCCATGGAAGGGAAACAACTGTCCTGAAAGCTTGGTACAATTCCCTCCTACTCCCCCATCAGCTCTAATTGGAGGTTATAGAGATCGCTGTGACGGGCTGTTACAATTTCCCGCCCTTCCTGTTGTGGCTTCAACTGCAATTGATCAGATGCGTATATCTCAAGGACCAAAAGTTGATCGTCTTCTTGCTCATCCTTTGAACTTTTTGGTTGGTGAAGCAGGGATGAAATTTGAGAATGTTACAGGACTTGATGTCTCGAAGGAAGAGGCCTTCTCCATATATTCCCGTGTAAGATATTGGAGGAAGTCGTACAATTGTATCTAACTCATGGCTCTACTGTGTGACAGCTTCTAATTTCTTTCCTTCAATTTTGTAGGCCCATAAATTGATAAGCTTGTGTGGATGGGAGCCTCGATGGCTCCCTGATGTGCAAGACTGTGAAGATCATTCTGCCCAGTCAGCAAGAAATGGATGCTCTGTTGGCCCTTCGAAAGACGTTAGTCAGAGAAAATATCCTGTACCTAGCAAGAAGGCATTTTCAACCACAGCTAAGAAAGATTCCGGAAAGAACGATAAGACAGGCCCAAAATTAAAATGTGAATCCAGGTCACCTTTGCTAGATTGCAGCTTGTGTGGTGTCACTGTCAGAATCTTGGATTTCATTACTGTTTCTTGCCCTGCCCCTGTTGTTCCCAATGGTGTTGATATTCCTGAATCGAGTAAAAAAGCAGCATTAACACGTGGTGCTAGTGCTGCTAGTGGAATAAATGGATGGGTTGCTACAGATGGCATAGAAAAAGAACAGACTGACTATCTTGACGAGGTTGCAACAACAGATCAGGGAAAGTTCACGTCCAATGCAGGTGTGGATTTGAATCTGACAATGGCTGTCGGGTTATCCTCAACACAGTTGCAAATACCTGAGGTATCTCACAAATACAATGGTGAGCTAGGTAATGATCTGACTATCAGACATCAATCTAACAGTGAGGCTGGAGACTGTGCAGCTTCATTTGAATCTCGAGGGCCCAGTAACCATAAGAGGAGTTTGGATGAAGGCGTGAGCACTGTAGAGAGACTGTTTAGGGTACAGGCAGCAGATAGTGTCGAGGGTATGGTTACTGATCGTGGTGGTGATGAAGTTGATGATAACCAACAATTTTCAGCAGGTCCTTCAAAGCGTTTTCGTGATTATGACTTCTTTGGAAGGTCTGTGTCCCCATTTTGGAGAGATTCATCTGGTGCTGGTCCGAGTCATTCTCAAGGTTTTGAGACAGAGACAGACACTCAAAGAGTTGATACCCAACTTGCGTTTTTCCCCTCTACTAGAGATTCAACACGGGCATCATCTGTTATTGCCATGGATACATTTTCTCATGGCATGGATGACTCCATGGAAAGCGTCGAGAATTATCCTGGAGATTTCGATGATGTTCCCTCTACATCCAAGAATCCAGAGGTTGCTGATACGTCTGAAATTCAAGCACAGCAGAGTGCTTGTTTCCAACCAGCTGCAGCCAGAAATACTGGAGAAATGGGCATTAGTAGCACCAACTATGAGGAAGAAGTACTAAATCCAGAAACTGCAACTGCAAATGCTAGAGATGGTCCTAGTATAGGAATCAGTGGTGGAAGTGTGGGAATGGGAGCTAGTCATGAAGCAGAAGTTCATGGAACAGATAATGTTATCCATAGAGCTGACAGTTTTGCTGGTGAAATGGAACCTGTTGCCGAAGTTGTCGAAAACCAGGGGCAAACTGGAGAGTTTGCACCACAAAGAGGATCAACTGATGGTTTTGTTGATCAACGAATGGAGCAGGAGGATCCTCATGCTGATAGTCAAGACATGATATCACAGTCAATGGTTAGGGCTGATAGTGGCTCCAAAATTATTGGTTCGATGAAAGCTGATTCTGTTGAAAGCGGTGAAAAAGCCAGTAACATGCAATTGCTAGGACATGGCAACAGTGCCCACCCTTCTCTTTCTTGCAATGCTGTTTTAAAAGATGGTCATGAAGCATTTAAGGAGGAAGTAACACAGGGTCGCGAGCTATTATTACCTAGAGATGGTGCATATCATGAGTCTGATTTCGGGGCTGCAGATGGGATAGGTACTTTCTGATTTTTATAGCCTTCAATACTGCAAGTTCTGCCTCCCCCCACCCCTAAACAATAATAAATTTTTAAAAGTGCAAACAATATGTAGACGCATTTCCTTTTTGCATATCATACGTTATACCCTTCCTCGGCATTTCTTCAGAATTTGTAATTAATATTTTTGGACCAACTTTGCTGCATGTTTAGACACCTGCCTTTCCGTTTAGCTAAATACCCTTCTCTAGTTCTTGAATATTACCTTTTTTATATGTAAATAGTCTAATTTAAACTTATGATAAATTCCAGCAGAAAGAACAAAGCCTTATAAAATTTGTTTTTAAGATATTTAAAAAAAGTTTTGTTCAGATTTTCTAGACTCTTATTCTTCATGCTCTGATGCTCTAGATTTCTTTATTTTTAGTCTTTGTCCTTTCCCATCTTCATGAGTATAAATGTTTGTATATTATCTCCATTGATATTCATGAAAAGTAATTGTTTCATCGTACGATCATTTATATTTCAGACATTAAAATGTACTTGAACAAACAAGAAATTGATGGGGTATTTTGAGTTTTTTTTTTGCTCCTTGGGGAGATCGGTTGGTGGTGCCGCTGTAACGTCGAATCAAATAGAAGTGGGAGGGATACGTTTGTTTTGCATTCAAAGTAGAAAGATAAGAGAGAGGGGAGGATTTATAGGCAAATCCCTTCCCTATATTTCCGCAATAGGGAAATTACCAAATAAAGAATATAGAAGAATGTAAGTGCTCAAAAACCTTGTATATAAGGTAGTTATCCGATTTACTTCTTAGCTGATCACATTTTTTTTGCGTGGCCTGAAACACATCTTGTTATGGTTTTTGGCCTAGTTAGCATTTTGCAAGTGTTCACAAAATGTTGTGGTTTCAGGACCTCCATATGGAGAGAGCAACTACGAGGAACGTGTTGAATTCGATCCACTTAAGCATCATAACAGCTTCTGCCCATGGGTGAATGAGAATGTTGCGGCAGCAGGATGCATCAGCAGTTCTATGGATGCTGTTGGAGCAATAGCTTTCTGTGGTTGGCAACAAACTCTAGATGCATTAGATACTTTTCAGTCACTTGGTCATATACCAGTGCAACCCGTTGAATCCGAGTCAGCTGCATCTCTTTACAAGGTATGTCTTTTCTTTCTTAGCTAATGTCGTCTGAGTTATTCTTTTGTTTTCCTCTCTGTGGATTTTGAAGTTGTCATACTTATAATTCATTCCATGTTCATGCAAACCTCCAAGTCTCCAGCCATGCTGAACTTCAATTTTCAATATAAATTCTTTATCTCACTATGTGCAAGAATGATGAAGATTTAAATTGAAGTCAGCTTGCCTCCTATAACCCATCCAGTTTCAGAATATAGGTCCTTTCAAACAAAACATGAAAATTTCCCCCTCAGTTCTCTTCTTCTCCGCCTCTCCACCCCCCCCCCCCCCCCTCCCCGCCCTCCTATAACTATCTAACAGGGGGAACCGGGGAAATGGCAAAGTGCCGCTTAAACCCTATTTGTTAGAAATCTACTATTAAAGCCCCAATTGTAGAGACCCTAATCTCATCAACCAATCCCTGGCATTAAACCCGCTGCCAAAATTCCTGCCGGTGCTACTAATCCCCGGCGATTGCCTATTTCTGCTTTCACTTTTCATCCAAACAACCCTTTGAGCCACCCGTTGCATTCTCCATTTTGTGGGTTCAAAGAGACAAGATAGAATACTGAATAAATTTTGGGCTGTGAATATAAGAACTGGAATTTGCTACTCTGCAAGAACTTTGGAAGATTTGTTTATAGTTTAATTGCAAGACAAAATAGCGCCATTAATAAAATGATTATATTAATACTTGTTTTTCATAAAATAAAGGAGGAGAAAGAGTAATTGAGATGAAAGAGAAACATAGCTGACCTGTAGAAACTAATTAAACATGTAATTACAAAACATAGCTTGTTCAATGGGAAATGTCAAAGGGAAACTTCAAATAATGAGGGTAACTTGCTTCATCTCAGGTGTTTTTTGGGTTTTGACAATTGACATGGGCGGTACTTTGCAAATAGTAATGCATGTAGGGCGTGTGGAAAATTGTTTTTAAGGGGTGGTTTATGCAAGTTTTCTTCATCTTTAATTTAGAAGATTATCCAAGCTCATTAATGGTTTGCTGTTAGTTTACTGCTATCGAAGTATAAAACAGGAACTTCTGATCTGAAATTAGAACAGTCGTATCTGCTATCATAAATTGGTGCTTTCAAGGATTGTCCCTCATCCTCCTGTATATTATATATCTCAAAGGCATTGTGTTGGATGTATGCTGTAGGATGACCACCGTACTGCTGGACGAAAGCTTATAGCTCATCATTCCTTGAGCAAAAGACGTGGGGAGAGCTGATTTTATTATCTTAGATGATAATCAACTGGTTGCAGGTTTGATCTTGAATTATGCTTTTCTTTGAATTATAAGTGTTTTCGAAGCGCTGTGATCATCTGTCTGACAGTATCATCATCATACATATGGAAGGTTGACCTAAGTTATATATCACTTGAAGGATGTATAGCATTGTTCGGAATTGTCCAGATGAACGCGCTTTCCATAATCAGTCATCTTTTTCGTTTCCTTGAGAGATTGGAAATAATGATCGATTATGCAGTAATTATGCATGGAGTGACATGGATTTAACCTCTGTTTTTTTTTTCCCAATTCGGTTAACAGTGAATATGTTATTGTCTATTGTCTATCAGTTTTTACTTGAGTTGCTGGATTGGGTTATGTATAATGCTTCATGCATGGTTAAATTGTCTAACAACACAATAAGTTTCGGTCTCATCACGATCTCACGTAGCGATGCTGTGTGAGTCACATTCCAAAAGTTGCAACGAAGAAGACTGTAAATGATGGAGAGGGAGTCAGTGATATGTTAGACGCTCCTCTCTTTCTGGTACCATATGTAGCCCTCTGTGTAACAGTTTTACATAACGAGGTTTGGTATGGTACGTAGAAAACGGAATTGCCCCTAAAATTATAATCAAGTTGACAATTGCAGAATTTTATGTAACGAGAGAGCTGTGTGCATTTCTTCTCATGTACGTAGAAAACATGCGAAGCAGATAAATTTACCGTTTTCCTCAAAGGTTATGAAAAATGAGTGTTTCTTATTCATTGAAAATAAAAAATAATCTACCAAACTCTTACCTAAGCACCGTGCACGACTAGTATGGTCCGTTTATCGATTTTTTCGATCTCTCGATACATAATGTATACATAATGTTTGTTTAGTGTAGTCGAATCATTTCACTTTTATCAAAAAAAAAAAAACTTTAAACACTGTCGAGTCTGAAGCTTTGTTTTTGGAGAACAACCTACAAGCCTCTATCAGTTAAAATACAATTCAAGATAATCTCGGCCCTCTGCATACTTGTTGATGAACATTATCTAGGGATTCAAGTTTGAAGCTTTGTTTTTCCTTCAATCTTCCTTGTTTAGCTTCTCAAACCAACTCTATCAAGTCCAGTTAACTTGATTGTTTGTAAGACGGGTGCACAAAAACTCCTAATCCGACTGTTTTGATCCACTTCGGCCACCCCTAACCTGGCCTTGCTTGGGGTCGAAGGAGAATAAGAAACCACGCTGGTTGGAGTCCGGCAAGAAAAAACGCCGGTGAGGGTTTGTGAGAGAAGTTGGCAGAAGAAGATTATTTCAATCTTTTTCCACTGATTTAAACAATACTATTTGTCAAAATTCAAAGGATGTTCGATAAAACATTTATAAGCTGTTTTCTTTACAAAAATTGTAAACCCGGCCAATGCTACAAAACCCAGTTCTTCGCGTGTGTGCACTGCAGGCATTTCTAGTCGAGGATGAAAGCAATCGGCTTCCTCCAATCAGCTGCTTTTACTACGATACTCCCAATCTTACGGAAAACTCCCAATTTCTCAAGAAAATTTAGCCATTTCCACCGACCCATCTCCTCAAATCACAACCCCACTTCAAAATCACCCACTCCGACTCCCCTCTTCCTAAGACCATCATCCCACTCTTCAACTCTCTCAGATCTTAAAACCTTCACTAACTGGTCCAAAACCCTAATTTTCGAAGTTGGTTCTTCATTCGCCGAATTAGACAATGGCCCAGATTCCACCCTCTTGCTCAGGGAGCTCCGGTGGTTCCTTGAAGACTCAATTGAAGATCCTGCAATCATTCACCATCTGGGGATCACCCAAAAGGATGATATTCATAACCTAAATGATACGGTGAAAATTAGAGTTAGTTTGGCGGAGATGTATGAGTTGTGGAAGCAGAGAGTGGAACAGAGAAGGCCGTTTCAGTACATTGTTGGGTGTGAGCATTGGAGGGACTTGGTGCTTTGTGTAGAAGAAGGCGTTTTGATTCCCAGGCCTGAAACCGAGAAGCTTGTGGATTTGGTTTCTGATGTTTTGATGGATAATGAGTTTCTGAGACGAGGGTTGTGGGCGGATTTGGGGACTGGTAGTGGCGCCCTTTCCATTGGAATTGCCAGGATTTTGGGGGATGCTGGTAAGGTTATCGCCACTGACTTGAGTCCACTTGCTATCTCTGTTGCAAAGTTCAATGTGCATAGATATGGATTACAGGTGATTGCCATTTATTTGCTTAGATTATTATATGTTTTCATGTTTATAATGAAGAAGGTTTATCATCTATCTTTGCATATGAGATCAAACTTATTGTTGGATATAATGAGTTCCTAACGTGCGTGCGTTCATATGCATACGACCCCGCTCTACCAGCTCTACCAGTCCGTCTGTACCTGTCTTTGATGCTTATCACTTATCATTGACAACAGTCATTACAGATCAAGAATTTTTTTTCAGGAAATTATCGAGGTGAGGCAAGGTTCATGGTTTGATCCACTTGAGGATGTTGAAGGAGCACTTGCTGGACTAGTGAGTAATCCACCATATATCCCAAGTGATAGAATCATCGGATTACAAGCTGAAGTTGCACAACATGAACCAAGGCTTGCATTAGATGGAGGTTCTCAAGGCATGGATAGTCTTCTCCAAATTTGTCAAAGAGCTGCCAGAATGCTGAAGCCTGGTGGTTTTTTTGCCTTTGAGGTAGGTGTCTATCTTGTTAAACTTCAGAATTGAGTCGATTATACATACTGTGTGCTTTTTTTTTCCTGAATTTGAATCATTGGTGCTTCTTGTTAATTCCTGCAAACTTGCTTTGAACAGACTGATGGTGAAGAGCAGTGCAAGTTAGTAAGAAACTACTTGGAAAATGAAACTGGAAGCAGCTTTCGTGATGTAAACATTGTATCAGATTTTGCTGGTGTTCTACGATTTGTCTCTGGCTTCCGAGTGTAGTTGCAATCTCATTGCTAACTATTCAAGATTTGAAGTGGGTATAAAATTTTGAATTTTGGGTATAAGAAACTGTTTTTCAGGTGACATTTTATTTCGGCTATTTGCAGATATCCCACTGGTGTGGATAAGTCTGATATATCCGATGCTACAACTTTCTGAAATGAATCAGCTATGTAAAAAGATACCCGGGCCTGATTCAGGCATATATTTAGTTACTCATTTTGGATTTTTGCGGGTCGATCTTTCTTTCTTTCCGGGACGGGACAGGACATGACTGTATTGGACCAAATTTATAAAAGTAAAAAGAAACAAGTAAATTTAATCATTTCGAGATAAACCACCCAAAAACACACCTAACAGTAACAATTAGATTTATAAAGAATGTTGTCCATGAGATTCAAACCATAGACTTACGTATATATCTCATCCACTTAGCAACTAAGCAACTACAACTTGTTACCCTTATTGATTCCTAACCAACTACAACTTGTTACCCTTATTGATTCCTAACGTAATATATCTCAGCAGCGGCAGTGGCTCCTCCCATACCCCTAGCTACGCCACTGCACAAAGGTATTTGCAATTACACAGAGGATTACTTGGACCAAACTGAGGATCAACATAATACTTGCACCGGGCTAGAACGATGGGTCCGCGCCTGTTGCGACATTCATCCCAACAAGGTTGATCAGCAGTAGTTCCTTGGCAACTCACATTCACCCACGCATAGTCTTCCTCACAAGTTACCCGTTCTTCTTCGGTCGTCTTCATCAGCCCAAACCCTGTTTAAAAACCAAGATGTCAAAGTTTGATACATACGGATCGTAAAACAGAGTTTGTGTACATACGAGCGCACATACGCGTCAGGTACATACCCAATACATACAATAGAAGGAGTAGTCTACCTATCTTATACACTAGGCTTGAAATGTCCCCACGAACTCATAATCTCCATCACAAGACTACTTTCATTTGATTGAAAATATCAAAATGTAAGAAAAAGATTTGAAAATTAAAGTTACCTGTAAAAATGAAAAGAGAGAAGAAGCATAAGCAAACAATCGTTTTAGTCATCATGTTGAGCACAACTGGTAACCAAAAAAGTGGTGTAATTTTGATATATGCAACTGGTATTTATGTTGTAGATTCGAACTCGAATCTCCAAGCTAACCACTTAAGGAGTCTAGCACCACATCCCACTAGACCAACTGAGTATTGGTAACTTTCTTTGTTTTTCTTTGTATTGTTCATGTACAGGTTTTGTAAATATATATAGAAAGGGATCTTGATATCCTAGTACATATGGATTATGAGCTAAATGTGAAGTATCTATAGAAGAAAGATATACAAATAACCATATGTATTATTCCTCTCTATTGCCTCATTTGTTACATTCTTTTTATCGGACCATCTATCATTAATTTATTTATTTAATTCAAAATTGAATAAAGATTTGCTTAGCACCTTGATCTTTCACCATGAAAACCTACCAAATTCAATCACAAAGATGTTGAATATGATTATTCTAAATATTAACTTTAAAATATTATCTGATGATTTTAATAAAAAAATGGTTCATCTTTTTAAACAGTTACATAGCATGGCTAGTTTGAATATTGAGCATATGCCGTCAGGAATGAGAAACTAATTCAGCTGAAATATTTCAATGGCGCTTCTGCCATGAAGAAGTTATTCTGGGCATGGATTAGATGGATCGACATCGAGCAGTTCTGGACATCGGCAAGAGGACAATGACGGTTACTACAGATGCAGGCCATGTTGAGATCTTCAAAGGATGGGATCTCGGGAAGACTGGTACAATCATCAGTGCAGTGCGAGCTGCGAGACTTATCAGTTAGGGATGCGAGCTTTTTGGCGTTATGCCATGAAGGATAGTACAGGTCCAGCTTTGGAGGAGATTCCAGTAGCTTGCGAGTTTTCTAACGTCTTTGGAGAGCCATCAGATTTACCTCTACATTTGCTTGACTTCGAGACGTGAGTCTCCTAAAGCCTTATATAAATATTGTTCGGTTTGGACGTTTATTATATATTTGGATGGTTTGCTTGAGTTGATTGTTTTTGTATTATTATTATTATTATTATTATTATTATTATTATTATTATTATTATTATTATTATTATTATTATTATTATTATTATTATTATTATTATTATTATTATTATTATTATTATTATTATCTTGCTTGCTTGGATTTGATTTGATGATTTATTGAGTTCGTCTTTTCGAGCTTAGTCTTATTGACTTAGTCATCCATCCGTTTCAGATTAAGTTTGACGTTGATTGTGAGTATGAATTATATTTTATCATCATTATACTTTATCTCTTTATGAGTTTTCAAATGTTCAAGTTAAAATTGTGTGTTTTCCTTATTTTTACCTTAGGGTTTAGTTATGACTTTTGTTAGTAAGCGAGAGTTATGCTGATCTGCGTTTGCAAAGATTTTAGATTGTGATCGATAGAGATAGACTTGAGACTAAGGTAGATAGAGTTGTGTTTGAGATAGATAGAGATGAACTTGAGATGTGGTAGATAGAGTTGGTTTATTGATTATGACATACAGTGGTGATTGAGATTGTGGCAGACTGAGTTATAATTGATGTTGTGAGTTGTGTAGAGAATAGGATAATTGATTATGTTATGCACTGACAATTACACCTAGAGGGTAATTGGTTATGTTACGCACTGACAGTTACGCCTCAGGATGCCGGATTGCAACAACTGACTTTACGAGATATTAGACTAGGCTAATTGATTATGTTTCGCACTGACAATTAAACCTAGAGGGTAATTGATTGTTATGAGTGAGATATGTGTGTAGTATGAACATAAAGGAATGACGTTGATGATTACAAAGATACATCGGTTGGTAGGTTTGAGCAGAGATAGGTAAAGTCAGCGATGATGAGAGTTGTTGATGGATAAGGATAGGGTTATGATCAACGTTACCATGTCTTGTTTTATTTTGTTAAGGTTTTTAAGTTACTATATATTTATATTGTACATTGTTGATTAGCTTGATTGTTCTTTTGTTTGATGTTTTTCACTTATTGGTTGATACTTTCTACTTATACATATATACCTACAGATTATTTATTACTATTGATAGATTGTTTTTCGTGTCCCTTACATGATACGTACAAGTTTAATCTAATTCCGGAGCTTAGAAGAACGTTAGCTAATGGTTCTCCTGTTGTTGTTTTAGGCCATTGTTCAAGTATTGGACTTGCCTTGGTGCCTTGGAGACTATCTTCCGGGAGATGATTTACAACCGGACTCACGTGTGCCTTAGGAGTTTGGAAAGGTTGTTGTGTCCTGATCTCGGGTATTCGGGTTGTTGAGTTTGATTCGGGGAGTTATTTCCATTTTGTATTTCTTTTCGCATGGTCTTAAGTTGGCTTTATTTTTTTTTTTTGAGTATAATGGTCGGAAGTTTTGTTTTATATTTGCCGTGCTCTTCTTGAAAGGTTTAATAGTGAATTTGTTGTCAAGCTAAATCTAGTGGACCCACGGTGTGGTCCACATCTTAGTGACACCTCGAGTTTTTAATCCGGCCATTACACTTATAATCTGCTCAGCAACATCTTGTATCCGCAACAACAAGGTGGGTTAGGTGACGATGATAATCAATGACTTTTAATACTTGGAGTTCTATCTAGCTTGATTCTTGCATATATGGAATGTAAGTAATTAAGTACATGATTATCGAAAGCGAAAAGGCTAATTTGTGATGATTGTGTTAATCATCATAAGAATCAGGAGAAGGCGGTTGATCATTCGATATAAAGGCAATTGACGTCAATGACGAAGAAGCTTCGCCTTGCAATACGTAATTACTGTAATAATCTTGATTTTGCGGATGATGCAAGCATCTAAATGGGCTTGGATCCGGAACCGGCATCGTAAACATAGGCAAACCGTGTCTTGTACTTGACGGCCTCAATGGTGATACCCCATCCAAGGAGGAAACTAGCAAGGAAACTTTCTTGTTGACAAGCAAACAACAAACATTAGATGAACGGAAGATGTAAGAACGTTGTCGGAGAGATTGGATATTGTAATACTTGTAGGTCTCCGGTCAAGACGACGGGTTTGAGAGAATCGTACATTCGATCAAATGGTTCCGACACATGAAATGTTGAATCACGGTAAAGTCCAACAACACCATCAGAGGGCTGGTTTCAAATCTAGGGTTGTAAGGGAGAAGGAGAAGATGAAGAGACAATGTTTGAACGGTACAAAAAAATTACATTTACTTAATAGAAAAATAGTATGAGTCTTCTTACTATACCAAAAACTAGAAAAGACCCACTTACCAAATTCACCCAAGTTTAAATTCTTGATCAATAAGATTGGTGTATATTGCGATTTAAAAAAAAAAAAGTTCTTCAATATGCATGTACTTTTGACTAATTGACTACAAGATGTTTCTTCGGAACATTTTTTTATATGGGAGTATGGGACTATCAAAAAATAGTAAATAAGTTCTTTTTTTTATATGGGAGTATGCCACTTGGCACAGCTTGGTGCTGCCACCTCATCGTTTTGCCACATGTCACAATTTTATGAAGCCACTATGAAAAATTAATTGATATTTAATTAATTAATTAATAAAGTTAAGATTTGCAATCTAATTGTAAAGATCTTAATATTTTTTTATTTATATTTTTAAATTTTTGATTAAACTTCATTTTTTTTTCTAAAGTTTATAAACTTTTTTTAATCTTAATATTTGATTAAGTATTTTTAATTTTCATTTGAACGTCATTATTTTTCTAAATTTTTTAAAAAAAGTTTCAAAGATTTTAATATTTTATTTACTTATGTTTTTCTAATTTAAATTTAAATTTATTTTTTTCTAAAAATTATAAACATTATTTTTTATTTAATCTTTTGTTTACTCTAATTTTATAATTTTCAGTTGAATTTTTTTTCTTCCTTTTCTAAAACCTATAAACTTTACTTTATTTAATCTTAAACATTGTTTAATTATATTTTTTGATTTTTAACTGAACTTTATTTTTTCTAAAGCTTATTAACTTTTTTTTATTGAAAATATATTTGTCGTGCGGTCCTTGCGGATACATATTTTTTTCAAAACCTTTTCAAATTTTTTTTATTTTAGTAATTTCACATATATTATCAGTGATTAATTAATTCACTATTTAAATTTAACCATGTGATTTTAGGATATTATAATTTTTAACTTACACATACTACTTATTTTATATAAATCTCTTTCATTTATATTTGTATTTTATTATTTAACTTTTTTGATTTAAATTTTATGATATGTGTTACACATGATCTCTTATTAAACATATTTTTAGTAGATGTTAAAATGAATAGTAATATAGTTTTATTTTAATTCTTGAAATTAATTTAGAAAATGTTTAGTAAAGAAACTAATTTGGTTACATATTCGTGTAGTTTCTTCAAAATATCTATATGCTAAACAACTAAAGCAGTATATGAATTTGCACTTGACATAGTTTCATGCAACCACATCATCAAACTTACATCAATCGATTATTCGTTAAGGCACGCCACAATATTATTTAATTGATTTGTTAATATATTAACAATTATCATTTGTAATCACTTTGGCTACATATCGAAATAGCTCGGGAATATTATACTAGGTTCCTCTTTTACGATTGTTGTTGCAGGGTTTGAATTCTTAGTTGATTTCTATTCATAATATGACAAAATTCAAGCATACAACAATCATCACATAACATGTAAAATAATTTCTAACGTAATAAATTATCAAATATTTTTTTATGAACACAATTACCATCTAACACGTGCAGGACACGAGTATTAAAACTAGTACTTTACTAAAGTAGTTGTTGTAAAGCTAACGTGACGACCTTACGTTTTTTCTCAAAATATATTTTTTTACTAATTACAAATTAAGTCAAAAAAAATATATCTTTACTAAAGCAATATCTAAATTGTAAATGTTATAATTTAAAGTTCGACCAATAAATCTGACCAGTTACTCGATTTTTTTCCGGCCTATCTAGAAATAAATATCTAGATATAATATTTTTTAATAAATCATAAATTCGTTCATCAAAATAATATCTTCAACCAATTTATTTTTTAAAAGATAAAATCAATAGTTAAACTTCTCACATATGCTTTTGGTGAAAACTTATCAATGAAACATTACTTATTATCTCTAACAAAATCCGTTCAGCAATTGATTATAATATCTTCAACCAATTCATAATTTTTTTATGCTTAAAAGATAAAATCAATAAATAAACTTCTCATATACTTTTCTAGTAGAACTTATCGAGAAAACACTACTTATTATCTCTAAAAAATTCGTTCAGCTCACACACTTCTCATAACATATTATTCAAAAAATTTAATATATAAATATACCGGCATAAGGTGCGGGCTATGTACTAGTTCATATTTATAAAACCACCGGGATCAAGACAGACTCATTCCTATCATATGCCCTTGATACTTTTTTTTTTAAAAGGATATGCACTTCATACTTATGTCTAAGCATCTCTATCAGAACTTAATGTTTGCAATCAATGCTGCATTATTTCAGAAATTAATACATGCATTAAGTTTTGTGCGTGTCTTGTTCAATACTCCGTAGAGCATAAAAGATCAGGGTACAAGGTTAACATGATCCAATTTAAACCATTGAACAAAAACTTTAAATACTTTGGAATTTAAACCGGATTTTAATGGACGGAAAGATTATAACTTAGTTTGATTAATCGAAATTTACTATTAATTTAGGATTTTGATTGTTTAAATTTGAAGGGGCTAATTTGACAAATCTATTTTCTTAATGCATGGACTATGACTATAGACCGATTTGGATCCCAAAAAATGGATTATGGATTGTGGACCGAACCGTAAACTTATCTGCGAACTGATTTTTAGGGTTTGGGTTAGTTTGGCAAATATAAAATGACATGCAATTATGTTCATAAATAAATTCGATTTTTATTGGTTTGACATTCATAATTTTGACAAACTAAGAACAAGTGTAGGAGCAAGAACACCAAGGAACATTCCATCCAATGCGGTCATACTTGCACCAGGCTCGAGCGTCGTCTCCGTGCCTAGTGTGACATTCATCCCAACAAACTTGATCAACATTGTCTCCATTGCAATTCACCTTCACCCATGGAAAGTCTTCATCACAAGTTTTCCCTTCTACCACCATCTTCATCTCCCCAAACCCTTTTTTAATACAAAAACTTTGATGAGTAAATTGCAATTGAAAAATATTTGAGATTTGAAGTTACCTGTAAAAATGAGAAGAGAGATGAAGCATAAGCAAGAGATCCTTGTAGATATAGTCATCTTGCTGAGTTGAGAATTCGATGAGAAACAGTTTATATAAGTAAATGGCAATGTTTAGCAGCAAAGGGCCCTTATCCTTATTTAAAGATCACTAAACAAAAAAAGCAATAAATATTACACAATTAAATTACATGAAACCAAATGCTACACACGGTTTGGATCTAGTTTGATTTTTACAAATAAAGTAAGATACTTGGTAATAAAAATTATATATCTTCCTAAATATTCACTCATATTTTTGAAGAAAAGAAGATTTTGACAAATAAAATAAGATATTTTTATCAAATAAATAAAATTATGTATGTTATCATTATCACAATAGACCAAAAAAACTATATTAGGTAGCAAATAAAAACAATCCCGATATATGTACATATCGTGCATCATTAATTTTTTTTTAAAAGTTCTTTAGATATACTTTGATGTTCAGTTTATATTTATATTATATGGTCTTTATCAATAATTAACATAGTTGACCATAATAATTCACAAATTTTTCAAAATTATCACCCGTATCTTTAGGAAAAGTGACTCATACCAAAACTTATATTTAATTTTTGAAAATAAATAAATTTTTACTTTTTAAACATTAAATAATCTTGTTGTATTATTTTTTAAATTTTACGGCACATCAATTGTTTCATATAAAGTTAATTAATTATCGCATTATATTTTATAATTAATTTGGTAAATCCACTAACTCTTGGTTGTAGCTATAGCTCAACTTCCGCCCATCTTTAGGCCGATAAAGAGGAGTTTGTTGTGGTTTTCAAGGTTTGAAGCTTGGGATGCTTGAACGTGAGATGAATGTATAGTGTAAGAGTAGATTAAGGTTTAAAATTTATATCATATAAGTGGGACAATAGCTTATGTAAGTTATATGTTAATAATAATACTACTTCTTTGGTAAATTAGTAGTAATTTTCACATTAGTGTTATTTTTCTTTGTATCAATGAATATAATGAAATTTTTTTTTCATAATCATGATAGAAAATATTGTAACACCCCGAATCCGCGGGACTCGGGATGTTACATTGGGCTAGGATCTCACAATGGATCCTGACCCTAGCCTGACAACAAGTTCACTGGACCTTACAACATGGCACTGACAGATATAAAACAAATACATAAAACAGTATAAACTGTACGACCCAAAGTAAACAACAACATAGCCGAGTATATAAAACGACATCCTCACATAGGAGGTACAAAAGATCATCCTCACGCAGGAGGGGAAACACAACAACCCCAAACCAACCACCTAATGTACGAGAGTCCTCGGCCTGTCACCCTGCCAGATCACCCAGTAGCGCCTAACATGTAAACATCTACAACACGGTATGAAACCGTTAGCTAACCATACATATATGAGGTAATGCATAAGCACAAGCACAATCATGAAAGATAAACACATCAGCATGCTATCACACATTTACCCATTTATTATCTTTATATAATAACCATTCACTCAAAAACCGTATATATATATAGATGAAAGTATGTGACACGAGGACCGATACATCCCCGCCTCTGAGTACAATGTCCAGCTGTACGAGTATCGGTCACACAATCCGTGTACCCTATGGGAGTGGATTGCGCCCTTCCTGTAAACCAGTCTGGCCCGACATCAGAGAACCTCCCAGACTCCACGGCGGGATGAAAGGGAAAGGTTATCACAGCCACGCAGTGGGGCAGTCAATAGAACATAGGTCGATAAAAACGACAACTCATGCTATCATAGCAAACATATAAAGCACACACCACTCATGCAAACACCCAATATAGGGATGGTAGCTAAGTAAGTCCTACGGACTTACCTCAACCTCGTACAAAATCAACCACGATCACCTCTACACTGGAGGGACAACACGGCCTATAAAAAAGCATAAAGAGATATATCAACCTCTATTCATCAAAGGGATCCATAAGGATCATACTCAATCTATGAGCCTCACAACCAACTAAACCTCAATATCTCAACATAGCTCACAATTCCTCAAATCTCAAGGTAGTATCTAATCAACATTCATCAATCTCAATTTTAATCCTAATTTAATTAATTAACCTTTAATTAATTAATTAGATTTCGCCAGAATAACGTTTTGCCCGCAGACAATTTCTAAACCCCCTATCGTCAGATTTCATCAAACAAGAACCCATAATCACCAGAATAATATAACGACCATAATGGAATTTCTAATTGTCCTATTTGACAAGCCTAAAGTCAATTTAGGCCAAATCGCAGTACGGAAAACGAATAAATTCATAACTTATTCGTTACTAACCCGATTGACGATCTGAAAGAAGATTCGGAATCACAACGACGCAGGCTACGCATGGACAACATCAAATTCATCGGAATCTGAGCGACGGAACCGTCCTGGTGACATATATGCTCGACCAGCCCTCCATATACTCGGAAATGCAGAAACTCGGTACCGTTATGAAGAGAATGAAGAGAGGAATCCAGAAACTCAAACGGAATTGAAATCGGATTAGAAACGGAGAGTAGATCTGAGTTTGAAGGTTGAGAGAAATCAGAACTTTTACGAGAAAACGTGAAAGGAAATGAATTAATAAAGGATTTTCCGCTATTTATAGTGAAGACGATAATTATCCTTTAGTAAAGTCGATAATTATCCTTTAACCGATCCAAAGACGGGTCGAACCTCTTTCTCCAAACTTCTCGAGATTGGAACATTAAATCTGGAATATTGTAGGGATAATTATCACACAACTGTCTCGGAAAACGTGTATTCCTAAGCCGTCTTTCTTAGCCGTTAAGAAACGAAATAGCGACTCTTTTGGCCGTTTTGCCTCTCCATGTTATTTCATATCTAAGACATATCCGATGTCCTGATCATTTCTCTCAACTGCATTTTTATTAATTGGAGCTCCCAAATGCTCCAAATAACACCGGAGGCTAAAAATAATTACCCGGGGGAAAAAGTACAAATTTTCCCAAACGTCCAAAATTACGCGAGGAACATAACGGTGGGACTCATACTCATCACTTGCGAAATATTCGCGAGTTATATGTCAATTACTATCAACGATTAAGTTAATCAACATTAATTAGAATTCGGAAATTCTAGCTATTACATCACACACCCCTTAAAAAAAAGTTTCGTCCCGAAACTTGAAAATTCCCAAATCCTCTCGGACCCATACGCCGAGGTATAACTCTCACTCTTTCTATCGGAGGTATCACATCTCCGTTCAAAAGATCACGACCTATAACAATCTATAACCTCAAGTATAAACATGGAGGAATCATCACTCCAAGAAACAGGGCCATAACGCTACCCAAAGACGTAGAGGAATCACGTCTCTCGCCATACCACATCACAAGGCATAGAGGAAGCACATCTCTAGCCAAAACATATCACATGCATAGAGGAAATACGTCTCTAGCCAACCCATAAACATATATATCGCATGGAGGAATCACATCTCCACTAAACTATGTCCATCAAGGTAGCATAGAGGAAAGAACCATCTCCAGCTGAATCCTAATCCCACTCAAATAGCATGGAGGAAAGAACCATCTCCAGCTATAAATATGATCATACTCGGGTAGCGTGGAGGAAGTAATCATCTCCAGCTATAGCATACATTACGCTAGCACATCAAGATCTACTAAGATCATAAATCACATCACAACTAGCATGGAATAACACATCAAGGCATATAAGCATATAAGCACATAAGCACAACATTCATCAAGATAGCACTAAGATATACTCGTGCTCCCACAAATGGGTTTGTCCCAACATATACTCTGGATAGTTCCTCAGGACACTATCCTCAGTCTCTCATATAGCCTCTTCAGGTCTTCATCTCGACCATTATATCCTCAATATGGGAATGTCTTTCGAATGCAAGCGTTTCATATCTCATTCCAAGAATGTAATCAAATGCTCAACAAAAGTGTGGTTGGACTCAACCACCAAATCAACGTAACTCACAAGGTGTCTCGAGTCTGGTATATACTTCTTCAGTTGAGACATAAGAAACACTGGGTGGATATCCTCTAATCTCATAGGCAAAGCTAAACATCATGCTACCTTCTCCGTACTGGTCGATCTCAAATAAACCATCATATTGGAAACTCAGTTCCCTTTCCATATTAACACGTCTAACGTCTCGCAGCTGAGATACTTACAGCGGACATGAACTCTCGCTTGAACTTTAGAGGTTAACGCCTCTTGTCTACATATGGTATCTGGCGACTCTGTACAGCCAGCATTCTTCCTTCAATCAACGTTACTTGAACTATAAAATCCTGAATCTGGTCAGGTGTTATTCTACTAGTACTGCTAGATCACTTCTAGCATAAGGATATACGACATCTATGTCTATATATATTGCCTCATAGGCCATCCTAGAAAGATGCACGTCCTTCATTGTTATATAATAAACTCATTAATGGAAGGTAATGTAACCATCCACATTTCCCATTCAACTTATAACTCATAATAGATCTTTAAGATCTAGATGATCCTCTCTAACTGACCATCTGTTAGGGGGTGAAGTGTAGTCATGAGGTACAGACTCGTCCCTAAAACATTCTGAATCTGCTGCCTAAAATCTCAAAGTAAAAACATCCATCTCGATCAGAAATGATCGTTCTCAGTATACCATGGAGTCTCACTATTTGTCTAGTGTACTCCTCAACCAATTCATTCACTAGCCACGTCCTTCTGATAGAAATGAAACGTGCCGGTTTCATTAATCTGTTATCAACAATCCAAATAACATCAATCTTCTACAGGGTCACAATCCCATAACAAAGTCCATAAAGATGTCCTCCCAAATTCTACTACTGTACTGGTAGTGGGTGGGGGCTTATCTCTAGATCGGAAATACTCTATCTGGACCTGCTAACAGGTCACACATTGTATCACCAATCTGGTTATATCGGCTTCATACAATATAATCGTCTCATCTCGTGTTACATCTTACTCGTACCTGAATGTACTGAATAAGGCGTATAGTGGGTATACCGTAATATTCTCTGTCTCCATCTGCATCAGAAGGTACACAAAAGTGGTCATGACTCTTCATCAGTCTATCTACTCCCATGGATAACTACGGTGCCTCAGTACGAGACATCCTTTCTCTAAACCTTGTCAAGGCCGGGCAAGTCTCCTGATTCTGTTGGACCTCATCTAATAGACCAGTTAGAACCTCTGAGGTATAACTGGGTATCCTCATCAAGGAACTGATTGTCCAACTCTAGTCAAGCTAGATCTCTCTAAAGCTGAGGCTGAACTATCAGTCTCACAATCATCTTCTCTTGGAGCGTCTTTCCATTCAAGGTATCGGCGACAATGTTCAACTTCTCTGAATGATATGGAATCTTCAAGTCAAAGTCTTGATCAACTTAAGCTCTTAACACTGGCGGATATTCAACCCCTGTTGCATAAAATATACTTCAGATTTCTATGATCTATAGAAATCTGACATGAAGATCACACCGGTAAGGTCTTCAAAACTTAAAGGCTTGAACTACCACTACTAACTCTAAATCGTGAGTCGGGTAGTTCTCATCATACGTTCTCAGTTGTAAACACACATATCAATGACCCTACTCCTCTGTAGTGATACACATCTCAAACTTAGCTGGGATATATCACCGTAAATCACAGGATTCCAAAAATCTTCTAACTACAATAGAATGGAAGCAGAGGTCAAATGCCTCCTCAACTCTTCAGAACATAGACACACTGCTTTCATCACGTAGTTATGGTGGTCTTCTCAAAAGACTCGCAAATGAATACGTAATCATATAAAATCCTTCCTCAAAGCATTGGTCGCAATCGGCTGAGCCGAGAAAACTACGTATTCCTTAATGTTCATCAGTATCTCCCATGTTACAACATACTAAATTATCGCCTGGTCAACCATGATCCCACTGGCGGAGACAACATGGCCTAAAAAGGCTACCACTGGCATCTCAACTTACACTTAGAGAGCGTAGCATACAACTCTCTATCTCTCGAAATCTGCAGAACGGTCCTCAGACGATCGGTCTACTATTCTATGCTATGAGAGTATACCAACATGTCATCAATGAAGTCCACCACCAACTAATCAAGGAAGTCGATGAAGATACTGTTCATCAACTCCATAAAAACTACTAAAACATTCGTCAATCCAAATGACATCACTACAAACTCGTAGTGTCCATAACAGGTATGGGATGCTATCTTATACACATACTGCTCTCTCATCCATGACTAGGGATATCTTGGGCACAAAGGAATCCTGAAAACACAATTGCTTCTTGAAGATAACTCATCAGGTCGTCAATACAGAACATGGAACCCACTAGGATAAAAGAAGCCCGTTTCAGTCAAAATTTCAAGTTATTAGTACAATATTTCAACAAGCACCATATAGTGTGGCTTTTCCATTCAATCTTGTATCATACTTCAACTCGATAACAATGTCCACACTCCGCTAAGGTGGCAACTAGACGGTTCAGTAACACGTCTATAAACTCATAAACAACTGGAATATCTTCCAATGTTGGACTATCTCGCTCCTTCATGGTATAACACTAGAAGACGTCACATCCCTGTGCTACCAGCTCGCTGCTCGTACAGTCCTGATGACAAACCCGTCTCTTTAAAGGTCTTAACCTTAGAAGATCTCTATTTAACTCAACTCAGTAAAGACTATAATAGTCTTACTATTAAAAGCTAACACCACATGATATCTATTCATCCAAACCATACACATAATGACTTCCTCATGCACCTACGACATGACAAAGAAGTCTGCAACCATACACGGGTCCCTGAAATAAGGGAACAAACACGCATCTCACGGGTATCTCAGACCCAAAAAGGTAATCTTGTAAAGGAAAATCCACCTTCTACTATATACCAAAAGTCAACCATTAACGCATGCATCGAAAGACATGAAGTGCATAACACTCACAGCAAGCAAAACTCCACCAGGTAAACCATTAACGAGAATGGTACCTATAACAGTTAACACTCGTAGCTCCACTACAAATCATCACTCAATGTCAGATCCATGCTCCTCAAGTATCACTGAGGTCATTACTATAACCTCCACTTCCACTCTTTCTGCACCGGAAAGAGGAAGGTCTTGCTGGGAAGAAACACCACTGTGTTGACAGAAAAGGGCCAGATGGCCTAGCTCACCACAAGTGAAATAAGCTATCAGTGCCAAAGGGCACACAGAACGCAAATGATCTGGATAGCCACAATTGAAACATAATCGTCCTATCCTTGCAACCTGTGCAACTGAAGGGTAACTCGACCTTCGTCGTCCACCTAGAATGATCTCACTCTTGAAGGGAACCTGTAAAGCATATGATGGTCGCCTTTGGGCACACAGCTCGCCAGTGTCCCAACTTCCACGCAATTAAAACACTGTAGTTCCTTGCCAATCATCTTCATAGCCAAAGGATCACTAGATTGTCCTGATATTGGACTTGGTTCCCTATTCATCATCTTCGCTTCTCAGTAACTGATTCAGTCCATTGCTTCTTTCTGGATCCAGAAGCTTCAGTTGATCTCACAATTGTTGGTAAATCCGGTGTGGATCTACCCGCTATCACCGCTTCATATACTTGTTACATATATTCTTGAAACTCGGATCTACTCATGGAGACACAATCAACCTCTTCAAACTCGTTCTCTGCCATAGGCGAAACAACAGCGGAAACTGGTCCCTGACCTATCACTACTGGAGGAAGAGGGGGTATACCCCTACCTCATCCCACTACAGATACTGCTCTAGTCTTAGTCATCTGTAGGATATACGCACCTAATCTTATAAGGCTATATATATGCCATAGGTATCGATATGTATATAATAAATCCACATAATCCATAGTACACACAGATATATATACATATCTACGCTGCAGAGATCCATGGCAGAGATGACGACTTCTCGTACATTCTATCCCAAAACCACACTTAAAACCAAAACCTTTGAAAACGTCAGATCCCATGTGGGCTCTGTTTATTTTACCTATCAAACCTCATTGCAGGTAGCAAGTGCCATTGTTGTCAACCTGGGCTCTGATACCAACTCTGTAACACCCCGAATCCGCGGGACTCGGGATGTTACATTGGGCTAGGATCTCACAATGGATCCTGACCCTAGCCTGACAACAAGTTCACTGGACCTTACAACATGGCACTGACAGATATAAAACAAATACATAAAACAGTATAAACTGTACGACCCAAAGTAAACAACAACATAGCCGAGTATATAAAACGACATCCTCACATAGGAGGTACAAAAGATCATCCTCACGCAGGAGGGGAAACACAACAACCCCAAACCAACCACCTAATGTACGAGAGTCCTCGGCCTGTCACCCTGCCAGATCACCCAGTAGCGCCTAACATGTAAACATCTACAACACGGTATGAAACCGTTAGCTAACCATACATATATGAGGTAATGCATAAGCACAAGCACAATCATGAAAGATAAACACATCAGCATACTATCACACATTTACCCATTTATTATCTTTATATAATAACCATTCACTCAAAAACCGTATATATATATATAGATGAAAGTATGTGACACGAGGACCGATACATCCCCGCCTCTGAGTACAATGTCCAGCTGTACGAGTATCGGTCACACAATCCGTGTACCCTATGGGAGTGGATTGCGCCCTTCCTGTAAACCAGTCTGGCCCGACATCAGAGAACCTCCCAGACTCCACGGCGGGATGAAAGGGAAAGGTTATCACAGCCACGCAGTGGGGCAGTCAATAGAACATAGGTCGATAAAAACGACAACTCATGCTATCATAGCAAACATATAAAGCACACACCACTCATGCAAACACCCAATATAGGGATGGTAGCTAAGTAAGTCCTACGGACTTACCTCAACCTCGTACAAAATCAACCACGATCACCTCTACACTGGAGGGACAACACGGCCTATAAAAAAGCATAAAGAGATATATCAACCTCTATTCATCAAAGGGATCCATAAGGATCATACTCAATCTATGAGCCTCACAACCAACTAAACCTCAATATCTCAACATAGCTCACAATTCCTCAAATCTCAAGGTAGTATCTAATCAACATTCATCAATCTCAATTTTAATCCTAATTTAATTAATTAACCTTTAATTAATTAATTAGATTTCGCCAGAATAACGTTTTGCCCGCAGGCAATTTCTAAACCCCCTATCGTCAGATTTCATCAAACAAGAACCCATAATCACCAGAATAATATAACGACCATAATGGAATTTCTAATTGTCCTATTTGACAAGCCTAAAGTCAATTTAGGCCAAATCGCAGTACGGAAAACGAATAAATTCATAACTTATTCGTTACTAACCCGATTGACGATCTGAAAGAAGATTCGGAATCACAACGACGCAGGCTACGCATGGACAACATCAAATTCATCGGAATCTGAGCGACGGAACCGTCCTGGTGACATATATGCTCGACCAGCCCTCCATATACTCGGAAATGCAGAAACTCGGTACCGTTATGAAGAGAATGAAGAGAGGAATCCAGAAACTCAAACGGAATTGAAATCGGATCAGAAACGGAGAGTAGATCTGAGTTTGAAGGTTGAGAGAAATCAGAGCTTTTACGAGAAAACGTGAAAGGAAATGAATTAATAAAGGATTTTCCGCTATTTATAGTGAAGACGATAATTATCCTTTAGTAAAGTCGATAATTATCCTTTAACCGATCCAAAGACGGGTCGAACCTCTTTCTCCAAACTTCTCGAGATTGGAACATTAAATCTGGAATATTGTAGGGATAATTATCACACAACTGTCTCGGAAAACGTGTATTCCTAAGCCGTCTTTCTTAGCCGTTAAGAAACGAAATAGCGACTCTTTTGGCCGTTTTGCCTCTCCATGTTATTTCATATCTAAGACATATCCGATGTCCTGATCATTTCTCTCAACTGCATTTTTATTAATTGGAGCTCCCAAATGCTCCAAATAACACCGGAGGCTAAAAATAATTACCCGGGGGAAAAAGTACAAATTTTCCCAAACGTCCAAAATTACGCGAGGAACATAACGGTGGGACTCATACTCATCACTTGCGAAATATTCGCGAGTTATATGTCAATTACTATCAACGATTAAGTTAATCAACATTAATTAGAATTCGGAAATTCTAGCTATTACAAATATTTATATTAAATGTAATATTCTTAAAAATTATGAGGAATGTATCATTGATTTTGACCAAATAATTCTATTTTTATTTGTAAAATTGCCAAAAAAAGCATGTGCGTAGCAAACAATTTTTTAATCGTAAACAAATTTGATTTAAACCAACAACACTACAAACAATTTTTAAAAGCAACCGGATTGTGTCATTTTAAATGAGTGATTTTATTCGACATTGTCATAAATGACCAAAGAGTTAATCCATACGTGATGAGCCCGGCGAAACGACTAATTGAATAAAAGCTTAAAACATAAAAGTTATGGTGCATGTGTCCCGTCCGGACACATAGAGACTCGACAAAAGTAAAGACCAAGATGACAAGTCATTTTAAATGAGTGATTTTACTAGCAATGCATCCCATTAGTTGACATTGAATTATTAAGGCACTTGTGATTTGACATTGACAATTTAGAGAAACTAATCACAAAGGTAGGAGCAAGCACACCAAGGAGGATTGGTTTCAGTGGAATCAAGCATGTAGAAGGTTTCAAGGGCCGACAGATGTCTTTTGTAACATTCATCCCAACAAGGATGATCAACAATATTTTTTTGGCAATGCACTTCCGCTCATGGATAGTCTTCCTCACAAGATACCCCTTCTACCCAAATTTTTATATTTTCAAACCCTATTTTATTTCAAACCAACCATCCAACTACTTTCACTTTTCAAAATATCAAAAATCCAACAAAAACAAAAGTATTTATAAATTAAAGTTACCTGTTAGAATGAGAAGAGAGACAAAGCATAAACATGAAATCCTCGTACTTTTACTCATCATCTTCAACACAATACAAAAGTTGAGATATGCAATTGGTATTTATGGTTCAAATATTTGTGGATTTTGAGCTAAGTGTAAGAGAAATGTATGTACATAATTAACATATACAATAACCATACATAATTGACATATAGATAAGCATACAAGAAAAATATTTGTGGACCGATTTGGTATCAGAGCCGATTCAGCAATATCAGAGCCCACTCCGTAGTATCATAATCCACTTTGGCGGTATCAGAGTCCACTTTGGCGGTATTAGAGTTTGCTTCGTCGGTATCAGAATCCACTCCGCCGCATCAGAGTTCGCTCTGCGGTATCATAGTTCACTCTGGCGCGTTCCTAGCTCCTTTTATTGCTTCTTTTTGTCCGCATCAAGGCTTAATCCTTAAATATGTCATTCCGCTCCATAATTCACCAAATTACCTACAATTGCTATAAAACTTTGTGTAGATCTTATTCTAACAATATAAGTGAATATAAGCACAATTGCTATGAATGTATGTCTATGCATGCAAAATTAAAAGAAAATCTATATAAATACATGCTTAAATATAGGTCATAATTCATGTCATCATTTCACTAGATTTAGCCTTTTTTTTCTTTTGTATTTGAATTGGCCTTTTGTTTGATTTTACCTCAATTTTTTTTTTTGAATTTTGTCTTCTCCTTCCTTTGTATTTTGTCAATGCAATGGGAAGCAATCTGAGAATAATACAGCCAAAAGTTTCTTCCACCCTCATTTGTAATATTTGTAGCTAGCTATACTATAGAGTATAGTCTATAGTCACCCTCATTCTTGTTTGTCATCCCTAACAATTACAAAATAATTATAAAAAAAATGATTGGTGGATGTGATATGATTTTATAACCCTGCATATGAACCCCATAGCTCAAAAATGTGCCCATGCTCTCATTTACATCACATTCACAAAAAGGGTAGAAAAGATTAAACCCTATTTGGTAAAGAGCACTTAATTCATCATCTTTCTAGTACCTATCTAGCAACTCTTGATGAGAGAGGGTAGAAAGAAGCAGAAAACATAAAAAATGGTGATGGTCCTTCGAAATGTTCATTGATGGGTTGTGAGATTAGATGTAGAAATATGTGGAGAGATTAGACTTTCCTTCTTGTCATTCTTGCAATGCAAATAGCATAAATATGTCGAGAGATTAGATGCAAAATGTAGGTGGGGCTAGTATAATGCAATTGTTGCATATTAATAGAAAATGATTGTAAAAGGGGAGAGGAGAAAGCAAACAATACAAACACGATAGGTTTTGCATATCCTTTAGACGATGTCATAGTGACACTCCTGGTTTCCTAATCTGGGATGTTACAGACGGAAGATATTTATATTTTGATAACGAAAAGTGGTTTAAACCATTAGACGGTGCACCGTCTAGTGAGTCGAAAGGCCGAAAAAAGATCGACAAACTAACTAACCGTCGTGAAGAAGCTGCAAACAAAGGAGAAAATGGATACACAAAAATACATCACAAAAAACCGAAAGCAAAAAGCTCTTCAAGGGAAAGTAGGATGATCCAACCAATAGGAGGCAACGAGCATAAACGTTCATCTTCGAAGGAAGTACACAAGTAGGAAGTTTGGGAAACAACAGTGGACACCTCAGATTTTGACTACAATAGAGCTGTCAACCGTCGATCACAAATTCACGCCCCCCTTCCCGACAAACGCTCAAAACTGCCATCAAAGACATCATCAAACCTCAGAAGACGGAACTTTCGAAAACGGGTATTATAATGTATAAAGGTATACAACTTGATAGTCAATATAAAAATGATTTGTAGGGAGAAAAATGTTTATAGCTAGAAGGAACATACCTAATATGACAAAGAAGTAAGACTCATATTTTGTCACAAAAGATTTTTAATAGGACGAAATTAATATTTTTAAAACAAATGGGATCGAGATGGACCTGTTCCTATTATATGCACTTCATACTTCTTTTTTTTTTTGAAAAGGATATGCACTTCATACTTCTTATTTATGTTTAATCATCTCTATCAGAATTTAATGTTTGTAATCAATGCTGGATCAGTTCAGAATTTAATACATGCATTAATTTATGCGTGTCTTGTTCAATACTCCATAGAGCATAAAAGATTAGGGTACAAAGTTAGTGATGACATGAATTATGACAATTATTTAGGCATGCATTTATATAGTTTAGCTCTTTATTTTGCATGCATAGACATAAATTTATAACATTTAGATTGACATTTAAACTTGATTTTATAAAAGATGTCTACATAGATCTTTGCTGCATTTGTAAGTAACTTGACGGATTTTAGAGCAAAATGATACATATGAGAATTGAACATTGATGCGGAACATGATGGAGTATAAAAAGAAGCTAGGAACACACAGTTAAGGAAGATCAATCGGCAGAGTGGACTCTGATATGGATCAGTTTTTTTTTCGGCCCAAGATTTGAGGTTTATTAAGCTAGACCCATGATTACACGTTAACTTTAAGAAAGACTCATGTTTATCTAAAGATCTTAAATTTATCACTATATATATATATATCTTATAGCCTTCAACATTGAGGGTAAGCCCCACAGAAATTGGTCTTGCTACATTCTTTTTAATGACCTAAAGGATATTCTATATCGTTTAGTTGTTGAGTTATCATGTTACGATCATCGCCGCATGGTAAACGATAGTAGACTTGGAAAAGTTTCCAATATAAGTAGCAAACTCAAACCTCGAGTAGAGTAGGAGGATCTGGCGGACATCTTGAGAATTTCTTCAACCTCCCGAGGAGCGGGTGGACAAGAAGGAACGATTACAAGAGAATTTCAACGAGAAAGAACAATCAGATGAGCAAGACGTTCTAGAGTCAACTCAAATGGAGGTGATAGAAAGCCGTAAAAGGAACCTTGCAGGATAAAGATGATAGATGGAAACCGGAGAAGCATAAAAGGACTGACAGACGCACAAAGTAGAGATAACAATGTTGGAACACGAATCAAGTAGGATGGTATGCAACCATATTGATGAAATAAAGGACACTACAATCGATGTGGATACCCCATAGACAATTATGAGCATTGGAGACCAAAAGAGATAGGAGGTTGATCAGTTATGAAGATTTAAAGGCGCACAAAATGGAAGTTTACATTGAGCTTAAAACGAAAAGTAGATTTCAGAAGCGTGGTGATGGTTTGACGACTACGGAAGTACAAGAAGTTCGGAAGAAATCATGATGCGAAACCAAGAGGGTAGCGTGAGTATCAAAAGGAGGTAGAAGCCTTGTAACCGAAACAACAGAACTTCCTGGAAGCAATGTTATGAAACAACATGAACTAAAGTAGAAGTGTGAGTGAGAATAATTTGAGTGAACTCTAGAGTCTATTATGACCTCTCATTTATCACGGGACTTGACGTCACCCACATCGACAGTCAATACAAGTGAAACAACAAGTGAATGACAATTAAGATCATAAGAGCAACAAAGACGTGCTTACAAGCTTTCGTGGAAGATTTGAAGGAGCTATGTATACCAGATGAAAGACACAGTTGTGTAACGCCCCGTTTATTCGGGTGCGTTCCGACTTTGCCTTTCTCCCTTCCCTCGATTCTCTATATCTCGAGTTCTTATTTAAAGTATACTTTTTATAGTTTTAAAAATAATTTTTCCGGGTATTATATTATTTTTTGGGATACATGTATGTATTCCCGTATTTTTATTAATCTAATTTTTTCGGAAATCGAGATTTACCGATCCAAGAAATCCCGTTCCGAATGTAAATCGAGTTAATTATTTTTAAAAGCCCTCCTCTTTACTCTTTTATTTATTTTTCCTTTTTCTTTCTTTTCTTCTCCTCTCTTTTTCCTGGCTGGCGTGCTGTTGGACTTAATGAGGAGCGTCTCCTCGTTTCCTCTGCTGCAGCTGCTCACCTACCCCTAGCCGCTGGCCTCCCACTCCCCTCTTGATGACAACCCCAAGCTCAAGTCTTCCCTTCCCTATTCTATCATTCCCTCTCTCCCTCACATCTCTCTTCTGCAAGCCGTCGCACTCTCTCCCTGCTCTCATCTCACTCTCCTCCTCTCTTCTAATCTCGAACTGAAGGAACCACAGCCGCCTGCAGCGCCGCTAGGAGCCCGCCGGGAAGAACAGACGCAGCCTCGCCCCGCCTCGAGCCGCCTGGACTGCCGGATTGGTGAGTTGTGACACCTATTTCATTTCTATTTGATTACCAATTCATTAACCCTGTCTTAAGCAAGAAGCGGAAAAGCAGAAACCGTAAAATTTTGAAACTTTATCTTACAACCATCTTCACAACATATATACATACTAACATACGTCATAAAACCCTGTTTAACAAAACACTGCTGTTTAAAACCACACAAAATATCCTAGGCGGTAGCATCCCATAACAGCCCACCTGATATGCTCTCAAATCCAGGTGTTGGGTCCAACATCCTTGCCTTGGTCAGGCCGAGTCTAAGTAGCTGAAATAAAATGTGGATATAACAACAATGAGCCACACGCTCAGTAAGGGTATACAAATCACACTCTCCCAATATATACAAGTATCTAATATCCCGTCCCCAAAGGACACTCTATACCCTTTCTTACATTCCAAAGCACACATACATGTCTACATTCACATTACATACACAATCATCCATAACACAGAACATATACGCATTCAAGCATGTTATCATACCACATATAAACATATAATCTCATACAAACATCGCATATCATACAATCACATATAAATAATCATAACATAACATATATCATGCTAGACTCGATTGCATCGATGCATAGGTGATAATTAACTAACTAGCCCCAACTGATCGTACGATATATTTTCTCATGTGCTTTCGTATTTCTTTTCTTTCTTTCTTTCTTTCTTTTTTTTTTCTTTCGGTTGGCCAACCCGATAGCGTCCTAGGCCCCCTGTAGATCAGGTAGCGACCTCGGCCATCTTGTCCTAAGACCCCCTGTAGATTAGGTTGCTATCTTGGACTATTTTTCTCATCTTGAGGTCCCCTGTAGATCAGGTAGCGACCTCTGAGGCCCCCTGTAGATCAGGTAGCGACCTCGTCCCCCGGAAACCCGTGCGGGACCCAGTTGGGCTAATTAATCAATTAACATCCTATATTATCACTTCCATATCATAACTCAATTTCATGTTTTCATCATATTCTTCCATCATATTCTTTCCATTATCATCTCATGTACCTCATGCATGCATTCATAAATCATATCAAGTCAAAATCATCATTTCACTCATATGTATAAGAATGCATAAAATCATGGCATAATAAATACATAATACATATTAAGCAAGTGCAATTCATATACACTTACCTCGTAGGTAAGAACAATAAAACCTCGCAAACCAACTATTGAGTCCGTTTCCCACTCGGACTATCCTCCTTTATCGTGCTTGGATACACTCACAAAACAACTAAGCTATAGTTAAACCGAAACCTTCACAACACCTGTTGAGAATATCATATTCCTCGTATTAAACTTCTCGCTTCAAACACCAGTTAAATTCATTCCTTTGAATTTAATTAGCTTATAGCATTTTCTAGTTACCCAATTTAATTAATTAACCTTCAATTAATTAATTAAATTTTGCCAAAATAACGTTTTGTCCGCAGACAATTTCTGAACCCACCTGTCATCAAATCTCAACAAACAAACAACCCATAATCACCAAAATAATGTAACGGGTGTAACACCCCGAATCCGCGGGACTCGGGATGCTACAGGTTAGGACCTCACAATGGGTCCCGACCCTTAGCCTGGCAACAATTTCACCAGATCTTTCAACATGACACAAGTAAAGGCAAAACCAAAATTCCTTTTAATGCAAATGATAAGAAACCCGAAGGAAAACCACAAAAGATTTCAGCCGATAAACAACACCAAAGACCAAAACGCCATACACGCGGCATACCAACATAATAAACGAAGAATAAAACACAACCCGACTCCAACCAAAACCCACTCCTAAAATGTACGAAACCCCGGCTGCCCACTCTTCCTGATCTCCCGGCCACATTCTTAACCTGCAAGACAATCTACAACAATCGGTATAAAACCGTTAGCTAATATTTGAAGCATTAGAATCAAGGTGAAAGGCACAAACACAAGTAAATCAACATAACACACAATGTACACCAAATCACACAAGTCCGGTTTATTATCTTTTTATTATTAAGTCGTATCCCGTTCTAATTCAACTTCTTTTGTGACACGAGAATCTCCCGAAACTCGTCTCGGTCCCCACTTACCGCATGGAACGGTATGGATGCCTCCGACCGTCTAACCACACGGGCTAGTCGTCAAGAACCTCCTAACTCTACGCAAGAGCTAGCCAGTGATGTCACCGCCCGTTATCATACACTTGGGCCAAATAATAAAAAGTTCGGTGGTCCTAATTCTGGTTTAGTTGTTATAAACAATAAAGAATAAACACACACCACCAAACACACATAGATGCTAATACAAGGAATACGAGCTAAGTAAGTCCGGAGACTTACCTCGTCCCAAAGCTAAACCGATCAACAATATCTCTCAACTTCCCGCAGGAAGATACTCAACTCCTGGCCAAAACAAGGCACACGATCAATATCTATCTCTCATGCTAGAAGTCCCTAGACTTCTAGTCCAAATGACCTCTATAAGGTCATACAACTCACATGTCATGATAACACGTTCCTATCTCGAAGCTCTCACAACAACAGGTAATCCCAAACGTCAAGCCTAATGATTCTCACAAGATCAAACCATATACTCGAAGCCTTATAACAACCTCACTAGACCGCAATACCACCTCAAGCTTAGAATCAACATCAATCCATCAAACAATATCAAATCGTCAAAACTCACTTAAGGTTCAAAGCCACTACTTGACATTCACTCTAAGTTATGCTAGATCCAACCTAGCATGATATTAATACTAAACATAACTAAATCGAGTAAGATCATAAACTCGGGGAAGAGGGTACTCAGATGACGTCAAAAGACGGAAGGCGATCTAAGGATGTCGAATGCGAAATCGTTAGGCCATTATCGGGGTCGTTTCCGAACCTAACACCAAAACTAAACAAGTTTAGCTCATAAGCTAAACTTGAACGGAATATATAAAATAAATAAATCTAAGGAAAACCCGTTTTCAAAAGCCAACGTTAAAACTCGTTAAAACCTTCCGGGCAAAAATATGAAATTAAACCACTTGACCGTAAACCCGAAATTACCACTTGAACCATAAACTGAATATAAAATCCGTAATTATATTTTCCGGGCAAATAAACAACATCATAAACCCAATGGTAAAATTCGTTCTCAAAGCCAAGGATAAACAAAACCGTTCAACCATTTCCCGGGCAAAATATACAATCTTGTAAATGTGGGTTATAAACCGTAAACAAATATTTGGGCCATATGATGTAAATAAAATCTGCAGGAGGGTATAATTGCTACATTTGAAAAATCTGGGTACAAATCTACAAATAATAACGGATGGGCCAAATCTGTAATTATAAAGGCAGGGCACATTTTGCAAATATATCAAATTAGAGGGGCCCCGAATTAACTAACCCTAAAGGGTTTTTAAATCCAATTCAGCGCTTGGTGAGGAAGGGGGCATCAGTGGCGGCGGAAAGGCAGGGGAAGCAACTCAGGCGGCGGCCACTAGCTCCGGCACGCGGCGAAGGCGAGGCGGAGGCGCTAGAGGCGGCCCAACTCCGGCGGCGTCGGTCGTCTCCCCTCGCGACAGAAGAGAACCGAGAGCATGGGGAAAGGAGAAGCGCCATTCTCGGCCTGCTGGTGTTCCGATTGCTCGAGGCGGCGGTGTGGAGGCGACTTCCTCCCGTCCGACAGATCCGAGGTGTGCAGCCCTCCTCTCCGGCGGTTCACACGATGCTGCATCTCCCTCTCCAGTGGTGTCTAAGCTGCTCTTCTCAACGGCAAGGTTTTTGCAGAGAGCAAGAGGGCTGGGAAGCCTTGCGTCTCGTAGAGGAGGGGAAAACCGAGTGATTGCTTGCAGCTGTGGGGAGATGAGGTTGCTTGCAGCATGAATTAGAGAAGGAATAGTGAGATATGGGAGAAGGATTTGCAGAGGAATAAACTGTGAGGTTGAGAGGCTGCAGAGATTGACAAACGAGGGTCGAAGATGACTCTCCAGTCCGGTGGCGTTACCCAGATAGCAGGGAGGCTGGGAGCTTGAGACTGATGACAGGAGAGTATAGAGGTGAGGTTGAGTGTGCAGGGGAGGGTGAAAGAGCAGTTGAATCACAAGTGACAAGAGGTTGCAGGGGAACGAGGAGTCGGGGAGTGAGAGGTCGGCTCATCAGCCAGTTGAGAGAGAGAGGGGGGGAAAAAGGGAATTAAAAATAAATAAATAAATAAAATAACAAAAGAAATTGAATACGATATATACTCGATTTCAAAATACCGGATCCGAGCATAATGGAATTTCCAGTTTTCCATAGAAGCCGGGAAAGAAAAAAAATATCGCAAACGCGCCAAAATTTGGGGCGTTACAACGAGCATAATGGAATTTCCAGTTATCCATTTTGACAAGCCTAAGGTCAATTTAGGCTAAATCGCAATACGGAAAACGAATAAATTCATAACTTATTCGTTACCAACCCGATTGACGATCCGAAAGAAGATTCGGAATCACAACGACGCAGGCTACGCTCGGACACCGTCAAATTCACCGGAATCTGAGCGACGGAACCTCCCTAGTATCATATATGCTCGACCAGACCTTCCCTTGCTCGGAAATGTAGAAACTCGGTACCAAAATGAAGAGAATGAAGAGAGGAATCCAAAAACTCAAACGGATTTGAAATCGGATTAGAAACGAAGAGTAGATCTGAGTTTGAAGGTTGAGAGAAATCTGAGCTTTTACGAGGAAACGTGAAAGCAAATGAATTAATAAACGATATTTCTGCTATTTATAGCGAAGACGATAATTATCCTTTAACGGAATCGATAATTATCCTTTCACCGATCCGAAAAAGCGGTTCAAGACCCCTTCTCCAAACTTCTCGAAATTGGAATAATAAATCTGAAATATTGTGTGGATAATTATTCCGCAATTGTCTCGAAAAACGTGTATTCCTAAGGCATCTTTCTTAGCCGCTAAGAAACGAAATAGCGACTCTTTTGGCCGTTTTGCCTTTCCATGTTTTTTTCATATCTAGGACAGGTCCGATGTTCTGATCATTTTTCTCAACTGCATTTTTATTAATTGAAGCTCCCAAATGCTCCAAATAACATCGGGTTGTAATATCATCTAGGAGCAAGTTACCTCGAGAGGTATCTCGTGTTAAAACGGATTTAATTCCTTAAAATTCTCGATTAGGTCATCTTCGATTTTTTACTGTTACATGAGTGGCCGCTCTATCTCCCCCTCCTTTCTCTTTTCCTCTCCTTCCCTAACTCGGCCACCCCTGTGTAAAGCCCAAAATTTTGGCGCGTTTTCGGTTTTTTTATTTCCGGCTTTTACCGTTATTTTAATAGCCTAAATATTATTGACGAGTATTTTCGCGTTGTTAATTAAATTTTATGAGTTTATATAAATTATATTTATATATTTATTCCTTATTTTAAATTTTGGAAAAGTCCGAAAAAGTTTCCCGAATCGAAAATCCCGTTCCGAATGCTTTTGATCAGTTTTATTTTTTTTCTCTATTTCCTTATTTATTGGTTTTATTCTTTTAATCTTTTTCTACCTTGCGTCTCCCTCCACGCCAAGGTTTGATGACTCTGATGGCGTGCTCAGGCTGTTTAGCAGCTGTGCTTACTCCTATCTACACACTCAACCTTAACTTTTCATCTCCCCATCTGCTTCCCTCTCAAACCTTTGCCCCTATCTCTCTATGTAACCTTGTTCACGCTCATCCTTAGAAAAACCACCCGTCACTCTCTCCTTCTGCACCTCCCGGAGCTTCGGCTGCAACCATCTCTCTCAGCTCATATGCTCCCCTATCTTCTCCTCTATTTCTTTCATCGCAGGAGACATCGAGCCTCTCTGCCTCACTGCGAACCAGGGGACTCATCTCACTTCTCTCTTTCGTTGCAACTGTCTGGGAAACGCTGTGAGAAGCCCTACCACCGTTCGACTACATGTATCACCGTCAGGGAGAGGTGACCTCAAGCCATCGGAGGAGCCTCACAGTCGCCGCCTGCCGGAGCACACCAAGCCGCCGCCGCCAGCTTCTTTCCCTTGCCTGCGCCGCCCTCCTCTTTCCCTTCTTCGTTGCTTTCTACTGTCGCGAGGGGGCAATCTTGCCGCTGGAGATGGGCCGCCTCGCCTCTGTGCCGCCGATGTCGCCAAGGCCCCCTCTGTCTGCACAGCCAGCGTCGCCGCCGCCTTCGCCTGCCGGAGCTCCCTGGGATCTGCCCTAGCCGCCGCCCTCAGATCCCTCCTTCTGCGTGCGGCCTATTGAAGGTTGAAGAAGACTTTTACAGTATTCAAATCGGGGCCCCCTTAATTTGTGTTTAATTACGAAATGTTCCCAACTTTATATATTTACATATTTTACCCACATTTTGGAATCTTGCATTTATATCCTTTTCTGGAAAATTACAGATTATGGCCCTTAATTACATTTTTAGAATATTGTTAGCATGAAATATTGTGATATTTTAGGCACGTTTTCTAAACGTATTTGATTCATATTGATAGTCTTTGATTGAACTTTGTGCATATGTGAGCTAGTATTACCTATATTGTCGATATGGATGTCTACACTAGTTCTATGTTGATTATAGGTGATTTGGAGCTATTTCCGAACGGAATCGAGCAAAAGAGGAGTTGATTGAGTGTGTTCATAGATTGAGGACATTCTTAGGAAGCAAATTGAAGTTTAGCTTGAGGAATGCACGAGGCTAGGGAAGAATCACGTTCTTGCCCTAAACCACACTCTAAAATACGGCTGTACTACAAACCACGTTTAGTTCCACGGCCGTGGAACCTTGCAAGAGAAGCGTGATGCATTCCAGTAACTATTACGGTTGTGGAATATATGATGCAAACCGTGACCTAATCCACGCCCTAAATTACGGTCGTGGAAACTTCCACGACCGTGATCTTGGCGAATCTTTTCGCCACACTTTGAAGCCACGATCTTTTGAAGATTGGGCCGGGCCGATATTTTATCTTGCCCTATAAAAAGACGGACGAAGCAAGATTCCGTCACCTTGGCTTAGAAGGGAATTTTGGCAATCCACGCTTCATCTTCGCTTAGAGAATTTCAACGCCGTTTGGCCTTCGCTTGGAAGCATTGATCATCTCATTGGAGATTGAAGTTCGCATCTGGGAATTGCCCTAATCTCGCACTTTTGGTGGAGATTGCTGTTGAGATCTTCGGATTGGCGGAAGATCGAAGCTTTTGGAAGATTTTGCAAGAAGACCTCTCTTCTTATTTAGGTTTGATTTGGAAAACGGATTGACATCCCGTTTTCCCTTCTTTCCTAAGGTTGTGATTGTTTACTTTAATTTGAATCCTTTGACAACATTCGTTCTTGATTGTGACTTTGAGATTGGTTTGAAGATTATTGAAAGTTCTTGAAAGTTTTCATCTTTTTATCTTTTAATTCTTGAATTGATATCAACATGACTGTTATTGGCTAAAAACCCTTAACAATTCTAAGGTGAAGGGTTGATAGTTGTGGCTTAGATGATGATAGATCGATCGCAAACAGATTAGACCCTGAGAGTTAGAGAGAATCGCCGACAAACCATAAATTACGGCCTGTTCTTGAGTCCACGACCGTGGAACACCAAGAACTAACCGTAATTTCTCCTAAATCTACGAGCCTGCTTTTACTTTAATCCAAAGTTAAAGATTTGCTTTAACTTAGTTTAGACTTGTCTTTTTTAGGTGGTAGTGAAGCCTCAACAACCTCTACCTCGATTGTGAGTGTCACAACCTCAATCGGTTAAGTTAGTCTCGATCCTTGGGTTACAAGTTTGGGTATTTGACATAAATTCTCATCTTTAGAATCTTTCTATATTGAGCCTCAACAACCTGTATAGAGAGTGCCTTGTAGGTGAGTTACATAAGGTTTTTGGAACTTCACCGTACGATTACCTTACATTAGTATACCTTTGCATATCTCAACTCTGTCTTTATATCATTAAGTATATCTTGAATCGATTGCCACAACTGGATACTTGGATCTTTAGGATTGTTGTTTTCCCAATATTTGCAAAACTCTCATATTTACTCGCTTGATAATCTGCAATCGAATTTGTTCCCACCCAAATCCCTGTGTTCGATACTCTGGAATTCTTGCTTAGCTACGTCGATCCGTACACTGCGGGTTCGCTGCTTGATTCTAGTTTTATAAATTTAAAGCTTACTTTGAGTGCATGCGCAGGTCTAGGAACACCGAAGATCTCTTACCTCTTGATCAAGAGCTAGAGAAAACCTTGAGGCAAAAGCGCAAGGAAAAGAATATGGCCGAAGAACACGAACGTGATCTTCAAACGGAGTTGGCGGAGAAGGAAGCTCAACTCCAATGGAACGAGAACTTCCGCCGGGATGAAATGGATCGTCATCAATCTGAAGTTAGCAAACTGCAGGATGCGATGTTCCAAATGAGGATGGAGTTAAGCGACCTTAAGAATAAAGGAAGCAAGAAATCCTCAAGGAGGGGATCAAGAACTAGAAGAAGAAGCCACTCGTCCGCTGATGATAGTGACTCTTCCATGCCACCGTTAGAGGAGATTGATCCCACGATCAATATGAATCCTTTCCATCCACAAGGAGCTGCTAATCGCCGCATTCCACCTAGGAATGTGAGGGTCGAACGTGTGGATAATGAGCCAAGAACTCTTGGCCAGTGGATGGATCCAACACAACAACCACGCCGCTTGGGCGTGAATTTTGATGCTGAAGATGTGCAAGGGTTTAGCTTTAACCCTCAAGTTATTACTCTTGTTCGCCAAAACCAATTTGGCGGTACAAGCGCTGAATCTCCACACCAACACTTGCAAAACTTTGAGTGTATGATGGAGACGATGAGACCAAAGAATGCTACCACCAACAGCTACAAGCTCAAGCCTTTCTTCTTCTCTTTGAAGGGGAAAGCGTTATCTTGGTATCAAGCTCTTCCTAGTGGGAAACTAGATACGTGGGAAGACCTTTCCGTGGAGTTCCTCACCAAATTCTTTCCGCCTTCTAAAACGGCGGAACTTAGAGGTAAGATTAACGCTTTTTCCATGAGACCTAACGAAAGTTTGTTTCAATCTTGGGAAAAGTTTCAGGATTTGCTCTTGGATTGCCCTCATCATGGCATATCCAAGCTTGCCTTGCTAGAGATTTACTACAAGGGGCTGGATGCGGGAACGCAATTCAACCTCCAATCCCTCTCATGTGGAACGTTCATGGACATGAGAGAAGATGACGCTTGGGACTTCATCGAGAAGCAAGAAAGAGTCATAGAGAAGTATTCCCACCGGAAAGTGGAGGGAAATCGTGTGGAGCAAGGAGCTAAGCTCACACATGAAGCTCAAAATCAGATTTTCTCCCTCAACAATGAGATCAAAGAGTTGAAGGAAGCTATCAAGACCAACTTCCCAAAGCAACAAGGGAAAGATGTTTGTTATTTGGGCAACAACAATGGCGGCAATAACAATAACCGGAACAACAACCGGAATAAAAACTGGAATGGAAACAACAACAACAACCGGAACAACGATTGGAACAACAATAGGGGTTCAAACAACAACAATTGGCGCTCAAATCAACAAAATTCCGGTAACTCTTACCCTTCCAACTCAAATTCACTAACTCCACCTTCCTCTTCCTCTACTCCTTTGAAAAGCCAGGGGCAATCATCTAATGGAGGAAACACTTCGGGGAAGGAGAAGCCCGATCCCATATTGGAAACGATTCTGGGAAAGCTTAAAGGGTTGGAGAACCACCTTATCAAGGTTGATGATCAAGTCTCTAAGGTTGTCAAAGCTCAAAAAGTTTTGGAAAACCAAATGTTCAACCACGCGGAGGAAGTTCCTAGAAATCAAGGGAAACTTCCAGGAAAGACGGAGGACAACCCTAAGGGAAGGGTAATGGCGATTACAACTAGGAGCGGAGTGACTACCACCGATCCGCAGCCTACGTTCGTTGAAGTCCCCGTAGAAAAGGACAAGGAAAAGGGGAAGGAGAAGGAAGATGTCTATGTTCCTCCTCCAGCTTACAAACCTCCCCTACCATTCCCTCAATCTAGAGCGCGAGCGCGCCTAGACAAACAATTCGGTAAGTTCATAGAACTCATGAGTAAGCTGCATATTAATATACCCTTCATTGATATTATTGTAGGTATGCCGGCTTATGGTAAGTTCTTGAAGGAACTCCTCTCCAACAAGAGGAAGCTAGAAGATTTTGGTGAGGTCAAGATGAGTTCGGATTCTTCGGATCTCATCAAGACCATGAAGGAGAAAATGCCCCCAAAGTTGAAGGATCCGGGGTCATTTTGCATTCCCATTGGAGTGGGAGATGTCATATATGACGCTTTATGTGACTTAGGAGCAAGTGTGAGCATCATACCACTTGCATTGTGCAGGAAGATCGGTTTAGGCGACCCTAAACCGGTGAAGATGACGTTGTACATGGCGGATCGATCCATCACTCGCCCCGTCGGTATTGTAGAAGACGTCCCCGTCAAGCTAGGTAAATTCTTTGTTCCCATTGATTTTGTCGTGCTTGACATTCCTGCAGATAGTCCGGTCCTGATCATACTCGGAAGACCGTTTCTTGCAACTTCCGGCTGCATGGTCGATTGCAAGAATGGAAGACTCGCTTTTGATATTGGAGAAGAGAAAGTAGAGTTCGTTCTTTCCACTCTAGTGAAGGAGCCGATCTTCGACGAGGATATTTACGATGTCCAAGATGAAGAAGGTTTATCTAGGGAAGAGGTAAGTGCGATTCTCTTTAACGATCCTTTATAAAAAGTCATTACCATGAGTCTAACAGATGTAGGGGAAGAAGGAGAGTGCAAAGAGGAAATTGAAGTCTTAGAAGCACAAGAAGAGATGCATGAAGTGGAGTTTGAAAAACTCCACGATGAGGCTGAGAATGTTAGAATCCACGGTCATACCCTGTATTCCACGACCGTGGATTTCACAACCAAAATCGACCTCCATTCCAGGGGATTACACGGCCGTGGAACATATGGAGAGCCCGTAATTCTGACCGTGGAAGAGGGTGATCGGTATACTTCTTTAACTTCTTTTGATTCTTCTCCAACTCACTCAACACCCTTAGAAACTTCTAAGGAAACGTCGGATGCTCCTCAAGGATCATTGGAAGCTCCGAAAGTGATGGAACTCAAACCGTTTCCTACTCATCTAAGGTACGCTTTTCTTGGATCTAATTCTATCTTCCCGGTTATTGTTAGCTCCGAACTAAGCATAGATGAACATGAGCAGCTCATGATTGTCCTTAGGAAACATAGAAAAGCCATAGGCTATACTATTGAGGACCTAGTAGGAATTAAACCCTCCCTATGTATGCATAAGATACTAATGGAGGAGGACTTTAGAACTTCAAGACAACCTCAAAGGCGGTTGAATCCGACCATGAAGGAGGTTGTCAAGAAGGAAATTCTTAAACTTCTTGATGCAGGTATCATCTATCCTATCTCCGATAGCAAGTGGGTGAGTCCAGTTCAAGTATTTCCGAAGAAGGGAGGAATGACGGTCATCACCAACAAGAACAACGAACTCATTCCTACCCGAACCGTGACTGGATGGCGAATGTGCATAGACTACCGCAAGCTCAACAACGCAACGCGGAAGGATCACTTTCCATTGCCATTCATCGATCAAATGCTTGAAAGGTTAGCACAACATTCACATTTTTGCTACCTTGACGGTTATAGTGGTTTCTTTCAGATTCCGATACATCCGGATGATCAAGAGAAGACCACATTCACGTGCCCTTGGGGTACGTTCGCCTATAGGAGAATGCCGTTCGGGCTTTGCAATGCCCCAGCCACCTTCCAACGGTGCATGATGGCCATCTTCTCCGAATACGTAGAGGAAATCATGGAAGTCTTCATGGACGACTTCTCCGTATACGGTTCCTCTTTTAACGATTGCCTTTCTAACCTTTCTCTTGTTTTGCAAAGATGTGAAGACACTAACCTAGTTCTTAATTGGGAGAAGTGTCAATTCATGGTTAAGGAAGGAATCGTATTAGGTCACTTAGTCTCTAGTAGAGGGATAGAGGTAGACAAGGCTAAGATAGAGACCATAGAGAAACTTCCTCCCCCAATTTCGGTGAAAGGGATAAGAAGTTTCCTAGGACATGCTGGATTTTATAGACGTTTCATTAAGGACTTTTCTAAGATATCAAAACCTCTCACTAATCTATTGATGAAGGATGCGGTTTTTGAGTTTTTGCAGGAATGTTTGGATGCGTTTAACACCATTCGGCAAGCTCTAATTTCAGCACCTATTATCCAACCTCCGGATTGGACTCTCCCCTTCGAGATTATGTGCGATGCTAGTGACGTAGCAATTGGAGCTGTTCTTGGACAACGAAGGGAAGGGCGAACCCATGCCATATACTATGCTAGCAAGACGCTAGACGAAGCGCAGCTCAACTACGCCACCACCGAGAAAGAATTTCTAGCCATTGTCTACGCTATTGACAAGTTTCGCTCTTATCTTGTAGGTGCAAAGGTGATTGTCTACACGGATCATGCTGCGATCCGGTACCTCCTTGCGAAGAAAGATGCAAAGCCAAGGCTGATTAGATGGATTCTTCTCCTACAAGAATTCGATCTTGAGATCCGCGACAAGAAAGGTTCAGAAAATTCTGTTGCGGATCATTTAAGTCGCCTAACACATCTAAGGGACGACCATCTACCCATTGATGACTCCTTTCCGGACGAACACCTACACATCATAGAGGAGTGCATCAACGTGATCTCCAAAGGTAACGAACCGTGGTTCGCTGATTTTGTTAGCTATTTGGTTTGCCAGGAGATACCGACCGGACTATCCTACGCACAAAGGAAGAAGTTCTTTAAAGACGTCCGGGAATACTATTGGAACGAGCCTCTCCTCTTCAAGAGAGGTCCGGATGGCATCATTCGGCGATGTGTGCCGGAAGATGAGATGCAAAGTGTCATCCGCCATTGTCATTCACTACCTTGTGGAGGACACGCTAGTTCGAACAAGACTAGCGCAAAGGTATTGCAATCTGGATTCTTTTGGCCTACATCGTTTAGAGATGTGCAATCTTTTGTTTCTTGCAGCGATGCTTGTCAAAGAACAGGCAATATTTCTAGAAGGAACGCGATGCCCCTCAACAACATCCAAGAGGTGGAGATTATCGACGTTTGGGGAGTCGATTTCATGGGACCATTCCCATCTTCTTGTGGAAACCAATACATACTATTGGCGGTAGATTACGTTTCTAGATGGGTGGAAGCAATCGCCTCTCCCACAAATGATGCCATGGTGGTGGTTAAGTTCTTCAACAAGACCATCTTCCCGTGATTTAGGACACCAAGGACTATCATTAGTGATGGAGGTTCTCTCTTCATATCCCGTCGCTTTGAAGCTCTTCTAGCTAAGTATGGGGTTACTCACAAGATCGCTACCCCTTATCATCCACAAACTAGTGGATAAGTTGAGATCTCAAATAGGGAGATCAAAGGAATCTTAGAGAAGACGGTTTCAAGGACTAGTAAGGATTGGTCCTTGAAACTTGACGATGCATTATGGGCATACCGGACTTCGTACAAGACTCCCATAGGAACCACACCATACAATCTTGTGTATGGAAAGTCTTGTCACTTGCCGGTAGAGCTGGAGCATAAAGCGTTTTGGGCTATCAAGTGGCTGAATTTCGGCATAAAGGAAGCGGGAGAGAAGCGTCTCCTAGACATCAATAAGCTGGATGAACTTCGCTTGAACACCTATGAAAACGCCAAGATCTACAAGGAAAGAGCAAAGCGTTGGCATGATAAGCATATCATTCCAAAGGACTTCAAAAAAGGAGATCAAGTTCTCCTCTTCAATTCAAGACTTCGCCTCTTTCCAGGTAAGCTTAAATCCCGTTGGACCGGACCCTTTCTAATTAAGTGTATTTTCCCCCATGGTGCAGTTGAAGTATGGGGTGAAGCGAGCGGAAGTTTTAAGGTGAACGGCCAACGACTAAAGAAGTATACGCCGGAACTCCAAGCTGAGGAGTTTGCGCCTACCGCACTCGAATAAGTGCGAGATTGGTCTAGCTACGGACCTTAAACAAAGCGCTTCTTGGGAGGCAACCCAAGGTATTGCATTTTCGTTTTTGTTTTCGATTCATAGTTTAGCTTAGAATAGACGCTTTTGCTTTGTTTTTGCCTCGATTTCTTCCGGTATGTTCGTGTTTTTGGTTGTAGGATCAATGGAAAAGGAAAAGAGGAGGATGATGTTGAAGAGGAGTGACGAAATTTGGACTTTGAAGCTTTACAGAAGGTTCCACGGTCTAAATTACGGTCGTCATAGCTACAGTGGCCGTAATTCCCAAAAGCCTTTGAAAAATCACCAAAACCACGGTTCCGTACACTTCCACGGCCGTGGAACACCCCGACAGACCGTGATTTTCAAAATTTTGCCTGCAACTATATAAGCCACGTTCTTCACAAACTCATCCCAAAAATCCCTCTTTCCACGACCTAATTGCCGAAAATCCACGACCTCCTCAAAATCCTCGTTTCTTAATCGTTTCTAACGATTCTTCTTCCCAAACTGCAGCAAATTCAACCACAAACAAGATCCAAGCGACGAATCGAACGGAAATTCACCAACAAACGCGCATTTCGGATTTTTCAATCCGAAAAAGAGGTTTCCCTTCCCTTCTTGATTCTCGCCAATTTGGTTCGTTTTTGCTATAGATTTTTAAGAAGAACTGATAAAGACTGGAAGGAATTAGACTAGGTCTGCTTGTTGTAGTGATTGCTTGTGAATTTGCTGAGATTTGTGAAATTCTGAGACGAACCACGGCCTCTGGGTAAACCACGGCCGTAATTCTTGAAGAACAGACCGTAATTTTTGTGCAGAATGGATTTTGTAAGGAGAGTGTCGGGAAGGATAAAAGAGAAGAAGGGTGAGCAGAATCTGAAAAGGAAAGGCAATCCCTCCACCTCCTCATCCTCTAGGGCACCACCACCCTCATCTCCTTCACTACCATCTTCATCTTCACCTCCATCCTCACCTCCTCACCCTAGAGTCCCGACCATACATGAGAACCATCTCGCTGCTTTCGAGAAGATCCAGAAGAGGGCAGTGATTGGCCCTAGATATTTGTTGTTGGAGGATCTATATCCTCTCAACATAGTTGATGATCTTACTTGGCTCTTGGATAGAGCCGGATTAGTTATCTTCTCGGCTATCCGAGAAGACGCCTATGAGGAGATCACCCGGGAGGTTGTGACGTCTTTCGAGCACAACCACGTAGATAGGACCGTCTCTTTCCGTCTCATGGAAAGAGACTACCATTTGAGTATCATTGAGTTTGGGACTATTTTTGGGTTTCATGAGACCTTCAATGGTCGATTTCCGAGTGGTGTTTACCCCAAGGATTTTTGGAAGGAAGTTGCAATGATTTACGCCGACGAGGACCGTTGGCAACCCGCTGATACCAAGGCTAGATTGATGTACCATCTAGCCTTGAAGATAGCTCACCGTGTTCTTTCGGAGTGTCTCTTTCCTAGGATGGAGACGCCCCAAAAGATCAAGATGGATGAGCTATTCTTGCTCTATTGCATGCTTTATGGACGCCGTGCAGATTGTGCTACTCTCTTGGCTGCTACGATGAGCAAGCTCAAGAACAAGTCGAAGGGAAACATCGGATATGGTGGGATAGTTACCCACATTGCTAGGAGTTTTGGTGTGGATTTTTCTGCTTGCACCCGCATACCGGCCGTTCCTTTAGGGCTACATGCCTTCATGGTTAGGGGTCTCATTTTCCCCACACATGGAGGTCCGCCTTATGCGGGCATGCCTTGGGAGAGTAGGATAGGTAGGGGTATAGAGTGGCTGCCGGAGTATTCCATTATGGCGGGACGCCATAATTGGAAGGAGACGTTCGCTGCGATGCATGCGAACAGGATAGTAGCTCCCCCTTATGTCCCACCACCGGTTGTCGAGGAGGAGGATATGGGAGATCAGTTTGAGAGTGGAGGAGGAGCGGAGCAGGAGTTTGGCACGTTTCCGGACCAGCCGGAGGCGGCCCCAGATGTACCTAGACGCTCTCCACGTCCAACTAGAGCATCAGGCTCGTCATCTCGCCGCGCTAGCGTGAGTGAGAGGCCTACGTGGATGACCACACCTCCCACATGGTATGGCGTTCCCCCTCCTTGGTCCACGGAGCAGCCAGCAGCACCACCACCAGCACCAGCACCATCCGACGCCCCAGCATGGTACAGTCACGCCCCGGGATGGTACGAGCAGATGCCGGATTGGGCTACCGGACTTTCAGAGAGAGTTGGAGCGTTGGAGATCCGGGCCGACGCTAGAGACGGACGCCTCGACGACCTCGACCACATGATGAGGGACGTCTACCGCCAGCAGTTTGGGCGGCCCTACGACTCCAGCTTCTCCCCATTCCCGCCTCCGCCGGCGCCGCAGTGATTCAATGCATGACCGTTCGTTTTAGACATTCCCGCCACCACTTTGTAAGTTTCTTTTTATTTTCTTTCTTTTCCTTCTTTCTTTTGAACATTAGGGACAATGTTCGTCCTAAGTATGGGGTGGGATGTACTAAAAAGTTTGTAATAACTCTACTTACTATGTTCGCTTTCATTTGAGACTATCGTTGCATGTTCATTATGTGTTGCACGTTTCCTTATCGCATTGCATGAAAAATGACTTGAAAAACCCATAAAAATTGAAAAATTTTGAAAATTTTGAGCTTCTAATGAATTGAGATGATTTCCATGATAATCACTACTTGTGAATTGAGTTTGATGACAATTGCATGCTTAAAAGGATTGTGAATTGAAAAGAATTTGAATGAATGAATTATACCTCTTTTGCAAGTTTCATAATGTGATTATGTTACCTAAATCATGCTAGGAAATTGAAGTTGAAATCACGTTATAAGTTCCTATACTTCTTGTTGAAATGATTAAGGCAATTCGATACTTTCTTTCTTCTTTCTTTGATCATCTAGCTCCTCATTGAAATATTAGCCTCCTTTACCTATCCGGGAATTTGGAGAAGTGAATAAGAAAAAGGCATGTTTGATGTGGGAGGGCCATGAGAGCAATTATTTGCAATCAAATGAATAGAAAGAAATTATAGGTTTGGGGAAGTCAATCATGACGATGAGTAACTCGGCACCATTCACATAGCCGGGTGTTTGTGTCTTGCCAAAGTCGGATTGAGCGATATTCCTAGCGGATTATGGTATGTGCGCTAAGGGTTTGAGGCATCTCTTGAAAAATGGAGAAACGCCGATCTCCTAGGCTTCGGTTTTTGTGCACCTCTGTCCATAACTCCAAAAGTAAAGTCGAAAAATGAAAAGAAGAGAGCGAAGCTCTAAGTGAAGTGTTGCGGGGACCGCATAAGAAGAAGAAGGTAGTTGTCCACTTTCCCGGATTCATGCACCACTTTCCCTTAAAGTTCTCCCATCCCTTCCACATTCTAGACCTTTTCTTTGAAAGTCCTTAAGATCAAAAGAATGTTATATGACTTGGTGATCCAAATTGAAGTTTCTTGTGATTGATTTTGATAATGTTTGAAGGTTATAATGCTTGTTTAGAAGTTAAATTTATTCATGAATTTTCTTTGCTTTTTACTCTTTAAATGAGTGTGTGAAAGTTTGATGAACGATTGAAGCAAGGTTTGAGAATGATCTATTCTTTAGAAGTCACATTCACCCAAAAAGAAGGTACACATATTTCATCCTAACTCTTGTTTAAAGCTTTTTGAAAGACCTTGCTTAGGGACAAGCAAGTGTTAAGTATGGGGTTATTTGTTAGCATGAAATATTGTGATATTTTAGGCACGTTTTCTAAACGTATTTGATTCATATTGATAGTCTTTGATTGAACTTTGTGCATATGTGAGCTAGTATTACCTATATTGTCGATATGGATGTCTACACTAGTTCTATGTTGATTATAGGTGATTTGGAGCTATTTCCGAACGGAATCGAGCAAAAGAGGAGTTGATTGAGTGTGTTCATAGATTGAGGACATTCTTAGGAAGCAAATTGAAGTTTAGCTTGAGGAATGCACGAGGCTAGGGAAGAATCACGTTCTTGCCCTAAACCACGCTCTAAAATACGGCCGTACTACAAACCACGTTTAGTTCCACGGCCGTGGAACCTTGCAAGAGAAGCGTGATGCATTCCACTAACTATTACGGTCGTGGAATATATGATGCAAACCGTGACCTAATCCACGCCCTAAATTACGGTCGTGGAAACTTCCACGACCGATCTTGGCGAATCTTTTCGCCACACTTTGAAGCCACGATCTTTTGAAGATTGGGCCGGGCCGATATTTTATCTTGCCCTATAAAAAGACGGACGAAGCAAGATTCCGTCACCTTGGCTTAGAAGGGAATTTCGGCAATCCACGCTTCATCTTCGCTTAGAGAATTTCAACGCCGTTTGGCCTTCGCTTGGAAGCATTGATCATCTCATTGGAGATTGAAGTTCGCATCTGGGAATTGCCCTAATATCGCACTTTTGGTGGAGATTGCTGTTGAGATCTTCGGATTGGCGGAAGATCGAAGCTTTTGGAAGATTTTGCAAGAAGACCTCTCTTCTTGTTTAGGTTTGATTTGGAAAACGGATTGACATCCCGTTTTCCCTTCTTTCCTAAGGTTGTGATTGTTTACTTTAGTTTGAATCCTTTGACAACATTCGTTCTTGATTGTGACTTTGAGATTGGTTTCAAGATTATTGAAAGTTCTTGAAAGTTTTCATCTTTTTATCTTTTAATTCTTGAATTGATATCAACATGACTGTTATTGGCTAAAAACCCTTAAAAATTCTAAGGTGAAGGGTTGATAGTTGTGGCTTAGATGATGATAGATCGATCACAAACAGATTAGACCCTGAGAGTTAGAGAGAATCGCCGACAAACCATAAATTACGGCCTGTTCTTGAGTCCACGACCGTGGAACACCAAGAACTAACCGTAATTTCTCCTAAATCTACGAGCCTGCTTTTACTTTAATCCAAAGTTAAAGATTTGCTTTAACTTAGTTTAGACTTGTCTTTTCTAGGTGGTAGTGAAGCCTCAACAACCTCTACCTCGATTGTGAGTGTCACAACCTCAATCGGTTAAGTTAGTCTCGATCCTTGGGTTACAAGTTTGGGTATTTGACATAAATTCTCATCTTTAGAATCTTTCTATATTGAGCCTCAACAACCTGTATAGAGAGTGCCTTGTAGGTGAGTTACATAAGGTTTTTGGAACTTCACCGTATGATTACCTTACATTAGTATACCTTTGCATATCTCAACTCTGTCTTTATATCATTAAGTATATCTTGAATCGATTGCCACAGCTGGATACTTGGATCTTTAGGATTGTTGTTTTCCCAATATTTGCAAAACTCTCATATTTACTCGCTTGATAATCTGCAATCGAATTTGTTCCCACCCAAATCCCTGTGTTCGATACTCTGGAATTCTTGCTTAGCTACGTCGATCCGTACACTGCGGGTTCGCTGCTTGATTCTAGTTTTATAAATTTAAAGCTTATTTGCACACACCTTTAGGGGCGAACAAATATGACCAAGTTTATGAATTTGTTCATCTTTGCCCTAAAAATGTATTTGTCAATTTTAAACTCGGGTTTCAATTAGGGGCATTTTCTTATATTTGTATATACAACATATTATGCATTTGTTGGATTAATCTCGGTTTATGGCAAAGGTTTTATTGTGGGTATTAACCTTGGCTTTGAAAACGAGTTTTACCTTGAGTTTATGATGTTATACAATTTGTCCGGAATATTATATTTATGGTTTTTAACTTGGGTTTTAGAAGTGGGGTTTTCCTTAGATTATATATGTTCATTATTCCGTTCAAATTTAGCTTATAAGCTAAATTTGTTTAGTTTGGTGCTAGGTTCGGAAGTGCCCCGATAAAGGCCTAACGAGTCCAAGTCGACATCCGTTGAACGACTTTCGTCTTTTGACGTCATGTGAGTACCTTCTTCCCCGAGTTTATAATCTTACTCGATTTAGTTATGTTTAGTATTAGTATCATGCTAGGTTGGATCTAGCATAACTTAGAGTGAATACCAAGTAGTGGTTCGGACCTTAGGTGAGTTTTGAGGATTGTCGATTGTTGTAAGACATTGAGTGTTTGGTTGATCTTGTGAGTATCTGAGGCTTGAGGTTATGGTTATATGTTTGTTGAGATTGTGGTGACTAGGACGAGAGTATCCTGACATGTGTGACCTTGTGAGATCGTGAGCATTAGGGGGTTGTTATTCTATATTGGTTATGGTTTATGATCTTACGAGATCATTGGAACTAGAAGTCTAAGGACTTCTAGCATGTGAGAGAGATGTTGATTGTGTGCCTATTTACAGGCGTTGAGTGTCTTCCTGCGGGAAGCTGAGAGCGGGATATAGCGGGATTATCTTTGGGACAAGGTAAGTCTTCGGACTTACTTAGCTCGTATTCTTTGTATTAGCATTATTGTGTGTTGGGTGGTGTGTGTTATTATTTTACTATTTATAACAACTAAACCGGAAATAGGATTACCGACCTTTATATTATTTGGCCCAAGTGTATGATAACGGGCGGTGACATCACTGCCTGGCTCCCCGTGAGAGCTAGGGGGATCTCGGCGACTGACCCGTGCTGGTTAGACGGTCGGAGGCATCCGACCGTTCCATTGCCGGAAGAAGGGACCGAGGCGAGTTTCGGAGGATTCTCGTGTCACAAAAGAAGTTGAACTAGAACGGGATATGACTTAATAAATAAAGATAATAAACCGGATTTGTGTGCTTTGAGTATGTTGTGCGACTATGTTGAATTAATTGTGTTTGTGCCTTTCCCTTTAATTCTAATGCTTCGAATGTGAGCTAACGGTTTTATACCGAATGTTGTAGTTTGCCTTGCAGGTTAGGCATGCTCCGAGAGATCCAGAAGGGTGGGCAGCCGGGGCCCGTACATTTTAGGAAGGGTTTTGTCTGGAGTCACGTTTGGAGTTTTGTATATTGTATTATTGTATGCCGCATGTATGGCGTTTGGTCTTTGTAGTTGTTTTCGGCTGAAGTCCGTTGTTTGTTTTCTTTTGGGTTTTCTTACATTGCATAAAATGTATTTCGGTTTTGGCCTATATTTGTGCCTTGTTGCAAGATCCGGTGAAATTGTTGTCAAGCTAAGGGTCGGGACCCATTGTGAGGTCCCAACCCGTAGCGCCCCGAGTCCCGCGGATTTGGGGTGTTACAAAAGTGGTATCAGAGCCCTAGGTTGACAACAATGACACTCACAATCTTCTAAAGGCCGAATGAGGAATAAACAGAACCCACACGGGTTCTGACTTTTCGTTTTCAAAATCACATGCACGAGTCGGGGTAGAATGTACGGACCACCACTTCTTCCGCGGATCTCGACAGCTTAGTTTATTGGATTTGTATATATATGTAGATATGTAGGTATGTATAATATATGTGGATTGTAGTTGCATGATGACTTGATTTATATATATAGTGAATATATGTGGATTATAGTACATGTTTGGACCTTGTATTGTTGTATTAGATTTCCGGATGTGATATATTAGTAGTAATGTGAACATAGGACTTATATATATAGTTATATATGCATACACATATGGTATGCTAGTATTATATTAGTAGTAGTTGGGCTTATAGTTAGGATGATAGGAAGCTATCATCGCCCTTGGACAAACGCCTTTTTGGGATTAGGATAGTATATATACGATGAGTATGCTCAAGTACGGAGTTGAGCATCACGTTCTGGCGAATACCCTAGCGATTCATCGTACTCCTTTTGGTGACGTCAAAGAAACCATTTGAAGGACAAAGAGGACATTAGCGGCAAAGACGAACAAATAGAAGGGAATTATGAGTCAACTTAAGAGAATTCGAGATGGAAGCAATACAAGTAAAGAGAGCAACGTTAAGGTGTATAAGTGGTTATAAAGAAGTCATGATTGAACGACTATGATAGCATGAATTATAGTCTATATTTTGGGGTTTGTTTGGACGTTTTATCTTTCATAATCTGCATGTTTGTATGTGCATTATGTGATTTGACCACCATTTCATCTACTTTTGCGAGAATCGAGGTCTACACCTAGTTTTGTTGTGATTGCAGGTAATTTGGTACATTTTGCATCAAAAAGGAGCGAAAGGAGTCATGAGTCATTTAGAGCTACATCCAGGAAGCATAGCCATGGATTAAAGAATTACTTTGGACCAGTTTTGAGAGATTTCGCATTCAGTTGTGACTCACCTCGGTTGACCAGAGATTCACCTCGACCGAGGTGATCCAGAGACGCCGACTCGACCGAGGCGAATACCTAGGACGCGGCGAGAATATTTTATTCTTGGCTGAGATCTTTTAAAATTGGAAAGAGATCTTATATTTTTGGGCTTGGCTCCTGGAAGGAAAGAGATATGCAGAATCATATATTTTACCTATTTTTATGGGAAGAGATCTTTCTAAGATATCTTATCTTTGGAGGGTTATTTTCCTATAAAAAGGGTTGGATTTTCACAAATCCAATATCTCGCATACGATCTCGCATACGATCTCGCATACGACGTCGCATACCCTGCTGAGATCCGCATACTTCCTGCAGCAGCCGCACTCCAGTTTGGGAGAGATTCGAAGAACCTTGTTGAAGGTTGAAGGAAGATTGAAGATTGTAGCTTTTATAGCTTTTGAAGGGTTTTTGTAAGATTATCTTAGATTCCCTTCCTTGTTGTCTTGCTTGTTGGATTGCTATCCAAGGAACGCTTTGTTGTGATATTTGATTCAGTTATTGAAGTCTTTTCATTAAATCCTTCTTTGTTCAAATATTCACCTTCTTCCCATATATTTGATTAATACTTTCATGATGATGAGTGGCTAATTTCCTTGTGTGATTTTAGGGTGATTGGCTGAAGGTTGTGGGAAAAACAATGATAGAATAATCTTAGATTCCAGTAGGATCCTGAAAGTTCGAATTTTTAACCTTAACCCTAAGCATCTCGTTCAGTCGATGAACATCTCGGCCGGGGTGGAAACTGGCTGACCGAGGTGACTTATCTGATCCATAACTGAGAGTTAAGTGTTAGAGTTTGCCAAATCCTATTCTTATTACACCTTTCCTGGTTCAAAGCAAGCTTAGGATGAGACTTACCAGGTAATTCCTTAATTTGTGTACCAACGATCATAAGTGTAGGTAATAAAGGTTCATCCTTTATTGGGGTTTGAGTGTGCTTCCATCCCATCTTTGTGAGTTAGCCTGAGACTTATCCGGTAAAGGTTGATTCTATTCCCTTAGATGGTGTGTTAGTTTGAGGTTATAGTTCTTTATCTTGATTCCTTGAGACTTACCCGGTAATAGGAGTTACGGTTTTGGATTAGCGAGTAGTGAGACTTACCCGGTGATCTACTCCACTTTAGTAACACCTTCCCCACGCAAAAATCTCAGCTTTGTCCGCTTATCTATAGATCTTGAGTTGGAACCACAACTAGATGCTTTAACCCCTAGAATTGCATGTTTGCTTTATTGACTTCTTATTCATCTTTGATTGTGTTAATCGCTCTTGTGATTAGTATTGACATAAGCACACCGTATTGACTTTGTTTCATCGAGTCCCTGTGATCGACCCCTGGAATTTTCTTGCTTTTACTACGATTGACCCGTACACTGCGGGTTCGCATCCTTGTTTTAAGCTTAAGTCTAGGGTTATAAATTTAAAGCTTGCACACACCGTTTGGAACAAGAACAAAGTTTTTGGCGCCGTTGCCGGGGACTGTTCTTTCTTTTTCTACTGATCTTTTTGCTTGAGTGTTCTTGCAGGTTTGTGTTCTTAGGTACATACAAAGCTCTCGTTCCGGCAACGGAACAGAGTTTCGCCAAAGAACAAGTTTTTGGCGCCGTTGCCGGGGACTTGGTCTAGACCGAGCCGGTTACGGTTTGCTTTCGGGGCATTTGCTCCTGTTGCTACTAACTACTCTTTCTATGAGTTTTGTAGTTTTCAGGATTTTCGATGACTACATTTGATCCAGCCTAGATAGCAAGGCAAAGTGCTAGGGCGGACCATTATGAATACTTGGAGGAGAAGTACTCCTTCTATTGGTTCAGCAATGAATGGGAAAGAGAAGAGGTCATTCAGCGTGAACTTGCGAAGTGGGATGAACTGAATGTCCCTAAGAAGATTTGTGAGCAACCTCCGGAAGACTCTCTCGAATCAAGATTGGAGAAGTTGATGAAGAAGGTGGAGGAGCTCAAGGAAAGCACCCTATCCTATGTTAAGCCGGAAGAGGAGCATAAGGAAGTGCTGCAAGTTCCAAGCACCCCTCCAATCAAACCAGAAGTTTCTTCTGAAGCTTTTGAGGGAGAAGAAGATTTGGAAGATTTCGATCTAACTGTTGAGACCTCGGCCGAGGTGAAAGAGAGATCGGCCGAGGTGGAAGAAGAATCTGCAAAACTGGAAGCAGAAGATGCAGAGAACCTTGGTCAAATTACTGAGATTGTGACCAAGGTGGAAGAAAGATCAACTGAGTTGAGAGAGATTTCATGTGTTGGTTATCAACCTAACATGAAACCTTATCCGAGCTTTGGAGAACTTTACAAGGTAAGTTCTCTTACTCCATTCGAATTCCCTATTAAAATTTCTGAATTTTTCAGAAATGCACCGGAGAGTTGGAGGTCTCTTCTGAAAGAACCACCTAAGATCAAGATGAAACCTCCCTTGAAATTGTTGGAAGAAGATGCTCCTTGGATTATAAGGAGTGGAGTTAACAAGCGCTTCACCGCTAAGGTGATGAAGTGTTTTTTGTTCAAGTATGGGGTCCCTCGCATACTAAGGACCTTGTACCATCCCCAAGCTAGAGATGGGGAAGCTACTAGGATTCTCGAGAAGTTCTTTTCTCGATCAAGGAAAGGATGGGACGCAAGGCTAGATTATGTCCCATTGAAGTGTAGGAAGGCTAGAAGGATTCCGGTGAGAATCAAACCGTACAAGCTTGTACGTGGGAGATCTTACCAATTGCCGGTGAAATTAGAAACCGGAACCTTTTTGGAAGAATTTTATGATGGATGTGATGAGCACTCCATGGTGTTCAAGGTACATTGAGTAATGGAGAAGGGTCCAGCTAGCGACCTTAAACCAAGCGCTTCTTGGGAGGCAACCCAAGGTATTGCTTTCTTCTCCCTTTTCTAGTTTAGTTTAGATAGTTGCTTTGTTTTTGTTTTCCTCTAGACAACAACCAGGTATTCCAAAAGGAAGGATCAAAGTTCAGGAGCTACACTGGAAGAACAAAATTTCGAGAAGTTGAGGAAACGAGCTTTACTGAGATACATCTCGGGTACTGTCAGAACACCTCGACCGAGATGTGCTTCGCCAACCGAGATGGACTTATCTGGGAGTTGTTTCTTACTTCTTCATGCAGTTTAGCTATGTTCGGTGAGTATCCTGTCCTTAGACTTATTTCGACCCACTGGGACAGTGTGTCCCAAGTATGGGGTATTTATGTATTATTTGACTTATGGATGTACGACTTGACCTTCTATGATATTTATGCTTTATTTTGCTTCTATATGTTTATCTGAGATTGCATGCATACATACAGATGATTTGATTGAGAAAAACGTCGAAACTGGAAAAAAACTGGTTTTAAAAAAAAAAAAATTTTGACCTCGACCGGGGCAGTTATGGCCGAACGAGGTGTTTCACCTCGGTTGACCCAAGAACACCTCGACCGAGGTGGGTTAACTGAGAGTTTTCGAAAATTATTTTTGTGTTACTTATCTGGATATGATCTCAGTGAAGATCTTGTTTACTGACTGGTTTTAAATTCTTTATGTGTTCGAAAAGTTTTATAATATGTTTAAGTTGCTAAATGCTTTGTTTGAAATTATTGGTATGTTTAAAACTTTGTTTTTATCCAAATTATGTTGAATTTGAAGGTTGACACCGCAGGTTAAGTTCTCTCACTTTCTTCTTGGAAAGACCAAGGCAATTCATCTTCTTCTTCTTCTTCTTGATCATGCTTAGCCCCTCATATACATTTTGCCTCCCTTTACCTATCCGGGATTTGGAAGCAAGCGAAGTGGTGAAAACAAGTGAAGTAAAAGTTGAGAAGTTGGCTGGAAGTGAAAGTGTTAGAAAGCAATAATAGGTTTGGGGAAGTCAATCATGAAGATGAGTAACTCGGCACCATTCACATAGCCGGGTGTTTGTGTCTTGCCAAAGTCGGATTGAGCGATATTCCTAACGGGTCATGGTATGTGCATCAAGGGTTTGATGCATCTCAAGAAATTGATGATTGCTAATCTCCCAGGCTTCGGTTATTGTGCACCTCTGTCCATGCATCCCAAAAAAGTAAAGTAAAAAGAAAAAATGTGAAATAAGCAAAGCTTATTGGTGGAAGATGTTGCAAGTCAAAGTGAAATTCATCATTTTCCCGGATTCTAGCACCACATTACCTTACATACATCCCTACCCTACACGTTTCTTGACCTTTATTTTGGGAAGCCCTTGAGACCTTGAGCTTGTTGATTGACTTAGCGGTTAAAATCGGATTATACATGATTGATTTTGATAATTATGATTTATTATGCATTCTATGATTTTATGCAAAGATGAACAACTTTCCTATATTTATAAAATGTTTTGATCATGTTGAGTTTTTAAATTCCAAGAAGTACTCTCTTAGAGTGATCTATGGTAGTTGCACACCATAAAATGTTTTTGGAAGACTTTTTCATTGATTTTCTTGACCTATAATCCCTTCTACCTTGTCTTCTATATGAGGAACTTGCTTGGGGACAAGCAAGGGCTAAGTATGGGGTATTTTGATAGCATGAATTATAGTCTATATTTTGGGGTTTGTTTGGACGTTTTATCTTTCATAATCTGCATGTTTGTATGTGCATTATGTGATTTGACCACCATTTCATCTACCTTTGCGAGAATCGAGGTCTACACCTAGTTTTGTTGTGATTGCAGGTGATTTGGTACGTTTTGCATCAAAAAGGAGCGAAAGGAGTCATGAGTCATTTAGAGCTACATCCAGGAAGCATAGCCATGGATTAAAGAATTACTTTGGACTAGTTTTGAGAGATTTCGCATTCAGTTGTGACTCACCTCGGTTGACCAGAGATTCACCTCGACCGAGGTGATCCAGAGACGCCGACTCGACCGAGGCGAATACCTAGGACGCGGCGAGAATATTTTATTCTTGGCTGAGATCTTTTAAAATTGGAAAGAGATATTATATTTTTGGGCTTGGCTCCTGGAAGGAAAGAGATATGCAGAATCATATATTTTACCTATTTTTATGGGAAGAGATCTTTCTAAGATATCTTATCTTTGGAGGGTTATTTTCCTATAAAAAGGGTTGGATTTTCACAAATCCAATATCTCGCATACGATCTCGCATACGATCTCGCATACGACGTCGCATACCCTGCTGAGATCCGCATACTTCCTGCAGCAGCCGCACTCCAGTTTGGGAGAGATTCGAAGAACCTTGTTGAAGGTTGAAGGAAGATTGAAGATTGTAGCTTTTATAGCTTTTGAAGGGTTTTTGTAAGATTATCTTAGATTCCCTTCCTTGTTGTCTTGCTTGTTAGATTGTTATCCAAGGAACGCTTTGTTGTGATATTTGATTCAGTTATTGAAGTCTTTTCATTAAATCCTTCTTTGTTCAAATATTCACCTTCTTCCCATATATTTGATTAATACTTTCATGATGATGAGTGGCTAATTTCCTTGTGTGATTTTAGGGTGATTGGCTGAAGGTTGTGGGAAAAACAATGATAGAATAATCTTAGATTCCAGTAGGATCCTAAAAGTTCGAATTTTTAACCTTAACCCTAAGCATCTCGTTCAGTCGATGAACATCTCGGCCGGGGTGGAAACTGGCTGACCGAGGTGACTTATCTGATCCATAACTGAGAGTTAAGTGTTAGAGTTTGCCAAATCCTATTCTTATTACACCTTTCCTGGTTCAAAGCAAGCTTAGGATGAGACTTACCCGGTAATTCCTTAATTTGTGTACCAACGATCATAAGTGTAGGTAATAAAGGTTCATCCTTTATTGGGGTTTGAGTGTGCTTCCATCCCATCTTTGTGAGTTAGCCTGAGACTTACCCGGTAAAGGTTGATTCTATTCCCTTAGATGGTGTGTTAGTTTGAGGTTATAGTTCTTTATCTTGATTCCTTGAGACTTACCCGGTAATAGGAGTTACGGTTTTGGATTAGCGAGTAGTGAGACTTACCCGGTGATCTACTCCACTTTAGTAACACCTTCCCCACGCAAAAATCTCAGCTTTGTCCGCTTATCTATAGATCTTGAGTTGGAACCACAACTAGATGCTTTAACCCCTATAATTGCATGTTTGCTTTATTGACTTCTTATTCATCTTTGATTGTGTTAATCGCTCTTGTGGTTAGTATTGACATAAGCACACCGTATTGACTTTGTTTCATCGAGTCCCTGTGATCGACCCCTGGAATTTGCTTGCTTTTACTACGATTGACCCGTACACTGCGGGTTCGCATCCTTGTTTTAAGCTTAAGTCTAGGGTTATAAATTTAAAGCTTGCACACACCGTTTGGAGCGAACAGACTACGAGGCCAATAGGAATAACGAACTTATGGTTCTTCAAGAAGACGTGTGGGCAACAAAAGATGCGAATAAGAGAGGAGACATGTACACTTTAGCAAGGTTAAAGGTGGTATTCCTCCAAGAAGTGAAGCTTTCCTTAGACGCTCCTAAGCTTTGGAGTCAAGATGAGAAAATTGATCGACCATGTGCGAAAGATTTAAGCTAAGCTTACAAGGTACCAATAAGTGAAGTGTCAACATTACGAAAGTTATGAGAAGAAGGGCAGTGTAGAGATTCGCGTGGAGTTGACCGGTATCCATTATAATGACAAGACTAAGAAACGCCAAGAAGGAGGAAGTGTGTATAATTGATGATCCTAAGAAGATGAAAGATAAAACGAGGAGCTTTGATCGAGAGACTTAAGATACCCATCAAGGGGAGCGCGAGTGAATACTAATTAAAGTCACAATTCTTGAGAAGATGAACTTACAAGGCATCATGGGAGAGCGGTTAAGCTTTTGAAAGTGGGTCGGATGACACAACAAGGCCCGAGAAGTTATAGTTACCTTATAGAAGAAGAAGGAAGCGTGGAGCGTAGAAATAGTTAATGGAGGGTGTGAAGGGTGATATGAGCAAGTGAAGTTTAATGGTTAGTACCCCGAGAAGGGTAGCCTTCATGAGAATGATAACATGGGAAGTGTAAGAAGAATGGTAAGTCATTGACATTGAAGGAGGTCAGTTACAAGTTAATTAGTGACAACCGAGAACGCGCAGGTGCGGGTTATCCATTGATGAGTGTAGATGGGAGGAGTAACCCAGACTATGAGAATGTTGAGGATCGGTAACAAGTGCTTAAAGTATTTGCGGTGGATCAATGTCAATGGTAAGGAAGCACGAAAGTGCATTTGTCTTAAATCAAATAATGTTGATTGAGTTCAAGCAAGTAGCTGTTACAGTACTTTTAGGGGAGGATAGAGATGACCCTTTGCGACCTTCTTAGGTCATGAGAACGGCATATGTGAGAACGACCCAGATTAGAAGTTTTAAGGTTTGATCATGGTAAGGGGAACTAGTAGATCAAGAGGAAGGTGAGGTTTTCATTGTTTGTGGTGCGTAGACGGGAGTATAATAAGAGGATGCACAAAATGATCGTTCTAATGGAATGGATGATATGTTTTGCAGGAAAAAAAAAAAAAAAAAAAAGTATCTGGAAGATTATGACGTGAAAGAGAGGACCTAGATTAGGGCAACGCTTCAAGCTTGGAATTATGATGTTAGTGCTTGGTGAAGTAATGAGTTGAGTATTTCAGTGGTGTTGGATGGGGAATTTGTTCTAGTGTTTTCCACTGAGCATACCGGTACAGTTGTGAAGATTGTTCATGGAATACCAAGAGATGCTTAAGGTGACCAACAAGAGAAAGATAAAACTAAAGTTTTGAAGTTCGACTTTGAGATGTACAAGAAGTGTATGAAAGATCGATGTTAGAGCCTCTGCGGTCGTTTGACATTACATAAGAAAATGAAGTGTAAATTTCTACGCCTACTTGAAGAGAGGATGTCTGTGGTGAAAGCTTATGTAGAATACAAGGAACTCCTCCAATATGTTGGGATGCCATTAAAAGAGGAGAAGATAAGATCGATTGTTTCAAGGCGTAATTAAGTCATGTAGTTAGGACCTTCACGACTGGACATATGTGCGAGAGCTGGAAAGATTATTATCATCCCTTCAAGTGATAAACTGAATATTGATAAAAACCAAGGCCCAAGAGTCAGAAGGCTAGAGCAAGTCTCTAGAGTTCACGAGAGGAAGGATCTTTAGAGGTGAACGGTGAACATAGTAGCTAAAGAAAGAGCAATACACGTATTTGAGGGACGTCACCCAACGGATCGGGGTGGACCACTCGTCAAGTGTTAAGACAAGATTGTGTTGATACCTTACGTTATGTGACGGAGAAGAAAAGACGGAACCCGAGATACCACAGAGTGTCAATATGTCAGAATGTGGATCTTTCCACTAAGGTCAAGCTCGACTCTATATTGATATCTAAGGCGCCGTATGGAATGACACTTGGGAAGAGACATGGGTTGTGGTAGCAAGTGAAGGAGCAATTACGAGAACTTATTGATAAGAGTTCATTAGAATTAGTGAAATGCTATGAAGAACTCCGAATGTGATCTTAAACTCTTGATTTGAAGTTGTTATGGAGAACACCAACTTGTGAAAAGAGAGACGGTTACCTCCGTTTGTACATCGATTACCGTGAGCTGAACAAGATAACAATGAAGAACAAGTATCCCTCATAACGGTTAGACGACCTACTCGATCAGTTGCAAGGGTCGGTTGTTTCTTCTAAGAGTGATTTAAGATCTGATTGCCACAAATTGAGAATTCGAGATTGAATATGGTAAATACGGCATTCCGGACAAACCATGGTCACTACGAGTTGTAGTGATTCCTTAATTGGGTTACTAATGCCGGAATAAGATATTTTGGTCTACTCTTGAAAAAAAAAAGAAAAGATGTTTGACAAGTTGTCACGGGATGACAAACCCCGAAAGAGGTGAAAGAAGTTACAAGTTTTCTTAGATGTGCCGAGCTTTACTAGATATGTGAAGGGAGAAGTTGTGTAACACCTTTTATGGTAACCTACTACGGATGACGATGAAGTATTGAATGAGACGAAGAATTGACAATAGAGTTGCTGAGAGTTAAGAGGGGATTCATTGGTGTAACCGTTTTGATTCACCTTGAGGTATTATGGGTTTAAAGTGGACAAGTGATTCTTCAAAACAAGGTCTTGACCCAGTATTGAGGAACGATGTAAAGGTAATATCATACACGTCTCGTTAGTTGAAGCGGTGTGAATGAAAGTACTTCCTTCATCACTTAGAACTTGCAAGCAAAGAAGAAACATAATGAAAATGCTACATTGAGAAAGACCCGAGAAGGAGGTTGAGTTCCGATATACCGGACCTTGGTGAGATTTTAGCGCGAGTTGGGAAAGTGGTTTACCGGTTGGCGTAGCTGCCAAGAGTAGAGAGTGTTCACCCTTTGTTCATGTGTATCAGTCGAGAGAGTACATACACGACTCGAGAAAGATTGTCAGTTATGGTGATTTAGTCGCAGACGAAGAACCGAAGAGGCTAATAAGGAGACGTAGTATAGTATCTGAGATTTACGCCGAGTTAGTAGCTTTGATAGAATCGACGGGTTATACCTAGTTCTTCCCTTAAGTTATTTGTGTTTTTGTGTGAAGTTATATGTGGTTTTGTGCCCCATGCGGGAATGTGTTTTATCCGGTTATATTTTTTTCGCGATGGTGGTTAGAGCAGTTTGGGTATATAGATTAGAAGGTTTAAGCCTTCCTAGTTGTGAGTTTATACCTCGGTCTTAGGAACCGAGAAGTTCGGCGTGTGGCAAGTTTCGGGACGAAACTTGTTTTTAGGGGGATCTGTTGTAACGCCCAAAATTTTGGCGCGTTTTCAGTTTTTATATTTCCGGCTTTTACCGTTATTTTAATAGCCTAAATATTATTGACGAGTATTTTCGCGTTGTTAATTAAATTTTATGAGTTTATATAAATTATATTTACATATTTATTCCTTATTTTAAATTTTGGAAAAGTCCGAAAAAGTTTCCCGGTTCAAAAATCCCGTTCCGAATGCTTTTGATCGGTTTTATTTTTTTTCTCTATTTCCTTATTTATTGGTTTTATTCTTTTAATCTTTTTCTACCTTGCGTCTCCCTCCACGCCAAGGTTTGATGACTCTGATGGCGTGCTCAGGCTGTTTAGCAGCTGTGCTTACTCCTATCTACACACTCAACCTTAACTTTTCATCTCCCCATCTGCTTCCCTCTCAAACCTTTGCCCCTATCTCTCTGTGTAACCTTGTTCACGCTCATCCTTAGAAAAACCACCCGTCACTCTCTCCTTCTGCACCTCCCGGAGCTTCGGCTGCAACCATCTCTCTCAGCTCATATGCTCCCCTCTCTTCTCCTCTATTTCTTTCACCGCAGGAGACATCGAGCCTCTCTGCCTCACTGCGAACCAGGGGACTCATCTCACTTCTCTCTTTCGTTGCAACTGTCTGGGAAATGATGTGAGAAGCCCTGCCACCGTTCGACTACATGTATCACCGTCAGGGAGAGGTGACCTCAAGCCATCGGAGGAGACTCACAATCGCCGCCTGCCGGAGCACACCAAGCCGCCGCCGCCAGCTTCTTTCCCTTGCCTGCGCCGCCCTCCTCTTTCCCTTCTTCGTTGCTTTTTACTGTCGCGAGGGGGCAATCTTGCCGCTGGAGATGGGCCGCCTCGCCTCTGTGCCGCCGATGTCGCCAAGGCACCCTCTGTCTGCACAGCCAGCGTCGCCGCCGCCTTCGCCTGCCGGAGCTCCCTGGGATCTGCCCTAGCCGCCGCCCTCAGATCCCTCCTTCTACGTGCGGCCTATTGAAGGTTGAAGAAGACTTTTACAGTATTCAAATCGGGGCCCCCTTAATTTGTGTTTAATTACGAAATGTGCCCAGCTTTATATATTTACATATTTTACCCACATTTTGGAATCTTGCATTTATATCCTTTTCTGGAAAATTACAGATTATGGCCCTTAATTACATTTTTAGAATATGACCAAGTTTATGAATTTGTTCATCTTTGCCCTAAAAATGTATTTGTCGATTTTAAACTCGGGTTTCAATTATGGGCATTTTCTTATATTTGTATATACAACATATTATGCATTTGTTGGATTAATCTCGGTTTATGGCAAAGGTTTTATTGTGGGTATTAACCTTGGCTTTGAAAATGAGTTTTACCTTGAGTTTATGATGTTATACAATTTGTCCGGAATATTATATTTATGGTTTTTAACTTGGGTTTTAGAAGTGGGGTTTTCCTTAGATTATATATGTTCATTATTCCGTTCAAATTTAGCTTATAAGCTAAATTTGTTTAGTTTGGTGCTAGGTTCGGAAGTGCCCCGATAAAGGCCTAACGAGTCCAAGTCGACATCCGTTGAACGACTTTCGTCTTTTGACGTCATGTGAGTACCTTCTTCCCCGAGTTTATGGTCTTACTCGATTTAGTTATGTTTAGTATTAGTATCATGCTAGGTTGGATCTAGCATAACTTAGAGTGAATACCAAGTAGTGGTTCGGACCTTAGGTGAGTTTTGAGGATTGTCGATTGTTGTAAGACATTGAGTGTTTGGTTGATCTTGTGAGTATCTGAGGCTTGAGGTTATGGTTATATGTTTGTTGAGATTGTGGTGACTAGGACGAGAGTATCCTGACATGTGTGACCTTGTGAGATCGTGAGCATTAGGGGGTTATTATTCTATATTGGTTATGGTTTATGATCTTACGAGATCATTGGAACTAGAAGTCTAAGGACTTCTAGCATGTGAGAGAGATGTTGATTGTGTGCCTATTTACAGGCGTTGAGTGTCTTCCTGCGAGAAGCTGAGAGCGGGATATAGCGGGATTATCTTTAGGACGAGGTAAGTCTTCGGACTTACTTAGCTCGTATTCTTTGTATTAGCATTATTGTGTGTTGGGTGGTGTGTGTTATTATTTTACTATTTATAACAACTAAACCGGAAATAGGATTACCGACCTTTATATGATTTGGCCCAAGTATATGATAACGGGCGGTGACATCAATGTCTGGCTCCCCGTGAGAGCTAGGGGGATCTCGGCGACTGGCCCGTGCTGGTTAGACGGTCGGAGGCATCCGACCGTTCCATTTCCGGAAGAAGGGACCGAGGCGAGTTTCGGAGGATTCTCGTGTCACAAAAGAAGTTGAACTAGAACGGGATATGACTTAATAAATAAAGATAATAAACCGGATCTGTGTGCTTTGAGTATGTTGTGTGACTATGTTGAATTAATTGTGTTTGTGCCTTTTCCTTTAATTCTAATGCTTCGAATGTGAGCTAACGGTTTTATACCAAATGTTGTAGTTTGCCTTGCAGGTTAGGCATGCTCCGAGAGATCCGGAAGGGTGGGCAGCCGGGGCCCGTACATTTTAGGAAGGGTTTTGTCTGGAGTCACGTTTGGAGTTTTGTATATTGTATTATTGTATGCCGCATGTATGGCGTTTGGTCTTTGTAGTTGTTTTCGGCTGAAGTCCGTTGTTTGTTTTCTTTTGGGTTTTCTTACATTGCATAAAATGTATTTCGGTTTTGGCCTATATTTGTGTCTTGTTGCAAGATCCGGTGAAATTGTTGTCAAGCTAAGGGTCGGGACCCATTGTGAGGTCCCAACCCGTAGCGCCCCGAGTCCCGCGGATTTGGGGTGTTACACCCTGTTTGTTCTATGCAGTGAGGGCCGCCGTCGGAGACGCCGCTCACCGCCATCGGAACCGCCACTGGAACGCCGGTCTTCTTCTTCTCCCTCCGCATGGCAGCCACCGCAAGCTCCCCTGCCTCCTTCTGTCGTGTTACAGTAGGCTGAAGAGGGCTTTGGAATTTAATTGTAAATTTCCCCTCTAATTGCACCTAATTCCTTTTGTGGCCCCATTATTATGGATAATTACAGTTTGTGCCCATTTTGTGTGTAATTGTAGTTTTGACCCAATAACTTTGGAAAGAAACTTTTATACCCTGTACTATATTATTAAAATTATTAAACCCTTGATTTTGTGGAGATTTGTGACCCAACTCCTTTACAAATTAATTTGGTGTCTTTGATGGTTTAAATCCGATTATTGGATAATTTGATACTCGGTTTTTCAATCAACTCTCCATTTTGCATATTTTTTCCGGAATTGATTTTAACAAGTTTAACCTCGATTTTGGAAAACGGAGTTTTCATTAGAAGCCTTTATGCGCAAACCCCTCCTTCCAAAATTAGTGTTTAAGCTAATTTTGCTTAGTTTTGTCCTTAGGTCAGGAAACGCCTGATAAAGGCCATCGAACTCGTTCTTGACTCCGTAGATTGTGCTTCACCTTGGATCTCGTGTGAGTACTTCTCCTTCGTTAGTTCGGTAATGGTAGTATAACATGTTAGATGAACTTAGCATAACGTAGAGCAAATGCCATGTAGTGGCCATGAACCATAGGTATTAGTGATTGGATATGGAACTTGTTGAATTACCTTCTTACAATTTTATGATGATCCTCGAGATAATAGTTTGGACCTAGGATGCTAGAGTTAGATATCATATATATATATGTTAGAGACTAGAAGTCCGAGAACTTCTAGCTTTTTAGTTGGTTAATGATAGAGTGCCTCGCTTGGTCAGGCTTAGAGCGTTTTCCTGCGGGAAGTTGAGAGTGGTTATTCGAGTTACCTTGAGAGAGGTAAGTCTTCGGACTTACTTAGCTCATATTCCATGTATTAGATTCATTGAGTGTTTGGTGGTGTGTGTTTTATCGCTTTCGTTATAACATATAAACCGGTAATAGGACCACCGACTTTTATATTTATTATTTTCGGCCCAAGTGTATGATAACGGGCTGTGACAACTTGCCTGGCTCCCGCGAGAGCTAGGAGGTTCTTGGCGACTATCCCGTGTTGGTAGATGGTCGGATGCATCAGTACCATTTCATGCCGGTAAGTAGGGACCGAGGCGAGTTTCGTAGATTTTCGTGTCACAAACCTAAGTTGAATTAGAACGGGATACGACCTAATAAATAAAGATAATAAACCAGATTGTTTGTTAGGCATGTTTATGTGATGTTATGATATATGAGTGTGTATGTGCCTTCACCATGTTTATAATGCTTAGAATAGAGCTAACGGTTTTAAACCGTTTGTGTAGATACCCTGCAGGTTAGGGACTCCGCAGAGTGAGGTGGAGGAGTGGACAACCGAGGGTCGCCGTACATTATAGGACGGGGGCGTTTTTGGGTTTATTCTTCTTATGTTTGGATTTATGGATTTTTCGGATTTACGTATTGGGATTGTGTCGTTTTGAGGACTTGGCTGAGTTTCCACTTTCTACTTTTACATTCTGTTTCTCGCATACATTATAAAGGATTTTGAGTTTTTTCCTTTATTTGTGCCATGTTGGAAAGGTCCGGTGAAATTGTTGTCAAGCTAAGGGTCGGGACCCATCGTGAGGTCCCGCCCGTAGCATCCCGATATCCCGCGAATTTGGGGTGTTACAAGTTGGACTTGAGAAATGGAATTAGCTTCCAAAGGAAGCGGAAGTGTGGAATGTAAAACAAACTAAAGAAGTATAAATGGATTAAATGAGTAAGTGGTACTCACAAGGAAACTCAATATCAACATAAATACGAGAAGAGTGAGTTCGAGATCTTGAAGGAAGTCAACTATAGACTGACCGGTGACAACTGAGAACGTGCATGTCGGTTAGTATGATTTATCCAAATTTACTATTAATTTAGGATTTTGATTGTTTGGTTTTAAAGGGGTTGAATAAGGTGCGGGCTATACACTAGTTTATATTTATAAAACCACCGGGATCGAGACGGACCAATTCCTATCATATGCAGTTCATAATTTTTTTGAAAGGATATGCACTTCATACTCATACTTATATATAAGCATTTTAATGTTTGCAATCAATGCTGCATTAGTTCACAATTTTAATGCATGCATTAATTTTTGTGCGCGTGTTATGTTAAATACTCCGTAGAAATTAAAAGATTAGGGGGTACAAGGTTAGCATGATCCGATTTGAACCACTGAACTAAAACTTTAAAAACCTTGGAATTTAAACCGGATTATAATGGACGGAAAGATTATAATGTAGTTTTATTTATCCAAATTTACTATTAATTTAGGATTTTGATTGTTTGGTTTTAATGGGGCTGAGTTAACAAATCTATTTTCTTAATGCATGGAATATGGCTATAGACCGATTTGGATCCCAAAAAAGTAGATTATGAATAGTGGACCGAACCGTAAATTTCTATACGGTCCGATTTTTACGGTTTGGGTTAGTTTTGCAAATATAAAATGAAATGCAATTATGTTCATAATTATATTCGATTTTTATTGATTTGAAAAACTAAGAGCAAGTATAGGAGTAAGAACACCAAGGAACATTCCAACCAATGCGATCATACTTGCACCAGGCTCGAGCGTCGTCTCCGTGCCTTCTGCGACATTCATCCCAGCAAGCTTGATCAACGTTGTCTCCATTGCAATTCACCTTCACCCATGGTAAGTCTTCGTCACAAGATTTCCCTTCTACCACCATGTTCATCTCCCCAAACCCTTTTTAAAAACAAAAAATTTCTTGATTAAATTGCGGTTGAAAAAGATTTGAAATTTGAAACTACCTGTAAAAATGAGAAGAGAGATGAAGCATAAGCAAGAGATCCTTGTAGTTGTAGTCATATTGTTGAGCTGAGAATTTGATGAGAAGCCGCTTATATAAGTAAATGACAATGTTTGGCAGCAAAGGGCCCTTATCCTTATTTAAAGATCATTAAACAAAAAAGAGGAATAAATATTAGACAAGCAAACTGCATAAAAATCAAATGTTGCAGACGGTTTTCAAAGAACCTTGAAGAGAAGATGGCAATAAACCAACATCAATGTTTTTTTTGGATCTAGATTGATTTTTAAAAAAAATAAGATAGTTGGTAACAAAAGCTTATATATCTTTCTAAATATTTACTCATATTCTCTCATAGAGAAGAAGATCCTGACAAATAAAATAAGATATTTTTATCAAATAAATTTTATTTTTATCTATGTTATCATTATGACAAAAAAAAAACTATATTAGGTAGCAATAAAAACAATCCCGATATATGTACATTCGTGCAACATTAATATTTTCTAAAAAAATTCTTTAGATATACTTTGATATTCATTTTATATATATATATATATATATATATATATATATATATATATATATAAAATATGGTCTTTATCAATAATTAAGATAGTTGACCATAATAATTCACAAATTTTTCAAAATTATCACCCGTATCTTTATAAAAAGTGACTCATACCAAAACTTATATTTAATTTTTGAAAATAAATAACTTTTTAGTTTTTAAACATTAAATAATCTTTTTGTATTATTTTTTAAATTTTACGGCACATCAATTGTCTCATATAAAGTTAATTAATTATCGTATTATATTTTATAATTAATTTGGTAAATCCACTAACTCATGGTTGTAGCTATAGCTCAACTTCCGCCCATCTTTAGGCCGATAAAGAGGAGTTTGTTGTGGTTTTCAAGGTTTAAAGTTTGGGATGCTTGAACGTGAGATGAATGTATAGTGTAAAAGTAGAAGATTAAGGTTTAAAAATTATATCATATAAGTGGGACAATAGCTTATGTAAGTTATATGTTAATAATAATACTTCTTCTTTGGCAAATTTGTAGTAATTTTCACATTAGTGTTATTTTTCTTTGTATCAATGAATATAATGAAAAGAAAATTTCATAATCATGATAGAAAATGTTATATTAAATGTAATATTCTTAAAAACTATGAGGAATGTATGATTGATTTTGACCAAATAATTCTATTTTTATTTGTAAAATTGCCAGAAAAAGCCTGTGCGTAGCAAACAATTTTTTAATCGTAAACAAATTTGATTTTAAACCAACAACACTACAAACAATTTTTAAAAGCAACCGGATTGTGTCATTTTATATGAGTGATTTTATTCGACATTGTCATAAATGACCAAAGAGTTTATCCATACGTGATGAGCCTGGCGAAACGACTAATCGAATACAAGCTTAAAACATAAAAGTTATGGTGCATGCGTCCCGTCCGGACACATAGAGACTCGACAAGAGTAAAGACCAAGATGACAAGTCATTTTAAATGAGTGATTTTACTAGCAATGCATCCCATTAGTTTACATTGAATTATTAAGGCACTCGTGATTTGGCATTGACAATTTAGAAAAACTAATCACAAAGGTAGGAGCAAGCACACCAAGGAGGATTGGTTTCAGTGGAATCAAGCTTGTAGAAGGTTTCAAGGGCCGACAGATGTCTTTGTAACATTCATCCCAACAAGTATGATCAACAATATTTCTTTGGCAATACACTTCCGCCCATGGATAGTTTGCCTCACAAGATACCCCTTCTACCCAAATTTTCATATTTTCAAACCCTGTTTTATTTCAAACCAACCATCCAACTACTTTCACTTTTCAAAATATCAAAAATACAACAAAAACAAAAAGATTTATAAATTGAAGTTAATTGTTAGAATGAGAAGAGAGCCAAAGCATAAACGTGAAATCCTCATACTTTTACTCATCATCTTCAACACAATACAAAAGTTGAGATATGTGTAACACCCCGAATTCTCAGAACTCGAGACATTACTGGTTAGGACCTCACAATGGGTCCCGACCTCAGTTTGACAACAATTTTACTAGGATCTTGCAACAAGACACAAATAAGAAAAACCGAAATTCATAAAAATGTATTTCTAACAGGATGAATGCAACAAAGTCTAACAGCCTATTATACTTAAACAACGAAACAGACTAACTGTCTTAACAAGATGAAAGAACAACAAAGGAAACATCCCAACCCCATTCTAAGGAGTACGGAGACCCGGATGACCACTACTTCCGGATCACTCAGCTGTTGTTCTAACCTGCGGTAAATCTAAAAAAAAACACAACAGAACAACCATTAGCTAGTTATCTAAGCATTAGGAGAATAATAATAGCACACACACATAAAATAATAAACACTCATCATGCTTTCAAACAACTCATTTATTATCTTCATTTAAGTCATTCACTCTAATGATACTTATTATGTGACACGAGGGATTCCCAAACCTCGCCTCCGCCCCCGTGTACCCATCAGGAGTGGATCCGATGCATCTCACCGTGTACCTGTATGGTCTGGGTATAGAGAACCTCCCAGTCTCCTGGCAGAGCTAGGCAGTGATGTCACGGCCCGTTATACATACACTTGGGCCTTAACACATAATAACCACGGTCATCCTGTAATAACCGAAAAATTTAAACTCCGACTAATAGTAGATCAAACCGGATTCCGATCCGCTAACTTTTATTCTTTTAAATAAAAGAAAACAATATTTAATTTCTATCATTTTATGTGATCTTGATTCACATAAAATGATAAAGTAAGTAACCGGAAATAATTCCGTACAATTAAAATAAAACCGAAGAGGGATTCCGTGCGAATAACGATTTAATTATCAACCCATCTTAATTAGATGAGCAGACCCAACAGACCCGGCCCAAATGCATGGCAGCCCAGCCCATCCCATAATCTAAATTAACCTAAACCCTAATCAGCCACCTTAATTACGCTTAACCCTAAACCTAATTTAATTCCCTAATCTACCTACCGCTACGCATCGTCAACCTCACCACCGTCGCAACAGCCTCACACCAGGAAGAGATCCACCGTCGCCGGCTTCTCAGTAGCCACCATCGGTCGCCGCAGCCTCGTACACCGAAGGAGCTTCACCGTCGCCGGCTACTCAGTAGCCACCACTAGCGCATCGCATCATCTTCGTCAAAGGCCCAGCGATGAGAGAGACATCGGGCTGTCGTCCACCACCGGAACCAGTGCCGACGCAAGCCTGGGTCACCTTCTCGTGCGTCTACCACAGTGGCTAACCCCCCATCCTAGCTGCGACTCGGTGGTCCGTCAACAAGGTAAACCAGATCCGTTCCGCCCTTGGTATGTGCTGCTTCTATCGTTATACCAACCTAATCGGGATCGCAGCAGGGAAATTGAAGTCGAGCCTGGACTCATAGCCACTACAGCGGTGCAACCGGTCTGAACCAGCGAACCCGGGAGATGTAGCCTCCACCTAGTCGCGTATTGGCGCCTCCTACGCTCACCGACGTCAAAGCCGTCCCGCCGAGTTGCAGCCATCCGCCACAATCGGAATGAGACCTGCTGGTCGACGAGGGCCAGCGCCGGAATTACTTCGTCGAGCCATGCTTGCTGCACTTCAGACGGCTACACATATGAGGGTTGTTGCTGATCGGGATCGAAGCAGATAGAGTGGTGAGTCCTTTGTGCTGCTTCTCCTACTTCCTTGTACTGTCATAGGGTTGAGTTTATTTGTTAAAATAAGTGCAACCCATGAGTTTTGAACTAGAGACCTGCTGGATGTTAAAAGAGGGGGACTGCTGGGAGTAAGACTCGAACTTAGGACCTTGTGCACACTCTACATTTCAGCTTTGACCTGCTGACTTTAGGACCTAATTTCTATAGCTTAAATCGAGAATCCACCGTTGAATTTTTGATATGTTATAGATTGAAATATGTAAATTACTGTATTAAAATTTGGGAGAAAGTTAACGGTCGGATTGGAACTTATAAGGACTCAAAGTAGTGCAGTTGGGCTGTTTTTACAGCAGAGGAAAATTGACTAAGTATGGAATTTTCTAACTTTCTTTCCAACTTTGGAGATTTTTGGGAGAGTTATGTTTGAGTATTTGTGAGAGATATTTACCCCTATATTTAGTATGCATATCATAGAGGATCTAAGATTTATTTTGGAATTTTTATAACCTTATCCAAGCGGCGTTTATGAACCCAAAATTAACCTTTAACGACTTTGGTATAAATTAAGAATGTTGGATAACTCTTACAAAAACCTTACTAAATCCTTACCAAACTTTTCAATGAGAACTAGATTATGGACATAGGTTCTAAAAGAAAATATTAGAACTAAATGATAGACTTTGAGAATTTTCGGCACTAAGGGTAAAATGGTCTTTTTCCGTAAGAGAGCTTTTTCCGTAATTCCTTCGCATGAGGTTGGACATCTGGATGTGATTTTGATCCACATGCCTTATTTGACAGACGTTTGAGTTACCACGGGTTCGGACCGAGGAGATTTGAGAAAGCGATTTTGATCAAGGTAAGTCCATGCGACTTACTTAGCCGGTTTCTGGATGTTAGTTGAATGATAATGGTGGTGTGTGCGATGTGTGTTTATAATAATAACTTGTTAGGACGACCGTTGTTGTTATGTGTTAAGGCCCAAGTGTATGTATAACGGGCCGTGACATCACTGCCCAGCTCTGCCAGGAGACTGGAAGGTTCTCTATACCCAGACCATACAGGTACACGGTGAGATGCATCGGATCCACTCCTGATGGGTACACGGGGGCGGAGGCGAGGTTTGGGAATCCCTCGTGTCACAAAATAAGTATCATTAGAGTGAATGACTTAAATGAAGATAATAAATGGATTGTTTGAAAGCATGATGAGTGTTTCTTATTTTGTGTGTGTGTGTGCTATTGTTATTCTTCCAATGTTTAGATAACTAGCTAATGGTTGTTTCGTTGTGGTTTTAGTTTTACAACAGGTTAGAACAGCAGCTGAGTGATCCGGAAGTAGTGGTCAGCCGGGTCTCCGTACTCCTTAGAGTGGGGGTGTGGGTTGTTGTTTTGTTGTCTTTCCTTTTGTTAAGACAGTTAGTCTTTTCCGTTGTTTAAGTATGATTGGCTGTTAGACTTTGTTGCATTCATCCTTTTACAAATGTATTTTTATGAATTTCGGTTTTTCTTATTTGTGTCTTGTTGCAAGATCCTAGTAATATTTTTGTCAAACTGAGGTAGGGACCCATTGTGAGGTCCTAACCAGTAATGTCCCGAGTTCTGAGAATTCGGGGTGTTACAACATGGTATAAGAGCCAGGTTGGCAACAATGGCACTTGAAATCTTCTGAAAGACCGAATAAGTTTTAAGCAGAACCCGAAAAGGGGTCTGAGTTTTAAAAAGAGAATTTTTGGTTTTTAAATGCATGCATAGTCTGGTTGGGAATAGAAAAGTACGTCTGACCACCACTACTACCGCGGATCTCAGTTTGCTTAGTATGGACTTTAGGTTTATTGTAGTTGGACTTTTAGCTTGTTTATAAAGATATGTTATATAGATAGGTATATGCCGAAGATTAGTAGAAATTGTAGTTATGTTATGTCCTTAACGGAGATAACATAATGAGTTTCTCACCCCTTGGACACATCTAAGTAGTTTTGAAGGGTGTCAACGTGAGGATTAGTATGCACATCTTATGTGCATTAGGGTAGACGAACGTCGGACAACTCCTTCGAGCTTGTTGAGGAACGTTGAGACGGAAAAGTGAAAACTCAAAGACAACACCAATTACGATGACAAGAAGAAAATCCCGAATCAACTCAACGGGATCAAATGAAGGTTATACAAGAGAGTAGTTCCGGAGAAGCAAGAGATGATCGCCAACTAGGGAATTGAGAAAGACAATGGAGAGGCTCTTTCAAGTTGTGTAAAGTGACTTCACAAATAAAGAGGATGACGTCGAAAATTTGCCATAGACATGAAAGTCAAAAGGAAGATATAGTAGCGATCAAGAAAAGGGACATAAAATTTAAACTCACTGACAGACTAGGAAGTGAAAGTTGATGCCAAAAGCAAGGTGAAATATGATCACTCTCAACAAGCTAATTGCCACCACAATCCAGATTGATAACCGAGACAGTCAAAAGTATGGAAGTCAACACGAGATACATTATCCATCCAAATAGAAAGAATTAAAGAGCTGCAACTTGGAAGCTTACGCATTACCAGAATGGGAAAGGTGGATTTCACCAACGTAGAAGTGGAGTGATCTCGTAGAACACAGGAGAATTCTGACATAGACCGGGATGCAACAATAACCAACTTCTGTAAAGGCAGCATTACAAGCAACACCCAAGGAAAAAGAGTGTGTGAGAAGAGTATTGGTGAACCCGAGGGACCCCAATAACTTCTCATTCAAAAGGAATTTAAGCTAACAACACTACAAGTTCATAATAGAGAACCGCAAATAGACGATAACTCAAGTAAAAGAATCGCGGAAATGTACCTGCAAACTACCCTAGAAGGATTGAAAAGTCTGTTGATGGAAGAAGAATGATACAACTGGACTCGTAAGAGTATAACAATCTTACAAAAGTGTAGATTGTAGGAGGAGCTAAAGAAGAATAAACTGAGAGACTAAAGGAGATATATTTCACCAAGTATGCCTCAAAAGAGATGGAAGAAAAGTAAGTCTATGATATTGTAGAAGGTCAACTACATCCTACTTGGACAACTTAAAAGTTACATGTGCGGGTTAACTAGTGATGGTTAGTTAACCGATAAGAAGAATAACCACAGGGTTATAAAAGAATTTTATCGACATCTAGTGAATTTCTTTCGGAGATCCACGACGAAAATGGTGAAGTTAAATCAATACAAGTACTAGTAGCCTGGATGGTAACGTTAAATGAGTTCAATATGATAACTCTAATAAAGAAATTTAAGAGCAGCTCTTGACGGTCGGTAATGACCCTTGAAAATAGTAATGGTGAAAAGGGAATTGTTGGGAGTAGTTTCTTACTACTGACTACGAAAGATACATATCAGAGTTAGAATGAAGGGATTCCTGTAAGAAGAACTAGAAGACTAAGAGGAAGTAGATGATTGGAAACATGTCCTATGTCTTAACATTCCACACAAGTAAGACTGATGGTGCTCCTTCGGAAAAAAAAAAAAAAAAAAAAAAAAAAAAAAAAAGGGTCAGACTGTCTAGATTGACAGAGAAAACTCTTGTGATTAAAGATGTGACACAGAATAATTGGAAATTCCGAGGCGGCACAAACATAAGGAGTATGATGTAAAGCCTTGGTGAAATGTGTGGTCGAGTTGTGAGGTGATTGCAGATAGGGTCTACAGGTCGACTAAAACAGACATGAGAAGGAGTAAAAGTGAAAGACTAAAGGTTGTTATATGGATCCGGTATCACACCAATAAGGTGGTTACCGAAGGGACTAAAGACTGTTATTTAAGGAGAAATGGAGGTACTCCGTGGAAAATTCAGCTGGACTGATGACCTAAGAGTTGATGAAAGTAATAAGACCAACCAACGCAGTTGTAAAGTGTGTACGAGAAAACTCAAAGGGATTTAACTATCTTACGGGGTGTAAATATCAAAGAAGGTAAAGCGACATGAGTATAAGGAAGACATAATAAATGTGATGCGAGAAATTTGATTGGTGGGAAAATCATATGCACCTAATGTGTTGTATACAAATGGCACCATTGGATGTTTAATAACAATCATACCAACGGACTGATGACACTATGATGGAATTAGTGTAAACCAAGTGTATAACTTATCCAGTGAGAAGGAAAGTCAGGTATCAAAATTGCGGGTTATGATAAATTTTAAATAAAGTTTTGAGATGAGGATGTCCTTAGGAAATCTAGGCAAGAGTACAAAGCAACTGGAGTTCCAACACAGAATGGGTAGTAATGATCAACAGACAGTTAGAGACCGATGCAGAGAAGAAAAATGTATAAGACGAGTCACCTAGTAGAAGAGTTCACAAGACAAGCTTGTAAGGTCAAAAGAGATAAAATGTCGACCCGGATATGAGGGTCTAAGGTGCATGGAAGGGATACCTACAATGGAGTGTAGTTGCAAATGTAGACTTTACAAGTGTGGAGAGGTTTTAACCTCCTCAAAAATATAGGAATTTGAAAGAAATCGCAATGTCGGTATCAAAGAGTTGAAGCCCTGTAGCGGAAACAAAGGAGTATCATGAAGGCAATGTTGCCGGTAACACCAGCGAAGGAATGTATATATAAGAACGGCCTTGGCGGACTCGAAAGTCCAAGGTAACCCCAATTATCACGGGACCTAAGTCATCAAAACTGACGGTCCGTGCAAGGGGAACTGCAAGGGGATGATAACTAAAGTCATCAGAACTACAAAGACATTTACCAACTATCGTTGAAGACTTGAAATGACTATTTAGGTCAAGATGAATGACCCAGTTGAGCTCGAGAAATAGAGTTAGCCTAAGGAAACAGAAGTGTGGAAGATAAAACGAATTAGCGAAGCTTGAAAGGATTAATCGAGCAGATGATGCTCACCAAGAATTTAACGCCAGTATAGTTATGAGAAGAGTAAGTCCAGGATATAGAGATAAGTCAATTATAGATTGACCGACGTCAACTGAGGACGTGTAAGTGTTGGTTAGTACTGACGAGTACGGTACCGTTAAGAAGAGACATTAGTGATTGCGGATTTAAGAAGTAACTTTACCGATGCCTTGGAGGATTTCCAAGTAGGCTACGACAACCTTTTGGGATGATCTAAGGATATGAAGAGAAATCGAGTTAGAGGTTGCTTACTGGTTGGTTAAGAACAGACTACGGTTGAGTAAGAGAGTAAGGGTCTATTTGAAGAGAATCTTGCTAGTATTAGAAGGGAAGTATAGGCGGGAGTTGGGTAAATCATGTTGACCCTCAGAAAGACGCCATTGTGACTAATGGGTGTTACACCAGAAGCGTGGTAGGCCCATAACCCACAGATGAAGAAAATCAATGTTAGGAACTATGATTTCAAGTTAAGGAATTAGAGATCCATATGAAAAGGTCCACTTGGGTGTGTGAGTTGTGTTGAGTTATATAAATTTGAAAGCTTGACAAGAAGTAAGTGAAACCCAGTAATAAAGGAACGATCCGATTAGGTCACATTGAGGAAACCGGGCCAAGCGGTATGTATTACAAAGAGCATTAGGCACTAAGTAAAGTGCCGGCAGAAGTTCAAGATCATTATTTTCAGAATCGATTGTCGGGAACTTTTAAAAAGGGGTGGAACTAATGGAAAGAAAAATTTGGTAGAGTCATCAAAAGAGGTGGAACTAAGTTTAGAAAACCAAACCATTGAGAGGGTACCTACCGAATCCGAGACACGTCATCAGCTATGAAGACGAGAAAATGAGCCGGTTCATACTTTTGTAGAGTTCCAGTGGTTTAGATAAGTAGCTGATGAGGCCACTTGGGAGACAAAGGAGAGTATTAGACGTAATTATTCCGAGTTTTATGCGGGGTTAGCTGCTACTTTTGTACCGACGAGTTAGTACTCGGATGCTGTGTGGTTTGACTTCTCATGTTTTTACTTTGGAATGAGTAAATGTGTTTCTTTGATGTGTGCCTGATTCTAATGATTGAGTAGTTACATGTTAGAAAATGAGACTTAATGAAACCAAGTTATACAAAGAAAGTCGTTTGATTAGATACATCATTCTAAGTTTCGGGACGAAACTTATTTTAAGAGGGCACTGATGTAATAACCGAAAAATTTAAACTCCGACTAATAGTAGATCAAACCGGATTCCGATCCGCCAACTTTTATTCTTTTAAATAAAAGAAAACAATATTTAATTTCTATCATTTTATGTGATCTTGATTCACATAAAATGATAAAGTAAGTAACCGGAAATAATTCCGTACAATTAAAATAAAACCGAAGAGGGATTCCGTGCGAATAACGATTTAATTATCAACCCATCTTAATTAGATGAGCAGACCCAACAGACCCGGCCCAAATACATGGCAGCCCAGCCCATCCCATAATCTAAATTAACCTAAACCCTAATCAGCCACCTTAATCACGCTTAACCCTAAACCTAATTTAATTCCCTAATCTACCTACCGCTACGCATCGTCAACCTCACCACCGTCGCAACAGCCTCGCACCAGGAAGAGATCCACCGTCGCCGGCTTCTCAGTAGCCACCATCGGTCGCCGCAGCCTCGTACACCGAAGGAGCTTCACCGTCGCCGGCTACTCAGTAGCCACCACTAGCGCATCGCATCATCTTCGTCAAAGGCCCAGCGATGAGAGAGACATCGGGCTGTCGTCCACCACCGGAACCAGTGCCGACGCAAGCCTGGGTCACCTTCTCGTGCGTCTACCACAGTGGCTAACCCCCCATCCTAGCTGCGACTCGGTGGTCCGTCAACAAGGTAAACCAGATCCGTTCCGCCCTTGGTATGTGCTGCTTCTATCGTTATACCAACCTAATCGGGATCGCAGCAGGGAAATTGAAGTCGAGCCTGGACTCATAGCCACTGCAGCGGTGCAACCGGTCTGAACCAGCGAACCCGGGAGATGTAGCCTCCACCTAGTCGCGTATTGGCGCCTCCTACGCTCACCGACGTCAAAGCCGTCCCGCCGAGTTGCAGCCATCCGCCACAATCGGAATGAGACCTGCTGGTCGACGAGGGCCAGCGCCGGAATTACTTCGTCGAGCCATGCTTGCTGCACTTCAGACGGCTACACATATGAGGGTTGTTGCTGATCGGGATCGAAGCAGATAGAGTGGTGAGTCCTTTGTGCTGCTTCTCCTGCTTCCTTGTACTGTCATAGGGTTGAGTTTATTTGTTAAAATAAGTGCAACCCATGAGTTTTGAACTAGAGACCTGCTGGATGTTAAAAGAGGGGGACTGCTGGGAGTAAGACTCGAACTTAGGACCTTGTGCACACTCTACATTTCAGCTTTGACCTGCTGACTTTAGGACCTAATTTCTATAGCTTAAATCGAGAATCCACCGTTGAATTTTTGATATGTTATAGATTGAAATATGTAAATTACTGTATTAAAATTTGGGAGAAAGTTAACGGTCGGATTGGAACTTATAAGGACTCAAAGTAGTGCAGTTGGGCTGTTTTTACAGCAGAGGAAAATTGACTAAGTATGAAATTTTCTAACTTTCTTTCCAACTTTGGAGATTTTTGGGAGAGTTATGTTTGAGTATTTGTGAGAGATATTTACCCCTATATTTAGTATGCATATCATAGAGGATCTAAGATTTATTTTGGAATTTTTATAACCTTATCCAAGCGGCGTTTACGAACCCAAAATTAACCTTTAACGACTTTGGTATAAATTAAGAATGTTGGATAACTCTTACAAAAACCTTACTAAATCCTTACCAAACTTTTCAATGAGAACTAGATTATGGACATAGGTTCTAAAAGAAAATATTAGAACTAAATGATAGACTTTGAGAATTTTCGGCACTAAGGGTAAAATGGTCTTTTTCCGTAAGAGAGCTTTTTCCGTAATTCCTCCGCATGAGGTTGGACATCTGGATGTGATTTTGATCCACATGCCTTATTTGACAGACGTTTGAGTTACCACGGGTTCGGACCGAGTTGAGATTTGAGAAAGCGATTTTGATCAAGTTAAGTCCATGCGACTTACTTAGCCGGTTTCTGGATGTTAGTTGAATGATAATGGTGGTGTGTGCGATGTGTGTTTATAATAACAACTTGTTAGGACGACCGTTGTTGTTATGTGTTAAGGCCCAAGTGTATGTATAACGGGCCGTGACATCACTGCCCAGCTCTGCCAGGAGACTGGAAGGTTCTCTATACCCAGACCATACAGGTACACGGTGAGATGCATCGGATCCACTCCTGATGGGTACACGGGGGCGGAGGCGAGGTTTGGGAATCCCTCGTGTCACAAAATAAGTATCATTAGAGTGAATGACTTAAATGAAGATAATAAATGGATTGTTTGAAAGCATGATGAGTGTTTCTTATTTTGTGTGTGTGTGTGCTATTGTTATTCTTCTAATGTTTAGATAACTAGCTAATGGTTGTTTCGTTGTGGTTTTAGTTTTACAACAGGTTAGAACAGCAGCTGAGTGATCCGGAAGTAGTGGTCAACCGGGTCTCCGTACTCCTTAGAGTGGGGGTGTGGGTTGTTGTTTTGTTGTCTTTCCTTTTTTTAAGACAGTTAGTCTTTTCCGTTGTTTAAGTATGATAGGTTGTTAGACTTTGTTGCATTCATCCTTTTACAAATGTATTTTTATGAATTTCGGTTTTTCTTATTTGTGTCTTGTTGCAAGATCCTAGTAATATTGTTGTCAAACTGAGGTCGGGACCCATTGTGAGGTCCTAACCAGTAATGTCCCGAGTTCTGAGAATTCGGGGTGTTACACGTCCTAACAAGTTATTTTTATTATAACACACATTGCACACACACAACCATTATCATCCAACTAATATCCAGAAACCGGCTAAGTAAGTCGCAAGGACTTACCTGAGTCAAATCACACTCTAACAAGTCTCAAATCACACTCTAACAAGTCTCTTATGGTAAAAGACCATTTTACCCTTAGTGCCGAAAATCCGAAAAAGTCTACCATTTAGTTCTAATATTCTCCTCTAGGACCTAAGTCCACAATCTAGTTCTCATTGGAAAGTTTGGTAAGTATTTATAAGAGTTACTCAACATTCTTATTTTACCCAAAAGTCGTTAAGGCTCGACTTTGGTTAAAATATGAGGTTCGACTAAGGATATGAAAAATTCCGAAATAATTTTCTAGGCCACCTATGATATGTTATATATTCATAAAAGAAAAGATTTATCAAAACTACTTAACCAGAACTCTTACACAAGTCTCTAAAGTTGGAGACAACATCCAACGATTCTATACTTAGTCAATTTTCCCTTGCTGTAAAAACAGCCCAACTGTCCTACTTTAGGACCTCGTAAATCCCAATCCGACCGTTAACTTTCTCCCAAATTTTAATACAGTAAACTTCATATTTCTATCTACAATATATTAAAAATTCAACGGTGGATCCTCATCCTAAGGTATCGAAATTTATTCCCCAACTTGACAGTTTATGGACTCTAGACAAAATTCTGGGCACAAGAGTTTATGAGGTCTTGGATTCAAAACTCACTGTCAGCTATTCTAGGAATTTAAATTTGTGCTCACACAACTCAGGTTCGAAACTCAGTGGCAGCTATACACATCCATTTCTGAATTTCCTAACTTGTACACTCCCTTTGAAATTAACTGCTTACTTGCTCAAGAATTGAAAAAAAACAACATTCTAATATATTTAGCACTGATATGGTACTATCAGGAGAGCATAGAGGAGGCTCACCAGTAGGCTACAGCTGGCCCGGCTTACAGGTGATCGTAGTAGAGGTTCTAAGCCGGCACGGACACAACTACTCCTGTACTCCCATAGGTAAACGCTGGTTCCGGTTCGTCTGCAGGGATCAAGGTGTGGTTGTTTCTGTCCTTGGAGGCGTGCAGTCCCTGGAGCGCAGAGGCGGGCTGGTTTGTTCGAGGGTAGTGTCGGGTCCAACACCTGTTGTGGTATACCAGGCTACCCAGGCTGATGGCGTGCTAGCGAGAGTGAAGACAAGGAGCATCGTCACTGTCTACGAGTCCCTGCAGTGTTGCGAGGCTAGCGGTTAGGATGTACATAAGGCTAGGGAAGAAGGAGAGGTGCGGAGAGGAGGCAGCGAATCAGCGCTTACCGGAGGCGCCGTCTGCAGCAGAAGATGGAGGTGCGATCTTGGTGGTCGGGAGCGCCAGTCGGGTCCTGACTTACCGGAGCAATCGTCCTCATCCGGTCTGATGCAGCGGTCGGGAGCACCAGGCGAAGATCCTTTGTTGCGAGCAGAAGAAGTGATTCCAGCGGCCTGTGCAGAGCTTTGGTGAGCAGCAGTGGTTCCGGCAGCCTGTGTGAATCGTTGGTGAGCAGCAGTGTGTTCTCTGACTCCGGTGCAGACGAGGCGGTTGATCAGTGCGAGGATGGAAGAGTTCAGCGTGGCAATCGAGCGGTAGAGAAGGCAGTAGGTTAGCGTTAATTAGAAGCTAATTAGATTAGGTTAAAAGATAATTAGGGTTAGGTTGAGTTTGGGCCGGCTGAAGGTCATTGGGCCAGATATTTGGGCCTGCTCATTTCACTAAACAAAAAGGCTGAAGGAATAGTTATTCGCTCGGAACCGTTAAAGTACGGAATTATTTACGGAATCATTCATGGAATTATTTATGTTATCATTTTATGTGAATCAAGGTCACATAAAATGATAGAATTTAAAAATCGTTTTCTTCTATTTATAAGAATTAAGGTTGGCGGATCGGAATCCGGTTTGATCGGATATTAAACGGAAATTAAATTTTCCGGGTATTACAATATGCAATTGGTATTGATGGTTCAAATATTTGTGGATGTTGAGCTAAGTGTAAGAGGAATGTATCTACATAATTAACATATACAATAACCATACATAATTGACATATAGATAAGCATACAAGAAAAATATTTGTGGACCGATTTGGTATCAAAGTCCGTTCCGGTGCGTTTCAGAGCCGATTCAGCAATATCAAAGCCCACTCCGTAGTATCATGATACACTTTGGCGGTATCAGAGTCCACTTTGGCGGTATTAGAGTTCGCTTCGTCGGTATCAGAATCCACTCCGCCGTATCAGAGTTCGCTCCGCGGTATCATAGTTCACTCTGGCACGCTCCTAACTTCTTTTATTGCTTCTTTTTGTCCGCATCAAGGCTTAATCCTTAAATATGTTATTCCGCTCCATAATTCACCAAATTACCTACAATTGCTATAAAACTTTGTGTAGATCTTATTCTAACAATATAAGTGAATATAAGCACAATTGCTATGAATGTATGTCTATGCATGTAAAATTAAAAGAAAATCTATATAAATACATGCTTAAATATAGGTTATAATTCATGTCATCATTTCACTAGATTTAGCCTTTTTTTTCTTTTGTATTTGAATTGGCCATTTGTTTGATTTTACCTCAATTTTTTTTTTGAATTTTATCTTCTCTTTCCTTTGTCTTTTGTCAATGTAATGGGAAGCAATTGAGAATAATACAGCCAAAAGTTTCTTCCACCCTCATTTTAAATGAGTGATTTTACTAGCAATGCATCTCATTAGTTGACATTGAATTATTAAGGCACTCGTGATTTGCCATTGACAATTTAGAGAAACTAATCACAAAGGTAGGAGCAAGCACACCAAGGAGGATTGGTGGCAGTGGAATCAAGTTTGTAGAAGGTTTCAAGTGCCGACAGATGTCTTTTGTGACATCTATCCCAACAAGGATGATCAACAATATTTCTTTGGCAATGCACTTCCGCCCATGGATAGTCTTCCTCACAAGATGCCCCTTCTACCCAAATTTTTATATCTTCAAACCCTGTTTTATTTCAAACCAACCAACTACTTTCACTTTTCAAAATATCAAAATCCAACAAAAATAAAAGCATTTATAAATTGACGTTACCTGTTAGAATGAAAAGAGAGACAAAGCATAAACATGAAATCCTCATACTTTTACACATCATCTTCAACACAATACAAAAGTTGAAATATGCAATTGGTATTTATGGTTCAAATATTTTGTGGATTTTGAGCTAAGTGTAAGAGGAATGTATCTAAATAATTAACATATACAATAACCATACATAATTGACATATAGATAAGCATACAAGAAAAATATTTGTGGACCGATTTGGTATCAGAGTCCGTTCCGGCACGTATCAGAGCCCATTCAGCAGTATCAGAGCCCACTCCGTAGTATGATAAGTAAATGGCAATTTTTAGCAGCAAAGGGTCCTTATCCTTATTTAAAAATCACTAAACAAAAAAGAGGAATAAATGTTACACAATTAAATTACATGAAAACTAATGGTGCCCACGGTTTGGATCTAGTTTGATTTTTACAAATAAAGTTAAGATACTTGGTAATAAAAATTATAAATCTTCCTAAATATTCACTCATATTTTCGAAGAAAAGAAGATCTTGACAAATAAAATAAGATATTTTTATCAAATAAATAAAATTAGGTATGTTATCATTATCACAATAGACCAAAAAAAACTATATTAGGTAGCAAATAAAAACAATCCCGATGTATGTAAATATCGTGTATCATTAATTTTTTTTAAAAAGTTCTTTAGATATACTTTGATATTCAGTTTATATTTATATCATATGATCTTTATCAATAATTAAGATAGTTGACCATAATAATTCACAAATTTTCTAAAATTATCACCCGTATCTTTATGAAAAGTGACTCATATCAAACTTATTTTTATTTTTTGAAAAATAAATAACTTTTTACTTTTTAAACATTAAATAATCTTACTATATTATTTTTTAAATTGTACGGCACATCAATTATCTCATATAAAGTTAACTAATTATCACATTAAGGAGTTTATTATGGATGTATAGTGTAAGAGTAGATTAAGGTTTAAAATTTATATTATATAAGTGATTCAATAGCTTATGTAAGTTAAATGTTAATAATTATACTACTTTTTAGGTAAATTTATAGTAATTTTCACATTAGTATTGTTTTTTTTGTATCAATCAATAGAATGTATTAATTTTTTTCATAATACGATAGAAAATATTTATATTAAATATAATACACTAAAAAACTATAAGAAATGTATCATTGATTTTCACAAAATAATTATATTTTTATTTGTAAAATTTTTAAAAAAAGTCCCTACTAGTAAACAATTTTTTGATTGTAAAGAAATTTGATTTCAAACCTACAACACTCCAAACAATTTTTAATAGCAATCAGATTATGTCTTTTTAAATGAAAAGAGTCGATCCATGCGTGATGAACCGGTGAAGCGTCTAATTGAACACAAACTTAAAACTTAAAAGTTATTGCACATGCGTCCCATACAGACCGAGTAAGAGCAAAGACCAAAGTAAAAACTCATTTTAAATGAGTGGATATCTTATAGCAATGATGACATTGAATTACTAAGGCACTTGTGATTTGTCATTGACAATTTATCGAAACTAATCACAAAGGTATGAGCAACCACACCAAGGAGGATTGGTGCCAGTGGAATCAAGCTTGCAGAAGGCTTCAAGGGCCGACGGATGCCTTTTGTAACATTCATCCCAGCAAGGGTAATCAACAGTAGTTTCTTGGCAATTCACTTCCACCCATGGATAGTCTTCCTCACAAGATTTACCTTCTACCCGAATCTTCGTATGTCCAAACCCTGTTTAATTACAAAACATCCAACTACTTTCACTTTCACGTCATTCAAAACATCAAAATCCAACAAAAATAAAAGAATTTGTAAATTGAAGTTACCTGTCAAAATGAGAACACATACAAAGCATAAAAATAAAATCCTCATACTTTTACTTATTATCTTCAACACAATTGGAATGACAGCTACAAAACTGATGAAATTATGAGATATGCAATTGGTATTTATGGTTCAAATATTTGTCGTCATTTTCTTTTTCTCTTTTTCTTTATATTATTCATGTACAAGTGTAGGAGGAATGTATCGAAAAAAGATATATAATAACCATATGTAGAAGTCGAAATTTACTCAAATTACCAAAACGATTAAAGTATACACTTTCCCGATTGTCTCATATGTTACATTTTTTTTATCGGTCTATAATAATTAAAATATAAAATATACACTTTCCCAATCGTACAAAATAGCATATACAAACCCATGATTTGCAAACCTAAAAAGGCAAGCATATATTTTTTTAACTTCATGGGAGGCCAATCACTTGATACTTCAAAAATAAAATCAAGGTTTGGATTCATTTTAAGCTTACTTATAACACATTTATAACACATTTTGTCATGTACTTGAAAAATTAAATAAAAAAAGAAAATTAAATAATTCATATAAAAATATGTTATATTATTCATAATACTTAAGTTGCAAAGTTATACGGCCTTTATTACAGTCAAAGGGTGTAAATTTTATCAAATTATGGGAACATTTTATTTTGGCTATCAAATTATGGGAACATTTTATTTTGGCTGAGCCGAATCCATGAAAGAGGTGGTCATCAGAGGCGGTATGGAAGGGGTCAGGACCTCTGTTGATATTTTATAAAAATATGTTATATTATTCATAATACTTAAGTTGCTAAGTTGGTAGAAGGACCGAATGCATATTTGACCTGAACCCAAAGTGAGCGAACCCATTTGGTTCAGTGGACAAAATGGGTTATACCCCGTACAAGAAGAATAGAAGATATATCACTCTTTTTCATCATCACACTAACAAATTTACAAAGGTATTCTACTATCCTATCTAAGAAGATCTAACTCTACCATCAAGGAGAAAGAGTTGTACACTGTACACGGCATTTGCTTCTTTTCCTTTACACAAGAACGAACAAAAACCAGGAGGAACAAGATTCACTACCAAAGAATCGAACCTAAAAGACCCTTAATTGCTTCGATATTTAGGGTGAAAACATCATACCATTACAAGTTGAAGTCACTGATGAACCCAAGCGTGAATCTTCCATGCTCTCCAAGCTAGAGGAGGCATTAGCATCTTTCGGATGGTGTTTTCCGATAATTTTTGCATCCTGAGGGGCATTTTGTACTTTAAGTTCAGTGAGATCAGAGATCAGACCAGGCTTCTGTATCTTCCCTTTGCCAATGGTGATTTCACCAGTAAGCATCTTCACCACAGTAGACATTGATGGCCTCAGCTTTGGATTGTCTTGGGTGCATAGAAGAGCTATTTTTAAGAACTTGCAAGCCTGTTCGACGTCGAATAGCCCTTCCAAAGCATCGTCTATGAGCAAAACAAGCTCGTTGCGCTCGTAGTGTTCCCACGCCTGGAAGGCCGAGGTAATGGAAAATCAGAATCCAACAGATCATCACAAAGTTTGATAGTAGCAATCTACAACATGTTTTATAAGATTAGTTCGAAAAGGTTTTGCTTACCCGCTCAAGAATAAACCGTTCTCCGTATGGCAATCTTGAATTCGTGTTGTTCCGGCCAGTTAGTATTTCCGCAAGGAGAACGCCAAAGCTGTAAATGTCAGCTTTCCGTGTTAATCGTCCTCTGATTGCATATTCTGGAGCCAAATATCCACTGTAATAGTTCAATGAAATAAAAAGGACTTAAGTTGCATTACTTGACAAAAGCTACCAATCACTACAAAAGATGAACTTGTATATGTCTAAATAAAACTTACATTGTCCCTGCAACACGCGTGCTGATATGAGTGACATTGTCCGGGAATAGCTTTGCAAGGCCGAAATCTGAAATCTTTGGAGTAAGGTCACTGTCGAGTAGTATGTTGCTTGCCTTGATGTCTCTATGAATAATACGTGGATGTACTTCTTCATGGAGAAAGGAAAGGCCACGCGCTACCCCAATGCAAATGTTGGCCCTAGTTTTCCACGGAAACTTGATAATGTTGTTCTGATAGCAAGATCCTTAAAAAGAGTTGCAATACTGAAGTATTAGGCTATATAAAAGTTCAGGAAAACTATAATTGAAGGTTATGTTGAAAAACCTACTGCACATAAATACATGTAAGTTAGTAACAACTTACTGAGTAGAGTCTTTTCAAGACTGTTGTTCTCTAGATAATTGTAGACCAATATTCTGCGGTTCCCCTCAACACAACAGCCATACAGCTTAACAAGATTTTCATGTTGTATGCATGCAATCGCCTTTATTTCTGCAAGAAACTCGTTAACCCCTTGGTTTGATCCGGTAGATAGGACCTTTATAGCAGCAATCTTCCCATTTTTTAGTTTACCCTGAACAAAACAAAGTATCAAGGCAATCAGATGACTGGGATCATTAACGAGTACTCATAGAACAAGATGGCCGTTACCTTATAGACAGGCCCAAAACCACCCCGGCCAATCTTGTTCTCTGGACTGAAGTCATTTGTGGCAGCTCTCAATTCTTTGTATTTGTAGATTTTAACAATGTTTTCAATGCCTAAAACCTCTGTCAAAGGATTTTCTTGTCAAAGATTGCTTTTCTCAATAAACAAAAATTCAGAAACATATCTAATTCTATATGTTTTGAAGAAGTTCAAAAAGTTACCTTGATCAGTTTCAGATTCAACCTTCCTACCAAAAATGCGAGGGAAACAAGGCATAGCTGTTGAGTGAGAAATCAACAATACTTAACTTGAGCTTTGACAAACTCACAGGAAAAACCAAAACCAAGACCTGCAAAACTGGAACCATTCGAAACAAAACAAGTACTTAGAACAGTATAACAATTCATTGACAGTAACATGATCAATTTCAACAACCACAAGGATTTATGCTTTATTCAATTGACTAATTGAGCATCAACAATTAGGACACGCTCACAGACAGACACGCAAATGGAAGTACAATCAAACAAGGGATGATTTTTGGGGAAACACCAATTCAAAGTCAATTAAAATCATAAATTGGGACTTAAAACAAGCTAAGAAACATGTAATTGAACACCTGATGCAGTGATTTTCGCAAGAATACATACAAATTGAGAGAAACCCAGATGAGAAAAAGTACGAACCTCAATATATTGTGCTCAGTCGCCAACAAACCGCAGAAGCAAAACCCAGAGGGAGAGAGAGAGTTCAGGTGAAAGAGGGCGCTTTTATATTATATGAGGAGCAGGCAAAAACAAAATAACCTAGGAATGATCGCGAATTCGCGATTAATCGGGTAGTGTGTGAATAGGCAAAGGGATTGTCTGTGGATAGTCAATGGAAGCAAAGAGAGGAAGCCACAGTTGACTCGAGAAAAACAAGTATAAAAACCATGTGGCGATTAATAAAGGTATAGTAATATGATAAATATATTATTCAAACTTGAAAGGTTATTTAAAGGAGATGAATGAAAGAACAGAGGGAATGCTTTCAAAATTGGATATCGTGAAAAGGTGAAATTATACGAAGAATATGGAGTAGTTGAGCTTCTCAAGCTTTTCGTCTTGCTTGCAATTTCAACTGCAAAAGGCCCCACGTAAAGGTGACGAAGAAGCCACGAAGGCGAAGGTGAAGCTTCATCTCACAAAAGACGTAACAGAGAAAATATATTTTCGATTTTATTTTTTGTTTGATAAATTAAAGTGGTTTGATACACTAAACGACACACTCTAATGGATCGAAAAACCGATCAAATTGATAAGGATTAACCATCGTGAGGAGAACAAAACATAAGAAGGAAAAAACATCAACAGGAAACATCGAACACAAACGAGCCGATTAAGAAGGAGCACCAAAAGAAGCGCTAGACAAATCGAGAACAAATTGTAGAAGCAGGAGGATTTGAACTCGACTAACACTTAAGGAGTCTAGCACCACAACCACTAAACCACTATTGTTGGTTTTTTTAGCACACACTTTGAGGGTGTGTTTGGTAAGAGATGAAGGCTTTTTAAAAGATTAATCTAGACTAGGATTATAAAAATTATTTTCCAATAACTTGGGTACAATGGGCTATTTTGTTGAAATTATAAGACATTATTTTCACTCGTATCATTCATTTTAATAATCCCTTTACAACCTTCGTCACTCACCAAACACACTCTAAAATATAATCCCTTCAATCTAAATATAATCCCTTCAATCTATATACACCAATAAAGCAATATACATTGACGCTGATGTGGCGCGCTTTGGAGACAACTACTAAAGCAGTATACATTGACGCTGGCGTGGTGCGCAATGGAGGCAGTATTTCAACAATAGAGCCCTCACAATTAACGTCAATAAAATCTTTTATTTTTAAATTCAATAAAAAAAACTTAGATGATCATGTGATAAAAAATTTTGTTGTTAATAAATTTTTTTTATTAAATTTAATTTTTTAAATCCAATAAAAAAATGTCAGCTTGTATCTCACCTAAAATTTTAACTATCAACATCTATAATATTTTTTTACAAATTTTTTTGGTTTTTTATTAAACATTTTTTTTTCTATACAAAAAGCATCACATAACATGTAAAACATATGAATGTTGTTTTTTTTCTATTCAAAATGTGACCAAACAACAAATATCACATAACATGTAAAATAATTTCTAACGTAATAAATTATCAAACATTTTTTATAAACACAATTGCCATATAACCCGTGCAGGGCACGGGTATTAAAACTAGTCTATATACTAAAGCAGTCCGTGAACTTACACATGGCACAGTCTGATAAATCCACATCAATAAATTAACACGTGTCAATTTTTTGTTGATTTCGGTCCCACCATGTTTAATCAAATTATTTTAAATATTTAATTTATGAATTATTTTAAATATTTTACTAACTAATAATTGTTTTATTCTCTCATAATTGATTTTTAATAATTTGTAGCTTAAAAATCGAAATAGTTAAGATTTACAATCTAATTTTAAAAATATTAATATTTTGTCAACTGATATTTTTTAATTTATAATTGAACTTTATACTTTCTTAAACTTATAAACTTTATTTTAAATTTAATTTTGTTTTGTATACTTATATTTTTCAATTGAACTGATAAAATTTATTTTTTTATATAAAATTTTAAAGATCTTAATATATTTTTTTATATTTTTAATTTTCAATTGAACTTCATTTTTCTCTAAAATTATAAACTATTTTTTTCTAAAAATTTTTTTTAAACATCAACAAAAATATTTCTTATTTTTTTAGAATAAACTTTTTTTATAAATAAAAGAATTCGTATTTTTAGAATAAGTGTTTTTTTCATTTTGGATTTTGGTGTTTGGTGTTTGGTTGGAGTGGAGGGAAGCATGCATGTATTGATTTGACGGGGGTCTCACCACTTGTGGGATTAGGGAACGGACCTTTTGTTGTGGGTCAGGCAGCTTGTAGAGCGGCATCAGCTAAGGTGGCCAAGCATGGAAGGGCGTGTGTTGAAAACCAACACGTTTTTCTTCCATTTGCTTTTGACACGTTTGGATTTTTTGCACCCCATGCTGTTGATATTCTCAAGAGGGTGCAAAGAGTTATGCATAGTAATATTATGTCCTCTAGATTTGTAGATGTTGTTTTTAAAAGGTTAGGTTTTGCCATCCAAAAAGGGGTAGCGGCGCAACTTGTTGCTCGCTTACCTTCTTCTTCTATGTAAATAGGAATTCCGTATAAATAAGACAAGGGTAATTTTATTATTTTTTGAAAAAAATTTCAGATATTTTTAAAATAATTTGTATAAAAACTCATAATTTCATATTAAAAAAGATATGGAAAAAATCGAATTTTTTTTCCTAAAAACGTTAAATTCAATTTTTTTTTTTTTCTAAAAAAACTATCGGCTTTTTAAAAATAAATCAAATATTTTTTTAAAATTTTTTTGTCATTTACACAAAAGAATTTAAAAAATAAAAAAAATGTTTCAAATTTTTTTTATATTAAAAATAATTTACTTAATTTATGACTTTTTACTTATTAATTTATTTTTTAGAAAAAAAATAATACAAAAAGTATTTAAAAAATCAGAAAAAAAAAACTCCTGAAATAGTATGTATCATTTTCTATAATTTTTAAATTTTGTATTATTTTTAATAAAAAAAGTATTTAAATTTAACTATTTGATATTGTAAATTTTGACTTAGACATGCTACTTATCTTATGTAAGGGTAGTGTAAGGGAGCCAACAACAGTTGTTGCTTTTTGTCTATGTTTTTACCGTGTTCTTTCATGACCGAAGATCGATTCGAGCAAATTCCAAGCAAAGAATCCGATTTTTGCTTGAACGGAGAACGAGACAACATGCAACGACCAAGACACCTCCCCTTACCTTCCTGACTTTGTTTTCCAGTGAGTTACGTTGCTAGATCCAAGAAAGGATGAGAAAGAGCCATTAGGGAATAGATATGATATTGCATCCTTGTTTTAAACGTCACCCAATAGTAGGATGGGAAACCAAGGTTTGCTTTGAGGTGCCGAGATTCAAGTCTTTCATCAAGAGATGGAGCTAGCGGTGGTCGATTTTGTGACTATTTGATTTTATTTACGATGTTGGGATGGAAGAGGGTGTCCTACAATGGAAAGATATCATGCGGTTCATGCCTATAGAAATAATAGAAGATGTTTGTTGAAATTGGGATTTTTTGATCTTTGTTCACAGAGTAGTAGAAGTTTTTCTTGATGTTTACGGGATTTCCCATCTCTATTAATAGAGTAGTAGAAGCTCTTGTTGATGTTTATGAAGGTTTTCCACGGTGGATAGGGTATTTCCCTTCTTTCCAAAAAGAATGTTTAGCTCAACGCATCTCGTAATACTTCAGTTTTTATTTTAATATCGTTTACACAAGTCAAATGCCCCAAATTTTTTGCGCTTTACTCTATTTAAAAATATCATAAATTAATCTAAACAGTATATTAGCATCTCATCTTTAATTGGATCATCATTTGGCATTGATATCCCATGCCTCTAATTGTAATAGTCGAGATCTTTGTTGTCACAGCTAAAGTCATCCGCCATCTTCCTGCAAGCAAACCCATGTTCATATAAGAACTTATTAGACAAAAGTGAAAAAAAAAATAATCTAAACTATTTACCATTGTCCAAAAATAATTCAGTCTCTAGTGTTACCTGTTTATACAAAATTAACCTACACTATATAGTATACTAACATAACAAAAAGATAAAGACTTTGGATCCACCATTGTTTCAATGCCCAGTCAGATTCAATAGAAGTTGAATTGCAGCTTTAAATTTCATTATAGTCACTCTCTTATTCAATATGCACAAAGTGTTTTAAGTTTCTAAACCATATGGCTAGGCTCCTTCTAGTTAAAAGGTAGAATCATGCTTCACAAAACTCACAATATACCACTTAAATACCATTTCAGATTGTTTTTCGAAGGCAATATGAAGGTTGTTACTGAACAGATTCCAGCATATATAATCATGCCCAAAACTTATGTCAAGCAAAGAAGATTCTCACAAGAAGGGAGGCAATGACAAATCATATAAATAGAACAAGTTTTACATGAAGAATAGAATGACAATACTAAAAAAAACCTGTGTTAGTTAGCCATGGAAAGTGAATTGCATAGCACAAACACAACAACATATCATATCATATAGATAGAACAAGTTTTACATCGAGCAAAACAATATCATAATTGAAATCCAAACTTGATAAAATCTCAAAAATGATGATATGTGCGTCATTAATGCCTGATGATGGAGAGAAAGGACAAATAGATAATCATAAAAGATACCAAAACCCTAATCTTGGAAGTCAATTAGATTCTAACAAAAATGAAGGTCATTTGAACAAAATAAAAAAGAAGCACAAGGAAAACATACCAAAAACCTAATCATGGAAAAACGATCAAGGGAAACGAACAAGATATACCTGGTAAAGCTCGAAGCAACAACGATAAGAGTTCGAAGCAACGGTGGTGGCCTCCAAGGAAGATGAGCTCGTCGGAAAGGCTAGATGAATAGGGAGAATAAATCTCCAAACATCATCCATATATCATTTTTAGGTGAGAGAAGATATAAGGTATACCCGTTCAACTCGTAAATATAGTGAAAGTAGGGACAAAGACAATATTTTTGTTTTCAAAAACACTACCCAAAAACCGAAACCCACCTTCTCTCTAGTGTTTTATACACACTCACAAAAAATCATTATCACTAATCTCGCCAATAGGGGTGTTATACGAGCCGAACCTTAGCATGCTCAAGCTCGGCTCGTTTATAAATGAGACAAGCCCGAGACGAGCTTTTGACGAGCCGAGCCCGAGTAGCTCATCTAAAATAATGCTCATATAGTGTTATTTTACCCGAACGAGCCGAGCTTTACCCGTACGAGCCGAGCCCGAGCCAAATTTTTGACGAGCCGAATGCGAGCCTTGAGAAACTTGTCTCATATATCAGTCCTACTCGCCAAACAAATATAAAACACTACAAAATACTAGCGTTTAGTGTATAGCTTATACCCCTTGATTTAAGTCACCTTTGAAATGTAGTAGTTGTACTTTTTGGGACGAACGTGGGCCAGTGAGGCCCATTGTGTTTGGGCCTTTGAAGCCCAATAATTGTTCAAAGGTTGGCTCTGAAGACTGACATCAACCCATGTGCATATCTGCTAAAGAAGATAAGCCTGCATTTTACGAGTGGACCCTCAAATGTTTGAGCTCGAAAGGGGAAGCTTTCCTTTGGTGGTCCATCAACCTCAAATCATCCTTTTTCCCTCAAAGACTTTAAATTTTAGATAAAAATATTATCTATATTGTACGAATATTGAGTTTAAATATGACATATCTAGATTTCAATGTCCAATATTAACATGACTGGTACAATTATTTTTACCTAATTTCAAAGCCTTAGATCTTCAAACTTTTAAATTTTAAACCATGCAATTCATAACTGATAATCTGGAAGTAGTTACATAAACAAGTCACATGGGATATCCTCTTATTTTTTGTCCAATAAAAAAAGGAAACAATATTCATAGGAAATTAAAAAAAAAAGCAAATATTAATGCAAGATGCATGAGAATTTTTTATAACACAAAACCCTGGATACGAATTTACTAACAAAAATAATGCAAATGCATAAATCTTCAAGGGCCCGTTTGGTTCCAACTCCGAAAATGGAAACGGAATGAAAACGAATTTAGTCATATGTATATCCATATTCATGAAATTTTATGAAATCATTCTCATGGTTTAATGAAAAATGCATTTGCTTCCTCACATTTTGTTACCCTATAGGGTATTAAAAGTAATCAAACTCTCGTCCAATTACTACAAACCACAAAAAATGATTCCAAAAATTTTAATGAACATACGTATTGACTAGATTTGTTTCCATTCCGTTTCCGACTGCAGAGTTAAAACCAAACGGGACCTAAAAGTATACCGTTCATTATTATTTGATTGTGTGGCTGTAACTCGATCAGCGTTGATTGTTGATTTTTTCTTCAGGAAAAACTTTTTTTTGGTGGTTCTTTTGTTAAAACTATTTAATCTTACATATATACTTATAATGTTATCTTATATTGTGAATGTGTAGTTAGTTAAAATACAGATATTTTTAACATGTAATATCAAATTTTAGAAATAAAAATATAAAATATCAAAATTTTATGCTTTTTTATATTTATAAAACTATTGTTCAACAAACGTTCAATATATGAAATAAATTTAGTCAATACGATATATTAGAATCACATAAAAATATGATTTTATAGTTACAAATAGAAAACCGCAACTATGGTCTGCATTTTTTTTGGTATATATAAAAGTTATTATTTCTAAACTTGTGCCTTAAATTCTGAATTGTTTGTAAAAATAACTTTTTTTTTAGTATATATGAAAATAACTTTAATCAAATTAAAATCATTTTCATGTCATATATTTATTCAATATTATTGATTTATATCTTCAATAAATGAATGGTGTGTAAAATATTTAAATGCCACAGAAAGAGTATTCATAAAATATTTAACTATCCCATCTATACGAAATATATAAATGCGACAAAAATATTAGATATTTAGTTATTATTTTAAAAATTATTTCACTATCACATTTAATTGATAGTTAAAAACCGAATCCAAGTCACGATATATGGGAGGGAGTTGGGAACTTAACATGACACAAATATTTATAAGCAATAATAATAAAATGTGACTATTGGATATACGGTATTGATGGGAAAAATACGGATAGCAGCACTTGGACGTATTAATAGATGTCGCGGTCTAACTCGTTGGTTAAACGTAAACAAAGGCCGGTAGGCCCCACAAGGCTCCTATATAAACCCCTCTCCAACTGTCTAACCCCATTTCTAGGGTACGCTCCCACACCCCTTTCCTTCTTCCTCTCTGTCTCGTTCTTTGAGCACATTCTCCCCAATCCACCCCCCAACTCGAGATTCGATCTCCATTGAAACAATCTAAGCTCTTCTCAATCTTTGCATGACCTCCACAAATGGCTTCCGCCTGCGTTAAAAACATGCCGGAAACTTTCCTCGACTGTGCTCCGGTCACTTTTCCGGCCTATGGATGGCTTAGCCCGAGGACCAGTGTGCCGGAGATATCAGATCCGTTCAAGGACGTTGGAGATTTCGAGTTCCGGCTTGATGATCCTGTCACGATGCTCTCCGCTGACGAGCTCTTCTCTGGAGGCAAGCTCGTGCCTCTACATCTCACGTCGGCTCGCTCTGTTCCGACGACTGAGGTTTCACCGGAAGAAGACGAAGAAGAACCTGTGAAGTTGCCAGAGGTGAAGAAATCTGATCCAGTTGAGAGCTTAACCTCTGATCCGTATTTAGTCTCTCCAAAGGCTCCGAGGTGTTCAAGCCATTGGAGGGAGCTTCTAGGGTTGAGGAAACTTCACCAAAAGGCCACTTTAATGCCAAATACTACGACCTCATCTTCCTCCTCAAACACCGGTAAATCAGCGATTCGGCAATTTCTCCAAAGAAACTCCAAATCGATTCCGACGTCCGAATCTTCTCTTAACGTCCCTCTGCTAAAAGACTCTGATTCCGACACTCTCTCGTTTTCTTCCTCTCGTCACTCCATATCCTCTTCCTCATGCTCCAGCCACGACTACGACGATCTCCCTCGTCTCTCACTCGACGCCGACCTCAAATCCTACCGTCCGAGAGTCAGAATGATGAAACCAAGGATGGTTCCAGTTTCAGAGTCGGAGAATCCCAAGCCATTGATCGATCATCCATCAGCCCCAGCCGCAACAATCAATCGAGCAGGACGAAGCACAATGCGCCGAGGAAACCAAGATCCAACAGCTCCAAGAGGTCTCTCAGTGGACAGCCCAAGGTTAAGCTCTTCCGGGAAGATACTATTCTACGGACTAGAAAGAAGCTCAAGCAGTCCAAGCACTTTCAACGGCGGACCAAGGTACAAAAACAGAGGAATGGAGAGATCCTACTCAGCTAACGTCCGAGTCACCCCAGTTCTCAACGTTCCACTTTGCAAGTCCGGTGTATTTGGACTATTCTCCTCCCAATCCAGCCAGAAGAAAGATGGCAGTAATGGCAACAGTACTGGATCCAGCAAAACCCACCACCACCACAACAACTCCACTGGTAATTCCACGAGGTCAAGAAGGGAGAGTAACTAGAAAGGGTAAAATGGAGATTCTAACATGATTATTGTTATTGTTTGTTGAGTAATACCCAGAGGAGTTTTGGGGTGATCAAATGGTAAATGAAGGTGGTTGTAGACTTTAGCTAATGTAATTTGTCTCTGTTTTTTTGCCTCTTTTCCTTTGATGTGGTCTAGGGGTTGGATCTTGCAAAAGTTTTTGCTTCTTGCTTTCTATGGAGGAAGTCAGAGGCTGCAGGCTAGTATTATTATGACAAATGATGCTAACTCCAATGGATTATCCTGTCAATGAATTATATAAAATTGCGACGTTTGATTTCATTGTTGGATGTGTATTCTGTCTGGATTTGAGAGCAGCGTGGGAATGACGCGTAATGTAGGGAGAGTGGGTATTGAGGTGATTTGGAGAGGAGAAAGGGACGTGAGATGGGGGAGGTAAGTGCGAGGAAGCAAGACGCTGCAAGGATAGGGTGGCATGCTGCAGCTGAGGAGTGAGGAGAGAGCTTCTTTAAATCTCATCTCTGTCGTTTCTGAGAATATATTTTAATTTAAGATTTATGATTAGTGGAAACAGTTAATTTGTTGTGGGAAATGGTTTTAAATTATGAGGGGGTTTAATTGGAATTTGGCGTATAGTATGGAGTTTTGATTTCTTTTTATTTTGGGGAAATGATGCTAAAGATTCTTGTATCAGAGGCGCCAGCTCTCATCGGTTTAATTGGTATTTGGCGTATACATTATGCTATTATAACTTGGGGGATAGTTAATTTCTATTAATCCTATATTCCTATGAGCCATGATTAATCCAGATAAGTTTGGAATTAAACTAATTATTGGGTGTGTACATTCAAACCCAATAACTTAAGGCCGTTTTTTTTTTTTTTTTGGAAGTAAAATTTGGACGAACTTGATAAAACGTATAAAAAAATCTTTTAGAACAAAGGTGACAATCATAGATCATTGATCAATTAGGATTCAATTTGTAAACCAAAAAGAAACGCTAGACTCGGATTAAAAAAATCACTTACCATTAATAAAGTCCTTCAAATGAAGATATTTTGGAAATTCTTACTGAACCAGAAAATATTTGGGTAAAAATTATTAACGAAAAATTTCTGAGAAACATAAATATATTGCAATATCATCTTAAAGGATCAACATCATGACAATGGAAAATCTTATTAAACTCAAACTCGATTTTAAAAATGGAATTATTTGACAATTTGGTAATGGAAAAACTATCAACTTTTGGCAAGATAATTGGGTCACAATAACTCCCTAATCAAATTAGTACAAAACACCAATACGAACAATACTCAAATTAAAGTCAGTCACTTCATCAAATCAAACGTATGAGACACCACCAAAATTGAAAATGAGTTACAAAATATTATTAGCCCAACAATTAGGAAAAAAAAATTATGGAAACAATAATCCCAACAAACGAAATACAAGACAAATTATACTGGAGAAGCCGTTCGAATGGCTGGTTCTCCAAAAAATCACCTTCTGAAATGATCGAAAAGGAGTTTGGATGGCTCCTTGAATATTCATGCGATTGGATATGGAAATTAGACACTCAACCAAAAATTAAAAACTTCATATGAAAAATCTCAAGAAATAGTCTCCCATCCTAAGCAAAACTTAACGAAAGAAGAATCGCAGTGCCTTTAGATTGTGAATTTTGTAATCACCAACTCGAGGATCTTGTATATCTTCTTATTGATTGCCCCCACAGTAAAAATGTGATTGCGAGAATTGACAGATCCATTTTAACCAGCCTCAATACCATTAGTACGGAAAATAAAAAAAGTCCATGAAATTTTACTAGAGATAAAAAACAAGATCGGTATTAATAACTTTACTCGTCTTTCAACTATATGGTGAAGTATCTGGTTCTTCAAGAACAAGACAATATTTAATAACGATACTATTGGTTCGGAGCATGATGTCGTAAACTTCATCAAGAACCAATTGCATAATTGGAAAACCCATATTACGGATGAGGACGACTACGACTTTAAACACACTCCAAAAAACAACAAATCCATTACAAGGAAGAAAAATAACATCAAATGGGACAAACCAAAACCTGAATTTCATAAACTCAATTTTGATTGGTCAAAACTCGATTCAAGTATAACGTCTATCTGTTATGTTATTCGAAATCATAACGGCAACGTTATTAGTTTGGATGCTAGAAAAAACAACTTTAACTCGGTAATTAAAGCTGAAGCCTTCGCTTTAAAAGTTGGACTACAAGAAGTTAAAAGGCTAAATATAAAAAAGATCGACATTGAGGGTGATAACTTATGTTTTATCAAGGCACTCCAAGGACTTTGGAGTTGTCCTTGGGAGATCGAGATGATCGTATTCGACTCCAGATTGGATCTTCGCTTCTTGGAGGAAATCCAGGTTAGACATGTGTTTAGAGAAATCAACTGTGTTGCTGACCGATTGACCCATTTGGGAATCTCGAACCCCAACACACCTTTTCTGACGATCCCGAACTTTGTGTTCTCATCCGCAATGATGCTTTAGGATGTACTACCTCGAGAAGATAGTCTTTCCTAACCTCTTTCCTTTTTTCCAAAAAAAAATAAAAATAAAAATCCACAACTTATAAAGAGTCATGTAAGGGAGATTAACTCTTCTTAAATCGTTTAATTTGATAGAAGTCCTCCTAAAAATAAATTATATGCAACCAGGATCTACCGATCGGCAAACTCGTCCCCAACCTTCGACACACTTGCCGAGCACGTGACCACTTTCAATAGCGAAGATATTCATGTCATCTCCATGAGGTCGGCCGACTGGACCTCACCAATCGGCCAACCGGTCCCACAACACTTCATCTTTGATGATTATTTTCTATCTTTGATGCCTTTTATTTTAGGTTATCGTCTTGACTATCCATTTGGACGATTAATCTTTTAGCTAGTTCTTTATGATAATTCTATTTGTTCTTTAGTGGATTTAATATGTTAAATCCACTAGTTTTTCATTCAATACGTTTTTCATTCAATACGTTTTGATTCGAATGTTTCGTAGACGGTTTAAAGCTATAACGTCAATCAACCGATAACCCTACACTGATCGGTGAACTGGTCTTTTCCTCTTCAATTAATAAATCTTTGAATTTCAGTTAAGATATGTCTTGCTAATTTTAGTTGTTCTATGGTATGAAGTACCCGATTGTATTGATCTATGATGTTGATCACTTGATCATGATCTATATTCCAATGTTTATCTTTGAGAGTTATTGTTGTTTTGAGTTGTCCATTGCAAAATGCGAGAGTTGAGCAAATATTGTCTTATTACTATTTGTTCTTCCACGTGTTGATGACAAAATGAAAGAGCCGAGCAAAAATGTCTCTCACGTAACATAATTTACATTCTACTGTGAATTTCTTATTATCAATTCAAATTACATAAGTATGTTGTAGTGATCAGGATTTTGAAATTTTTTTTATTAATTTTTGATACGTCTAAAACTTTGTTACTTGTGAAGTTAGTAATTTTGAATCAAGCAATGAACAATTGTTTCCTCTTCCTTATTGATACCCTAATTTTCTCGATAACGGCCAACCAAAATTTTTCATTGTCTTTGTGATTTTTGGTCTCATTTTTTATTTTCTCTTGTTCGTGTCATCGATCAGCTAACTAGTCGTAATCGATCGGCCGACCAGTTACGACTCGTGCGTAGCACGGTTTCATCGACTACTTAAAGTAAGAAATTGAGAAGTATTTAGTGTTTTAGGAATCTTATATAAATATTGAGTACAAAATATCTAAATACATAATATATGAGTTGTTCAGGTTTGAACCAAATTTTGGGTGATGAATTCCCGTTCAGGTAGAGATTTTCTATTAGAAGTTAGATTATATAATAATATCTAAGATTTAACAGATTAATATGGTAATTGTATATTATATTAATTTTATTATTTATTTACTAAGTAAGTAAATCATTAATGATATATATGATCGTTACTTATAAGAAAATATAATATTTTGAAAAAGCAATTAAGAGTGAACATACGAACAAAACACATTAGTTAGAGACGGCGTGAGACACGAGTGGTCTCGGCGATAATATTTGCACGATTATGTGCAAGACTATGTGCGTGATTGAGATTTTGTGTACCATATATGCACGACTATGTGCATTAACATTAGATGATATGTGCACAAGTACTAAACTCAAGACGTACACGTTTCTTGAATCGAATGATTAGTTAAGAACGTGCAACACTCTTGTTGCTATAACGATGGTGAAGGAAGACGATAGAATATATTCTGGTGAAATGGGGGAGTAGGCCCAAGTTAAAAATATGTGCAAACTAGGCCCCTCTAAATTTAAAAAAAAAATTAAAATAACAAGAGAATATTAAGGAAATAAGACAATCGTTCTTTCTCCATTTAATAAGCAATTAATTGTTGTAAAACGAGTAGTAAATATCTCCATAATTCGTTAATCAAGGGGAAGAATCTGTTACTTTCATCGTCTGATTGTTCTTCCTCTCGGATCTTGTTAGAACATACGCTCAACAAACACAGTTTAAACGCCATCTCTTCGACTTCTAACAAACGACTACTCATCCTTGTGTACATCTTTGTGTTCATCCTTTCTCGAATTTTCGTTACAAACGGCTGTTCATCCCCCTTGCGTTCATCCATGGCGATAATATTGAATCAATTCTAGTAAGATTATGTCGATAGAGATATTGGTTTTGAAAAATATGTATTGTAAACCGCTTATACTTTTCTCTCCTATTTTACAGATTCGTAGTACATAATTGTATTCAAAAGATTCAGTTTGTGTATCCGGTATGTATCATATGTTACACGTGTTTTCAATATGTTGAATTGTTACAAAATATGTACGGCATTACTTTCAACATCTTCGAGACATGTTGTATGTTGAAATATGTACATAACGAGAAGTTGTGAACGAAAATGAACATTGTGTATCTACGTCATGTATTACTTGTGTTTGTGTAGCACATGTACATTTGTGTATGCATTATGTATTACTTGTGTTTGTGTAGCACATGTGTATCTTGTTGGTTTGGGTAATTGTGTATTTACGTCATGCACATTTGTGTATGCATAATGTATTACTTGTATTTGTGTATCACGTGAGTTTTGATTTGTGTATCGGTTGGTTTGTTTACCTGTGTACTTATAATATGTACATTTGTATATGAATTATGTATTAATTGTTCTTGTGTATCACATTATTATTTCCTTGTGTATCGGTTGGTTTGTGTACTGTACATGTGCCATTAATGGCATCTGTGTGAAATCAACGAAGAGAGCATACCTAAAAATGACGATTGATGACAAACGAACGGAAATTTCGAGAAGTCGATGGTTGCAATTGGTAACTGAGTATACTTGTTGAAGACGAATGTTGAAGCCTCGTTTGAAGTTGGATGTTAATGATGAAGAATGGGTTGAAGAATACACCTCCAGAAGAATGACAATGAAGATCTTGTTTTCGAATGCAATATGGAATTTTGGTTGTGAGTATTGTTTCCGTTAAAAGAGCGATAATGGCGGACAAAAGGATTCTCAAATCTCAAACTTACGGTTACCAAATTTTGGCAAACGTTTTCTTTATTTTTAGCATATATAATATATTCAAATAATTAATTATTTTTTTAATTATCGTAATGCCTAATAAAGACGCTCTTTATATTTAATTACTTTTTTTAAAAAAATTTAAACACTAGGGTCCTAATTAGTTTTCTAGAAAAAAAAAAAATTGTCTTAGTAGCTTAATCTTCTCTTATTTTTTTATTTAATAAGGGACATTTATTTTATTAATATGACGTCTTTTAGAGGTTCACATTTCTCCCCATAAAAATGGTTCTCCGCCATCTGACTATATATGTACAGCAAAATTTTCATATTTTAAAAACTATCCGTTAAAAATGAGCTAGTAGTACAAGAATCTATCGATCTCTTTGAACCGAACATATTCCTAATATTTATAATCACATGCTTAATTAGTGTTTGTGAATAAACAAATCCCTGGAGAGTCCAGATATATACACTACCGTCCGCATGGGGAGCAAGCCTCTTTCATAATCAGAAATCTCACAAGATTATGTATATATAAGATAGGGTGTTGACAAGCTGGCATTATGGGCAAGCTGCGATGAAGAAGAAGCAAATGCTTGGCCAGCATTACCAATACGTGGCTTTATTATCCAACAATTATAGGTGGGTTAAAAGTCACTTTCAAGATTGGCTTCCACTAATGCAAGTAATGTTTACTATTTGGTTGCATTGCATGTGTCTTTGCTACCAAAAAGCCATGCAAAAACAGCTTATTAACCCACCATCTTTCCCGATAAGGACAACTTAAGCTTGCTTTGTTAGTTACAACTAATAAGGTAACATTTGGTCGGGACTTATGCTTCACGTATTCAAACTTTTTATTAATGATATACTTACTATTCATGTGTCTAACGTAAATTTCAACCACAACCTACTATTGGACAACATACGAGGTAATCGAGGACGACACATCGCACATTGTTGGAGATAATAAGTTCTCACGTCGAAAGATGGGGACATTCACTATAAGGTCGGTGGCTACTCCTCATATTGCTAATTGGTTTTAGGATGAAACATCGCCGGGTTTATGTGATAAGTTTGGGCCTAATGCGCATGTGCGCTCGTATGCATACGACCCCGCTCTACCCATCAAAAGATGGGGACATTTTAAACTTAGTATATATAAGGTCGGTGGCTACTCCTCCTATTTGCCAATAGGTTTTAGGATAGAACTCGTCGGGTTTATGTGCTGGGTTTGGGCCTAATGCGCATGTGCGCTTGTATGCACACGACCCCCACTCCCCGCTCTACCGGTCCGTCTGTATCGGACATGAAAGCCCAACACATAAACCCGGTGAGGTTTCATCCTAAAACCAATTGACAATAGGAGGAGTAGCCCACGAACCTTATGTACTTGGCTCGGAATGTCTTCATCTTTCAGTGTGGAAACTTATTATTTCCAACACACATGAGCCATTTTCGTTTCATTTTATTTTCTTATTTGTATTCCGTTGTTATTTCACTTATCTAATCGAACGGACACTTAATGTAATTGTTATGGACACTTCAAATGGAACCCTACTTATGGTTTGTCTTTGCTTTATACTAATGTAGAACTAATAGGGTGATTAGACAAGAAACTAAGTAATTCAAACTATTTTTTTAAAAATAAAATAATATTTTTTGATATTTTTTATACTAATCATATCTATTTAATTATAGAACTAGTTTTAATGATTTGATAATGTATGCACATGCATAGAAAATCTATCTTTAAAAAGTAAGTAGGATATTGTGTTCTAAAACCTTTATACCATCATCATTATAAATAATATAATTGAAAAAATAAAGTTATTAAAATTAGGCTATCAAATCACTGGATCTACTAATTACATATTTTTGAAAAAAATTGTACATATAGAAAATATTATATAAAATCACCAATATTTGTGCTTAATTGTTACAAGATTATTTATTCCACAAGAATTATAAAGAAAATAGCAAGTGATTCTTTAAGTTAAACTAAGAATTTTGTATTTTATAAGCATAATTTATTTAACATAATAATAAGTTACAATATCATAACCTACCCATTCTTTTTTTGGTAGGAAGGAGAGGCAGTGGTCTCCGACGCATCTATCCGCGCTTATTATATATGAAAAAATGGACTAAGTAGTGATCATGCGGGATAGTCCGACCTCTTACATCACAATGTAAAAGATCCATTATAGCCTCGGGAGGGTCACAAAATACACTTAATCCGACAGGAAAATCAAAAGCAATAGAAGTAAGGAATTCCGCAACATTATTCGCCTCGCAGAAGACATGACGGAAATGTATATCCCAATTCCTTCTAAGATAGTATTGACACTTAGTGACCAGACTTGTAAGAGGGTGGCATCTAGGTAATGTCTTTCCCAAAAGTGTGATAGCCAACTTTTCCAGAATCAGAGTTCGAATACCACTCTCCCAAGCAATCAATAATCCGTAGTATATACCCCATAATTACGTCATGGGAACGGTACATATACCAAGATTCACAATGTAACCTTCATGCCACTCTCCTACATTATTCCTCATGACTCCATCCGTTGTAGCATCCCATCACTTTTGACCGCTCCATCCAAGTTAATCTTCATCACCTCTGCAGGTGGGGCTTCCCATCTGATATGCACCATCCCCTGTTGCCATTTCTTCCGTGGTTGCTATTCTTGCTCAAGCTTTCGCATACTAGATGGCTTTCGCACAATCTTCATAAATTTGACAACTCATAATCCAGATAAGTTTATCTTTAAAAAAGGACTCTTAGAGACCTAGCTTATGAAAACTGATAATTTATTTTATTTTACTTCCCTAAACTACGTGGAGTAAACTTACATAAATTAACATAGGTTGCATTGGTGAAATATTTCAAGAAGGATTCTCTTTGTAGCATTCAAACAAGAAAGGCATGTGAGTCCAACGTACGTTATCAACAGAACAAAAACTTTCGTCGAACACTCATATTATAATGTTGAATAGCAATATGGGCGAGGAAAAGATACGTAATGGTATTGTACTTTATGAATGTTAAACAAATGACAATAGTCTAAGATTCGTATAATTAGAGAGATAAATAAATTGGTCGACCCTAGGCTCTAGGTTAGTTGAACGATATGATATAACGTTTGTTTTAGTTAATATATGGAGTAATGTATTAGAAACCCTAGCTAGGCTGTAGTGGAAGTACGTACGTAGCTGTACATAGTAAAGCACAATCCAAATTGGTCCCCTTATTTGAATGATCGAAGATGAACACAGAGGCATTTAAGAAACTGTATTTGCATGGATGTGCTTGTGAATGCATTAAATAAATGAATTCACATTAAAATACATGATTCTCTCCTGATTTTCTCTTCATTTTTAACGGTTCTACCTCCAGCTCGATCTTTCTACGTACTTCTATATTACTATATGATATGAACAATCGTAGAGGGAAGGTGCGGGACGGAGGAGATATTTAGATGATCGTAAATAAACAAATGGAGTTCTTGGCGTTAGGACATGTACGTCGATCGTCATTGACTGAGTTCAACGGCTGCACTTGAGATTGTGTGTGAAAAAGAAAATACCCGTCAATGAACTGAAAAAGTCATTTGTCGATTGTTTTAGTTAGAAAGTAAGCTTATGTGTGGAGATTTTAACATATAATGCATGTTTATACGGTAAAACAATACTAGTTTAATCTGAATGGTTCTTTTCACTGAATCGAATAAAATCATCATGTATCTTAAGTTTGTACCTTATAAAACAGATGACATTAGCGATCTTAGTTGGATTAGAAGATGAATATACGGTTAAAACTGTTTTATTTTAAAGATTACATAAAAATATAGGGATTTTAAATAATTCATATTTTTTCTTTAATCGTCTCCCTAAATTCGATATCCTCGTCACAAAATTAAATATGTTATAAAGGAAAGTTGAGAAGAAAAGGAGTTTTGGTACCTAATGTCGATGTCTTGTTTCTGTTGGAAGCATCATAGGAAGGACCTACTTCATCATATAATCAAATGCCCAAAGAAATGATTAGCATTAGTGACCCCCCAAATTATCACTAGACATAAACATTTACCTAGGATATATGAAACATACCTAAGGGTAGGCATCGACAAATGAAGAATGTCGTAATGAGGTTTTTTTTTGAGATAATAAGTTTTCACATCTGAAGTTGGAAGATTACGAGTCTAACGTATCTACTCAACCCTAAATCCATTGGTTTGATATGTCGATTTTGAGTCTAACGCGCATATACGCTCATATATACGCGATCTCGTTCTATTACCCATATGTCATACTTTAATAAGAAAGTCGAAGGAACTACGAGTTTTATTAGGCGACCTAGAAAATGACAAGAAGAATGATTTTGCCAACCCGAACTAATCCGGCTTTGCCATATCTACCTAAGGTATGTATAATCCAAACACTCAAAACAAAGCTTAGTGAGGGAATCACCAAGTTAATATTAATTTGGTGTAGTAGTTGGTTCCATACAGAAGACAAATTATTTTATAAGATAAGTCCAGACATGTGCATTGGTATAGACTATAGACTACTGAATGTCGTTCTTAGACATTCTGTCATAGAAAAACTTCAATTTTTTTGATGAAGATGAGAGTGTATACTTTTAAGAAGTATATCCAGGTGATAAATTGATAATCTTATTGTATTAGTTTTATTTATTTATTTTGTTTTTCTACTTGTTCGGTAACGCGAGGTTTTTACGTAGTTGAAGATTTTTGGCTAGTTGATTGATTAACTATTGGAAACATTTTGTAAAATTTAAAAATCTATTGAAAAATGTATTTGGATTAGCAAGAGACGATTTGTGGACAGATTTTTATGGTAATTTATCGAAAATGACAAATACTAAAATAGTTTTTATAATATAAGAGTTATGATCAAGGTGTAAAGTTGAAAGAAGGGGAAAAAAAATCCCCAAATAATCTCCTAAAGCTATCTTCATTAGCTTTTTAAAACCTTTTTAAAGAACCTCCTAAAAATATATCCTACAAATCTAATCTTTCAAACTACCATACCAAACATGGACAATCTTTCTAAAATGGTTTACTTTTTAATTTTATAATAGTTTTTTTATATTATATTTTTAATATAGTATGCAATAATTTATCATAAGTTTCTTGCATATACCTTATCAAATAAGAGAAATATAAGATTTTATATATAAATTAGAATAACCTTTCATAAAATTCAATAAGCTACTGCTGACAAACACCTACCCCCGTACCTAGTCATCTAAACGTAGGGGTGTTATACGAGCCGAACAAGCCGAGTTTTAGCATACTTAAGCTCGGCTTGTTTATAAACGATCTGAGCCGAGATTTGGCCGAGTCGAGTCCGAGTAACTCGTCTAAAATAATGCTCATATAGTGTTATTTTAGCCGAACGAGCCAAACATTGACATGTTCAAGCTCGGTTTGTTTATAAGCGAGCTCTTGCCAAGATTTTGACGATCCGAACTTGAGTATCTCGTCTAAAATAATGTTCATAAAAGTGTTATTTTAGCCGAATGAGCTGAATATTGATATGCTGAAGCTCGGTTTATTTATGTGTGAGCTCGTGCCAAACTTTTGACGAGCCGAGCTCGAGTATCTCGTCTAAAATAATGTTCATATAGTGTTATTTTAGCCGAACATTGACATGCTGAAACTCGGCTGATTTATAAACGAATCGGGATAACGGACCCATAAAAGTTAGTTATAGACCGATACTAGATAAAGTGGAGGTAGATGGACAGTAGAGTAGTACTTATTTCCAGAATGCTAACCAACGACGATTCCCAAGAAATACGCATCAGCTCTTCTTTGTTTTGTAAATACACTACAATACAACAACACAATGCAAAAAGCCTTTAGATTTGACTCACGAACCGACTTCGGATGTGAGATTATGAATGAATGATCAATAGCCTTTGTTTTTTCTTTTCTGTTTTTAGAATCCCTATTTCTGGATGGATGGAAGCAGGAGAGGGTTTAGGTAAAAAAACCGAGTATTTAAGTCGGGTTCGATCGAGTTTTACAATTTTATGTTAATCCGGTCAAATTAATTTCGAATCGGGTTAAATTGTGATTAGTGTTGTTTCGAATCGTTACTCGTTAGCATAAAAACTATAGCGGCCTAACTCATAAAAATTTGATCGATTGAAAATTTGGATCATGTATTTTGACTAATGTTTAGGCCCGGGTTAAATCTGAATTTTAACCATATTTTAAAAAATATAGTTTTGTCACTAAGACTTTAATTAATTTATAAAATACTTTTCATGTTCTTATACACATTTATAAGCGAAGGTGAGAAAAACTGAAGAAGGTAAAAAAAAAAAAAAGCCACATTTTTTAACTAGACTTTTATAAATATTGATCTATTAATTAGACCATATACCCCTTATAAAGTAATAGTGATAAAATCAAGGGTTAATTAGGTAACTAGTCTGTTTTTTTTAATTGCACACTAAGCGGGCTTTTTTCAGTTTTCCAATTAGTAAATGTACCCCCACTAATATTTTTACCACTCACACAAACCTAATACACAACCCTCCCTCTCTTCTCTCCTCCTCCTGTCGCTTTCCTTTTCTTCCCCGTTGGAGTACCGGCCGCCGCCTCACCTGTCGGACATCGCCGGAACCGGGCGCCGCCACAGGCCCTCGGCCGACCATTGTTTACCCTCTGTCGAACCCCATTGTTCTATTTTATGGATTGATGCACGGGGGGGGGTTGTTTGCGTTTTTTGGGTTGGCGGGTTGTTTATGGATTGCCCTCGTCGCAACCACCGGCAAAATCACCGCCACCTTCTAACAGAAGGTTATGGAAACTGATAGAAGCTCGCTGAAGAGGAAGCCCCTTGCAGACTGTACCAACACTATTCCCGTCCGTGAAGCCACAGTTCGCCGGAAATTGTCTTTGAGATCTGCTGTCACAACTCTTCCGCCGACAAGTTTTTCCGAGAACAACTATGAGGCTCCTACTGGTTCGCTTAAATCCAACACCAGCACTGGCTCTAACAATACCCCAATCATCACAACCGCTGATTCTACTCTCTTGATTGCTTCTCGTAAATCCTCTTTCTTGTTCTTGGTTCTTTGTTATGAGTAATTGTTGTTGGATAGTGTTTTCTCTATTTCTCCTTGAAACCCTAATTTATTTGTCTATTGATTTTGAATATTATTCTATCAATTTTTGTTTTGAAACCTGCTTTTATCTGGAATTCCACTTTCGTAATCACACTTGGTGTAAGTATATGAGCTTAATTGGTGGGATTTGGGTTTCTCAGAACGGATTTTGTGTTGTGGAAAATGATGAACGATTTTGTTTAGCCCTGATTTTGTGGGTGTTTGCATATGGATATTTGTGTTCTTTGTAGTCCTATGAAGGGTTAGAAAGTAGTTGCTTGATTCATCTTGAAGCTGGTATCCATCCTGCATAAGGGGATTACTGTGTACATTATGCAGTAGTTACCATCTTGCTTGATTCCACTATTCTAGCTGATAATATTTAGGAAAGGACTTTGTATCCTTAATGAAATAGTACAGATTATTTGGCTTCATTTCTTCACCTTTTAAGGACTGGAAAGGGTATGTAATTTTATGGTATGAAATTTCTGGTATTTAAATTATGGTATGAAAAATTATGGTATGAAAAATTATGGTATGAAAAATTATGGTATGAAATTTCTGGTATGAACTTTTCGTATGATAATTTCTGGTATGAAATTTCTGGTGTGAAATTTATGGTATGAAATTTCTGGTATGAAATTTTTGGTATGAAATTTTTGGTATAAAAATTTTGGTATGTGAAATTCTGGTATGAGAAATTCCGGTATGAGAAATTTAGTCCAGAAAATAAAAAAGAAATAATAAAAAAAAACAAGAAAAATAATAAATAAAAAAAAACAAATTCAGTAATTAAAAATTAAAACTTATACTTATATAACAAATAACAAACATCATTTATTATTTCTTTCTAAATAAAAGGGTTAATAATTTTTACCTACTATTAAATAAAAGTGATAAAAAAATTTGGGATACACTTTCTTAAACAAAAACTCAAAAAATCCTGTCAAATTCTCCCTAAAAATCAATTAGAGTGTAAAAAATAAAAAGGTATGCAAAACAGATGTGCGTATAAAATGTTAGGCATGCATATAAAAAAATATGTTTAATTAATTTACCTATTTTTTTTTAAGAAAACATGTTTAATTAATTTGTAAAATAAAATGTTAGGCATGCATATAATGTATATACACGTATACGAGCAAGCAAGGATTTAAAACAAAAAAAAAAATTGATGGATTAATTTGTAAATAAAATGTTAGATTATTCAACGTAAAAGGATGAAAATCATATTTATTATATTTTTTTAACTCAAGTTCCTACAAAAACATGTAAACGGGGTTGTTTATAGCTTATTTGAAAGGTATATTTTCATTTATTTATTTTGATCAAATAAAAAAAATTGTTAAGCAGGTTGTGCTCATGATGAGGAAATCGTACCTTGTTGAAAATATTGTGAAAAAGATAAAAAGTAAATAATACGTTAGGTACCAATTATTTGATATTTTGTTATGTAATGTGACAAGTCTGTTTTGGATTTGAGTGCTGCGTTACTTTGACCGCCGGTGGGCCCACTCTGTTAGCCGTTCCCTCTGGGGCCCACCGTATATTGATTTTTTGTCGTCTTCCTTTTTTTTTAATTAAACTTTTTATGTTGCTTTTACAGCATTATTTTAATGTTAAATTGTGAATATAGGAATATATATATATATATATATATTATTATATTGTATCCTGGCGCTGGCGCTTCTGGTTGCGGTGTTGGTGTTGGAGAAGGCCATTCATATTCATCTCCTGCTGGGTGACAGCGCTGTCACTGTTACTGTGATCCATGTGGACTCTATAATTGTTCATCCCATGCCAAATTTTATTACACTTAACAATTCTAATTAGTCATTAAATATGTTTATATTCTCTTTAATCACCTCTGTAAATTCCACTGTGATAATTGACAGGGATCGATGTGGTTACCTTCAAACCTCCAACTATATATTACAACTCATCAATCAATAATGATAGCATGAATTTCATATCATAAACTATAATTCAAAAATCCATCAAGTTTACCGTCACTAAATCTATGTATAGTTGAGTTAATTTACCATGTAATTGTTTTCCTAGAAAAATAATAATATACGCGGTAATTAGTCAACGTTATATATAGGGACATTTGGTTAGAGCAGTGGAGTGAAAACGATTAATTAAAAGAAAGAAAATGAAATGAAATGAAAATGATTATGTTTTTCTCCTAGTGCATTATTAGAGTGTAACCTAGTTAGAAAGTTGAAGTTGTGCCCATTTATGAGAGGTTGATACGTCAAAACAACTTGAAAAAATTATCACATGTCGATAGTTTTTGGAGATAATAAGTTCTCACATCGAATATTGGGGACATTCCGAGTATAGTAGATAAGGTCGGTGAATTAGTCATCTTATTTTCAATTGATTTTAGGATATAATTTCGCCGAATTTATTTGTTAGATTTAGACCTAAGATACATATGCGCTCGTATGCCCACGACTCTGCTACAAAGTCCGTCTATACCTACAATATTAAAATAAAAGTAGGATATAACATATTACCCTTTTACCACTAGATATAAATGGATCATATTTCATGTTATTGGTATACAAGAGGTGAGCATATTATAATAATATAATTTGATGTCCTGGCTGACAATGAACAAATTATATTACAAGACATGTGAGAGCTAGTCTTTGTATTGTATTGAGATGGAATGTAGTAGGTGCATTAGCCTAAATGATTGTGCAATATTCATGAAAAGTGATTATAACTATATGGATAATCCATTACAATTGGTTTGGTTCAATAATTGCTGCATATGCACTCAATTATACCCCAACACTAAATTTAGATATTCAAATATGCAATTTATGAAAAAAGGCCACCTTTTAACCTTTTTTCCAAAAAAATGATTTCCTATTGATGTTGATTCTAGTATTAAATAATAGGGACAAGTATATTTACTTATATAGCTAAATGGACTTTTAAAAAGAGAAAGCATCTAATTTTAACACCATTGTCTTCCATGTGCAATGATCTACCCCTTCATATTGTCTCCTAACTTTGAATGAGTGGAAATAAAAATGTCTAATCGATATTAAAGTCCGATATAAGACAAACTGTAAAATGGGATCGTATGTATACGAGCGTACATGAGTCATTATACCATGAATCGACTCGTGTGCAATGATCACCCCCTTCGTATGGTCTCACAACTTTGAGTGAGAGTGGAAATAAAATCGTCTAATCGATGTTAAAGTTCGATACAAGACATACTGCAAAGCAAAATCGTATGTATACAAGCGCACATGTTCGTAGATTTATCTATTGCTCGACATTAGTCGAGTCATTATACTATAAATGGGCTTGTAAATATAATATTAGTACGTATTTTGGTGGTGTAAAAAATAAAGGGTAAATCCATCTATTTTTTCGTAATTTAAGTAATATTTAAGAGTTTAGCAATATTGATAACCTATAAGATTTGGGTTATGAACTATTCTCACCAACATTTGACTAAATTCGGTTACAACTACCCATTCGAATAAGGTTGTTAGGATGGGATTTTACAAGTGGAGTGGTTGGACCTTTTGGTTCATCTTAAACATCTAGCACTTAACTAAATATAGTATATACCAAGTAATAAACTTCTTATATTTATGTAAAAATGTCAGGACAATGTTGGGGTCTAAAACCTTTCTCTTGGTACATGGATACATAACGTTGTCGTATTAACACATGTTTTTACCACGGATATTTTTTAGTTTATTTTTTCTTTCGTAAAATTCCTTTTAACTTTATGTTTAATTAATTTAATTATTGTATTAATGATTCATACGCTTTACAATTTTTTATAAGTTTGAAAAAAAACATAAACTAATAATATAAAATGATTGTTAATGTATATATAAATATATGAACTAATAGTATATAAGTTTTAAAATAATAAAATTATAATAAAACATACTAATATAATTTGTGTTCAATAAACATTTACTTGAAAATAGTGCAAAAAGACATGAATCAATAGTGTAAAACATGTGAAGTAAATTAACAAAACGTTGAACCGGATAGTATACAAAAAATTGAACTAGATTGTAACTATGAAAAAATCTGTTTCTTAGGAAAAATGTAATCTAATATTTTTATAAAAAAAGACAATATATTATTTTTATTAGATATCATCTTTGTTCATTGGGTGAGTTTAGACATTGTTCAAAATTTTTTTTTTTTATTTATATTCTATTAACTAACGATTCATATTTAATAAGCTTATAACTCATCATCTCAAACCTTTATATTAAGAGAACCCGTTTTGCCTAAATCAATCCAAAAATATTATATATCTTATACTTTTCACCTCTTGTCTTTTATTCGTTTTTAATCTCTATGTATCGTGAATATCAAATTCATATCCATATTTTGATATTTAATTTACTGATATTTAGATATTAATATCCCACAAATCAATGATACCCGATTAATATTAGTTAGAATATTTTAATAATTTATTCGTATAATCTAAGTTTTCTATTTTTGTTAATTATTTAAAAAATCGAGGTTTGAAGGGTAATGATGGAATATCATGAGGGTTTGGGTGGTTAAAAAACCCTAAAAAGAATTAGAATTAGAATTAGTATAATCGTATATGCAGTGGAGTGCATATGAAACTTATGTAGCAAATTGGTTCGCAGATTAAAAAAATTGGAGCTATGTTCGGTAAAGGGAACAATCGATGATTCAAATGCATGTGATGGAATAAATTAACACCACACTTTTCTCTACAAATTAAATAATGCACATTTTTTTTGCCATTTAGTGTGCCTTTAATCTCTATGTACTTTTTAAATATATTCAATATATATGTCATAGGAATAATGCCTTTGCCTCTGTTCTAATTTTGTTGTTTTATACTGATAACGTTGCCGGGGAATTGCCAGGGGATATAAAGGAGGTTGCTTGTTGGCTGTGGACGATAACGGGTCGGATGATGTACGGTTTAAACACTTTTATCGACATTTATCGTTCATGTTGGGTCCGTTCATCTATTAATTTGCTCATATAGCATAAAATTTATAGGTTAAAAATAAATGATATTGATAAATAAGGTATAACACACATTATTGTAACATAGATAAAATAATAAAAAGTTTCATAATTTTCTGTTTTCAAAATTTAATATGCAAAATTTAGATATTTTGGGTGTATTTCAGGATGAGTGGTGGATGAAGGACCGTGACTCATTATACATTCATCACCCGACTTTGCGAATTTCACCTGTTTTTCTAGATTAGGTGTTCACGTTTTAATCAAGTGGGGTATTATTCAAGTAAGGCCCATTATTGCCGTACCGCAGGGCGACACGTGTCCCGAAAAAAAGAAATTTTTTTTTTTTTTTTTTTTTTAAAACGAGTAAAAGTAATAGTTCAAAACTTATTATGAAATAGTTCATAACTTATAAAAGGATAGTTTATGAATTATAATAGAATAGTTCATAGTGTAAAATTTATAAAGGATTGAAAGTAATAGTTCAAAACTTATTAAGTAATAGTTCATAACTTCTAAAAGGATAGTTCATGAATTATAATAGAATAGTTCATAGTGCAAAATTTATAAAGGAGTGAAAGTAATAGTTCAAAACTTATTATGGGATAGTTCATGAATTATAATAGAATAGTTCATGAATTATAATAGAATAGTTTAAAGTGCAAAAATTTATAAAGGAGTGAAAGTAATAGTTCAAAACTTATTATGGGATAGTTCATGAATTATAATAGAATAGTTCATGGATTATATTAAAAAGTAATAGTTCATGGATTATATAGGAATAGTTCAAAGTTTATAGGATAATAGTGCATAAATTATAACATGATAGTTCAAATAAATTTTCATTAGTTTCCGTAAAAAAAAAAATCGTTTCAAAAAAAAAAAAAAAAAAAAAAAAAAAAAAAAAAAAAATTTCGGGACACGTGTCGCCCTGCGGTACGGCCGTACGGCCGTACCGCAATAAAAGGGTCGTACCTGAACATTTACCTAATCAAGTGTGGGTGTTAATGAAAATAGTTAATATTAGGGTTGAGCACATATTTCACAAATTCATGTTTCTCCAATCTCTACCTATTTCGACGGATTTTCGTCTAAAAATATAAATTTCATTCCATCAAAAGTTACCCGGGATGGGATGTGGGGTTTACCTTCTTCGTCCCTCTAGAGTCATCCTGTCCTACCAAAAAACTATCCGGGACGAAATGTGGATCTTATATCTTTCGTCCAACTAGGTTCACCCATTCCGGATATATTAAATTTACAAATTTAAAATTATAAAGTAAATTAAATATTTAAACTCAAATCTCAATTAGTATTTAAAATTACGGAGCATTATTGGAAAACTTGATCTCTTTTAAGCACAATTCTAACAAATATTTTCTTGTATAAATTGTTAAGGAAACTGTACACAAATTATATATAAGTCAAGCGAGATTCATCTCAATTCCGACCAAAATAGGACCTGGTGGAATTTAGTTCAAAAACACAAGACCCGACCAGTCCCATCCAAAATAATAGTCGTGATGTGACATAAGACGGCCTCAATCCGTATCATCTCGTCCATATTCAACCCTAAGTAATAGAGTTCATCCAGGGGTTTGAATGAGGTTATTGGGTGAATTTTTATATAGTTTTGTAAGAAATAAAAGGTAATTAGTGTTTGATAGCTATTTGTTTAAAAGATTAGAGTTTTGGTAGGTTAAGGAGTAGATTTTTAAAGAGATTTTCAAATAAATAAAGGGTTGAGCACTTAAGATTTAAGGCCACGCATTTTAGTATAATTCTAATGAGTAAATAGTGTTAAACAACGTGGTCAATGAAGAAGCATACTAATAACCTTCTTGAAACATATTCTCCCCAAATAATTGAGTAATTGACCCTTATCGAAGGTGTTATAAATTTCAAAATTACCATAACATAACTAAAATCTGCAAAATATTAATTCGACCATAATTTTTTATTTGTTTTTTAAATGGAAAGCATTTAGGACGGCCTACCTTCCAGAGATAGTCCATCCTAAAGCATCCTTGCGGATGAAAACACGAAGTTCGGGATCGTCAGAAAAGGGTGTGTTGGGGTTCGGGTTTCCCAGATGGATCAATCTGTCAGCAACACAATAGATTTCTCTGAACACATGCCTGATATGGATTTCCTCAAAGAAGCGAAGATCCAGTCGGGAGTCGGATAAGATCATCTCGACCTCCCAAGGGCAGCTCCAAAGTCCTTGGAGTGCCTTGATAACACATAAGTTATCACCTCAATTTCAATCTTTTTTATATTGAGCTTTATTGCTTCGCTTAGGTCAGCTTTCAGCGCGTAGGCTTCTACTTTGATGACTGAGTTGAAATTGTTTTTTTTGTTGTCCAAGCTTATTACTTTTCCGTTGTCATTTCGAATAACAAAGTCAATGGATGTTATTATTGAATCAAGTTTTGATCCGTCAAGGTTAAGTTTGTGAAAGCCAAATTTTGGTTTATCCCATTTGATACTATTTTCTTTCTAGTAGTAGGTATCTTACTCTTTTGGTTGTAGTTAATATCGTAGATGTCTTCACCATTGTCACGATTTTTCCAGTTATGGATCTGTGTAGTGATGAAATTTACGATGTTGTGATTTGAACCGACATCATCATTATTGAAAATGACTTTGTTTCTAAAGAATCATATGCTTCACTATATCGTGGCCAGCCGTGAAAAGTTCGATATTCCAATCTAATTTTTAGTTTCTAACATAAGTTCGTGTGGTTTTTTATTATTTGTGTTGATTGTATTGAGGGTTGACAAGATATCCTTATCAATTTTTGAAATTATGTTTTTGCTGTAAGGGCATTCGAAAAGGAGGTGTGCAATGTCCTCGAGTTGGTGATTGCAGAATTTACAGCTGGAACTAACCGCCATTCTTCTTTCCTTGAGTTTGACTTTAGTTGGGATCTCATTTTCATAAATTTTTCATATGAAGTTTTTTATTTTTGGTTGGGTGTCAAGTTTCCAAATCCATTCTCATGAATAGTCCAGGAGCCATCCAGACTTCTTATCCATCATTTCCGAGGCTGATTTAGTTGAGAACCAACCATTCGAGCTACATCTCCAGTATAATCTGTCTTGTATGTCATTTGTTGGTATTATAACTTCCAAGATTTTTTTCCTAATTGATGGGCTTAGAATATTTTGGAGTTCATTTTCAATTTTGGTGTTATCCCATTCATTCGAATTAATGAAATGACTTACCTTTATATGAGTATTGATGATGTTTGTGTTTTGGACCAATTTGATTAGGGGTGTCATTGTGACCCAGTTATCTTACCAAAAGTTAATGGTTTTCTGTTGCCTACCTTCCGGATAATTCCGGTTTTGAACTCGGTTTTTAGTTTCAAGAGATTATTTCACTGCCATAACGCCGGACCTTTAATGTGGTATTGTAGAATGTTAGTGTTTTTCAGGTATTTTTGTTTGATAATTTTAACCCATATATTGTCTGATTCGGCTAGGATTTTCCTAAAGAGTTTCATTTGGAGGGCTTTATTTGTTGTGAGTGCCTTTTTTTAGCCCGAGTCCACCATTTTTCTTTGGTTTGTAAATTGAGTCCCAACTAATTAGAGGTTCATGGTTGTCTCCTTTATTTCAAAAGAAGTTTTTATATGTCTTGTCAAGTTCGTTCAAATTATGTTTTGGGAGCATAAATCCTTGCATAGCAAATGATGGAATAGTTGTGAGATTATGTTTGATAAGGATATTTCGGCCTTCTTGTGAGAGGGAGTTTGCTTTCCATTTGCGTAGTTGATTTTTGGTTTTATTGTTAATATTGCTAAAGGTCTCTTTATTAACTCTACCATTAATAATAGGGCAACCGAGATAATAATCAAAGGGAGTTTGAGTTTTCCATATCAAGGCTAACTTTGATTTCGGCGATAGTATTTATGGGCGTATTTTTGGTGGCTTGGAAAGCTGCTTTAAGGCAATTAATTTTTTGTCCATAAATGGAACAATAATTTTCAAGAATTCCTTTCGTTCTTCGACAAGAGTTTGAGTTTGCTTTCGTAAAGATGATCATGTCATCTGCAAAGGCCAAGAAGGGGATTGGAGTAGCGTTTCTACAAGTAGGAAATCCAATGTGATTATCATAATTGTTGCAGTCATCTTGGAGCATTTGTGTCAAAATTTCAGCTCCCAAAATAAAAAGGTAAGGTGATAGGGGGTCACCTTGTGTGAGTCCTTTTTCAGGAAAGAACTGATCGGTTGGGCCATTGTTTACAAGAACTGAAAAGAAGACTATGGTAATACATTCCGCTATCCAACCCAAGAATTTTTCATTAAAGCCAAATTTTTGTAAGATACGGAGAATAAATTCCCAGCTAACTTGGACGTAGGCCTTTTCCATGTCAAGCTTGATGACCGTTCATCCTTCCTTACCATTTTTGCTTCTAAACGAGTGGAAAATTTCGTGGGCAATAAGTATATTATCACATATTGATCTTTTAGAAATAAAAGCCCCTTGGAGAGGGTTGGTGAGTTTTGACATTATAGGTTTCATTCTATTCGTAATAATTTTTGCAATTATTATATAGATCGTTGATCACAGGCTGATTGGTCTAAATTGGTTAATTGATGTGGGGTTGTCAACTTTTTGAATTAAAGTTATGAATGTATGATTGATTTGCTTGACGAGCTTTCCGCTTCTAAAGAAGTTTTTTTACAACTGTAGGCACGTCTGTACCCACAATATGACAATATTTCTGATAGAAACTGACAGACATACCATCGGGTCTTGGAAATTTATCATATCCAATGTCAAAGATGGCTTTCAAATTTTCCTCATTTGTTGGTGCTTTTGTTAGTCTTTCGTTATCATCGCTACTAACTATATTTTTTATGAGATGAAGCTTTTCATTGAGTATGTTTGTGTTAAGGGGGGGATCTTGAGAATTTTCTTTTAAATTCGTTGAAGACTTCCTTCCTTATTTTCTTTTCTGATGAGATAGATTTTACGTTTGTATCTATTAATTCCTTAAGGTGTTTTCTATTTCTTCTACCAGTAGCAATTCGATGAAAATTAATTCGACCACAATTAATCGAAGATATTGTATAATCAAAGTAACATTTAACAAGATCGACAAGGACTAAGGCATCAGTAGTATATTTATTCATTTTTGAAGTTCAAAGTCAAACGAAAACCGTGTATCGTTTGATATGTTTTGTTATAAGTATGAACTAGTTTAGTGCCCGCACCTTGTGCGAGATTGTCTAAATAAATATTATATTTTCACTTTCATGCATCTTATATTTGATATCAATTTATAGTAAAAATTATTTGTATTAATTAATATGACTAACATATGAGAATTAATTTTTTTTAAATAAATAAAAGAACATTATTAAAATTCTATTACAAAGATTATTATTCGAGTATTATATTTATACCTTAATATATTATCACTTTTACTTAGATTTAGATAGAGGAGCAAAATTTGATTTAGTTTTAAATTAAACAAATGTGTCAAATCTTGGTAGATAGGTAAATTTATTTTTTTTAATTATTTATTTTAATAAAATTGACGTAACATGATGACTGTTTACAAATTCTAATAAATAATTTTCTCATAAAATAATTAATGGCAAATCTGTAAATACGTTGTGTCAAATCTGTAAATAAATTGAAAAAAGCTTATGTGGACGGCCTTAGAGGTTGACACGTCGACAAAATGAGTGCTGTTTTAGTAGTATGTATAGATGCAGTTGTATACTGTTGATTCTAAACAAAATTGTTTGATTAAAGTTATGTTTTGCTGTTTAGGAATTTTTAGAAGTAATGTTCATTTGTATAACATATTCAACTAAATCAATAAACTTGCATAATGAACATCATGGTAAAATCAATTGTGTTTTATAATCAAATAAAATGCTTCAGTTAAAAAAATTAAATATAAAATATAAAACTAAATAAAGAAAAGATCGAGTAGTATAAATTAGATAGAAAGTTATTCAATTATATGACTAATTGTACAATTATATAACAAATTGTTTTGCTTATATTTTTATAGACAAGTTTTGGATAATCACACGTACAATTCACCTATTTTACCTTCAAACCAGATTTTTCATTAATTACACCTTTAATACAAACGTCAATACCATTACATTGGTTAAAGTTGACCATCAAAGAATCGTTTTGGGTCAATGTTTTATGTTGCTATTGTTTAGAAAAATTTTAAAATAATTTTCACTTGTATAAACCGTTCAACTAAATCATCAAACTTACGCACTCCCTCCGATTAAAAATAACTGTCATTTTAGCCTTTGACACAATTTTTAAGAAAAATATTAAATAATATAGTTTTTGTAAAGTTTTTCTAAATCTTATCACTTATTTAATATTCAACCTTCTTTTAAACAAATGAGAAAGATTTTAGAACTAAAATTAATCATTTACACCAATTTTCAAGAACATTTCTTATAATTGTTGTTCATTTATTGGCCTAGAAAACTTAAAACGACACATAATTTTGATCAAATTTCTAATGCTAAAACGACACTTATTTTTGATCGAAGGGAGTAATAGACATCGCAAACAAAATAATTTGTGTTTTACGATCAAATAAGATTCAGTTATATAAAACTAAAAATAATTAAAAAGAGATCCAAGAATATAAACTTTTATTCAATTATATATAACAAATGGTTCAAGTGGAAATATCATGAGTGTTTAGGGTAAGTAGGTAGTTTATGTATCTTGGTGTATAAAGTAGGCACTTTTTGTTTTCAATTAACAAACTAGGCACCCTATTTTATGTAGAAAAAGATAGGGCTGTTAACGGTTCCTGAACCCGTAGTTTTTTTTTGGAACCGGGAACCGAACCGTTTAAGGTAAACGGTTCGGTTCCCTTTTTTTTTTCCGGCCGGAACCGTTTGGAACCGAACCGGTCAGGAACCGTTTTTACTGAACTGGAACCGTACCGTTTAAGAAATACAAGGAACCGTTTAGAACCGGTCCGGGACGAACCGTTTGGAACCAGAACCGTACAGGACCGTTTTGAACCGGAACCCTTTTGAACCGACGCAACGACAAATCAACAAAGACGAGATGTGAGAAACAGACGCAACGACAAATCAACAAAGACGGATCGAGGGGCGGATGGAGGGTGGCGACAGACGGATGTAGGGATGGAGGGCGGCGACAGACGGAGCGAGGGGCGGCGACGGAAGGATGGGCTTGTGGTCTGGTGAGCAGCGACTAGCGAGATGTGAGAAACAGAGAAACTGAGCAGCAGCGAGGTAAACGGTTCGGGTCGGCGAGAGGCGTTGAGGTGCGGCGAGGGTTGGTGACCGGCAGCGAGGGACGGTGAGGCGTGAGCGGCAGCGACGGATGGTGTGCGGCAGCGACGGCTGGTGAGCGGCAGCGTGGGGCGGGAGCAGTGAGAAGTGAAAGTGAGAAAGAAAGTGAAACTAGGGCTTGGGACGGGAACGGGAAAAGCTTGGGACGGGAACGGGAAAGCAGGAAGCTCATCTTCAATTTTTTAATTTTTTTTTAATTTTTAATTATAAACGGTTCCAAACGGTTTGGAATTTTTTTTTAAAAGTCGAACCGGACCGAACCAAACCGTATATAAACGGTCCGGTTCCAAATAAATCTACAGAAATTATTTTAGGAACCGAACCGAACCGCTAAATTCCGGTTCGGTTCCTCCGGTTCCTAATGGAACCGGACCAAATTAACAGCCCTGGAAAAAGATAAATTGATAAATATTAATTGATATTGCCATAAATGTTAATATTCTATCTCCTTAAATATGTAACAAATTTGACAAATTAAAATAATTGATAAACTAAATTATTTCGTTAAATTAGGAAAGAAATTATAACAACTCCTAAAATAACTCCTCACATAAATACAGCAAATCTTTCATTATTCTTCTTCGTCTACCTTTCTAATCTCCATTTTTTCGATTTTAAGAAACTCGAATATCGTCAATGGAGGTTTGCTCTTTAATTATTTATTTATTTATCGTAATTAAATAAATATGTTGTTATTAATTTCGTGGTTATGTAGATATGTTGATACATAATTTCGTGGTTATGTACATATGCTGATACATAATTTTTGCGACTTTCTACATAACGATTACGTTTATGTAGTACAAGTGTATGTCATTTTGACAATGTTTGGTTACACAAATTCGTCATTTACAAAATGTTTGGTTATACAAGTATTTTATGTATTAACATTGTGTAGTTGAAATTGTGTAATTGAAATTATGTATTTACATTGTGTAATTGAAATTGTGTAATAAAATATGTATGTCTAATGCATTTTATGTAGCTGATATTTGTGTATTATTTATTAACATTGTGTAATTGATATTATGTACGGACATTGTGTAATTGAAATTATGTATAAAAATTGTGTATTAAATATTGTGTATCGGCAAAACAATACACGAAGTTTGATTAGTCTAACTGGTATAAGGGCGGGGGTGGGGCAACTCGTTCAGAGTTCGATTCCTACCTTTTACAAACAAAATTTATTTGATTATTAATAGGAGAGAGAAGAATCTTTAAATTTCCATATCCACTCAATTTTATCTTTATTTTTTAATTGTAAAAATAGGGTGCCTAATTAGTCTACAAGTTATAAAAAGTGCCTTATTTCACCAATCTTCTCAAATATCATTCATACAATTTTTTATATAAAAAAGAAGCTCGAGATTAAAAGTGTTACCCAAAACGTAATATATAAAATTTAATAGTTGGGTCACATAGGGTCCAAAAATCCATGGATTGGTCAAAGTTTGAAAAGATCCCAAGAAGGATAAATGCCCCATTTTGTATTTCAAGGTACGTACTTCACTTCTCTATGTGTAATTTGGAAATCGTTCCAAGATAGATAGCACATACCCCTATAACAATGAACCCAAATGCCAATGTTCTCCTTCCAATACAATTTCCTTTAGGATTGAGTATCGGTTCAAAACCGATCCAAACTGACACGAAAATCAGAAATTTATAAAACTTGACCGAAAACTAAATAGAAAACCTCAGTTCCATTGTTGTTTGAACCGGAAATTTCCAATTTCAGTTAAACCGAAATTGAAGAGACATAAAACACAACTTAGAAGATAGGTCTAGTTCTAGACTTCCAGATTCAAAACTTTTGGACAAAAAAAATTATAACAAAGATATATTCAAATAAAACGGTAAAAAATCGAGATTATCTATCTTAATATATGTAAATTCCTATATTTACAATCGAGATTCCTAGGGCTTAGAACTCACGCAGATGTTGGTGGGAAGAATCACATTTTGGAATGATTTTATTATGCTGGATTTATAGCGATTATAAGCATATACCTATGGAATGATAAGATTACCTATAATCAAAATTTATCTTATAGTATATTACCTATCTTGCTATATCTACATATTATCTCTATAACATCGTATAATAATAATATCTTAATACTGGCGAAGTCTTACGTTATGTCTTTTAAACCGTAACCATAAAATTAGTTCGGGTTTATTTTTAGTTTCGGTTCAAACCGAACCGTCAACCAAAGCGAAAAGTGGAAATATACGAACCACTAACCGTACAATATGTTGCGGTTTTCGGTTCGGTCCAGCTGAACCGACCAACATATGCACGGCCCTAATAAGCCAAAAACGAGTTAAACAAGACCAAATGAGTAAAAGAGTGTAAGATGGATGCAAGTTTTAGATGATAAAATTTGGCAAAGTATTTTGGTGCATTTAAGATGCAGGCTGGCGGTGCAGTGGAGTGGCAGGTAGTGTGATCCACCTGAAGTCTGAGTCTCCATCGGAGCAGCGTGCCTGACAAATCTTGTTTTCCAATTTGATTGATTTGATACTCTTTTCACTCTATTTCTTCAAATATCACAAATCTGCCCCTCTCCCTTTTCCATCAATTACACATTATGCCAAATTTGTCCATTTTCCTGCAATTTTAGCTTTTCACCCTTCCATCTTCACAATTTTTATATTCATCATCTTCCACAATTTGACCCCTCTTTTGTTTTTTCTCTCTTCCCGGGGCTCTTACGCTAACTTTCAACAAACAATTCTTGCTACCTATTTTGTGCATAACAATAAATACAATAATTTCAATATACGTAAATAAACTGCAGCATACTATAAGAGAATGATTACACATTAAATGAAAATATTTTTTAGAAAAAAAACAATTTATGTTAATTAAAAATTAACATGGTATTTTTTTAATTAAAACTAATGTTAATAAACAATTTATGCGATAAGTCTATGGTTTTAACTCTATAAATATTACTCCGGGCTAGTATATTTCTAGACTAATTAATGAAGTTTAAATTTTGATTACTCAAATAATGTTAATTAACATTAAATAATAACACATAATTATCGAAAAACCTATACAATTTGAATAAAAGTATTTGTTTTCGTAATGGTCCGACAAAATGTTTGTCGTCTTTATTAAACTTATATAGATTTAGGTCCGATCATATCCGGACAGTCAATTCTGAAAAACGGACAGGTTTGAACAGTGGAAGAAGTTTGATTAGGTGGAAAAGTCCAGTCCGCCGATCCGGATAAAAATAAACTGAAATATTTAATATTATATGCCATGTTATCGGGAATGATTGATTGAGAATCATAGTTATTGATTCAGAATCACTCTGTTAACGGGAATGATTTTTAGTGCACGAGTAAAGATTGTAAAATAACTACACTTAAATATTTATATGTCATGTTAAAATTAAATTGATGTAACTGTTGACCATTTAAAAGGGATTCAAAATTAGTTTTTTGAATTGATAAAAATTATAAGAAAATAACTAAATATATTTACATTATATCTCCTTGTTACTACTGAAAATGTTAGAATATTTGAATACATTATTTACATTCTCTAGTTATTGCGGCAACTGGGCTTCACGTAACTGGGCTTCATAGGAGACAGATCTCAACCCGTGATTCTCACTCCTTGCAACATATTCTTCGACATTTTATATGGGCCAAATTCGGTAATTTTGTATAATTTAATATCCAAATAAAAAAAAGCATAATAACACTCTTATTCACTTGACATTTATATGGGCCAAATTCGGTAGTTTTGTTACAGAGCCCTTGTTTCCGGCCCAAACAAAACAAGCAGAAACTTTGAAAAAAATAAGGGACATGGTACGGCAATGCAATTTACAAACGCACGGCGAATACGGATTTCGTAATCGTTACGGTTATGGGTTTTAGATCCGTGATAATTTAACAGTTGTAGTTCGCACGTTGTGTAACAGTAATAAATATGACCGTTGTAATTCAAATCTTATGTAATTTCATCGGCTATATGTATTGAGAGCCAAAGAAGTGATTAACGCTCACAAACTCTCCCAAAAAAGGGAGCGGAAATGTCAATAGAAGACGATGATGAGATGATGATTCCGTTTGATGATACAAAATTTAGTGACCCACACGAGTTTCTTTGACATTTCAAGGTAAGTATATTTTAACTTATTGTTCTTTATCAATAATCGAAAAACAAGAAATCTTATTTCTATTCTACCTTAACTAGGGTCTTCCGAATTATTCACGTGATGAAGGGACCAATTATACGCGATTGTTTGAAATTCGCGGTTTTTTCCAGGATCGCGAGACAATGGTGGATTAGGCTCGATTCATGGAAGGAGCTACATAGATGGTGTTCGTCACAAGTAGGTCGTGGAAAAACGTTACGGGATTCGTTACGTTTCGTTTGACATGCGAACGTTTCGGAACCCCTTGTAAGAAGAAAGACGCTGATACCGATATCGAGTCGTCGTCTAGCCGAACACACAAATCGAGAAAAGATGGGTGTTCATTTGAGTTTGAGGGCGTACAAAGCGAATTTGATAAATAGACGTTGCAGGTTATACGTAGGTTGCACAAACATACACCATCCGAGCAGTTAAAGGGACACACATATGTTGGCCGATTGACGGAGCAACAATTTCGGAGAGTGGGACGTGAACTTGGGTCGGGTTTCAACCGAGGAATATTTTGAAGTCACTACAGTTGGATGACCCCTACAACGTCACCACCATAACACAAATATACAATGTTGGACTGAAGATTAGGATGCTACAAGCTGAAGGATGAGGTCCATTCCAACAAGCACTCCACACGGTTAGAGCAACGTCGTTACTACGCCAATATTAGAAGATGCCCGGATTCAGATGAAATTCAGATTTTTTTCATGCATCCATATTCAAGACATCTTCTCAACCTATTTCCTTACGCCATCATAGTGGACACAAAATACAAGACGAACGAGTAATGTAACACCCCAAGTTCTTGGAACTCGGGGAGCTACTAGTTAGGACCTCATATTGGGTCCCGACCTTAGTTTGACAACAACTTAACTAGATCTTACAACAAGACACATATAAGGAAAACCAAAAATCATTAAATACGTTTGATAATGTCATGAATGTGACCAAAAACACTAACAACCGGCAAGAATAATATCTTAAAGACTATGAACAAGGAATGTCATAAGTGAAAGACCAACATAAAGAAAAGACTGCAACCCGTCCTATGAAATACGCAACCCGACTGACGACTACCTTCCGGATCACTCGGCATCTGCTCTAACCTGCGGTACGTCTAAACAACAATGAGACAACAGTTAGCTAACTTTCCAAGTACAAGTAGAATAATAATAGCACAAACACAACGAAGGCAAAATAAAACAATCATCATGCTTGCACACAAACCGGTTATTATCTGATAACTTAGGTGATTCACTTTATTCCATTTTTTAAGTTGTGGCATGAGAAATCTAAGATTTCTCGCCTCTGTTCCTTATCCAACTGGTGATGGTTTGACACACCTCCACCGGTAGCGTCCCCGCAAACCAAGTATGGACTAGTCCCTAAGAAACCCCCAGTCGCCCTCAGGCTTAGTGGGTAGAATACCACCGCCCGTTACTCTTGAGCCAAATAGGTAGGTCGGTAATAGTTAATAATAATAAGTATATTTATACACATATCATACAAACACCACTACCATTATTCACACTCATATCTAGAAGTTTGCTAAGTAAGCCCAAAGGACTTACCTGAATCAATCTCGACTCTCTAAATCTCAATTCGGTCAGCAACCATAGAATACTCAATTGCCTGTCATAAGAGGCAAGTGGATCAAAACATTTCCCATATACTTAGAAGTCTATGACTTCTAAGATGTAAGATCCTATCAGAATAAAAATTACTAAAATACCCTCCTAAGGTAAAATGACCATTTTACCCTTGGTCCCGAAACTTCCAAATATCCCATAATATATGCCTAAACTCTTCCTTGGGACTAAATATCATATTCTAACGCTTAAGAGTGAGTTTAGGTAAAACTAGAAAATTACACATTTTTCCTACTTTCTAAAAGGTCACTAGGATCCAACTTTAGCCTATGATACGAGACCCGAATAAAAATATAAAAATTCTACTAAAAATATCAAAATTTCCTATGCTATGCACTATATCCATAGAAGCAAGAATTTCCCAAAAATACCTAACAACCACTTCTACACAATTTCTCAAAGTTGGTTCCTACAACTAGTAATCTCAAGCTTAGCCAAAAACTGAGTATGTTTCCTAACTGTACAACATGTCAACTTTGGACCTTGATAAATCTAAATCCAACTGTTGGATCAATCCCAACTTTTGATACGTCAACCTATGTATATCACCCTATAACATACTAAAAATTGAACGGTGGATGTTCGATCTAAGATATCAAAAGATGGGTTTGAACATGACATAAATGCCCAATTCTGAGGTTCTACCTTTTGGTTTTGCAAGAGGTCTTGATTTCGAATCCTGCTGGTTGCTTCTATGGTTCTCCTATTGCAGTGTACCAGGCTTCAATTTCAAGTCCTAGGGGTTGCAAAGATGGGTTAGAACTTCTCCCAATCTTATATTGTAACTGGTTCGAGAGGAAGGTTAGGAGGCTTTACCCTGGTTATGCGGTCTCGACTAGAGATCTCTCCAGCCACGTGTGGAAGGTGTGCAGGTCCTTGCTCGCAAGATCTGTGTAACATGTCCTTGGTGTAGTACACAATTGAATGACGTGAGGTTGGGGAGGCTAGATCGATGTTGACAGCATGGAGTTTGCCCAGTACTTACCTTGTTGCGTCGATAGAGGCGACCAGGCTCCGTCTCAGAATACGGCGCTGGTGCGGCTCTTCTCCTAATGCACATCGAGTCATACTCAGGTCCAGATGCAAGATAAGAGAAGCACAAGAGTGTGTGAGGCTCACCTGTAGGTAGTCGGTAGATCCCGTCGTCTGCCACCAGAGAAGACACGACGTGGTGACTCCTAGCGTTCTCCTTCCCTCCTCGACGTCGATTGCTTCTGGTTGTGGGATGAGTGACAGTAACTCTGGCTGGCAATCTTCAGTGTACGCTACTCCTTTTGTCTGGAACGCTCGGTCGCGATGATCTGTCTTTGGAGGAGTCTTCTGTACGCAGAGAAGGTAAAAGGAAATGAGTATTGAACGTGGGCGGAAAGAAGGGGACGTAAGACTGCTTGAAAGGGGGAGGAAGATTTGCTGCGTGATTTCCGGCGGTTACGACAAGAGATCCACCTCCAACTCAGTAGTTGTTACGTGAGAGATAGGAGAGAGAGGGACTACCTGCTGATTAGGATATTTGCTCCATAGGATCCTCTTCATGATGGGTTGCAACGTCACTTGGGCTGGCATGGGCAAGGGATACAAACGGCATCTTCTTGGTCTAGGTTGAAGCAAGACATGGCAAGGACTTTGTCAACTCTTGTCATGGTCTTGCCAAATGTTGTCATGGGCTTGTCAATTGTTGTCATGGGCTTTGTTATAATGTATAGATGTATATAAATTAGGGTTTGATGTAATATTCATCATTTTATGTAAATTGAAGTTACATAAAATGATAGAATTTGAGATTGTGTGTAACACTAGGTAGAATGAGAAAAAGTCAACGGATCGAAATCTGGTTTTCTACGGATTTAAACGGAATAAAAATTCGGATATTACAAGTAAGTTTTAATATACATGTGTTTTACGATTCTTTATATATTACATGCACATTTGATTCAAGTCCAACAAAATACAATCTTCTTTTTGTGCCCTTTATAGGTACAAGATGTCGTTGTTAAAGATTGTCAGTATCACTAACACGAGGTTGACATTTGCAATAACATTTGTTTTCTTGGGCGGTGACACGATCAAAGGAAGCACAAGTAATTTTTGCATCACACTACCATGCCCTTATTGAATCCAAATCTCCTGGTAGTTACGAGAGGCGTTTGACTGAGATGAAAGTGCTTTGACAATGTTATGCGGGGTTGATGAAGTATTTGGAAACTACATGACTAATCCCATTCAAAGAGGTAATTTTTCAAGCTTGGCACGATTTGCATCTTCACTTTGGCACAAGGACAACAAACCCGTAAGAACTTAATCCTATCTTGTTTATAAGTTATCTAATTGTGAAAGTACAATAGTATATTGAATTGATATTGATTCTTAGGTTTGAGTCCGCACACTCTTTGTTGAAGAGTATGTTTGTTCTAGCGTGCAAGAATTTCAGTTGGTGATGGAGAACATCGACTTGATGGCAAATGACCAGATTGGACAGATTGAAGCGTCAATATAGACTTCACGCGAGAGGATAATGTTGCATGTGTGGGTTCGGATATTTGATTTGCTCCGGAACAAAGTAAGCAATGAGTGCTTCCTTATATTGTTGGAGATCTACAACAAGGCAAAGAAAATTAGGAGCATTACAAAATGAGGAGCACCTGGAGGCCAGAGCGGGGCATAGATTTCCGAAATTCTGAGGATTGGAACAGGGCTGGAGGTTGGAGACTCGCGGGGCAAGTGAGCCAATGTCGTTGGTTTTTTTTAACTCAAAACGACGTCGTTTTGATGGAGGTTTTTTTAATGACGTATCACAGTTAGTCAAACAACCGGGGTCCGAGAATGTTAGAGAATCACGGTTCTTCATGATAACTATTGTATTGTCCAAAAAATAATATTATATCCCGGTTTGTTCATATGACCGATGTCTGATTTTTTATTTATTAAAATTCGATTGTCCGAAATATATAACCATGGTCCAAAAATATCCTCCATCTTGGTTCTTCCAAACCGCTCCAAAATAAGCGAGGTCTAGGGGGTCTTTGTACTAGTGGGATGACACCGCTCAGTAAACCACGACATGTAATCCTGAGACACAATTCATGGATCAGCATCCGAATCCGACCCTCCAGTGCAACTCGGCTAGTATTGTCGTGTTTGGTAACCCACCGGTTATCAAAGGACGTAAATCGGACTTTGTACCCCTTGCTGCTAGTAGGAAGTGGACCTGAAGAAACAGGATGATCCTCTCGAGCGGTATGGTCTGCACATAACCAAACTGTCGGAGGACCCGATCCGACATGTATGGCTTGATAATATCTCCAACCTCTATCGTCCATATGTAGGTGGGAACCACAAACTTGATGTCCTCCGCTCTCACATGGTCCAACTGCGAGCGAAGTGATCTCAGCCTCTCCAATTTCTGCGGTAGGGTCTTCGGGACAAAAATTTTCAAAACCCACCTAACTAAACCGTGTCGCCCAAGATTCTCAACTGTTGAACAACTCAATGGCGGGAAGTGGGCGTAGATCTAAACCTACAACCATTTATTTATGAAATAATCAATATTAATATTATGTACATATTTTTAAGTGACTGAATATATAACAAATGTTACTTGTAGCAGTGATGTACAACCCCAATCATCTTCACCTTCAGTTGTGAAGCGCCGCCCATCATCGTGTACGACAATTGTTAATTGAAGATTAATAATATTAATAAAAAATGAAAATATAAAATGTTTAACTAAAGTGATAGTAATACGTACGAGTATAAGTAGGCCAAGACACCGGCGCCTTATGCATACCCTCTTGTACGTTGGCGATCTCATACTAGATCTATCAACCAAGGGCGAATCTAGTTCGTCGATTTATCGACGAATAAGGATGACCCCAAGAAGAAGAACGTTGAAGCGACATCCCCAGCTGGGGTGGCTGAGTCGCGACATATGGTATCAAATGCTTTCCTCAAGGCATCTACAAACAACGTTGTCTAGTGTCCTCGTGCCTCGGCCTCAGTAATGTGAAACACTTCACTCAGCCAATCGATTCGGTCGCGTGGAGAATACGGTGTCAAGAGGGGATTCCCGTCAGTCCTAAGACCTAAGATGATGGCTACATCGTGGAAGGTGATTCTCATCTCACCCCATGGAAGGTGGAAGTTGCTCGTCTCCAGATGTCAACTCTCTACAAAGGCATGGATGAGCGCGTGGTTGACATCGGCGAAGGACATGTAGAGCAGATTTGTTAAACCTCTAGGATGCGATAGCCAACTAATAAGTAGGGTTCTCTCTATCAGCATCAAATATCCATCTTCTCACCATGGTGATGTGCTCTATCCGCTGCACCGTTATAATGGGTTTCCTGAAGTCCTCCTTTGGAAAGAATTTTGATTCAGTTCGAAGTTTTATTGATTAATAATGTAACATAATTTGTTACAAGTATGATGCAAATATCTACCTCGCTCATCCACACACCGCGAGCACGGTGGCCGGCGTAGCATGTCAGCACATCGCTGATCAAGGGTGCCCCGTGTTTGTAACAACAAAACCTTGATTTGCCGGGATAAATGGCTCCTGTTGCGCATGTACATGCTCCTCAACTGTAATATCGTAATGAAAGCCAACTAGAATCTTAATATGGTCGCCAGCTGGTGGATCGACATGTACCTCTGCTGGTGGATCCATCTACTCGTCGGCAAAAATATCAGTATGCTCCACCCCCTGCTCTAGTTGTACAGAAGAAGCGTCCTCCTCACTCTCCGACTCGGTCACATACGTCGGCTCTAGAAGAACATCCTCACAGACTCCTAGAGATGGCTCTGATGTGCAAGGTCTCACTGTCCGCTGTGCTGGTGGTGCTGGTCCGGCTGCTAGGCCAACGACTTGAGAGTTACTCTCCGACGCTTGAACTCTATCTCTACGAGCGGAGGCCGTAGGATGCCTCCGTCTCTCCATACTCTGTAATATTTGTAGCAATATATGTGTTACGTAAATATGTTTGGATATTTTTATAAGTTTAATGTAACTTAGTTTGATAGATATTATTTATTTGATTTTAGTTAATTAAATAAAATTTAATTTCTTTTAATTAATTAAACTTGGATATTTTATAAGTTTAATGTAACTTAGTTTGATAGATATAATTATTTTTAATTTAGTTTATTTAATTCAATACTATTTATTTGATTTTAATTTAATTTGTTAACTTTTTCTTCATTTAATTAAATCTAATTGAATTAATTTTAATTTAACATAACTAGGATGAAACAATTTCAATTTAATTTATTTTAATTTAATTAATTCAGTTTTAATTTAAGTTAATTAGGATGATGCAATTTTATTTTAATTTAGTTATATTTCATTTAAATTTAAATAAATTTCGTTTCATTTTAATTTAATTAAAGTTATTTTGGATAAATTATTTAATTTAAATAAATATAAATTAATTGAATTAATTCAGTTCAATTCAATTCAATTTAATGCATTATTATAATAATGCAGCGTGAACAATGGCACCACGTATCCGGAACTCGTATCCGTGGAGCCACTATTCATCATCTTCACGAATCCGTCATCAATGGCGGATTCAAGGCTTTCAAGCTTTCATTCAATAGATTTCAACTCTATTCTAGCCTAATCTACTCCAATCTAACCTAAACCAAGTTCAATCAAGCAAACAAATACAATATTATATACATTTACGATTCCAGGAAAAAAAAATGAAAACCGAAAACTGCAAGTTTACCTCGCTTGGGGTATGTTTCGCTTTTGGAACGGTATTCCTCCGTCGCCACCTTAATCCATTGTTAATTTGAAGTCGAGATGTGCAGGATTTGGTTCCGATTGCAAACCGTCAATTCCTCTCCTCCGTCTTTGATATAGCGTTTTCGGTTAAAGAAGGCAAAGTGACGACTACAATTTTTAGTTGCACGGTATAGGATTTTAAAAGTTCACGGATCCGGAACCCGTGAATGTGACGGTCTCGGGATCCGGATCCGTCGTGCGTTTATAAATTCCATTGCCGTGCGTTTACGACTTCCGAAAAACAAACACAACAAAAATATATTGTAGCGATCTTCGTTGGTCTAAACCCGAACCGACCGAATTTAAACCCGAAATTTAAATTTGTGGGGTTTAGAATTGACTCTAGTTTGATCGGTTAGGTCCGGTCCAAATATGATACGGTCGTTTAGATATGATCCAAATATGATCGGGTTTGGTTGAATTTGAAGTCAACGCTTTGGGATCTTATAGAGTCGAACAAGCGAACATTAAAATATGTTTATATTCAATTGCTTTATAATCAAGTCGAATCTAAATTGTAGTTGAGCTTAAAAATATTGAAAGAATTGGGTGAAGTATGCTTTTTTATTGGCTTTTGTTTTGTACACCCCTCCAATTTTTATCACTCTACTTTACTATCACTATTATTCTATGCTCGATTGGAAATAAAAGGAGTTCGAATCTAACAGATATTTTATATATTAATATTAATATGGTAAGTTATTGATCAATCTATACACAATTATGGTAGGATTTAAGTGGTGACTGGTGAGTAACTTGTTCATATAAAATAGAATAGAGTCAATTTGTATGAATTAAAGTGGCCTCGTCACTAGACTTAAATTAAGTAGCATGGCTACTCTAATACACTCGACTCACTTAAAGTAGTCGGTATTTAAAATTCAATAGATTTTAAGTCTTCGTTTGGTTGAGCTTTAAAAACAAAAACAGAATGAAGATATATTTAGTCTATAGATATATTTTATTCATAATTTTTTTAATTTCATGCAAAATATATTTATTTCTCCTAATTTTATCTGTTGTTGTATAGGGTATCAAAACTAACACATTGCACTAAAATTACTTTAAACCACATGCAATTATTTAAAAAAAATTCACAAATAAAAGTATAGATATGAATTAGATTTGTTTTCATTCCCTTACGTTTTTTAAGTTAAAATCAAACGGTCCCTGATCTATGCAACCTACACCTATAATCCTTTGGTGTAGATCGACTTGCAATTAGAAAAATTGCCATAATGCGAATGACTTCATTTATTTGTAGAAGAATTGGACAAACACATAAAAGACACGTATAATCCTTCGGTGTAGATTGACTTGCAAGTAGAAAAATTTGCAATAATGCGAATGACTTCTTCTATTTGTAGAAGAATTGGACAAACACACAAAAGGCACCGGGAAGTGGGAAAAGTGAAACCCAATAATGGCTAGAGTTGTGACAGGAGCAGAGCTACTCGAGTTAAGTCAAAAAAAAAATAATTGGTTTAAACTCGTTCACTTTTTAAATGAGCTTATATATCATAATTTTATACATTTTAAAATTTAGAATCGGTTCATTTATAAACGAGATGAACGTAAATTTACCAAAACTCGGCTTGTTCTGGCTTGAGAATAGCATGATTTCATATAAACCGAGCGACAGGATCTCAATCCATGCATAACACGAGCTAGTTCACCTTCGAAATGAGTTGAATATGAGCATATGTTTAAGCTCGGTTAAACCTTAGGTTCGACTCAATCTAGACTCATTTATAAGAAAGCCGAATATGAACATATTAAAGTTTGGCTTATTCGATTCGAATAAGCGACCCTAGTTTGGACCCAAAAAAGTTTATTTGTGTGTCTATAGAAATTGGTATTAAGCTCGGTTTAATTCTTTCATTTTGAACCTAATTATTATTCAAATTAACATGAACTAGGATTTCTCTAAGAATGAAGTTATTACAGTTTATTTTGAACCCAAAAAATTTATTTATTTTATTTTAGATATTTACTTTGTATTAATGTATATTTATTTTCTAAATAATACAAGGTATCGTATTCTATCATCTCTGTAATATATATATATATATATATATATATATATATATATATATATATATATATATATATATATATATATATTAGTCACAATCACATGATTTAGACAAAATGACTTTAAGATTATATTATTTATATGATATTGACTAGTTTTATATAAAAATATTGTATTTTCATTTATAACAAGCGTTACTAATAATAAAGGTTGTGTATTCGATCATGATATGTATAATTTATATATTAACGACTAGTAATAACAGTTTACGAGGCGTTAGAACATACATATACCGATTGTTACAAAAATAACGATCCCAAATTTATAATCATTTTAAAGATATTATAATAAGTTAGAATACATAAGTAACGATCCTTAAAAGCGGAGAGAAGAAAACTAACGTTCAAATTTTTTAACGGTCCTAAAAAGTGTAGGAAAAAAATAAGGTAAAAAAAATATAACATTCAACTTAGTATGTAGGAAAAATAATGTCCAAAAAATAATTAACGTCCAAAATTTTTTTTAACATTCAAATTTTTTATATTATCAATTGGTTGAAATAGTAAACATTAAGATAATCTTTCAAAACATATAGTTAACAAGCTTTAAAAAAATAACGTTCAAACAATATAAAATTAGATCATTATATAAAGTAATGATCGTTAACATATTAAACAATCAATAATTAGTTTAATATTATTGACATAAATAAAGTCATTATATAAAGTAATGAACGTTAAGATACTATTATTGACATAAACAATACAAAATCGAAAGATTTTAAAATTAATAAATAAATCTTAATAAAAATACTAATTTTAGAAAAAAGTACTAATTTTAATATCTGTTACAAATACATGCTAAAAAGGATGCGTTTGGTTAATCTTATAATCATGTTAAATTTTAATTACAAATTTTGATTTAAAATACATATGATATAAAAGTGTAATTAGATTAGATAAAATTTATTGTAATAATTTGAATTTTGTATATACGTTAAAATTCAAAATAAATATTAATTTAAATATAAATTTGATAGAAAGAAAATATATTTGATTATATAAATTAATCAAGATAAAATTTATCCGAAAAATCATAATCCTGCATATATGTAAGATAACGTGAGGTGAATCTGGCTTGATTTGTTGAAATTTAGATAAAACCTCATGAAACAAACTTAGGCAGTATAAATCATTAGACATATTTTATCTATATTTATCCATATCTTTTAAATTTTCTAAAAAGACCTATCTATTTGTATATAATCTTTTTAATTATATCTATATAGTTATAATCTCAACTTTTCTAAACGGAGAAATAAATAATTAAGAGATTACAGCCAAAATAATAAATTTATTTTAATCAACCAACATGCTAAAAGAATGATAAACTGATTTAAAATTACATGGACATGCCATGAGTAATGAGTGGTATGACGGTTAGTTAAGATTCTCAACGTATCTCATGTTAATTAACAAATATTTATACAAAAACAAACTTTTTTGCTAGTAAAAAATAAAATTGTAAAAGATATAGTTTAATATTCTATTATATTGATTTATAATTACAAATCAAAATAGATAGACGATCCAAGATATTTTTTTGCATGAATGATAAGATTTAGGACTTTTTAAAAAAAAGATTTATTCAGAAAAGCTTTGGGTTGGGTTTGGATTGCACTATATAAACGCCGGATTTTGACAAAAAGATTATAATTCTGGTTTACCTTCACCGCTTTTATATAAACAGCCCTTGTGATCCTCCTCCACCTCTCTCTCTTTCCTTCTCTAGTCTGTTGTGTTTGTTTCGCAATTCCTGCAAGATGTATAGCCATACAGTAGATACTGCTCGCACAATCGTTGGAATCATCGGTACTGATCTTTGATTCTTCTTTCTCTTGCACTATCTGACTGTGTTTGTGTTTTGCAATTTCAGTTTCGAGTTCAACTATGCTTGTTCAATTTTTCTTACGATCGTTCATGTAAAAACTAGTTTGGAAAGGTTTGATCGAACGTTATGTGAACTGCTTATTGTGTATACGGACGACTGTCATTGATGAATTAGTTTTGCTCGATTTAGGTTACAACAACCTGTTGTGTCGATTTTGAACAATTTTTCGATCTTATTCTGATAATTTGATCGTCTTTCTCTTGTTGCAGGCAATGTCCTCTCCTTCGCTCTGTTCGCATCTCCAATGTAGGTTTTCCTTGTTTAATCGATCTCTTCTGAGTTTGAGTTTAACTGTTACCGGAACTTTGTTTTCAGTGTTTTGGTTCCCTTAGCAACGATTAAAGAGTTGTTTGTTGTGTTAAACAGGCCAACCTTTTGGAGAGTGTTCAAGAACAAATCGGTTGAAGAATTTGACTATCTTCCATACGTAGCTTCAATAATGAACTGCATAATGTGGGTGTTCTACGGAACTCCTCTGATCCATCCACACAGCACTTTGGTCATCACCATTAACGGTGTTGGCCTTGTACTGCAGCTTATTTACACTACAATCTACTTTACCTACACCAACAAGAAGAAGAGAGTAAGATAATATCTATTACATAATAATTACTTATTTTGTTCTGTTCTTGAGGGATGATAAGTGACGCCTTTCTTCGTTTTTAACAGATATATATCTCCGCCCTCCTTGTGGTAGAGATCGTTTTTGTTCTGGCTTTAGGGTTTTGTGCCTTGAAGTTCTTCCACAGTCATACCGCCAGATCTAATTTGGTTGGAGGTTTCTGTACATTCTTTGGTATCATCATGTATGGCTCTCCTCTTGGTGTCATGGTATGCTCTATTAATCTCTCTTTGGTTAACTTGTGAGATTGAATTCAACTTGAACTGATTTTGTCAATGCTCTCATTTGAAATACAGAGAAACGTGATTAAGACAAAGAGCGTAGAGTTCATGCCTTTGTACCTCTCCCTTGCTTGCTTTGCAAATGGAGTTTGCTGGTTCATCTATGCCCTCCTTGAGTTCGATCTTTATATTCTGGTATTGCTCTCGATTACTATCAATGTAACTACTAATTACTGTGTTGATAATCTAATGTCAACTCTACTGATTTTTTCTGCTACTTTGTTGATATGCAGATTGGTAATGGTGTTGGAGGCTTCCTGGGTTTCCTACAGCTTGTGTTGTACTGGAGGTACTATAAGTCAACACCAAAGAAGGGAGAGAAAGACCAGACTGAGAAGCCATCCCAAGTTCAACTTTCCACTGCAGTTTAGACAAAACCATTGCATTGCTACGGAGAGTTTTTAGTTTTTACAATAATAGCTTATCACGTTAACGTAGAATGATCTAGAGTTTTTTTTGTTTGTAGTTTTGCTTTGATTGCTTATGCAGTTTACTTTTTCTTTGTTTATATCTTGACAGATTTTGAATCTCAATTTAGGTTTTACTTTGACATTGATCGTTGAATGAAAGCTAATTGATCCATATGTGCTGTATTAGTACAACGCTACATATATTTTGAATACAAACAATCATATCTCACAGAAATATAATATAAATAAGTTGATAGCAATATAAAAGGAGGTAGGTCAACACCCTGCATGCAACTAACTGGCTTATAATACAAGCATGCAAATATAACAATAGCAGCCATGAAGCTACAAAGAAACAAAGGGGGGAAGAGATTTTGTATCATCATCATCATCCTTGAATAAATTACAAATACTCAGATTGCAAGTCCCAGACACATCTGTTTCCGTGGCTGCATTCGTCACAATCTCGGCTTTTGTTTTCTATTTTGCTAGAATTATATAGCAAAGATAACTATGTCGAGAAGCCGGATCAAGGCCCTCTTTTCCTGCGACATAAGAAACAACCGTTTTGCTGATCAGGAGGAATCATACCTCCACCTTTGGACGTATCAATGGCTTCCAATAACGAGACAACCTCGTCCATCTCAGGCCTTTTGTCGGGATTAGCATCCCAACATCGTTTCATCACGTTTGCAAGTGCGCTTGGGCAGCACCGGGGGATATCTGGCCTCAGGTTCTGTAATTTTTTTTGTACTTTTTTTGTCAGTATAGATAGAGGTTGCAGTTTGAATCAAGAGATGCATTTTGGTCTTATATTTTACCTTGCAAACAACAGCAGATGTTACTTCAGAGAAACTTAAGTCATGATATGGCATGTCACAACAGTAAATCTCCCACAAGCAAATTCCGAAGCTGTATACGTCACATTTCCTGTTGTATGCACTACCATTAAGAACCTAAAAGGATTCAACATATTTGACGTTAGATCCGTAAGAAATCAAGAATGAATATAAATGAACTTCAAGAATGATTAATGTTCTTTCTAAGAACAGATCCCTTTGCACACAAAGGCATATTCAACGGTATAACCGAATTGAGCGATAGGTGATGTTCAATTAATCACCTTGACTATTTAAGTGTGAGTACATTAAAGACAGGTATTATAGTTGTACGGGTAAAGCAAAGATACCAACCTCCGGAGCCATATAACCAAGGGTTCCTGTCTCGCCTGTCATATCATTCGGATTTGAAGCCTCAACACGAGCAACACCAAAGTCAGCTATTTTCAGAGTGCGAGTCTTGTCAAGAAGCATGTTTTCTGTTTTAACATCTCTGTGGACAATCTTCTGGGAATGCAAATAGCTCAACCTGCAAGTATAATCCTCTGAGATTTGTTAACAAAATAGGTGTCAAATGAAAACTTTAACGAACAAATTTGAACTAGAGAGTGAGGACTTGACCCTCGTGCTAAATCAAGCGCCAACTGTATCACCACCTTGAAAGGCAACTTTTTCCTCATGTTCTTTATCAGAAAATTTTTCAGTGCACCTCCTGGAAGATACTCAACTACAACACAGCAAACGTTCCTTGGCATGCCAATTTGCCCGTTATCAGTTTGGATATTTAGATCGGTGACACCCAATGTAGCACCTATGAACTACACAAGTATGATCTTGTCAGAGTTTAAAGATACAACAGCTCTAGAACATAGCAATATTCACTACACATTGTCAAAGACTCATAGTATTAAAAAAATCAGCCTATTTCTCTTTGTTTCAACTCGGAAAAGTTTGTAGTCGTGACAAAGGGCAATTCAAACAGCTTAATTCTTTATGAACTGTGGGAAATCCTAGCATAGTGGTATGATACAACTCAAATTTCGGCCGAAAAGGAAGGATACGAGATTGAATTACAAAAATCACCTTAGTTACATTGGGATGATCCAACTTATGCCAAACAACCACTTCTTGGGAGAATGCAGCCCTGAGTTGAGCCACTTCAGCATCGGTCCGGTGACCATCTTCGCCCCAGTCAAGTATTTTAACTGGTTTTCCAAACAATATCCATTGAATTTACGACCATAATCTTAAAAACACAATCAAATGTCATAAACAAAGGCACAAGGAATGAGGAAGCATCAATTTATACAGCAGAGCCAAAGATGACTTATCAGAGGACTTTGTTTTGTGCTTTTTGGTAACTTTATATTGCTAATCGATCACTGTGATTAGTGTTTCCCTTTTTCACAATGGCTTGTGCCATCATAGAAAAGGTAAAAAAAAATCCAAAAAAAAAAGTAATTTAGCTGATTTTTCCCCCATGAACTTGCTTTCCAGTTAGCAGCAGGGGAAGGACATATAAAATTTAAAATAAAATAAAGTTGTCAAGTGGCGTCGAGTAAGATACACAAGAAACATGTGAATAGAGTCCTCTTCAGGCTACCAAAACCACATATTTTGGTGGAAGAAAATGTTCAGAAAACAAACAATGCCCATGAAACCCCAATTCCAAATATGAACATGATACCAGATAAACAACAAAATTAAGATTCAGAAAGCAACAAATCAAGCGAAAACAAAAAGGGGTTGTATTATTAATCTTACCAGCAACATCAAGGCCATCATAAAAACCACGGCGAACAGTGCCAAAGGTACCACGGCCAATGACAGATTTGATAAGAAGCTTAGAAGGATCAATTTCCCATTCGGCTCTGTTTTGAGTCTTAGCTTCTTCTTCTTCCTTCTTCTTCTTCTCGAGAGTCAATGCCCTTGTAAGATGCCTTTGGAGCTGGTCATCCAAGCTCTTAAGATCTATCTGATCTGCTCTTACATACCCAACGCTGTTCTCCTTCATTCTATTATAAAAAAATGGTCAGAACAAAGGAAAAGGAGTTTCAGATAGCCCAAATGAGTGAGGCAGATGAGATGATAGAGTTGGATTTGGAGGAAACTGTTTGGAACTTTGGATTTGAGGGTTTTATGGATTTTGAGTTTTGAGTGATTGCTATTTAATTGGCACTCTTTTTCTTTTATTGGGGTGTGAGCAAACTGTTGCCCAAACGCCCCCTAGACGACTCTGTTTGGATTGAGTGTACTGAAGAGTACCATTGGAAATTAAACAGAGTTTGTGGGCATCGGCTTTCTCCAGGAACAAATTGCAAGAAAACGCCTTTCAAATATGCGAATTTTCATGAAACAACCCTCAAAAAATTCTTATCACAAAATTACCCTAACTTTCTTGGTGATTTTCTGAAAATACCTTCTAAACCTTAATCCAATTTAAAAATGGGAGTAAATTTTATAAATACCAATTTAATTATGAAATTGGAAAAACTACCCCCTAACTTTTAGCATTTTTATTTATTGCCACTATCCCCTCGTATGCCTTGCTAAACCCAGTTAAAGTCGGTTCGTCCGGATAAACAAGCGGTTATATTTAGTACCCTCAAGTCTGATCAGACCAAAAAATTATGGTTTGGACAAGTACAACAAGGATCTAGACTCGTCGTATGTGCCAGAGAGTCAGGCCCGAAAGACTTTTTTTTTAAAAAAAAAACTAATTAGTGTAACACCCCAAGTTCTGGGAACTTGAAGCGCTACGGGCTAGGACCGCACAATGGGTCCCGACCCTCAGAGTAGCAACAACATACGGATCTTACAACAAGACACGGACGAATGAAGACCAAAACTTAATATAAAACCAAAGGTTCAAACAGAAGAAAACACAAAAGCTCAACAGCCGGGTCAAAACAAAAAGGGAAACAACACACGAAACAAAACCCAATCCCGTCCTATAATGTACGGGAACCCCGGTTGACCACACCATCCGGATCACTCAGCAGCATCCTGAACCTGCGGAACATCTACAACGACGGTATAAACCGTTAGCTAACATTCTAGGTATAAGTAAGAGTGTAAAGGCACAAACACACATAAGGTAAAGAAAACACGTAGCATGCTCACACATCAACCGGTTATTATCTTTTATTAAGGTTATCCATTACTAATTTAACTTCTTTTGTCACACGAGAATCTCCCGAAACTCGCCTCCGCTTCCGTCTACCAATAGGAATAGATCAGTACTATCCGTTACCTACGGGTCTGGGTTGCAAGAGCACATTCTAGTCTCCTGTAGAACTAGACAAGTGGTCACCGCCCGGTTATAATACACTTGGGCCAGTTAAGGTTATGAAAGGGTGAATCCTATTTCCAACTATCCGTTATAAACATGATAGCAACACAAACAAGCCAAAAAAAACCAACTAATACGCAGAATGAAGCTAAGTAAGTCCATTGGACTTACCTCACTCAAATGTAAACCAAAAGATCAACACAACTCAAGAACAACTCAGTTTTCCTCAGGAAAGGAGCAAGGAAAGCCTGTACGAATAAGCAACACGGATCAGGAACGAAACGATTGCTAGAAGTCTATGACTTCTAGTCTTAAAGATCTCTAAGAGATCAATACATGCTAAGGGCTCAACCTTAGTCTTACAACAACTCAGGGGAACAAGGAACAACCATAAGGGACCAAGGAAGGAACGAGGAAAGGAAGGAAGGAAGCAACTCACCAAAGACGGGAGTTACTGCAGAGAAACCGCAGGGGCGGTTAGACAGATGCGCAGGGGCGGCTGAATAGAGGCGCATGGGCGGCTCTGTGTAGGCGCAGGGGCGGATCTTCGTCAGAAGCTACTATCGGGCTTCTCTTCGACAGATCTCACAGCAGGGGCAAGCAAAGCTCGAACGTTTGGTTCCAACACGTCGAGACTCCACTCCAGAGAGCCTGAAAACAACGAAGGGTCAACAACGGAACACTCCACAAGAATCAAGGCTCATGCTTGATCCTTGGAGAAGAAGGAAAGAAAAGAACGAAAGGAAGAAACCAAAACAGAAGGGAATGCATGCAACGCTAAAGGAACGTGAGGAAGAACCAGAAAAGATGCACTTACACGTTTAGCGGGATTGTAGGAAGCAAGGACGACTGCAGCTCTCTAGGGTTTGAAGATGATAGCAAGGAACGGGAAAAAGGAGAGAAGGAAGAGAATATATAGGGAGGGCTGGAACGCTAGACGGAAAGGGCGTCTAGGGTTAGAAAGAAAACAAGGAAATCGGCCCAAAAGATAGAATATCGGGTATTCTATCTATGGAAGAAAGATAAAACGACGAAAACAAATCGGCGCGATCTGTCGCACGACCCGTAGGGGCGGATCTCACAACCGCAGGGGCGGCCCTCTTCCCCGCAGGGGCGGTGAAGGCAAAAACCTAGGATCTTACAATTAGATTATATATGTAGGAACTGGTTTGGTGAAGAGGTTCTTTGTAGAGAGGAGGTGATGAGAAAATTTTGTTTTTTTTTCTTTTACTAACAAGTTTAATTTTTAATGACTAACGGTTCATTTTTCGAACTTTTAAGAATGATTTTTTATCCTAAAAAAATGAACGCGTATTTTTATTCAAATATGAACAACTAATGTAAACAAAATAGTATAAAAAAATCAACAAAATTTATCTTCATTCCTCTGTATAAGGAGACTCCTCACCAAGATATATATATATATAGGTAAATGTTCAGGTACGACCCTTATATTGCGGTACGGTCGTACGGCCGACCGTACGGGCGACACGTGTCCCGAATTTTTTTTTCTTTTTTTTTTTCTCTTTTCTGAAACGATTTTTTTTTTCCGGAAACTAATGAAAATTTATTTGAACTACCATGTTATAATTTATGCACTATTCTCCTATAAACTTTGAACTATTCCCATATAATCTATGAACTATTACTTTTCAATATAATCCATGAACTATTCTATTATAATTCATGAACTATCCCATAATAAGTTTTGAACTATTACTTTCACTCCTTTATAAATTTTTGCACTTTAAACTATTCTATTATAATTCATGAACTATCCCATAATAAGTTTTGAACTATTACTTTCACTCCTTTATAAATTTTGCACTATGAACTATTCTATTATAATTCATGAACTATCCTTTTAGAAGTTATGAACTATTACTTAATAAGTTTTGAACTATTACTTTCATTCCTTTATAAATTTTTGAACTATTCTATTATAATTCATGAACTATCCTTTTATAAGTTATGAACTATTCCATAATAAGTTTTGAACTATTACTTTTACTCGTTTTTAAAAAAAAAAAAAAACTCGTTCAGAAAAAAAAATAAAATTTCCGGGACACGTGTCGGCCGTACAGACAGCCGCACGGCCGTACCGGAATAATGGGCCTTACTTGAACACTTCCCTCTATATATATATATATATATATATATATATATATATATATATTTTGTGTTTATGGTATGTGTAATATAGATTGATCAAAATTACTGTCTTTCCAAGAATAGATTCGAAATATTTTATTGAATATTTAGAACGGTAATTACAAAAACAAGTCAAAGTAACAATCATTATTTTGCTTGTTTTAGAAATACATTCATTACTTGTATTTTTTATGAACAAGCATTTAGAAAAGGCCGCTTTAGAGTTTCAAATTTTGGTTCATAGGTAATCCCTCTCACCCTATTATCAATTAGTCAAGTTAGAACTCTTTAATTTTTATTAAAAACGTAAAATACACAAGTGATGTATGATGGACATCATTTATATACGCAAACGATCGTTAGCCTATATAACTGTTTTTATATACATAAAATACACAAGTGATGTATGATGGACAAGACCCTAGGCCCGAATTCCGAACTTGCCCGAGTCCAACCAGAAAAAACGGGCAATTTTTTTAAAAAAAGTCCAGCCTAAGTCCGGTTTTACCAATGTCTACCCCTTGCACTCCCTCGCTTGTCCTCTCGTTTTATGATAATTTATTTTTTTTTAATAATTTTTTTCAGCTAAGATTTGCTGTTGACGACACAACTGTCACCAACTTTTTTGTGTTGATGACAATACCAACATGATATTTTTTTTGAAGTGTTGATGATATGACCAACATAGTGTTTTTGTTATTTTGAGTGTCTGTGACAACACCAACACCACATTTTGGGTGGTTTTGGTTTTGGCGGCAACATCAAAGCGTGTTTTAGTGTGTTTAGGGGCGTCGGCAACAATCCAACACCCTTGTGTTTAAGGGTTTTTATGCAGTGAGTGCACCGACACTCATTTGTTTGGGCGTTTGAGATGTTGGTGACAACACTAACATTGTGTTTTAGGTGTTGGTGACAAAATCAACAATATGTTTTAGGTATTTTCGGCGTTGGTGAGAGCATCAATACCGCTTTTTTGTGTGTATTTTGAGTGTTAGTGACATCACCGACATGATATTTTTGGTGTCGGTGATGACACCAACATGATATTTTGGGTGTTGGGACAGCACCAACCCGCTATTTTTTTGGTGTTTTGGGTGTCAATGGTGATACCAATCATGTTTTTTTTAGTGTTTTGAGGGTCGGTAACACAATCGACACAGTAGTTTGAGTGTAGATGACAACACCGCCCACACCTTATTTTGGTGTTAATGACAACACCAATATGAATGATGTTTTTGGGTGATCGTGACGACACAAACATCATATTTTTATTTAGTGTTTTATGAATATATTGCCTTAAGAAAAACAACATTATATTTTAAAGAACTATAAAAATATCATATTTAAATTATAAATATAAAGAAAGTATATTGACGTTTTGATACGTAGAGATGAAGTAGAAAAGTATAGTTATCTTAATAATTAAATGTAAAAAATATCTAAAAAAAAGTGAATGGCTTGTAATGTAAAAAACACAAAATGTGTATTGTGTGGAGGAGGGGAGGGCAGAAAGAAAGGGGCACGTGCCCACATTCATATTGGCCTTAGACGATGTGTCCCATCTTGTCTCTTTTCCCCTCTAATTTCACCTATTTTCAGTTTTGCACCAAAATTAGGAACAAAGAATTAGCTCATAAGTGGGAACATAGATATTTAAAAATGTGGGCAGTTTTTGTAATTTTGTAAAAATTGGGGGAAGTAATTTGGGTCCATGCATGATGTTGACCGAAAGCAAATGGTCTAAGTAGGAAAGCAGAGGTGGATATGGGCTCTTCTCATTCTTACATACTTATGTACATACACAATAATCAATAATGTCACACATTGCAAAATGTACGGAACTTGACAAACCCATTCTAACTTCCATTTGTAATTAGTAAGAGTCATTCACTAACAGATTCATTAGATGATTACATTAACTAAAAACATAACCTTAAATGACAAATTACAATTGACCAACAACATTAAACACCCAACAATGTATGTAGCCCATATCATCTTACAATAAATTACAATTCACCCACAACAATAAATTTTATACGAAATTTAATTTGCTTAAAAGTCGAATCACAAATTATTCATAATTCATTGATTATCTTAACTAAAAAATTAACTCGTTTAAAACAACTCGGTTCACAAGTTTGCGTGGGGTGGTTTGGACAGGTTTACGATCCGGATCATGTTTTCTGGTCCAGTCTGTCCAGATGGTTATTGTAGTAGGTTATGAAAGCTTATTAATTAAGTGAAGTTTGTTAAAAACAAATATAAGCTTGTTTATTTTATTTTATAATTTTTCATGAAATTTATATTGTCTTATTGAATGATATATTATTAGTATAATAATATAAAACATTTTTAAATACATAATTAAATTATTTATATAAATTTACACTTGCATCATATTCAATAACCTTTGTTTTTTACAAACAACCATCAAGTTATCTAATAAGCTTCGTTATTGATAAATTTGGTGGTTCCAAACGTATCATAAATTAAACTTCATTAGAGTTCCAAAATGGAAGCTAATCAATTTGGTGCACATGGAATATGAAAAGACAGGAGCTGAAGACACCGACCAAATAAGAGGACAAGACATACTGGCATCATGTTCCACCTTCAATGTCTCTTGCCCCATTTGAGTTGTACCCTCTTTCTCATTATTGCTAATTGCATTGATTGCCTATATCATATCCTCTAAATCAATGCGAAAATTGAACCGAAATCATCATACAGATACACTCGTTATATCACTTATATGGGCTTTGATTTGGGTATCACAGTGCCTTTTTCTTTTCGACGACGAAACCAAATTCATTAGTACAAGTGCACCATCATGATTTGAATATTACAAGCCACATGGAAAAACCAAAGATTCCTTATAGTGAAATGACTTTTGATTTATGATTAGATCACAGAAAAAAGATTGCATAGTATCAATCATATCTTCTTTCATTTACCATTATCGACCTTTTTAAGAGGTTGGCGATTTCAGTTACGTAAACCTAATGGTTTTACTTTATTCAGTTATATTTTTATTAGTTTTTTTTTACTAAAGTAAAATGGTTCGATAAACTAGTGCACCGAAAAACCTAAAAAATCAACAGACTAACCGTCGTAACAAAGCACAATAAACAGAAACACAAAGAAATATACAAATGTACATTTGATTAGGTTGTCACAGAACGTCTGAAAAATCAATGGAAACAAGACCCTTGTAGAGTTTGCATTACGTTAACGTATGCAACAATATGTGCGAGTGACAACAATGTAAAATAAAGGCTATCCTCGATCACGAGGTCACGTCCAAAGATGTTCAGAATATTTCTAAAAGATAAAAACAGGATTTGTGGAAAAAACTGAATATGAAAAAATTACTCTTTAAATAGTTATTTATTGCTTTATAACATTTTTCAATTTTTTTTTATCTATTTATTAATGAAAAAAAACTAGATCCATGTTAGGCATATGTTAAAAAGAGGAAAGATAAAAATAATGTCTCAAAAGAGATTCTTGCTCAACATATCCTAGTATAGGTAGGTTTTACGTTGTGAACTCATAGTCATAGCCATGATTGTGCATTTGTCTTGTTTATAGTGCTTAAAGGGAAAGTGACATCAGAAAAGGGATCAAAGATTCGAAAATGAGATGGAAGATGGACTTGGGGAAGGCTGGATTTAGGGTAGAAAAGCAGATCCCTAGCTTCAAGCTTTATTCCCTAGTCACCGATGGCTTTGATTATGTCCACCACCAACTTAAGTTCGGCTTATGTTTCATTAAGTCAGGAAACAGCTTCTTAGTTATTTGTGTGGTTGTTTTCCTAAGCATGCTGTCAAGGATTCTAATTATTATCGTTGAAAAATACTCCAAAACTTACTCATATTGATATGATTTAGGATGATCTAAGCTTCTCAACACCTAAAATTAGGCAAACTAACACTTATAAGATGTGATTATCAAGGTCTGAGAAATTGGAATCTAAGATCACCAACAATAAGTAATTGAGTGTGGTACCTCTTATTGTTTGTAGTAGCAGCTATTCAAACCGTCATGTTGAGGAGACCGGGACAATGCGAGAGAATCTCCTGCCATTTCAAAAACAAGAGCAAACAATACTCGAGGATAATGTGACATTCTACTTCTTACAACAAGTTCAGAGTATATGGAGAAACAGAGAGGTTACATGCAAGAAAAACTCAAACCCAAAGAACTGAACAAGAGAAATGAACTTCACCTCTTAAAAACAGCGTATTGAGTTATTTGCTATAGTACAAGAAGAAACGTGAAGGTATCTATATGAATATAACTACAGAATAGGAGCTTTAACGCACATATGAGTCTCGAAAAGTATCTAAAAGGCATCTGGAAAAATTGAAAATACACTAGGACCTGGTGTGCTGTGTGCTTGCATCTAGAGTCCTGGTTAGATGCCTTCTATATCCATATTTTGTGGATCAGCCCATAATGTCTCAACTTTATGTACATGAATGGATAACCTCACAGACAGCGCTTTTTCCTATCTGGGGTTCCACATACTTGTGTTTTAGTTCCGTAAGTTTTCAACTGAAAGTTCTCAAAAGCCTCAGATACCGCTCCCACCTGTTACATAATGCATAAGAATTTGTTAATAGATATGTTTAAAGCATCTACGTGCACAGAAGGGAAAAAAGGTTGAAAGAGGTCATGTACCAGTTCCAGCTTTTTGGAATAAACCCTCACTATCATATCCTGATAGCACACAGGGAGCAAGTGGCTGACCCGGTGATCGGGTATTGCAAACTTTTCAGTACTCCCAAAATCCTGAGCATGAAAAATGACATTAGACTGTTGCTATTAAGCATTAGAAAACAAATATGGCTTTTGTACACCCTATAGTAACATAGGGAAGAAAGATATAAATAACAATCAGAGCAATATGTATTGGATACCTGATAAAACTTGATGCTGAAATCGTAACATACACATGCAAAGACCAAGAAATTGAAGATGTTAGTGGCTTCAAAAAGATGTTGTTTGCCTCAACTATACTATAGAAAGAAGTCGTGTATCTTTCTTATTTCCTTGTACTTACTTCTCAAGAGGGTTTTGCCTTCCACGAGTCAAATCAATCCTGACATTGCTAACCACAATGTCCTCTTCTTTCAAGGTTACTTTACCATATTTCTGTTTAAGAGATTGCTTACTCAACAAGGATCCGTTTTCTATAAAAAAAAAATAAACAACAACAGCAGAAGGATGGGAAGAAGTTCGAACCTGGGAACAAACAATATCCTGAGCAGTGACATCTTTAAAGTGTTCTAGTTTTTCCTTAGGGACGGAATACTCATTACAGAACTATTACACATAGAAAAGGGATACAGATTAATCTTCTTTACTCCTACCAAAGAAGCTTAGGAGGGATTAGCAAACTGGTACTACCTGGTATAAGTCCCTCCTCCTAATCCGCAGGATTAAATCTCTAGCTTCCTTCAATTCTTGATCAGGAGCAGTCTCAATAGTTTTTAGTATGGTGTCATCCAACTGTATTACAGAAGAAAGGGGAAGGAAAAGACTTATAAACATAGACAAACATACAAAAGTCAAGTTGTGTCCACCCTAACCTTCCAGTATTCAGATGGTTCATGAATATATGAAGATATTTCAAGATAGGAATTTGCTTTGACAAGTGCATCCACAATCATAAGCTCAATTGCCTGCATTCAGTAACAACTTATGAATACGTTGCCATGTCCGAAAAAGGAACAACATTGTACATAGCACAATGGTAGTATTATTTACCTTCACTTTGGCATGAGTATAAACTGTTCTGTGAAGATCAGCACGAGTAGCAAACAACTTGTGGACCGTAAGATCTGACAAAAGCAATGGTTAGACGAAAAGCATAACAAAAATCAAGTCAAGTGATAGCTAAAGAGTTTCAGCAAGTACTCACAGTCCTTAGCCCGATAGCATATTTCATCACCCAATACTCGCATTGTCTCCATTAACCTATAGAGGTAATAAATCATGAGCCCAAACTAAACCAATTGGAATCAGTGTCGATTTTGTGTAAATTTGAAGAGAATGTAAAGGATTTGAAGACAACCTGCGGAATTCAAAGCCGCATCCGATACCACAGGCTCGGGAATCACGAGCAATATAATCAAATCTGAACACAGATTTCACCACATTGTTAAGATACCACTGCCTCATGTGGAAAAACACCTTAATTCTGAATAAGTTGTATGTTAACTAGCAACAATCAGCAAATTCAACTCACTTGTCAACATCGATGCTATTACGACCATTAGCTACAATATCGTATAGAAATTGCTTCTCTCTTGTGCTCTTAATTCAAACATAAAGATGTTGAAGATTAGATGCAGGTACGGGAATATTTTGATAGAAAATTTGTTGCTAACAACTTACATTAGATAGTGCAGATTCTGAGCTTGCCGATATCATTTCCTATATAACAGAGGGAAAAAGACGGAGGCAACTGTGAAAAAGTAACCAAGCTTTCAAAAATTATTTATTGAACATTAAGACACATTGAGATCAAACTTCACAGATAAATTGCACCCTGTGAAATGAACTTGACACTTGTTTGACTTTTCAATGAAGAAAGTAACCGAAGTTATTAAGCAGACCATCGATAAAAAAAAATGGCTTAGAAAGTTCCAAAAAAAAGAAAATGTCTTATGCTCCACAACGAACATAGCAAGAAGAATATGATATGCTTACTTGTACTCTTTTAATAGTATCACGTCCAATATCAATATTATGCTCGTCAACAATGTGGTCAATCATCTTCACCGACATTTGCTCATGAGACCTAAAAGTAGAATATTTAAAATGTAGCTCAGCAAAGGAATAACTGCAATAGTTAGTAGTGATCTATGCTCTATGGATAAGGTTAATAACAAAAATGAACTTGATTGTTTTGTGAAAGTTGAAATGAGTACTACATGGTAGGTTGGTAGCATATCTATTTTTCTTAGGTAAACGGTAAACAAGTCAGTCACCCAAGTTTTTATTCAGAATCAAACCCAACAAGAACCATACTTAAAATATTTTAATGAAGATATAAAAAATAAAATAAGTAATTACAACCAATGCAGAAATGCATAAGCCCTGAAGATGTCTAAAGATATAACATCCTTGGAAACACCGTGAAAGGGATAAAACAGTCAATAAGGTCTCTCATAAGAAAAACATAATGACTGAAGACAGTTCTTGCACAGACTGATCCTTAAATAGCAAGATTTAGCACAAACTAGTGTCACTTGGAAAAGGCATAAAAAGAGAAATGCCTAGGCATCAGAATAGCCGAATAGGAAGGATAAACCAGTATTTCATGCTAAAATAGTATAAAATATATTAGATGGCAGAAAAGATCTAGTTCCAGCAATAACTGACCATCGTTGGCAAGACTCAACGCAAATAGTAGTCCTAAGAATATGTAAACGATAGCAATCAAACTATCTAAGCAAAACATTGCATTCTTATCCTAATAGATATTCTGGGCGTCAATCAAGTTGGAATTTAGTTCCGTCTCCAGATATTAGCTTAACTAATGCTAACAGCCCGATCCCAATCGTCATGATGCATCTTTGTACTTTGTTATGTATCAATCAGGTTTCCATTTCAGTTCTGATATCCATTCTAGGATTTCCATCCATCACATACTGAACGAAACAATCAAGGCAAATTACACAATTAACACAGCTAACAAGTGTTTACATGCGCACTAAGAAGCAGACGGTAATTTTACTATATAATATGATATTTTTTAGTCAGAAAATTAGTGCAAATATTGATCAATAAAGGTTTTCAAAGTCGAAGCTAATGTGAGAAAATCGTTTAGCAAAATCTTACAGCATAAACTGAAGCATGTATTGGTTTAAATAACTAACATGCATTTAAAGGTAAACATCCAATTAGAGCATTTGATCCAAAGTATTAGCACATAAGAAATTTTTAGGAGTAGAATTTACCATTTGATACCGCCATGTACTTGAGGCAGAAACTCCTTCTCAAACAAGTGACTGAAAGGACCATGTCCAATATCATGCAGGAGGCCTATACAAAGAATCAATTAATCGAGTTCAATTTTTTTTGTTTCTTCTCACAATCATTTGAAATTGTGATACACAGTTCATACCTGCAAGCTTCACTGACTTCGTATCAAATCTATCAATTCCAAGTTCGGAGCCCTATAAGCAGAGGAAGATAAATTATTGAATGACCACTGGATTATCTTTACTGTGGAATTATATAGAAAGCACATACTTGATACTTTTCTAGCAAATGAATGGCCTGGCCAGCAATCCAATACACGCCTAGAGAGTGCTCAAACCTAGAATGCACAGCTCCGGGGAAAACCTTATCCGCCACACCTGCAATACAAAACTTGCAGAATGAAATGAAACCACATAAGAAGAAAAAACGAAACATGAGAAATGTCTATAGTTACCTAGCTGCTTCAAATCACGAAGCCTTTGAAACTGCTCAGTATCAACGAACTTGAGAAACATCTGCATTCATAAGAGCATACAAAGCTCAAATTCAACACTCATTTTTGTCATACAAGTGCTGCATTAACCTAATTTTCTGCTACTTGAAAATATCGCGAGGTTAAACAAATTGATATCGGAAACTACAAAAAATGAAAGACGAAGAAAGTTTAGCAAAGCATGAAAGAGAACGAACAGGTTCAAGATAGATGTTGCCATGGAGGTTGTCGTGGATGTGCTTGCAGACGCGGAGATCACGGGAGGTTCCGACAGGGTCGAAGAAAACGTCGTCGTTGTTGTACGCTCCCATTCTCCCTCTCTGGCTCTCTCTCCCACTTTGCTGGCGAATGAATTGGGAAAGAGAAAGAGAGCGAGGGTGAGGGATTCGTTTCTTGGGAGGCTGTTTAAAGCCGAATTTAACTTTCCTTGATTTGAGGATAAACGGGAGCCGGCTTTACACGGCACACTTCTGTCTCGTTTTGGTCACACAACATCCCACAAAGTAAATACGATTCTTACTTAAGTTAGTAACTCTCTAATTTATCCACTACACTATAAAATGGAGATCTATAAACCGAACCGAACCGAACCTATAAATTTTGGTCCACATCGAAACTAAATCGTTCATAAACGGTTTGGTTTGCGGTCATAAATTTATTAATATTCGTTTCAGTTCAGTTTAAAATCATATATTTATATAGGTACTTCAAGCATATAGCCTACTCCCCTGATTCACAACGTTTTTACATTATAATTGTTATTTAATACTTAAATCTTCAAAATAAATTTGTTTCATTTTGTTTGTATAGATCACAACCTCGAATACAATTAGGTATACAACCCTTAACATCATAAAATGTCAAAATTCAACGAAGCTTATAAACTATAAGCTCGAATACAAAATTTAGATCAACAACCTAACATGTTCTCATTATACAATGCATATAAAGTTGTTATGTTGAAAAGTTCTTTGCATCCTTGCACATGAAGGACACTTCGAGTTTTCACTCTTCAACCCATTTTCCTACTCATTTCCCTTTAGTGGAGTTTGTTTGAATCCCTTTTTACTTACCCACACCAGGGCTTTTTACTTTTTAGCGCCTTTTGTTCATTTTCTAATTGCATTATTTACATTAGGACTAGATATATTGGCACGTGTGATGTACGAGTTTAAACTTATAAGCCACGTTTTATATATGGAAGTGTTAGTATTTTAGTTAAACTTTTTAGTGTTTTGTGTGTATTTATTAATCTTCTACAAATCTCCGGATTATCCATTGATATTAGTTTTGAATTCTAAGAGCTCTAGGGTATCTTTGTAGGTTCATCTTGAAAGCAACCGGTTCTTTTACTTTCTCCAGGGTTGTGTGAACAACAATGTGTTATTTTTCCTTCTTAGAAGTTTCAGGATGATATTCTCACTAGGTTTAACTTCGTCTTTCTTTTGCTAAAGTTATATTTTCTCAAGATTAACTATGGGGCCGTGTGAGATAGTGATTAGGGTTGATACATGAGTCTTAAATCTCCATGAGTCTTAAATCTCGCAAATAATTTCAATATACAATTGTATAATAAGGTTATAATCGAACACAATGATATTAATGTAATTATTTGAACATTAAGTGCAAAACCATAATATATATATAGAGAGATAGAGAGAGAGGGGTTGACTCCCATTTAAACAGCTCTTACCATGTAAAATGAGAACAAATTGTATTCGTTAGATCGTTAAATAGATGGTTGTGATTAGGCGATATTAAAGGGAAATTTTTTTTTGTGTGATTAGTGGAAGAAATATTTGTCGGACCTTACTCATATATTCGACAGTATAGTCACGTATATTCGGTGTTTACATGTTTATATGGTAATAGTTGTTTACATATGAGCTAGGATATATATATATAGAGAGAGAGAGAGAGAGGCTTATCGTGTAATCATGAGAACAGATTCGTAGTTATTGTTGGTTGAGTGGATTATTCGTGGTTATTGTTGGTTGAATGAATTATTCCTTATTATTATTATTCGTAGTTATTATTAATTATGATATCTACTCTAAATATCAACCCTTGATACTCACCATCCGACGGTCTAATATTGTTCTCATGATTACACGATAAGTCTGTACTCATGGAAACCGCACCCTATATATATATAAAATAACAAAGGTGAGATGACAAGGCGGAAGATAGACACATACAAGTTATATAGGGCTGATTGGTAGACAAATGGGGCCGATTGACAAAGGATAAGGGAGATCAGTTGATCCAACTACATACAATTAGGAAACGTAATAACAATATATGTAACTAATAAGGCATTTCATAACCTAAATCACCACAAGAATTCGTATATAATGGAAACTTAGTTTATGATCAAACGTATACAAGGTTATATAATCATATTGTGAGAAAATATTGTTATACAACTCTTGCATTTTACAAGAAATTAAGATATTAATTCACGCAGTTCTCGCATATTGCAAACAAACACCCCGAAGTACAAATAGACATACGAATCATTCATGTGTAACCCTCACATCTTGCATTGAATTATCATCGAACTACTTTAACATATGACTTAAGGCATACTAGTGACATGGTCGCGCGCTTCACGCGCGGTAGCAACATGATGAAGTGATTGTACACCCTATCTTCAATGTGATTGTACACCTAATAACTAATTATACATAAGTTCTTTGCATGAAGATTGTCTTCATGCAATCCAAGCTTAATGTCTCTTTATTTTCAATATAAAGAGACGGAGCGAAAAGGCGATCCAAGCTTCTTCTTCACAGTGTTGTTCTTGATATCCCTAAAGTAAAAACTTGATATGTAATACTCCATTGCTACAAGGAAAGAAACATTAGCTTATTATCAAAAGAAGAACTTACTTGCATACAATCATGTCAATATCCTCATATTCAACAACTACTTGTTTGTTCCTTAGTTCAACTTCCCTAGCTTTGTATATTAAGATGCAAAAAATAATCAAACAAGGATTTGTAGTTGAGTCAAAATGGGAAATAGTTAGAGCTTAAGCCTCAAAACTGACTTGTGTGCCATTAACGAGTTTTATCAAGCTCTCTAACAGTTTCTCAACACTGGAAATGAAATTATGGGTTAGTAAGATTTGTCGATTTAATAGACAAAGAGAAAATGCAATAATATATTGTCTTTTGGAGGTATAAGAATTTGTAATCAATTGTAGTTAATGTTAGGTTTTAAGTTGAGAGTTAATTGATGCTAGGAGTTACACCATAGGAGTTAAAAACAAAAACGAGTTAGAGAGATAATTGAATAATATTTGGTTTGACAAAATATAGGGTATTGATATGAATCAATTAGTGATTTGAGGAGTTGATTATAGTTATACCATAAGTTGTTGTTCTGGATGAGTTATTTGTAACTCTCAAATTAAAACAATTGGTAATTTTGAGAGTTAATTAGACGTTATTATGAAAAAATGTTTAATATGAATGGTTATAATGTAAAAAGTCATTTGCTCTCCAATAGTTGAAAATATAGGATTAATAAAAATCAATCAATGTTCTCAAAAACTAAAAATTTAGAATTTCAATAGTTTTTTTTTATCCTAAACATCAATTAGAAAAAATGGATTAAATATATAATTATGTATAGATTTAATATTAATAGGTTATACATTTACATATACACAAAGTGTATACTTTAATAAAATATATTTTTATTTTTGTGAAGCGAAAAAAATAGAAAGTACAAAAATAAAAAAAAATTGGAGAGTTAATTGGATAGTATGTGGCAAAAAATAAGGTCTTAATATGAATCATTTAATATCCATCAAAAGCTAAAAATATAGGATTCTACCTCAAAAATTAAAAATATAGAATTTTAAAAGGTTTATATTTATCATAAACATTATTTAAAAAAGGGGATTAAATATATAATTTGTAAGAATTTAATATTAATAGGTTATACATTTACCAATACACAAAGTGTATACTTTAATAAAATACATTTTTTCGTGAAGATAAAAAAATTGGAAGTGCAAAAACAAAAAACAAAATTGAGAGAGTTAATTGGATAGTGTCTGATAAAATAAGACTTTAATATGAATCATTTATTTTTGTGAAGATAAAAAAAAAGGAAGTGCAAGAAAAAATTTGAGAGAGTTAATTGGATAGCATGTGGTAAAATAAGACTTTAATTTGAATATAGTATAGTAAGATCAGATTTTTGTGAAGATAAGAAAAATAAAAGAATTTGGCCAAATATGTCATGTTCTATTTCCATTAAGTTTGTGTACCCTTCAACTTTAACCACTTTCATTAAATTGAAGTTGGAAGATAAGATGTTTGATTATGGGTACATTTACTAAACATATTTATACCATGAGCCTAGTTACTAGAGAGAAAATTCAAAAAGGCCCACTTAGCTAATTTGGCCAAAAACAATTACGAGAGTTAGTTGGATAGTATGTGGTAAAATAAGGTTTTAATATGAATCATTTAATGTCCCTTATAAACTAAAAATATAGTATAGTAAGATGATCAAAGGATCAAAGGATAAAGATAACCACAAACATTACAAGATTATCATGCAGGTCGGGCTTTACATACCCTAAAATAACAAGAAATCGTTATGACATACTTACAAAACTTCAACCTTTATTAATGAATTGAAAATGAGACTAATCGAGCCTACAAGGACCAAATATTGGCCGATTGATGGGACCGGTCGAGCCAACTCACATAGGAAATCGAGTCGACCGGTCTAACAACTTACCGCTTACGATTGGATTGAAATTAATATTGGACAAATAAAACTAATGATTGCATAGCCTTATTTAGAGGGGGGAAGCTAAAATTAATCATCACAGGGTTTGAGACTAATCCTAATGAACCTTATCTTTAAGAAAATAGAATTCTAAATGTCTAACCTTATTTTTCAACTAACACTATCTCTAAGGGAAGATAAGAGGAAAGAAGAAAGAAAGATAAATCCTTTCTTGTCCAAAATACTTTACATATTGAGAAACCATTTCACCTAATTCTAAAAGCAACAAAAATGGAATAAACAATTGGCAAAACAAAGAGTTTTCTAAAACCATCGTCATCTCTATCTAAGGTCAACACAATGGGAATCTCCATTAGCAATACATTACTTACATTGTTTCTGAGGAGACTCTCTTCCTTAATTTACAATCAAACCTCTCGCTCTACATCTTCTCTTACTCCTTATGCGAATGAGATTTTGTCGGAACCAAATCGATCTGTTATCGGTTGATATTTCTATCATCAAATTTTCATAAATTAAATCGGATTTCTTTGAAAACTATTCTCGAGGTGATGACTCTAGATTGCCTTCTGGTATTTGGAAATAACCAAGCGATCAAACCTAAGTTATGATTGACTCCAGATTCAACATTTGTTCAATTCAATGTTGACCTTGTGTAGGGGTGAGCATTTCGGGATATCCGGTCCGACAATCTTATAAAAATCCGATCTGAATCCAAGAGCACCCGGATATCCGACAGTTTTATCCGGATTGGATATCTAATCCGAGTATTTATACTTCGATTAATCGGATATATCCGATTCGATCCGACTTTTTCCTCCAAACCTCAATCCGTATCCGATTTGATGGTAACACCCCGAATCCACGGGACTCGGGGAGCTACGGGTTGAGACCTCACAATGGGTCCCGACCCTTAGCTTGATAACAATTTCACCGGATCTTTCCAACATGGCACAAATAAAGGCAAATATAAAAATTGTTTTAATGCAATGCAAACAATCTCGAAAAGAAATATACAACTTGGAGACTCAGCCGAGTCATCAAAACGACACAACTGCAAAACATAAATCCATAAGGTACGACATAAACATATAACCATCTCCGTCCTATAATGTACGGAGACCCCGGCTGTCCACTCCTCCACCTCACTCGACGGCATCCCTAACTTGCAGGGCAACTACAACAATATCGGTATAAAACTGTTAGCTAGCATTCACAACATTAGGATCATGGTTTTGGCACATACACACATAAGGAATCATAACACTCAACATGATCTAACACACAAGTCCGGTTCATTATCTCTTTGTTATTATTAAGTCAAATCCCTTTCTATTCCACTTATAGTGTGACACGAGAATCTTAACGATCTCGCCCTTGTCCCCTTTTACCATACGGGTTTGTACTTGATGCAAATCAGCATCACCCGTTGGACTGGTCGCAAGGCACCTCCCAGTCATCCCCATTTTGGACTAGACAAGCGGTCACCGCCCGTTATCATACACTTGGGCCAAATATAAACATATAAAGTCGGTGGTCCTATTACCGGTTTAGATGTTATAACATAAATAATAAACACACACATAAACAATAAATACACACCACCAAACACGCATCAAAACTAATACAGAGAATACGAGCTAAGTAAGTCCGGGGACTTACCTGTACTAGGTCAAGTCTAGACAACGATATCTCTTGACTCCATAGGAGTCTAATCTCAAATGCCTGATCACAATATGAAACTTGTATCAATAACAAATTATCTAATAACTTAGGAGTTTTCACTTCTAAGTTTATCACAATCATCTAAGGGGAAAAACTAACTAGTCTACTCCTAACTAGATAACCAATAGTCTAAAATACGTATCACTAGGACTTGCCAATATATATAATACTAACAACCTACCAGGTTCATCCTAAGGAAGGGAAAAACTCGTTCTAACCAAATGCTACCAACTCCGGTTATGACAGTAAGTATTCGAACATAAATTCTTATAATAGTGAAACAACTTATCCCATATCCACGATCTAATACTAACAACGAAACTATCTCAAGTCATTCAACCAACATATAAATTGTCATCATCCTTAGCCGCATTCATCTACTCCTTCATAGTGTTCGTGTTTACGGTATTCATCTTGCATACCAACCCATATAATTCACCACCACTCATCCCATATATATCCATTCATAAACACTTGGAGTTACCCACCTCTCAACTCCCAAATGCTGAATTATGTTGATTGACCACTTACTTACCCTTCACAGTTAATTAAACCAACCTTCACAATTATTTAAAACCCCAACTGACAACTCACAATAACCATAACATATAATACAAACTCATTAGTACTAATCATACAATCGATACCTAATATATAAAATCCCTAATTGAAAGAAAACTCAGCATGCCTAACAAACACCATTTCCATATTATTACAACACATTACTACCAATCAAGATCAACATCCATAAGACTTTAACCCCAAATCCTAAAATTAGGGTTATTGCAGTTCCGAGAATCTCACCAATTTGATTCAATTACAACCAAAAATGAAAAGGATGGAAGATGGGTGTTTTCCCTGATGCTAAGATCTCAACAAGAGTTTGATGTATCGGAACTCAACTTCCTTCTTGGTCTTTCTCAATGCAGCATTTCCACTATGTTTCTCTTTGATTGCCTCTAACAAGGAAGATCAAACCTTCCCATTTACACCGGTGACATTGGTTCTTATCAACCCAATTTTAATGTTACGTTTCTTCAATTCTGGATGTAAGTCCCCAATAATGGAGGAAGTAATTCACTTCCACTGATTCACTAACGAGACACATATGCTATTAATTTTACATCGTTCCCCAATGATCGATCAAGACCTTGTCTTGAAGAATAACTTGTACCCGCCAAACCTGTCATACCCCGAGGCAATGTAAAAATAATTGCACCAATGAATCCCCTCTTAACTCTCAGCAACTCTATTATAAATTCTTCGTCCCATTCAATTCTTCATTGTCGTCCGGATTAGGTTACCATAATTGGTGTTATACAACTTCTCCTTTCACAGATCTGGTAAAGCTTAGCACATCTAAGAAAACTTGTAACTTCCTTCACATTTTTCGAGGTTTGCCATCCCGAGACAACTTGTCATACCTCTTCTCTCTTTTTCAAGAGTAGACCCAAAATATCTCATCCGGGCTTCAGTAAGCCCATGTGGAGTAACTACCACTCGTAGTGACCCTGGTTGGTCCGGAATGCCATAATTGCAATATCCCAACCTCGAATTCTCAAACGGTGACAATCAAGTCTTAACTTAATCTTAGAAGAGACTACCGACCCTTGCAGTTGATCGAGTAGATCTCCCATTCGTTGTAAGGGATACTTGTCTTTCATTGTCATCTTGCTCAACTTATAGAATTTGAGGTACATGCGGAGATAACCGTCTCTCTCTTCGCAAATTGGTGTCCTCTATAACAATCTTAAAATCAAGAATTCAAGATATATCCCCACATGAACTTCAAATTAAGAGTTCAAGATATACTTCCAAGTTCCCCATGTAGTACATTGACGAACCCTTATCATCAAGAGCTTGCAATTGCAATTGCTCCTTCAACTGCTTCCTTAATTCGAGTAACTTCACGGGTATCATTTATTGATGTCTTTTGTACGGCGCCTTAGAATTGGGAGTTGAGCCCAAATCAATCTTAGCGGTAAAATTCGCATCCCGATGCATTGGAATCCATTCTATCTCGGGTTCTATCTTTTCTCTACCCATCACATATCGTAATAACTGACACAATATTATCTTCTTCTCTTTTCTAGCATCCTAACATATGGGAGGAGCTCTTCATATTCTACATTAGCTTTCACCATAATCATCCTTCCATCAAGTATGCGTATAAATTTATGCTTCATTTTCTAATGTAACATCAATAGAATCGACGGGTTGAACTTAGTTCTTCCCTTAGTGAAGTTGTGTTTATGGGTGAGGTTATATGTGGTTTTGTGCCCTGTGCGGGAATGTGTTTTTATCTCCGGTTATATATATTTTGCAATGGTGGTTGGAGTTGTGTTTGAGTTTTGTTTATTCTATCTCGTTTTTTTGTAGGCCGCATGTATGGCTTTTGGTCTTTGATTTTGTATCTCGGCTGTAGTCTTTAGTTTGTTTGCTTTGGATTTCATTCATTGCATAAAAATGTTTTTTGGTTTTGGCCTTTATTTGTGTCATGTTGCAAGATCCGGTGAAATTGTTGTCAAGCTAAGGGTCGGGACCCATTGTGAGGTCCCAACCCGTAGCGTCCCGAGTCCCGCGAATTTGGGGTGTTACATTGATGATCCAAAAAATATACCCGAATCGGATCGGACTCGGATCACCAATTGCCAGATATTTTCGGACTCGGGTTTTTCCGAATCGGATCTTCGAATTAGCGGATCGGATTATTCGGATCGGATATTTTTTATCACCCCTAATCTTGTGTTGCTTCAACTAATACCAATTTGTTTTCCTTACAACCATTAATCTTTCAAATTTTCCAGTTACCATGTAATCTTACAAACATCAAAATTTAGAACTCTAATGAAACAACAAGTGGGCAAATAACAAAATGATCGTGTTGAAAATCCATTACATCACTCAAGATTGTGTTTCACTCTCATTGATTGTTTGGGTGGATTCATGTCTTGTTGAATAATGATTTGTCCCGAAAGACGGGTTGTCCATGTTTCATTGGAAGAGTTGTGGACATGTGATCAAAGTCTAAAGGCGAGAGAGTTCAAATTTGAGTTTTCACTGGTGGTCTCTAGATGCTTTCTTGTGCACTTCTTCAACTGAGATGGTTTATCCGCTTCTCTCTTCTTTGGTTGACTTGTATTTCATCCTGCAATTCTGATGCGGGGATAAGCCCGTAATGAGTCCAAATATTTGACACCAACGATGGATAGACTTGAATCGGGTTTATAGTAAATCGGCGGTTGTGTTTTGTGGATGAGGGGGTGACAATTGTGTTATAGAAATGTAGGAAATATCCATTGGATGATAATGATCGATATATGGATAGGTAAAGGTCAAACCCTATGAAACAATTTAGAGCACCGGACCCTAGGAAAGCTAAGACCCTAGAACGCAATAAGAATGGTCGCAACACCTTTCTGTTAGAATCTTACATAAAAGGGAAATGATGTTCCTATAGCAGAAGAAGGAGGCTTATGAGCGATTGAAAGCACCAACTTGTCAATTCAAGTGAAAACTAGAAGGAAAACGATATCCCTAGAGCACTAAAAGAAAAACACACGAAACATGCAAAAGGTTTGTATTCAATATTATGGGTGCTCGAAAGTGATGTTCAAGGTACCCCTTATAACATGTTTTTGGCTGAAATAAAACTGATTAGAACCCTCTCTAATCGAACATAATTTATGGACCTAATTATATAAAAGATGGACTTAAAAATTGCTTATTAAACCTAATTACTAAAACAAACCTATAATAATAATTATGGGATGAAATAAACATTAAACTAGAGCCAATTAAACCACTTGCATCCTTCTCCCATCCTCTCATGTGCGTCCATTCTCGAGCCATGCATACGTTCAAAACTCGAGTCATGCTTGGTTCAGTTTATCCTTCTATGCATCTCCCCCTTCCCATAATTTCACACTTACATCAATTCCAATAGATTATCATCTCCCAAACCCTCAACAATCTTTCAAAATAAATAAGCTTGTCCAATTAACTACACATTTGAACTGTCCAATGAATTTCGACTATAATAAACTTTGTCTCTAATAAATCATTATCTCAAGAGACCTATAAAATAACTCCCACATCAATAGTTTATTAAGACTAATCTTAACATATATTTTATCACTTTTTACTCGTTTTCTCTTGCATGTTTTCTAATCAATTTATCACCCACGATAATGAAACACTTTATTTATTATATTATAATATATAATATAAGATTTCACTTTAACTAAATGGGGCCATTTAAAATCATGTTCTTGCAAAATCAAAATAAAACCATCTCACTTTAGTGACATTTAAAAAACATGACTAAAAACTAGCAATGTGGGTAGAGCCTAAGAATGGATAAAGATGGAGAGGGAAATATGCATTTGGAATGCACTAAGTGAAGGTCAAAACTGGCCAACAAAAACATGTCAAAACTGGCCAACAAAAACATGTCAAAACACGCATTCATTAAGTTAGGACAAATATTTGAATAGTATAACAATAATATATAATAGGATAAGCTTAGCAAAGGTAAGAAAGTCAAGCCTTTTGACTTTCCACATCTTCTAAACAAAACCTCAAATAATAGTCAAATAACTAAAAAAATATTCTCTTCACAACCATCACATATGCATAGCTGTATAGCAGCACTTCGCATGCCATTACAATGGGCTCCACTGCTCATTCTTCCTATCCTATCTGCTATATAAACACCAAACTCCATCAATACTTATCATTCAAACGCAAACAAAAAGCAATCTTGATTTCATTTTCGTATCAATGGAAGGTTTGATCCCATTTGTTCTTAAAGCAATCAGGAAGAACGGCCTACACAAGAGCTGCTCCGACGGTTCAAGAAGGAGCTACCATCTCTTACTCGCCGGAGGTGACTCGTTTAATGGGTCGAGTCATCGCCGGACTCAGTCCGAGTTCCAGCCACCGAGTTCAGCTACCTTTAATAGTAAGGATTCGGATTCATCGACTATAATGAATAGGGCAAACCAGGCAGTCTATTCTGATGCTCGTGATCATTCCAGCAAAAAGGCTCACAGTCACAGCAAATGGTTCTGAACTTAATTTCAAAGTTTAATGGTGTTTGATTTGTTAGTTCTTTGATATATACCCTTCAAGTGTGATTATGTTGTTTTAGATTAATTTGTCTTTGATGATTCGTAAAGGTTTGAAACTCTACTTGTCAACCGTGAATGGTGATGAAATTAATTGTATGATGTATATATACTTTTTTTTTTTTGATGAAAAGTATGATGTATATATACTTTTCATTAAGAATTTAAGATTAGTGATTTTCGGTACAATAAATATCAAATCATTATTTTTAAAAAAAAATTATTTGAAGTATATGATAACACGATTTATGACTTAGTTTTAGGTAATCATTTAGATAGATTTCTCACTCATTCATGCATGATTTAGCACTAGTTCGCGACGTTTTGCACTCAATTCATGTATTTTGCCAAGATAGACGTCTACACGGACTTGTGCGTGTTTTATAGGTATTTCGGGAGATTTAGGAGCACAAACGATATGTTTGAGGATCGTTCATCTAGATGACACACCCTCGGACTCATTAGGACACAAGCTAAAGGCTAAGGAGGACTCATGGAGCCTTGCCAACACAAGCCATGCACCAAATCACAGCTTAATGATCCAAGGCGAAGTTTCTGCACAGAATCACGGTTCTCTGACACTCCACGGCCGTGGAATCACCCGTGGATTTTGCCAGATTCTTGTGACAGCTGTGCCACGACTCTCATGGCCAGCTCATGCAAGTTTGTTATAAAAGTGGTCCTTCATGGGCTGTGAGAGGCATCTTGGAGCAGCTCTCCATTATCCATGATCTTCTAACAAAAATATTCTCTCAACAAGAAGTCTTTCTAGGAAGGAAAGTGTCAAAGAGGAAGAAGAAGAGCTCCATTGAAGAGGAGGAGAAGAACACACACCATTACCACACTTGATAGTTTTGTATTGAAGAATTCCGGATTCTATTTCTAAGAGTTGTATGAATCATTTGAACCTTCTTTTGGAAGGATTGTGAGTTACTCTAATTCTATTTTCAGCTTGGTTTTGCTTTAATTCACTTGTCCATCTCTTTTCCTTCATTATCTTGCAAATGGATGTCATGATTTTATGTTTGTTTGTTTCGATTTCTATTATGAATGTTGTAGGCTAAATTGATGTGGTTCTAGGGTAAGGAAAGGATGGTTATGGCCAGGGCTATGATAGGACGGACTTAGATTTACCTTTGGATGACTTGTGTGTATGAACGTAGCTGCTGTTAGAAATCACGGGTAGTTCTTGTCTGACCACGGCCGTGGTTTAGGTAGAACAAACCGTGATTTTCCCTGGCTCGATGGATCTTGTCTTAGATCTATAGAATGTTGAAATCCTAAGTGTTTGTTGAGTTTAATCTACCCTAGGGTGACCTAGTGTTAGTAACTAAGTGTTAGGAGAGACTTACCCGGTAATCCTTGCTCTTAGATTCCAAAGATAACAACCCTTAGGTAGTGGTGAGCCTAATAAGCCGCCATTGGATTAGGTGTGCTAGGATAGTTGTTTAGGACTTCCCTTTCCAAGACTTACCCGGTAAGGATAGGTTAGACCCCTAGCTAACAATCCGGTTTGTGTAGAATTCCTATCCTTAGGTTCTTAGAGACTTACCCGTTGATGAGACCTTAGGAGTGGACTAGTTGGACCATGAGACCTACCCGGTAATTGATCCCGATCTAGAAACGCTTAATCCCAACATATCATAGTTAATCCTAGAAATGAATAGATAGCTTGAGTCCTATGCCATAACCGGAACTTCCAACCCCTAGAATCCGTCTTTTCTTTCCTTGATCATTATCTTGTTTAGCTTGTTTGTGTTGATTCTTAGTTTAGTTTGATTGTTTACTTTGAATGAATTGTGATCTTTGATTGATCACCAAAAAAACCAACTAAAAACATTTGAGATTTTCATTTCTTTATTTCTTTCTTTTCTTTCAACTTAGATCTTTACTAAACTCAATCACAAATCGAATCAATTTCACTTTAGTCTTTGTGTTCGACCTCGGAATACATTCCCTTCTACAAACGTCCCGTACACTGCGGGTTTCGCTAGGTAGTTAGGATTTAGTTCGAGTTATAAATTTAAAACCCATTTGCGCATCACGATCTTAGCGTAACAGTATACATAACCTATCACCTATCCATCTACCCTGAGACTATAATAGGATATTATTATTATATGATATTACCAAGATAGAGAAAATTGTCTAAACAGTACCCCATATTTTAGGCTGACTAAACTTTAGTACCCCATCGTTTAAACTATCAGAACGGTACCTCATCTATTGAACCCGACCAACGATTAGTGTCTCGATCACTGTTCACACGTTATACTATCTGAACAGTGTTAAATATGAGGGCCAAAATTGTCCTCCTACCTTAAATTATGTAATGTTCCATTTTTAATGTAATTTCCCCCTTTTTAGGGCTTTCTTTGCAAAATCCCTAAATTTTCCCTCAAATTCTAATTTTCTCTTCTCCTAGACTCCACCGCTGTCGCCTTCTCCAACCGCTCAGATCTGAGAGTTCATATTCCTACCAATCGCCCTCACCAAAAAACTTTGCTGAAGAAGAGCCCTCTGCATTACACAGCAATCAAAAACCAAAGTAACACCACCCAATGCAAACCAACACCTTTGCGTGAAAATCCTATGCAAATTCACTTAACACTGCATTGCACACAGTGATCAGCTCTTCAGCCACTCTCATCACCATTAAAACTCAAATTAAAGATATTGTTAAAATTCAAATAAAATCAGCAATTGCAAGTCACAACCACAAAAAATTTCAAATCAATTTTCATAAGAAAACCCTAACTTTCCGTTGGCAACTATCCTAATATGTAGATCCGAAAACCATAAGTTTATGAAGAGTCTCTAAAACTGAAAATTTCCGAACCAAACTCCAAATCATGATTCACAACAACCGCAATTTTCACCAAATCGTAATCTTTGGTCGGGCTTTCCGTTGGCAACTATCCTAATCTGTGTTTCACCCCATTCATGAGACAAATGCCACCAATTTCTTCTCACTTCTTAGTCAATAGAAAGATATGACCTCTCAGATCTGAGTTGTGGTTGTGGGAGAAGGCGGCAGAGAAGGAGGCGAGAGAGAAAATTTGGATTTGAGGAAGAATTTGGGTATTTTGCAAAGAAGCCCTCAAAAAAGGAGAAATTTAATTAAAAATGAAATAATATATTATTTAAGGTAGGGTGATAATTTTGCCCCTAATATTTAACACCGTTAAGATAGTTTAACGTGTGAACAGTGATCGAGACACTAATCGTTGGTCGGGTTCAATAGATGAGGTACCGTTCTGATAGTTTAAACGATGGGGTACTAAAGTTTAGTCAGCCTAAAAGATGGGGTACTGTTTAGATAATTTTCTCTACCAAGAATAATATCAGGATATATTATGGTAGATAATATACTATGATATAAGATTTAACTATACATAATCGTATTATTTCATAATATATGTTTTTGTAATCGTTATATACACAATAAAATCATTTCAAGAGTGTGGTTTTTTTTTCACCATTTGTACGGGTTCTCTAACCCTAACATCTATCACGCTATCATAGCGATCTTCCTAACCGCACTTTCGATCCTGTCTACTTATTCACACACTTTCAACTCGGTATGTCCGGGTACAACATAACTTTGTCGGAGAACAACACCTGCTCTTTCGGAGAGCAACAACAGATTCATCCAAACACAACACCGGCTTCGTTCGAGAACAATACCGCCTTCGTCCGAGAACAAAACCACTTATATCAATATAAATGTCGTGGTCAAAGACCCCCCTATTTCTATCACATCATACTGTCCGACAAGGTTTGCCGCCGTGGTCAAAAACCACTTATATCAATATTAACACCATGATTAAAGACCGCCCTATTTCTATTCTCATCTAGGGGTGTCAATGGGTTGGGGATTCCCCTAACTTTGCGGGTATTACCCGTCATGGGGATGAGGATGGGGATTTTAAACGGGTATGGGGACGGGGATGGGTTAAAAATTGATTCTCCGCTTGGATATGGGGACGGGGATGAAGATAGGGGTATTCGCTCCGCTCCCCGATCCGAATCCAAACCCGACGGGGAACCCGACGTGGAACCCGACGAGGAACTCAGTGGGGGACCCCGACGGGGAACTTGGTGGGGAATCCGACGGGGAACCCAAAAAAAATTGGGTTTATTTTAGACTTTCATTGTAGTTTCAAGTTTAATTGAAATTTAATTCAGAAACTGTGTTTAAATTTAAATTGCCGATAATTTTTAAATTTCAAAATATATACACTTTTATGCTTTTAAGAATTAAGAGTATCATACTCATTCCTACAATCCTACTTGCACAATAATGTATTTAAAATTTTTTTTAAGGTTATATTTTGTATGATTATTATATGTGTAAATTATGCTAATGCTAAGTGAAGTAAGTGCTAACCTATTATGGTAGACATGTTAATGATGTTTGTGGTGGTGATGGTTGAGAACAATTATGAATTGTTCTTTCTACTATTATTGGTTTTATTTGTAGGTTTTTAGGGTCTGTTATTTTTCATGAGATTAGACATTGAATTCCAACATATTTTGATTTTGCAGTTATAAATAGTTCTTTTCTACTGTTATTGGTTTTATTTGTAGGTTTCTAAGATCTGTTCTTTTTTCATGAGATTAGATAGTGGTGATTGAAAACAATTAAAATACGCTGAATTTGATGAAGGGGTGCAACACTGCAATAAAATAATCCCTTCCTTAGAGTAAATTGCAAAAGCAATTGTTAACAATTGTCAGGAATGCTTTGACTATCAAGGCGTTGGGGTGCACGTTGCGTACCTACTACCTACAGGGATGAGCATATATACATAACAACATCATTACTTCGTATAATGTAGTATCTGTTGCATTGAGAATTAGTATTAAATACATGTCACAATGATTATTCATGTCAAGTCATCATTTAAATCCATAATAAGGATTTGATTTAGCCACACTTATTATGTTTAAAAAAATATTCGAAAAAGCTAAATACACTTGAGGACAAAAATATGGGGACGAGGAATTCTCCGATAGGGACGAATATCCAACACAGATGGAGAATTTTGCGGGGAAAACTTCTAAAACTTTAAAATGGAAAAAATTAAACGGGGACGAGGATTTCCCGATGGGGACGAATATCCCACGGGGACGGGGATGAGGACAATTTTCAATACCCGAACGGGTATGGGGATGGGGACGGGGGCCATTATACTAAACGGGGATGCAGATGAATATGGTACTCTCCGACCCATATCCGACCCATCGACATCCCTATTCTCATCATACTGCCCGACAAGGTTTGCCGTTCTGGTCAAAAGCCACTTATATCAATATAAACGCCATGGTCAAAGACCCCCTATTTCTAATCTCATCATCATGCCCGACAAAGATTGCCACCGTGGTAAAAAAACCACTTATATCAATATAAACGCCGTGGTCAAAGACCCCCTATTTCTAATCTCATCATCATACTTGACAAAGATTGCCGCCGTGGTCAAAAAACACTTATATCAATATAAACGCCGTGGTCAAAGACCCCCTATTTCTAATCTCATCACATTTCCCGACAAGGTTTTGCCGTTGTGGTCAAAAGCCACTTATAACAATATAAACGCCATGGTTAAAGACCAACTTATTTCTAATCTCATCATACTGCCCGACAAGGTTTGCCGCAGTGGTCAAAAGCCACTTATATTAATATAAATGTCATGGTCAAAGACCCCCCTATTTCTAATCTCATCATACTGCCCGACAAGGTTTGTCGTCGTGGTCAAAAGCCGCTTATATCAATATAAACGTCATGGTCAAATACCCCCATGTTTATAATCTCATCATATTGTCCGGCAAGCCGTTGTGGTCAAAAGGCACTTATATCAATATAAGCGCCATGGTCAAAGATCTTCTATTTTTAATCTCATCACAATGACCGGTTCTTTTAAAATACTTCCGATAAAATCCTTTTTAGAAAAACTCAAATCCGAATAAACCGACTCTGTATATAATGGTAAAACGCCTAAGTAAACATTGGTCACATTTCCTTGAAAAACATGTATCGAAACCACATTCTTTCCAAATAAGGTAATGCATAAATTAAAAATATTAATCCGCATCTCAAGTCGGGATAGGTAAGTCACTCTTGCACCTAGGGGTAAGAGTGACTTACATAGTCCCGACTTGAGTTTGGGTTTTTACTTCTCTTAGGGTTTGTCCAAACCCGTTATCCAATCCGAGAACGTATCTAGAATGTTCAACTATGTATATTAAGTTCTAATGTACAACTCATACTTTAATATGTAAAACCATTTCCAAAGGTTTCAAGAATACTTAAGAAGCGTCAAAAGACAGAAGCCGATCGACGGTTGTCTAACTTCGGCTCGTTAGACCTATAGCGGAGTCGTTTCCGAACCTAATATCAAAACTAATCAAATTTAGCTTTTTATTCGCTAAATTCGGCATTATATACAATATATATATAAATATAAATAATAAATTATAGGAATAAAACTCGTAATTAAAATCTAAGGTTAAAAAATCGTAAAAACATTTCCTGGGCAAGAATATGTAATTCTAGAAACTTGGGTCATTTTCCGTAAATAAAGCGTTGGGCCAAATCCTGTAATTTCACATTTTACATGCAGAGGCAATTTTGCTATTTTCTGAAAGTTGGCTCAAATATGTAAATATATAATATGGGATACAAGTTGTAATTACATAAAAAGCTTGGGGTCGATATAATAATAAAAAGGGCCTCTTTGAATCATTGAAGGCGGCGGGGAAGGCAGATGCGCAGGGGCGGCGGGAAGAGCCGCGGGGGCGGCTCCATCTCTCCGGTGGGCTCCGACGGTGGATCATGGACAAGGCAGGCAAGGGCTTCGATATTCGGCGTCGACTAGTGGCTTCATTTACCCGGTGGTTACGAGGGGTTGTAGTTGCTCCTGGTTGCAGAAGAGATCGAGATTTGACGGAGGCTGCGTTGCTCCTGGTTGCAGAAGAGTTGGAGAAATAGAGACGAGGCGAAGACTGGGGAAAGGGGAGAGAAGAGAGATCGGCTAAACAACGAGGTTGAGGGAAAGCTTCGAGAAGTGCTTCAAGTTTGAGCATTGTTGTGGTTTATGAGGTAGTTGGTGATGTCTCCATCAGAGACTGGGATCGGAGAAGATGAGTGTGGATTTAGAAAGCTCAAAGGGTAGTCTTTGTTGTTCGACATTTGTTGAGGGTAACGGAGTCTTCGATTGGAGTCTGCAAATTTGTTGTTGGAGATGGGGACTGTGAAGAGGAAGAAGAAAGGGGAAAAGAGAGGTGAGGTTGTGCTGAGCAGGGTAGACAAGAAGAAGGTGAGGAGAGAGTGACGAGAATGAATGTGTGAGGTAGGGAGGCAAGCGGGTGAACCAGTGAAGGCTGGGAGACGATGGTGAGAGAGAGTCAGAGGAGATAGAGAAGGTCGCCTAGCGAGTGAAGGTGAAAGGAGGAAGGTGGCGTGAAAGAGGGAGAAAATTTTTAGAACGGAATACCGGAAATCTATATAAAATATATGTATACTTGTAAAATATAATTTATGATATAGAAATCGTACTCATAATATATTTATGAGAAATGGGTTTATGTGCTTCATATTCTCTTCTTTAATACTTTTTTTGTTATTTGGTTTGGTTTGTTTTGTCTAATAACCTCTCCGTTTGTCGATTTATACGGCCTTTCGGTTCACATGATATGTATGTCAATCAAATTCAATTTAACGAGGTTGTTATATGAATCGAGGCTATCGAGCTACTTGAACTTGGCTCAATTGAGAAAATTTTAGCTCTATTTTGTTCACTTTATGATGAGCTGAATATGATCATTTTTCTAAATCCGGTTAAAATTTAGACTCCGTTTGGACTCACCTCGTTTATAAACCATTTGAACATGAATATGGCAAAGTTCTACTTGTTCAAATTGAACCCCATCCCTTTCTTTAATGATGTTGTCTATTTTTTTAGTTACTTTATGTTGTAGTATCGGTAAATATATGATCATGACCCATTACAGTTGGTACAATATGGAGACGGTTGGTGTCTAAACTAGCTATGAAGGGAGTGTGTAAGGATATGGGAGCATATCTCAGAGATCTCTGGTTTGGAGTTGGTGTTCAGGTGGTGTAGAGGTTATTCTGCATAGTGTTAATCGAGTTTTGAGTGATCGTTATGCCGATGTGTTCGCTCCAAACGGTGTGTGCAAGCTTTAAATTTATAACCCTAGACTTATGCTTAAAACAAGGATGCAAACCCGCAGTGTACGGGTCAATCGTAGTAAAAAGTAAGGAATTCCAGGGGTCGATCACAGGGACTTGGTGAAACAAAGTCAATAACGGTAAGCTTCGTGAATACTAACCACAAGAGTAATTAACACAATCAAAGATGAATAAGAAGTCAATAAAGCAAACATGCAATTCTAGGGATTAAAGCGTCTAGTTGTGGTTCCAACTCAAGATCTAAAGATAAGCGGACAAAGCTGAGATTTTTGCAAGGGGAAGGTGTTACTAAAGTGGAGTAGATCACCGGGTAAGTCTCACTACTCACTAATCCAAAACCGTAACTCCTATTACCGGGTAAGTCTCAAGGAATGAAGATAAAGAACTATAACCTCAAACTAACACACCATCTAAGGGAATAGAATCAACCTTTACCGGGTAAGTCTCAAGCTAACTCACAAAGATGGGAGGGAAGCACACTCAAACCCCAATAAAGGATAAACCTTTATTACCTACACTTATGATCGTTGGTATACAAACTAAGGAATTACCGGGTAAGTCTCATCTTAAGCTTGCTTTGAACCAGGAAAGGTGTAATAAGGATAGGATTTGGCAAACTCTAACACTTAACTCTCAGTTTAGGATCAGATAAGTCACCTCGGTCATCCGAATTCCACCCCGGCCGAGATGTTCATCGACTGAACGAGATGCTTAGGGGTTAAGGTTAAAGACTCGAACTTTCAGGGTCCTACTGGAATCTAAGATTATTCTATCATTGTTTTTCCCACAACCTTCAGCCAATCACCCTAGAATCACACAAGGAAATTAACCACTCATCATCATTATGAAAGTATTAAATATATGGGAAGAAGGTGAATATTTGAACAAGAAGAATTTAATGAAAAGACTTCAATAACTGAATCAAATATCACAACAAAAGCGTTCCTTGGATAGCAATCCAACAAGACAACAAAACAAGGAAGAGAATCTAAGGTAATCTTACAAGAAAACCTCCAAAAGCTATAAAAGCTATGATCTTCAATCTTCCTTCAACCTTCAAAAAGGTTCTTCGAAACTCCCAACTGGAGTATGACTGCTGCTGCGTATAAACCCTGATCGGTGGTATAGCATGCCCCAAGCGAGATGTATGCAGGATTTGTGGTATGCGAGCTGTTGGATTTGTGGAAATCCAACCCTTTTTATAGGAAAATAACCCTCCAAAGATAAAGTATCTTAGAAAGATCTCTTCCCATAAAAATAGGTAAAATATAAGATCTTCTTCCTTCCAGGAGCCAAGCCCAAAAATATAAGATCACCTTCCAAAGATAAAAGATCTCAGCCAAGAATAAAATATTCTCGCCACGTCCTAGGTGTTCGCCTCGGTCGAGTCGGCGTCTCTGGATCACCTCGGTCGAGATGAATCTCTGGTCAACCGAGGTGATTCATAACTGAATGTGAAATCTCTCAAAACTGGTCCAAAGTGAATCCTTAATCCATGGCTATGCTTCCTGGATGGTTCCTTATGCTCCTCAATGTAGCTCCAATGACTCCATAGCTCTATTTGTTCCTTTTTGATACAAAACGTGCCATTTTACCTACAATTACAGCAAAACTAGGTGTAGACCTCGATTCCCGCAAAGGTAGATGAAATGGTAATATAATCACATAAAATACATACAAACATGCAGATTATTGAAGATAAAACATCCAAACAAAACCCCAAAATGTAGACTATAATTCATGCTATCAAAATACCCCATACTTAGCCCTTGCTTGTCCCCAAGCAAGTTCCGCATATAGAAGACAAGATAGAATGGATTATAAGTCATGAAAATCAATGAAAAGTCTTTCAAAAACATTTTTATGGTGTGCAACAATCATAGATCACTCTAAGAGAATACTTCATGAAATTTAAAATCCAAACATGATCAAAACATTTTATAAATATAGAAAAGTTGTTCATCTTTGCATAAAACCATAGAATGCATAATAAGTCATAATTATCAAAATTAATCATGTATAATCCAGTTTAAACCACTAAGTCAATCAACAAGCTCAAGGTCTCAAGGGCTTCCCAAAAGAAAAGGTCAAGAAACGTGTAGGGTAGGGATGTGTGTAGGGTAATGTGGTGCTAGAATCCGGGAAAAGGATGAACTTCACTTCCACTTTGACTTGCAACATCTTCCACCAATAAACTTTGCTTATTTCGCACTTTTTCTTTTTACTTTACTTTTTGGGATGCATGGACAGAGGTGCACAATAACCGAAGCCTAGGAAATCCGCAATCATCAATTTCTTGAGATGCATCAAACCCTTGATGCACATACCATTACCCGTTAGGAATATCGCTCAATCCGACTTTGGCAAGACACAAATACCCGGCTATGTGAATGGTGCCGAGTTACTCATCTTCATGATTGACTTCCCCTAACCTAAAATTACTTTCTATCACTTTCACTTCCAGCCAACTTCTCAACTTTAACTTCACTTGCTTTCACCACTTCGCTTGCTTCCAAATTCCCGGATAGGTAAAGGGAGGCAAAATGTATAAGAGGGGCTAAGCATGATCAAGAAGAAGAAGAGAGAAGAATGAATTGCCTTGGTCTTTCCAGGAAGAAAGTGAGAGAACTTATCTTGTGGTGTCAACCTTCAAATTCAACATAATTTAGATAAAACAAAGTATTAAACATGCCAATAATTTCAAACAAAGCATTTAGCAACTTAAACATATTATAAAACCTTTCAAACACATAAAGAATTTCAAAACCAGTCAGTAAACAAGATCTTCACTGAGATCATATCCAGATAAGAAGCACAAAAATCGTTTCGAAAACTTTCAGTTAAACCACCTCGGTCGAGATGTTCGTAGGTCAACCGAGGTGAAGTACCTCGTTCGGCCAAAACTGCCCCGATCGAGGTCAATTTTTTTTTTTTTTTTTTTTTTTTTTTTTTTTTTTTTTTTTTTTTTTTTCTGTCCAGTTTTGACGTTTTTCTCAATCAAATAACCTGTGTGCATGTATGTAATCTCAGATAAAACCATAGAAGCAAAATAATCATGAATATCCGATAATATAGAGTCATACATCACATAAGTCAATCAAATACACAAACACCCCATACTTGGGACACACTGTCCTAGTGGGTCAAAATAAGTCTAAGGACAGGATACTCACCGAACATAGCTAAACTGCATGAAGAAGTAAGAAACAGCTCCCAAATAAGACCATCTCGGTTGGCGAAGCACATCTCGGTCGAGGTGTTCTGACAGTACCCGAGATGTATCTCAGTAAAGCTCGTTTCCTCAACTTCTCGAAATTTTTGTTCTTCCAGTGTAGCTCCTGAACTGTGATCCTTCCTTTTGGAATACTTGGTTGTTGTCTAGAGGAAAACAAAAACAAAGCAACTATCTAAACTAAACTAGAAAAGGGAGAAGAAAGCAATACCTTGGGTTGCCTCCCAAGAAGCGCTTGGTTTAAGGTCGCTAGCTGGACCCTTCTCCATAGAATTACTCAATGTACCTTGAACACCATGGAGTGCTCATCACATCCATCATAAAATTCTTCCAAAAAGGTTCTGGTTCCTAATTTCACCGGCAAATGGTAAGATCTCCCACGTACAAGCTTGTACGGTTTGATTCTCACCGGAATCCTTCTAGCCTTCCTGCACTTCAATGGGACATAACCTAGCCTTACGTCCCATCCTTTCCTTGATCGAGAAAATAACTTCTCGAGAATCCTAGTAGCTTCCCCATCTTTAGCATGGGGATGGTACAAGGTCCTTAGCATGCGAGGGACCCCATACTTGAACAAGAGACACTTCATCGCCTTAACGGTGTAGTGCTTGCAAACTCCACTCCTTATAATCCAAGGAGTATCTTCTTCCAACAGTTTCAAGGGAGGTTTCATCTTGATCTTAGGAGGTTCTTTCAGAAGAGACCTCCAACTCTCCGGTGCATTCCTGAAAATTTCAGAAATTTTAATAGGGATTTCAAATGAAGTAGGAGAATGTACCTCGTAAAGTTCTCCAAAGCTTGAGACAAGTTTCATGTTGGGTTGATATTCCACACACGAAATCCCTCCCAACTCAGTTGATCTTTCTTCCACCTTGACCCCAGTCTCAGTAATTTGGCCAAGGTTCTCCGTATCTTGCAGTTCTACAGATTTTTCCTCCACATCGACCGATCTCTCTTTCACCTCGGCCGAGGTCTCAACAGTTAGATCGAAATCTTCCAAATCTTCTTCTCCCTCAAAAGCTTCAGGAGAAACTTCTGGTTTGATTGGAGGGGTGCTTGGAACTTGCAGCACTTCCTTATGCTCCTCTTCCGGCTTAGCATAGGATAGGGTGCTTTCCTTGAGCTCCTCCACCTTCTTCATCAACCTCTCCCATCTTGATTCAAGAGAATCTTCAAGGGGTTGCTCACAAATCTTTTTAGGGACATTCAGTTCATCCCACATTGCAAGTTCATGCTTAATGGCCTCTTCTCTTTCCCTTTCATTGTTGAACCAATAGAAGGAGTACTTCTCCTCCAAGTACTCATAATGGTCCGCCCTAGCACTTTGTCTTATTATCCAGGCTGGATCAAACGTAGCCATCAGAAATCCTGAAAACTACAAAACTCATAGAAAGAGTAGTTAGTAGTAACAGGGGCAAGTGCCCCGAAAGCAAACTGCAACCGGCTCGGTCTAGACCAAGTCCCCGGCAACGGCGCCAAAAACTTGTTCGCTCCAAACGGTGTGTGCAAGCTTTAAATTTATAACCCTAGACTTAAGCTTAAAACAAGGATGCGAACCCGCAGTGTACGGGTCAATCGTAGTAAAAAGCAAGGAATTCCAGGGGTCGATCACAGGGACTTGGTGAAACAAAGTCAATAACGGTAAGCTTCGTGAATACTAACCACAAGAGTAATTAACACAATCAAAGATGAATAAGAAGTCAATAAAGCAAACATGCAATTCTAGGGATTAAAGCGTCTAGTTGTGGTTCCAACTCAAGATCTAAAGATAAGCGGACAAAGCTGAGATTTTTGCAAGGGGAAGATGTTACTAAAGTGGAGTAGATCACCGGGTAAGTCTCACTACTCACTAATCCAAAACCGTAACTCCTATTACCGGGTAAGTCTCAAGGAATGAAGATAAAGAACTATAACCTCAAACTAACACACCATCTAAGGGAATAGAATCAACCTTTACCGGGTAAGTCTCAGGCTAACTCACAAAGATGGGATGAAAGCACACTCAAACCCCAATAAAGGATAAACCTTTATTACCTACACTTATGATCGTTGGTATACAAACTAAGGAATTACCGGGTAAGTCTCATCCTAAGCTTGCTTTGAACCAGGAAAGGTGTAATAAGGATAGGATTTGGCAAACTCTAACACTTAACTCTCAGTTTAGGATCAAATAAGTCACCTCGGTCATCCGAATTCCACCCCGGCCGAGATGTTCATCGACTGAACGAGATGCTTAGGGTTAAGGTTAAAGACTCGAATTTCAGGGTCCTACTAGAATCTAAGATTATTCTATCATTGTTTTTCCCACAACCTTCAGCCAATCACCCTAGAATCACACAAGGAAATTAGCCACTCATCATCATTATGAAAGTATTAAATATATGGGAAGAAGGTGAATATTTGAACAAGAAGAATTTAATGAAAAGACTTCAATAACTGAATCAAATATCACAACAAAAGCGTTCATTGGATAGCAATCCAACAAGACAACAAAACAAGGAAGAGAATCTAAGGTAATCTTACAAGAAAACCTCCAAAAGCTATAAAAGCTATGATCTTCAATCTTCCTTCAACCTTCAAAAAGGTTCTTCGAAACTCCCAACTGGAGTATGGCTGCTGCTGCGTATAAACCCTGATCGGTGGTATAGCATGCCCCAAGCGAGATGTATGCAGGATTTGTGGTATGCGAGCTGTTGGATTTGTGGAAATCCAACCCTTTTTATAGGAAAATAACCCTCCAAAGATAAAGTATCTTAGAAAGATCTCTTCCCATAAAAATAGGTAAAATATAAGATCTTCTTCCTTCCAGGAGCCAAGCCCAAAAATATAAGATCACCTTCCAAAGATAAAAGATCTTAGCCAAGAATAAAATATTCTCGCCGCGTCCTAGGTGTTCGCCTCGGTCGAGTCGGCGTCTCTGGATCACCTCGGTCGAGATGAATCTCTGGTCAACCGAGGTGATTCATAACTGAATGTGAAATCTCTCAAAATTGGTCCAAAGTGAATCCTTAATCCATGGCTATGCTTCCTGGATGGTTCCTTATGCTCCTCAATGTAGCTCCAATGACTCCATAGCTCTATTTGTTCCTTTTTGATACAAAACGTGCCATTTTACCTACAATTACAGCAAAACTAGGTGTAGACCACGATTCCCGCAAAGGTAGATGAAATGGTAATATAATCACATAAAATACATACAAACATGCAGATTATTGAAGATAAAACGTCCAAACAAAACCCCAAAATGTAGACTATAATTCATGCTATCACGATGGTTCTCTAGCTATGCTGACAGGTGATTTTTCCAATGCCTTCAACCTGGTTGACAAGACTATTTTGCTTTGGGAGGTTAGAGAGAGATGTCCGTCCATCTCCTTATGGGTTGATTTCTTGTATGGTTAGGCCGCCCTGTTGTACATTGTAGATAGATTTATCTAGTCGGCTATTGGTGTGCAGCAAGGGGACCCTTTGGGGCCACTCCTCTTTTCTCTTGTCTTGCACCCGTTTCTGCATAGGATCAGAGACAGTTGCAAGCCTCTTCTACATGCTTGGTATCTTGATGATGGTACAATTATTGGTTGGTCTGAGGAGGTGGCTAGAGTACTTGATATCATTCGAGATTTTGGTTCGGATTTAGGCCTCGAGTTGAATGTTCGCAAAATTGAGCTCTTTTGGCCTTCATGTGATGGGTCGAAACTTAGAGATGAACTATTTTCACAAGACATTGCAAGGCCGGGGTTGAGTGTGAAGTTATTAGGTGAGGTAGTGAGTAAAGATGAGGAGTTTGTTATAGAGCTTTTCATGAAGAGAGTTGTGAAGGTGGTTGAGTTGATGCATCTTCTTTCACATTTGAGGGACCCGCAAAGTGAGCTTCTTCTGCATCGTTCTTGTGTGGGTCTTGCTAAGATGCATTTTGGCTTGAGGACGTGTCATCTGGAGCATTGGGAGAGTGCAACAACTTATTTTGATGTTGGGCTTCGTAGATCAGTCGAGGATAGTATAGTTTGTGGGGCCCTTTTTTTGTGATCTTTAGTGGCGGCTTGCTCCTATGCCTATTCGATTTGGGGGGCTTGGATTATACTCTACTATGGAGATGTCTTCCTTTGCTTTTGTTGCCCTTAAGGCTCAATCTTGGGTGCTTCAAGACCACATTTTACGGGGCAGTGGAGTTATGAATACGGGCTCCGAGTTTTATGGAGCTTTGGTCAATCTTCATGTTTCCATTGGCGAGTGTTCTTTTCAATAAGACCGTGCAGGAGATGAAAGTTGCCTTTAATTTGACCCTTAAACAAAAAGCGGTTTTCAAGTGTCTACAATCAGCACATAACCAAGATTTCCTTCTTGTCATACCCATGGATATTCTTGGACAATGTATGTCCCTAGTTGAGTATCGCTCGGTACTTAAGTATCGCCTTATGATTCCCTTATACACGGTTGATGAGATCTGTCATATGCCCAATTTTCGAAGAGTATTAAATGTTTTTGGGGAGCATGCGATTCAATGTAAAGAGATCTCTCGCTTCAAATATAGACATGATCTGGTCCGTGATGTTTTGTGTGATATGTTTAGGAGATCGGGGGTCTTGGTTAAGAATGAGGGACATGTGTCCTTGATTGACCCACGTGAGGTAAGGTCCACGTTGAGGCCGACAGATGTCTTGGTGTTTGGATCTATAGGTGGAAAACATGCTTGCATTGATTTGACTGGGGTCTCCCCACTAGTTTGTTTGGATAGTGGACCTTTTGTGGTGGGTAAGACATTGCTTAATGCGGCTTCTTCTAAGGTGGCCAAACAGGAGAGAGCTTGTATTGAAAACCAACGTATGTTTCTTCTGGTTGCTTTCGACACTTTTGGTTTTCTTGCGCCCGATGCTATTGAAATTCTCAAGAGGGTGCAACGGGTCTTGCATGACAACATTATGTCTCCTAGGTCTTCTGATGTTGTTTTTAGGAGGATCGGATTCACTATTCAAAAAGGGTTGGCGGCACAACTTGTTGTCCGTCTTCTTTCTAGATTGATGTAAACTATATTATATAATATTAGTATTGTTCGCTAAATATAACTTTTTAGAAAACATTTCATTAAGAAGATCTAAAATTGAAATTTCCCTTACATTTTGAGGTATATCACCCCCCTCGAATGTTTGAACATTCCCGATGCTGGGCTCAATCATAGTGAGTGAAAAATTACGTATTAGATTGTTTCCTAAAATTCATTTGAACATGAAAGGGCTCAATCATAGTGGGGATCGATTCAGTCTCGTGGAATTTGCAAATTTCTACTTTAGTCGAATTAGTCTCGACTGTAAACTTTGAGTAGCCTCTTTGAATTGCATCTTCAACCCTAGCCTGGTTGCTGTAGCCTCCCTCCACCATACCGGTCATCTAACGCCAATAAGAACTACCTTCACCCTAATGATATCTCCTTAATGAGTTTTGATTAGATAGGTTATCCTCGTACCCCCCACTAATCATAGTAGCATCCATATGTTAGAGTATGAACCCAGTATATTGGACCGTATATTGTGTTCATCCTTATTTTTTAGTTACCGTTTTGTCCCTTTATATTTGTATATATAAACAATATATTTGATCAATAAAATAAACAAGCTTTTCGGTTCCTAAAATCTCTTCATGGTATCATAGGCTACAATCCTTAAACACGTTTCCGCCTCAACAAACTCTAAATCACAACCCTAGATGCGTCGTCATCACCGCCGCCGGTGATGGCGGCAACGACTATCTCACCAACCTCAGGTGCCCTAGAGCCGACTCTACGGGTGTGTTGTTATTGCCAACCTAACAAAATAAAGATTAAAGAAGGGAAGAGAGTATATCAAGTCCACATTTCATCCCTTCGTATTACTCCCTAGGATGCCAATGAACTTGCGTTCTGAGACCCAAAACCTACCTTAGGACACTAACCAAGCTGCGTCCTAGGGTCCAAAACCTACCCTAAGGCGCTAATCAACTTGCATCCTAGGGCCCAAAACCTACCGTCGTCATATCGACGCCAAAAAAACAAAGACCAATAAACGGAGGTCCATCAAGTCCTTCCAACGTCTCTTTGCTCCACAACAATTTTCGCACTCAAGACTCAAATGTAAGTAGTGAGGAGCATCAAAAACCAAAAACCTTCAAGTTTCTACCGTCCATCCAAGTAGACAATCTCCTTACTCGTTGTTCTCGCCCCTCCATCATTGAATAAGCGGATTCTCTTTTGCCAACATCAACATTCAGTCCCAAATTACTGAGATGTAAGGGAAAGATTCATCAGACCTTTCCATGTTCCTGCAAGTCTAAATAATCCGCACTCTTATAACGAACTCCTTGACAATTGGCATCCCAAATTTTGCAAACAAACCCCTCAATAGATCTTTGATGATATCAGGTTTATCGTGTTTTTTCATCATTATTATTATCCATATTCATTGCATATAGTGCATATTTGCATAATATTAGGGTAAAATCCATTGGTTTTCCGAATTTAGCAATCTACTTGTGCTTTTACTGATTTTTTGGGGTTTAAGGCCATGCAAATCACCTTTTGGACTAACTTGGAAGAATGTCTACTTCAAGCTAAGTTCTACCGGTGATTGAAGAGGTTTACATGAAGGCCGGATCGATTTAGAACCAAGAGCTAAGGAACAAGTCAATAATCTTATCGTCGCTTTAAAATTCTCAAATTTTGACCAACATCCCCTTAAATTAACTTTCATGTGAAACACAAAGTTGTGGAGAATGTAAATACCTTTGAAAGTAATACTCGTGTTTTTTTTTGTTTTCAACCATAGCAATGAAAAAAAAATCATTTAAGATTTTTTTTCAATGGCTCTAATTGATGCATAACATATTTCTCTTTTGTTTGATGAATTCTCTTTCCTTTAGATCAAAGTAGACGACACAACGAGGCCGAACAAATTTTAGTGGCATTACCTTAACAATCCGATGATTGTAGACACGTCTTGGGAAACCAAGTTCGTTGGTTTCTTGGACCTCGTCCTTAGACAAGAGGGACTTTAGCATCAACTTCGCCACTTGTTCATCGACAAAATCAAGACAATCGGTCGCTTACTTTAACTTAAAGTTGCTCGTGTTTGGGAAATGTATCAACTTCAACATAAAATCGAATACGACAACTTCTGAATCTACTCGGAGACCGTCACTTCCAAGAACAACCTCTATTGCAGCAAGAGGCAATCAGTTGCCCAGAGGGACGTCGAGTCAATATAGCACAGACGTTACTGAAGGATCAGACTCTTTCTTGGTGGAGGACCGTTCGTAGTAAGGTCACCAGTTATGAGCAGATGAAGACGGTGATCAAGGATCGCTACTGTCCTACAGCTATGAGGAGAGACCGTCTTCAGGATTTCCTTGAGGCTGGAATCGAGGATTTGCCTATTACTGAGATCATCAACAAGTTTTGGGATGAGTTGTCTTTGTTGGGTCCGTCTACACCACCTGAGGATCAGCATGTTTACCTTTTCTCTTGGAGGTTGAGAGAGTCTACACGCTCTTATCTTGTTGGTTTCCGTTGTGATTCTTTGACGGACTATCAGGATAGAGCTTCTGCTTATGAGAGAGACCGACCGGGTCATAGGAGAGCTTCTCAGACAGGAGGTCTTGAGAAGAGACAAAAGACTTGCTCAACTAGTGCTGGAGCTGGAGCAGCTGGTTTTGGGCGTAGTCAGACGCCTGGACGTTCTGGTTTCTAGCAGAGTTCTGACAAAGGACAGCAGTGTCACAACTGCGGAGTAGCGGGACACATCCGAGCTGATTGCAAGAAGCCAGCAGTGACTTGCTTTTCTTGTGGCAAGCCCGGACACAGAGATGCCTTTTTCCGTCAAGGCAAGGCGCTATCTCAACAAGCTTCTTCACCTGCCAATGTTGCTTGAGGAGGACAAAGATCTCAGTACCAGCAGCAACAGTAGAGAGTTTCTTGTTCTACCACTCCTCAGGGTTCCACTCCGGGACAGGGGAGAGGTAGAGGACGTGTTGGTGGATCTGCAGACACCAGAGATGCATCAATTAGAGTGTATGAGTTGAGGAGTGTTGTAGAGTTGACAGTGCCATCAGCCACAGGTACCATTCATATTAATGGTTTTCCTGTCAGAGTTCTTTTCGATACTGGTGCTACGCATTCTTTTATATCTGATACATTTGTAGATAGATTGGCCTTAGTTACTGTAGAAGGTAGACCCTTCTTTATAGGATTACCCGACGGGGGTAAGATACGAGGTACACGAGAGGTTTGCGATTGCCCTATTAGATTAGGAGGTCGCAATTGGTCAGCTGACTTCTTCGTCATGTACTTAGTACATGAAGAAGTTATTCTGGGTATGGATTGGATGGATCAACATCGAGCTGTTTTGGACATCGGCAAGTGACAGTAACTATAGATGCAGGCCATGTTGAGATCTTCCGTGGATGGGATCTCGGGAAGACTGGTACAGTCATCAGCACAGTGCGAGCTGCGAGACTTATCAGTCAGGGTTACGAGGCTTTTGGGTGCTACGCCATGAAGGATAGTACGAGTCTGGCTTTGGAGGAGATTCCAATAGTTTGCGAGTTTGTTGACGTCTTTCGAGAGCCATCAGGTTTACCTGCACAGAGGAGTGTGGACTTTGGCATTGAGCTAGAGCCCGGTACGAGATCGATCTCTAAGGCTCCCTATCGTATGTCGCCTATCGAGATGCTTGAGTTGAAGAAGCAGCTCGAGGAGTTAGCAGAGAAGGGCTTCATCCGCCCTAGTGTATCTCCTTGGGACGCACCAGTTCTCTTCGTCAGGAAGAAAGATGGGTCAATGAGGTTATGTATCGACTACCGAGAGCTGAACAAGGTGATGATCAAGAACAAGTACACATTACCCCGTATCGATGATATTTTGGATCAGCTGCATGGAGCTTCAGTGTTTTTGAGGATCGATATGAGATCTGGATATCACCAGCTGAGGGTGAGAGAGTACGACGTAGCAAGACGGCATTTCGGACCAGATATGGACACTACGAGTTTGTAGTGATGCCATTCGGGCTCACGAATGCGTCCGCAGTCTTCATGAAGTTGATGAACAACATTTTCATCTTCCTAGACCAGTTTGTAGTTGTCTTCATAGATGACATTCTGGTTTACTCTCTCAATAGAGAGGAACATGCAGGACATTTGAGGATCGTTCTTCAAGTCTTACAAGATCGAGAGCTTTACGCCAAACTCTCTAAGTGGGAGTTTTGGATGTCCAAGGTAGCATTCCTTGGTCACATTGTTTCAGCTAAAGGGATCAAGGTAGATCCGGTGAAGATTGAGTCAGTAGCTTCTTGGTCGCATCCTAAGAACGTCAAGGAGGTACGCAGCTTCTTAGGATTGGCGGGATACTATCGGTGTTTTGTTGAGGGCTTTTTAGTCATCACCCGACCGCTCACTTCCTCGTTGCGGAAGTCTACGAGGTTCGTATGGTCCGAGTCGTGCCTGCAGAGCTTCGAGGAGTTGAAAAAGAGATTGACCTCTGCTCCTATCCTAGCTCAGCCAGAGGGCATTGAGGATTTTGTGGTTTACAATGATGCATCCAAGCTGGGCTTGGGATGTGTTTTGATGCAGAGGGGTAAGGTGATTGCTTACACGTCTAGACAGCTGAAGACGTACGAGGAGAATTACCCTACCCATGACCTTGAGTTGGCTGTTGTGGTTCATGCTTTGAAGATTTGGAGGCATTATCTGTACGGAGCTACGTATCAGATATTCACAAACCATAAGAGGTTGAAGTACATATTCACTCAGCGGGATTTGAATAACCGCTAACGCATATGGTTGGAGTTGAGGTCTTATACCACCTAGGGAAGTCTAACGTGTTAGTTGATGCCCTTAGTAGGAAGACTCCCCGAGAGATGGTGATCGCTAGGCTGACAGCTCAGCTACAGTTACAGCGAGATTTAGCACGGCTAGAGATGGATATCCACTTCTCGGATTCCGACAGCCAGTTGTCCACCTTGGAGATAGTACCTGATTAGTTGGCCGAAATCCGATAGAAGCAGGAGAGTTGTCCAGCTTTGACGCAGATCCGAGATCCGATGTCTCGAGGAGAGGCACCACAGTTTGCAGTTGGTGCTGATGTAGTTTTGAGACGCCAGGAGCGTGCTGGTGTGCCTTCAGATCGAAAGTTGAGACAGAGGATCTTTCAGGAGGCTCACTCTTCACCTTACTCAATGCATCCTGTTGCGAGTAAGATGTATCAGGATATCAGATGCTCTTTCTAGTGGAGAGGTCTGAAGCCAGACGTGACGAGATATGTAGCTCAGTGTGCGACCTGTCAACAAGTCAAGATCGAGCATCTTTGACCAGGAGGCGAGCTACACCCACTTCCCGTTCCTCAGTGGAAGTGGGAAAACATATATATGGATTTTGTTATCGGTCTAAGACCGAGTCGAGGCTTTGATGCTATATGGGTCATAGTAGATCGACTGACGAAGACCGCACGTTTCATTTCGATCAAGAAAACGAGGCCGGTGAGTCGCTTGGAAGAGGAGTTCACGAGACAAATAGTGAGACTTCATGGAGTACCTAGGACTATAGTCTCTGACAGAGACGGACGGTTCACTTCGAGGTTCTGGCAGCAAGTGCATGCCGCCCTAGGTACGAGTCTGCAGTTCACGACTGCTTATCATCCTCAGACCGATGGTCAGTCCGAGCGGACTATCTAGACTCTGGAGGACATGTTGGGAGCCTGCGTTTTAGACTGAGGACAGGTGTGGCCAGATCACCTTCCCTTAGTGGAGTTTTCGTATAACAACAGTTAGCACGCATCGATCAGGATGGCTCCTTATGAGGCTTTATACGGATAGAGATGTCGTACACCGTTGTGTTGGGACGAGCCTAGTAGTGCTAGCGGAGTAGCACCTGAGCAGATTCAGGATGACATTACTCGAGTAGCAGTGATCCGAGAGCTATAGAGTCGACAAAAGTCTTATGCAGATAAAAGGCTCAAACCTCTATAGTTCAGAGTTGAAGCTCAGGTTTAGTTAAGAGTATCCCCGACACGAGGTATCACACGTTTCGGTGTCAAGGGGAAGCTGAGCCCCAGATACGTAGGACCTTTCGAGATTCTTGAGCCAGTTTGGGAGGCAACATACATACTTGCTTTGCCACCGAGACGCGAAGGTGTTCACCCAGTCTTCCGAGTCACATTGTCAGCCATGAGGATCTAGTAATCGAGCCAGACCACACGTTCGTAGAGCACCCGGTGGCTGTCTTGGAGCCTAGTACGAGACGCTTGCGTTTGAAGGACATACCGATGATGAAGATTCAGGGGTCGATGCGAGGAGCCGATGAGGCGACTTGGGAGACAAAGGATAGTATCCATAGGAACTATCCGGAGTTTTTCGTTGAGCTGGATGCACCTTTAGCGTAGTCGTTTTGTTTCAGTTTTCCCTTTGTTGCGTTTTGTACGCTTTTTGTGACGTTTCGAATTACGTACCCGGAGTGAGAATATATGAGTTCAATTCTGTTTTTGTGTGTTGTTGTGATCGTTGGGCTTTTGCAAGTTTCGGGACGAAACTTCTTTTTAGGGGATCTGATGTAAGACCCTAGTCTTTTGCCTTGAGAGGAAAAGATGCCTACCTATGCTAGAATCGAATAAGATAACATGATTTCATATTAACTAATCGGAATATACAAAAATTTTGCAAGAAGATAGTTTGGAATATAGTTAAATTTTGCAAAAAGATAGTCAAGTTAACTCATTATAACTTTTTCTCTATACGAAAATACCAAAATTCAGGATGTATGGAAAATAATAAAATTATCATTTTTGTTTCAACTAGGATGAATCCATGAGGATATATATTCATATAACGTGGATTCATTCCAAAAAAAAAACACGTTACGTGGATTTGGCTTTGATAAAATCAAGATAAAATATTACATCAAACTTGGAAAATTTCTAGCCAATATGAATCATTAGTTAAAACTAATCCATGTTTTTTTTGTATATTATTTCCCTATATTTTAAAGATTCTTTTACTTGTATAGAATTTTTTCAATTTTATTTCAATTTACTGTATTAAAATTGAGTTTTTTTGGCATAAAACGGGTAATAATAATATATAGTAATTAAAAAAACGGTATAAGAGATTCCAGTAAAAATAAACAAAAATCATATTAACCAATCGGTCTTAAGAAAAAGAAACAGAATACTAAATTCTTAGTTAGAGATTCTCAGATTCATGAGGATCTTCTTTTAACCAAGTATCTCCTTTATAAATTTTGAACTACCATGTTATAATTTATGCACTATTCTCCTATAAACTTTGAACTATTCCCATATAATCCATGAACTATTACTTTTTAATATAATCCATGAACTATTCTATTATAATTCATGAACTATCCCATAATAAGTTTTGAATTATTACTTTCACTCCTTTATAAATTTTTGCACTTTAAACTATTCTATTATAATTCATGAACTATCCCATAATAAGTTTTGAACTATTACTTTCACTCCTTTATAAATTTTGCACTATGAACTATTCTGTTATAATTCATAAACTATCCTTTTAGAAGTTATGAACTATTACTTAATAAGTTTTGAACTATTACTTTCATTCCTTTATAAATTTTGCACTATGAACTATCCTTTTATAAGTTATGAACTATTCCATAATAAATTTTGAACTATTAATTTTACTCGTTCTTTAAAAAAAAAAATAAAATAAAAAAATTCCGGGAAACGTGTCGGCCGTACGGACGGCCGCACGGCCGTACCGGAATAATGTGCCTTACCTGAACAACACCCATATATAGAGTATAGATCCTATGAGAACACCCCCTAACGTGAGAACATGGGAACAAATTCGTAATTATTATTAATTTTGTTACGAATGTGCCATATCGTTTAATGTATTATTCGTAGTTATTGTTGGTTGAGTGATTATTCGTAGTTATTGTTGGATTTCTAATTATTATTATTCGTAGTTATTATTATTTTTGATATCTACTCTAAATCTCAACCCTTAATACTCACAACCAACGGTGTACGATTGTTCTCATGTTCTCACGTTAGGGGTGTTCTCATGGAAACCACACCCTATATATATATATATATATATATATATATATATATATATATATATATATATATATATATATATATATATATATATATATATATATATGTATATATATATATAGGGTGGTGTTCAAGTAAGGCACATTAAGGAATAGTTGATAACTTATAAAAGGATAGTTCATGAATTATAATAGAATAGTTCATAGTGCAAAATTTATAAAGGAGTGAAAGTAATAGTTCAAAACTTATTATGGGATATTTCATGAATTATAATAGAATAGTTCATGAATTATAATAGAATAGTTCAAAGTGCAAAATTTATAAAGCAGTGAAAGTAATAGTTCAAAACTTATTATGAGATAGTTCATGAATTATAATAGAATAGTTCATCAATTATAATAGAATAGTTCAAAGTGCAAAATTTATAAAGGATAGTTTATAGGAGAATAGTACATAAATTATAACATGGTAGTTCAAACAAATTTCCATTCGTTTTCGGGAAAAAAAAAATCGTTTCAGGAAATTTTTTTTTTATTTTTTTTATTTTCGGGACACGTGTCGGCCGTACGGGCGGCCGCACGGCCGTACCGCATTAATTGAACCGTACCTGAACAAAAACCTCTCTCTCTCTCTCTCTCTCTATATATATATATATATATATATATATGTAATTTATTTAGTCAATTATCTATGTAATTTTTATAAAAAAGAAAGCTAAGCATCCTTTCTTCTCAAGGCTCAAGATGTATGATAATATTTCAATATTTTATCATAGTAATTGATAATTACTGATACATATAGTCATATAGATATAGATAAGAAATGAGATATTACAATGCAACTGGAAAAAACGCTCTCTTTCTAACCTAGGAGCAAAAAGCCTAGGCCGCCGCCGTAACTGCGTTTTTCTCGCCGACGAGCACATGCAGGGGGGGTTCAAAGGTTGATGCGGTAGAGTATAGTTCTGGGCAGGGGGATGTGGTCATGAACGATCAGGCCCCAATACAAGAAAACGTTCAGATAACTACAAATACAGATGGTAATAAAGTAGATCGAGAGGGTAGCTGTTCCAAGACTGTTGAACTTGAAAGTTTTGTGATTAGTGCTGCTGTCAAACCAGTCCATGAAGTGACTATGAGTGTTACGTTTACTAGCCCTAATGTTTCAACCAGTAACAATCAAGTGAATGCTAACCCTACAACTACTCAACCGGCAAAGTCCTGGAGTAAGGTTTTGGGAGGACCAAAGTGCAATCCTAACTATTGTGATAGAGTTAATAGAGAATCTCTCCTTGGCAGAATCACTGTCTCTTACCCTGATGGTGTTGAAGGAGACCCAGTTATTGAAATTGATAAGGAAGTTTCTAAAGACCTTGAAGCACGTTGGATGAATTCAATTGTTTTTAAAGTGATGGGTTTTCCAATTGCCTTCCCGGTTATGGAGAGAAGGATTCGTGAATTATGGAAGTGCGACGGCATCATCCAACTCATTGACTTAGATAATAATTACTTTCTAGCAAGGTTTAACAATGAGAATGAGCTGATGATGATACTTACAGGAGGCCCTTGGGTTGTTTACGGACGTTGTCTCATCATGAAGAAATGGACTCCGGAGTTTATCACGTCTAGCCCTATTTCATCTGCACCAACGTGGGTTAGAATCATGGGTGTGCCAGCTCAATGGTATCATGAGGCAATCATCTGGAGTATGGCAGAGAGTGTGGGCTTACCCATAACCATCGATCCAAAAACGTTGCACTTCAATAGAGGAAGGTTCATCCGGGTCTGCGTGGAGATTGATCTGAGAAGGCCGCTGAAGAAGGCTATTACTATCAATGGTACAAGATGCCCCATTGAACATGAAGGTTTGGATATTATTTGCTTTAAGTGTGGTCATTATGGACACTATGCTTCTCATTGTGAGTTTGATCAATCTTCAAAGCCTAGTCCAAAAAGAACAAGATGCTCCTGTGATCACTGCCAAGGAGGTTTCTAGTGGGGCTTCTGAAAAATAAGTTACAGATCAATCTGATCAAACTCCGGTTACTCCGGCCGCCGATCCCGGTTACGGTCCCTAGATGTTAGTGGCAAGAAAGGGAAAGTTTGAAAAGGGAAAGAAACTTGTAGAAAGGATTGCAGGATATAATCCTGCTAATAATAAACATTAACAATCTTTCAGTAAGGAAAAGAATTCTGCAGAAAAGGGAAAGAGCGTTGATCACGAGATAAGAGGAAAGACAGATTCGGATGGGTCCAGTAGTGTGGTCCACTCCAATTTAGGTCAACGTCCCATGAGTGTTGGGGCGTCTACCAGAAATCCCAAAACACCAGGTAGATTTGAGAATTCCGCTTCGCACAATATCACCAAGGTTAATTCTCCTTCTGCGGGCCCACTGATAAGTGGTAATTTGAACAATCAAATAAAGTAGTTAACCCACCTATCTTCGGAGCGATTGGAGAGAACGATAATGGAAAGAAAAACAATGAGGGTAAAAATAAACCTAATAATAGTTAAAGAATCAAGCTAGAAGAGCAGCATGGAGAGCAAAAAAGAGGGAAGACAACCCACCCTTACCTGGACCGCTTAAGAGACAACGCCAAGAATTCAATGGCCCTAATACTTACTTTGGAAGGTAGGGTGTTTTGCAGGGTGATTCCAGTAGTATCTCTAATGTTACCGATACTGTTACTTCTTCTGACTTGGTTATCAGCGAGCTGAGGGGTATTGCTCCTCAACTCTCCCCAGGCCCGGTATCCGTTCGTGATGATCCCTCTCAGACCATGTAGGAGGATACTATCTGTAAGGATCTTACCGGATCTGAACAAGCTATTGAGACTGCAAGGAAAGGTGATGAAGAGATGAAGTAGTGGCTGGAGTCTTTGCCTAATGATGCACTCGATCAGGAGGGTATGTGAATCCTCTTGCCTCCTACCTATTTCCAATCACAATAGTTTTATCATGAGTTGTCCTATGTGGAACGTCTTTGGAGCCGGAAAGAGTGGGTTCCGACGTGCTATTAAATATTTGTGTAATACACATAAAATTGACGGGCTAGCTATTTTTGAGCCAAGGTTGTCCGGTATTCGTGCTCAAACCGTTTGTGATCGTTTGAATTTTTCGGGCTGCTTTCGAGTCGAAGCGGAAGGTTTCAAAGGTGGTGTTTGGCTCTTGTGGAATGAGGATAAGGTTAAGCTTAGTATTATCAGTAGCAACAAGTGCTTCATCCATACCAAGTTTTCGGAAGGGGATAAGGTGTATAGGTTGATTGTCGTTTATGCCTTCCCCGATTATATTAGACGAAGGACCTTTTCGAGAGATATTGATGGTGAACTTTCGAGTGTTACGGATCCGTTAATCTTAGGTGGTGATTTCAACTGCATTAGATTTCTTCATGAGAGGCAAGGGGGCTCTTGAAAACTTCACGTTGACTCAGATACTTTTAATGATCTTGTGATGAAGCACGGATTGATTGATTTAGGTTATACGGGAGCTGATTTCACATGGGATGATGGGAAAACGACGAAAATTAAGGAACATACCCAAAAGACTTGATAGAATTTTCATGAATCAAGAAGATCGTCTTAAGTGGCCCAACGTTCATGTGAGACATCTTGCCAGGTTCTCTTCTGATTACTCCCCTTTACTGTTTTCTTTAGATCATAACATGGTTTGCAGGAAAGATCGACGACCTTTTAGGCTCGAAGCTGCTTGGATGTCTCATCAGGATTTTCCAACCAATGGTCGAAACGTATTGGCCCAATAATCCCGATGTCAGTATGGCTCTTCCTAATCTTAAGAGTTCTCTTATTACCTGGAATAGGATTGTGTTTGGTAATGTGTTTCATAGGATAAAAGATACTTTGGAGGAACTTGTTAAGATCCAAACCAGACTCTCTCTTAGTACCTCTAATTGGCTTCTAGAAGAGGAGAGAAGATTAAAAAGGGAGATTGAACTGATTCTCGAACAAGAAGAGACTATCTAGTTTTAAAAATTTCGGGAACAGTGGCTCGAGCAGGGAGATCGTAATACATAGTTCTTCCATACGTCTACCATCATTAAACGTAACCGCAATAAAGTTACGGGTCTGCAGCTCGATGATGGTAGTTGGGCTGAGGATCAGTCGCTTCTAGATAGAAAATCATGCTGTCGAGTATTTCCGTACTCTCTATAGCTTGGACGATTATTCTCGGCTCCACAGTTATCATCTTGAGACTTTTGATTTTCCCACCATTGATCCCCGGGATTGGAGTCATATCTAGAGAGTAGTGGATATGGTTGAGGTTTGGTCTGCTACCAAGAGTAAGGGCGCCTATAAAGCTCCCGGTATTGACAGCTTTCAACCTGTCTTCGATCAGAAGTGTTGGAATATTGTTGGTCAATCCGTGACTAGGGAGGTTTCTCGTTTCTTTACTACCCAGAAGTTGTTTCTTGGTAGTAATGATACCCTTATTTCTCTGATCGCGAAAGTTGGAAAACCGGATCTTATCAGTCAGTTCAAACCTATTGCTCTCTGCAATGTCAGCTACAAGATAATCACGAAAGTTTTGGTGCAACGCCTGCAGAGCGTCATTGAGAAACTCGTCGGGCCTACTCAAGGAAGCTTTATTCCGGGTCGGCTGATTCAGGACAATATTGTTCTCATGCAGGAAGTTGTCCACTCGATGAGGAAGAAGAAGACCGGAAAAAAAATGGATGCTTCTTAAGTTAGACCTTGAGAAGGCTTATGATCGTCTTAGATGGGATTTTGTTGAGGATACCATTATCAATGCTGGCTTTCCACCGGTATTGGTGAAGATGATAAAAGAGTGTATTTGCACCTTTCGGATGTAGGTGATATGGAATGGAGAAGTCACTGAGAAGTTTTCTCCAGAGAGAGGGATTAGGCAAGGTGAACCTATCTCTCCTTATCTTTTTGTTCTTTGCATTGAGAGACTTATCCATCTTATTTTGAGTTCGGTTGAGAGTGGAGATTGGAAGCCCATTTCGCTTTCTAGAGGAGGTCCTCCTCTTTCTCATGTCTTCTTTGCGGATGATATTACGCTCTTTTTAGAGGCTTCTACATCTCAAATGAGAGTTATTATGAGTTGTGTTGATCTCTTCTGGAAAGCGTCGGGCCAAAAAGTTAGCATTCAGAAGTCAAAGATTTTTGTCTCTCCCAACGTTTGAAGGGACCTTTGTAATAGCTCAGAGAATCTGAGTGGGGTGGAGGTTACTAGAAATCTGGGTAATTATCTTGGAATCCCCATGCTCCAAGGTAGAATTAACAGGGCCACTTTCTTCTCGCTTTTGGATAAAATCAACAACAAGTTAAGTGGGTGGAGAAGTAAGACCTTAAGCTTTGTTGGTCGGGTTACCCTTACTAAAGCGGTACTTACCTCTATTCCTATTTATTCCATGGTCACTCTTAAGATTACCGTTGGTGTGTGCGATAGCATTGATAAGCTATGCCGGAATTTTATTTGGGGCCATTCTGATGGAAGTAGGAAAATGCACACGGTGAAATGGAGTGAGATTTGTATTCCGAAAAACAAAGGAGGGTTGGGAATCCGAAGTATGCACACCACCAACCTTGCGTTGCTTGGGAAACTGGGGTGGAGATACCTTTCTGATGTTGACAGTTTGTGGGTCAAGGTTCTGAAGAGTAAATACCAACGCAACCCTACCGCTTTCACTAGGCTTACCTCACCTGTCTGGATTAGCATTACTTCTGGTCTGCAGAAGGTGGTTCCGATCGGTACTAGGTGGATCCTAGGGAATGGCCGTAGCATTCATTTCTGGACTAACCCTTGGATTGTTAATAAACCGCTTTGCTCCCTCGTTTCTAATATTATTGAGTCTGGTGAATTGATTAAAAAAGTGTGTGATTACTGGGTTGATAATTGCGGCTGGGACTGGCAGTTTTTAGCCGGTAAATTACACATGGAGATCCTTCTACAGATCGCGTCCTCTGCTCCGACGGGTCCGGCTGATTTCTCCCCCGATCTGGGCAGCAGTCATGATGCCCTCTACCCCGATGTGATGAGATGGAGCCTCACCCCAGATGGTAACTTCTCCACTGCTTCAGCATACAGAGCTTTGTCTGGGATCGATAATTTGCACTCGGTGGATGCTTCCTTATACCATTCATTTGGAAGCTTTGAGTCCATGAAAGGGTTAAGGTTTTTGTGTGGAAGTTGATCAAAGGTGGTGTCTTCTGCAACTCGGAACGTAAACGGCGACATATGTGCGTTGATGATGTTTGTGCTGTTTGCATCCGGGAGCCTGAAACTATGGCTCATCTCTTCCGAGATTGCCCCAAGACAAAGCACTTATGGCAGGAGCTTCATGCTGCTAGTTTCAACGATTGTTTCTTCTATTCCCACTTCACCTCATGGTTAAGAGGTAACTTACTCTCTAAAGCGAATTTCAATAATATTTGTTTGTGGAGTGAGTGTTTTGCTGTAGGTATTTGGTGGATTTGGAAGTGGCGTAACGAGAAGATCTTCAACCACACAACCCAAAGTGGAGATAAGAGCGGCTTCATCTTCGACAGAACAAAGGAATATATTAAAGTTTGGGCCAAAAGACCTTCCATGCATCCCAACTTGTCAAGAAGAACTATTCACGTAGCTTGGGAACCCCCTCCAAATGGTTTTGTCAAAGTGAACACGGATGGTTCAAGAAAGACGAGTGGGCACGCTTCGGCTGCTGGAGTGATAAGAAACAATGCGGGTGAATGGTTGAGTGAGTTTGGTGCTAACCTTGAAATATGCTCCATACCCATGGCGGAGCTATGGGGCATGGTCCACGGGCTTAGAATTGCTTGGAAGTTGGGCTTTCGATCGATAATCGTGGAAACCGATTCCCTATTGAGTGTCCAACTTCTTAAGAAATACATTGCCCCTCAACACCCACTTGCTAGTCTGGTACGCACGTGACAAGACTTTCAGAAAAGGAACTGGAATATCCAGTTCCGTCATGCTTTTCGTGAGGCTAATAGAGTTTCTGATTTTAATGCTAATTTAGCTTTGAACTTTCCGATCGGATTGAATGTATTGTGTGACCCGCCGGAGGGTGTAGTTGATATTTTACTTGACGATGTAAGGGGTCGAGCTATCTATGTGTGATGACTACTTAGCTATATATGTGTGATGTAAGGGGTCGAGCTATCTTCATGTACGGCTCTCCTCTTGGTGTCATGGTATGCTCTATTAATCTCTCTTCAAAACTGAAACTGGTAATTAACTTGATATTCAATTTGACTTGAACTGATTTTGTCAATGCTCTTATTCATTTGAAATACAGAGAAACGTGATTAAGACAAAGAGCGTAGAGTTCATGCCTTTGTACCTCTCGCTTGCTTGCTTTGCAAATGGAGTTTGCTGGTTCATCTATGCCCTCCTTGAGTTCGATCTTTATATTTTGGTACTACTTTCGATTACTATCAATGTAACTACTAACTACTGTGTTGATAATGTACTGATTTTTTGTGCTAATTTGTTGATATGCAGATTGGTAATGGAGTTGGAGGCTTCCTGGGATTCCTACAGCTTGTGTTGTACTGGAGGTACTATAAGTTAACGCCAAAGAAGAGGGAGAATGACCAGATCGAGAAGCCATCCCAAGTTGAACTTGCCACTTCAGTTTAGAGCTTTCACAATAAAGGCTTATCTAGAATGATCCTAAAGTTTTTGTTTGTTTGTAGAGTTCTTTGATTGCCTATGCACTTAACATTTTCTTCGTTGATCTCTTGATAGATATTCGGATTTTTTTTTTGTTTTTAGTGATTAACTTTCTTTCAAATAGTGTGTATATTTATTATTAAGCCAAATATTAATTATTTCAGTGTTTGATTTGACTATTACATTTGTTAGAAACTAGTGTAATTTCGTGTCATGGCACGAGTATAATTTTGAATTTTAATGGTTACATAAATTTTTATAATTCATATGTAACCTAGAGATTTTAATTAATTAATCCAAAGACAATTTAGAAAAGTTATTATTAAATTAATTATAATTTTAGATAAACAATAAAAATAGATTTATTTAGACAATATTACATATTTTAGATAAAGTTAATGTTCGTATACTATTTATAAGACTTTAAAGGTGAAATAAAAAAATAAAAAAGAAAATAGGTTAAATTACAAAATTAAATTATAAGCATTAAAATAGAGAACAATTAAAAAGTTCAATTACAAAATTATCTTCGAAAGTTTTAAATAATATTCTTCCTATAATAATTTATACGTTTAATAAATTATTGATTATTTTCTATTTAATATAAGAACTATATATTCATGTGTTAAAGTTAGAATTATAAATTATCTAGCTTCACTATTTAATATAAGAACTATATATTCATGTGTTAAAGTTAGAATTATAAATTATCTAACTGTGAAACTGATACTCATCTCTCTAATTTACAATTGCACTTCCATGACATGGAAATGCAAAAACTTTCATATTTTTAGGCTTTTTTTTTTTTTTTACACTTTTCTATTTTTTTAAATAAAATAGGAATATTAATTATTTATATCACAAGCTTTGCACTTCCCTTGAAACGGGAATGCGTAAACTTCCATATATACGTATATTAAAAAAATTATGTTTGTATAGATAAATATATATATATATATATATATATATATATATATATATATATATATATAAATTTATTTTAGTATAAGTTTTATCATAAAATAATTATTTCATTAGTGTAATTTGAAATATGTTTAGTATATGCATATAGATATAAAAGACATGTTAGGTAAGTAGATAAATATAAGTTATACAATAGGATAGTTATAATATGACAACTATATATAATTTTAAAAAAAAATCAAAATTCTAAGAAAATGACATGTGTCATTTTATGATTTAGGAAGAACCACAATCAAGTAAATGCTTTGGCTTTAACATAATATATAGATAATAATTTAATTAAATTTTAAAACAATTAATTTTATAATAGAAGTATTTTTTTTAACATATTAATAATTAAAAAATCTAGAAAAGTAAATTTAAAGCTAATTGTTTATTTATTTTCAAATAGTTCTTTTAATTATACATGCAAGTAAGCATGTCCATGGGTCACGGGCGCCGGGTCACGGGTACGGGTAAGGGTCGAGGTGATCCTTACCCGTGACCCCGCGGGTCGACCCGCCACCGGTCAATTTTGAAAAAATAAATGAAAAAAATTGGACCCAACGGCTAAAATAGCCGTTGGCGGGTCGACCCGCCGGGTCATCCCTTTTCTTCTTTTTTTTTTTTAAAAAAATCGGGGTTTAAAGCAAAAGGGCCAACCCGCCGACCCGGCGGGTATGATCCGTGACCCGGCGGGTCCGACCCGTGGACATGCTTACATGCAAGACAATATGACACAATGGGTGAAAGCCTTTACTAGTTCTTTTATATCTTGAGTTCGGGTTTGTACCGAATCTAAATGACTTCCTATAATCGTCAATATTTTTGTTCCGTTCCTAATTTCAAAATTATTTTTATTTTTTTCCTAAGAATTTTGTTATAATATAGTATATAAGTAATTATTCATGGATGTAATTAAATAATTAAAATAAGAATACTTGTAAAATAACCCATGATATTAAGGATATAAAACTAATATAATATATAAGCATATCCTTACTATAATAAAATGGAGAGTTACTCCAATGAATAGTATCTTTCCTATTATACCCTTATAGTTGGTTACTTGATTATTATACCCTCAACTTTTATGAAAATTACACTAATAGATTCTAGCTTTGTTTTACTTTTTTTTACACGTGTTTTATCGAGACCTAGTATTTGCACCTGCTTCAACACGTCGCCATATGCGTGTCGCCCTCCTAGCATCTTCACCGTCTTCCTTCCCTTCTTCTTCTTTTGTTGTGTATGCATATCTAGTGTGGGATAGAAGGTACTCCATTTCCGGCTACTTTTTTGTGTTTGCTTCTTCCCAGTCGCCTCCCTTCTCTTCAATTTTCAAGTTATTCATTTTGTGAGTTTAAGGGTTTATTCGCTTCAAAATCAAGTTGTTACAATTGTTTTTTTTTATATTGGGTTGTGCTTCTTCTGTGGATCCGCTCAGTTGAACGTCTTCATTCGCTCTCATAGTGACCCAAACGAAGACGTACTTCAATGGTTATTGGAATAGCCAAGGTAAGCTATCGGTGGTTGACAGATCTTCCAGGTGAGTGAATTAGGGTTTTGAATTTATTTAATTTCTGTAAAACGGAGTGAGGGCAACCGGTGTGATTGTGCTCGAAGCACCGAGGCCTGAATTAAGTTTTGCAAAATTGGGAGTTTTCTTCTACTGTCAGTATGCTTCGAATCTTTCGCTTTCATACTTCCGCCTCTCCATCAACCCAAACTAGGGTTCGTCGTTATCCTTCCACGCTTGACGATACTCATCGTCCCTCGGTCTCCTAATCTTCCGCCTCTCTGCTTTTCACCGTCCTCAAGGTTTCATTCTTTCCTTTCTTGGTTCTGTCGGAGCTCTATTTCACCGTCTCGGCGTTTGGTTTGTGTCGTCCCCTCCGCTTTTCACCGTCTCCCTCTCTCTCTTCAGGATTCCGGCCCCAACCTTACTATCGAGCTTTAAGGATAGTTTATTTCAATCTCAGATCCCAGGTTATCACTGATCTTCCACTGACTTTGCTTATTTCTCTTGTATTTTGAGTTTGGACTTTGGTGGTAACCGTCGTTGCTTCCTCCTCTTCCCCAGTTTTTCTCTTCTTTCTTTCTCAAACTATTTGTAAATTCTTCAGCTTAAACTTTAGGTTATAATCTTATGCTATTGTTTAAATCGAATCAAAATCATTTCTTGATTGGTGTTCAAATACTCAGGCTTGATGGTCAGATCGTGTCCCTTGTTCAATTTTTAGATTCTAGAGATGCTAAAGTTCAGCGATCTGTTGCAGGACCATTGAGGACTCTTGCATTTAAAAATGATGTTAAAGTTCTGATATAAGCTTTTTCTAATGCTTAGATAAGAGGATATTGCCATACATTACGAAGCTTTCATGTTGTAATAACAAATATTCAATTGCTTTATGTTTTGTTTCAATTCCTACTGCTTTGACACCCAAAGAGAAGCATATTTGCTACTTGTGTAAGACGTAGAAATACTAATTTGATCTTTTTTGTTATCATTTTCCACCAATGAATATTTACATGAAATTGATAATTGCTTTGATCTACATCATCCTCCTGGACAACTTCTCTCAACCAACAAGGTACAATCATTCACTCTTTTCTCAGCATCAATTATTAGACTCGGTATTTTACATCTTATTGTAATTAACAATTGCAAGTTGTGCCGTTTTACTCAATCTCTTTGGATTTTCAACAAAAGCTATGTAGGGATATGAGATCTACTAAGACTGAAAGTAAGTCCTTTTAAGTTTTAATATGCTAATATTCTCCTTCCAAATGTGCATATCTACCTTTTAATCTGCTAATACTCTCCTTCCAAATGGTAGGTGAATCTCGGAAAAGCAGGGTGAAACTGTTTGTCAACTATATATCTGATATTGAAAGCAAGTATTATATCATGGTTTTGACGAGTTTTGCTTCTTTGGAAGTTTTGTAAATGTTAAATGATCAATTATATTTTTAGGTCTTCTGTCTTCATGCTTGTTCTGAAAAAATGTTAACTTTGTTTAGGGGAAGTGGGATTATTGTTCCTGAGTTCCCTTCTAGGTTAGATTGGCTAAATACAGCTCCTCTTCAGACTTCAGTTCCGCAGGGTGAATCACTTCCTTCCCTTCCGGCTATGCATTTCTTCTAATTTGTTGTGTCAAACGTGTATAAGATTTCTCTCCCTTGTAATTGGGTTATTTTTCATGATTTTTGAATTGACCCTTCTAATTTGTTGTAATTGGAATATGAAAAAATGTTAATTTTTTCTGTGTCCTTTTTGTGTTCTTTACTTCTTTATGTTGGTTTCACCTTCTATTCTTTTTTTGGTATTGTTTTAAATCCATTTCAATCTCGTGGGACATAAAATATGTTTTGAAATTGAACTTTAAAAGGATGGACAAATCGCACGTCTTATCTCATGCGTGTGATAGAACATATACCATTTGAAACAACCTTTTGTCAATTATTGTGTTCTATTCAAATGTATAGTCTTTTTTTTTTGCATACGTCCACCCTTTAGTTAAGCTCTTTTATTTTTGTGAAGGAATTGAAAGGGAATGTTGTTGTATTGGATTTCTAGACATATTGTTGTATAAATTGCATGCATCCTCCTCCACTATCTTACTCACACCAAAGTCAGTCAGTTTAGCAACACCCAGATCATCAATGAGAACGTTTCTTGGCTGCAGATCATAATGGATGATTTTTTTGATCTTTTATTCAAGTATGCAAGACCTTGAAAGATTTGTAGGACTATGGTCCTTGCCTCCCTCTCTGGCAATACAGGTGTTGTCTTCAGAACCACATCAAGATCTTTACCTAAGAAAATACATTGTCAATGAAGATTTGAATGCGTAGCAAAGCTAACAAAATGAGAGAAACCACAAAGCTTAAATATTGTACTTCCCAATACAATACTCTAATACTGTACAGGATGTGTTTAGATCGATCTCAAATGTATCCCATAGCCTCACAAATATGATTATGCGTCAAGGTCTTGTGAATGTTGTACTCTCTATTGACATGGATTATGTAGCTTTGCTTTTTCTCTTCACTCCATTGAGGATGCAGACCATGAAGCTTACATGCAACATATTTGTGTTCTACCAAATCATAGGCTTGTGAAAAAATTCACCTTTATCAGATTTTGATGCAAAATTGCATGCTCTGAGAATAGATAATGCAAAATGGAAATAATAATTCAACCTTGTAAACTTCACTAAACCCTCCTTTTTCCAAAAGGTTAAGAAGGGCATATTGATGATTCAAGATTTGGAAACTTTTAAAGCGGAAACCATCTTCATCTCTTATGCGCTTCATTTCACGTATAAGCCTCCCTTTCTCTATCTCATATCAATCCCTCTCACGCAAAATTGTGTCTTCCTCCTATAAGTTGCCATAATACTTCTTTTCGATCATTTTCTAATATATTGTAAGTTTACAAGTCACGGCGCGCATGTGTAAACTGCCATAATACTTTACCAGATTTATTCCAATGACATAGTTCCATTCGTTCGATGGTTTTCAATGTGTTTGAGGTATTAAAGTGGCGCGCGTGTGTAAACTGTCATAATACTTTACCAAATTTACTCCAATGTAATAGTTCTATTCGTTCAATGGTTTCCAAAATACCAAAATATATATGTAATTTCGCAAGAAGATATAGATTGAAACGACTGAAATTTCGCAAGAAGATAGTTTGGTTCCGGGGTTAAATTTTTAAAAGATGCCCACCTATGCTTGAATCGAATAAGGCCCTGTTTAGTTATGTGGTTTGTGGGGTTTTTTTAGTTTAGGGTTATGTGGGGCTTATAACTTGTGGTGTTTAGTTGTAGTTGTAGGGTTGTAGTTGTTGTTTTAGGTCATATTTTTTGGGTTTATTTTGAAATCTTGTAATTGAAGGTTTTAGGAGATTCCTGAGAGTTTTTAATTTTTGTTTACATCTTTACCCTCTCAATCTCTCATTCTTCTCTTCTCTACCCTCTATTTCTTTACCCTGAATTCCGATCCATACTTGCCTCGTCTGCACTTCCGCGAGTTTTGTCTTCCCAATACCATCGATGCTGATTACTGAAACCCCAGATGAATCAGATCTTCATCTTCAGCTCTTCAACGATCTTCTTTTTTTCTTCCACCCATAGAGATTATCTGCAATGGAAGCATTCTCCAAGCTTTTCTGCCTTCTTGGAACCATGTGTTTCTCTCTCTTTCTCATGGCTTGCATCTGTGTAATGTGCTTGATATTTGTTTGCAATAACTCCTGTACAATTTCCTTCTTGGAACCATTTGTTTGCAGGAACCATGTGGTGACCTAAAAAGCTCAATATGAAACTAGCAATTGAAATTGGAGCAAAAGATAGGGATTTATCTCTTAGTGCTAAAATATCATGAAGAATTTTTCAATTGATTATTGAATTTGAGCCAAATACTACACATACCTTGAAGATGAAGATGACAGTGGCTATGGAGCTGCTCATGGAGGAGAGAGAAATCGGCGATGAATTGAGTAAGAAAGACTCTTTTTTTTCTTTTGTTGATAATTATTTAGGGGCATTTCAGTCTTTTATCAAAATCGAAACTAGTTTCGAACCATTTAACTAAACATGTATTCTATGAACCACAAATCTCGAAAACACTCGTTTACAACCGCAACCGCAACCATCACAACAACAACACTCGGAACCACAACAACCCCAACCATTTAACTACACAGGGCCTAAGATAACAGGATTTCATATTAACCAATCGGTCTATACAAAAATTTCGCAAGAAGATAGTTTGGAAAATAGTTAAATTTCACAAGAAGATAGTTAAGTTAACTCATTATAACTTTTTCTCTATACGAAAATACCAAAATTCAGGATGTATGGAAAAATAATAAAATTATCCTTTTTGTTTCAACTTGGATGAATCCATGAAGATATATATTCATATAACGTGGATTCGTTCAAAAAAAAAAAAAAAAACACGTTACATGGTTACGTGGATTTAGCTTTGATAAAATCAAGATAAAATATTACATCAAACTTGGAAAATTTCAAGCCAATATGCATCGTTAGTTAAAATTAATCCATGTTCTTTTTGTATATTTTTTCCTATATTTTAAAGATTCTTTTACTTGTAAAGAATTTTTTTAATTTTATTTTAATTTACTGTATTAAAATTGAGTTTTTTTTTGACATAAAACGGGTAATAATAATATATAGTAATTAAAAAACGGTATAAGAGATTTCAGTCAAAATAAACAAAAATCATATAACCAATCGGTCTTGCAAAAGGAAACAAAATCGGTTGATAATTACCGATACATAAAAGATAATAATTTAGTTGTATTTTTAATAGTTTAGTCGATAAGATTTGTTTTGGACGAACCTATATAAACGAAGGATGTTTGACGAAAGAATTACAGTTTGTTTCGTCTTCCTCCTTACACCGCCCTTCTTCCACTCTTTATCCTTGATTCCTGCAACTCTGCAAGATGTATAGCCATACAGTAGATACTGCTCGCACAATCGTTGGAATCATCGGTAATACTCTTTGATTCTTCCTTCTCTTGCTCTATCCGGCTGTGTTTGTGTTTGCGAGTTCAATTTGTGTTACTAGTTCTTACGATCGTTTACGTAAAACTAGTTTGGATCGAACGAACGTGATCTGCTTATATTATGTATACGGACGACTGTGATTGATGAACTAGTTTTACTCGATTTAGGTCACAACAACCTGCTGTGTCGATTTTGAACAATTTTTCTATCTTATTCTGATAATTCGATCGTCTTTCTCTTGTTGCAGGCAATGTCCTCTCCTTCGCTCTGTTCGCATCTCCAATGTAGGTTTTCCTTGCTTAATCGATCTCTTCTAAGTTTGAGTTTAACTGTTAGCGGAACTTTGTTTTCAGTGTTTTGGTTCCCTGAGCAACGATTAAAGAGTTGTTTGTTCTGTTAAACAGGCCAACCTTTTGGAGAGTGTTCAAGAACAAATCGGTTGAAGAGTTTGACTATCTTCCATACGTAGCTTCAATAATGAACTGCATAATGTGGGTGTTCTACGGAACCCCTCTTATCCATCCACACAGCACTTTGGTCATCACCATTAATGGTGTTGGCCTTGTACTGCAGCTTATTTACACTACAATCTACTTTACCTACACCAACAAGAAGAAGAGAGTAAGATAATATCTATTACATAATAATTACTTATTTTGTTCTGTTCTTGAGGGATGATAAGTGACGCCTTTCTTCGTTGTTATAACAGATACAAATCTCCGGCCTCCTTGTGATAGAGATCGTTTTTGTTCTGGCTTTAGGGTTTTGTGCCTTGAAGTTCTTCCACAGTCATACCGCCAGATCTAATTTGGTTGGAGGTTTCTGTACATTCTTTGGTATCATCATGTACGGCTCTCCTCTTGGTGTCATGGTATGCTCTATTAATCTCTCTTCAAAACTGAAACTGGTAATTAACTTGATATTCAATTTGACTTGAACTGATTTTGTCAATGCTCTTATTCATTTGAAATACAGAGAAACGTGATTAAGACAAAGAGCGTAGAGTTCATGCCTTTGTACCTCTCGCTTGCTTGCTTTGCAAATGGAGTTTGCTGGTTCATCTATGCCCTCCTTGAGTTCGATCTTTATATTCTGGTACTACTTTCGATTACTATCAATGTAACTACTAACTACTGTGTTGATAATGTACTGATTTTTTGTGCTAATTTGTTGATATGCAGATTGGTAATGGAGTTGGAGGCTTCCTGGGATTCCTACAGCTTGTGTTGTACTGGAGGTACTATAAGTCAACACCAAAGAAGAGGGAGAATGACCAGATCGAGAAGCCATCCCAAGTTGAACTTGCCACTTCAGTTTAGAGCTTTCACAATAAAGGCTTATCTAGGATGATCCTAAAGTTTTTTTTTTGTTTGTAGAGTTCTTTGATTGCCTATGCACTTAACATTTTCTTCGTTGATCTCTTGACAGATATTCGGATTTTTTTTGTTTTCCGTGATTAGCTTTCTTTCAAATAGTGTGTATATTTATTATTAATCAGATATATTAATTATTTCAATGTTTGATTTGATTTGATTTTTACATTTGTTAGAAATAATAATTTAATTAAAATTTAAAATAATTAATTTTATAATAGAAGTATTTTTTTTAACATATTAATAATTAAAAAAACTAGAAAAGTAAATTTAAAGTGAATTGTTTATTTATTTTCGAATATTTCTTTTAATTATACATGCAAGACAATGTGACACAATGGTTGAAAGCCTTTACTAGTTCTTTTATATCTTGAGTTCGGATTTGTACCGAATCTAAATGACTTCCTATAATTGTCAATATTTTTGTTCCGTTCCTAGTTTCAAAATTATTTTTTATTTTTTCCTAAGAATTTTTTTATAATATAGTATATAAGTAATTATTCATGGATATAATTAAATAATTATAAAATGAGAATACTTGTAAAATAACCCATGATATTAAGGATATAAAACTAATATAATATATAAGCATATCCTTTTTTTTTTGTTGAAAAAAGAGTACACTACTCCATTCTACGTAATATTATTAAGCAAATGGGCCCCAAACCGAGATACCCGTGGAAGGGAAACACCCCGTAAATCGACCAACAAAAAAGAAAGAATACAAGGAGGGGAACTCAACCGATGAACCCCCAAGTCAAAAGAGAACGCGAAACTAGCTAGCGAGTCCGCCGCCCTATTTCCTTCCTGAAAAATATGGCCGAGATCGATCACCCAATCCCGGGTAAAGAAGCCTTGACAACTAATCACCAGGCTCGAAAGGGGGTGTGAAGAGCTAACCCCCTTGGTGATGAAATCGATAACAATAATCGAGTCAACATCCAGACACACCTTCCTGAAACCACAGTCCCATGCAAGATTCAATCCACACACCACTCCCCATAGTTCTGCAGTAGGAACCGACGTACAACCTAGATTTGCCACCACGCCCTGAATCCATTCACCCCGTCATTCCTAATAACTGCTCCCGCCGATGCCCTTCCGTCCGAACCTCTAACCGCTCCGTCAGAGTTAATTTTAACCCACCCTCTCTTTGGCTTGCACCAGAACACAAACCTCTCCGTTTTAGGGTTACGACCTAGGGCAATATCTCTTACGTGGGCCTACCAATTTTCCCCAAACGAGCATGCAGGAAGCCCAGTTTGTCATAATCCCCATCCTTGTCAGTAAACACTCGTATATTCCGCCATTTTAATAACCACCACACAGTACAAGCAAAAATGGCGTTCCAGCGTTCAGAATTAATGGTTTCAGATCTTGTGCAGACATTAGAATATAACCAGTCATCGCATAACAAGTTAAAAAACATGAACTTATACCTTTCCGGAACCAACCTCGTCCAAATAACCCTTGCTCTGGGACAATCCCTGAGAACGTGGAGAAGTGATTCCTCCTTATCTTGACAGCACATACAGAGAGGGCTAGAGGCGAGATGCCTCATGCAACGCTCCACATTGGTCAAAGGCACACCCCATGCAAGCATCCACAGAAATAGCCGATTTCTTTCTGTAACCTGCATTCGCCACAACTGAGAGAACAAACTCTCCCGGACATGAACTCTTCCACTATTTTCATGAATGAGACGGTAAACCGTCGTGATGGAGAATTGCCCATCTTGCGATCCCAACCATCTTCTCGTGTCCTCACCTGTAACCATTCCACCCAAGTAAACTGCAGCTATCTTCAACCGACCCGAGCTTCTTAGCTTATTAGACAAATACAACCAATCTCAGCCCCCCGTGTCAGTCCAGAAATCCCTAACACATAGGTCATGGTCCTCCTGTGTCAAAGACACTACACACGAGTTCACAAGTGAGGACTTCCCAATCCAAACGTCGGACCAGAAGCGAGCAGTCCGTCCATCTTTAACACTCCACCCTAATTTTGGAGCAATAACTTGGTTATAAACAAATGCAGTTCCTTTCCAGGTTATAGATGAACCGCTCCGGCAGTCTATCTTGCGAGGCCATTGGGTTCCAGCAAGACCATACTTTTGTAAGACCATTCTAGCCCACATTTCCTCCTTGTTGGAAAACAGTCTCCAACTCAACTTACTCAGGGTAGCAAGATTCCTATCGGCAGCTGTCCTAAACCCAAGACCACCCGCACTTTTTTCCTGACAAATCTTTTCCCATCCAACCAAATGCATTTTCCTGTTACCTGGGGAATCACCCCAAAGGAAATTTCTGCACAAACGATCAATATTGCAATGGATCTCCTTTGGGAGAAGAATGGTGTTCATATAGTAAGTGGGCATAGTAGCTAATACAGATCTCACCAAAGTCGCCCCACCAGCTAGGCTGAGGGAGTTTGCCTTCCATCCCGCAAGACGGCTAGAGATTCTTTCAATCAGGCTATTAAAATCAGATCTAGAGACTCTTTCATGAAATAAAGGGACACCCAAATACTTACCCAGATGCCTTGTCGAAGGAATACCACAAAGATTGCTCAGAACAAATTCAAGCTCTCCTCGGACATTCTTTGAGACAAATATTCTCGACTTCGCAAGGTTGACTCTTTGGCCTGATGCTCCACAGAACTCCTCAAGGATATTTTTGATAACATTCAGTTGGTCAACTGAGGCCTCCGCAAAGAGAAGGATATCATTCGCGAACAGGAGATGAGAAATACAGGGACCTCCTCTAGATAAACGAACCGGTTTCCAGACCCCATCCTCCACGGCTCTCTCAATCATGTGGCTCAACCTCTCAACGCATAGGACGAAGAGATACAGAGACAAAGGGTCCCCTTGCCTCAGCCCCCTAGTCATAGGAAAAGAAACCGACGCTTCCCCGTTCCAAAGAAGCATCATAGAGTGGTAGACAAACAAGCTGCAATCCATTGGACCCATTTCAATAAGACCTTCTGTAGCTTCCTCAAGGATCCAGGGAGGTGGGCCACTCTATCCCAAGCATTTTCAATAAGAGTCATGAACTCAGGATGGGATATCCATGCAGAAAAGAATCGAAAGGGACGTCTACTTCTATCGAACGACGCTTGGTTCTCAAGAGAGAGAAGGAGTGGGTTATGATCAGAAGATAGTCTTGGGAGATGCCTCACGTTAGCTTCGGTCCATTTCAATCTTCCTTCGACCGTCATAAGGACACGATCCAACCTCTTTGAAATGCACGTAGCTACATCATTCTTACGGGACCAAGTGAACGGTGAACCCTGATAACCCAAGTCAACTAACTGCCCTTGGTTAATCCATTCCGCAAAGACTAAAGAGTCACTTGATAGTCTATTTGATCCACCAAGGCTTTCCTTAGTGGATTTTATGACATTAAGTCTCCACCTAAAATAATGGGATTTGAAGTGGACCCTACAATGGTCAAGATAGATTCCCAGACAGAACCCCTACGAGACGCATCAGGACAGATATACACTGGGAGAAGGTGGAATTCGTTACAACCTGTCCCGACCACTACATGGATGAATTGTCTGTCCTTCGAAACTACGCATAATGGAAAAGAGTTATTGTTCCATAATAGCCAGATTCCACCACTTTGGCCCTCAACCTCTACTCAATCCCATGAATCGAACCCCATACTACTACATATTTTCGTCGATGTATCCCCTACACAGTGCGTCTCAAGCAGCGCAACAAAAGCCGGCTTGTGTTTTCTAAGCATATATCTCATCGACCGACGGAAACTGGCTTAACAGTCCCTCGGCAATTCCAAAAGATACCTATCATCGGAAACAGTGACCATCGTCGCCCCCAAATCCTATCAGGATTGAGAGTCTGGAACATGTGAAACCTGTGAGTCCTCAGCAACCTGAGAAACATCCATCTTCATACAATCATTTACCTTAGAAGGTGATCCACTTATCGGTTGTTGATTGTCCCCCCAACATCTTTGCCGCAAGCTCTTGGTCAGCCGGTCGGCCTCTATTGAGTATACGTATTTGATTAACTACGGGGATGACATATTCCCCACTCCGGGAAGGTTGACCAAGCCTCGTAGGTTGCCCTTTAACCTGGCTCGTTGAACCCTCCCTACCAATAACCGGACCTTTACGAGCCCTTTTTTTGAAGTTATTTTTTGACATATAATTGGCTCCCGGTATCGTCTTTTGTGGGATGTCAAGTTTGTCTTTCCCCTTCGATGTCACCACATCGGTCGGTAGATCAACCTTAGCTTGAGGTACGGACTGTCATGCCTTAACTCCACCGGCCTTACCATGTGAGACTGGTTTACGTCTTGGAACAACCATCCAAGGCACTCTTCCATCATCTTTTGGATCCCTTGATAGCTTCGACTACCCCTGAACTACAATAGGAGCCCCTCCTTGGCCATCCACACCCGGCTCAGTGTTCAAAGGCTTTGCAGGCCTACCTACAGACCATTCAACCTCCACCCCAGGTATTGGAGTTTCAGTCCGGTGGGGTACACCCAATCGGTCCTCCTGGTCTCTAACTCTTGCCACATGTTCGCCACTTAGCGTGCGTGCAAATAAGCTTTAAATTTATAAAACTAGAATCAAGCAAGCGAACCCGCAGTGTACGGATCGACGTAGTTAAGCAAGGATTCCAGAGTATCGAACACAGGGATTTGGGGGGTTAAATCCAGTTATAGATTATCAAGCGAGTAAATGTAAGAGCTTTTCAAATTATTGGGAAAACAACAATCCTAAAGATCCAGGAATCCAGCTGTGGCAATCGATTCAAGATATACTAATGATATAAGGACAAAGTTAAGATATGCAAGAGTATACTAATGTAAGATGATCGTACGGTGAAGTTCCAAAAACCTTATATGACTCACCTACAAGAAACTCTCTATACAGGTTGTTGAGGCTTCAATATAGAAAGATTCTAAAGGCAAGAATTAATGTCAAATACCCAAACTTGTAACCCAAGGATCAAGACTAACTAAACCGATTGAGGTTGTGACACTCACAATCGAGGTAGAGGTTGTTGAGGCTTCACTACCACCTAGAAAAGGCAAGCCTAAACTAAGTTAAAGCAAATCTTTAACTTTGGATTAAAGTAAAAGCAAGTTTGTAACTTAACACAAAATTACGGCTAGTTCTTGAGTTCCACGGCCGTGGAAGCTCAAGAACAGACCGTGGATTAGGGTTCGTCGGCGATTCTCTCTAACTCTCAGGGTCCAATCTGTTTACGATCAATCTATCATCATCTAAGCCACAACTATCAACCCTTCACCTTAGAATTGTTAAGGGTTTTTAGCCAACAATAATCATATTGATATCAAATTCAAGATTTAAAAGTTTGAAAGATGAAAACTTCCGAAAACCTTCAATAAACTTCAAACCAATCTCAAATTCACAATCAAGATCAATAATCGTCACCAGATTCGGAATGAAACAAACAATCACAAATCTTAGATAAGAAGGAAGAACGGGATGTCAATCCGTCTTCTAAATCAAACCTAAGCAAGAAGCGAGTCACCTTGCAAACAATCTTCCGAATCTTCGATCTTCCGTCAATCCGGAACTCCCAATTGCAATGCGCCAAAATCTCTCAACAAATTCTCCGCCAAATGCGAAATTAGGGCAATTCCAAACGCAAGCATATGCGTCAAACTAGGTCTAAAGTGAGGTCTAAGCAGAGGTGACGGAATCTCTCTTCGTCCGTCCTTTTATAGTGTAAGATAAAATATCGGCCCAGCCCAATTGCGTAGGAGATCGTGGCTTAAAGTATGGTGAAAAAGATCGCCAAGATCACGGTCGTAGAAGGGTTCCACGGCCGTAATTTAGAGCGTGGAAATCAACACGGTTTGAATCAACTTCTCCACGGCCGTAGAAGTTGCTGGAATGAACCACGCTTCCCTTGCCAAGGTTCCACGGCCGTGGACTTGAACGTGGAAATCAGTACGGCCGTATTTTAGAGCGTGGTTTAGGGCAAGAACGTGATTCTTCCTTAGCTTCGTGCATTCCTCAAGTTGGCACTCCCTTAGCTCCTTGAAATGTCCTCAATCCATGGACAAGTTCAATCAACTCCATCCTTGCTCAATTCCGTTCGGAAATAGCTCTCAATTACCTATAATCAACATAAAGCTTGTGTAGATCTCTATATCGACATTATAGACAAACTAGCTCACAATTGCATCAATGCTTCATCAATGACTATCAATATGAATCAAATACACTTAGAAAACGTGCCTAGTTTATCACAATATTTCATGCTAACAAATAACCCCATACTTGCCACTTGCTTGTCCCTAAGCAAGGTCTTTCAAAAGCTTTAAAACAAGAGTTAGGATGAAATATGTGTACCTTCTCAAAGCAATACTTCTTTTTGGATGAATGTGCCTTCTAAATAATAGATCATTCTCAAATCTTGCTTCAATCGTTTATAGGACTTTCATACACTTAATCAAAGAGTAAAGAGCAAAGAAAACTCATGAATCAATCAAACTTCCATACAAACATCATAACCTTCAAACATTATCAAAATCAATCATAAGAAACTTCAATTTAGATCACCAAGTCATATAACATTCTTTTGATCTTAAGGACTTTCAAAGAAAAGGTCTAGAATGTGGAAAGGGAAGGAAAACTTTAAGGAATGTGTGCATGAATCCGGGAAAGTGGACAACTACTCTTTTCTTCTTCTCTTGCGGTTTCCGCAACACCTTCACTTAGAGCTTCGCTCTCTTCTTTTCATTTTTCGACTTTACTTTTGGAGTTATGGATAGAGGTGCACAAAAACCGAAGCCTAGGAGATTGGCGTTTCTCAATTTTTATGAGATGCCTCAAACCCTTAGCGCACATACCATAATCCGCTAGGAATATCGCTCAATCCGACTTTGGCAAGACACAAACACCCGGCTATGTGAATGGTGCCGAGTTACTCATCATCATGATTGACTTCCCCAAACCTACAATTTCTTTCTATTCCTTTGAATGCAAAGTATTGCTTTCATGGCCTTCCCACATCATACATGCCTTTTTCAATCAACTCCTCTAAATTCCCGGATAGGTAAAGGAGGTCAATATTTCAATGAGGGGCTAAATGATCAAAGAAATAAAAAAAGAAAGAATCGAATTGCCTTAATCATCTCAACAAGAAGCATAAGAACTTATAATGTGATTTCAACATCAATCCCTCAACATGATTTAGGTAACATTCATCACATTATGAAACTTGCAAAAGAGGTAAAATCAATTCATTCAATTTCTTTTCAATTCACTATTTGTTTAAGCATGCAATTGTCACCAAACTCAATTCACAAGTAGCGATTATCATAGAAATCATCTCAATTCCTTAGAAGCACAAAATTTTTCAAAATTTTTTTCAATTTTTATGGGTTTTTCAAACTCTTTTTCATGCAATGCAATAATGAAACATGCAACAATATAATGAACATGCAAGATAGTCTCGAATAGAAGCAATCAAAGTGAGTAAGAGTTATTACAACTTTTAGTCACACCCCACCCCATACTTAGAACAAACATTGTCCCTAATATTCAAATAAAAGAAAGAAAAGAAAGAAAAGAAAAAGTAACTCACAAAGTGGCGGTGGAGTGGCTAAAGCTGTCGGTCATCATCATCGTCACTGCGGCGCTGGTGGAGGCGGGAATGGAGAGAAGCTGGGGTCGTAGTGCCGCCCGAACTGCTGGCGGTAGACGTCTCTCATCATATGATCGAGGTCGTCCATGCGTCCATCTCTAGCATCGGCCCGAATCTCCAATGCTCCCACTCTCTCTGAAAGGCCGGTGGCCCAATCTGGCATCTGCTCATACCATCCCGGGGCCTGGCTGTACCACCCTGGAGCGTCGGACGGTGCTGGTGCTGGTGGCTGCTGTGCGGACCATGGAGGTGGAACTCCGTACCACGCAGGAGGCGTCTCTATTCAAGTGGGTCTCTCACTCACGCTGGCGCGGCAAGAAGACGAACCTGAAGCTCGGGCTGGACGTGGAGAGCGTCTAGGCACATCAGGGGCCGCATCCGGCTGATCCGGAAACGTGCCAAACTCCTGCTCTGCTCCTCCTCCTCCCTCATGCTGATCCCTCATCTCCTCCTCCTCCACTACGGGCGGTGGTGGGACATACGGAGGAGCTGAAATCCTGTTCGCATGCATAGCTACGAACGTAGCCTTCCAATTATGGCGTCCAGCCATAATGGAATACTCCGGGAGGCACTCAATGCCCCTCCCTGTCCTGCTCTCCCAAGGCATGGCTGCGTAAGGCGGACCTCTATGGGTAGGGAAGATAAGGCCTCTAGTCATGAAGGCCTGGAGTCCTAGGGGTACAACTGGTATGCGTGTGCATGCAGAAAAATCAACCCCCAACATCCTAGCAAGGTGGGTAACTATCCCACCATATCCAATGTTCCCCGCCCTCTTGTTCTTAAGCTTGCTCATGGTAGCAGCTAAGAGGGTGCGCAGTCAGCAGGGCGCCCATAGAGCATAGAATACAACAAAAAGAGCTCATCTGTCTTGATCTTTTGAGGTGTCTCCGTCCTAGGGAAGAGACACTCTGAAAGAACACGGTGAGCAATCTTCAAGGCCAAGTGATACATCAACTTGGCCTTGGTATCAGTAGGTTGCCAGCGGTCCTCGCTGGCGTAGATCATAGCAACCTCCTCCCAAAAATCTTTGGCGTAAACGCCACTAGGAAAACGACCATTGAAGGTCTCTTGGAACCCAAAGAAGGCTCCAAACTCACGGATGGTAAAATCATAGTTTCTTTCCATAAGACGGAAATAAATGGTCCTGTCCACATGGCTGTGCTCAAACGACGTCACAACCTCTCTCGTAATCTCCTCATAAGCGTCTTCTCGGATAGCCGAGAAGACGATAAGACCGGCTCTATCCAAGAGCCAAGTAAGGTCATCTACTATGTTTAGAGGAACTAGATCCTCCAACCATAGATACCTAGGTCCGATAACTGCCCTCTTATGGATCCTCTCGAGTGCATCGAGATGATCCTCGTGAATGGTGGGTACTCTAGGGCTAGGAGGTGCGGGTGATGAAGGTGATGATGGAGGTGAAGGGGAGGAAGGTGGTGGTGCTCTAGAGGATGAAGAGGAAGAGGGGTTACCCTTCCTCTTTTTGTTCTTATCCTTCTCATTATTCTTCTCCTTAATCCTCCCTGAAACTCTCCTAACAAAATCCATCACTGTTCAAAACCACGATCTGTTCTTACTTTTCCACGGCCGTGGAACTGACAGAGACCGTGATTCGTCTCGACTTTTCTTAAAAATCCACAAACAGCACTCAAACTCAGCAATCAGGCAGCCCTAGTCTAATTCCTTCCAATTTCAATCAGTTCTCCTAAAATTTCTAGCAAAAACGAACCCAAATTGACGAAGATAGAGAAGAGTGGAAAAAACCTAGGTTTCGGATTTCAAAATCTGAATTGTGTGTTCCTTGGTGATTTGCCGCTCGATTCGTTGCTTGGATCTCGTTGGTGGTTGAATTTGCTTCAATTTGGAACGAAGAATCATTGAAAACGATTAACGAACGGAGATTTGAGGTGAAGGGCGTGGAATCGGTGAGAGAGGGTCGTGGAATTGGGTTTTTGGTGAGTTTTTGTGAAGAACGTGGTTTATATAGTGGCCGGCAAAATTTTCGAAAACCACGGTCTATCGGGGGGTTCCACTGCCGTGGAAATGTACGGAACCGTGGTTTTGGTGATTTTTCAAAGGCTTTTGGAAATTACGGTCACTGTAGCTGTCACGACCGTGGTTTAGGCCGTGGAACTCTCTGTAATGCTCCAAAGTCCAAGTTTCGTCACTTTTCTTCAAAATAACTCTTCCTCTTTCCTTTTCCACCGTTCCTACATCTAAAAACACGAACATACCGGAAGGAATCGAAGGCAAAACAAAACAAAAACGTCTAAACTAAGCTAAACTGTGAATCGAAAATATAAACGTAAATGCAATACCTTGGGTTGCCTCCCAAGAAGCGCTTTGTTTAAGGTCCGTAGCTAGACCAGTCTCGCACTTATTCGAGTGCGGTAGGCGTGAACTCTTTAACTTGGAGTTCCGGCGTATACTTCTTGAGTCGTTGACCGTTCACCTTAAAGCTTCCGCCCACTTCACCCCATACTTCAACTGCACCATGGGGGAAAATACGCTTAATTAGAAAAGGTCCGGTCCAACGAGATTTAAGCTTACCTGGAAAGAGACGAAGCCTTGAATTGAAGAGGAGAACTTGATCTCCTTCTTTGAAGTCCTTTGGAATGATATGCTTATCATGCCAACGCTTTGCTGTCTCCTTATAGATCTTGGCGTTTTCATAAGCGTTCAAGCGGAGTTCTTCCAGCTCATTAAGGTCTAAGAGACGCTTCTCTCCCGCTTCCTTCATGCTAAAATTTAACCATTTGATAGCCCAAAACGCCTTATGCTCCAACTCCACCGGTAAGTGACAAGACTTCCCATACACAAGGTTGTATGGTGTGGTTCCTATGGGAGTCTTGTACGCAGTCCGGTATGCCCACAATGCGTCATCAAGCTTCAAATACCAATCCTTCCTAGTCCTTGAAACCGTCTTCTCTAGAATTCCTTTGATCTCCCGATTTGAGATCTCAACTTGTCCACTTGTTTGTGGATGATAAGGGGTGGCGATCTTGTGAGTAACCCCATACTTAGCTAGAAGAGCTTCAAAGCGCCGGGCAATGAAGTGAGAACTGCTCCTTCATCGACCGGGTGAGTAGCGTTTCCCTCTTCCATCTTCTTGAGTCCGATAGACGATGAGTGACGAAGGTCCTGTTGCACAGCCGGCGCACCGCACGACGACGCTGACGGCCCACCGCCACCCACACTCGACCACCGTTGCTGCCGCTACAAGTAGGTGAGTCTGGCCGCACCCTTCTTCAACCTTACACCGTAAACGACTGCGTCCGTTTCGAGTGAACATTCGTGCAGAACCCCCTGGACCCGGACCTTTGCTGCCATTCTTCTTCAACCTTACACCGTAAACGACTGCCGCTACAAGTAGGTAAGTATAAATTTCTGGTTTTGGAACCGACTTTGAGAATTTGTGTAGAAGTGATTATTATATATTTTTGAGAAATTCTGGATACTATGGATAGAGTGCATAGCATAAAAGACTTAGAGATTTTTGTTAGACTTTTTATATTTTTATTCGGTTTTCATATCTTAAGCCAAAGTCGGACGTTAGCGACTTTTTATGAAAGTCAAAAATGTAGTTAACTCTTCTAAATCTTTAGCAAACCTTCCTTTGAGAGTTTGAGCGTGGTTTTGAGTTCCAAAGAATAATTTGGAACTTTGTTATGGAATTTTATAAAGTTTCGGGACCAGGGGTAAAACAGTCATTTATCCGTATAAGGGTATTTTGGTAAATTAGCTGATGATAGAGTTAAATATCTTAGAAGTCAGAGACTTCTAATTAAGTGGGATATATTATTGATCCACTTGCCTTTTATAACAAGCGGTTGAGTTCCTGCGGTTACAAACCGAGTCGAGATAACGAGATTATGTTTGAATTCAGGTAAGTCCTTTGGGCTTACTTAGCTGACTTCTAAATATGAGTATGAATAATGGTAGTGGTGTGTGAATGAGATGTTTATAGTTATATTTTATTAATAAATATATATACCGACCTATACCTTGGCCTAAGAGTAACGGGCGGTGGCATTCTGCTCAGTTAGCTTGAGGGCGCTGGGGGTTTCTTTAGGGACTAGTCCACACTCGGTTTGTAGTGATGCTACCGGCGGAGGTAAGCTAGACCTACACCTAGCTGGATAAGGAACGGAGGCGAGAACTCTTAAGATTCTCGTGCCACAACTGTAAAATGGAATAAGGTGAATCACTTAGCAACTAGATAATAACCGGTTTGTGTGCTAGCATGATGATTGTTTTATGTTATCTTGAGTGTGTTTGTGCTATCCTTATTCTGCTTATATTTGGATTTTTAGCTAACGGTTTATCCGTGTTGTAGATTTGTAGAGATAGACAGTTGCAGAGTGATCCGGAACGGATGGTCAGCCGGGTCCACGTACTCATTAGATGGGGACGGGGGAGTCTTCCGTACGGCATGCATGTCATGTATCTTTATATATGTTCTGTAAGGCTGTCACATGTGTACAATCATACCATAAAATATTATGTTCTTGAAATTGTTTTAAATACATTTGTGCCTTGTTGTAAGATCCTAGTAAAGTTGTTGTTAAACCAAGGTCGGGACCCATTGTGAGGTCCTAACCAGTAGCTCCCCGAGTTCCAAGAACTTGGGGTGTTACAACATGGTATCAGAGCAAGGTTGACAACAATGACACTTGAAATCTTCTGAAAGACCGAATGTAGAAAATAAGTAGAACCCGAAAGGGGTCTGAAAATTTCAAAATGAATTTCTATTTTAAAATCATGTGCATAGTCGGGTTGTTGGGTTAGTAGTACGTCGGACCACCATCACCTTCGTGGATCTCTGCAACTTGATAGGAGTAGTAAAATAGTATATGGACTTATAAGATTGTACCCTTATGGATGTTATATGGATATGTACATATATACTTGTAGCATGTTAGCACCCTAAAGGATAATTCCTATTATCCTCTAGTTGAGATATCACGATGTTGACATTGCCTCGTGATAAAATGTTAGTAGTTTTAGGAGTATCAATACAAGATAGTGGAATCAGACCTCAAAGCAGAATACTAGATCTAGCAGACACTCTGGTGACTCTTACAAGTATTCCGAAGGATGGGTGGACAAGAAGGTGAAGGTTGCGAGACAATTCTTAACCACAATAACAATTAGATGAGAAAGAATAGCATATCAACTCAAAAAGAAGTAATATGAAGCCATTCAAGGGACTTAATGGATTGAAGGTGAGAAATGAAACTCCAAGATACATGTAGGACTGATAAGAAGCGCAAATGGAGGAGGACAATATCGGAATACAAATCAAGCGGGGTAGAGTACAACTACACTTAGCAGGTAAAATGACAGTACAACCAAGGTAGACGACGACATAGGCAAATATAGGCCTGAGGGTACAAAGAAGATATGGTGTTGACCCGAGGTGAAGAATTAAAGGAGTACAAAGCCAAATGAGTTTAAAGACGTGAAATAAATTTCATCATCATAGAGACGGTGGGACTTACTCAAAGATGCAAGAGTTTGCAAGAAGTCATGACGTAAGTATCAAATACAAGAGAAGTTTTAAATTAAGACAACGGAATTCTATAAAGGTGGCATTACAACACAACACCGGACAAAGGGAAGAATGTGGGAAAGTGATTTTAGTGGACTAGAGAGTCCACAATAACTACTCATTTAAATAAAGATCTAAGTTACCAACATTAATGGTCATATCGGAGAATCGCAAACAGACGATGAACAAAGTAATAAGAATTGTGAAGACTTAATAACCTCAGTGACAACAGATGAATGTTAGGACTAGACTTAGAAGAGTGTAGTGATACCCTAAGAGAACAAGAGAAGTACAGACTTGGAATGAGCTAAAAAAGTATTAACAAAGAAACTAGAGGAGATAGACTTCCACCAAATATATCAAACTTCAAAAGAGATAGAAGAACAATAAGTTCGTGATCTTATAGGAGGTCAACTACGGACTAGTTGGTAATAACTGAGACATAACACGTGCAGGTCAACTAGTGGTAACCGGTTGACAGATAAGGAGGATAACTATAGACTTATGGAAGAATTTTATAGACATATGGGGGACCCTTCAAGAGAACAATGACGGCAAATGTGATGCTAAATCGATACAAGTGTTAGTACCCTTACTAGTAACATGGAGTGAGTTCGAGCCACTAACTCTAATTAAGAACTTAAGAAGAAGAACTAGACGGCCAGGAATGACCCTCTTATGTCATTTGAGACCAAAGGAATTGTGGGAGTGATTTACTACCTACTAGCTAGGAAAAGAGTAAATATCACAACCAGTAGAGATGGATTATAAAAGAAGAACTGGAGGAGTAAGAAGTATATAATTTTGATACGGTTCTATGTCAATCCAGACAGAGGATGTGTAGCATTCCATACTAGATAAACCGCAAGTGGATGAAATTTAAGGTCATGAGAGTCCTGTAGACTTGCTTACAAGCTATAGTGGAAGACCTAGAAAGGACCATTGATGTCAGATGGACGACACAGTTGGACTCGAGAAATGGAGTTAGCTCACGGAGGAACTGGAAGTTTGTCAGGTAGAATGAAAAAAAAGGAGTATAAATGGATGAACTCGAGTAAGTAGTGCTCACCAGGAAATTCAACGGCAAAAGAGGTATGAGAAAAGTAAGTCCGGGAAATTGAGATAAGTCAACTATAGACTGACCGACGTCCACCGATGACGTGCAAGTGTTGTTTGGTATTGACGAGTTATGTACTGATAAACAAAGATATTTGTGAATGTGAATTTACGAGGTAGCTTTACCGACGCCGTGGAGGATTTCCTCGGGTAGGCAACGACAACCTTCTTGGATAAACTAAAGGTATAAAGAGAAATGTGTTAAAGATTACTTCTTGGCTGGTTAAGATCAAACTCCGGTCGAGTCAGGGAGTTTGGATTTGTGTTATAAGAAGTAAGAAAGTAAATGTAAGAGGTTGTGTTCCAATCGTTATTTTATTTCATTAAGGTAAGTAAGGAAGGTACTTGGTACTTCATTCAGATAGAACATATAGGGTAATTAGGAGAAAGAGTTAGAGGTTAAACATTTTGGACTCACGGAAAATGTCTTTATGATTAATGAGATACAACAAAACAATTAGAGTATCGCAGCGGAAGCGTGGTGGGCCCTAACCCATGGAGTAGGAAGCTCAATGGTACAAAAAAAAATGATGTGTTGAGTTAAGGCGATGATAGTTGAAGAAATGCGTTTTGTTGGGAGCAAACATGGAATAGGCCATGTAGAGTGATTGAAGATTTGGTATGAAGATCGTATCAACTAGTCAAGGTAGACAGGAACATATGTGCATATAGAGGTTATAGAAAGGTAGTGGTACCATAATATGGGTCCAAGTGAAACATGACGACTTCGTCACATGTCGACAGACAAGTAATTTTGGAATTTAATACCGAATGGAGGACTCTAGAGCCGTTTTCCCGATGGATTGCGAGAAGAGATGACGACATAATAAACGTGTTGTACAGGGTCAACACTAGGAAGCTCAAGGTGAGTAACTATCAGACTGAGTCGAAAGACATATAAGAAAAAGAAGAGACACAATTATACGATAAACCTAGTAAACGGTGCGTCTAGAAAGCAGATCCGTCGAGCAGATCATATGTATTATGTTTATATTGAATGGTGTCTAGCTGAATTCTGAGTAAAAGTGATATTACCTGGATGATAATCCAATGTGGATGAAGTACAACGTAGAGGATGAGTTAACCACAAATGAGGGGTAATATATTCATTTGACAGTAGTGATAGTCCATTGTAGCAGAACCGTAAGCTCAATGTAGGTTATCTATAACCTCAAGTTAGGGAACTATATATCGATATGATAATTCTCACATGAAGTTAAATTTTGGGTAAATCAAATTTGGATGCCTGACCAAAAATATGCGATGACTCATTAATTGATGAATGATGTGACTCGGTTATATTTAGGAAGCAGGACCTAGGGAGTTGTCTTACAAAGAGCATTAAGCACTTAATAAAGTGCCGAGAGACGTCTAAGTGTCTCAATGTTGATAATTAGAATCTTTCGGAAGGTTAGGAGCAAGTGGATTCAACGAGAGCAATATTTTTTTTTAGTTGAGTCATCTAAAGATCTTGAAGCGGGTTGAGAGAGGCAACCATTGGAGATCTTAGTGTGGATTGGAAGTTATTTATTGACTAGCACTCTCACCATACTTGAGAGCATACCTCCATTTTCCACGGATCTGAGTTGGGAGAATACATACCAGGCCCGAGATAGGTCATAAACAACGAGGATCGAACCGCTGAGCCTATAATGTCTGGTGGGGTACCCAATAGCATATCTAGAGCGTAGTACCCATACAGTCTAAGAACATGGAGAAGTTTGGAGTAGATAGTTGGATGAAAAGCCAATTAGGCTACCTCAGACACTGATCATAGTTTTAGGCGTAACCATCTAGAGTTTTATGCGGAGTTAGCCGCAACGTCAGGACAACCGGATTAGTACTTGAAACCATACTCATGTTACTTTTGGTTACGTGCTTATCCTCATGGTTGATTTTTTTTGTGTGTTGCATGTTTGAGTGATTAGTCTTTTATGCGTTACTTTGATATAGCCGTGAGTGATACTTTATGATATCAAAAGTAGAAAGAAGTTCTCGAGAATAAAAGAAATCTTTGGGTTATATTGAAGAAGGTTGCCTTGTCGACCCTCTTTATCGTAAGTTTCGGGACGAAACTTATTTTAAGGGGACACTAATATAATATCCCAGATTTTTATGCTCCGTTTATTCCGAGTCAAAGAGGATTGTTATCCGTTGACCTCTTTACATGGTATCTAATGTCGAGTTTCAACAACATTTTTATTAGTTAGGCGAGTCTCGTACTCCCATGAGATCGCCAAACTTTATTTCCGTATATAACCCGAGTAGGAGATCCGTATGATTTAAATGACTCAGTACCAGCCCATCCTCTAGCTCGGATGAGCAAGCCCACCGGAGGAAGCCCAATATCTCCACTTACCGGGCCCAACAACCTTCCTTCCCTAATCCACTAATTAACTTAACCTAATGATCTAACCTAAATAACCGTACATTTCTGCTACAACATTTATGCCGCACAACTGGGGACGGTTCCAGCAACCACCACCGGCGTTCTCGACATCCGGCTACCGACCTGCCTAGACGATCTTCATCGGCGCCGAACCTGCTCCATCTTCATCGACGCCGGACCTGCTCCTTCATCGACCGGGTGAGTAGCGTTTCCCTCTTCCATCTTCTTGAATCCGATAGACGATGAGTGACGAAGGTCCTGTTGCACAGCCGACGCACCGCACGACGACGCTGACGGCCCACCGCCACCCACACTCGACCACCGCTGCTGCCGCTACAAGTAGGTGAGTCTGGTCGCACCCTTCTTCAGCCTTACACCGTAAACGACTGCGTCCGTTTCGAGTGAACATTCGTGCAGAACCCCCTGGACCCGGACCTTTGCTGCCAGTCACGAGCCACGCCACCACTCCAGTCTTCCAGCCATCCCTCTCTCCTTGCCGAGGACAATCATCGATCATTGGGATCGAATTGTACTGGATTGGTGAGTCCTCTTCACTTCTATCTCCATCTTCTGTCAAATCTCGTAACTGAGTATGCCCACACTCTTCCTTGCTTCCCTCCATATATATATGTTCTAATAGTTGTCTCTGAACCATTGTTGAAACCCATATGCTACAACTAAGAAGCAACTCAAGAAACTGTTGCATTTTCTCAGTTTTTTCGACTTTGTCGAGCATCCAACTTCGGGTTCCGATTTAGGTATGAAATACTGATCCATTTTGGCTGAAATTTTTATATGTTATAGATGAGGTATTGTAGTAGAACATATTAAAATTTGAGAGGAATCCAGTGAATGGTTTGAGAGTTATGATTTTTCAAAGATTGGGTCGTAAGCACTTTTATTTTCTGTTGTGCTGAAATATTCTAAGTGTTGGGAAAACTGCATGTTGACACAGTTTTGTAATCCAGTTTTGGATAAGTTAGACTCCTCCTTTGTGGCTGATTTTCGGATATGTTGTATTCAGTAGTTCATAGTAGATCATACTAAAATTTGGGAAGAATTGGAGTTACAGTTTGAGAGTTAGGGTGTCTCAAAGTGGACTCCTCACACAGTTTTTATAACTGTGCTGAGTGTTGGAAAAAAAAACAGCATGTGATCCTGTTTTGAGAGATAGTTTTGAATAAGAGTTTGATCTCTGTTTGACTTGAATTTTGGATATGATATAGTTGGCATATTGTGGTGGAACATATTAAAATTTGGGATGAATCCAGCAAGTGGTTTAGGAGTTATGAATTTTTGAAGTTGAGACCTTAAACAATTTTCGGGATGTTGCTGAAATTGTTAAGTACTGGAATTTTCTGGGTTGTGCAGTCATGTTTGAGCTTAGGTTTGGATACCTTAGAAACATAATCCACCGTTCAGTTTTTAGTATGTTATACAGTGTCATACATAGTTCAACATATCAAAAGTTGAGACCGATCCAACGGTCGGATCTGGATCCATAGGAGCTCAAAGTAGGCTAGTTGAGCTGTTTGAGAAAGAACTCAGAAATTGGCTAAGTATAAATTTCTGGTTTTGGAACCGACTTTGAGAATTTGTGTAGAAGTGATTATTATGTATTTTTGAGAAATTCTGGATACTATGGATAGAGTGCATAGCATAAAAGACTTAGAGATTTTTGTTAGACTTTTTATATTTTTATTCGGTTTTCATATCTTAAGCCAAAGTCGGACGTTAGCGACTTTTTATGAAAGTCAAAAATGTAGTTAACTCTTCTAAATCTTTAGCAAACCTTTCTTTGAGAGTTTGAGCGTGGTTTTGAGTTCCAAATAATAATTTGGAACTTTGTTATGGAATTTTATAAAGTTTCGGGACCAGGGGTAAAACAGTCATTTATCCGTATAAGGGTATTTTGGTAAATTAGCTGATGATAGAGTTAAATATCTTAGAAGTCAGAGACTTCTAATTAAGTGGGATATATTATTGATCCACTTGCCTTTTATAACAGGCGGTTGAGTTCCTGCGGTTACAAACCGAGTCGAGATAACGAGATTATATTTGAATTCAGGTAAGTCCTTTGGGATTACTTAGCTGACTTCTAAATATGAGTATGAATAATGGTAGTGGTGTGTGAATGAGATGTTTATAGTTATATTTTAGTATTAAATATATATACCGACCTATACCTTGGCCTAAGAGTAACGGGCGGTGGCATTCTGCTCAGTTAGCTTGAGGGCGCTGGGGGTTTCTTTAGGGACTAGTCCACACTCGGTTTGTAGTGATGCTACCGGCGGAGGTAAGCTAGACCTACACCCAGTTGGATAAGGAACGGAGGCGAGAACTCTTAAGATTCTTGTGCCACAACTTCTAAAATGGAATAAGGTGAATCACTTAGCTACTAGATAATAACCGGTTTGTGTGCCAGCATGATGATTGTTTTATGTTATCTTGAGTGTGTTTGTGCTATCCTTATTCTGCTTATATTTGGATTGTTAGCTAACGGTTTATCCGTGTTGTAGAATTGTAGAGATAGACAGTTGCAGAGTGATCCGGAACGGATGGTCAGCCAGGTCCACGTACTCATTAGATGGGGACGGGGAAGTCTTCCGTACGGCATGCATGTCATGTATCTTTATATATGTTCTGTAAGGCTGTCACATGTGTACAATCATACCATAAAATATTATGTTCTTGAAATTGTTTTAAATACATTTGTGCCTTGTTGTAAGATCCTAGTAAAATTGTTGTTAAACCAAGGTCGGGACCCATTGTGAGGTCCTAACTGGTAGCTCCCCGAGTTCCAAGAACTTGGGGTGTTACATCCGGTATGCCCACAATGCGTCATCAAGCTTCAAAGACCAATCCTTCCTAGTCCTTGAAACCGTCTTCTCTAGAATTCCTTTGATCTCCCGATTTGAGATCTCAACTTGTCCACTTGTTTGTGGATGATAAGGTGTGGCGATCTTGTGAGTAACCCCATACTTAGCTAGAAGAGCTTCAAAGAGCCGGGCAATGAAGTGAGAACTGTTCGCTCCCGAGTGTGTGTGCAAATAAGCTTTAAATTTATAAAACTAGAATCAAGCAAGCGAACCCGCAGTGTACGGATCGATATAGTTAAGCAAGAATTCCAGAGTATCAAACACAGGGATTTGGGGAGAACAAATTCAATTGCAGATTATCAAGCAAGTAGATGTAAGAGCTTTGCAAATTATTGGGAAAACAACAATCCTAAAGATCCAAGTATCCAGCTGTGGCTATCGATTCAAGATATATTAATGATATAAGGACAGAGTTGAGATATGCAAAGGTATGCTAATGTAAGATAATCGTACGGTGAAGTTCCAAAAACCTTATATGACTTACCTACAAGAAACTCTCTATACAGGTTGTTGAGGCTTCAATATAGAAAGGTTCTAAAGGCAAGAATTAATGTCAAATACCCAAACTTGTAATCCAAGGATCAAGACTAACTAAACCGATTACGGTTGTGACACTCACAATCGAGGTAGAGGTTGTTTAGGCTTCACTACCACCTAGAAAAGGCAAGCCTAAACTAAGTTAAAGCAAATCTTTAACTTTGGATTAAAGTAAAAGCAGGTTCGTAAACTTAAGGGAAATTACGGGTAGTTCTTGAGGATCCACGGCCGTGGACTTCAAGAACAGGCCGTAATTTAGGGTTCGTCGGCGATTCTCTCTAACTCTCAGGGTCCAATCTGTTTACGATCGATCTATCATCATCTAAGCCACAACTATCAACCCTTCACCTTAGAATTGTTAAGGGTTTCTAGCCAACAATCATCATTATGATATCAAATTCAAAGATTAAAAGATTGAAAGGTGAAATCTTCCGAAAGCTTCCAATAAACTTCAAACCAATCTCAAAATCACAATCAAGAACGGATATCGTCAATAGATTCAGAATAGAACAAACTAACACAATCTTAGGAAAGAAGGAAGAACGGGATGTCAATCCGTCTTCTAAATCAAACCTAAACAAGAAGAGAAATCTTCTTGCAATTAACCTTCCGAATCTTCGATCTTCCGTCAATCCGGAAATCTCTATCACAACCTCCACCAAAGTGCGAGATTAGGGCAACTCCAAGAATGAGCGCAAAGTACGTCCTTTGCAAAATCGCCAAGATCTCTAAGTCGCCGCGGCTAAGCAATGCGTAAGCGTAAGCCTAATGTGAGGTGTAAGCCGAGGTGACGGAATCTCCCTTCGTCCGTCCTTTTATAGTGTATGATGAAGTAGCGGCCCGGCCCAATCTTTTAAAAGATCGTGGCTTAAAGTGTGGCGAAAAGGATCGCCAAGATCACGGTCGTGGAAGAGGTTCCACGGCCGTAATTTAGAGCGTGAGAATAAATACGGTTTGAACACATGATTCCACGACCGTAGAAGCCACTAGAATGAATCACGCTTCCTTGGCCATGGTTCCACGGCCGTGGAACTGAACGTGGAAGGTAATACGGCCGTATTTCAGAGCGTGGTTTAGGGCAAGAACGTGATTCTTCCCTAGCCTCGTGCATTCCATAAGTTGACACTCTTTTGGCTCCTAAGAATGCTCTCAATCCATGGACATGTCAAGCAATTCCATCCTTGCTCGATTCCATTCGAAAAATGGCTCTCAATCACCTATAATCAACATAAAGCTTGTGTAGACATCCATATCGATAATATAGGCAAACTAGCTCACAAATATAACAATGCTCAATCAAAGACTATCAACATCGATCAAATGTACTTAGAAAACATGCCTAAAATATCACAATATTTCATGCTAACAAATAACCCCATACTTAACACTTGCTTGTCCCTAAGCAAGGTCTTTCAAAAAGCTTTAAAACAAGAGTTAGGATGAAATATGTGTACCTTCTCAAAGCAATACTTCTTTTGGAGGAATGTGCCTTCTAGTCAATAGATCATTCTCAAATCTTGCTTCAATCGTTTATAAGACTTTCATACACTTAATCAAAGAGTAAAAAGTAAAGAAAACTCATGAATCAATCAAATTTCCATACAAGCATCATAACCTTTAAACATTATCAAAATCAATCATAAGAAACTTCAATTTAGATCACCAAGCCATATATCACTCTTTTGATCTTAAGGACTTTCAAAGAAAAGGTCTAGAATGTGGAAAGGGAAGGAAATTTTAAGGAATGTGGTGCATGAATCCGGGAAGGTGGATAACTACTCCTTCTTCTTCTTTTGCCGTTTCCGCAACACCTTCAACTTAGAGCTTCACTCTCTTCCTTTCATTTTTCGACTTTACTTTTGGAGTTATGGATAGAGGTGCACAAAAACCGAAGCCTAGGAGATTGGCGTTTCTCAATTTTTATGAGATGCCTCAAACCCTTAGCGCACATACCATAATCCGCTAGGAATATCGCTCAATCCGACTTTGGCAAGACACAAACATCCGGCTATGTGAATGGTGCCGAGTTACTCATCATCATGATTGACTTCCCCAAACCTACAATTTCTTTCTATTCTCTTGATTGCAAATAATTGCTCTCATGGCCCTCCCATATCAAACATGCCTTTTTCATTCACTTCTCCAAATTCCCGGATAGGTAAAGGAGGTCAATATTTCAATGAGGAGCTAAATGATCAAAGAAAGAAGAAAGAAAGAATCAAATTGCCTTAATCATCTCAACAAGAAGCATAAGAACTTATAGTGTGATTTCAACATCAATTTCTCAACATGATTTAGGTAACATTCATCACATTATGAAACTTGCAAAAGAAGCATAATCAACTCATTCAAATTCTTTTCAATTCACTATTCTCTTAAGCATGCAATTGTCATTAAACTCAATTCACAAGTAGCGATTATCATAGAAATCATCTCAATTCCATAGAAGCACAAAATTTTTAAAAATTTTTCAATTTTTATGGGTTTTTCAAGTTCTTTTTCATGCAATGCAATAATGAAACGTGCAACAATATAATGAACATGCAATGATAATCTCGATAGAAGCAAACATAGTGAGTAAGAGTTATTACAAACTTTTAGTCACACCCCACCCCATACTTAGGACAAACATTGTCCCTAATGTTCAAAAGAAAGAAAGAAAAGAAAAAGAAACTCACAAAGTGGCGGTGGAGCGGCTAAAGCAAACGGTCATCAAAGTAATCTCACTGCGGCGGTGGTGGAGGCGGGAATGGAGAGAAGCTAGGATCATAAAACCGCCCAAACTGCTGGCGGTAGACGTCTCTCATCATGTGATCGAGGTCGTCCAAGCGTCCATCTCTAGCATCAGCTCGGATCTCCAATGCTCCTACTCTCTCTGAAAGGCCAGTAGCCCAATCCGGCATCTGCTCATACCACCCCGGAGCCTGGCTGTACCAACCAGGAGCGTCGGACGGTGCTGGTGCTGGTGCTGCTCTATGGACCATGGAGGTGGAACTCCATACCATACAGGAGGTGTCTCCATCCATGTGGGTCTCTCGCTCACGATGGCGCGGCGAGAAGACGAGCCTGAAGCTCTAGTGGGACGTGGAGAACGTCTAGGTACATCGGGGGCCGCATCCGGCTGATCTGGAAACGTGCCAAACTCCTGCTCGGCTCCCTCTCCACCCTCAAACTGATCCCTCATCTCCTCCTCCTCAACTACTAGCGGTGGTGGGACATATAGGGGAGCTGCAATCCTGTTCGCGTGCATAGCAGCGAACGTGGCCTTCCAATTATGGCGTCCAGCCATAATGGAGTACTCTTGTAGCCACTCAATACCCCTACCTGTCCGACTCTCCCAAGGCATGGCCGAATAAGGCGGACTTCTATATGTGGGGAAGATGAGACCTCTAGTCATGAAGGCATGAAGACCTAAAGGTACGGCTGGTATACGGGTACATGCAGAGAAATCAACACCCAAACTCCTAGCAAGGTGGGTAACTATCCCACCATATCCAATGTTGCCCTTCCTCTTGTTCTTGAGCTTGCTCATAGTAGCAGCCAAGAGGGTGGCACAGTCAGCTTGACGCCCATACAGCATGGAATACAGCAAGAAGAGCTCATCCGTCTTGATCTTTTGGGGCGTCTCCGTCCGAGTAAAGAGACACTCCGAAAGAACACGGTGAGCAATCTTCAAGGCCAAGTGATACATCAACTTGGCCTTGGTGTCAGCAGGTTGCCAGCGGTCCTCGCTGGCGTAGATCATCGCTACCTCCTCCCAAAAGTCCTTGGCGTAAACGCCACTAGGGAAGCGACCATTAAAGGTCTCATGGAACCCAAAGAAGGTCCCGAACTCACGGATGCTAAAGTCATAGTTTCTTTCCATGAGACGGAAAGAAACGGTCCTATCCACGTGACTATGCTCGAAAGAAGTCACAACCTCCCTCGTAATCTCCTCATACGCGTCTTCCCGGATAGCCGAGAAGACAACTAGTCCGGCTCTATCCAAGAGCCAAGTGAGGTCATCAACTATGTTAAGAGGAACTAGCTCCTCTAACAGCAGGTACCTAGGACCAATCACAGCCCTCTCCTCGATCCTCTCAAATGCAGCAAGGTGGTCCTCATGAATGGTCGGGACTCTAGGGCTAGGAGGTGAGGGTGGTGAAGGTGAACATGGAGGTGAAGGGGAAGAGGGTGGTGGTGCCCTAGAGGATGAAGAAGAAGAGGGATTACCCTTCCTCTTCTTGTTCTGATCATTCTTCTTCTCTTTGATCCTTCCCGAGACTCTCCTCACAAAGTCCATTTCTGTCAAAAATTACGGGCTGTTCTAGAGGTTCCACGGCCGTGGTTCTTCCAGGAACCGTGGTTTGTCTCAGTTTTTCGCAAATCTCAGAATTCAGCACTCAATCTCAACAATCAATCAGCCTTAGTCTAATTTCTTCCCATTTCAATCAGTTCTTCCTAAAATCTCTAACAAAAACGAACCAAATCGACAAAGATCAAGAAGAGTGGAAAAACCTATTTTTCGGATTTAAAAATCCGAATTGTGCGTTCCTTGGTGAATTTCCGCTCGATTCGTCGCTTGGATCTTGTTGGTGGTCGAATTTGCTTCAGTTTGGGAAGAAGAATCGTTAAAAACGATTAAGAAACGAGGATTTGAGAGAGGGGGCGTGGATTCGGCGTTTAGGTCGTGGAAGAGGGGTTTTGTGAGTGGTTTTTGTGAAGAACGTGGTTTATATAGTCACAGGAAAAATTTTGAAAATCACAGTCTGTCGGGGGGTTCCACGGCCGTGGTTTTATACGGAACCGTGGTTTTGGTGATTTTTCAAAGGCTTTTGGAAATTACGGTCACTGTAGCTGTCACGACCGTGGTTTAGGCCATGGAACTCTCTGTAAAGCTCCAAAGTCCAAATTTCGCCACTTTTCTTCAACTTTATCCTCTCCTTTTCCTTTTCCATTGTTCCTACATCCAAAAACACGAACATACCGGAAGGAATCGAAGGCAAACGAAGCAAAAACGTCTATACTAAGCTAATCTATGAATCGAAAACAAAAACAGAAAAAAAATGCAATACCTTGGGTTGCCTCCCAAGAAGCGCTTTGTTTAAGGTCCGTAGCTAGACCAATCTCGCACTTATTCGAGTGCAGTTGGTGCGAACTCTTCGACTCGAAGTTCCGGCGTATACTTCAGGAGTCGTTGGCCGTTCACCTTAAAGCTTCCGCCCGCTTCACCCCATACTTCAACTGCACCATGGGGGAAAATACGCTTAATTAGAAAAGGTCCGGTCCAACGAGATTTAAGCTTACCTGGAAAGAGACGAAGCCTTGAATTGAAGAGGAGAACTTGATCTCCTTCTTTGAAGTCCTTTGGAATGATATGCTTATCATGCCAACGCTTTGCTCTCTCCTTGTAGATCTTAGCATTTTCATAAGCGTTCAAGCGGAGTTCGTCTAGCTCATTAAGGTCTAGGAGACGCTTTTCTCCCGCTTCCTTCATGCTGAAGTTCAACCACTTGATAGCCCAAAACGCTTTGTGCTCCAACTCTACCGGCAAGTGACAAGATTTCCCATACACAAGGTTGTATGGTGTGGTTCCTATGGGAGTCTTGTATGCAGTCCGGTACGCCCACAATGCATCGTCGAGCTTCAAAGACCAATCCTTCCTAGTCCTTGAAACCGTCTTCTCTAATATTCCTTTGATCTCCCTATTTGAGATCTCAACTTGCCCACTAGTTTGTGGATGATAAGGGGTAGCAATCTTGTGAGTAACCCCATACTTAGCTAGAAGAGTTTCAAAACGCCGGGCAATGAAGTGAGAACCTCCATCACTAATGATAGTCCTTGGTATCCCAAATCGAGGAAAAATGGTTTTGTTGTAGAACTTAACCACCACCATGGGATCATTGGTGGGAGAGGCAATTGCTTCCACCCATCTAGAAACGTAGTCTACCGCCAATAGTATGTATTGGTTTCCACAAGAGGATGGGAATGGTCCCATGAAATCTACTCCCCAAACATCGAAAATCTCCACCTCTTGGATGTTGTTGAGGGGCATCTCATTCCTCCTAGAGATATTGCCTGTTCTTTGACAAGCATCGCAGCAAGAAACAAAGAATTGCACATCTCTAAATAAAGTAGGCCAAAAAAATCCGGATTGCAATACCTTTGCGCTAGTCTTGTTTGAACTAGCGTGTCCTCCACATGGTAATGAATGACAATGACGGATGACACTTTGCATCTCATCTTCCGGCACACATCGCCGAATGATGCCATCCGGACCTCTCTTAAAGAGTAGAGGCTCGTTCCAAAAGTATTCCCGGACATCCTTAAAGAACTTCTTCCTTTTTGCGTAGGATAATCCGGGCGGTATCTCCCGACAAACCAAATAGTTAACAAAATCAGCAAACCATGGTTCGTTACCTTTGGAGATCGCATCGATGCACTCCTCTATGATGTGTAGGTGTTCGTCCGGGAAGGAGTCATCGATGGGCAAATGGTCGTCCTCTAGATGTGTTAGGCGACTCAAATGATCCGCAATAGAATTTTCTGAACCTTTCTTGTCGCGGATCTCTAGATCGAATTCTTGTAGGAGAAGAATCCATCTAATTAGCCTTGGCTTCGCATCTTTCTTCGCAAGGAGGTACCGGATCGCAACATGATCCGTGTAGACAATCACCTTTGCACCTACAAGATAAGAGCGAAACTTGTCAATAGCATAGACAATGGCTAAAAACTCTTTTTCGGTAGTGGCGTAGTTGAGCTGCACTTCATCTAGCGTCTTGCTAGCATAGTATATGGCGTGGGTTCGTCCTTCTTTTCGTTGTCAAAGAACAACTCCAATAGCTACGTCACTAGCATCGCACATAACCTCAAAGGGAAGAGTCCAATCCGGAGGTTGGATAATAGGTGCTGAAATTAGAGCTTGCCGAATGGTGTTAAACGCATCCAAACATTCCTGCGAAAACTCAAAAACCGCATCCTTCATCAATAGATTAGTGAGAGGTTTTGATATCTTAGAAAAGTCTTTAATGAAGCGTCTATAGAATCCAGCATGTCCTAGAAAACTTCTTATCCCTTTCACCGAAGTTGGGGGAGGAAGTTTCTCTATGGTCTCTATCTTAGCTTTATCTACCTCTATCCCTCTACTAGAGATAAGATGTCCTAATACAATTCCTTCCTTAACCATAAATTGACACTTCTCCCAATTAAGAACTAGGTTAGTGTCCTCACATCTTTGTAAAACAAGAGCAAGGTTAGAAAGACAATCGTTGAAAGAGGAACCGTATACGGAGAAGTCATCCATGAAGACTCCATGATTTCCGGTTGTTGTTGTTGTTGTTGTTGTTGTTGCGGTTTGTGTTCTCACCGCCATTGTTGTTGCCCATATAGCCAACATCCTTGCCTTGTTGCTTTGGAAAGTTGGTCTTGATAGCCTCCTTCAACTCTTTGATCTCATTGTTGAGGGAGAAAATCTGATTTTGAGCTTCATGTGTGAGCTTTGCTCCTTGCTCCACACGAATTCCACTTCACCTACTTCTTCTTGTGCTTCTAAGGCTTCAATTGCCTCATTGCACTCCTCTTCTTCCCCTACATTCGTTAGACTCATAGTAATGACCTTTTGCAAAGGATCTTTGAAGAGAATAGCACTTACCTCCTCTCTAGACAACCCCTCTTCATCTTGGATAGTGAATATATCCTCATCAAAGATTGGCTCCTTCATTAGAGTGGAAAGAACGAACTCTACCTTCTCTTCCCCTATGTCAAAAGCGAGTCTAGCATTCTTGCAATCGACTATGCAGCCGGAAGTTGCAAGAAATGGTCTTCCGAGTATGATCGGGACTGGACTATCAGCAGGAATGTCAAGCACAACAAAATCAATGGGAACAAAGAATTTACCTAGCTTGACTGGGACGTCTTCTACAATACCGACGGGGCGAGTGATGGATCGATCCGCCATGTACAACGTCATCTTCACCGGTTTAGGGTGGCCTAAACCGATCTTCCTACATAATGCAAGTGGTATGATGCTCACACTTGCTCCTAAGTCACATAATGCATCGTATGTGACATCTCCCACTCCTATGGGAATGCAAAACGACCCCGGATCCTTTAGCTTTGGGGGCATTTTCTCCTTCATGGTCTTGATGAGATCCGAAGAATCCGAACTCATCTTAACCTCTCCAAAATCTTCTAGCTTCCTCTTGTTGGAGAGGAGCTCCTTTAAGACCTTGCCATAAGCTGGCATACCTACAATAGCATCAATAAAGGGTATATTAATATGCAGCTTGCTCATGAGTTCTATAAACTTACCAAATTGTTTATCTAGGCGCGCTCTCGCTCTAAATTGAGGGAATGGTAGGGGAGGTTTGTAAGCCGGAGGAGGAACGTAGACATCTTCCTTCTCCTTCCCCTTCTCTTTGTCTTTCTCAACGGGGACTTCAACAAACTTAGGCTGCGGATCGGTGGTAGTCACTCCGCTCCTAGTTGTGATTGCCATCACCCTTCCCTTAGGGTTGTCCTCCGTCTTTCCTGGAAGTTTCCCTTGATTCCTAGGAACTTCCTCGGCATGGCTGAACATTTGGTTTTCTAAAACCTTTTGGGCTTTATCAACCTTAGAAATTTGATCATCAACCTTAATGATGCGGTTCTCCAAACCTTGAAGCTTTCCCAAGATTGTTTCCTACATGGGATCGGGCTTCTCCTTCCCCGAAGTGTTTCCTCCATTAGATGTTTGCCCCTGGCTTTTCAAAGGAGTAGAGGAAGAGGAAGGTGGAGTTAGTGAATTCGAATTGGAAGGATAAGAGTTACCGGAGTTTTGTTGATTGGAGCGCCAATTGTTGTTGTTTGAACCCCTATTGTTGTTCCAATTGTTGTTCCGGTTATTGTTATTGCCATTCCAATTATTCCGGTTTTTGTTGTTGTTGCGGTTTGTGTTCTCACCGCCATTGTTGTTGTTGCCCAAATAGCCAACATTCTTTCCTTGTTGCTTTGGAAAGTTGGTCTTGATAGCCTCCTTCAACTCTTTGATTTCATTGTTGAGGGAGAAAATCTGATTTTGAGCTTCATGTGTGAGCTTTGCTCCTTGCTCCACACGATTTCCCTCTACCTTTCGGTGGGAATACTTCTCTATGACCCTTGCTTGCTTCTCAATGAAGTCCCAAGCGTCATCTTCTCTCATGTCCATGAATGTACCACATGAGAGGGATTGGAGCTTGAATTGTGTCTCCACATCCAGCCCTTTATAGTAAATCTCCAACAATGCAAGCTTGGATATGCCATGATGAGGGCAATCCAATAACAAATCCTGAAACCTTTCCCATGATTGAAACAAACTTTCGTTAGATCTCATGGAAAATGCATTAATCTTACCTCTAAGTTCCGCCGTTTTGGATGGCGGAAAGAACTTAGTGAGGAAATCCGCGGAAAGGTCTTCCCATGTGTCTAGTTTCCCATTAGGAAGAGCTTGGTACCAAGACAATGCTTTCCCTTTCAAGGAGAAGAAGAAAGGCTTGAGCTTATAGTTGTTGGTAGTCGCGTTCTTCGGCCTCATTGTCTCCATCATACACTCAAAGTTTTGCAAGTGTTGGTGTGGAGATTCAGCGCTTGTCCCGCCAAATTGGTTTTGGCGAACAAGAGTAATAACTTGAGGGTTGAAGCTAAACCCTTGTACATCATCAGCATCAAAGTTCACACCTAAACGGCGTGGTTGCTGTGTTGGATCCATTCTTTGGCCAAGAGTTCTCGGCTCCGCATCCACACGTTCGATCCTTGCATTCCTAGGTGGAACACGGCGATTAGCAGCTGCCCGTGGATGGAATGGATTCACATTGATCGTGGGATCAATTTCCTCTAGCGGTGGCATGAAGGAATCACTATCATCAGCGGACGAATGACCCCTATTCGACCTTAAGGATCTCCTTGAAGATTTCTTGCTCCCCTTATTCTTAAGGTTGCTTAGCTCTATCCTCATCTGGAACATAATATCTTTTAGATCGTCAACTTGAGATTGATGACGATCCATTTCATCTTTACGTGTCCTCTCACTCCATTGGAGTTGAGCTTCTTTCTCCTCTAGCTCCGATTGAAGATCACGTTCGTTTTCCTCAGCCATCTTCTTTTCCTTACGCTTTTGCCTTAAAGTTCTCTCAAGCTCTTGATCAAGAGGCAAGAGGTCTCCGGTGTTCCTAGACCTGCGCATGCACTTGAAAAGATATCAAATAACAAGGGAGAAGCTCCCAAGCTTGACAACCGATAACCGAATTCGGCCTAGACCAAATCCCCGGCAACGGCGCCAAAAACTTGTTCGCCACTTAGCGTGCGTGCAAATAAGCTTTAAATTTATAAAACTAGAATCAAGCAAGCGAACCCGCAGTGTACGGATAGACGTAGTTAAGCAAGGATTCCAGAGTATCGAACACAGGGATTTGGGGGGTTAAATCCAGTTATAGATTATCAAGCGAGTAAATGTAAGAGCTTTTCTAATTATTGGGAAAACAACAATCCTAAAGATCTAGGAATCCAGCTGTGGCAATCGATTCAAGATATACTAATGATATAAGAACAGAGTTAAGATATGCAAGAGTATACTAATGTAAGATGATCGTACGGTGAGTTCCAAAAACCTTATATGACTCACCTACAAGAAACTCTCTATACAGGTTGTTGAGGCTTCAATATAGAAAGATTCTAAAGGCAAGAATTAATGTCAAATACCCAAACTTGTAACCCAAGGATCAAGACTAACTAAACCGATTGAGGTTGTGACACTCACAATCGAGGTAGAGGTTGTTGAGGCTTCACTACCACCTAGAAAAGGCAAGCCTAAACTAAGTTAAAGCAAATCTTTAACTTTGGATTAAAGTAAAAGCAAGTTCGTAACTTAACACAAAATTACGGCTAGTTCTTGAGTTCCACGGCCGTGGAAGCTCAAGAACAGACCGTGGATTAGAGTTGGTCGGCGATTCTCTCTAACTCTCAGGGTCCAATCTGTTTACGATCGATCTATCATCATCTAAGCCACAACTATCAACCCTTCACCTTAGAATTGTTAAGGGTTTTTAGCCAACAATAGTCATATTGATATCAAATTCAAGATTTAAAAGTTTGAAAGATGAAACCTTCCGAAAACCTTCAATAAACTTCAAACCAATCTCAAATTCACAATCAAGATCAATAATCGTCACTAGATTCGGAATGAAACAAACAATCACTAATCTTAGATAAGAAGGAAAAACGGGATGTCAATCCGTCTTCTAAATCAAACCTAAGCAAGAAGCGAGTCACCTTGCAAACAATCTTCCGAATCTTCGATCTTCCGTCAATCCGGAACTCCCAATCGCAATGCGCCAAAATCTCTCAACAAATTCTCCGCCAAATACGAAATTAGGGCAATTCCAAACGCAAGCGTATGCGTCAAACTAGGTCTAAAGCGAGGTATAAGCAGAGGTGACGGAATCTCTCTTCGTCCGTCCTTTTATAGTGTAAGATAAAATATCGGCCCAGCCCAATTGCGTAGGAGATCGTGGCTTAAAGTATGGCGAAAAAGATCGCCAAGATCACGGTCGTGGAAGGGTTCCACGGCCGTAATTTAGAGCGTGGAAATCAACACGGTTTGAATCAACTTCTCCACGGCCGTAGAAGTTGCTGGAATGAACCACGCTTCCCTTGCCAAGGTTCCACGGCCGTGGACTTGAACGTGGAAATCAGTACGGCTGTATTTTAGAGCGTGGTTTAGGGCAAGAACGTGATTCTTTCTTAGCTTCGTGCATTCCTCAAGTTGGCACTCCCTTAGCTCCTAGAAATGTCCTCAATCCATGGACAAGTTCAATCAACTCCATCCTTGCTCAATTCCGTTCGGAAATAGCTCTCAATTACCTATAATCAACATAAAGCTTGTGTAGATCTCTATATCAACATTATAGACAAACTAGCTCACAATTGCATCAATGCTTCATCAATGACTATCAATATGAATTAAATACACTTAGAAAACGTGCCTAGTTTATCACAATATTTCATACTAACACCACACAGCTTTCTTTCTTATGCCAATAACAGCCACAAACAAAGCAAATGTCATGCAGGTTTTCGTATTCAAGGAATAATCATTTCCCATTCAACAAGACATCCCCTTTCAATGGTCTATTCAGATCAATACTCACACAGATCCTAGCGAATTTCCCTCTATCCATATTCAGCGTGTTCTCATCAATACGTAACAACACCCCTATGGCATATGCAATAGCTTTAAGCACCGCTATGTTGTACATACAGAAGGGCAATCCCAAGATTTGAACCCAAACACCCGTAGTAGAGATAACCGAAGTCATCGGATCAAAGGAGGGCTGCCATTTTTCCATGAGGAGATAGTGTCCAAACATCTTCCATGGACCACCAGATAGAGCATCGAGCATATCCGACTCTAACTCAAATCTGACTAGGAAAAAACTATTTGGTAAATCAATAATATTCCAGTCACCTTTAGGTTTCCAGAGGAGGCGAATGGTCTTTTCAAATGCTGAAAACGAGATCATTCTACCTAGCAGTTTTAAAACAACCGAATTTCTCCATGGTGCGTTCAACACTTGAACCACATCTTGGGCAACCATAATAGATGGTGTATCATCCTCGCCCTTTGGATACTCAATCTTGATCTTTCCCGATTCAACAAGGTTTGAAGGCAAAATTGGAAGTCTACTCCACACACTTCCCCCAAAAAGGAGTTCGCTCTAAGAATCCTTTGCAAGGTTAGGGATCTGTTCATCATTAGGGGCCAGAGATTCAAGATCATTCCCATTGGGATTAGCACTCCTCCACCATTTGCAATTGCTCATCCCGGAATGAGTCATCAATCGGGATGTCATCTCTCTCAAGCTCCAATGGTGGGAGTCTACTAAGGTGATCCGCCACAGAATTTTCGGACCCTTTCTTATCCCGGATTTCCAAGTCAAACTCTTGAAGAAGAAGGATCCACCAAATCAACCTAGGCTTGGCATCCTTCTTTGTAAGGAGATAACAGATCGCAGCATGATCCGTATACACAATGACCTTCGCTCCAACAAGATACGAGCGGAACTTCTCAAATGCATACACAACCACTAGCAACTCCTTCTCGGTGGTAGCATAATTGAGTTGGGCATCATCTAGCGTCTTGCTAGCATAATAGATGGCATGTGTAAGCCCATCTTTCCTTTGTCCCAAAACAGCCCCGACGGCTACATCACTCGCGTCACACATGATCTCAAACAGTAGACTCCAATCCGGAGGTTGAATTATGGGAGCGGTGATCAAAGCATTCTTCAACCTACAAAAAGCCTCAAGGCAATCCTTGGAGAAAACAAACTCAACATCTTTCATTAGTAGGTTAGTAAGAGGCTTAGAAATCTTAGAGAAATCTTTAATAAATCTCTTGCAAAAACCGGCATGCCCTAGAAAACTCCTTACCCCCTTCACCGAGGTAGGTGGTGGCAACTTATCTATTGTCTCTATCTTAGCCCTATCAACCTCAATGCCTCGGTTGGACACCAAATGTCCCAACACAATACCTTCACTTACCATGAAGTGGCATTTCTCCCAATTCAAGACTAGATTAGTCTTCTCACATCTCTTAAGCACCAAGGACAAGTTAGCTAAACAATCATCAAAGGAAGATCCATAAACAGAGAAATCATCCATAAACACTTCCATGATATTCTCAATATACTCAGAAAAGATAGCCATCATACACCTTTGAAAGGTGGCGGGTGCATTACACAACCCAAATGGCATTCTCCTATATGCAAATGTACCCCAAGGACATGTGAATGTAGTTTTCTCTTGGTCATCGGGGTGGATAGGGATTTGGAAGAATCCACTATAACCATCTAAGTAGCAAAAGTGAGAATGTTGAGCTAATCTCTCTAGCATTTGGTTAATAAAGGGAAGAGGTAAGTGATCTTTCCTAGAGGCCACATTTAGTTTCCTATAGTCTATACACATCCTCCATCCCATAACCGTTCTAGTTGGGATTAGTTCATTATTCTCATTGGTCACAACAGTCATCCCACCCTTCTTAGGAACCACATGCACGGGACTAACCCACTTACTATCCGAAATCGGGAAAATGATTCCCGCATCTAGCAATTTAAGGATCTCTTTTTTGACTACTTCTTTCATGATAGGGTTTAGTCTTCTTTGAGGTTCAATTGAAGGTTTATGATTATCTTCCATTAAGATCTTATGCATGCACAAAGAAGGTTTAATGCCAACTAAGTCATCAATGGTATAGCCAATGGCTTTCCTATGCAATCTCAACTCATGCAACAATCTATTCAACTCATCATCATTTAAGTAAGCATTCACAATAACCGGATAAGTAGAATCATCACCAAGAAAAGCATACTTAAGATGAGAGGGAAGGGGTTTAAGTTCAAGTTTAGGAGGACCTTTATCGAGTGGAGACGATCCATATAATGTTGGTTGAGATGAATCCAAAGCCATGGAAGACTCCTCAAGGCTCCTTGAAGCTTGATCATTAACTAAGGCAGTTTCTGGGGAAACCACGGGCAAAATTACGGGCTCTGGCACAACCACGGCCGTGGAACTTGCAAAGCTATCATTTTGGAGCACTCCATAGAGTTCCACGGGTAAAACCACGGGCGTGGTTTCCCCTTCCTGGCCGTGGTTCCTACAGGAATTCAGCACACCTTCGTGTGCTTCAAATTCAGCTCTTGTCTCCTTTTCCAATGCTTCCAAAGCCTTGATTTCTTCATTGCAGGCCTCCTCCACTCCTTCCTCCATCAAACTTAAGCTAAGAACCTTCTCCAAGGGGTCCTTGATCAAGATCGAGCTCACAACTTCTCTAGACTCCTCTTGCTCGACAATGTTGAACACATCTTCACCAAGGGCTGGCCCCTTCATCATTGTGGATAATTTGAACTTGATATTCTCTTCTCCAATGTTGAAGGAGAGAATTCCATTTTTACAATCCACCAAGCATCCGGATGTAGCCAAGAAAGGTCTCCCTAAGATGATAGGAACCGGATAGTCCGCCGGGATGTCCAAAACAACGAAGTCTATGGGCACATAGAACTTCCCTAGTTGCACCGGTATGTCTTCCAATATTCCAACCGGGTGAGTGATCGAACGGTCCGCCATGTAAAGGGTCATCTTGACCGGATTTGGCTCTCCTAGCCCGACCTTGTTGCAAAGTGCAAGCGGTATGATGCTTACACTTGCTCCAAGATCACAAAGAGCTTCATACTTCACTTCTCCCACTCCAATTGGCACACAAAAGGATCCCGGATCTCTTAGCTTAGGAGGCATCTCCTCCCGCATGGTTTGAATCAACTCCGAGGATCTCTTCGTCATCCTCACTTCTCCATACTTCTCCAACTTCCTTTTGTTGGAGAGTATCTCCTTCAAGAACTTGCCATACGCCTGCATACCTAGAATAGCATCCATGAACGGAATGTTAATATGCAATTTAAACATAAGTCCAAGGAATTTACCGAAGTGCTTATCCAAGCGAGCTCTTGCTCGTGATTGTGGGAATGGTAGTGGTGGCTTGTATGGAGGTGGTGCCACATATGTTGGCTCATCTTCCTTGCTCTTTCCTCCTTCTTCTTGCAAGGTCTCTTCCTCTACCACTACTTGCTTTCCCTTGTCATTTCCCTTAGGTAAGGGATCCTTCATGCTCAGCCCACGTCTTGTTGTAATAGCCAACACTTGGCCTCTTGGGTTGTCTTTGGTTCTTCCGGGAAGCTTTCCCGGATCTCTATGAGCTTCACCCGCCTTTTAGAACACTTGTGCTTCCAAAACCTTTTGAGCCTTAGAAATAGAAGTCACCGTGCTCTCAAGACCACTCAACCTTCCAAGCAATTGCTCAAACATCATCTCGGTTATATCCTTTGGAGGTTGAGTGAATCCGGGTGGAGGTTCTTGTGAAGCCTTTGGTGGTGGAGCTGCGCTTGTGGAAACGGGAGGGTTCAAGGCTCCATCCGGGTTAGAATAGGAAAACCCGGGATGGTTGTGATTAGGCCGGTAATTGTTGAATTGCCGGTTGTTGTTGAAGATCCTTGGGCCTTGATAGTTGTTGTAGTTGCCCCTTCCCATGTAGTTCAAATCTTCCTCCTTGGAAGACAAATTTGCTTGCACTTGCACTTGTGGGCTTGCTTGACTCTTCAAAATGGTAGCACACAACTCCCTCAAGGACTTAAGCTCATTGTTGATTGCATCAAGCTTGAAGTTGCTCATGGTGACTTCACTCACCTCATATGCTCCCGCTTTCCTCCCATCACTCTTCCTATGGGAGTACTTCTCAATCACCAAAGGTTGTTTCTCTACAAACTCCCAAGCCTCATCCACATTCTTTTCCATGAAAGTCCCACCGGAAAGAGATTGAAGCTTGAATTGGCTATCTTCATCAAGTCCCTTGAAGTAGATTTCCAATAGCTCAATTTTCAGTATACCATGGTGTGGACAATCTAGGAGAAGGTCTTTGAACCTCTCCCAAGACTTGAATAAGCTTTCTCTATTCTTCATTACAAAGGCATTGATCTTCCCTCGTAGCTCGGTAGTCTTGGAAGGTGGGAAGAACTTAGTCAAAAACTCGGTTGTCATCTCTTCCCAAGTACTCACTCGCCCTTGTGGAATAGATTGATACCAAGCCAAGGCTTTATCCTTAAGTGAGAAGGAGAAAGCCCTAAGCTTATGGTTGTTGCTCTCTAATCTAGGCGGTCTAAGAGTCTCCATCAAGATCTCATAGTTCATCAAGTGTTGATGGGGAGACTCTCCTTCCATCCCTCCAAATTGATTATGCCGGATCATTTGTAGAACTTGAGGGCGGAGCTCGTAATCATGGGTTAGGGATCTCCTAAGTTCACACCCGGACGGTGTGCTCTTTGTGCCGGATCCATACGTTGCCCTAACGTTTGCGGCTCTTCAATAGCAATGGGAACAACCCGAATATTAACCGCCGCCGGCTGTGGTTGTGGTGGAGGTGGAGGTTGTTGACGATTAAACTCTCTTTGCACAAGAGCTTGCCTAATCTCTTCAATCTCTCGCCTAGTTGCTTCTTGCCTCTCATTGGCAAGTCTCCTTTCATTCTCCAAGAGCTCATCTCTTAACCTAATTTGCTCTAAAGCCTCATCCAACTCAGCTTGGAGATCTCTTCCGGCCATCTCTTTTCCCTTTCTAATGCTCTTGGATCTAGATCTAAGGGTTTTCTCCGCTTCGGGATCGAATGGAGTTAAATCCTTGCCACGAGATCTTCGCATACACCTAAAGAGTGAGAGATGTCCTGAAAAGCAAAGACACAAACCAAACAAGATCAAAAGCAACAAGAAAGATCTACACTATAAACAATCACGAGAATGACTCAATCTAGACCTAGTCCCCGGCAACGGCGCCAAAAACTTGTTACGCTAAGTACGTGTCACGCAAAAAGCCTTAAATTTATACTTGTTATATTTCTCCTAACTCCTAGCGAACCCGCAGTGTACGGGACGTTTTGTAGTAGGGATAGTATTCCGAGGTCGAACACAAAGACTGAGGTGAGATTGAATCGATTAGTGACAGAGGATAGTGTTGATCTAGGCTAAGAAAAGATGAAAGGAATAAAGAAATGAAAATCTCAATGTTTTTGGGTTGGTTTTATGGTGATCAATCAAAGATACCAAATCATGCAAGATTAACAAATAACTAAGCTATCAAGGCAAACAAACAAACACAAACACGAGATAAGTAATCAAGAGAGAAAAGTGGATTCTAGGGGTTGGAAATTCCGATTATGGCTTTGGACTCAAGCTTCTAATCAACCTTGGATCAACTATAGTATGTTGGGAGTGAGCATTTCTAGATTGGGATCAATCACCGGGTAGATCTCATGGTCCACTAGTCCGTTCCTAAGGTCTCATCACCGGGTAAGTCTCAAAGAGCCTAAGGATAGGAATTCTACACAAACCGGATGGTTATCTAGGGATCTAACCTCTCCTTACCGGGTAAGTCTCGGGAAGGCAAGTCCTAAACATCAATCCTAGCACACTAAGTCCAATAGCGGCTTATGAGGCTCACTACTACCTAGAGTTCGTCATCTTCGGTATCTAAGAGCAAGAATCACCGGGTAGGTCTCTTCTAACTCTTAGTTGCTAACACTAGGTCACCCTAGGATAGAATTAGCTCAAAAAACACTAGGATTTCAACAATCTAACAACCTAACACTTAGATTTATCAATACATTCAAGTTAATCAAAATTACGGGGTGTTCATCCCTTTCCACGGCCGTGGAAAGGCAAGATCAAACCGTGGTTTTAAACAGTGACTAGGTTCAATCAAGTGAGTCATCCAAGTATACATTTAAGTCTATTATATCATAGTCCAAGCCATAACCATCTTTTCCTTACCCTAGAATCACATCTACTTAGCCAACAACACGCATCATCACAATCAAGATCATCAAGCATAAAATCATAGAATCCATGGCAAGAAGATGAAATGAAAGATGGATTAAGCAAATGAAACAAGTAAAACAAGATAAATCAAGGTTCAAGAAGGACTTACAAACCTTCAAAAGAAGGTTCGAATCGTTTCTTACAAACCCTTGTAAAACGTTTCACAAAGCTCCCTCAAAATCACTCAAAAAGACTATGGAACTATGAACTAGTGTGCTTCTTCTTCTTCTCCAATGGTAGCTCCAATCCAATCTTCCAATGAGAGAATCTTTGTTGTTGAGAGTGTGGGAGAGAATGGAGTGATGGGGTCCTCTCCTAACAGCCTTACAGGACCATCTTTTATCCTCCAAATTTGCAAGAGTCGGCCATGAAGATCGTGGGACAGCTGTCACAGCTGTCTAGGGAAAACCACGGCCTATTTCCACGGGCGTGGTTCTTCCAATGACCGTGGTTTTGGTGCTTCTGCACTATATGGATCATCAAGCCACAATTTGGTGCATGGCATGCACCAACAAAGTCCCATGTGTCCTTCTTAGCTCCTAGCTTGCTTCCCAATGAGTCCGAAGGTGTGTCATCTCGAGGAACGATCCTCGAATGTATCGATTAAGCTCCTAAATCTACCAAAATACCTACAAAACATGCAAAAGTCCGTGTAGACGTCTATCTCGATAAAATACATGAATTGAGTGCAAACGTCGTGAAATAGTGCTAAACCATGCATGAATGAGCGGAAAAACTATCTAAAAGAGTGCCTAAACATAAGTCATAAATCGTGTTATCACTCATCATCCCTCGGTCTCCTAATCTTCCGCCTCTCTGCATTTCATCGTCCTCAAGGTTTCATTCTTTCATTTCTTGGTTCTGTCAGAGCTCTATTTCACCGTCTCGGCGTTTGGTTTGTGTTGTCCCCTCCGCTTTTCACCGTCTCCCTCTCTCTTCTAGATTCCGGCCCCATCCTTACTGTCGAGCTTTAAGGATAGTTTATTTCAATCTCAGATCCCAGGTAATCACTGATCTTCCACTGACTTTGCTTGGTTCTCTTGTATTTTGAGTTTGGACTTTGGTGGTAACCGTCGTTGCTTCTTCCTCTTCTCCAGTTTTTTGCCCAGTTTTTCTCTTCTTTCTTTCTCAAACTATTTGTCAATTCTCCGGATTAAACTTTAGATTATAATCTTATGCTATTGTTTAAATCGAATCAAACTCATTTCTTGATTGATTTTCAAATACTCAGGCTTGATGGTCGGATCGTGTCCCTTGTTCAATTTTTAGATTCCAGAGATGCTAAAGTTCAGCGAGTTATTGCAGGACCATTGAGAACTCTTGCATTTAAAAATGATGCTAAAGTTATGATATAAGCTTATTATCATGCTTAGATAAGAGGATAGTGCCATACATTACGAAGCTTTCATGCTGTAATAACAAATATTCAATTGCTTAAGCTTTCTATTTTGTTTCAGCTCCTGCTGCTTTGACACCCAAAGAGAAGCATATTTGCTACTTGTGTAAGACTTAGAAACACTAATTTGATCTTTTTTTTAATCATTTTCCACCAATGAATATTTACATGAAATTGATAATTGCTTTGATCTACATCATCCTCCTGGACAACTTCTCTCAACCAACAAGGTACAATCACTCACTCTTTTCTCAACATCAATTATTAGACTCGGTATTTTACATCTTACTGTAATTAACAATTGAAAGTTGTGCCGTTTCAGTCAATCTCTTTGGATTTCAACAAAATCTATGTAGGGATATGAGATCTACTAAGACTGAAAGTAAGTCCTTTTTAGTTTTAATATGCTAATATTCTCCTTCCAAATGTGCATATCTACCTTTTAATCTGCTAATACTCTCCTTCCAAATGGTAGGTGAATCTCGGAAAAGCAGGGTGAAACTGTTTGTCAACTACATATCTGATATTGAAAGCAAGTATTATATCATGGTTTACGGGTTTTGCTTCTTTGGAAGTTTTGTAAATGCTAAATGATCAATTATATTTTTTAGGTCTTTTGTCTTCATGATTGTTCTGAAAAAATGTTAACTTTGTTTAGGGGAAGTGGGATTATTTTTCTTGAGTTCCCTTCTAGGCTAGATTGGCTAAATACAACTCCTTTTCAGTTCCGCAGGGTGAATCACTTCCCTCCCTTCAGGCTATGCATTTCTTCTAATTTGTTGTGTCAAACGTGTATAAGATTTATCTCCCTTGTAATTGGGTTATTTTTCATGATTTTTGAATTGACCCTTCTAATTTGTTGTAATTGGGTTCTGAAAAAATGATAATTTTTTTTGTGTCCTTTTTGTGTTCTTTACTTCTTTATGTTGGTTTCACCTTTTATTCTATTTTTGGTATTGTTTTAAATCCATTTCAATCTCGTGGGACATAAAATATGTTTCGAAATTGAACTTTAAAAGGATGCACAAATTGCACGTCTTATCTCATGCGTGTGATAGAACATATACCATTTGAAACAACATTTTGTCAATTATTGTGTTTTATTCAAATGTATAGTCTTTTGCATGCGTCCACCCTTTAGTTAAGCTCTTTTATTTTTGTGTAGGAATTGAAAGGGAATATTGTTGTATTGGATTTCTGGACATATTATTGTATAAATTGCATGCATCCTCCTCCACTATCTTACTCATACCAAAGTCAGTCAGTTTAGCAACACCCAGATCATCAATGAGAACGTTTCTAGGCTTCAGATCATAATGGATGATTTTTTGTGATCTTTTATTCAAGTATGCAAGGCCTTGAAAGATCTGCAGGATTATGGTCCTTGCCTCCCTCTCTGGCAATACAGGTGTTGTCTTCAGAACCACATCAAGATCTTTACCTTAGAAAATACATTGTCACTGAAGATTTGAATGCGTAGCAAAGCTAACAAAATGAGAGAAACCACAAAGCTTGAATATTGTACTTCCCAATACAATACTCTAATACTGTACAGGATTAGTTTAGGTTGATCTCAAATGTATCCCAGAGCCTCACAAATATGATTATGCTCCAAGGTCTTGTGAATGTTGTACTCTCTTATGGCATGTTGTATGTAGCTTTGTTTTTTCTCTTCACTCCACTGAGGATGCAGACCATGAATCTTACATGCAACATATTGTGATCTACCAAGTCATAGGCCTGTGAGAAAATTCACCTTTATCAAATTTTGTTGCAAAATTGCATGCTCTGAGAATAGCTAATGCAGAATGGAAATAATAATTCAACCTTGTAAACATCACTAAATCCTCCTTTTCCCAAAAGGTTAAGAAGGGCATATTGATGATTCAAGATTTGGAAACATTTAAAGCGGAAACCATCTTCATCTCTTATGCGTTTCATTTCACGTATAAGCCTCCCTTTCTCTATCTCATATCGATCCCTCTCACGAAAAACTGTGTCTTCCTCCTACAAGCTGCCATAATATGTAAGACCCAAGTCTTTTGCCTTCACCGCCCCGCGGTGAAGAGTGCCGCCCCTGCGGTAGGCCGCACCCGCGGCAGGGTCAGCCGCCCTGCGGCTGACGACAGATCGCGCCCGATCTTTCTTTCGTTCGTTTTATCGTCCTTCCAAAGATAGAATATCCAATATTCTATCTTATGGGCCGGGTTCCTTATCTTCTTTTTAACCCTAAACATCCTTCCTTCTATCTTCCAGCCCGTCTCTATATATTCCCGTCTTTTCATCCTTTTTCCCGTTTCTTGCTTTCGTCCTCAACCCTAAGAGTTGCAGCCGTTCCCTTGCTTCATGCGACCTTGCTGAACGTTCTTCGCCACTTAGCGTGCGTGCAAATAAGTCTTAAATTTATAAAACTAGAAATCAAGCAAGCGAACCCGCAGTGTACGGATCGACGTAGTTAAGCAAGAATTCCAGAGTATCGAACACAGGAATTTGGGGGGAACAAATTCAGTTGTAAAGTTGTCAAGCAAGTAAAAGGGTAAAACTTTGCAAATATATTGGGAAAACAACAACCCTAAAGATCCAGGTATCTAATTGTGGCAATCGATTCAAGATATACTAAAGAACTAAGGATAGAGTTAAGAGTTGCAAAGGTATACTAAGGTAAAGCAATGTACGATGAAGTTCCAAGGCTTTATATGACTTATCTAGAAATACTCTCTATAAAGGTTGTTGAGGCTTCAGTATAGAAAGGATCTAAAGACAAAAATTAATCTCAAATACCCAAACTTGTAACCCAATGATCAAGACTAACTAAACCGATTAAGGTTGTGACACTCGAAATCGAAGTAGAGGTTGTTGAGGCTTCACTACTATCTAGAAAAGGACAAACCTAGACTAGATTAAAGCTAATCTTTAACCTTGAATCAAAGTAAAAGCAAAGTTCGTAAACTGAGGTAAATCACAGGTAGATCTTGAGAATCACGGCCGTGGAAACCTAAGAACAGGCCGTGATTTAGGGTGTCGACGATATTTCTCTAACTCTCAGGGTCCAATCAATTTACGATCGATCTATCATCATCTAAGCCACAACTATCAACCCTTCACCTTAGAATTGCTAAAGGGTTTTAGCCAATAATCATCATTATGATATCAATAATCAAATATGAAAGGGAGAAAAGGTAAAACCTTGAAATCTCAATAATAAACTCAAAGCAAATGTCAATCAAACACAATAATCGCAAACCGTGTTCAATGGATGTAGAATCAAAGGAACAGAAAAACCTCACAAAATTTCTAGGGACAATGAAGAACAGGATGTCAATCCGCCTTCAAATGTAAACCCTAAGATCTTCCAACTCCAAAAATAGGAAAGTGCGTCCTTCCCCAAATCTTCCCTGTACGCAATAAAATCTTCAAGATTCCCTCTCTTTGGGGATCCAAATCCTGGGCTGTCACCGTCCTCCCTTTAATGTTGAAGGCTATCGAATATATGTAGGGATCAATCTAGGGTTTAAAGATAAAACCCTAAATATTTGGGCTGAAAAGAAGTCGAATCCGCTGGTATCAGAAGATACTCTGGGCCGCGTCATAAGGTATCAGAAAATACTTTGGCGCGTCAGACGGTATCAGAGAATACTTTGGGCCGCGTCTGAAGGTATCAGAAAATACTTTGGCACGTCAAACGGTATCAGAAAATATTTTGGCACGTCAGACGGTATCATAAGATACTTTGGCGCGTCCTAAATTCCTTTTATGCTCATTTTTGTCTCGCTTCAAGGTTTAATCCTTAAATGTGCCATTTTTGCTCCATAATTCGTCAAATTACCTACAAATGCAATAAAACTCTATGTAGACCTCTATTCTTGCAAAGTAGGTGAATATAACCATAAATGACATGAATGTATGTCTATACATGCAAAATAAAGGGAAAATCTATATAAATACATGCCTAAAAATAGGTCATAATTCATGTCATCAAAATACCCCATACTTGCCTCTTGCTTGTCCCCAAGCAAGTTTTAAACTTAAGATACAAGATGATATGGATTATGAATATGCAAAAATAAAGAAAAACCATAATATTTTGGTTGTGCTTCTATTCATAGATCACCCTCAAATGGTTGCTTCATAGCTAATGAAGATCATCATATGATCAAAAGGAATTATATCATAAAAAGGATAATCACACTTTGCAAGAAAATCATAACATGCATCATAACTTGCAATATATCAAAATCAATGATGAGGAATCCAATTTAGACCACAAAGCCAAACACATTCCAATGATCTTAAGGACTTTCAAGTAAGGTCAAGAATGCGGAAAGGAGGAAAACTTATAAGGGATGTGGTGCATGAATCCGGGAAAAGGAATAACCCAACTCTTTTACTTTTTCTTTTGATTTTGCAACACCATCAACTTAGAGCTTTGCTCTTTTCTTTTTCACATTATTTTTCGACTTTACTTTTGGAAATATGGACAGCGTTGCACAAAAACCGAAGCCTAGGAGATTGGCGTTTCTCAAATTCGAGATGCCTCAAACCCTTGATGCACATACCATAATCCGTTAGGAATATCGCTCAATCCGACTTTGGCAAGACACAAACACCCGGCTATGTGAATGGTGCCGAGTTACTCATCTTCATGATTGACTTCCCCAAACCTATAAATTCTTTCTATTCTTTGAATGCAAAATTTTGCTTTCATGGCCCCCCCACATCAAACATGCCAAATATCAACTCCTCCAAATTCCCGGATAGGTAAGGGAGGCCATTATTTCATTGAGGGGCTAAATGATCAAAGAAAGAAGAAAGAAAATCGAATTGCCTTAATCATTTCAACAAGAAGTGTAAGAACTTAAATGCGGTTTCAACCTTCAACACTCAACATGATTTAGAATGAAAGCGAATTATCAAACATGCATGAAGTTCTAACAAAGTATTCAAATCCCACATATGTCATAAATCAATTCAAGCATATCAAAATTATCATAGCTATTCCACAAAACAATGTTCATCATAGAGATCATATCCATTCTAGAAGCACAAAAATTTTAAAATTTTTCAAAATTTTCAAAATCATATGATGCAAGACATAAAACATGCAAATGGTATTGCAAATCCCTCCACCCCATACTTAAAAATCACATTGTCCCCAATGTGAAGAAAAAAAAAGATGGAAAAGGATACTCACAATGTAAGATGGCGAATCAGGCAAGGCGAATCATTAATCGGGCGGTGGTGGTGAAAATCCTTAGAAGCTTAATAGGGAACTCCGAATACCCTAATCGACGTCAAAGAATGAAGAAGGGGAACGTCTTTTCGCCGAAAATTTTTCCGAAATTTTTTTTTTTTTTTTTCGGGTCGGGAATTTCCACGGCCGTGGTTTTGGCCGTGGAACTTTCTGTTGCTCTCGACAAAGCATTCCACGGTCCAATTTAGCAAACCACGGCCGTGGTTTTTGCCTCTTTGGCCGTGGAACTTTCTGTTGCTCGCCAAAAATCCAATTTTTGTCCATCTTTCGGCTTTTCCTCCCTAATTTGCTCATTCCTTTTTCCTGGCATCCAAAAACACAAACATACCGGAAGGTATCGAAGAAAAACAAACAGAAACAACTACTATATTCTAATCTAAGGGGAAGAAAAGGGGAAAATGATGCATTACCTTGGGTTGCCTCCCAAGAAGCGCTTTGTTTTAGGTCCTTAGCTAGACCAATCTCCATAGATGATTCAATGCACCTTGAACATCTTGGATTGCTCTTCAAATCCATCATCAAACTCTTCAAAAAAATCTCCGGTTCCTAATTTCACCGGCAAGTGGTAAGATCTCCCACGTACAAGCTTGTACGATTTGATTATCACCGGAATCCTCCTAGCTTTCCTATGCTTTAATGGGACATAATTCAGCCTTGCGTCCCATCCTTTCCTAGATCGAGAAATTAGTTTCTCGAGAATCCACTTAGCTTCCCCATCTCCAGCTTGGGGATAATGTATGGTCTTCGTCATGTGAATGACCCCATACTTGAACAAAAGACACTTCTTCGCCTTAACGGTGAAGTGCTTGCTAACTCCACTCCTTGTAGTCTGTTCGCCACTTAGCGTGCGTGCAAATAAGCTTTAAATTTATAAAACTAGAATCAAGCAAGCGAACCCGCAGTGTACGGATCGACGTAGTTAAGCAAGAATTCCAGAGTATCGAACACAGGGATTTGGGGGGTTAAATCCAGTTATAGATTATCAAGCGAGTAAATGTAGAGCTTTTCGAATTATTGGGAAAACAACAATCCTAAAGATCCAAGTATCCAGCTGTGGCAATCGATTCAAGATATACTAATGATATAAGGACAGAGTTAAGATATGCAAAGGTATGCTAATGTAAGGTAATCGTACGATCAAGTTCCAAAAACCTTATATGACTTACCCACAAGAAACTCTCTATACAGGTTGTTGAGGCTTCAATATAGAAGGATTCTAAAGGCAAGAATTAATGTCAAATACCCAAACTTGTAATCCAAGGATCAAGACTAACTAAACCGATTACGGTTGTGACACTCACAATCGAGGTAGAGGTTGTTGAGGCTTCACTACCACCTAGAAAAGGCAAGCCTAAGCTAAGTTAAAGCAAATTCTTAACTTTGGATTAAAGTAAAAGCAAGTTCGTAAACTTAAGGGAAATCACGGTTGGATCTTGAGGTTCCACGACCGTGGACTCAAGAACACCCCGTAATTTAGGGTTCGTCGGCGATTCTCTCTAACTCTCAGGGTCCAATCTGTTTACGATCGATCTATCATCATCTAAGCCACAACTATCAACCCTTCACCTTAGAATTGTTAAGGGTTTTTAGCCAACAACAGTCATATTGATATCAAATTCAAGGTTTAAAAGATTGAAAGATGAAAACTTTCGAAAACTTTCAATAAACTTCAAATCAATCTCAAAGTCACAATCAAGAACAAATATTGTCACTAGATTCAGAATAGAACAAACAAACACAATCTTAGATAAGAAGGAAGAACGGGATGTCAATCCGTCTCCTAAATCAAACCTAAACAAGAAGAGGAATCTTCTTGCGAACAATCTTCCGAATCTTCGATCTTCCGTCAATCCGGAAATCTTCAATAGCGCTGCGCTAAATCTCTCAACACAACTTCCACCAAAAGCGAAATCAGGGCAATTCCAAAACGCAAACGGAAAATGCCTCTAAGCGTAAGCGAAGGTGTAAGCCTAAAGCGAGGTGACGGAATCTCTCTTTGTCCGTCCTTTTATAGTATAAGATAAAATATCGGCCCGGCCCAATTGCGTAGGAGATCGTGGCTTAAAATATAGCGAAAAAGATCGCCAAGATCACGGTCGTGGAAGGGTTCCACGGCCGTAATTTAGAGCGTGGAAATCAACACGGTTTGAACCATCTTCTCCACGACCGTAGAAGTTGCTGGAATGAACCACGCTTTCTTAGCCATGGTTCCACGGCCGTGGAACTGAACGTGGAAAGTAATACGGCCGTATTTTAGAGCGTGGTTTAGGGCAAGAACGTGATTCTTCCCTAGACTCGTGCATTCCTCAAGTTGGCACTCCCTTAGCTCCTATGAATGCCCTCAATCCATGAACATTGCTCAACAATTCCATCTTTGCTCGATTCCGCTCGGAAATAGCTCTCGATCACCTATAATCAACATAAAGCTTGTGTAGATCTCTATATCCCCAACTTGAATGGGAATGCAAAATGAGCCGGGATCTCTCAATTTAGGTGGCATCTTCTCCTTCATGATTTGAATAAGCTCCGAGGATTTAGATGTCATCCTAACTTCACCAAAGTCTTCCAGTTTCCTCTTCCTTGAAAGGATCTCTTTTAAGAACTTCCCATAGGCGGGCATTCCTAGAATATCATCAAGGAAAGGAATGTTAATGTGTAGTTTATTCACCAAGTCAAGGAACTTACCAAAGTGCTTGTCTAGATGTGCTCTGGCCCTTTACTGGGGGAATGGAAGTGGTGGTTTGTATGCTGGAGGTGGATCATAAACTTCAGTTTTCCCCTCCGCTTTATGTGGCTCCACCTCGGTTGGCATCTCGGTCGAAGTGTTCTTCGACTGCATCTGGATCGAGGTGGTCTTCGTCGGTACTGGCACCGACCGAGGTACTGGATCTGCAGTTTTTAGTCCACTCCTCGTAGTTATGGTCATGATTTGGCCCTTAGGGTTGCTTTCTGTCCTCGCTGGAAGCTTCCCTGGATCTCTTGGCGCTTCATTCGCCCTACTTGCAAGTTGTTGTTCAAAGGCTTTTTGGGCCTTCTAAACAATAGATCATTCTCAAATCTTGCTTCAATCGTTTATAAGACTCTCATACACTTAATCAAAGAGTAAAGAGTAAAGAAAGCTCATGAGTCAATCAAACTTCCATACAAACATCATAACCTTCAAACATTATCAAAATCAATCGTAAGAAACTTTAATTTAGATCACCAAGTCATATAACATTCCTTTGATCTTAAGGACTTTCAAAGAAAAAGGTCTAGAATGTGGAAGGGAAGGAAACTTTAAGGATTGTGGTGCATGAATCCGGGAAAGTGGACAACTACTCTTTTCTTCTTCTCTTGCGGTTTCCGCAACATTTTCAACTTAGAGCTTCGCTCTCTTCCTTTCATTTTTCGACTTTACTTTTGGAGTTATGGACAGAGGTGCACAAAAACCGAAGCCTAGGAGATTGGCGTTTCTCAATTTTTATGAGATGCCTCAAACCCTTAGCGCACATACCATAATCCGCTAGGAATATCGCTCAATCCGACTTTGGCAAGACACAAACACCCGGCTATGTGAATGGTGCCGAGTTACTCATCGTCATGATTGACTTCCCCAAACCTATAATTTCTTTCTATTCCTTTGAATGCAAAGTATTGCTTTCATGGCCCTCCCTCATCATACATGCCTTTTTTCAATCAACTCCTCCAAATTCCCGGATATGTAAAGGAGGTCAATAATTCAATGAGGGGCTAAATGATCAAAGAAAGGAGAAAGAAAGAATCGAATTGCCTTAATCATCTCAACAAGAAGCATAAGAACTTATAGTGTGGTTTCAACATCAATTTCTCAACATGATTTAGGTAACATTCATCACATTATGAAATTTGTAAAAGAGGCATAATCAACTCATTCAATTTCTTTTCAATTCACTATTCGTTTAAACATGCAATTGTCATCAAACTCAATTCACAAGTAGCGATTATCATAGAAATCATCTCAATTCCTTAGAAGCACAAAATTTTTCAAAATTATTCAATTTTTATGGGTTTTTCAAACTTCTTTTTCATGCAATGCAATAATGAAACGTGCAACAATATAATGAACATGCAATGATAGTCTCGATAGAAGCAAACAAAGTGAGTAAGAGTTATTACAACTTTTAGTCACACCCCACCCCATACTTGGGACGAACATTGTCCCTAATGTTCAAATAAAAGAAAGAAAAGAAAGAAAAAGAAAAAAGAAACTCACAAAATGGCGGTGGAGCGGCTAAAGTTGTCGGTCATGCAATCATCATCACTGCGGCGCTGGTGGAGGTGGGAATGGAGAGAAGCTAGGATCATAAAACCGCCCAAACTGCTGGCGGTAGACATCTCTCATCATGTGATCGAGGTCGTCCAAGCATCCATCTCTAGCATCGGCTCGAATCTCCAATGCTCCTACTCGCTCCGAAAGACCAGTAGCCCAATCCGGCATCTGCTCATACCATCCCGGGGCATGACTGTACCACTCTGGAGCTTCGGACGGTGCTGGTGCTGGTGCTGGTGCAGATGGTGTCTGTGTAGCCCATGGAGGTGGAGCTCCATACCATGCAGGAGGTGTCTCTGCCCAAGTGGGTCTCTCACTCACGTTGGCGCGGCGAGAAGACGAGCCTAAAGCTCTGGCGGGACGTGGAGAACGTCTAGGCACATCGGGGGCCGCATCCGGCTGATCCGGAAACGTGCCAAACTCGTGCTCGGCTCCTCCTCCACCCTCAAACTGATCCCTCATCTCCTCCTCCTCAACTACGGGCGGTGGTGGGACATACGGAGGAGCTGCAATCCTGTTCGCATGCATAGCAGCGAACGTCTCCTTCCAATTATGGCGTCCAGCCATAATGGAGTACTCCTGTAGCGACTCTATACCCCTACCCGTCCTGCTCTCCCAAGGCATGGCCGCATAAGGCGGACCTCTATGTGTGGGGAAGATGAGACCTCTAGTCATGAAGGCATGAAGTCCTAAGGGTACGGCTGGTATGCGGGTACAGGCAGAAAAATCAACTCCCAAGCTCCTAGCAAGGTGGGTAACTATCCCACCATATCCAATGTTGCCCTTCCTCTTGTTCTTTAGCTTGCTCATAGTAGCAGCTAAGAGGGTGGCACAGTCAGCTCGGCGTCCATACAACATAGAATACAACAAAAATAGCTCATCCGTCTTGATCTTTTGAGGCGTCTCCGTCCTAGGGAAGAGACACTCCGAAAGAACACGGTGAGCAATCTTCAAGGCTAAGTGGTACATTAACTTAGCCTTGGTGTCAGCAGGTTGCCAGCGGTCCTCGCTGGCGTAAATCATAGCAACTTCCTCCCAAAAGTCTTTGGCGTAAACGCCACTAGGAAAACGACCGTTAAAGGTCTCATGGAACCCAAAAAAGGTCCCGAACTCACGGATGGAAAAATCATAGTTTCTTTCCATAAGACGGAAAGAAACGGTCCTATCCACATGGCTGTGCTCGAAAGACGTCACAATCTCCCTCGTAATCTCCTCGTAGGCGTCTTCTCGGATAGCCGAGAAGACGATAAGACCGGCTCTATCCAAGAGCCAAGTAAGGTCATCTACTATGTTAAGAGGAGCTAGATCCTCTAACAATAGGTACCTAGGTCCAATCACAGGCCTCTTATGGATCCTCTCGAATGCATTAAGGTGATCCTCATGAATGGTCGGTACTCTAGGGCTAGGAGGTGAGGGTGATGAAGGTGATGATGGAGGTGAAGGGAAAGAGGGTGGTCGTGCTCTAGAGGATGAAGAAGAAGAGGGATTACCCTTCCTCTTCTTGTTTTGGTCATTCTTCTTCTCCTTGATTCTCCCAGAAACTCTCCTTACAAAGTCCATCACTGTCCAAAATTACGGCATGTTCTTGATGATTCCACGGCCGTGGAACTACCAGGGACCGTGATTCGTCTCAGTTTTTCTCAAAACTCAACAATCAGCACTCAAATTCAGCAATCAGGCAGCCCTAGTCTAATTCCTTCCAGTTTCAAGCAGTTCTCCTATAATTTCTAACAAAAACGAACCAAATTGACAAAGATCAAGAAGAGTGGAAAAAACCTAGGTTTCGGATTTTAAAATCCGAATTGTGCGTTCCTTGGTGTTTTGTCGCTCGATTCGTTGCTTGGATCTTGTTGGTAGTCGAATTTGCTTCAATTTGGAAAGAAGAATCGTCGAAAACGGTTAACGAACGGAGATTTGGAAGGAAGGGCGTGGAATCGGCGTTTTTTGGGTCGTGGAAGTGGTTTTGTGGAGTGTTTTGGTGAAGAACGTGGTTTATATAGTGACAAGCAAAATTTTGAAAATCACGGTCTGTCGGGGGGTTCCACGGCCATGGAAATGTACGGAACCGTGGTTTTGGTGATTTTTCAAAGGCTTTTGGAAATTACGGGCACTGTAGCTGTCACGACCGTGGTTTAGGCCGTGGAACTCTCTGTAATGCTCCAAAGTCCAAGTTTCGTCACTTTTCTTCAACATTATCCTTCCCTTTTCCTTTTCCATCGTTCCTACATCCAAAAACACGAACATACCGGAAGGAATCGAAGGCAAAATAAAGCAAAAACGTCTAAACTAAGCTAAACTATGAATCGAAAACAAAAACAAAAATGCAATACCTTGGTTTGCCTCCCAAGAAGCGCTTTGTTTAAGGTCCATAGCTAGACCAATCTCGCACTTATTCGAGTGCGGTAGGCGCGAACTCTTCAGCTTGGAGTTCCAGCGTATACTTCTTGAGTCGTTGACCGTTCACCTTAAAGCTTCCGCCCGCTTCACCCCATACTTCAACTGCACCATGGGGGAAAATACGCTTAATTAGAAAAGGTTCGGTCCAACGAGATTTGAGCTTACCTGGAAAGAGACGAAGCCTTGAATTGAAGAGGAGAACTTGATCTCCTTCTTTGAAGTCCTTTGGAATGATATGCTTATCATGCCAACACTTTGCTCTCTCCTTATAAATCTTGGCGCTTTCGTAGGCATTCAAGCGGAGTTCTTCCAGCTCATTAAGGTCTAAGAGACGCTTCTCTCCCGCTTCCTTCATGCCAAAATTCAACCACTTAATAGCCCAAAACGCCTTATGCTCTAACTCTACCGGTAAGTGACAAGACTTCCCATACACAAGGTTGTATGGTGTGGTTCCTATAGGAGTCTTGTACGCAGTCCGGTATGCCCACAATGCGTCATCAAGCTTCAAGGACCAATCCTTCCTAGTCCTTGAAACCGTCTTCTCTAAGATTCCTTTGATCTCCCGATTTGAGATCTCAACTTGTCCACTTGTTTGTGGATGATAAGGGGTAGCGATCTTGTGAGTAACCCCATACTTAGCTAGAAGAGCTTCAAAGCGTCGGGCAATAAAGTGAGAACCTCCATCACTAATGATAGTCCTTGGCGTCCCAAATCGCGGGAAAATAGTCTTGTTAAAGAACTTGACCACCACCATGGCATCATTGGTGGGAGAGGCAATTGCTTCCACCCATCTAGAAACATAATCTACTGCCAATAGTATGTATTGGTTTCCACAAGAGGATGGGAACGGTCCCATAAAATCTACTCCCCAAACATCGAAAATCTCCACCTCTTGGATGTTGTTGAGGGGCATCTCATTCCTCCTAGAGATATTACCTGTTCTTTGACAAGCATCACAGCAAGAAACAAAGGATTGCACAACTCTAAATAAAGTAGGCCAAAAGAATCCAGATTGCAATACCTTTGCGCTAGTCTTGTTCGAACTAGCGTGTCCTCCACAAGGTAGTGAATGACAATGGCGGATGACACTTTGCATCTCATCTTCCGGCACACATCGCCGAATGATGCCATCCGGACCTCTCTTAAAGAGGAGAGGCTCGTTCCAAAAGTATTCCCAGACATCCTTAAAGAACTTCTTTCTTTGTGCGTAGGATAATCCGGGTGGTATCTCCTGACAAACCAAATAGTTAACAAAATCAGCAAACCATGGTTCGTTACCTTTGGAGATCACATCGATGCACTCCTCAATAATGTGTAGGTGTTCGTCCGGGAAGGAGTCATCAATGGGTAAATGGTCGTCCTCTAGATGTGTTAGGCGACTCAAATGATCCGCAACAGAATTTTCCGAACCCTTCTTGTCGCGGATCTCTAGATCGAATTCTTGTAGGAGAAGAATCCATCTAATTAGCCTAGGCTTCGCATCCTTCTTTGCAAGGAGGTACCGGATCGCAGCATGATCCGTGTAGACAATCACCTTTGCACCTACAAGATAAGAGCGAAACTTGTCAATAGCGTAGACAATGGCTAAAAATTCTTTTTCGGTAGTGGCGTAATTGAGCTGCGCTTCATCTAGCGTCTTGCTAGCATAGTATATGGCATGGGTTCGCCCTTCCTTTCGTTGTCCAAGAACAGCTCCTATAGCTACGTCACTAGCATCGCACATAACCTCAAAAGGTAGAGTCCAATCCGGAGGTTGGATAATAGGTGCTGAAATTAGAGCTTGCCAAATTGTGTTGAACGCGTCTAAACATTCCTGCGAAAACTCAAAAACCGCATCCTTCATCAATAGATTAGTGAGAGGTTTTGATATTTTAGAGAAGTCTTTAATGAAGCGTCTATAGAATCCGGCATGTCCTAGAAAACTTCTTATCCCTTTCACCGAAGTTGGGGGAGGAAGCTTTTCTATGGTCTCTATCTTAGCCTTATCTACTTCTATCCCTCTATTAGAGATTAAGTGACCTAATACAATTCCTTCCTTAACCATAAATTGACACTTCTCCCAATTAAGAACTAGGTTAGTGTCCTCACACCTTTGTAAAGCAAGAGAAAGTTAGAAAGGCAATCGTTAAAAGAGGAACCGTATACGGAGAAATCGTCCATGAAGACCTCCATGATTTCCTCTATGTATTCGGAGAAGATGGCCATCATGCACCTTTGAAAGGTGGCTGGGGCGTTGCAAAGCCCGAACGGCATTCTCCTATAAGCGAACGTACCCCATGGGCACGTGAATGTGGTCTTCTCCTGATCGTCCGGGTGTATCGGAATCTGAAAGAAGCCACTATAACCGTCAAGATAGCAAAAGTGCGAATGTTGCGCTAACCTTTCAAGCATTTGATCGATGAAGGGTAGTGTGAAGTGATCCTTCCTCGTCGCATTGTTGAGCTTGCGGTAGTCAATGCACATCCTCCATCCCGTTACGGTTCGGGTAGGAATGAGTTCGTTGTTCTTATTGGTGATGACCGTCATTCCTCCCTTCTTCGGAACTACTTGAACCGGACTCACCCACTTACTATCGGAGATAGGATAGATGATACCTGCATCAAGAAGTTTAAGAATTTCCTTCTTGACAACCTCTTTCATGGTCGGATTCAACCGCCTTTGAGGTTGTCTTGAAGTCCTAAAGTCTTCCTCCATTAATATCTTATGCATGCATAGGGAGGGTTTAATTCCTACTAAGTCATCAATAGTGTAGCCTAAAGCTTTCCTATGTTTCCTAAGGACAATCATGAGCTGATTATGTTCATCTATGGTTAGATCGGAACTAACAATAACTGGATAAGTAGAGTTAGGTCCCAGAAAAGCGTACCTTAGATGTGTAGGAAGTTGTTTCAATTCCATTGCTTTCGGAGCTTCCAATGATCCTTGAGGAGCATCCGATGTCTCCTTCGAAGTTTCTAAGGGTGTTGAAGGTGTAGAAGAAGAATCGAAGGAAGTCGAAGAAGTGGCACGATCGTCCCCTTCCACGGCCAGAATCACGGTTTCCCTATGTCCTCCACGGCCGTGGTTTAGGGTGTGGAAGGTGGTCACGGTTGCTCTGCCTTCTCCACGACCGTGTAACCCCCTGGACTGAGCCACGCTTTGGGTTGTGAGATCCACGGCCGTGGAATATAGTGTATGGCCGTGGATTCTCACGTTTTTTGCCTCGTCGTGGAGCTCCTCGAATTCCACTTCACCTACTTCTTCTTGTGCTTCTAAGGCTTCAATTGCCTCATTGCACTCCTCTTCTTCCCCTACATTCGTTAGACTCATAGTAATGACCTTTTGCAAAGGATCTTTGAAGAGAATAGCACTTACCTCCTCTCTAGACAACCCTTCTTCATCTTGGATATTGAATATATCCTCATCAAGGATTGGCTCCTTCACTAGAGTGGAAAGAACGAACTCTACCTTCTCTTCTCCTATGTCAAAGGCGAGTCTAGCATTCTTGCAATCGACTATGCAGCCGGAAGTTGCAAGAAACGGTCTTCCGAGTATGATCGGGACCGGACTATCTGCAGGAATGTCAAGCACGACAAAGTCAATGGGAACAAAGAATTTACCTAGCTTGACTGGGACGTCCTCTACAATACCGATGGGGCGAGTGATGGATCGATCCGCCATGTATAACGTCATCTTCACCGGTTTAGGGTCGCCTAAACCGATCTTCCTACACAATGCAAGTGGTATGATGTTCACACTTGCTCCCAAGTCACATAGCGCATCGTATGTGACATCTCCCACTCCTATGGGAATGCAAAACGACCCCGGATCCTTTAGCTTGGGGGGCATTTTCTCCTTCATGGTCTTGATGAGATCCGAAGAATCCGAACTCATCTTAACTTCACCGAAATCTTCTAGCTTCCTCTTGTTGGAGAGGAGCTCCTTTAAGAACTTGCCATAAGCCGGCATACCTACAATAGCATCAATAAAGGGTATATTAATATGCAGCTTGCTCATGAGTTCTATAAACTTACCAAACCGCTTATCTAGGCGCGCTCTCGCTCTAGATTGAGGGAATGGTATGGGAGGTTTGTAAGCTGGAGGAGGAACGTAGACATCTTCCTTCTCCTTCCCCTTCTCTTTGTCTTTCTCTACGGGGACTTCAACAAACTTAGGTTGCGGATCGGTGGTAGTCACTCCGCTCCTAGTTGTGATTGCCATCACCCTTCCCTTAGGGTTGTCCTCCGTCTTTCCCGGAAGTTTCCCCTGATTCCTAGGAACTTCCTCCGCATGGTTGAACATTTGGTTTTCTAAAACCTTTTGGGCTTTATCAACCTTAGAAATCTGATCATCAACCTTAATGATGCGGTTCTCCAAACCTTGAAGCTTTCCCAAAATTGTTTCCAACATAGGATCGGGCTTCTCCTTCCCCGAAGTGTTTCCTCCATTAGATGTTTGCCCCTAGCTTTTCAAAGGAGTAGAGGAAGAGGAAGGCGGAGTTAGTGAATTCGAATTGGAAGGATAAGAGTTACCGGAATTTTGTTGATTGGAGCGCCAATTGTTGTTGTTTAAACCCCTATTGTTGTTCCAATTGTTGTTGTTTAAACCCCTATTGTTGTTCCAATTGTTGTTGTTCCGGTTATTGTTATTGCCATTCCAATTATTCCGGTTGTTGTTCCGGTTGTTGTTGTTGTTGTTGTTGCGGTTTGTGTTCTCACCGCCATTGTTGTTGTTGCCCAAATAGCCAACATCCTTGCCTTGTTGCTTTGGAAAGTTGGTCTTGATTGCCTCGTTCAACTCTTTGATCTCATTGTTGAGGGAGAAAATCTGATTTTGAGCTTCTTGTGTGAGCTTTGCTCCTTACTCCACACGATTTCCCTCCACTTTCCGATGGGAATACTTCTCTATGACTCTTGCTTGCTTCTCAATGAAGTCCCAAGCGTCATCTTCTCTCATGTCCATGAATGTTCCACATGAGAGGGATTGGAGGTTGAATTGCGTCCCCGCATCCAGCCCCTTATAGTAAATCTCCAACAATGCAAGCTTGGATATGCCATGATGAGGGCAATCCAATAACAAGTCCTGAAACCTTTCCCATGATTGAAACAAACTTTCGTTAGACTTCATGGAAAATGCATTGATCTTACCTCTAAGTTCCGCCGTTTTGGATGGCGGAAAGAATTTGGTGAGGAACTCCGCGGAAAGTTCTTCCCACGTGTCTAGTTTCCCACTAGGAAGAGCTTGGTACCAAGACAACGCTTTCCCCTTCAAAGAGAAGAAGAAAGGCTTGAGTTTATAGTTGTTGGTAGTAGCGTTCTTCGGTCTCATCATCTCCATCATACACTCAAATTTTTGCAAGTGTTGGTGTGGAGATTCAGCGCTTGTTCCGCCAAATTGATTTTGGCGAACAAGAGTAATAACTTGAGGGTTGAAGCTAAACCCTTGCACATCATCAACATTAAAGTTCACTCCCAAACGGTGCGGTTGTTGTGTTGGATCCATCCTTTGGCCAAGAGTTTTTGGCTCATCATCTACACGTTCGATCCTCGCATTCCTAGGTGGAACACGACGATTAGCAGCTTCCCGTGGATGGAAAGGATTCACATTGATCGTGGAATCAATTTCCTCTAGCGGTGGCATGAAAGAATCACTATCATCAGCGGATGAATGACTTTTTCTTCTTAATCTTGATGCCCTTCTTGAGGATTTTTGGCTTCCCTTATTCTTAAGGTTGCTTATTTCTATCCTCATCTGGAACATCATATCTTTTAGATCGTTAACTTCAGATTGATGACGATCCATTTCATCCCGGCGAATATTCTCATTCCATTGGAGTTGAGCTTCTTTCTCCGCTAACTCCGCTTGAAGATCACGTTCGTGTTCTTCAGCCATCTTCTTTTCCTTGCGCTTTTGCCTTAAAGTCCTCTCAAGCTCTTGATCAAGAGGTAAGAGGTCTCCGGTGTTCCTAGACATGCGCATGCACTCAAAAAGATATCAAATAACAAGGGAGAAGCTCCCAAGCTTGACAACCGAAAACCGAATTCGGCCTAGACCAAATCCCCGGCAACGGCGCCAAAAACTTGTTCGCCACTTAGCGTGCGTGCAAATAAGCTTTAAATTTATAAAACTAGAATCAAGCAAGCGAACGCGCAGTGTACGGATCGACGTAGTTAAGCAAGAATTCCAGAGTATCGAACACATGGATTTGGGGGGTTAAATCCAGTTATAGATTATCAAGCGAGTAAATGTAGAGCTTTTTGAATTATTGGGAAAACAACAGTCCTAAAGATCCAAGTATCCAGCTGTGGCAATCGATTCAAGATATACTAATGATATAAGGACAGAGTTAAGATATGCAAAGGTATGCTAATGTAAGGTAATCGTACGATGAAGTTCCAAAAACCTTATATGACTTACCCACAAAAAACTCTCTATACAGGTTGTTGAGGCTTCAATATAGAAGGATTCTAAAGGCAAGAATTAATGTCAAATACCCAAACTTGTAATCCAAGGATCAAGACTAACTAAACCGATTACGGTTGTGACACTCACAATCGAGGTAGAGGTTGTTGAGGCTTCACTACCACCTAGAAAAGGCAAGCATAAGCTAAGTTAAAGCAAATTCTTAACTTTGGATTAAAGTAAAAGCAAGTTCGTAAACTTAAGGGAAATCACGGTTGGATCTTGAGGTTCCACGACCGTGGACTCAAGAACACCCCGTAATTTAGGGTTCATCGGCGATTCTCTCTAACTCTCAGGGTCCAATCTGTTTACGATCGATCTATCATCATCTAAGCCACAACTATCAACCCTTCACCTTAGAATTGTTAAGGGTTTTTAGCCAACAACAGTCATATTGATATCAAATTCAAGGTTTAAAAGATTGAAAGATGAAAACTTCCGAAAACTTTCAATAAACATCAAATCAATCTCAAAGTCACAATCAAGAACAAATATTGTCACTAGATTCAGAATAGAACAAACAAACACAATCTTAGATAAGAAGGAAGAACGGGATGTCAATCCGTCTCCTAAATCAAACCTAAACAAGAAGAGGAATCTTCTTGCGAACAATCTTCCGAATCTTCGATCTTCCGTCAATCCGGAAATCGTCAATAGCGCTGCGCTAAATCTCTCAACACAACTTCCACCAAAAGCGAAATTAGGGCAATTCCAAAACGCAAACGTAAAATGCCTCTAAGCGTAAGCGAAGGTGTAAGCCTAAAGCGAGGTGACGGAATCTCTCTTCGTCCGTCCTTTTATAGTATAAGATAAAATATCGGCCCGGCCCAATTGCGTAGGAGATCGTGGCTTAAAATATAGCGAAAAAGATCGCCAAGATCACGGTCGTTGAAGGGTTCCACGGCCGTAATTTAGAGCGTGGAAATCAACACGGTTTGAACCATCTTCTCCACGACCGTAGAAGTTGCTGGAATGAACCACGCTTTCTTAGCCATGGTTCCACGGCCGTGGAACTGAACGTGGAAAGTAATACGGCCGTATTTTAGAGCGCGGTTTAGGGCAAGAACGTGATTCTTCCCTAGACTCGTGCATTCCTCAAGTTGGCACTCCCTTAGCTCCTATGAATGCCCTCAATCCATGAACATTGCTCAACAATTCCATCTTTGCTCGATTCCGCTCGGAAATAGCTCTCGATCACCTATAATCAACATAAAGCTTGTGTAGATCTCTATATCCCCAACTTGAATGGGAATGCAAAATGAGTCGGGATCTCTCAATTTAGGTTGCATCTTCTCCTTCATGATTTGAATAAGTTCCGAGGATTTAGATGTCATCCTAACTTCACCAAAGTCTTCCAGTTTCCTCTTCCTTGAAAGGATCTCTTTTAAGAACTTCCCATAGGCGGGCATTCCTAGAATAGCATCAAGGAAAGGAATGTTAATGTGTAGTTTATTCATCAAGTCAAGGAACTTACCAAAGTGCTTGTCTAGATGTGCTCTGGCCCTTGACTGGGGGAATGGAAGTGGTGGTTTGTATGCAGGAGGTGGAACATAAACTTCAGTTTTCCCCTCCGCTTTATGTGGCTCCACCTCGGTTGGCATCTCGGTCGAAGTGTTCTTCGACTGCATCTGGACCGAGGTGGTCTTCGTCGGTACTGGCACCGACCGAGGTACTGGATCTGCAGTTTTTAGTCCACTCCTCGTAGTTATGGCCATGATTTGGCCCTTAGGGTTGCTTTCCGTCCTCGCTGGAAGCTTCCCTGGATCTCTTGGCGCTTCATTCGCCCTACTTGCAAGTTGTGGTTCAAAGGCTTTTTGGGCCTTCGAAAATGAAGTCATAGAAGTCTCCATAGCGTTGAGCTTGATCAAGATAGCCTCCAGAACTGCGTCTTTCTTTTCTGGCTGAGACGAACTTGATCCTTGCCCCTGGCTTTTTAATGGAGTAGAAGAAGAAGAAGAAGGGGAAGAGAGGAAAGGGTTAGAGGAATCGTTAGGGTTGGAGTTTGAATGATTGTTACCGTTATTTTGGTTGTTCGCCCTCCAATTGTTACTATTGGATCCTCTATTGTTGTTGTTGTAATTGTTGTTCCGGGAACCGTTGTTGTTGTTACGGTATCCGTTGTTGTTGTTCCTTTGCCCTTGCTCTTCCTTCTTGGTTTGTGCAACCAAGAGTTCCTTCAATTGCTTCACGTCATTCTTCAAAGACGTGAGTTGATTGTTGTTGGGCTGAGTTTCTTGGAAGTTAACTCTTTTAACTCCTCCTTCAGCTCCTTGGTGGGTGTACTTCTCCATATGCAAGGCTTTCTTCTCGATGAAGTCCCAAGCCTCGTCAATCACCATGTCCATAAAGGTACCGGCGGAGAGTAGCTGGAGATTGAACTGGGTGCTTCCGTCCAGTCCTTTGAAGTATATCTCCAATAAATCTAACTTTGGAATCCCATGATGTGGGCAATCCAAAAGAATGTCCTTGAACCGCTCCCATGACTTGGACAAGCTCTCCTTGTCCTTCATAATGAAAGCATTGATCTTCCCTCTCATTTCAGCGGTCTTCGAGGGGGGAAAGAATTTTGTCAAGAATTCCGTAGTCATCTCCTCCCATGTGCTGATTTTTCCTGGAGGAAGAGATTGATACCAAATAAGAGCTCTATCTTTTAAAGAAAAGTAAAAAGGTCTTAGCTTGTAGTTGTTGTTTTCAATCCTTGAGGGTCTCAAGGTCTCCATCAAGATCTCATAGTTTTGAAGATGTTGATGCGGTAATTCCTTCTCCATCCCTCCGAATTGGCATTGGCGAATCATGGATAGAACTTGCGGTCGAAGTTCATAGTCATGGTCCGCTGGATCTCCTAAGTTAACTCCTGGACGCCTCAGTTGTTGATTAGGGTCCATCCTTTGACCTAGGGTTTGTGGGATTCCTGCAAGAAGAACGTTTCGGACTGGCATCCGAGGTGGAAGTACATCGGCCGGGGCGTCAGGTACAGGAATCTGCCTCGGTCGAGGGTCAGCAACTGGGACCTGCATCGGTCGAGGATCAGCAGCTGGATCTTCCCTCGGTCGAAGTAGAATCTGGTCTCGTATGGCTGCCATATCTGCTTCGATTGCTTCGGTCCTGGTGCGAGTTTCTTCCTTCTCTCGCCTTAGTTCTTCCCTGCTGAGACGTAGCAGCTCTAGCGCCTCTTTCAACTCGGCCTCAAGATCACGGTTGTCTTGTTGGGCCATCTTCGCTTCTCTTAAGCGTCGCTTGTACGTCTTTTCTGGTTTGGGATCGTAAGGAACGATTTCCTTCCCAGTGCGGGTTCTTCGCATATACCTAAGAAAGAACCTGCAAAAGTCACTCAAGTAGAGTGGTTAGTAGACACGGGGGCAAGTGCCCCAAGAGCAAAACCGTACCGGCTCGGTCTAGACCAAGTCCCCGGCAACGGCGCCAAAAACTTGTTCGCTCCAAACGGTGTGTGCAAGCTTTAAATTTATAACCCTAGATGTAAGCTTAAAACAAGGATGCGAACCCGCAGTGTACGGGTCAATCGTAGTAAAAAGCAAGGAATTCCAGGGGTCGATCACAGGGACTCAGTGAAACAAAGTCCGATAACGGTAAGCCTCGTAATTACTAACCACAAGAGCAATAAAAACAATCAAAGATGAATAAGAAGTCAAATAAGCAAACATGCAATTCTAGGGATTAAAGCATCTAGTTGTGGTTCCAACTCAAGATCTAAAGATAAGCGGACAAAGCTGAGGTTTTTGCATAGGGAAGGTGTTACTAAAGTGGAATAGATCACCGGGTAAGTCTCACTACTCACTAATCCCAAACCATAACTCCTATTACCGGGTAAGTCTCAAGAAATTAAGATAAAGAATTATAACCTCGAACTAACACACCATCTAAGGGAATAGAATCAACCTTTACCGGGTAAGTCTCAAGCTAACTCACAAAGATGGGATGGAAGCACACTCAAACCCCAATAAAGGATAAACCTTTATTACCTACACTTATGATCGTTGGTACACAAACTAAGGAATTACCGGGTAAGTCTCATCCTAGGCTTGCATTGAACCAGGAAAGGTGTAATAAGGATAGGATTTGGCAAACTCTAACACTTAACTCTCAGTTTCGGATCAGATAAGTCACCTCGGTCAGCCAAATTCCACCCCGGCCGAGATGTTCATCGACTGAACGAGATGCTTAGGGTTAAGGTAAAGACTCGAACTTTCAGGGTCCTACTGGAATCTAAGATTATTCTATCATTGTTTTTCCCACAACCTTCAGTCAATCACCCTAGAATCACACAAGGAAATTAGCCACTCATCATCATGAAAGCAATAATCAAATATATGGGAAGAAGGTGAATATTTGAACAAGAAGAATTTAATGAAAAGACTTCAATAACTGGATCAAATATCACAACAAGCGTTCCTTGGATAGCAATCCAACAAGACAAGACAACAAGGAAGAGAATCTAAGGCAATCTTACAAGAAAACCTTCAAAAAGCAATAAAAGCTATGATCTTCAATCTTCCTTCAACCTTCAAAAAGGTTCTTCAAATCTCCCAACTGGAGTATGGCTGCTGCGTGATTCTTGGTATAAGCGGGCTGTATGCGAGATCTCCTCGTAAGCAAGATGTTGGATTTGTGGAAATCCAACCCTTTTTATAGGAAAATAACCCTCCAAAGATAATATATCTTAGAAAGATCTCTTCCCATAAAAATAGGTAAAATATAAGATCTATAATATCTTCTTCCTTCCAGGAGCCAAGCCCAAAAATATAAGATCACTTTCCAAATATAAAAGATCTCAGCCAAGAATAAAATATTCTCGCCGCGTCCTAGGTATTCGCCTCGGTCGAGTCGGCTTCTCTGGATCACCTCGGTCGAGATGAATCTGTGGTCAACCGAGGTGAGTCACAACTGAATGTGAAATCTCTAAAAATTGGTCCAAAGTCAATCTCAAATCCATGGCTATGCTTCCTGGATGATTCCTTATGTTCCTCAATGTAGCTCAAATGACTCCATAGCTCCTTTTGCTCCTTTTTGATGCAAAACGTGCCATTTTACCTACGATTACAACAAAACTAGGTGTAGACCTCGATTCTCGCAAAGGTAGATGAAATGGTAATATAATCACATAATATACATACAAACATGCAGATTATGAAAGATAAAACGTCCAAACAAACCCTAAAATATAGACTATAATTCATGCTATCAATTCCGCTCGGAAATAGCTCTCGATCACCTATAATCAACATAAAGCTTGTGTAGATCTCTATATCGACATTATAGATAAACTAGCTCACTATTGCATCAATGCTTCATCAATGACCATCAATATGAATCAAATACACTTAGAAAACGTGCCTAAAACATCACAATATTTCATGCTAACATAGTCCAAGGAGCATCTTCTTCCAGCAATTTCAATGGAGGCTTCATCTTCACCTTAGGAGGTTCTTTTGGAAGAGACCTCCAACTCTCCGGTGCATTCCTGAAAAAATCAGAAATTTTAATAGGAATTTCAAAGGAAGTAAGAGAATATACCTTGTAGGGTTCTTCAAGGCTTGGGACAAGGTTCATGTTGGGATGATGATCCAGACATGAAATATCTCCCAACTCAGGTGGATCCTCTTCAACCTTGACCACAGTTTCAATAATTTGGTCAAGGTTCTCCACTTCTTCCTCTTCTTCTTCTTCTAGAACTTGTAGAGGAACATTGGGTTCAATAGGAGGAATGCTCGAAACTTGGAGTTATTCCTTGCTAGATGAAAGATTTTTCATGACTTTTTCAACCTTAGAAATATTTTTTTTTGTGTCTTCCATCACTTTTAAATTATCTTCCTTATAGGCTCTGACTTTTTCTTCGAACATATCAAATTTCTTCATCAATTCATCAAATTTCGAGTCCTCCGCATCTTTGGGAGGTTTCTTCTTAACCTTCTTTGGGTAGTGCAGCTTTTCCCATTTTGCAAATTCATATTTAATGGTTTGTTCACGTTCTCTTTCGCTATCAAACCAATAGAAGGCGTATTTCTCTACCAAGTATTCGTAACAATCTGCTCTAGCCGTTTGCTTCGCTACCCAAATTGGATCGTATGGAGCCTTACAGCCCTTAACAGCCATTGGTGACCCTGAAAACTCAAAAACTCATACCCAAAAGATATCAAATAACAAGAGCAAAGCTCCCAAGCTTGACAACCGATAACCGAATTCGGCCTAAACCAAATCCCCGGCAACGGCGCCAAAAACTTGTTCGCCACTTAGCGTGCGTGCAATCAAGCTTTAAATTTATAAAACTAGAATCAAGCAAGCGAACCCGCAGTGTACGGATCGACGTAGTTAAGCAAGAATTCCAGAATATCGAACACAGGGATTTGGGGGGTTAAATCTAGTTATAGATTATCAAGCGAGTAAATGTATGAGACTTTGCAAATATTGGGAAAACAACAATCCTAAAGATCCAAGTATCCAGCTGTGGCAATCGATTCAAGATATATTAATGATATAAGGACAGTGTTAAGATATGCAAAGGTATACTAATGTAAGGTAATCGTACGGTGAAGTTCCAAAAACCTTATATGACTCACCTACAAGAAACTCTCTATAAAGGTTGTTGAGGCTTCAATATAGAAGGGTTCTAAAGGCAATGCAAGAATTAATGTCAAATACCCAAACTTGTAATCCAAGGATCAAGACTTAACTAAACCGATTGAGGTTGTGACACTCACACTCGAGGTAGAGGTTGTTGAGGCTTCACTACCACCTAGAAAAGGCAAGCCTAAACTAAGTTAAAGCAATTCTTTAACTTTGGATTAAAGTAAAAGCAAGTTCGTAACTTAACACAAAATTACGGGTAGTTCTTGAGTTCCACGGCCGTGGAAGCTCAAGAACAGACCGTGGTTTAGGGTTCGTCGGCGATTCTCTCTAACTCTCAGGGTCCAATCTGTTTATGATCGATCTATCATCATCTAAGCCACAACTATCAACCCTTCACCTTAGAATTGTTAAGGGTTTTTAGCCAACAATAGTCATATTAATATCAAATTCAAGAATTAAAAGATTGAAAGATGAAAACTTCCGAAAACCTTCAATAAACTTCAAACCAATCTCAAAGTCACAATCAAGAACAAATATCGTTACTAGATTCGGAATAGAACAATCAAACACAATCTTAGATAAGAAGGAAGAACGGGATGTCAATCCGTCTTCTAAATCAAACCTAAGCAAGAAGCGAAATCTCCTTGCGAACAATCTTCCAAATCTTCGATCTTCCGTCAATCCGGAAATCGCCAATAGCAATGCGCCAAAAATCTCTCCAACAAATCTCCGCCAAAATGCGAAATTAGGGCACTTCCAAACGCAAGCGTATGCGTAAAACTAGGTCTAAAGCGAGGTGTAAGCGAAGGTGTAAGCGGGGGTGACGGAATCTTTCTTCGTCCGTCCTTTTATAGTGTAAGAGAAAATATCGGCCCGGCCCAATTGCGTAAGAGATCGTGGCTTAAAGTATGGCGAAAAAGATCGCCAAGATCACGGTCGTGGAAGGGTTCCACGGCCGTAATTTAGAGCGTGGAAATCAACACGGTTTAGATCAACTTCTCCACGGCCGTAGAAGTTGCTGGAATGAACCACGCTTCCCTAGCCATGGTTTCACGGCCGTGGACTTGAATGTGGAAAGTGGTACGGCCGTATTTTAGAGCGTGGTTTAGGGCAAGAAAGTGATTCTTCCTTAGCCTCGTGCATCCTTCAATTTGGCACTCCCTTAGCTCCTAGAAATGTCCTCAATCCATGGACATTGCTCAACAACTCCATCCTTGCTCGATTCCGTTCGGAAATAGCTCTCAATTACCTATAATCAACATAAAGCTTGTGTAGATCTCTATATCGACATTATAGATAAACTAGCTCACAATTGCATCAATGCTTCATCAATGACTATCAATATGAATCAAATACACTTAGAAAACGTGCCTAAAATATCACAATATTTCATGCTAACAAACGTGTAAGTTCATCTCTTCTAGTTTCTTCATCACGTTCTTATAGTTGTTGCATGTCTTCTCCTTCTGTTTCGTTTACTTTTTCATTATTCCCTTTTCTTCTTCTCCAAGAATCAAGTCTGATCCTTGATTCTTGTGGAGCGTTCCGTTGTTGATCCTTTGATGTTCACAGGCTCCCTTGGTTGAGTTGTGATGTGGTTGTGCACTGAGAAGAGCAAGTTTTGGCCCTTGTTGTGTTCCTTGCTGTTGAGGGAGTCGACAATACTTCTACACTGTAAACCGCCCCCGCGCCTCTGCCATGCCGCCACCGCGGCCATCCGCCCCTACGCCTTGTCCAGCCACTCCTGCGGTTTCCTCTGTAGTAACTCCCGTCTTTGGTGAGTTCCTACCTTCCTTTCTTTCCTCGTTCCTTTCTTTGTTTCTTATGGTTGTTCCTTGTCCCCTGAGTAGCTGTAAGACTAAGGTTGAGCCCTTAGCTTGTGGAGATCTCTTAGTGATCATTGAGACTAGAAGTTATAGACTTCTAGCAACCGTTTCGTTCCTGATTTGTGATTCTTGTGTGAGCAGGATTTCCTTGCTCCTTTCCTGAGGGAAACTGAGCTTTTCCTTAGAGTTCTCTGAGTTGTTGTTGAGCCTTTGAGTTACCTTCGAGTGAGGTAAGTCCCTTGGACTTACTTAGCTTCATTTCGCGTATTAGTTGGATTGTATTGGCTTGTTTGTGTTGTTTATTATTGTTATAACTGATAACCGGAATAGGATTCACTCTTTTTTTTAACCTTAACTGGCCCAAGTGTATTATAACCGGGTGGTGACCACTTGTCTAGTTCTACTAGAGACTAGAATGTGCTCTTCCAACCCAGACCCGTAGGTAACGGATAGTACTGATCTATTCCTATTGGTAGATGGAAGAGGAGGCGAGTTTTAGGAGATTCTCGTGTGACAAAAGAAGTTGAATTTGTAATGGATAACCTTAATAAAAGATAATAACCTGTTGTGTGCAAGCATGTTATGTGTTTTCCTTTACCTTATGTGTGTTTATGCCTTTACGTTCTTGCTAGTATCTAGAATGTTAGCTAACGGTTTATACCGTCGTTGTAGATGTTCCGCAGGTTCAGGATGCTGTTGAGTGATTCGGATGGTGTGGTCAGCCGGGGTTCCCGTAGATTATAGGACGAGATTGGGTTTTTGTTTCTGTTGTTTTTCCCTTTTGTTTTGAACTCGGCTGCGAGTCTTTTACGCTTTCCTTTGTCTAAACCTTTGGTTTTATTTTGAGTTTTAGTTTTCATTCGTCTGTACCTTGTTGTAAGATTTGTTTGTTGTTGCTACTCTGAGGGTCAGGTACCATTGTGCGGTCCTAGGCTGTAGCGCTTCGAGTTCCCAGAACTTGGGGTGTTACAATATGGTATCAGAGCTCTAGGTTGGCAACAATGGCACTCGAAATCTCCTAAAGGTCGGATGGATAAATAAATAGAACCCGCAAGGAGTCTAACGTTTTCCAAAGGGGGTTTTTATTTTAAACTTGTCGGTGTGGGATAGATGTATGGACGACTACCACTACCTCCGCGGATCTCAGCAGTGTAGTTTCTTATATGTTGGCTTTTATATGTACTTTTTCTTGGATTTGTGCTTTAGTTGTAGCGTGGCCTTAAATATATATATATATATATATATATATATATATATATATATATATATATATATATATATATATATATATGTAGTCTTATATATCTATCCTTATAGAAGATGGTACACACTAGAGCTACCGCTTCTATAGGGCGAGCAAGGGGTCGACCACCATTTCCACCTGTCGTACATGGACGAGGATGTGCAAGAAGACCTCCACTAGCTAGAGGTCGGGGCCAAGCCCCAGTTTCTGATCCGCCTATCGCTGAGGCGTTTGCTGAAGAGGTTGTTGAGAGTGTGGATCCTGAGGTTGGGAATGAGACCGCTGCTAGGTCCGGAGCACAGAGAACGCCATAGACGGACTCCGCTCGAGTGTCTATCGGAGCTTCTACATATCGCGACTATATGCAGAGAGTTAAGGAGGCTATCAGGTTTGGAGGACCAGCACCAGTGCCGCCACTTCTTGCGAGATCAGCTGAGGTTTCGCAAAGAGTTTCACAGGTTGTTGCCCCGCCTGCTGGAGTTGCTGAGATTGTCAAAGCGCCGGATGAGGCGAAGGAGCCGAAGCCCGATAGTTGGTTGAAGGCTTTCGATCAGCTGAAGGTTCCCACTTTCATGGGAAAGACTGGATTTGAGGTGGAGCAGTGGCTAGGACAGTTGGATACTGCTATGCAGGCTATTAGTTGCCTAGAGGGACGTCGAGTCAACATAGCACAGACACTACTGAAGGATCATGATCATTCTTGGTGGAGGACCATTCGCAGTAAGGTCACTGTTCGCTCCAAACGGTGTGTGCAAGCTTTAAATTTATAACCCTAGACTTAAGCTTAAAATAAGGATGCGAACCCGCAGTGTACGGGTCAATCGTAGTAAAAAGCAAGAAATTCCAGGGGTCGATCACAGGGACTCGGTGAAACAAAGTCAATAACGGTAAGCTTCGTGAAAACTAACCACAAGAGCAATTAACACAATCAAAGATGAATAAGAAGTCAATAAAGCAAACATGCAATTCTAGGGATTAAAGCGTCTAGTTGTGGTTCCAACTCAAGATCTAAAGATAAGCGGACAAAGCTGAGATTTTTGCAAGGGGAAGGTGTTACTAAAATGGACTAGATCACCGGGTAAGTCTCACTATTCACTAATCCAAAACCGTAACTCCTATTACCGGGTAAGTCTCAAGGAATTAAGATAAAGAACTATTACCTCAAACTAACACACCATCTAAGGGAATAGAATCAACCTTTACCGGGTAAGTCTCAGGCTAACTCACAAAGATGGGATGGAAGCACACTCAAACCCCAATAAAGGATAAACCTTTATTACCTACACTTATGATCGTTAGTACACAAACTAAGGAATTACCGGGTAAGTCTCATCCTAAGCTTGCTTTGAACCAGGAAAGGTGTAATAAGAATAGGATTTGGCAAACTCTAACACTTAACTCTCAGTTTTAGGATCAGACAAGTCACCTCGGTCAGCCAAATTCCACCCCGGCCGAGATGTTCATCGACTGAGCGAGATGCATAGGGTTAAGGTTAAAGACTCGAACTTTCAGGGTCCTACTGGAATCTGAGATTATTCTATCATTGTTTTTCCCACAACTTTCAGCCAATCACCCTAGAATCACACAAGGAAATTAGCCACTCATCATCATTATGAAAGTATTAATTATATGGGAAGAAGGTGAATATTTGAACAAGAAGAATTTAATGAAAAAGACTTCAATAACTGAATCAAATATCACAACAAAGCGTTCCTTGGATAGCAATCCAACAAGACAAGACAACAAGGAAGGGAATTAAAGACAATCTTACAAAACCCTTCAAAAAGCTATAAAAGCTATGATCTTCAATCTTCCTTCAACCTTCAAAAAGGTTCTTCGAAACTCCCAACTGGAGTACGGCTGCTGCGTGCTATAAACCCTGATCGACGGTATAGCGTGATCTCCAACTGTATGCAGATCTTTCGGTCTAAGCGGGATGTTGGATTTGTGGAAATCCAACCCTTTTTATAGGAAAATAACCCTCCAAAGATAAAATATCCTAGAAAGATCTTTTCCCATAAAAATAGGTAAAATATAAGATCTTCTTCCTTCTAGGAGCCAAGCCCAAAAATATAAGATCACCTTCCAAAGATAAAAGATCTCAGCCAAGAATAAAATATTCTCGCCGCGTCCTAGGTGTTCGCCTCGGTCGAGTCGGCGTCTCTGGATCACCTCGGTCGAGATGAATCTCTGGTCAACCGAGGTGAGTCGTAACTGAATGTGAAATCTCTCAAAACTGGTCCAAAGTGAATCTTTAATCCATGGCTATGCTTCCTGGATGGTTCCTTATGCTCTTCAATGTAGCTCCAATGACTCCATAGCTCCTTCTGTTCCTTTTTGATGCAAAACGTGCCATTTTACCTACAATTACAGCAAAACTAGGTGTAGACCTCGATTCCCGCAAAGGTAGATGAAATGGTAATATAATCACATATTATACATGCTAACATGCAGATTATTGAAGATAAAACGTCCAAACAAAGCTCAAAATATAGACTATAATTCATGCTATCAAAATACCCCATACTTAGCCCTTGCTTGTCCCCAAGCAAGTTCCGCATATAGAAGACAAGATAGAATGGATTATAAGTCAAGAAAATCAATGAAAAGTCTTTCAAAAACATTTTATGGTGTGTTACAATCATAGATCACTCTAAGAGAATACTTCATGGAATTAAAAACTCAATATGCTCAAAATATTTTATAAATATAGGAAAGTTGTTCATCTTTGCATAAAACCATAGAATGCATAATAAATCATAATTATCAAAATTAATCATGTATAATCCGATTTAAACCGCTAAGTCAATCAACAAGCTCAAGGTCTCAAGGGCTTCCCAAAAGAAAAGGTCAAGAAACGTGTAGGGTAGGGATGTATGTAAGGTAATGTGGTGCTAGAATCCGGGAAAAGGATGAACTTCACTTTTACTTTGACTTGCAACATCTTCCACCAATAAGCTTTGCTTATCTCACACTTTTTCTTTTTACTTTACTTTTTGGGATGCATGGACAGAGGTGCACAATAACCGAAGCCTAGGAAATCTGCAATCATCAATTTCTCGAGATGCATCAAACCCTTGATGCACATACCATGACCCGTTAGGAATATCGCTCAATCCGACTTTGGCAAGACACAAACACCCGGCTATGTGAATGGTGCCGAGTTACTCATCTTCATGATTGACTTCCCCAAACCTATTATTGCTTTCTAACACTTCACTTCCAGTCACTTCTCAACTTTAACTTGCTTTCACCACTTCGCTTGCTTCCAAATTCCCGGATAGGTAAAGGGAGGCAAAATGTATATGAGGGGCTAAGCATGATCAAGAAGAAGAAGAAGAAGAGAATGAATTGCCTTGGTCTTTCCAAGAAGAAAGTGAGAGAACTTAACCTGCGGTGTCAACCTTCAAATTCAACATAATTTGGATAAAAACAAAGTATTAAACATGCTAATAATTTCAAACAAAACATTTAGCAACTTAAACATATTATAAAACCTTTCAAACACATAAAGAATTTAAAACCAGTAAGTAAACAAGATCTTCACTGAGATCATATCCAGATAAGTAACACAAAATTCGTTTTCGAAAACTCTCAGTTAACACACCTCGGTCGAGGTGTTCTTGGTTCAACCGAGGTGAAACGCCTCGTTTGGCCAATACTGACTCGGTCGAGGTTGTAAATTTTTTTTTTTTTTTTTTTTAATTTTTTTAAAACCAATTTTTTTCAGTTTCGACGTTTTTCTCAATCAAATAACCTGTAGGTATGCATGTAATATCAGATAATCATATAAATGCAGAAGGGAAGCATAAATAAAATATCCGATAAATAAAATACATCAAAGGTGGTCAAATAACATACATCACGTAGTCAAATAACAACAAATACCCCATACTTGAGACACACTATCCCAGTGGGTATAATAAAAGGTCTAAACATGAGAGTACTCACCGGATAAAAGCCGAACTGCATAAAAGAAAATAAAGAAAATCCAGCAGCTCCTCAATAGTCTCGATCCGGTGGTGGTGGTATGTAGGGATACTGAGTCGGATTGTACGGATGGCCCATGATACGCTCGAACTGCAGCTGAGCCATGATGTGCTGATGGTGCTGCCGCTCCTGCATCTCGCGGATATCCAGCGATAATGCAGCATATGAGTCGATAACCTGATCCGTCAGGTCATCGATCCGTCGGTGAGCAGCTCGATCCCTCACTCCGTGCCTCCTGCGTCTAGCAGGTCTGACTGGAGAAGTCTCAGCTGGCGCATGCTCTGTCTCCTCATCATCATCTAAGTCGATGATCGGTGGTGCGCTCGTGCCTGCAGTATCCGTCCCTGTATCCATCGGGACTCCACCGTCTCTCTCGTCCATCGTATCCTCATCGTCGTCGTCGTCCTCAGCCTCCTCCTCCTCAGCTGCAGCAAGGGCAGTTGCTGCCTCTCTGTAATCCTCCATCAGTGGAGCCCATGTTGTCTGCCAGTAATGTGGATCAAAGACTGTGAACTGTGCAGACCAGCGGATCCCCTGTGGCGCGGTCAGCTCCCATGCATAGCGACGTAGGGTGTAGTTAGTCCACGGGGAACTAGAATCCTCCGTGTGATCATCTCCTGTAGTCCAAGCGGCTTGGCAGCCGCCACCATAGTACACCTACTCAGATCCATATCCTGATAAGTAGCGATATGGGTCACTATCCCACCACAGCATATATCTCCCTTCCCTTTGGCCTTGATCCTGTGCAGATCCTCTGCCAGCATCAATCCAAAGTCGGGGAATCCACCTGTAACCATGCAGTATAAAGCAAAGAGCTCCCCCTGTTGGACCTTCTGGGGCGTCTCAGTACGCGCCAGAAGTGTCTCGCTGAAGATCCTGTGGGCTAATCGAAAAGCAAGATGGAAGATAAGCTTTTCCCTGGAATCACCAGGGCGCCACCTATCTGCATGCTCCACAACATAAGCAATCTGACCCCAAAACTCTCTAGCTACGGCTCGGGTCGGGAAGTCTACAGCAGTGGGGGCAGGGAAGCCAAAAATATCTCTCCAGTGGTCCAGGGGTACTAAGAAGTTCCGGTTCATCAACCGGTACTTCACAGCCCTCTCTGTGGGGCGGTAAGTGAAGGAGCTGACAAACTCAAGGGTCGGCTCTAAGTAGGCTGGGGCTCGGATCTCAGTAAACTGATCCAGCCCCACTGGGGCTCGGATCTCAACTTTAACTTTACTTGCTTTCACCACTTCGCTTGCTTCCAAATTCCCGGATAGGTAAAGGAGGCAAAATGTATATGAGGGGTTAAGCATGATCAAGAAGAAGAAGAGAGAAGAATGAATTGCCTTGGTCTTTCTAGGAAGAAAGTGAGAGAACTTATCTTGTGGTGTCAACCTTCAAATTCAACATAATTTGGATAAAAACAAAGTATTAAACATGCCAATAATTTCAAACAAAGCATTTAGCAACTTAAATATATTATAAAACCTTTCAAACACATAAAGAATTTAAAACCAGTCAGTAAACAAGATCTTCACTGAGATCATATCCAGATAAGCAACACAAAATCGTTTTCGAAAACTCTCAGTTAACCCACCTCGGTCGAGGTGTTCTTGGTTCAACCGAGGTGAAACGCCTCGTTTGACCAGAATTGACTCGGTCGAGGTCAAAAAAAATTTTTTTAAAATCATTTTTTTTTTCAGTTTCGACGTTTTTCTCAATCAAATAACCTGTAGGTGTGCATGTAATATCAGATAATCATATAAATGCAGAAGTGAAGCATAAATAAAATATCCGATGAAATGTCATACATCAAAATAGTCAAATAAGTACATCGAAGTCATCACATAAATACAAACACCCCATACTTGGGACACACTGTCCCAGTGGGTCAATATAAGTCTAGAGACAAGAGTACTCACCGGATAAATAGCTGAACTGCATAAAAATAATATAAAGAAAATCCTGCAGCTCATCAGTAGTCCTGATCCGGTGGTGGTGGTGGTGGTACGTATGGATACTGAGTCGGGTCGAACTGATAGCCCATAGTCTGCTGGAACTGTAGCTCCATCATCCTGCGCTGATAGTGCTGCCCCTCTAACATCTGATGAGTCCAGCTGTCAATGTGTCGGTACTGGGTAGCAAATCTCTCATGCATGTGCACAGTAAGGGCAGCATAAGAATCTATCATCTGATCTGTCAGGTCGTCGATCCGACGATGAACCTCAGAATCTCTATGACGGCGTGTCTGACGCCTAGCAGATCTAGCGGGAGGTACAGCAGGTGCAAGCTCAGTATCCTCCTCATCATCCAAGTCTATGATCGGCGGTGCGCTCGTCCCTGCAGTATCTGTCCCTGTATCCATCGGGACTCCACCATCTCTCTCGTCTACTGTCTCCTCGTCATCGTCATCCTCCTCCTCCTCAGCCGGGACAGCTGCTGCCTCCCTATGATCCTCCATCAGCGGAGCCCAAGCTGTCTGCCAATAATGTGGATCGAAAACTGTGAACTGAGCAGACCAGCGGATCCCCTGTGGTGCAGTCCGCTCCCACGGCATAACAACATATGGAGTGGTCAGACCTCGGGGAACTAGAATCCTCCGAGTGATCATCTCCTACAACCCAAGTGGCTTCGGAGCCGCCACTATCGTACACGCACTAAGGTCCATCCCATGAAAAGCAGCTATGTGGGTGACTAGACCGCCGCAGCAGATATCTCCCTTCGCTTTGGCCTTGAGCTTGTGCAGGTCCTCTGCCAAGATCAAACCAAAGTCTGGGAAACCCCCCGTGACCATACAGTAAAGGTTGAAGAGCTCGCCCTGTCGGATCTTCTGGGGCGTCTCAGTACGCGCCAGAAGTGTCTCGCTGAATATCCTATGGGCTAATCTGAAGGCAAGGTGGAAGATGACCTTCTCCCTGGAATCTCCAGGGCGCCATCTATCTGCATGCTCAGTAATATGGGCAATCTGCCCCCAGAACTCCCTAGCTACAGATCGGGAGGGGAAGTCAGTGGCGGTGGGCTCAGGAAAGCCGAAAATCTCTCTCCAAACCTCTAAGGGAACTATGAAGTTCCGGCTCATCAACCGGTACTTCACAGACTGATCTGTGGGGAGGTAGGAGAAGGAGCTAACGAACTCTAGGGTCGGCTCCAAGTAAGCTGGGGCTCGGATCTCAGTAAACTGATCCAGCCCGACTGTGGTGATCATCCGCCTAAGGTCTCCATCTACCCCTAGGCAATCAAAAGCTGATACGTCCAGAAAACGTGGTGCAATCACTGGACGGTTAGCTATACGCTCATAATCGACCCGGCATCTCTCGTGGATCACCGGGCGGTAAGGTCGGGAAGAAGAAGAAGGAGGGGAAGGTGAGGATCTATCTCTGAGGGCAAGGCGACGATCGGAACTCATTTTCTCTCAACTACTGTCAGATCACCTCGGTCGCTGACAACCCTCAAGAATCACCTCGGTCGAGATGCAGTTCGACTGGACCGAGGCGCAACAGTTTACGATTCCAATCTCAGAAATCCAGTTCTTTTCCCCCAAAAATCACTACAATTGCTTCCTATGGGGTACTTAAGCCTTTTCTCAGCAGATTCAAGGGCAACCAAAGCCCAAATGGAAACGAATGAACGAGTTAGGGTTTCGACTGTTTTTACCTCGTTTCGGTCGATTCGTTCGATTTCTTTGCAGATCTGTAGTTGCAATGGGATCCTCTACTCTTCAATCGCAGTTTGGAAGCGGAAATCTTCGAAAACGAGCAAAAACAGAGGAAGCGAGGTGAGGAGCGCCGCGGTCGAGTCGAAGAGAGTAAAAAGGTAAAAAAATAAATTTTCCCCCTTTTATACTGTTCTTGGATCTGCTGTCACCTTGGTCGAGATGGTCTCGACTGGACCGAGGTGGTACGGATCGAGGTGGTTCTGCAGAAACCCTAGTCGCCTCGGTTGCTCAAGAATCAACTCGGTCGAGATGGTCTGACAGTAACCGAGATGCTTTTGTCTAACTTCGTCTTCTCGAATTCTCGAACTTCTAAACTTCCAGTTATGCTCCTTCCTTAGATGTCTCCTGTTATCTGTCTAGGACGCCAAAAACAAACAAAACAAAGCAAAAGCAAACTATCTAAGCTAGACTAGAAAACGGGAAAAGAAAGCAATACCTTGGGTTGCCTCCCAAGAAGCGCTTGATTTAAGGTCGCTAGCTGGACCATAATGCGTCTCAAATGAGGTATATTGGTGCAACCTCCTCAACCGGCGTTTCCGGCTGGTACTTCTTAAGTCTATGACCGTTGACCTTGAAGCTTCCGCTAGTTTCGCCCCATATCTCAACTGCACCATGAGGAAAAACATGTTTCACAACATAAGGTCCGGTCCATCTGGATTTTAACTTACCTGGGAAAAGGCGGAGACGGGAGTTGAAGAGTAGAACTAAGTCTCCTTCGTTAAGCTCCTTTGGGACGATACGCTTGTCATGCCATCTCTTCGTCCTTTCCTTGTAGATTTTGGCATTCTCATAAGCGTTCAAACGCAGCTCCTCCAGCTCGTTGAGTTCCAATAGTCGCTTCTCGCTGGCCTCCTTAATGTCGAAATTCAACCATTTGATCGCCCAATACGCCTTGTGTTCCAATTCGACGGGCAAATGGCAAGACTTCCCATATACCAAATTGTAAGGGGTGGTACCTATGGGGGTCTTAAATGCGGTCCTGTACGCCCAAAAAGCATCGTCCAATTTCATGGACCAATCTTTCCTCGTTCTAGAGACGGTCTTCTCCAAAATTGCTTTGATTTCTCTATTCGAGATCTCGACCTGTCCACTAGTTTGAGGGTGATAAGCGGTTGATACCTTATGGGTTACCCCATACTTCGATAGAAGTGCCTTGAACTTCCGGTTGATGAAATGCGTCCCTCCATCGCTGATGATGATGCGCGGAGTTCCAAACCGTGGAAAGATAGTCCTGTTTAGGAACTTTACCACCACCTTGGCGTCATTAGTGGGGGAGGCAATGGCTTCAACCCATCTAGAGACGTAGTCAACCGCAAGAAGGATATAGAGGTTTCCTCCGGAGGATGGGAAAGGTCCCATGAAGTCAATCCCCCATACATCGAAGATTTCCACCTCTTGGATGTTATTAAGTGGCATCTCGTTCCTCCTTGATAAATTTCCTGTTCTTTGGCATGCATCACAAGAGACAACAAAAGCTTGTACATCTTTAAATAATGTGGGCCAAAAGAAACCGGAACGCAATACCTTAGCGCACGTTTTATCGGTGCTAGCATGTCCTCCACAAGGGAGTGAATGGCAATGCCGTATAACACTATTAACCTCATCTTCCGGAATGCATCTTCGAAGCATCCCATCCGGTCCGCGCTTGAATAGCAGCGGCTCATCCCAGTAATAATGTCGTACTTCCTTGAAGAATCTCTTCTTTTGAGAGTACGTCAATCCGGGCGGTGTTTCCTGGCAAACAAGATAATTTACAATATCAGCATACCAAGGTCCGTTTTTATCAGAAAGTTGGTGGATGGAATGTTCCATCAACTGAGGATGAATGTCAGAGAAGTGAGTAAGAAGATTATTATTCTCAGTAGTCTCAGTTGACATCATCTCGCCGTCGATCTCGGTCGAGGCGCAGAGGCGTTGACCGAGATGTTCTTCAGTCGCCTCGCTCAGTCCAGGAAGTGTCTCGGTCGAGGTACTGCAACTGGAACCGAAACTGGAGATCTTCGTCTCCTGGATTAGCTTCTCAGTTTTAGCTCCTGGATCTTCTTCCAGTGCCTTCAAGCTCCGTATATCTGCTCACAAGAAGCATCTATACCTTCCTCTATTAAACTAAAACTTAGAACTCTTTCGAGTGGATCGGTAATAAGGATAGAGCTCACCAATTCTCTTGATTCTTCTTCATCGTAGATGTTGAAGATATCATTAGTTAGCTACTCCCCTTTCATGACTGCAAATAGTGCGAACTCCACCTCATCGCCACCAATGTTGAATTTCAACTTGGCGTTCTTGCAATCCACATTGCAACCCGAAGTTGCTAGAAATGGCCTCCCGAGAATAATAGGAACAGGATAATCTGCGGGAATGTCAAGTACGACAAAATCTATAGGTAGATAGAAGTTACCTAACTTGACCGGAACATCCTCCAAGATGCCCACGGGATGGGTGATGGAGCGATCCGCCATATAAAGTCGAATCTTGACCGGCTTGGGCTCTCTAAGTCCGATCTTCGTACATAGCTCCAGCGGAATGATGCTCACGCTGGCACCTAGATCACAAAGGGCTTCACAAGTGACATCCCCAACTTGAATGGGAATGCTAAATGAGCCGGGATCTCTCAACTTAGGTGGCATCTTCTCTTTCATGATCTTAATAAGCTCCGAGGATTTAGATGTCATCCTAACTTCACCAAAGTCTTCCAATTTCCTTTTCCTTGATAGGATCTCCTTTAAGAATTTCCCATAGGCGGGCATTCCTAGAATAGCATCAAGAAAAGGAATGTTAATATGCAGCTTGTTCATCAAGTCAAGGAACTTACCAAAGTGCTTGTCTAGATGTGCTCTGGCTCTGGACTGAGGGAATGGAAGTGGTGGTTTGTATGCAGGACGTGGAACATAAACTTCAGTTTTCCCTTTCGCTTTCTGTTGCTCCGCCTCGGTTGGCATCTCGGTCGAGGTGTTCTTCGACTGGATCTGGACCGAGGTGGTCTGCGTCGAACGAGGTACTGGATCTGCAGTTTTAAGTCCACTTCTCGTCGTTATGGCCATGCACTGGCCCTTAGGGTTGCTTTCCGTCTTTGCTGGAAGCTTCCCTGGATCTCTTGGCGCTTCATTCGCCCTACTTGCAAGTTGTTGTTCGAAGGACTTTTGGGCCCTCAAAAATGAAGTCATAGAATTCTCCATAGCGCTAAGCTTGATCAAGATAGCCTCCAGAACTGCATCTTTCTTTTCCGGCTGAGACGGACTTGATCCTTGCCCTTGGCTCTTTAATGGAGTAGAAGAAGAAGAAGAAGGGGAAGAGAGGAAAGGGTTAGAGGAATTATTAGAGTTGGAGTTAGAATAATTGTTACCAGGATTCTGGTTGTTTTGATTGTTCGTCCTCCAATTGTTGCTATTGGATCCTCTATTGTTGTTGTTGTAGTTGTTGTTATTGTTCCGGGAACCGTTGTTGTTGTTACGGTATCCATTGTTGTTGTTCCTTTGTCCTTGCTCTTCCTTCTTGGTTTGAGCGACCAAGAGTTCCTTCAATTGCTTCACGTCATTCTTCAAAGACGTGAGTTGATTGTTGTTGGATTGAGTCTCTTGAAAGTTGACTCTTTTAACTCCACCTTCAGCTCCTTGGTGGGTGTACTTCTCCATATGCAAGGCTTGCTTCTCAATGAAGTCCCAAGCCTCATCAATCGCCATGTCCATGAAGGTACCGGCGGAGAGTAGTTGGAGATTGAATTGGGTGCTTCCGTCCAGTCCTTTGAAGTAGATCTCCAACAACTCGATCTTTGGAATCCCATGATGTGGGCAATCCAAAAGGATGTCCTTGAACCGCTCCCATGACTTGGACAAGCTCTCCTTGTCCTTCATAATGAAAGCATTGATCTTCCCTCTCATTTCAGCTGTCTTTGAGGGGGGAAAGAATTTGGTCAAGAATTCCGTCGTCATCTCCTCCCATGTGCTAATTTTTCCTGGAGGAAGAGATTGATACCAAGTAAGAGCTCTATCTTTTAAAGAAAAGTAAAAAGGTCTTAGCTTGTAGTTGTTATTTTCAATTCTGGAAGGTCGCAAGGTTTCCATCAAGATCTCGTAGTTTTGAAGATGTTGATGCGGTGATTCCTTCTCCATCCCTCCGAATTGGCATTGGCGAATCATGGATAGAACTTGCGGTCGAAGTTCATAGTCATGGTCCGCTGGATCTCCTAGGTTAACTCCTGGACGCCTCAGTTGTTGATTAGGGTCCATCCTTTGACCTAGGGTTTGTGGGATTCCTGCAAGAAGAACGTTTCGGACTGGCATCCGAGGTGGAAGTACATCGGCCGGGGCGTCTGGTACTGGAACCTGCCTCGGTCGAGGGTCAGCAACTGGATCTTCCCTCGGTCGAAGTAGAATCTGGTCTCGTATGGCTGCCATATCTGCTTCGATTGCTTCGGTCCTGGTGCGAGTTTCTTCCTTCTCTCGCCTTAGTTCTTCCCTGCTGAGGCGTAGCAGCTCTAGCGCCTCTTTCAACTCGGCCTCAAGATCACGGTTGTCTTGTTGGGCCATCTTTGCTTCTCTTAAGCGTCGCTTGTATGTCTTTTCTGGTCGGGATCGTAAGGAACGATTTCCTTCCCAGTGCGGGTTCTTCGCATATACCTAAGAAAGAACCTGCAAAAGTCACTCAAGTAGAGTGGTTAGATGACACGGGGGCAAGTGCCCCAAGAGCAAACCGTACCGGCTCGGTCTAGACCAAGTCCCCGGCAACGGCGCCAAAAACTTGTTCGCTCCAAACGGTGTGTGCAAGCTTTAAATTTATAACCCTAGACTTAAGCTTAAAACAAGGATGCGAACCCGCAGTGTACGGGTCAATCGTAGTAAAAAGCAAGAAATTCCAGGGGTCGATCACAGGGACTCGGTGAAACAAAGTCAATAACGGTAAGCTTCGTGAAAACTAACCACAAGAGCAATTAACACAATCAAAGATGAATAAGAAGTCAATAAAGCAAACATGCAATTCTAGGGATTAAAGCGTCTAGTTGTGGTTCCAACTCAAGATCTAAAGATAAGCGGACAAAGCTGAGATTTTTGCAAGGGGAAGGTGTTACTAAAATGGACTAGATCACCGGGTAAGTCTCACTATTCACTAATCCAAAACCGTAACTCCTATTACCGGGTAAGTCTCAAGGAATTAAGATAAAGAACTATTACCTCAAACTAACACACCATCTAAGGGAATAGAATCAACCTTTACCGGGTAAGTCTCAGGCTAACTCACAAAGATGGGATGGAAGCACACTCAAACCCCAATAAAGGATAAACCTTTATTACCTACACTTATGATCGTTAGTACACAAACTAAGGAATTACCGGGTAAGTCTCATCCTAAGCTTGCTTTGAACCAAGAAAGGTGTAATAAGAATAGAATTTGGCAAACTCTAACACTTAACTCTCAGTTTTAGGATCAGACAAGTCACCTCGGTCAGCCAAATTCCACCCCGGCCGAGATGTTCATCGACTGAGCGAGATGCATAGGGTTAAGGTTAAAGACTCGAACTTTCAGGGTCCTACTGGAATCTGAGATTATTCTATCATTGTTTTTCCCACAACTTTCAGCCAATCACCCTAGAATCACACAAGGAAATTAGCCACTCATCATCATTATGAAAGTATTAATTATATGGGAAGAAGGTGAATATTTGAACAAGAAGAATTTAATGAAAAAGACTTCAATAACTGAATCAAATATCACAACAAAGCGTTCCTTGGATAGCAATCCAACAAGACAAGACAACAAGGAAGGGAATTAAAGACAATCTTACAAAACCCTTCAAAAAGCTATAAAAGCTATGATCTTCAATCTTCCTTCAACCTTCAAAAAGGTTCTTCGAAACTCCCAACTGGAGTACGGCTGCTGCGTGCTATAAACCCTGATCGACGGTATAGCGTGATCTCCAACTGTATGCGGATCTTTCGGTCTAAGCGGGATGTTGGATTTGTGGAAATCCAACCCTTTTTATAGGAAAATAACCCTCCAAAGATAAAATATCTTAGAAAGATCTTTTCCCATAAAAATAGGTAAAATATAAGATCTTCTTCCTTCCAAGAGCCAAGCCCAAAAATATAAGATCACCTTCCAAAGATAAAAGATCTCAGCCAAGAATAAAATATTCTCGCCGCGTCCTAGGTGTTCGCCTCGGTCGAGTCGGCGTCTCTGGATCACCTCGGTCGAGATGAATCTCTGGTCAACCGAGGTGAGTCGTAACTGAATGTGAAATCTCTCAAAACTGGTCCAAAGTGAATCTTTAATCCATGGCTATGCTTCTTGGATGGTTCTTTATGCTCCTCAATGTAGCTCCAATGACTCCATAGCTCCTTTTGTTCCTTTTTGATGCAAAACGTGCCATTTTACCTACAATTACAGCAAAACTAGGTGTAGACCTCGATTCCCGCAAAGGTAGATGAAATGGTAATATAATCACATATTATACATGCTAACATGCAGATTATTGAAGATAAAACGTCCAAACAAAGCTCAAAATATAGACTATAATTCATGCTATCAGTCACCAGTTATGAGCAGATGAAGACGGTGATCAGGGATTGTTACTGCCCTACAACTATGAGGAGAGACCGTCTTCAGGATTTCCTTGAGGCTGGATTCAAGGATTTACCTATTACTGAGATCATCAACAAGTTTCAGGATGAGTTGTCTTTGTTGGGTCCATCTGCACCACCTGAGGATCAGCATGTTTACCTTTTCTCTCGGAGGTTGAGAGATTATACACGCTCTTATCTTGCTGGTTTCCGTTGTGATTCTTTGACAGACTATCAAGATAGAGCTTTTTCTTATGAGAGAGACCGACCGGGTCATAGGAGAGCTTCTCAGACAAGAGGTCTTGAGAAGAGACAGAAGACTTGATCAGCCAGTGCTGGAGTTGGAGCAGCTGGTTTTGGGCGTAGTCCGAAGCCTGGACGTTCTGGTTTCCAGCAGAATTCTGACAAAGGACAGTAGTGTCACAACTGCGGAGTAGCGGGACACATCCGAGCTGATTGCAAGAAGCCAGTAGTGACTTGCTTTTCTTGTGGCAAGCCCGGACACAAAGCTGCCTTTTCCTGTCAGGGCAAGGCGCTATCTCAGAAAGGTTCTTCACCTGCCAGTGTTGCTGGAGAAGGACAGAGATCTCAATACCAGCAGCAATAGAGAGTTTCTGGTTCTACCACTCCTTAAGGTTCCACTCCGGGACAAGGGAGAGATAGAGGACGTGTTGGTGGATCAGCAGACACTAGAGATGCATCAGCCAAAGTGTATGAGTTGAGGAGTGTTGTAGAGCCGACGGTGCCAACTGCCACAGGTACCATTCATATTAATGGTTTTCCTATCAGAGTTCTTTTCGATACTGGTGCTACGCACTCTTTTATATATGATGCATGTGTAGATAGATTGACCTTAGTTATTGTAGAAGGTAGACCCTTCTTTATAGGATTACCCGATAGGGGTAAGATACGAGGTACACGAAAGGTTCGCAATTTCCCTATTAGATTGGGAGGTCGCGATTGGCCAGCTGACTTCTTCGTCATGTACTTAGTACATGAAGAAGTTATTCTTGGTATGGATTGGATGGATCGACATCGAGCTGTTTTGGACATCGGCAAGAGGACAGTGATAGTAACTACAGATGCAGACAATGTTAAGATCTTCCGAGGATGGGATCTCGAGAAGACTAGTACAGTCATCAGCGCAGTGCGAGCTGCGAGACTTATCAGTCACGGTTGCGAGGCTTTTTGGTGTTATGCCATGAAGGATAGTACGAGTCTGGCTTTGGAGGAGATTCCAGTAGTTTGCGAGTTTGTTGACGTCTTTGGCGAGCGATCAGGTTTACCTCCATAGAGGAGTGTGGACTTTGGCATTGAGCTAGAGCCCGGTACGAGACCGATCTCTAAGGCTCCCTATCATATGGCGCCTATCGAGATGCTTGAGTTGAAGAAGCAGCTCGAGGAGTTAGTAGAGAAGGGCTTCATCCGCCCTAGTGTATCTCCTTGGGGCGCACCAGTTCTCTTCGTCAGGAAGAAAGATGGGTCAATGAGGTTATGTGTCGACTACCGAGAGCTTAACAAGGTGACGATCAAGAATAAGTACCCATAGCCCCGTATCGATGATCTTTTGGATCAATGGCATGGAGCTTCAGTGTTTTCGAGGATCAATCTGAGATCTGGATATCACCAGCTGAGGGTGAGAGAGCAGGAAGTAGCCAAGACGGCATTTCGAACCATATATAGACCTTACGAGTTTGTAGTGATCCCATTCGGGCTCACGAATGCACCTGCATTCTTCATGGAGTTGATGAACAACATCTTCATCGACTTCCTAGACCAGTTTGTAGTTGTCTTCATAGATGCCATTGTGGTTTACTCTCGCAATAGAGAGGAGCATGCAAAACATTTGAGGATCGTTCTTCAGGTCTTACAGGATCGAGAGCTTTATGCCAAGCTCTCTAAGTACGAGTTTTGGATGTCCGAGGTAGCATTCCATGGTCACATCGTTTCAGCTGAAGGGATCAAGATAGATCCGGCGAAGATTGAGTTAGTATCTTCTTGGCCACCTCCTAAGAACGTCAAGGAGGTACGCAGCTTCTTAGGATTGGCGGGCTATTACCGGGTTTTTTGTTGTGGGCTTTTCAGCCATTGCCCGACCGCTCACTTCCTTGTTGTGGAAGTCTACGAGGTTCGTATGGTCCGAGCCGTGCCTGCAGAGCTTCGAGGAGCTGAAGAAGAGATTGACCTCTGCTCCTATCCTAGCTCAACCAAAGGGCATTGAGGATTTTGTGGTTTACAGCGATGCATCCAAGCTGGGCTTGAGATGTGTTTTGATGCAGGTGATTGTTTACGCGTCTAGACAATTGAAGACGTACGATGAGAATTACCCTACCCATGACCTTGAGTTGGATGATGTGGTTCATGCTTTAAAGATTTTGAGGTATTATCTGTACGGAGCTACGTGTCAGATATTCACAAACCATAAGAGTTTGAAGTACATATTCACTCAGCGGGAGTTGAATAACCGCCAGCGTAGATGGTTGGAGTTGATCAAGGACTTTGATCTTGAGATCTTATACCACCCAGGGAAGGAAAACGTGGTAGCTGATGCCCTTAGTAGGAAGACTCCCCGAGAGATGACGATCGCTAGGCTAATAGCTCAGCCACAGTTACAACGAGATTTAGCACGACTAGAGATGGATATCCACTTCCAGGATTCCGACAGCCAGTTGTCCAACTAGGAGATAGTACCTGATCTGTTGGCCGAAATCCGACAAAAGCAAGAGAGTTGTCCAGCTTTGACGCAGATCCGAGACCCGATGTCTTGAGGAGAGGCACCACAGTTTGCAGTTGGTGCTGATGTAGTTTTGAGATGCCAGGAGCGTGTTTGTGTGCCTTCAGATCAAAAGTTGAGACAGAGGATCCTTCAAGAGGCTCACTCTTCACCTTACTCAGTGCACCCTGGTGCGAGTAAGATGTATCAGGATATCAGACGCTCTTTCAGGTGGAGAGGTCTGAAGCCAGATGTGACGAGATATGTAGCTCAGTGTGCGACATGTTAGCAAGTCAAGATCGAGCATCTTCGACCAGGAGGCGAGCTACACCCACTTCCCGTTTCTCAGTGGAAGTGGGAAGACATATCTATGGATTTTGTTACCGGTCTGAGACCGAGTTGAGGCTTTGATGCTATTTGGGTCATAGTAGATCGACTAACGAAGACCGCACGTTTCATTCCGATCAAGGAAACGTGGCCGGTGAGTCGCTTGGCAGAGGAGTTCACGAGACAGATTGTGAGACTTCATGGAGTACTTAGGACTATAGTCTCTGACAGAGACGGGCGGTTCACTTCGAGGTTCTGGCAGCAAGTGCATGCCGCCCTAGGTACGAGTCTTCAGTTCACGACTGCTTATTATCCTCAAACCGATGGTCAGTCCGAGCGGACTATCCACACTCTGGAGGACATGTAGAGAGCCTGCGTGTTAGACTGGGGATATGTGTGGCCAAATCACCTTCCCTTAGTGGAGTTTTCTTATAACAACAGTTGGCACGCATCGATCAGGATGGCTCCTTATGAGGCTTTATACGGATAGAGATGCCTTACACCGTTGTGTTGGGACGAGCCTAGTAGTGCTAGCGGAGTAGCACCTGAGCAGATTCAGGATGACATGGCTCGAGTAGCAGTGATCCGAGAGCGACAGAGTCGACATAAGTCTTATGCAGATAAGAGGCGCAAACCTCTAGAGTTCAGAGTTGGAGCTCAGGTTTGGTTGAGAGTATCCCCGACACGAGGCGTTAGACGTTTCGGTGTCAAGGGGAAGCTGAGCCCCAGATACGTTGGACCTTTCGAGATTCTTGTGCGAGTTGAGGAGGCAGCATACAGACTTGCTTTGCCACCGAGACTCGAGGGTGTTCACCCAGTCTTCCATGTGTCTCAGCTACGGGAGTACATACCATACCCGAGACACATTGTCAGCCATGAGGATCTAGTGATCAAGCCAGACCACACGTTCGTAGAGCACCCGGTGGCTGTCTTGGAGCGTAGTACGAGACGCTTGCGTTCGAAGGACATACCGATGATGAAGATTCAGTGGTCGATGCAAGGAGCTGATGAGGCGACTTGGGAGACAAAGGATAGTATCTAGAGGAACTATCCGGAGTTTTATGCTGAGTTGGATGCACCTTTAGCGTAGTCGTTTTGTTTCAGTTTTCCCTTTGTTGCGTTTCGTACGCTTTTTTGACGTTTTGAATTACGTGCCCCTAGTGGTAATATATTAGTTCAGTTCTGTTTTTGTGTGTTGTTGTGATCGTTGGACTTTTGCAAGTTTTGGGACGAAAATTCTTTTTAAGGGATCTGATGTAAGACCCCAGTCTTTTGCCTTGAGAGGAAAAGATGCCTACCTATGCTAGAATCGAATAAGATAGCATGATTTCATATCAACCAATCGGTCTATACAAAATTTTTGCAAGAAGATAGTTTGGAAAATAGTTAAATTTCGTAAGAAGATAGTCAAGTTAACTCATTATAACTTTTTCTCTATACGAAAATACCAAAATTCAGGATGTATGGAAAAATAATAAAATTATCCTTTTTGTTTCAACTAGAATGAATCCATGAGGATATATATTCATATAACGTGGATTCATTCCAAAAAAAAAAACACTTTACGTGGATTTGGCTTTGATAAAATCAAGATAAAATATTACATCGAACTTGGAAAATTTCTAGCCAATATGAATCATTAGTTAAAATTAATCCATGTTCTCTTTTGTATTTTTTTTTTTCTATATTTTAAAGATTCTTTTACTTGTATAGAATTTTTTTTAAATATTTTTTCAATTTATTGTATTAAAATTGTGTTTTTTGGCATAAAACGAGTAATAATAATAGTAAATAAAAAAACGGTGTAAGATATTCCAGTCAAAATAAACAAAAATCATATCAACCAATTGGTCTTGGAAAAGGAAACAAAATACTAAATTCTAAGTCAAAGATTCAAGGATCCTCTTTTAACCAAGTATCTCCTATTAATTATACGTAGAAGACAACTTATAAAAATATATATACATAAAAGACAACCAACAAAATACTGATTTTTTTGGGGTTTAAGGCCATGCAAATCACCTTTTGGACTAAATTGGAGGAATGTCTACTTCAAGCTAAGTTCTATCGGTGATCGAGAAGGTTTACATGAAGATCGGATCAATTTAGAACCAAGAGCTCCTTAGCCAAGTCAAGAATCTCATCATCGCTTTAAAAGTCTCATATTTTGGCCAACATCCCCTTAATTTTCGACTTTCATGTGAAACACAAAGTTGTGGAGAATGTAAATACCTTTGAAAGTAACGCTCGTGTTTTATTTAATCATAACAACGAAAAAAAATCATTTTAGGAAAAAAAAACTAAATTTTGATGGCCCTAATTGATGCATACAATAATTCTCTTTTGTTTAATAAATTCTCTTTTCTTTAGATCAAAGTAGACTACACAATGAGGCCAGACAAATTTTAGTTGCATTACCTTAACAATCCGATGATTGCAGACACGTCTTGGGAAACCGAGTTCGTTGGTTTCTTGAACCTCGTTCTTGGATAAGAGGGACTTTAGCATCAACTTCGTCACTTGTTCATCGACAAAATCAGGAAAATCGGTCGCTTGCTTTAACTTAGAGTTGCTCGTGTTTTGGAAATGTATCAACTTCAATATAAAATCAAATACGACATCTTCCGAATCTACTCGGAGACCATCACTTTCAAGAACAACCTCTACTGCAGCAAGAGGCAATACCATCTCCTCTTCTTCTTTGGACCTTTAAATATTAACACGTTATGATTAAAATCCAATTAACAAAGACATAGAATATGAGAATTGGTTACTCAGTTCACCACAAATTTATGGCTACAAGTAAAATAGGGGTTTGCATTATTATATTTTATGCCTACGTTCGTGTGTAGGTTCACTTTGACGCGCATCACCACAAATTTATTCACCTTTCTATATATACTACTAAAATAGGGTTTTGCATTATTATAATTTTACGACAAGAATCCAAAATATTGTACAATAACACAAGTTTGGGAAATAAACCCCGGAATCTAGCTAGTATATACACAAGAATACAAGTTGAGGTCTTAGGGACGATGTCCCCTATATTACCCATCCTGAAATTGCTCCCGTCCGAGTTCTTTGTCCTCACCGGAAAAGAAAATGCTTGTTGACATGGGTAACAACAAGGTCAAACAGCTTATGAAGTAAAAGTCTTACTTGGTGAAATCTCCATAAGGGGCATCATTATACTTCTTTGCTACATCAATTAGAGACTGAACATTTGATTTATTGTTCACTAACTAATACTTGGTGGGACATTTGTTTCAATAGAAACAAAATATTTTTAATGATAAGAAACCACTAAACATTAATTTAATTGTTCAATCTCAAATAAAATATTGATAAGAAGCGAACAAAAGGAAGAACCAAAGTAAATCACACCTATGAACATTAGGAAAACCCGGAATATCCATTGGATTAAACTTGAAAATGAATTCATTAAACTAAGTTTTGATGGCTTTAAACTTGAATCTGAAGAATCAACCTTCGGATTTGTCCTTAGAAACCAATTGCATCAACCATTACCTTGGCTATGGACAAAATTAAAATTGAAGGGGATAAACTTGCAATTATCAATTTAATTAAACAAATTTGGAAACACTCATGAGAACTTGACCTTATTGTTTCAGATATTTCTAACATTATGGGTAGTTTCTATCAGGTTAGGATCCATCATGCCTATTGGGAAGTCAATTGTGTTACCGATAAGCTCACGGATATAGGACACACCTTCAAGAAAGGATGCAATAGGTTGGAGAGTCTCAAGAATCGATCCAATCTAATCTCTTACCGTACAATATCAAAAAAAGAAGAAGAAAAAAGTTTCACTACTTCTCCATTTTGTTTCTTCACTGGACAGAGGGCCTCGCTCGTGACTTCATCCTCTTCTGGCCAGGATGGTGTCACTGATTTAAACACAACGACGAGAGTGTCGTTCAAGGGATATGCAACATAAGTGTTGTTTCAACTTTTGGGGAAGTGAATTTACAACAAAGTAGTAGTTCTTTATTTGGGACTTCTGAGTGTGACACAATACTATTTTCAAGACGTTGTTATGTACAATGATCCCATAAATCAATATGTACACATATGTGGAGTGCAATGGTCACATTTATTGAGTTCGGGTTTGCAACAAAGTAGTAGGACTTTTAATTATACATACAAGACAATGTGACACAATCCTTTACTAATTTTTTTATATCTAGAGTTCGGGTTTGCACCGAACCTAAATAACTTCTTATTCGTCAATACTTTTGTTCCGTTTCTAGTTTCAAAATTATTTTGGTTTCTTATTATTTAGAAAAAGTAAGAATTTTGTTATAATATATTATATAAGTAATTATTCATGGATATATTTGAATAATTATAAAATAAGAATACTTGTAAAATAACCCATGATATTAAGGATATAAAACTAATATAATATATAAGCGATATAGATTGAAACGACTGAAATTTCATAGTCAAGTTAACTCATTATAACTTTTTCTGTATACGAAAAAACCAAAACTCAGGATGTATGGAAAAATAATAAAATTATCCTTTTTGTTTCAATTAGGATGAATCCATGAGGATATATAATCATATAACGTGAATTCATTCCAAAAAAAACACATTACATGGATTTGACTTTGATAAAATCAAGATAAAATATTACATCAAAGTTGAAAAATTTCTACCCAATATGAGTCATTAGTTAAAATTAATCCATGTTCTTTTTTGTATATTTTTCCTATATTTCATAGATTCTTTTACTTGTACAGATTTTTAAAAAAATTATTTCAATTTACCGTATTAAATTTGAGTTTTTTTTTTGGCATAAAACGGGTAATGATAATAGTAATTAAAAAAACGGTGTCAGAGATTCCAGTCAAAATAAACATAAATCATATTAACCAATCGGTCTTAAGAAAAGGAAACAAAATAGTAAATTCTTAGTAAGAGATTCATGAGGATCCTAACCAAGTACTAGTGTATTACCCGCACTTTGTGTGGGTTGAGTTTTAATAAATATTTAATACTTAGAAATTTAAATGTATATTTTTACAAAATAAAAATTCGGAGAATGAAATTATAATCATTATTATGATTTTTAATTATCTTTTAAGTATTTATCTTTTCTAATTAATTACATTTTTAAATTGATTTGTTAAGATATGCTTGTTGATAAAAAAAATCCGTAAAATTTATAACATATTTTTTAAAAAATTTTGAAAATAATTTCGAATTGATATACATTTAGAAATCACTTTTTAAAATTATTTTTTAGGCTTCGAGAAACCTGGTGTTTACACATGACAATAGAGGCTTCTGCTTTAGTAGATACAAGATGATATTAACATTTAGAAATCACTTTTTAAAATTATTTTTTAGGCTTTGAGAAACCTGGTGTTGACACATGCCAATAGAGGTTTCTATTTTAATAGATATAAGATATCCTATTAGTTATACGTAAAAGACAACTAATATAAAAAAAATATATATAATTTATTTAGTCAATTATCTATGTAATTTTTATAAAAAAAGAATGCTAAGCATCTTTTTCTCTCAAGCTCAAGGCTCAAGATGTATGATAATATTTCAATATTTTATCATATTAATTGATAATTACCGAACATATAGTCATATAGATATAGATAAAAAATAGTAGATAAAATGATATATTTTGATATTAAAGATAATAAAGTAGTAGACAGAAGTAGAATAATGACACGAGTAAAGAGTAGTAAGACGGTTTGTTAGTAGATAATTTGATAAAAAGATATATTTTGACATAAAAGATAATAATTTAGTTTATTTTTAATAGTTTATTCAATTAGATTTGTTTTGGACAAACCTATATAAACGAAGGATATTTGACGAAAGAATTACAGTTTGTTTCGTCTTCCTCCTTACACCGCCCTTCTGAAGTCTGAACTTCCTTTTCCACTCTTTAACCTTTATTCCTGCAACTCTGCAAAATGTATAGCCATACAGTAGATACTACTCGCACGATCGTTGGAATCATCGGTAATACTCTTTGATTCTTCCTTCTCTTGCTCTATCCGGCTGTGTTTGTGTTTGCGATTTCAGTTTCGAGTTGAATTTGTGTTACTAGTTCTTACGATCGTTTACGTTAAACTAGTTTGGATCGAACGAATGTGATCTGCTTATATTATGCATACGGATTACGGACGACTGTGATTGATGAACTAGTTTTGCTCGATTTAGGTCACTTCAACCTGTTGTGTCGATTTTGAAAAATTTTTCGATCTTATGCTGATAATTCGATCGTCTTCCTCTTGTTGCAGGCAATGTCCTCTCCTTCGCTCTGTTCGCATCTCCAATGTAGGTTTTCCTTGCTTAATCGATCTCTTCTGATTTTGAAATTTTGAGTTTAACAGTTAGGGGAACCTTGTTTTCAGTGTTTGAAATTCGATCGTCTTCCTCTTGTTGTTTGTTGTGTTAAACAGGCCAACCTTTTGGAGAGTGTTCAAGAACAAATCGGTTGAAGAATTTGACTATCTTCCATACGTAGCTTCAATAATGAACTGCATAATGTGGGTGTTCTACGGAACCCCTCTGATCCATCCACACAGCACTTTGGTCATCACCATTAACGGTGTTGGCCTTGCACTGCAGCTTATTTACACTACAATCTACTTTATATACACCAACAAGAAGAAGAGAGTAAGATAATATATATATACATAATTACTTATTTTGTTCTGTTCTTGAGGGATGATAAGTGACGCCTTTCTTCGTTTTTAACAGATACATATCTCCGCCCTCCTTGTGGTAGAGATCGTTTTTGTTCTGGCTTTAGGGTTTTGTGCCTTGAAGTTCTTCCACAGTCATACCGCCAGATCTAATTTGGTTGGAGGTTTCTGTACATTCTTTGGTATCATCATGTACGGCTCTCCTCTTGGTGTCATGGTATGATCTATTAATCTCTCTTCAAAACTGAAACTGGTAATTAACTTGATATTCAATTTGACTTGAACTGATTTTGTCAATGCTCTTATTCATTTGAAATACAGAGAAACGTGATTAAGACAAAGAGCGTAGAGTTCATGCCTTTGTACCTCTCGCTTGCTTGCTTTGCAAATGGAGTTTGCTGGTTCATCTATGCCCTCCTTGAGTTCGATCTTTATATTCTGGTACTACTTTCGATTACTATCAATGTAACTACTAACTACTGTGTTGATAATGTACTGATTTTTTGTGCTAATTTGTTGATATGCAGATTGGTAATGGAGTTGGAGGCTTCCTGGGATTCCTACAGCTTGTGTTGTACTGGAGGTACTATAAGTCAACACCAAAGAAGAGGGAGAATGACCAGATCGAGAAGCCATCCCAAGTTGAACTTGCCACTTCAGTTTAGAGCTTTCACAACAACGGCTTACTTAGGATGATCCTAAAGTTTTTTTTTTTGTTTGTAGAGTTCTTTGATTGCCTATGCAGTTTACATTTTCTTCGTTGATCTTTTGTTTTTAGTAATTAACTTTCTTTGTGCGGATATAGTTTTAATAAATACATAATACTTAGAAATTTATATGTATATTTTTTGTAAAATAAAAATCCGAAAAATGAAATTACAATTATTATTATGATTTTTAATTCTCTTTTAAGTATTTATCACTTCTAATTAATTATATTTTTAAAATTGATTTGTTAAGATATGCTTGTGGTAAAATAAAATCCGTAAAAGTTTAAAAACTATTTTATAAAATATTTATTTAAATATTTTTTAAAAAATTTAGAAATCAATTTCCAATTTATATTAACATTTAGAAATCACTTTTTTAAAATAATTTTTTAGGCTTCGAGAAACATGAAGTTGACACGTGACACTGGAGACTTCTGCTTTAATAGATACTAGTTCATATCCCGCACCTTGTGCGGGTAATTGTTAAAAAAATTTGTTTTTTCCCCTCATATGTTATATAGACGATTAGTATATTTTTTAGTTAGAGGGAGAGTCGGTGGTCTTTGGCGTATCTGGACACACTTCTATTAATAAGAAAATGGACTTAGTAATAAATCAAGAGATAAACCGACCCTTATAGTGAACAAATAAATAAAAATTATTATACCCTCGGGAGGGTCAAGCAATATATTTATTTAGTCTAACATGAATATAAAAAGCATATTTAATACTTGATTATCGTGAGCCCTCCGTCATAACGATTGAGTAGATTTGGAAAAAAAATATATATATAGATCATATGAGAACAGGCTTTATCGTGTAATATCGTTTAATGCATTGTTCGTAGTTATTATTAGTTTTGCTACGGAGGTGTCATATCGTTTAATACATTATTCGTAGTTATTGTTGGTTGAATGGATTATTCGTAGTATTTATTAGTTTCATAATATTAGTTTAGTTAGTGTAAAAAAGTATAAAGATAAATATTTTTTTTATTAAAAAAACAACAGATTTTGCAAAATAGATTTTGCCAAAAAACGAATACAAATATATTTTGCAAAAATACTTCTAACGAAACCAAATGTATTTTTATAAAAATAAAAATAGAAAAAAGATTTATTTATAAAAAATAGTAAACAAAACGTAAAACAGTTTTGTAAAAAAAATTCAAACATATTTTTCAAAAAAGAGAAACAAATCAATATATTTTTATAAAAAAGTAAAATATATTTGAAAACAAAAAAAATCATTTTTTATTTGGAATCCAAATGAACAGATTTTTTTTTAAAAATTTAAAACGAATTCAAAATCAGTAAATAGAATATGTAAAACAGTAAACAGATTTATTTATGAAAAAATATTAAAACAATAGAATATATTTAAAAAAACATTAAACTGAATATAAAAAGAATAAAACAGTAAAACGAATATGAACAGATTTTGAAAAAATACGAATCCAAACAAATTAGTTGATCGGAATCCACATGTGTTTTTATAAAAAAAAAAAACAGTAAAATAGATTTATTTATAAAAAAACAGTAAACATAATTTGTAAAACTGTTTTGTAGAAAAAGAATCTAAACTGATTTTGAAAAAAGAAAAAATATATTATTAAATTTTTGTTTAAAACAATTCTAGAAGATTTATTGTTTTGTATTAGTTAGTTTGTTAATAATTTAAGCTAATAAAATTAGAAGTCGCAATTTTATCCATTTAAGTAAAATTTTTAACAAATTAATTATATCAAGTTAAAAATAGAACAATACATTATATATTCTAATAAAAAAATATATTATTGAATTTTTAAATTTAATAATTGAGTCCCGTATATCTCAAGAATCAAATTCACAATTAATTTTTATAAAGCTTTAATAAAACAATAAAGGCTACGTGCAAGAAAATTAATAAAATCATAATTTTAAAAGCAAACTTGGAATGTAATATGCACTTTTTTTTTTTATTAAAAACAAATTATTACTTTATAGAAGAAAATCAATAGGCTCTCCTTTAATAGATATAAGATATATAGAAGACTAACTTATGAGAAAAAAAATTTATCTGAAAAGATTGTGTGAGAAGTTTTACGTAAAAAAAGATATGACCGAATAATTTAGTAACCAATTTGGTGACTTCTAGGAGAATTAATATGAGATCTTGTTAGTTTATTATTAAGTTAAAAATAAAATGCTTAGATATTGTTGAATAGATTTGGTTAAATTTTTTTTTTTAGATTTTGCTTTAGTAAAAAATATTTTTTGTTTAATTCATGATTTAGTATTTTGTACGAAAGTGTTGAGTATCCAAATGTTCCATACCTATTCGAAATACCAAAGTTACTAATCAGGTAAGATGATCCTAGAGATAAAAATGAATATAAGTCCATATCATCTTTGCGAATAGTTAGAAGGATTTAGCCAGCAATATGTATATATAATATATTAGTATACTCAATTTCATTTTCTGACTAATTTATATTATTAAAAAAAACGAATAGGAAAATAAAATAAAAGTCAGGAATTGAAAGATTAAGCTGCTGCAATGGAGATCTTATATTATTAAAAAAAACGAATAGGAAAATAAAATAAAAGTCAGGAATTGAAAGATTAAGCTGCTGAAATGGAGATCTTCAAAGGATTGTTAACGTTAAGGCTAACAAATAAATTATAATAAGAAAGTCATTCAAAAAAATAAATTATATTGAGAAAAGGGATATGATAAATTAAATATAATCATAAAAGCAACATAAAACAAAAGTAAAGCTGCTGCAATGGAACGCCGTCATGGACGCCTGCGTTCGGAACTCCGGCATCGACTCCAGCTTTCGGAACTCCGGCATCGACTCCAGCTTTCGGCACACCGTCGTCTACTCCGGCCTTCGAAGCGACGCCGTCCTCTGCGTCTCTCTTCGGGGCACCTACTTCCTCTAATTCGTTGTTCGGAACGCCGTCGAATATTCCTGCATTCGGAACGCCGGCGGCCGCTTATACTCCCGCTTTTGGAACTCCTTCGACTCCAGGATTCGGTACCGGATCTTCTCTCTTCTCCACCCCATTCTCTCAGCCGCAGCAGCAATCGTCGCTATTTTCAGCAGCCAAATACCAGCGGGTTTGGATTCCAGACTCCGGCTCCGTCGTTCTCAACTCCACAGCCGCAAATCACTTCGTTTTCCAATGCTCAGTTGACCACTCAGATGGCCCCAGTGGCTCCTTTGCCTTTCTCTCTCGCAGAACGCGATTTTCTGGTGCCTCTGGCTTGCGTCCCTTGGTATTTACTAATCAACCGGATTTCATAATAGGCATTACCGTAATGGAGTAATTGAAATTTTGTAACATACCGGATGAGAGGCAGATAAGCGGGAGGCGGCATGCGAGTTCGTTATTGAAACCTGAAAACAAAACACGTAAAAAAATCAGTATTATGAAATGTTTGACTAAATTGTTTGGGTATTTATAGGAAATATGAATGAGTTAAACTTACGGAATACACAACTGATGAGATACGCTTGTGATAAATATCTTCTAATTTTAAATATTTGTTTCAAAGATTTGCTAAAATATTTTCTAATTTTAAATATTTGTTTCAAAGATTTGTTTAACGATTTGCCGTTAGTGTTTACCAGTTAGTTTTATAAAATTTATTTATATACTTTAATAAAAAAGATTTATTGACTTAATTTATTATTTATTTATTATTTATAAAACTTTTTTATTTCTTATTATTTATTTAGAAGATTAATTGAAAAATGATTTCTTATTAGATTTTGTTTTAGTAAAAAAAAGTTTTATGGCTTAATTCTTGATTTAATAAAAAATTTAATCTGAGAAAAAACCTGGAGTCGCCACGTCAGCATTAGTGTAGTCTAGTTTAGTAATATATATAGATAGTGTGTATATTTATTATTAAGTCAGATATTAATTATTTCAGTGTTTGATTTGACTATTACATTTGTTAGAAATAATAATTTAATTAAATTTTAAAATAATTAAGATTAAGAAACAATTTTATAATAGAAGTATTTTTTTTAACATATTAATAATTAAAAAATCTAGAGAAGTAAATTTAAAGCAAATTGTTTATTTATTTTCAAATAGTTCTTTTAATCATACATGCAAGTAAGCATGTCCACGGGTACGGGTAAGGCTCGAGGTGATCCTTACCCTTGACCCAACGGGCCGACCCACCACTGGTCAATTTTGAAAAAAAAAAAATTGGACCCAACGGCTTAAATAGCCGTTGGCGGGTCGACCCGCCGGGTCATCCCTTTTCTTCTTCTTTTTTTTAAAAAAATCGGGGTTTAAAGCAAAAGGGCCAACCCGCCGACCTGACGGGTATGACCGGTGACCCGACGGGTTGGCCTTTTACACTAGTCCGGGTCCGGGTCACCCTTCCCGGACCCTCGACCCGGCGGGTCCGACCCGTGGACATGCTTACATGCAAGACAATGTGACACAATGGTTGAAAGCCTTTACTAGTTCTTTTATATCTTGAGTTCGGGTTTGTACCGAATCTAAATGACTTCCTATAATCATCAATATTTTTGTTCCGTTCCTAGTTTCAGAATTATTTTTATTTTTTCCTAAGAATTTTGTTATAATATAATATATAAGTAATTATTCATGGATGTAATTAAATAATTATAAAATAAGAATACTTGTAAAATAACCAATGATATTAAGGATATAAAACTAATATAATATATAAGCATATCCTTACTATACTAAAATGGAGAGTTACTCCAATGAATAGTATCTTTCCTATTATACCCTTATAGTTGGTTACTTGATTATTACACCCTCAACTTTTATGAAAATTACCCTCATAGATTCTAGCTTTGTTTTACTTTTTTTACATGTGTTTTATCGAGACCTAGTATTTGCGCCTGTTTCAACACGTCGCCATATGCGTGTCGCCCTCCCAGCATCTTCACCGTCTCCCTTCCCTTCTTCTTTTGGTGTGTATGCATATCTGGTGTGGGATAGATGATACTCCATTTCCGGCTACTTTTTTTTGTTTGCTTCTTCCCAGTCGTCTCCCTTCTCAGCAATTTTCAAGTTATTCATTTTGTGAGTTTAAGGGTTTATTCGCTTCAAAATCGAGTTGTTACAATTGATTTTCATCTATTGGGTTGTGCTTCTTTTGTAGATCCGCTCAGTTGAACGTCTTCATTCGCTCTCATAGTGACCCAAACGAAGACGTGCTTCAATGGTTATTGGAATAGCCAAGGTAAGCTATCGGTGGTTGACGGAGCTTCCAGGTGAGTGAATTAGGGTTTTGAATTTATTTAATTTCTGTAAAAGGGAGTGAGGGCAACTTGTGTGATTGTGCTCGAAGCACCGAGGCCTGAATTAAGTTTTGCAAAATTGGGAGTTTTCTTCTACTGTCAATATGCTTCGAATCTTTTGCTTTCATACTTCCGCCTCTCCATCAACCCAAACAAGGGTTCGTCGTTATCCTTCCACGCTTGACGATACTCATCGTCCCTCGGTCTCCTAATCTTCCGCCTTTTTGCTTTTCACCGTCCTCAAGGTTTCATTCTTGTAACACCCTAAATTCGCGGGACCTGGAGTGTCACTTTGGGTTAGGATCTCACAATGGATCCTGACCATAGCCTGACAACAAGTTAACTGGATCTTACAACAAGGCACAGGTAGATTAAAATCAAATACATAAAAGCTGAGTATGATACATCAAAAGAGTTTACAAACTCATAGCCGAGTACAAAACAACAACATAAACCACAACCACAAAAGATCCCACATCCCACGCATCCTAATGTACAGAAGTCCCCGGCTTGTCACACCATCTGGCTCACTCTGCAGTATTCCTAACCTACAGAACACTACAACACGGTATGAAACCGTTAGCTACAGCAATGAAAAGCATGAAGGTAATAGCACAACCACACATCAACATCTCAAACATGCAATGCCACACACATTCATTTATTATCTTTCATTACGTTATTCCATTACTAATTCAACTTCTTTTGTAACACGAGGAGCCTCAAGAACCCCGTCCCATCCAACGTAACACAAGAGTTTTGCAGGGGGTGACCTTCACTCGTCCCCTCCTGTGAGATCATCTTCAGGGCACCTCCTCCTAACCAGCAGGCGGAGACCGGCGGTTACCGCCTGTTATAATACACTTGGGCCAAATAAATGTAATGAATGGTCATCCTAGTCCGGTTTAGGTTATAAATGCGCAATCATATGAACACACACAACCATCACAATCATACAATCCACAACTGCACGCTAAGTAAGTCCTATGGACTTACCTGATATACTCGTAACCTGTACCATGTCACAGCTTCCCCTTGGGGAAGTAATCCACGCCTGCAATAGCAAGGCACACACAATCACATACTACAAAGGTTAGGAGACTCGTCTCACTAACCACAACCAACCTATATCTCAAATCTAAACCTCTGATCCTCAACACATTCATAAATGTCTAAGGCATATCCTCAACATAACATCTCATCATACTCGTGCAGATACTAAACCTTAAAGCCATAACCGATATTCATAACATCATCATGATCCTCAAATCATTCTGACACCTAGCATGCATCTAATCAGTATTCCTCAATCTCAAATTTAATCCTAATTTAATTAATTAACCTTTAATTAATTAATTAAATTCCGTCATAATAACAATTTGCCCGCAGGTCATTTCTAAACCCACCTGTCATTAGATTTCATCAAACAAACAACCCATAACACCAGAATAATATAATGATCATAATGGAATTTCTAATTATCCATTTTGAAAAGCCTAAGGTCAATTTAGGCCTAAACGCAGTACGGAAAACGAATAAATTCATAACTATTCGTTACTAACCCGATTGACGATCTGAAATTCGGAATCACAACGACGCAGGCTACGCATGTACAACATCAAATTCACCGGAATCTGAGCGACGGAACTGTCCTGGTGACATATATGCTCGACCAGGTCTTCATCTGCTCGGAAATGCAGAAACTTGGTACCGATATGAAGAGAATGAAGAGAGGAATCCAAAAACTCAAACGGAATTGAAATCGGATTAGAAACGAAGAGTAGATCTGAGTTTGAAGTTTGAGAGAAATCAGAGCTTTTACGAGGAAAAGTGAAAGGAAATGAATTAGTAAACGATTTTCCGCTATTTATAGTGAAGTCGATAATTATCCTTTAGTGAAGTCGATAATTATCCTTTAACCGATTCAATGGCGGGTTGAACCCCCTTCTCCAAACTTCTCAAAATTAGAATAATAAATCTTGAATATTGTAGGGATAATTATTCCACAAGTGTCTCGGAAAACGTGTATTCATAAGCTGTCTTTCTTAGCCGTTAAGAAACGAAATAGCGACTCTTTTGTCCGTTTTGCCTTTCCATGTTATTTCATATCTAGGACATGTCCGATGTCCTGATCATTTCTCTCAACTGCATTTTTATTAATTGGAGCTCCCAAATGCTCCAAATAATACCGGAGGGTAAAAATAATTACCCGGGGGAAAAAGTGAAAATTTCACCATAAGCCCAAAGTTACGCCAGGAACATAACGGTGGGACTTATACTCAACACTTACGCAATCTTCGCTAGTTATATGTCAATTAATATCACTAATTAAGTTAATCAACATTAATTAGAATTCAAAAATCCTAGCTATTACATCACACACCCCTTAAGAAAAAGTTTCGTCCCGAAACTTGAACAATTTCCAAATCCTCTCGGACCCATACGCCGAGGTATAAACACTCTCTCTAACGGAGGTATCACATCTCCGTTCAAACGTATCAACCTATAACACTCTATAACCTCAACACACAGCATGGAGGAATCACCAACTCCAGCAACAAGATCATAACGCTATCCAAAGGCATAGAGGAAAAATCATCTCTAGCCAACTACTAACCAAGCCACAAGGCATGGAGGAGGCCGTCTCCAGCCAATCGTACTCGTAACACAACTATGTGGAGGAAAACCGTCTCCACTCACACTATGTCCATCAAAGATAGCATGGAGGAAAGAACCATCTCCTGCTAATCCTAACACATACACCGTAGTATGGAGGAAAGAACCATCTCCAGCTATACCTATCTCGTACTAGCAAACAAGATCTAACATATCATATGCCCATCACATCTAGCATGAAAACACAACATATCACATAAGCACATAGCATAACATACACTCACTAAGATAGCACTAAAATCTAATCGTGGATCCTACAGGTGCATCTGTCCCGGCGTAAAAATCTGGATAGTTCCCCTGGATACTATCCTCAGTCTCCCGCGTAGCCTCATCATAGGAATATCCTTCGAATGCAGGCGTCTCACACCTCTCTTTCTATAAATGAAAAAGGTTGTTTTGCAAAAGTTTGGTCCGGCTCAACCACTAGATCATCATAACTCACAATGTGCCTCAGGTCTGGTATGTACTCCCTCAGCTAAGACACATGAAACATAGGGTGAACACCCTCTAACTTCGGTGGCAAAGCCAATCTGTGCACTGCTCTCCCAACTCTATCCAGTATCTCGAAAGTCTGACATATCGGAGACTCAGCTTCCCCTTTATACCATAACGTCTGACGCCTCGCGTCAGAGTTACTCTCAACCAGACATGAGCTCCTACCCTGACCTCTAGAGGTCGACGTCTCCTATCTGCATACAACTTCTGGCGACTCTATGCAGTCAACATCCTCTCTCTGATCAGCATTACCCGAGCCATTTTATCCTGAATCTGTTCTGGCGCTATCCCACTAGTACTACTAGGCTCCTCCTAGCATAAAGGTGTATGACACCTATGTCTACACCACGCCTCATAGGGGTCATCCCTATAGATGCATACCAACGGTGGTGGTATAAGAACTCAACGAGTGGGAGATAAATAGATCGTCCCTGTTCCCAATCCATCCCACAAGCTCACAACATGGGATCTACGGTCTGGAGGGTTCTCTCAGACTGACCGTCTGTCTGAGGTAAAACTCAATCATGATATGTGGACGCGTTCCCCAAGTAGTCTGAATCTGCTATCAAAACCTCAAAGTAAACCGTCTACTATAATCATAGTCGATCGTCCTCGGTACACTTATGGAGTCCCATCATCTGTCTAGTGTACTCCTTTGTTACTTCATTCACTAGCCATGTCTCTTTGTAGAGATGGAACGTGTCGCCTTCGTAAATCTGTTAATAATAATCTGGATAACACTAAAACTCTTACTGGGTCTCAATCCCATCACAAGTCCACAAAAAAGTCCTCTCACTTTCACTACAGCACTGGTAGTGGATGAGCTCATCTCCAGGTCAGTAACACTTTAACCCGATTTACTACTTCGTGGTACCTCTTATTCGTACATGGATGTACTGAAGAAGGTGTACTATGAGTGTACTGTAATCTTCTTCACTCGACTCCGCATAAGTGGTTATACTGACGCAGTTGCGGCGCCTCATACTCCTTCTGTTCCATTAAAGAACTGTGGTGCCTCGCGATGAGGCATCCTTCCATCAAGTTCCCTCAGGGTCAGGCAAGTCCTCTGTTTTTGTTGGACCTCATCCAACAAACGAGGTAAAATCCCTAAACATGAAACTAATGTCCTTATCAACAATTGTAGGTCCAACTCTAACCAAGCTAGATAATTTTGAACCGAGACTGTACAACAATTCCAACAATCGCCTTCTCTCGAGGCGTCTTCTAGTTCAAGGTATCAGTGACCATATTCTCCTTGCCAGAATGGTACAAATCTCAAGGTCAGCGTTCTTGATCAACTCAAACCATCGACGCTGACAATTATTCAACCTTTATTGCATAAAAATATGCTTCAACCTCCTATGATCTGTGAAACTCTGACACGAAATGTCACACAGGTATTGTCTTCAAATCTTGGAACTTGAACTACCACCACTAACTCGAAATCATGAGTCGGGCAGTTCTCCTCGTACGTTCTCAGCACCGTAGTCACGTGATTTCCAGAATCTTCTGATTATCACCGAATAGAAGAAGAGGTCAAATGTTTCCTCTACTCTTCAGAGCTTCGACATACTACTTCAACCACACAATTATGGTGGTCTTCCTCAGAATACTCGTAAATGGATGCACAATCACATAGAATCCTTCCTTAAAGCGTTGGTAGCAATCGGCTGGGCCGAGAACTACGCATTCCCTTAACGTTCATCAGTATCATCCATAAGACTTCATACTTACTCCTCGTCACATCAATCATGATCCTACTGGCGGAACAACATGACCTTGAAGGTTACTTTTGGCATCTCAATTCACATTTAGGGAGCATAGCACACTGGCTTCTATCCCTTGGATTCTGCAAGACTGTTCTCAAATAACCGGTACGTTCCTCTCCGTTGTGAGAGTACACCAAACGTCATCAATAAGGTCTACCACCAACTGATCAAGGAAGTAGATGAAGACACTGTTCATCAACTCCTATAACGACTACTAGGACGTTCCTCAACTCAGATGACAACACTACAACTCGTAGTGTCCATTACGGGTATGGAATGCTGTCCTATGCCCACGCTGCTCTCTCATCCTTAGCTGATGATATCCTAAGCATACGGAAATCTTAAAAACACAATTGCTTCTCTTAGTTAATCCAACATGTCGTCCATACGTAGCAATGAACGTGCTAGGGCGAACAGAGCCCGTCTCAAACCATTCTTCAAATTGCTTCTTCAATTTCTAACAACTCAACAAGCCATATACCTCATAGGCCTTCTCCCAACCAGTCTCGTACCATATTTCAACACAATATCAAATTCCTCACTCCATTGAGACAATAGATTAGACGGTTCAGTAACACGTCTATAAGATCATAAACCACTGGAACACTCTTCAGCGTGGAACTATCTCTTTCCTTCATGGCACAACATTAAAAAAACATCACCCTCTGGTGTTATCAACCTCGCTGCTCTTACGGCACTAAAGACAATTCACCTCCTCAAAGGTCATAACCTCGAAAAACCTATACTTATTCGATCTCAGTAGAGACTATAATAGTCCTCCTACTGCTATCTAAACCAACATGATATCTATTCGCCCACCACACACATAAAGACCTTCTCATGCATCTAAGGCATGACAAAGAAGTCTCCAAGCCATACACAAGTCCCTGAATAAAGGGAACAACCACATATCTCGCGGGTACCTAAGACCCGTAACTCGTAATCCTATAAAGGAAGATCTATCTTCTACTGTATCCACAGTTAACTATTAACACATGCATCGAAAGACAAGAGGTGCGTAGCACTCACAACAAACAAAACTCCACTAGGTAAACCATTAACAAGAATGGTACTTGTAACAGCTAACGCCCGAAGCTCTACCGCATATCATTACTTAATCTCAGACCTATGCTCCTCAGGTATCACTGAGGTCATCTCCATAGCCTCCACTTCCACTCTTTCTACATCGGAAAGAGGAAGGTCTTGATGAGAAGAAACACTACCTTGTTGACAAAAAGGGGCCAGATGGCCTAGTTCACCACAGGTGAAGCAAGCTATCGTTGCCATGGGGCACTCAGAGCGCACATGATCTGGATAACCACACTTGAGACATATACGTCTCATCCCTGCCACTAGTACCGGTGGCTCCTTTGCACTGCCCAGCTCAAAGGCTCTACCTTGAGCTCTTCTAGTATCCGTGGTACTCCTACCACGACCCTTACCTCTACTCAGCCTGGGAACGGATTCCTGAGTAGGCGAATGATCTGGGATTCTCTGTTGCCCCCGCGTCTGCTGCTGAGGTGTCTTTTGACCACCTCCCGTCACACTAGTAGAAATAAAACCCTGTCGTGATGCCACTCCAGTTTGCTTACAAAAAACAGCTCTATGACCTTGTCTACCACAGGTAAAGCAAGTCACTGGCGATCTCGGACACTATGGTCGTACATGTCCAGGCTTCCCACAATTGTAACAAGTCCTCGTTTCACCAGAAGTCTGTGCGAACGAGAAGTACTCAAACGTCCACAAGTCAGGCTCGGTTTGCAACTTGGATATCCAACCTCATCTTTCACTAATTCAACCCGTTGTTTCTTCTCTAATCTAGAAGCTTCAGTCGATCTCACAAATGTTGGTAAATCCGGTGTAGATCTACCCGCTATCACCACCTCATATACTTGGTGCATATACTCTTGAAACTCGAATCTACTCATGGAGACACGATCAGTCTCTTCAAACTCGTTCTCTGCCATAGGCAACACAGCAGCGGATAATGGTCCCTAACTTAGTGCTACTGAAGGAAGAGGGGGTGTACTCCTATCTCGTCCCACTACAGATACTGCTCTAGTCTGAGCCATCTGTAGAATATACGCCCCTAAACTTATAAGGCTATATATATGCCATATGTATCGATATATATATATATAATACTCATTATTACATGCATACACATCAGCACATAAAAAATATCTATATATATATCTACACCGTCGAGATCCTCAGATAGGTGACGACTTTTGTACATACTATCCCAAAACATCTGTACTCGCTTAAAACCAAAACCTTTTGAAAAGTCAGACCCCATGTGAATTCTGTTTATTTATCCACTCTACCTTTATTGCAGATAGCAAGTGCCATTGTTGTCAACCTAAGGTTTTATACCAACTCTGTAACACCCCAAATCCGCGGGACTTGGAGTGTCACATTGGGCTAGGATCTCACAATGGATCCTGACCCTAGCCTAACAACAAGTTCACTGGATCTTACAACAAGACACAAGTAGATTAAAATCAAATACATAAAAGCTGAGTATGATACATCAAAAGAGTTTACAAACTCATAGCCGAGTACAAAACAACAACATAAACCACAACCACAACCACAAAAGATCCCACATCCCACGCATCCTAATGTACAGAAGTCCTCGGCTTGTCACACCATCTGACTCACTCTGCAGTATTCCTAACCTGCAGAACACTACAACACGGTATGAAACCTTTAGCTACAGCAATGAAAAACATGAAGGTAATAGCACAACCACACATCAACATCTCAAACATGCAATGCCACACACGTTCATTTATTATCTTTCATTACGTTATTCCATTTCTAATTCAACTTCTTTTGTAACACGAGGAGCCTCAAGAACCCCGTCCCATCCAACGTAACACAAGAGTTTTGCATGGGGGTGACCTTCACTCGTCCCCTCCTGTGAGATCATCTTCAGGGCACCTCCTCCTAACCAGCAGGCGGAGACCGGCGGTTACCTCCCGTTATAATACACTTGTGCCAAATAAATGTAATGAATGGTCATCCTAGTCCGGTTTAGGTTATAAATGCACAATCATATGAACACACACAACCATCACAATCATACAATCCACAACTGCATGCTAAGTAAGTCATATGGACTTACCTGATATACTCGTAACCTGTACCACGTCATAGCTTCCCCTTGGGGAAGTAATCAACGCCTGCAATAGCAAGGCACACACAATCACTTACTGCAAAGGTTAAGAGACTCATCTCACTAACCACAACCAACCTATATCTCAAATCTAAACCTCAGATCCTCAACACATTCATAAATGCCTAAGGCATATCCTCAACATAACATCTCATCATACTCGTACACATACTAAACCTTAAAGCCATAACCGATATCCATAACATCATCATGATCCTCAAATCATTCTGACACCTAGCATGCATCTAATCAGTATTCCTCAATCTCAAATTTAAACCTAATTTAATTAATTAACCTTTAATTAATTAATTAAATTCCGCTAGAATAATATTTTGCCTGCAGACCATTTCTAAACCCACCTGTCATCAGATTTCATCAAACAAACAACCCATAATACCAGAATAATATAATAATCATAATGGAATTTCTAATTATCCATTTTGAAAAGCCTAAGGTCAATTTAGGCCAAAACGCAGTACGGAAAATGAATAAATTCATAATTATTCGTTACGAAACCGATTGACGATCTGAAAGAAGATTCGGAATCACAACGACGCAGGCTACGCATGTACAACATCAAATTCACCGGAATCTGAGCGACGGAACTGTCCTGATGACATATATGCTTGACTAGGTCTTCATCTACTCGGAAATGCAGAAACTCGGTACCGATATGAAGAGAATGAAGAGAGGAATCCAAAAACTCAAACGGAATTGAAATCGGATTAGAAACGGAGAGTAGATCTGAGTTTGAAGTTTGAGAGAAATCAGAGCTTTTACGAGGAAACGTGAAAGATAATGAATTAATAAACGATTTTCCGCTATTTATAGTGAAGTCGATAATTATCCTTTAGCGAAGTCGATAATTATCCTTTAACCGATCCAATGGCGGGTTAACCCCCTTCTCCAAACTTCTCAAAATTGGAACAATAAATCTTGAATATTGTAGGGATAATTATTCCACAATTGTCTCGGAAAACGTTTATTCCTAAGCCGTCTTTCTTAGCCATTAAGAAACGAAATAGCGACTCTTTTGTCCGTTTTGTCTTTCCATGTTATTTCATATCTAGGACATGTCCGATGTCCTGATCATTTCTCTCAACTGTATTTTTATTAATTGGAGCTCCCAAATGCTCCAAATAATACCGGAGGGTAAAAATAATTACCCGGGGGGAAAAATGAAAATTTCACCATAAGTCCAAAGTTACGCCAGGAACATAACGGTGGGACTTATACTCAACACTTACGCAATCTTCGCGAGTTATATGTCAATTACTATCACTGATTAAGTTAATCAATATTAATTATTATTCAGAAATCCTAGCTATTACAATTCTTTCCTTTCTTGGTTCTATCGGAGCTCTATTTCACCGTCTCGGCGTTTGGTTTGTGTCGTCCCCTCCGCTTTTCACCGTCTCCCTCTCTCTTTTGGATTCCGGCCCCAACCTTACCGTCGAGCTTTAAGGATAGTTTATTTCAATCTCAGATCCCACGTAATCATTGATCTTCCACTGACTTTGCTTATTTCTCTTGTATTTTGAGTTTGGACTTTGGTGGGAACCATCGTTGCTTCCTTCTCTTCCCCAATTTTTTTGCCCAGTTTTTCTCTTCTTTCTTTCTCAAACTATTTGTCACTTCTCCAGCTTAAACTTTAGGTTATAATCTTATGCTATTGTTTAAATCGAATCAAACTCATTTCTTGATTGGTGTTCAAATACTCAGGCTTGGTGGTCGGATCGTGTCCCTTGTTCAATGTTTAGATTCTAGAGATGCTAAAGTTCAGCGAGATGTTGCAGGACCATTGAGAACTCTTGCATTTAAAAATGATGCTAAAGTTGTGATATAAGCTTTTTCTAATGCTTAGATAAGAGGATATTGCCATACATTACGAAGCTTTCATGCTGTAATAACAAATATTCAATTGCTTAAGCTTTCTGTTTTGTTTCAGTTCCTGCTGCTTTGACACCCAAAGAGAAGCATATTTGCTACTTGTGTAAGACTTAGAAACACTAATTTGATCTTTTTTTTAATTATTTTCCACCAGTGAATATTTACATGAAATTGATAATTGCTTTGATCTACATCATCCTCTTGGACAACTTCTCTCAACCAACAAGGTACAATCACTCACTCTTTTCTCAGCATCAATTATTAGACTCGGTATTTTACATCTTACTGTAATTAACAATTGAAAGTTGTGCCGTTTCAGTCAATCTCTTTGGATTTTCAACAAAAGTTATGTAGGGATATGAGATCTACTAAGACTGAAAGTAAGTCCTTTTAACTTTTAATATGCTAATATTCTCCTTCCAAATGTGCATATCTACTTTTATTCTGCTAATACTCTCCTTCCAAATGGTAGGTGAATCTCGGAAAATCAGGGTGAAACTGTTTGTCAACTACATATCTGATATTGAAAGCAAGTATTATATCATGGTTTTGATGAGTTTTGCTTCTCTGGAAGTTTTATAAATGATAAATGATCAATTATATTTTTAGGTCTTCTGTCTTCTTGCTTGTTCTGAAAAAATGTTAACTTTGTTTAGGGAAAGTGGGATTATTGTTCCTGAGTTCCCTTCTAGGCTAGATTGGCTAAATACAGCTCCTCTTCAGACTTCAGTCATCAAGGTGAATCACTTCCTTCCCTTCAGGCTATGCATTTCTTCTAATTTGTTGTGTCAAACGTGTATAAGATTTCTCTCCCTTGTAATTGGGCTATTTTTCATGATTTTTGAATTGACCCTTCTAATTTGTTGTAATTGGGTTCTGAAAAAATGTTAATTTTTTCTGTGTACTTTTTGTGTTCTTTACTTCTTTATGTTGGTTTCACCTTCTATTCTCTTTTTGGTATTGTTTTAAATCCATTTCAATCTCGTGGGGCATAAAATTTGTTTTGAAATTGAACTTTAAAAGGATGCACAAATTGCACGTCTTATCTCATGCGTGTGATAGAACATATACCATTTGAAGCAACCTTTTGTCAATTATTGTGTTCTATTCAAATGTATAGTCTTTTGCATACGTCCACCCTTTAGTTAAGCTCTTTTATTTTTGTGCAGGAATTGAAAGGGAATGGTGTTGTATTGGATTTCTGGACATATTGTTGTATAAATTGCATGCATCCTCCTCCACTATCTTACTGAGACCAAAAGTTTAGCAACACCCAGATCATCAATGAGAATGTTTCTAGGCTTCAGATCATAATGAATGATTTTTTTTGATATTTTATTCAAGTATGCAAGACCTTGAAAGATTTGTAGGACTATGGTCCTTGCCTCCCTCTCTGGCAATACAGGTGTTGTCTTCAGAACCACATCAAGATCTTTACCTAAGAAAATACATTATCAATGAAGATTTGAATGCGTAGCAAAGCTAACAAAATGAGAGAAACCACAAAGCTTAAATATTGTACTTTCCAATACAATACTCTAATAATGTACAGGATGTGTTTAGATCGATCTCAAATGTATCCCATAACCTCATATATATGATTATGCGCCAAGGTCTTGTGAATGTTGTACTCTCTTATGGCATGTCTTATGTAGCTTTGCTTTTTCTCTTCACTCCATTGAGGATGCAGACCATGAAGCTTACATGCAACATATTTGTGATCTACCAAATCATAGGCTTGTGAAAAAATTCACCTTTATCAGATTTTGTTGCAAAATTGCATGCTCTTAAAATAGCTAATGCAGAATGGAAATAATAATTCAACCTTGTAAACTTCACTAAATCCTCCTTCCCCAAAAGGTTAAGAAGGGCATATTGATGATTCAAGATTTGAAAACTTTTAAAGCGGAAACCATCTTCATCTCTTATGCGCTTCATTTCACGTATAAGCCTCCCTTTCTCTATTTCATATCGATCCCTCTCACGCAAAATTGTGTCTTCCTCCTGTAAGTTGCCATAATACTTATTTTCGATAATTTTCTAATATATTGTAAGTTTACAACTCACGGCGCGCATGTGTAAACTGGCATAATACTTTACCAGATTTATTCCAATGAAATAGTTCCATTCGTTCGATGGTTTCCGATGTGTTTGAGGTATCAAAGTGGCGCGCGTGTGTAAACTGTCATAACACTTTACCAGATTTACTTCAATGTAATAGTTCTATTCATGGTTTCCAAAATACCAAAACATATATGTAATTTCGCAAGAAGATATAGATTGAAACGACTGAAATTTCGCAAGAAGATAGTTTGGTTCCGGGTTAAATTTTTAAAAGATGCCTACCTATGCTAGAATCGAATAAGATAACAAGATTTCATATTAACCAATCCGTCAATACAAAAATTTCGCAAGAAGATAGTTTGGAAAATAGTTAAATTTGGCAAGAATATAGTCAAGTTAACTCATTATAACTTTTACTCTATATATACGAAAATACCAAAATTACCTATATAGTCATATAGATATAGATATATAAGAAATATTAGATAAAAAGATATATCTATATATACTACTAAACTACACTACACTAATGTTGACGTGTCATTCTCATAAATTTTGTAGGGTTAAATCTTTTTTTAATTAATTTTTTAAACCATAAAATTTTTTTATTAATCTTAAAAATAAAACAAAATTTTGTAAAATCAACTAACAAGATCTCCTAAATATTTTTAAATAATTTGGTTTACGTATTTCTTTTATTTTTAAGCCGTCGAAATTTAAGTAATTTATTTATTGGGAAGATTTTTATTTTTTTCTTAATTTATTTTTGAAGGAATATAAGTTCAATCTATTTAGTTAAAAAATTTTATGGAATTTCCTATCCCACATCGATTATAATTAAGTCTGACAGTTAGATAACTTGTATAAATTGAGAGTTTGAAGGTTAAACAAATCACACATTTCTTGGCCTTTTGGCTAAACTTAAGTATAATTTTTATTCATAATGGATTAATATCTGTTTTGTGAGTCGTTGGCCTACTGTTTTGTGGGTCACTGGCCTACTGTTTTGTGGGTCGTTGACCTACTGTAATCTATATATACTATTAAACTAGACTACACTAATGATGACGTGTCATTCTCACAAATTTTGTAGGGTTAAATCTTTTTTTAATTAACTTATTAAACCATAAAATTTTTTTATTAATCTTTTATATATACTACTACACTAATGTTGACGTGTCATTCTCATAAATTTTGTAGGGTTAAATCTTTTTTTAATTAACTTTTTAAACCATAAAAAAATTTTATTAATCTAAAAATAAAACAAAATTTTGTAAAATCAACTAACAAGATCTCCTAAATATTTTTAAATAATTTGGTTTACGTATTTCTTTTATTTTTAAGTTGTCGAAATTTAAGTAATTTATTTATTGGGAAGATTTTTATTTTTTTCTTAATTTATTTTTGAAGGAATATAAGTTCAATCTATTTAGTTAAAAAATTTTACGGAATTTCCTATCCCACATTGATTATAATTAAGTCTGACAGTTAGATAACTTGTATAAATTGAGAGTTTGAAGGTTAAACAAATCACACATTTCTTGGCCTTTTGGCTAAACTTAAGTATAATTTTTATTCATAACGGATTAATATCTGTTTTGTGAGTCGTTGGCCTGCTGTTTTGTGGGTCACTGGCCTACTGTTTTGTGGGTCGTTCACCTACTGTAATCTATATATACTATTAAACTAGACTACACTAATGATGACGTGTCATTCTCACAAATTTTTTTACGGAATTCCCTATCCCACATCGATTGTAATTAAGTCTGACAATTAGAACTTGTATAAATAGAGGGTTTGAAGGTTAAACAAATCACACTTCTTGGCCTTTCGGCTAAACCTTAAGTATAATTTTTATTTATAACGGATTAATATCTGTTTTGTGAGTCATTGACCTGCTGTTTTGTGAGTCATTGACCTGCTGTTTTGTGGGTCGTTGACATACTGTTTTGTGGGTCGTTGACCTACTGTAATGTGCCTACTGTTTTGTGGGTCGTTGGCCTACTGTTTTATTGGTCCTTGGCCTACTGTTTTGTTGATCCTTGGCCTACTGTTTTGGGACTAGCTAAGTATTTTCAGCGATTTTTTACTAATTTTAAGTATAATTTTTATTCATAAATTAATATCCGTTATATGGGTCGTTGAAGTACTAAAAGTGATGGTTTGATAACTTGTATAAATAGAGGTTAAACCATAAAATTTTTTTATTAATCTATCTATATATACTACTAAACTAGACTACACTAATGCTGACGTGTCATTCTCACAAATTTTGTAGGGTTAAATCTTTTTTTAATTAACTTATTACACCATAAAAAAAATTTATTAATCTAAAAATAAAACAAAATTTTGTAAAATTAACTAACAAGATCTCCTAAATATTTTTAAAATAATTTGGTTTACGTATTTCTTTTATTTTTAAGCCGTCGAAATTTAAGTAATTTATTTATTGGGAAGATTTGTATTTTTTTCTTAATTTATTTTTGAAGGAATATAAGTTCAATCTATTTAGTTAGAATTTTTTACGGAATTCCCTATCCCACATCGATTATAATTAAGTCTGAAGATTATAAATAGAGGGTTTGAAGATTAAACAAATCACACAATTCTTGGCCTTTTGGCTAAACTTAAGTATAATTTTTATTCATAACGGATTAATATCTGTTTTGTGGGTCGTTGCCCTGTTGTTTTGTGGGTCGTTGCCCTACTGTTTTGTGGGTCGTTTGCCTACTATTTTGTGGGTCCTTGGCCTACTGTTTTGGGGCTAGCTAAGTATTTTCAGCGATTTTTGAGTAATTTATATATACTACTAAACTAGACTACACTAATGTTGACGTGTCATTGTCACAAATTTTGTAGGGTTAAATCTTTTTTTAATTAACTTATTAAACCATAAAAAGTTTTTATTAATCTAAAAATAAAACAAAATTTTGTAAAATCAACTAACAAGATCTCCTAAATATTTTAAAAATAATTTGGTTTACGTATTTCCTTTTATTTTTAAGCCGTCGAAATTTAAGTAATTTATTTATCGGGAATATTTTTATTTTTTTCTTAATTTATTTTTGAAGGAATATAAGTTCAATCTATTTAGTTAAATTTTTTTTACGGAATTCCCTATCCCACATCGATTGTAATTAAGTCTGACAATTAGAACTTGTATAAATAGAGGGTTTGAAGGTTAAACAAATCACACTTCTTGGCCTTTCGGCTAAACCTTAAGTATAATTTTTATTTATAACGGATTAATATCTGTTTTGTGAGTCATTGACCTGCTGTTTTGTGAGTCATTGACCTGCTGTTTTGTGGGTCGTTGACATACTGTTTTGTGGGTCGTTGACCTACTGTAATGTGCCTACTGTTTTGTGGGTCGTTGGCCTACTGTTTTATTGGTCCTTGGCCTACTGTTTTGTTGATCCTTGGCCTACTGTTTTGGGACTAGCTAAGTATTTTCAGCGATTTTTTACTAATTTTAAGTATAATTTTTATTCATAAATTAATATCCGTTATATGGATCGTTGAAGTACTAAAAGTGATGGTTTGATAACTTGTATAAATAGAGGTTAATAATGGATATTGAAGATTAAACAAATGATACATTTTTTGGCCTTTTAGCTAAGTTGACCTATAATTTTTTATTCATAACGGATTAATATATGTTTTATGGGTCTTTAACCTACTTTTTTATGGGTCGTTTGCTTACTGTTTTCAGCGAATTTGTTATCCCACGTCGATTATCAAGTATGACTGATATTTTGAGAACTTGAAAAATGTTTATAATTGTCTAAATTAATACTAATTTATTTGTTATTATATGAGATTTTATATAGTTTTATATTATAGAATTTTTTTATCGTCATCTATATATTATTTTTAAATTTACAAATTTGTTATCCCACGTCGATTATTAAGTATGACTGGAGCCTTATCAAGTTGGATTTTTTAAAATAAAATTATTACTCTACGGGTATTCTTTTTTATTTAAGTATTTTGTTGTCCTATTATGTTTTTTAATCATAAATGACGGGTATTCTTTTTATATTACGTCGGTCGTTACAAGAATAAAGTTCCAGATTTTAAATTTCGTTAATCATAATTTGTTTTTGCTTTTTCTTGTATTTTTAAACTTTATTTCAACTTTTTGTGTATTTATTTTAAAAAAAAACTTTCAATTTTTATTTTATTATTTATCACACATCTAATTCTTTTTTTTACAAAATTATATTACGGGTTCCATTTAGATAATTACAATATATTAAAGTAATTTAGTTATAAGTCTATAACGGAATTGTGCATTGTATTTTTTTTAAAAATAAATTGTGCATTGTTTAAGGATTAAATTTATGAAGTGTAGAATAATAAAAAAAATCTTTATTTGTGACTATTTTTTCGTTTTGAGAATAATCAAATCCGAATCATTATTATAAAGTTTCATAAATATATATTAAGTTCGTACAACTAATATTATAATGATACCCGCACAAGGTGCGGGCTATACACTAGTTTTGATATAAAAGATAATAATTTAGTAGATAGAAGTAGAATAATGACACGAGTAAAGAGTAGTAAGACGGTTTGTTAGTAGATAATTTGATAAAAAGATATATTTTGATATAAAAGATAATAATTTAGTAGATAGAAGGAGAATAATGACACGAGTAACGAGTAGTAAGACGGTTTGTTAGTAGATAATTAATAAAAAGATATATTTTGTCATAAAAGATAATAATTTAGTTTATTTTTAATAGTTTATTCAATTAGATTTGTTTTGGACGAACATATATAAACGAAGGATGTTTGACGAAAGAATTACAGTTTGTTTCGTCTTCCTCCTTACACCGCCCTTGTGAACTTCCTTTTCCACTCTTTATCCTTTATTCCTGCAACTCTGCAAGATGTATAGCCATACAGTAGATACTGCTCGCACAATCGTTGGAATCATCGGTAATACTCTTTGATTCTTCCTTCTCTTGCTCTATCCGGCTGTGTTTGTGTTTGCGAGTTCAATTTGTGTTACTAGTTCTTACGATCGTTTACGTAAAACTAGTTTGGATCGAACGAACGTGATCTGCTTATATTATGTATACGGACGACTGTGATTGATGAACTAGTTTTACTCGATTTAGGTCACAACAACCTGCTGTGTCGATTTTGAACAATTTTTCTATCTTATTCTGATAATTCGATCGTCTTTCTCTTGTTGCAGGCAATGTCCTCTCCTTCGCTCTGTTCGCATCTCCAATGTAGGTTTTCCTTGCTTAATCGATCTCTTCTAAGTTTGAGTTTAACTGTTAGCGGAACTTTGTTTTCAGTGTTTTGGTTCCCTGAGCAACGATTAAAGAGTTGTTTGTTCTGTTAAACAGGCCAACCTTTTGGAGAGTGTTCAAGAACAAATCGGTTGAAGAGTTTGACTATCTTCCATACGTAGCTTCAATAATGAACTGCATAATGTGGGTGTTCTACGGAACCCCTCTTATCCATCCACACAGCACTTTGGTCATCACCATTAATGGTGTTGGCCTTGTACTGCAGCTTATTTACACTACAATCTACTTTACCTACACCAACAAGAAGAAGAGAGTAAGATAATATCTATTACATAATAATTACTTATTTTGTTCTGTTCTTGAGGGATGATAAGTGACGCCTTTCTTCGTTGTTATAACAGATACAAATCTCCGGCCTCCTTGTGATAGAGATCGTTTTTGTTCTGGCTTTAGGGTTTTGTGCCTTGAAGTTCTTCCACAGTCATACCGCCAGATCTAATTTGGTTGGAGGTTTCTGTACATTCTTTGGTATCATCATGTACGGCTCTCCTCTTGGTGTCATGGTATGCTCTATTAATCTCTCTTCTGGCTAACTTGTGAGATTGAATTCAACTTGAACTGATTTTGTCAACAATGCTCTTATACATGTGAAATACAGAGAAACGTGATTAAGACAAAGAGCGTAGAGTTCATGCCTTTGTACCTCTCGCTTGCTTGCTTTGCAAATGGAGTTTGCTGGTTCATCTATGCCCTCCTTGAGTTCGATCTTTATATTCTGGTACTACTTTCGATTACTATCAATGTAACTACTAACTACTGTGTTGATAATGTACTGATTTTTTGTGCTAATTTGTTGATATGCAGATTGGTAATGGAGTTGGAGGCTTCCTGGGATTCCTACAGCTTGTGTTGTACTGGAGGTACTATAAGTCAACACCAAAGAAGGGGGAGAATGACCAGATCGAGAAGCCATCCCAAGTTGAACTTGCCACTTCAGTTTAGAGCTTTTACAACAACGGCTTACTTAGGTTGCCTATGCAGTTAACATTTTCTTCGTTGATCTCTTGACAGATATTCGGATTCTTTTTTTGTTTTTAGTGATTAACTTTCTTTCAAATAGTGTGTATATTTGTTATTAAGTCAGATATTAATTATTTCAATTTTTTATTTGACATTTACATTTGTTAGAATAAATAATTTAATTAAATATATTTAATAATAATAAAAAATCTAGTAAAGTATTTTTAAAGCTAATTGTTTAATTATTTATTTTCGAATTAAAATAAGATTTAGAAAATTAAATTTAAAACTAATTCAATAATAAAAATATATTGACTATATTTTTAAAACTAAAAAGGTAAGTTAAAGCTAAAAAAAAGGTAAGTTAAAGCTATTTTTTTGTTTTTGAATTAAAATAAAAAATATTGTATGTTTTTATTTATTTTTAAATTAAAATAAATATATAGAAAATTAAATCAAAGACTAAGGGTCGTAAACAAGAGCCTACGTCACCAAATCTTTCATTAAATTTATAAACCGCGATAATTTTGAGAATACGGAATTTCTCAGTTCTCAAATACCGTCCATTAATTTTATAACGTTGTTTACTTTAAATCCTCCAAATAATTCATCTTTAACTTATCTACTCGATTATATCCCAAAAGTAAATCGATGATGAAAAATTCTAGAAACTCGGCTATTACATCCCTAATACATGATAAAAACATGTTGTTTGTGCAAATTTTAAGTTTTTTTTGGGTATTTGATTATATATATATTTTTGAAAGCTTTTTGAAGAATCTAACAAAAGATCGGTAAAGATAGATTTGTGTTCAGTTTTATAGGGTGAATTTATCAAGAAATCAAAAGAATAAAAATATAAAAATATAAAAATATTCTGGGATAATTATAAATAAATTTAATATTCTATCAAATAATCTATGATAAGCTATCTTGATTAGCCTTCTACCATTGAGCAAAAAATTAATAAAAAAAATTAATCAACTACATAATCTACTCCATCAAACAACAATTTTTAAAATATTGAAATCTAGTTGGTAATCTACCCAAAAAACCTATGCCGAACAACCCCTTAGTGTCAAAGGGACTTACCAAGGACAATTTTATTTGCTGAAAATAAACTGTTTTGAGTTAGTCTAATAAAGAGTGTTTATTTAGTTATAAGTATGAAATGTAATTTGCATTTTGTTTTCTTCATGATAACCAAGTAAGTCTTAGCCTCCATTTGGTTGTAACTTCAGAAACGAAAACGGAATAAAAATGTATCTAATTCATATGTGTACTCTTGCTCATGTTTTTTTCTGAATAATTCCTTGTAGTTTTATGCAAAATGCACATTCTACCACAACTACTTTGAACACAAAGACTAATTTCCAAAAAAATTTTATGAATAAGGTATACATATGAACTAGATTCGTTTTCATTCCGTCTCCGTTTTCGGAGTTAAAACCAAAGGAGCCCTTAGAAGTTTGAGAAACCTAATCCATTCAATCTCTCTGTAGACCTAGCTAGCAACTCCCAGCTCTGTCAGTTAAGGTTCCTTCAATTCTTAGTATAAAGAGTAAAAATACAACAACTAAACCCACGCCAACTGAAGTAGAACCAAATGAAGTACATAGATAAGAAAAAACCCTAAAATAATTATATGATTTACAATTGTTTGTATCTAGGGTTGTACAAGAGAATCTGAACTCACATGAGAAAGCACAAGATAGGAATAGAATACAGCTAAGAGTATAAAGAAGGACAGCCTTGTTTGTACTTGTTCCTCTTTAGGCTCACTTCTTACAAATCAAACTACAGTTACAAAAGAAGAGACCCTTGTTCCATATAATAGTAAATTAAGGTACTGTACTTCTGTGTGTGTTTACGTAGAGAGAGAGAGACAAGAGAGATAATGAACGGAGAGAAGAAGATAGTAATGGCCCAGATTCATAGAGGATTGGATCCATTGATAGTGGGAAGAGTGGTCGGAGATGTGATTGATCTCTTCACACCTTCAGCTAACATGACTGTCAGTTACTCCTCAAAGCAAGTCATGAATGGCTTTGAGCTCTTTCCTTCTGTAGTCGTCTCCAAACCTAGGGTTGAGATCAAGTCCGGCGATCTCAGAACCTTCTTTACCCTTGTGAGTCGATCACCTACCTATATATATACTTTTATAATTTCTTCCCTTTAGTTTCGATTAAGGAGTATGAATTGCAGGTGATGACAGACCCAGATGTTCCAGGCCCAAGTGATCCTTACATGAGAGAGCATCTCCACTGGTATGTATGCCCTACAATATTTCAACTATTCTCACTTTCTTTGGAGATCTGAAACATACAGATCGAAACCTGTTTCTGAACCCCTCTAAATTAATAATCTTCCAACCCTATTCAGATCGATCTGAACCATACTTCGATTTTAGAACCAGTTTTTGAGCTATGGAGAAAAAATGACCTATGAAAAACTAACTAAACACACTTCAAATGATTAATTATAACATAATCGGGCAAGCATATGGAGCAGCTAGGGTTCATGTAAAAGACATCAAGATATATCATTTTTATTCCCTTACTAATTATAACATAATCACCAACTTTTTTTTCCTTTCAATTTTAAGACTAGCAGAAAGATTTTTTTTTTTTCAGTTTTTAAGACTGTTATGATTAATTATAGAGTTAATATCTATATATACTACTAAAGCAACACCCATTTTGTCCACGTGTCAACCTATAAGGCTGTCCACATCAGCTTTTTTCCAATTTATTTACAGATTTGCCACAACTTATTTACAGATTTGCCATTAATTATTTTCTAAAAAAATTTTTTATTAGAATTTGTAAACAGTCATCATGCCACGTCAATTTTATTAAAATAAATAATAAAAAAAATATAAATCTACCTATTTACCAATCAAAATTAACAAACTGATATATTGTAACTCGATTTGTTGAGAAAATCTAACGCAAATCATCTAACAAGATTTGACACATTTGTTTAATCTATATATACTACTAAAGCAACACCCATTTTGTCCACGTGTCAACCTATAAGGCTGTCCACATCAGCTTTTTTCCAATTTATTTACAGATTTGCCACAACTTATTTACAGATTTGCCATTAATTATTTTCTAAGAAAATTTTTTATTAGAATTTGTAAACAGTCATCATGCCACGTCAATTTTATTAAAATAAATAATAAAAAAAATATAAATCTACCTATTTACCAATCAAAATTAACAAACTGATATATTGTAACTCGATTTGTTGAGAAAATCTAACGCAAATCATCTAACAAGATTTGACACATTTGTTTAATTTAAAACTAAATCAAATTTTGCTTCTCTATCTAAATCTAAGTAAAAGTGATAATATAATAAGATATAAATATAATATTTGAATAATAATCTTTGTAATAGAATTTTAATTATGTTCTTTTATTTATTTAAAAAAAATTAATCTCATATGTTAGTCATATTAATTAATAAAAATAAGTTGTACTATAAATTGATATCAAATATATGATACATGAAAGTGAAAATATAATATTTATTTAGACAATTCCGCACAAGGTGCGGGCACTAAACTAGTTTATAGTTAACATATACTTTAAGGCCCCGTTTGGTTGTAACTTCGAAAGCAAAAACGGAATGAAAATGAATATAATCCATATCTGTATCTTGTTCGTGAAATTTTTTGGAATCATTCCTTGCGGTTTTATGCAAAATGCACTTATTTTCTCCATTTTATATCGCTAAGGGTATTAAAACTAATCAAATTCTACTTCAATTACCTTAAACCAGAAGGAATGATTCCAAAAAAAATTTAATGAACAAGACTAGATTTGTTTCCATTTTTTAGCCAAGTGCCGAAAACCTTGTGACATGTGTAATTGGTCAACGAGTAAGAAAAAATTGAATCACCCGTGTCGGGGAGAGGAGGAGCATGATAAGGCTTGTGAGTAAATGGTTCGGGGACGGGCTCATGAGCAGCTGGCTCGGGAATAGGCTTGTCAACCTGTGCAACAATAGTAGATGATAAAAGCATGATCTCGGGTAGGAGATGAAGCATGTGAAGGACCATAAGTGACAACAATTGAGCCGGTGATGACACTCGACACGAACTCTATCATAATAACCACATCTCTATTATCATCTTGATGTGTCTCCTCGTCAAACATGATCAAATAAGCCTCTTTGTACGTGGGATGTTGTTGAACAAGGAGTAGAATGGAACAAACACAACAACTATAGGCATAACTTCTTGAATAGGAGCCTACACTTGCCTAAATAGTTGTGTGGTCGTCCTAGTGTGTATATACAGAGAGAGCGAGAAAGGGCCATGTTCCGGAGAGAATTATTCTTACGGAGAGGAATGAGAATGATGAGGGACCATCCTCAACACTACCTCAAGGATCAATCACTAGATCAAGAGTCAAAGCATTGAAGGATAAGACAAACACATTACCTTCAAGTCCCACCATGGAATGAACTATCACTAGAGCACGAGCAACAATCATCCATGAAGAAGTTGCTAGCTTATTAGCAACATGTACACTCAAAGAGACCTTACTCACATTTAGGTCTTCTAGTGACATTGTTGACTACTATGGAAGGACCATGCAAGGTCCAAGAAGGTCCAATAAGCACAGAAGTTGGCTGGCACGAGGAAAGAGCTCCAGAGAAGAAATCTCGCCACCGAGGACCAAAATCTCGCCCGAGATTTCTACAAATATCGACCGAGATTTGGCTCTTGTCGAGTTATAAGATCAAGTTGTGGTCTTATTAATTATAGATAGCCTTTATTATTTTTAATACCTCTAAGGCTCTAAAACATTCTAAGGTTCTAAAACATTCTAAAGGTACGGTATTTGTTAATCCTATTTTTTTAGGATTATCTTTTAGTTATAGATTTTATCTTTTTAGGATGATCTCACCTATAAATAGCCTTAGATTGTGAGATTATACTGAATTTGATTAATATTTTCACAAATTGTGTGAACTCGCTGCTTTGCTTACGAAGTTTGTGTTTTATTCATTCCTATTCAATAAAAAAAGAGTATTTGATTGAATCGTCGTGAATTTTTGCTAGGTTGTGCTTGTGTGTGTTAATCTTCTTAAACGTTGGTGCTCCTAGTCAATTCTAGTCTCTCCTTGTGCATGTCTTATTTAGAAGGCTTGTGTAAGGTTAAAAAAGTGAGGGTTAAGGTAAGCTCTTCGTTAAGGGGTTTTGACACATAATTGGTCAAGGTTGGAAATATCTCGGTTCGTATCGTCCTATATTTCCATTAAATTCATTCCATAAATCATCTTCTTATCTTTCCATTATCAATCTAACAAAATCATGTTCTTTGGGTTCGATGTTTCATAAATCTCGGTCCAATATACAAAATCTCGCCCGAAACTCATACCCGAGATTTGTTCTATGAGGCAATAGATGGACTTTCAATTTAGATAAAAAAAATTGCGGCTTTAACACCGCATTAGAGAACCTCTAAGAAACATTGGATTAACTGATGAACGTCCTAAACTAAATCAAATAAATAATCTTATTATGGTAAGTAATGATTTGAGAATATGTAGAATAATGGTCCATGAATGTAATGTACATCTTAATTAATATTTTTATTCATATATTTCATTCTTTTTAATTTATAAATATATTTTATTTATTAGCGTAAGTATATTAAATGAAAATAATGTTTAAGAAAATTAAATGAATTTTTTTAGTCATGTTGTTATTGTGTATACGAGTTCTCTTATATATATATTTTTATTCAATTTAACTAAAAAAAGGTTTTTTATTTACTAGTATACGCATACTTTTCTAACCATGTTATTATTGTATTTACGAGTTTTCTTATTTATCTTTTCACAATTGAACATATTGTTCATGAACATAAAAGGGTATAATATATTCCGAGTGATAAGTGTTATCATGCTATAACTAAATGCTCCGATTCAATCTTAATCATTGATATATATATATATATATATCGACTCATATGTAAACCATTCTTACCATGTGAACATGTAAACACCGAATATATGTGACTATACCGTCGAATATATGTGTCTATACAACCTAATATATAGAATCAGGGCCGGTCCGGAGAATATTTATTCTACTAATCACAAGATTTTTTTTCTTTAATATCACCTAATCTCAACCATCTATTTAACAATCGAACGAATACAAATTATTCTCATTAAGAGCTGTTTGCATGCCTCTCTCTATAAGCTAGTTGTTGCTAAAAGCGTGGATTTATTTGTTGCAATACGCAGGATAGTTACGGACATCCCAGGCACAACAGATGCAACATTCGGTAATTAAATGTTCCTTGTTAATTGTAAATTGTATAGAATATTGATAATGTTAATTTATTTATGAGGTGATTTTGCGAGACAGGGAGAGAGGTAATGAGGTAGGAGACACCGAAGCCAAGCATTGGAATCCACAGATTTGTGTTCGTCCTGTACAAGCAAGCTCGGCGTCTCCAGGCACTGATGCCTCCGTCGTCGAGGAACACCTTCTGCACTAGACGCTTTGCGGTTGAGCACGACTTAGGCGACCCGGTTGCCGCCCTCTTCTTCAATGCTCAGCGAGAAACAGCTTGTAGGAAACGCTGATGATTAATTACTATTTTCGATCGAAACTAGACTAAATTAATAATGCCATTTCCAACATTACTAATTAAGAATTTGATAAAACACTATCGCTTTTTCAAATCGAAAACGACTGGATCTAGAGCGAACCAGTCTTTCAAAACCAGAAGAACACAAAAGAGTTTGGTGACGCCTGCGGGATCTCAGGAGGGGAGAGCCAGCCCAATCCACTAGGTAGAGTTACAGTGAAGAACGGTTATAGGATGAGCACACAAAAACCACAAAAACCATACGAGATCAAGAAAAGGATAACAAGAACAAAGATAGGTGAGAGGTCTGTAAACCACCACAGGTACCGATCTGTGCTTTGAGGCAAAGCAAGATCTAGACAACAGAGAACGTCTCAAGACAACACTCGGACGAAGCACTCGGCTCGGATCTCTCTCTCACTGGTGTTTCTCTCTATCCTCACTTTCAGATCTAGGGTTTCTCAGTAGAAGTGTTTCGGCCACCTTAGGGTTGACAACAGAGAAGAAAGCTTAAGTACTCAGTGCCACAAGGTGATACTTCAGCAACGCAGCGTTTAACCATGCAACGCTTCAAGCCGCTTCATAACCTGGTGAGATGGACTGGGGCACTTACCATTGGGCCTCGATCAACCAGGCCCAACTGGCCCTGCATTCAACCCATCCTCAATAGAACACAAGCACCCTGTCCAGCCCATCATCAAACCCAACCGGCCTCACACTTAAACTCAGACCCACTAACCTGTGGCTAACACGAACCGGGTTTAACTAATTCCTAACAAATGCCCTCCTAAACCAGGTTCTACGACTGCATACTACCAGTAGTGGATTAGTGGTACTCCTGTCCGTCATCAATCCAGTGTTGCTGTCCTTCTCAGCCATCCTCAATATGCAAAGAATCTCTGCAATATGAGAACTTGTCAGTAGGGACAATCTTGGTTCCAAAATCAGCTGGATTTACATCTCCTTTGATTTTCTGTATCATCAGTTGCTTGTGCTTGATCTTCTTCCTTATGTAGTGGTACCTGATATCAATATGTTTTGTTCTTTCATGATACATGGGATCTTTACATAAGTACAAAGCACTTTGACTATCAGTATATATAACAGGAACATATGTCTTATTTTCTATTTCTTCTAACAATCCTTTGAGCCATGTAGCTTCTTTGGCAGCTTCAGTGGCAGCCATGTACTCAGCTTCGGTTGAGGACAGGGCCACAACAGATTGTTGTTGAGACTTCCAGGAAATGCAATTCCCAGCCCAAGTGAAGTAAATAGTTGTAGTAGACTTCCTGTTATCCTTGTTACTAGCATAATCAGAATCTACAAATCCAATCAGGTTAGTACGAGAGGTATGTTATTTATATACAAGGCATTTATCCTTGGTACCACACATGTATCTGAGTAAATATTTCATAGCATCCCAGTGAGGCATACCAGGATTAGACATATATCTACTTAAGACAGATATTCCAAAAGCAAGATCAGGTCTAGTGCACAACATGACATACATTACAGAACCAACAGCAACATCATATGGTATGTTAGACATTTTACTTTTGCCTTCATCAGAGGTACGGCAATCCTTTTTAGACAACTCAAGGTGCCCTCCTAAGGGTACAATTGCAGGTTTACAGTTAAGCATATTAAACTTCTACAAAACTTTATGCACATAATCAGTCTGAGATAACAACATGAATTTTTTAGATCTATCCCTAGAGATGGTAATTCCTAATATTTTCTTAGCATGTCCTAGGTCTTTCATGTCAAAGTGATTTTTAAGATCATGTTTTATGCTAGCTATAAGAACTTTAGAAGGAGATATTAGAAGTATGTCATCCACATAAAGTAACACATACAATGGATCATGCTTCTTAATATTCTTAAAGTACAAACAAGTATCATATTCACTTCTAACAAAGCCCAATTTAGACATACAAGAATCAAACTTTAAATTCCATTGTCTAGGAGATTGTTTCAATCCATAGATAGATTTTTTAAGCAAGCAGCATGCATTGGTATTTTTAGAATCAATGAAGCCCTTAGGCTGTGACATGTAAATTGTTTCATTTAAATCACCATGCAAGAAAGTAGTCTTAACATCCATCTGTTCTAATTCCCAGTCAGAAACATCAGTCATTGCAAGCATAAGTCTCAGAGTTTTATACTTAACTACTGGGGCAAAAATGTCATTATAGTCTATTCCTTCTCTTTGTGTAAACCCTTTAGCTACCAATCTAGCCTTATATTTGTCAGGTTCATTAGGAGATAGACCTTCTTTTATTTTATAAATCCATCTACACTGAACTAGTTTAGAATCTTTAGGTTTATTAACTAAGGTCCAAGTGTTATTAGCATGCATAGAGTCAATTTCATCTTTCATAGCAGCTATCCAAAGTTTTGAATCCTTACAGTTAACAACTTGTTCATAAGTATCAGGAGTGTAGGGATTTTTCACAATTGAAGCAGTAATAAGAGCATATTCAGCAATATTAGCATATTTCTTATTAGGGATGATAGTTCTAGGAGCCCTGTCCCTGGTTAGCTAGTACGGACCATGAAAATCCCAATGACCTGAGTTAGTGCTACCTTGTCTTGTACCAGGGGAACTCAAGTCATTGGGGTTTTCATGGCCTGTTCCATCACTGGGGGACAATGTAGGAACACTAAGGTTATCAGAAATATTAGGCTCATCTACCCCCCTTAATTGTTGATTATGTGAATTATTACTATGTTCAGATTGTGAAGGGAAGCTACTACTTTCATTAGTAGTAGTATCATCATTAGGTAGATCACTACCTTCAGAATAGTCACCAATGTTGAATTCAATTTCAGCATTGTTGTGACTTGCACTGGGCATGTAAAAAGAGGTTCCAACATTGGAAGTCTCTTCAGACTCACCAGCAGTGCTACTAGTCTCACTGGAATGTTTATTTTTAAAGTGAAAATCTGTTTCATTAAGGTAACATTCCTAGACACAACTACCTTATACCCTCCAGGTTGGATGAGGAGTAGTTTGTAACCTTTTACACCCTCTGGATACCCTAACATAATACCCTTTTTAGCTCTTGGTTGCAGCTTGCCTTCACTCACATGAGTGTAGGCCGTGCATCCAAAGGGCCTAAGGTATTTGAGATTAGGTTTCCTATTAGACCACAGTTCATAAGGAGTTTTGAATCCTATAGCTGAGGAAGGGGATCTATTAATGAGATAAGAAGCTGTAGTAACAGCTTCTCCCCATAGGGAAGGTTTGAGACCAGCACTAACTAGCATACATCTTGCCTTTTCAAGCAAGGTCCTATTCATTCTTTCAGCAGTTCCATTCTGCTGAGGTGTTCCAGGGATGGTTAAATGTCTTTTAATGCCTTGTTCTTTACAAAATTCATCAAATAATTTGTTACAGAATTCAAGCCCATTGTCAGTTTTTAGACATTTAATCTTTTTATTAGTTTCTGTTTCAACAAGGTTTTTCCAATTCTTAAAAATTTCAAAGGCTTCATCTTTGGTTTTAAGAAGATAGACCCAAACTTTCCTAAAGAAGTGATCTATAAAAGAGATAAAGTATCTCCTTCCACCTATGGTGTCAACCTGAGCAGGTCCTCAAAGATCAGAACGGATGTACTCTAGAGGTTGTTTGGCTAACTAGAGGTTGTGAAACTATGTTTGGTTTTCTTTCCTAAAATACAGGTTTCACATATATCTAGGTTAGCAGGTTTATTATCTATCAGACCTTGTTGATACAAACTAAGCATTCCCTTATTTCCCATGTGTCCCAGTCTACTGTGTAGGAGAGTAGTTTGAGCTAGAGTCATTAGATTTGTTGTTTTAGACAGATTAATTTCAGGTGAGGTAATAACATGGTATAGGCCTCCTTTATTAATGCTTCTAATTAGCACAACATTATCTCTAATCACATCTCTAACACCATTTTTGGTGACAATGGTACAATTCAAATTATCAAAGACAGATTCTGATAATAAGTTTCTCCTAAGTTTGGGAACCATCTAACATTTTGCAAAACTCTAGTAATACCATCATGCATACATAAAGGTACATTTCCAATTCCTTTTATAGCTAAACTAGTATTATCACCTAGCATAACTTCTCCAGCATTATACAGATCGATGCTACTAAAAACAGATTTATTAGAAGTAGCATGCATAGTACATCCAGAGTCAAGAATCCAATCATTCATGGTATTAGAAGAGGTAGCACACACTAGTAATTCATGATGATATAAACATGCATTAAGAGGCATCTTATACTTAGAGCAATCATGTTTAGATGAGCATACAAGCAGTTCATTAGGATAATCAGATACACATAAAGATGCAGAATGAGTAGGTTTATCTTTGTTAGATTCATCTTTCTTTTTCTTCCTACATTCTTCCTGGTAGTGTCCTAGTTTACTGCAATAGAAGCATTTTTTATTCTTTTTATCAGAATCATTTGAGTAAGTATTTTTATTCTTTTCTGGTTCATATTTCTGCTTATATTTTGATTTGTTTCTTTTATTTCCTTTCATCAGAAGGGCCTCAGATTTGTCATCAGTTTTATGACTAGTTTTAAAGACTTTCATACTTTCATTTTTCTGTATTATTTGTTCCAGTATCTTGTCCTTAGATATTTCATCATGACTAAACTGGATCACATCTTTAAAATTGTCAAACTGACTAGGCAAGGCATTCAATAAAAGTATAGCAGAATGGTCATCAGAGATCTTGTCATTACATCTTTCTAAGTCTTGAGTTAATTTCAGAAAAATGTCTAGATCATCATGCAAAGACAGGTTGACATTCATTCTAAAATTGAACAATCTACATAACAGAGATATACGACTAGGCAAAGATTTTTTTAGATAAAGATCTTCTAATTTTTTCCAGAGCAAAGAAGGGTCAGTGAGACTTACAACCTGACGAGCCACGTCGTCAGCTGATCGTATAAAAATCTCAGAGTGAGCTTGCTCCTCAAGCTCTTGTTTCCTATATGGGGAAGTATCCGGATGGAACTTTCCTTGTACAGTGGTCCAACACTTCTCCTTGATTAGGATTGCTTTCAGCTTCAGTTGCCATATGGCAAAGTCAGAGGTGCCATCAAAGGGCTTAATCCTCACTGTGTTTTCCGACATAGTCCCGTGTCTAAGAAGACACGATCCCAGATGTCGTACTTAGGGTCTATATGAGGGCAGTCTTTAGAATTAAAGATCCTGCCGTCCTGTGTTAAAAAATCAAAGATCCTCAAAACACTGTAAGTTTTGGATTCTTTTGATTTTCTTGTACCTAGGGTTCCTTAAGCAACAATGCTTGAAGGAATGATCCTCTTTTCTGGGGTTTTTAACAAGCCAGAAGATTTTCAAAGACGGTTTTGAAGATGAAACGAAAAAGAACGATAGGTTTAAGCGGAAGCAACTTTAAAACCTGAAAAAACTTCAGAGGACGAAAAAACTATTAGAGTAAAGGAAAGATCGATTGAGAAAACCAGATTTCCAACTCTGAATCGAGAAAACAATGCTCTGATACCAATTTGATAAAACACTATCGCTTTTTCAAATCGAAAACGACTGGATCTAGAGCGAACCAGTCTTTCAAAACCAGAAGAACACAAAAGAGTTTGGTGACGCAGTTCGAGTTAAGCTCTACTCTGCGGGATCTCAGGAGGGGAGAGCCAGCCCAATCCACTAGGTAGAGTTACAGTGAAGAACGGTTATAGGATGAGCACACAAAAACCACAAAAACCATACGAGATCAAGAAAAGGATAACAAGAACAAAGATAGGTGAGAGGTTTGTAAACCACCACAGGTACCGATCTGTGCTTTGAGGAAAAGAAAGATCTAGACAACAGAGAACGTCTCAAGACAACACTCGGACGAAGCACTCGGCTCGGATCTCTCTCTCACTGGTGTTTCTCTCTATCCTCACTTTCAGATCTAGGGTTTCTCAGTAGAAGTGTTTTGGCCACCTTAGGGTTGACGACAGAGAAGAAAGCTTAAGTACTCAGTGCCACAAGGTGATACTTCAGCAACGCAGCGTTTAACCATGCAACGCTTCAAGCCGCTTCATAACCTAGTGAGATGGACTGGGGCACTTACCATTGGGCCTCGATCAACCAGGCCCAACCGGCCCTGCATTCAGTCCATCCTCAATAGAACACAAGCACCCTGTCCAACCCATCATCAAACCCAACCGGCCTCACACTTAAACTCAGACCCACTAACCTGTGGCTAACACGAACCGGGTTTAACTAATTCCTAACAGAATTATATTATTTTATGGTTTTCGATCGTATTCTTGAAAACCACGATAGCTAGCTGGGGGGCCTACAGGATCTACCATGCTTGTAGGTTGCATCATGCAGAACCCAGTTCATCATATTCATATCAATCATGAATCAACCATGTATGCATACGTGTACGTCTAATGCAGGCGGACGAGTCTCCAAGATTGAAACTTGGAATCTCCATTACTATTCCTCATTTGGGCGTTTCTTTTTGGGCAATTATATTTCCACCCATTTTGGGCGAAGGGAAAGGGTGAAGAAAAGGATGTATTTGTGTTAAATGAGTAGATGAATGTGACTTGTAGGGGGAGGTGATTGATTGATTTGTGTAAAGTGGGTGGAAGTAATATAAGGCTTCTTTTTTTGCATATAAATGAGTATTTAGAGCATCACTATCCATCATTCAATCTTATTTGACTCTACTATTTGGTCTGATGTGATCGAGAAGGAGAGAGAAGCTAGGATGTTTCGATCTTTCATCGATTTCAATCGTTAGACAAAGAAGCTTAAACCTCGAAAATGACTAAAACCTCATATTTGCAATAACCTTGATTACAAAAATATAAACCCATAAAGATAGACTATTTTTTTTTGGGAAGGAGAGGCAGTGGTCTCCGGCGTATCCAGACGCGCTTTTATTAATAAGAAAAAGGGTTAAGTAGTCAGCACACGGGGATAGCCCGACCCCTAACATCGTCCAACAAGAAAGCACTAACACCCTCCGGCAGATCACACAATACAATAAAACCAAGAGGTAAGTTTATAGCAAAACTAGCAATAAAGTCCGTTACTCTATTCGCCTCGCAGTAGGCATGACGAAATTGGATAGTCCAATCTCTTCTCAAAAAGTCTTGGCACTTGCGTACCATAAAGATAGACTATAAGATAACCTGATAACAGTTCATGCTATATGAGCCTCTTAACATCTCATGTAGATAGACCTGTAGTAATCAAAGTTTTGGCATCTTGTCCAAAATTTTTACCATCTTTCCATTGGATCCGTAATGTCACGCAAACTGCAAAAGAATGTTGTAGATATTCCAAAGATCTTCAAAAGTAGCTAGTATTCGTGCGTTTTTCGGTTCTAACCGTATCAACAGGAATATCAGTTTTAACGAGACATTACACAGTTGTTGGATAAAGATCGGTGGGCATATATCCGATTACATCACATTCTCCTCACATTTAAAGTTGAGAGATTTTGAGTGTAATATGTGAGAATGTGGATAAATTTCCCTTAGGGTTTTTATCGTCTGATGGGTCATATTAATAACAATAAATGCCTTAGCAAGCGGGCATTAGATTAAGACTAGATCTAAAATCTAGAAACAATTGTCTTGGAAGACCCGATGTAAATATGTTTGCATACTGAAAAGCCAAAGGTACGTGAAGAACTCGAACGTGACCGCAGGCAACCTTATCTCAGACGAAGTGAATGTCAATCTCAATATGCTTGGTCCATTGGTGTTGAACCGGGTTGTTGGAAAGATAAGTAGCAGAAATGTTGTTAGTTGGAATCAAAATGCATTTGCAAACGGGCAATGTAGCTCAAGCAAAAGATTGTGGATCCACAAACACTCGTAAACAACATTGACAACTCCTCTAAACTCTGTCTCTACACTAGATCGGGAACCACGTATTGCCTTTTGGCAGACCACGAGATTAGAGTGTCATTGAAGAAGACATAGTAACCTGAGGTTGAACATCGTGTATTTGGACAGCCGGACCAGTCGGCATCTGTATAGGCAATGAGGTCAGATTTCAGAGAAGAAATTGTGATACCTAACGATGACGTGTCAGAGATGTAGTGGATGATACACTTGAGAGCTGCAAAATGAGCTTCCTTGGGGTCGTGCATGAAAAGGCGCACTTGTTGTACTGCATAACTGATGTTAGGGCGTGTGAAATTCAGGTATTGAAGCGCCCCAGCCAGACTCCAAGAAAGTGTGGGATCACTAATTGCCAGACTATAGGAAGCACTTAACTTGACAGACGTCTCAGCAGGTGTGGCAGATGGTTTGCAGTTAGTCATCATTGTTCGTTCAACAATCTCACGAGCATATTTATCTTGGGATAAGAACAAACCTGAAGATGTCCGATGAACATATATGCCCAAGAAGTAGGAGAGGACTTAAGTCCTTAATAGCAAACTCTTTACTCATAAACTGTATTAGATGCTTGCGTAAAGCGTCAAAAGAAGTTGTAAGGATAATGTCATCGACATATAGTAGCAGATAGGCATTGTCAGATCTCTGTCTATAAATAAAAAGGGAGGAGTCGCCCTTACTTTCGATAAACCCAATGTGATGCAAGAAGCCTGTAAAAACATTGAAACCAAGCTCGGGGGCTTCCTTAAGACCATAGAGAGACTTTTGTAGAAGATATACATGATTGGGTGGGGAGGAGTCGCAGAAACCGGGTGGTTAAAACATATATACCGTTTCATTCAGATGCCCGTGAAGGAAAGCATTTTGAACGTCCAGTTGGTGAATGGACCAAGAACGAGACACGGCAAAGCTGAGAACCATACGGATGGTTGCTAGTTTGACAAAGGGACTGAAAGTCTCATCACAGTCAATGTCAACCTGCTGAGAACATCCGTTAGCAACTAGGCGGGCTTTGTACCGCTCAAGGGAGCCATCTGACTTGTACTTATGCCGAAAAATCCACATGCATCGCACAATATTAGCATCATTAGGTCGAGGAACCAGGATTTAAGTCTTATTTCGCATAAGGGCTCGATATTCATCAAACATGACAACGGTCCAGTACGGGTCTTGAACAGTTGCATTGTGGGATTTGGGTAATGGGGCTATTGTGGCGGTGGAATCAGATAGGTCGAAAATAGGCTTGTGTTTAACTATTCCGGATTGGATCCGAGTCTATAGCCGGGTCGGAAATGGCAATGGCGGAGCTATGGAAATAGGTGCATTTTGTAATATCCGGAATTTTTATTCCGTTTAATACCGTAGCAAACCGGATTCCGATTAGTTGATCTTTCCTCGTTCAACACCATCTCAAATTTCCATCATTTTATATAACTTCACATAAAATGATAGAATTTTATATGAAACCCTAGATTTATTCCACTTCTAGTTCATGTCTTTCGACAAGAACACGACAAGATAGTGACAACGTCACCGATGAGTTTTTACAAGAACATGACGAGACTATGACAAGAATTGACGAGACCAAGATGAGATCGTGACAAACGTTTGACAAGGCCATGCATGAGCTTGACAAAGCCATGACAAGTTTTGACAACCTCAGCCCACTCTTTTTTTTACCTTGCTTCAGCCCAACCCTTTGCCTTGTTTGAAGCCCATCTACTTACCTTGTTGCATGCTCTAGTAGCCCGGCCGGGAGTTGGTCCAATAGTCCGATAACATGAAACCATCAGGCACCAGCCCAGCTATGTAGAGAGTTGTCCACGTAATGAAACGCTAAACTGGAGAGGGAGCCGGATCTGCTTTTGTAACCGTCCCTAAGATCACGCAGCACACAACACTCCTTGCCTTGTGTAGCCACAGCCGTGTTTCCATCCAGATTCATGCGAGATCTCTTCCCTTCTTTTCTGCGTCGACGTACAGAACCTCAGCAGGCGACTCCATCGAACGATTCCTCTCACACAGAGCAAGCATGCGGCCGCCTTCTGCATCTCACACAGAGCACGCATGTTGTCACCTTCTGCATCTCACCCAGTAGGCCCCTCCCTTGTTTACTCGCAGAATACGGAGGACGCGCCAAAGAGCAGCAGGATGGACAGCCTTCTACACCCAACGCCGTCTGAGCAGGTGAGCCTTTGCTTCTCCCTCTTATCCTATCTACTTCATGTCTTCCAACGAATACCAACCTCCCTTGATGTCGACAGCAGGCCTGAGGAGATCTGGTGCCACCATACGAGCCACACACAAGCACTTGTATACCCCAAGCAACAACGATGCAACCTCACCACGCCAGGTCTCGCCTCTCTTTTGTCCAGGACCTGAAATCGGGAGTAGAGATCGACCCAATTACCCATCCTCTATCTCGACTGGGCAGAGGGGCACTTCTGTGTCTTTCCCTTGTGCACTTGAGCGTGATTGAACAGACCAATCGGGCCTCTAGCATTACACCACACAGATCAGAAGAGGTGAGTATGGTCCTCCCTCCCTATCCTTACCATTTCGTTCTCATAGTCATTAACGGCAAGCAACCAGGGAAAACGAGACGGCCAAGGCTGAGTCAAGGAAGGTTGAGTCCGATCTGGTCCAGACAAAGGAAGAGGGAGACGTGAGACAGGTAAACTGACTCAGTTAGGGTATCTCTTGCTACATAAAATCACATATGCAGTATAGTTTGAGAAGTCTCAGGTTACCACTCGCCAGTTTCGAACTTGTGACTTGTAGAGTAGTTTTTATGTGGTTTATGTGAGCAGCAGGAATCGAAGGAGGGACCTAAGGCTTGCTCCTTTATTTTCATAAGTTAGGGTTAAAACTGTTGACTTTAAGCCCATAGTTACATACCTTAGATCGAACATCCACCGTTCAATTTTTGATATGTTCAAGGTGGATATAGGTAGTATATGATACTAAAATTTGGGAACGATTCAACGGTCTGATTTAAAGTTATTAAGCCTCAAAGTATGGTGGTTACACAGTTTTAGAAAGAACTAAGATTTTGACTGAGTATAGAGCTTTTGGATTTTTGGAACCATCTTTGGAGATTTATATGGAGAGTTTGGTTGAGAATATTAGAGATATCTTTTGCCTAATGATTAGTATGCATATCATAGAAGACTTGGTTAATTTCCTTAGAATTTTTAGATTTTTATTCGGGACTCGTATCATAGGCTAAGGTTGGATCTTAGTGGCTTTGTTAAAAGTTAAGAAAAATGGATAATCTATAAGTTCTACCGAAACTAACTCTTAAGAGTTAGATTATGAAATTAAGTCCCAAAGAAAGGTTTGGGCATATATTATTGAATCTTTGAGAGTTTTGGGACTAGGGGTAAAATGGTCATTTTACCTTAGGAGGGCCTTTTAGTAATTTCTCTTGAAGGGATTATCCATCTTAGAAGTTATAGACTCCTAATAATATGGGATGTATTTTTGATCCACGTGCCCTTATGACAGGCAGTTGAGTCCAAACAGTTGCGGACCGAGTTGAGATAACGGGAATCGAGTTTCGATTCAGGTAAGTCCTTTGGGCTTACTTAGCTAGCTGTCAGATATCAGTGTGAATGATGATAATGGTGTTTGAATGATGTGTGTACTAATGTATTTCATAGTAATTACCGACCGACCTACATATATGGCCTAAGAGTAACGGACGGTAGCATTCTGCTCAGTTAGCCCGAGGGCGCTGAGGGTTTCTTTCGGAACTAGTCCATAATTGGTTTGTGGGGACGCCACCGGTGGAGGTGTGCCAAACCATCACCAGTTGGATAAGGAACAGAGGCGGGAAATCTTAAGATTTCTCGTGCTACAACTTTAAAACATGACGAAGTGAATCACATAAGTTGTCAGATAATAACCGGATTGTGTGCCAACATGTTGAGTGTTTATATGTTTCTTCTTATGTGTGTTTGTGCTTTTTATCTTTCTACTTATTATTGATCAGTTAGCTAACGGTTTATCCGTGTTGTAGATTTGTAGAGATAGACAGTTGCAGAGAGATCCGGGACAGATGGTCAGCCGGGTCCACATACTCATTAGATGGGGATGGGGGAGTCTTCCATATGGCATGCATGTTATGTATCTATATATATGTTTGTAAGGCTGTCACATGTGTACATTCATACCATAAAAACATTATGTTTTGAAAATTGGTTTATATACATTTGTGCCTTATTGTAAGATCCTAGTAAAGTTGTTGTTAAACCAAGGTCGGGACCCATTGTGAGGTCTTAACCAGTAGCTCCCCGAGTTCCAAGAACATGGGGTGTTACACATTTATGGGTATGTTTTGCGTGAAGGAGGACGCACGGAAGTAGTGTGGGACATCTGATGGGCCGGTTGTGGAATCTAGACCCGGGGCAACGGGGATGTGTTGCCGGAGTGGGCCAGTAGTGATAGTTGGGCCAAGGAAAAAAGGTTGGTGTGGTTGCAGTCCGGAATCGGGTGGGAGTGTTGTAGGTCGGAAATAGAGGGGCGGGTTGGGTGAGGAGCATTAGAGATTGGGCTGGGCCGCAGAGAAGGGGCAATTTCGGTTGGCGGGTTGGGAAGCAGGGTTGGGCCAGGATGAGCAGGTGTGGCTTGGGCCTTTAATGTTGCAAAAAATACGGGGATGGATCATCGTCGGGAGTGAGATACGTAAGAGTATCTGAGGAGACACTGATGTGGGACCATCCTTAACATCTACGACTACGCTACATGGATCATTCACCAATCTAAAAGCGATGGAAACTCAAGGAAGGAGCGCTTACAAGTTGCAAACATGGGGTGAATCGATGGAATGGAAGATTGCATGGAAGATGAAGAAATTGACCGATTTGGTAGACAAATCGACTGATTTTCGTGTCCGATTTTCTTCACTGGAACGAGTTTTGCAAAGATCTGGCCATGATCTTCTATCTTTTGGCAATTATATCTTGTTATGATTGCTCATTGCTTTCATACTATCTTAAGAGATTATTAAGATTTTTTCTTTGTAGATTTTATATTTTTTATATATCTTAAAGATATCTTTGCAAGATTATCTTTAAGTATATTTTCCCAGTTTTTGTATGATTAATCTCCCTTATAAATAACCTTAGTGGGGGAGATTGTTTAGTAGATTAGATTTGATATATTTCCACAGATTGTGAGACTTGCAACTTCACTTACGAAGTTTGTGTTTTATTCATTAAATCGTTCAATCAATAAGTAGAGCTTTTGATTGAATTGTTTGTGAAGTTCTTGCTAGATCGTGCTTGTGTGTGTTAATATTATTGAAGGTTGGTGCTTCTGGTCAATACTAGTCCCTCCTTGGGCTTGTCTTAATTAGAAGACTTGTGTAAGATTAAAGAAGTGCGGGTTAAGGTAATCTTCTCGTTTAAGGGGTTTGACACATCATTGGTCAATATTCTTTTGTAGAACTATCTTAGTTCCTATCTTCCTATATTTATCATTTATCATTTCATATTCATCTTCTTATCTTTTAGTATCATTCACTAATCCGTATTCTGAGTTTCCAAAAAAATCGATATGTTATTCATAATAAATCGACTGATTTTTCCATAGAACAACTCGATTTTTATCCTAGTTAAGGACTTTCAATCTAGATCGGGAACTACAGCTTATCCCCGCATCAATGTGGTATCAGAGCTAAGCGATTGAAGTCCGAACGTTCACCAAAGATTTGATTTTTATTTGAGTCTTCTTTGAGTCACATAAAATCGAGTCTTTTCTTGTTCGTCATCTTTGCGAGTTTATTTGAGTTTAACGGGCGTTGATTTGTGTAAGCTCTGGAAGAGAGAAACGCCATCGACCAAACACAAGCTAGCCGTTGACCTTGGAACCTCGTTAATACAAAAACAAAAAAATTTAATTGAAATAAAATTGTGAAAAATTTAATCCAAAAATAAGTCTAATTTATACCTAATAAAAATTAAGGCATTAAAAAGAAAAACTATTTAACACTATTTTGAATAATAATTAAGGTTTCATGATGATCTACTATTTGTATCAATAGTATTCCCAAAGAAAGTGTAGGATAGTAAATATTGATTTAAAAAAAACTATAATAATTGGTCAATAAATTATAGTTGATAAATTTCTATTTATTTTCGTAAATAATAATTATTTTATAATTATTTATTGTGTATATATTATCATTAGTTATAAGTTTATACGAAAAATTGATGGATATGTATTTTTAAAATATATTAATAACAACATAAATATAATCTCTTACTACACTTAAGTCATTATAAAGATAATTTTTGTTTAATGGAATGAATATATATGTACCTCATATACAAGTTTTATATTAATAAATAATTACATCAAAAAAACTATATATATATGCAAGTCATGGACAAGTTTTATATTACTATATTAAAAAAATTCTTGTCATTATAAAGATAAGTTTTTCTTTTTAATAAATATTAACAAAATAAACACGAATAAATTTTATATTAATAGTATATTAAATACAATGCAATTATAAAAAATATTATTATTTCATAAAAAAAAAAAACAAACACGTGCTTGGCATGGACACTGAACTAGTTCTTATATGATAGTATCTATACATGAGTTGAAAAACAAAATTAAATAAAGAAAAAGGGGACTAATCTTTAAGTATCACTATTTCCCAATCTATGATGGAATCAAAATGGTTCCTACTTTAAGCATTGGATCAGGTCTTTCATAATAAAGTAGTAGATGGAATTGTCATGAAACGACTTATTAGCCGATTAATAGATCATTTTGTAATGGCATATACATCCCCACATCCTGGATCAAGTAAAGACCTTGGGTTTCCAGCAAGCCACTGTTACGTCTATTTCATTAGGAACTAATGATCTTTTAAGAAATAATGAGAGAAAGAGGACCCAAAATTTTTCATTTTGTAAAATGGGCCTCTAATAAATTTACTACATAAAATAGGTCTGAAAAGTATAAACTAGGCTACTGTAGACATTGAATTGAAAAGAGAGGGGTGCAGGCTTTTTTTTGAAAAGATTTGATGTTAATTTTTTTGGAAAAAAAAAACAATGCTTACCCACAAATAGATTACCCAGGAATACATTACCCATGAATTTTGAGATTACCCAGAAATAGATTACCCAAAAAATTTGACATTACCCAGGAAGTTTGACTGTTTTAGATTACCCCGAAATACATTACCCAGGAAGATGAGAAGTTTCAGCTTACCCCGAAATACATTACCCAGGAAGATGAGAAGTTGGAGATTATCCATGGATACAAACAAACACTGCTTACCCACAAATAGAAAATGTAAACAAACATTGCTTACCCACAAATAGAACAGGAAGTTTCAGTGTTTTAGATTCACAAAAAGAAGAGATGAGAAGTTTCATATTACCCACAAATACATTACCCAAGAAGTTTGAGATTACCCAAAAATAGGAACAAACACTGCTTACCCACAAATACATTCCGGTGAAGAAGAAGCTCAACAAGCAGTCCAGATTTCTGCGTTTCAATGGGAAGAAGAAAAGAGCTGCATATGGATACCCAAAAATAAATTTAGGTTTGAAAGGAGGGAAGAAGAAGGGACAAAGGAGGGAAAAAGATGGGCTGACTGAATTGATTGAACTATTTTCTGATTTTTTCTACATGTCACCCATCAAATCAAATAAAACCTATGTCCCTTACTTTTCTGATTTTTTCTACAATAGGAGTCCATTTTCTAAATGAAATGATGAGATACCCTAAATCTAAAGTCTACATTGTAAAAGGCCCACATTGCAAATTCAGCCATCTTTTAATAATACATTCTAAGGGATGGTTAGTCCAAGACACTGAGAAACAAAGTTTTATTATGGAAAAACAACATCATTATGGGAATATCTACGCGGTAGAAAAATTATGGCAATCCATTGAGATATGGTATGCTACAAGTGAACATTTGCGACAAGAAATGAGTCCTAAAATTAGGACGACTGACCCTTATAATCCAGTTCATATGATGTATTTTCCAGGAGCTAGAGGAAATGGCTCTCAAATACACCAATTGGTAGGCATGAGAGGATTAATGTCGGATTCACAAGGACAAATGATTGATTTACCTATTCAAAGCAATTTACGCGAAGGACTCTCTTTAACAAAATATATAATTTCTTGCTACGGGGCCCGTAAAGGGGTTGTGGATACTGTTGTACGAACATCATATGATGGATATCTCACGCAAAGACTTGTTGAAGTAGTTCAACATGTTGCTGTACGTAGAAAAGATTGTGGCACCACCTGAGGTATTTCTATGAGTCCCCAAACCGGGACTATACCGGAAATCCTTTTTATCCAAACACTAATTGGTCGTGTATTAGAAGATGATATATATATAAGGGCCCACGCTGCATTGCCGCTAGAAATCAGGATATTGGGGTTGGACTTGTCAATCGATTGATAACTTTTCGAGTCCAAACAATATCTATTCGAACCCCTTTTACCTGTAGAAGTACTTCTTGGATTTGTCAATTATGCTATGGCCGAAGTCCTACTCACGGTGACATGATCGAATTGGGCGAAGTTGTAGGTATTATTGCGGGACAATCCATTGAAGAACCAGGGACTCAACTAACATTAAGAACTTTTCATACTGACGGAGTATTCACCGAGGGTACTGCAATACATGTACGAGCCCCTTCTAATTAAAAAATAAAATTCAATGAGAATTTGTTTCATCCCACACGTACCCGTCACGTCATGGCCATCCTTCTTTTTTATGTAATATAGACTTGACTGGCACGATCTTATCTCTGTTTCCCCCTTCCCCATATCCATCTCTACCAAGTGTCTCCTTCTGCCCAGTAGATGGTACCGATGACAACTTATCTTTGCCACGTGTTGTCGCCGTGTTCGGTTTTGTGGAGGCCAGCTACTGAGAGCAATCATGGCTCCTCCTCCTTTCAATGCTGATCCTTTTTCAAGAATTATCCTTAAATGCTTTCACACACCTTCGGAGTGGTATGCCTGTTTCCTTTCAAAGTTTACGCACACCCTCGATCTTGGTAGGTCATCATATATTTGATTTGCTTGCTTCTCTTTGTTTTGCACGCAGCTGCTAGATATTCTTTTTGGCTTCTTCCTCTGAATGTTTTTTCTCCCTCTGTTACATATTGCATTCTCTCTTCATCCTTTTAGGTAATCTATGCATTCTTCTGTTCGGCCTTCATGACCTCCCTCAAGGTTAGTATATCTCACAACCCAAATTCATGTTCTAATGTTCATATTTTTTGTAATTGCCAGTTTGAACCCTCTTCATCCTTTCACGTTATCGATTGTCTATTTGTTACCTATAGATTTGTTTTGATTATTTTGTATCATGGTAGGTAATCACAGTCGAGTTCTATGTTTCTGTATATGAATGGATTTAAAATGCTGATATGCTCGTCTTTTTTAAGGATTCCGATGTACTGTGAAGCGAAACTGGCATTCTACATGTATCTTTGGTACCCGAAAACAAAGGTACAATGGTATATGCAGTGTTTTGTGGTTGAAATAGAGAAACTTGCAATTATAGCTTCCTCAGAGTGCCTCCACCTATTCTGCTTAATTCAGGGAACTACATATGTCTACGATTCTTTCTTCAAACCATATGTTGAAAAGCATGAAACATAAGTTGATCGCAACATAATGGAGCTGAGAACTTGGGTTGGAGATATGGCTGTCTTATATTTTCAGAAGGCTGAAAGTTACGTTAAGACAAGAGTTCTTGATATTTTGCAGTATGTTGCCTCACAATCTACTCCAGCTTCAAGGCCTCAACAGAACCAGGTACCTCGTGATTTTGATTGGATGAGAGACTTAATATATTTTTTTATTAACATTAATTTCTTATAATTATCTTAATCGTATTGATTGGTAGTCTTGGATTGATACAGATCCATTAGATGAATGCTACAAAGGCCATATTTGTCTCACTTATCTGACGATTGATAAAAGCATACAGGCAGCTAATTACATCCAAGCTATCAGATTGCAGTTTTGGTTAGAAGTTGCTTTCGAGCTAACTTTTCTCTCTGTCTGATCTTGTTTAGCTGATATTTTTATCAGCTGCATATTACAGAAGGAGATGCAAGATCAGAGCGCCATGTTGGGGTGAGATCTTTGATTGCAGGCTCTGTCACAATGAAGCCAAGGTTTGTCCAATTTATCAATTTCATTTTTTGTTTTGGTATTGAAAAGTGAATTTCAGCTTTTTGTTCATTTTCTTCTAATGAAATGTCAGTAGGTGATTATTGATGTTGTGCATGGATATTTACTGATGAGCAGAATGCTATGGACGTTGATCCTCAGGTCCATCATGATATACCAAGGCATGAAATCAGCAAGCTTGGTTTTTCGTTCCCTTTTAAGTTGTCACTTTTTATTGATATGTATTTAGGGTTCATATGGTAATACTTGACTCCTGACTGTTTGGCCGATTCCTTGTGATTTTTTAAGCTAACATGTTGTCAAATTTCACTTTGCAAATCCAGGTAATGTGCTCTCTTGGATGGGAACCTAAGATCGAGTTGAGAGAAGGGCCTCCCCCATGGAAGAGAACATCCATGAGGCTTGCTTTCATCTGAGTTTTATAAACACGTACTTTTGAGTATGACTCAAACATGAATGCAACATTCACAAATGGGAGGGTGATTCAAATTACTTACAAAACTGAGTTTTTCAGTCATGATCTGCATCTTCTGGAGTCATTACAGTTTAAACAAAGGATAAGGCACATTTTGGAAATAATTGAAGATATTTGGTTCTGATGGAAGTATCAGGCATTGTCCAGAAGAAATGTTTTATCCATATATAAGGTGTTTATAGGATAAAAAAGACGCATGTTTGATTTTTATTATAGTTACTCAAAGTCGTGAAAAGAACTTGAAGTCTTGAACAGTGGCATCCAAGACTTGGAGAAAGCATTCTCTTTCGTTTGAAAAACCTTAATAATATTTCTTTTAATATATTTTGAATATTTTATGCAAGGCTTTCTTCCCATCCCCTATAGGTGTGTAATCAGATATGACATTTCTTATATGTATGAAAGCAACATTGCAGCACTGCACAAACCCAGTAAAATTCACTAGCTTTGTAGTACTAATTGGAATCTGTAATACAATAGCCTTTAGGTATGTAATCAATTTGACATTTCTTTTGCTGTTCCATTTTTTGGGTATGATCGAGCTTCTGATATGGAGAAAGAAGAAGGCAAAGATTGTGTTTGTTGGTGATGAGAGTTAAGTAATTGTGTTTCTCTACATTACGAAGAGCATGATCATTGTACCAAAGACCACAGTAAGACACGCGCATGCGCGCGGTCACACCTAGTTAAATTAAGATGTTGAGTATGATTAGTTTGAGTGTTTTTACTAGTAAAAGACGACTTAAGAAAATATGCTAAACCGATTAATATAGTAGTAGTTGCATTTAAAGTTCACTTAAATTGCATTTTGGATTCGATTACATAATTTTGTTTTTAACGTTTTTAAAAATCCGATTAGACAATATTAATTTCAATTAAGTACTTAAAAATTTGGTTGGACTGAGGAAAATTTTCACGGAAGATTTGCGGAAAATTATAATAAAAATTAGTTCGTGACGGATTATCCGCAAAATAAGCTTGTTTAAGAAGAATTGCAAATAAAAATCGATGAGATAAGTTTGGAGATTTGTAACTGATTTTATTTACGGATTAACAAATTATTAAGATATTTAATCTATAAATTTTAAACAATAAAATTATTAATTATTTAAAATCAACTTTTTAAAATATTTTTTAGAACTGCGTGAATTGTAGCGGTAACACGTGGTAGGAAAAATTTGTTACAATAATCATAAAAATTAGGGTGGTGCCGGTGAATGATCGGTGCCACAATGCAAGAAGCATAAACCTAATACAACTGAACTATGATAAAATTAGGGTGAAGTAGATTACGGAAGAAAATAACCTAATACATTTCAATTTGTGTAAAAATTAAGATAGCGTCAAAACAACGGAACCGAGTAAGCTTAATATATATATAGAAAGTTCGACGATGAAAATAACCTAATACATCTCTTATTCCTCGTATGCGGCTTGTAGTAAAAAGACGAAGAAATCGAGTTGTTGCTATGCACGTCAAAAGAGAGAGCTTGACAAAGGGCTTGTTTCTCGTTTGCTGCTGGATCAATTATATGTGATTGAAGAAGAGATAGGGGATCATGGTATTTAAAGGTAAAAAGTGTGTCACGGAAGATTTGCGAAAAATTATAATTTAATTAATGACGAATTATCTGCAAAATAAGCTTGTTTAAGAAAATTTACAAATAAAAGCCGATGAGATAAGTTTGGAAATTTGGAATTACCATATTTTATTTACGGATTATCAAATCATTAAGATATTAATCAAGATTTGAATTCTAAACAATAAAGTTATTAATTATTTGATATTAATTTTTTTAAATTTTTTTTTAAACTTCGAAAAAAATGTGACGTTAACAAGGCTAACAAGCTTTAAAATGTCGACATGTGGCGCACCCTTTTCATTCATAGACATGGTGGCCCCCACTGATATGCTTTTCTACATTATTGCAGCAAAAAATGATAAATAACAGCATTTCAATTTCTTACAAGCCACCGCTCTCTCTTTTTTCTTCGAAAAAGCTAAATGCACTAGGTTTGTTTTACTAGCGTAAAAAACAAACGCATTCCGATGGCGCTCAACAAGTAAAAAAAAAAAAAAAAATTTGAGCGTCAGCGCCTTCGGAAGGCGCTCAAATCTTCAATAAAAAATGCAAAAGATTCAAATCTTTAATAAAAAAAGGAGCAAAAATTAAAAAAAAAACAGGGTTTTGGACGCCAGCGCCATGCACCGGCGCTCAAAACCCTGTTTTTTCTTATTTTTGCTCTTTTTATTTTTTTTAAGATTTGAGCGTCATCGCAAAGCGCCCAAATCTGTTTGAACGCCACCGCAAAACGTTTATATTCGATACCAAGTAAATTTAAAATCGTGTATATAACACACCCCTTTTTCTTCGAAGGAGTCCATCAATTGCGTACAACATGGCCCCACTGATATGCCTTTTGGCGTTACATCAACCTCAGTTTCAAGCAATTGCAACATGGTCGGCCCTACATCCATTAACCAATCATAATTTTGAATTGTGCATTATACAAGTTAATGATATTGAATATAACTTTTTTGGGTACAAATAACCTTTAATATGTGTACGAATATTATCAACTTTGTATACCAGATTTTTTATAATCGATGTAAATTAAGTTTTACTTGTCACCTTACATGAAATTGTTTCGTCTTTGATAGACGCTTGAAGCGTGTCTTAATTAAGAAGGCAAACTCAGTACGGGAGTGTGTTAGACCGAAATATTATGTGATAACATATACAATTTTCGACTAGGGATGACAATTTCAGCTGAACCTGATGGGTGCTCGAGTCACACAAAAAAAAAAGCGGGTGAAAACTCGAAAAAGTCGGATAATGGGTGTTTGGTGAGGGTATTTCACCCATCACCCGAAATATCCAAATTTTACATTTTTGTCATGAAATCATAATTTTATGAAAGTTAACTATAACAATGAGTTTTTAAAATATAATTTTGTGTAAAATACTATAAAAATGCAATATAAGTTAACTATAATAATGAGTTATAGGCACATGCGGTTGAATCCGATTCACCCGACCTATTGACATTCCTACTAATGACGAGCCAATTAAATGTAAAAGTTCACATATTTTTTTAAAGTACATGTATTTTCAATGCCTAAATTGATACCTATAAAGAGATAAATCTAAATAGATGAGACTATATTCTAACACTCCCTCAAGTTGTCTTTAACCTTGCGAATCAAAAAGTTGAATTTGGTGGAGCTAAGGGTCTTAGTCATGATGTCAGAAAGTTGATGAGTGTTAGTAACATGTTGAGTTTGAATGATGTCTTGTTGAATTTGTTCCATGATGGTATGACAATCAATCTCGATGTGCTTGATACGTTCATCAAAGACTAGATTGTTGGCGATATTAATGGATGATTGGTTGTTGCAATAGAGATGCATGGGAGCGTGATGCGAGAATCACTGAAGTAGGGAGCAAAGCCAAAAAAGCTCACATGTAGTTGTTGTTATTGCTCTGTATTCATCCTCTGTAGAAGATCTAGATACGGTAACATACTAACATGCTTCTTAGTTTTCCGAGAAATGGGTGACGTATCGAGTAAAATGAAGTAGCTTGTAATAGAACGTCTAGTGGTAGGGCAAGTTGCATAATTCGAACCACAGAAAACACGAGTGCAAAGATCATTAGAGCGAGATAATAAAAGCGGGCAATATATTACATATGGAAACAAAGCTTTCCCACGCGTAAAAAGTTTTTAAACAACCCAAATTGTTGAGACATGAAGAGTTTTTGAACAACTCCAATTTCTAGATTTGGGCTATGTTGAGTTAATTAGGTGAGTGTGAGAAGTACATATGAAAAGAAAGGTTTCCCACGCGTAAAGAGGTGATTTAGGGCAATTTTGGAAGCAAATTTGGAATTTCAAAAGATATAGCTAGGAAGCCTTGTCTATATATACATATGCTATTGAGTTGTTGAACAAATGGGTGTGGATAAAGATGTTTGCTTGAAAGGAGGAACAATAAAACCAGGTACACCAACAACTCCATTCTTCAAGTATTTTTTTGTTGTTGTTTACTTTCATAGTTAATATTGCAGTATTATTGAATTGATTTATGATGGGTAATAATGTAATGAGAAATACCACACTGCAGGTATTTCTTCGGTGAAGCTAGAAAATTATATGAAGGTATTGACATTCGGGTGTAGAGAGGCGAGCTATGAAGCCTTAGCTTGCATTGGCAGCCATGGTAGTGTTAACACTAGCTCATACTTGTGGATCTTAACTAGGACTCTTATAGGTACTGAAATCGGGTTATGTTCGACCCGATTATCGACGAGCTGAACAGGAATGACTTGCTGTGGGTCAAGCGCTCTTTATAAGCGCGAGAGAGAGGGTCAAAGCTCCACTATTCTCCACATACGAAAGGTGAGCAAGCTGAAGAAGGGTTCCACTATCTCTTCTCCAAACTCAGTCTTAACCATGTTTTCCAGTCCTGCCGTCATGCTGCTTAAGATGAACTTTGAAATCTCGGAAGGGTGGTCACGGCTTTCAGCTCCTCCTTTGCTTGAAAAGCAGTTGCAGATTGTTGGCATGTGCATAGGTAGGTTGAATAACACTCTGAAGCGAAGTTAAGCTTCCAAAATGCTACAGATCCAAATTTAGCTGATTGTTGTCGAAACAAAGCCCTTTTCAACTCAATATTAATTTCTTGTGCAAAATGTCATATGAAATTTCAATTTTATTTTCATATTTCATCTGTTGGTTTTCAGTTAGTTCGGAGATGAAGAAGTTCCTGCAACTCCAAACAAAGTTTATCAACTTGTTAATGAGGTATATATGCTATACAATGTTAGCTTTTGCTTTTGTAGCCAAAAATATCATTAAGGCATCACAAAAACCAACAGATGATTACATACTTGTATTTAGCTCAAACTCACATCCTAATTTGATATGAAAGTATAGACTTTTATATTATTTGCTGACAGTGGTTTGTTTGTACTAATAGATGCACATATCAACAATCAAAAGTGCTGCAATTGCAAAGCTGAGGCTTCCTTTGTCATTGACAAACAACAAGTCTCCTTGGTCACATGGAACACTGCTTTTAAAACAAAGAAGGAGCCGAAAGCCGTGACCACCCTTCCGAGATTCCAAAGTTCATCGTAAGCAGCATGACGGCAGGACTCGAAAGCATGGTTAAGACTAAGTTTGGAGAAGAGATAGTGAAACCCTTCTTCAGCTTGCTCACCTTTCGTATGTGGAGAATAGTGGAGCTTTGGCCCTCTCTCTCTTGCTTATAAAGAGCGCTTCGCCCACGGCGAGTCATTCCTGTTCAGCTCGTCTATAATCGATTCGAACATTCGACTTGCGTGCTATTCCGGTGCTTAAGAGCAAAATCTGTATAAATTGATTTTTACAGCTTCTGTGTATATGTTATGTCTGTTAAATACTTATCTTATTCCCATATTATCTCCTTCACGTTTGAGATCCAAACCTTAAATGTCGCATGCCAACTTCGGACCAGTAGTTATAATTTTTTTAAAATATCAAAATCATACAAACTATTACTCGAACAACAAATAATTCAAACAGAAAGATCACTGAGAAAAGAGTAAATTTTGAAGGAATCATACAAAGCATTCAATCATTAATACATCTAACATGATCTAGAGAAGGAAAAAACAGAAAGATCCCTAAGCATGTAGGGGGAAAACAATTGACATAAACTTTTTGTACAAAGGGATTGAGCACCGGACGCAAACTTTGCTCTAATGACATGAAATAAATTACCCTTATAGAATAACATTGCCTAAATCAAACAAATTTCTAGGCTTCGTTTTGATAACATGACACCATCCCTTTAACTCATCTACGACAAAAAAATACTTGTTTGGCTTGAGATGAAAATATAAACGAGTCATCTTTTAACAACCTATCGGTATGCATCAACTTAGAGAAATTGACGCAGGCACTTCCGTAGCCATTTATCCTTAACCCCCCTGTTTATGTCAACCCAAGAAACACCACAACTTTGAAAGAACCGTAGTAATCCAACTCATATATGTTTGTGATCTTCCCATAGTATTCTTGCCCACCTGCTTCCATTATAACTCCTAAACAATGTGTGTTTCGAATTGGTCGACAATCTGAAATTTGTTAAAATTTTTATAATATATTCTTGCTCACCTGTGTTTCGAATCGCTCGAGACCATATGTTTGGTAAACTTATCTTGATATTTGTAATGTTTTAAAGATTTTTAGTGATTCAACTAATTTGATGAGTAATGTTTACACTCTCACTTCTTGTAGCTTTTTAGAAATATTTGTAACGTGTCCGAGGCTTTACAAACCTGTTCTAATTATCCAACCCTTATAAGTGCAATAAATGACATGAAATTGAAATGGCTAAAATATTACAAGGAAATTCCCTTGATTTCTCTTATTTTGCCGTTTTTGATCGTAGACTTAAACTTGATGGTGTTTCCGATTTGTTGATTGTTTATCATGATTGTTTGGGTTTAGATTCTACAAACACTTCTACCATTATTCATAATGTTCGTATTGAAATTTAAAAATTAATTTCTTCATTTCAAGTAACTACTAGCTTTTCTTCTACCGCCTAATCAACTCCTACACCCTCTTCTTCTTCTTCTTCTTCTTCTTCTTCTTCTTCTTTCAAAAACAAAATAAATTTTAGCTAAAAGAACAAAAATACCAAGACATTCATCCTCAAATGTAAATTTTCAAGATTATCTAATAACGTGTTTTAGAATAGTGAATCTTTTGAAATTTTGGATTGGTGGAAGAAATTAGCCCCAAATATCCAACACCTTGATCAAAATTGTTCAACAACTCATGACCGTGCACGCATCAGCGGTTGCCGTGGAGCAAACATTTAGCAAAGGAGGGAGTATGCTCACCTACAAGAGAAGCCAATTGAAACCCGAAAAATTGGAAGCACAAGTTTGCATTCAAAATTGGATAAGGGCGGAGAAGCGGTTACAACGGAATGTCCCGGTGTGTGACTCAAAATCGGATTCCAACTCCGATGATCCGGGCACAACTTCCGAGTTTGAGCCATGAAGGTAAGCGGGGTTACAAAACAACTCGGAAGTCTGACAAAGGTAAGCAAAGGTAAGAGCACTGCGTGGGATTTGATTCCTCTTAACCTTGAGAGGATACGTAGGTAACCGGTTCAAGCCATTCTTTCTTTTTTTTTTTTAATTAAAGTACCAATATCTCGGGCGAGATATTGGTTATATCGGGTGAGATATTGGTTATCTCGACCGAGATAACCAATATATCTCACCCGAGATTTCCCATGTCGAGAGCAATCTCGGCCCGAGATTTTGGAAATCAAGGCCGAGATTACTCTCGACTTATTTTTGTATTAAACCAGCGCTAAACTATGTTGGTTTGGATATCCCCGATTTAGGTTTACGAGCCATGTGTACGGAGTTCACTTCTGATAATCCGAGATGCACCACAATCTTCAACCTGAATCTGTAAAATCTCGAGATAGAACAAGGAACAACTGATTTTTCCTCTTTTTTTTGTATTCAAATCCTTTTTTTTGTTTATGTATTCGATTGCTGCTGTCTTTTTTTTTTATAAAAAAAAAAAACAAAGAACCTTGGATGCTAAAACTGTTATTATAAGCCATCAAGATTGTAAGAAAGAAAATACAGAAAATTATATTTTTTCGGTTTAAGCAAGCGTTCATTTATATTTTGTTATCGCTTTTTAAAGCCTTTATTATTGGTCAGTATAGTCGTTTGGAGCTTGCTTACTCTTAACACAACTGTAAATTAAAGTAACTCGTCAAAGTGTTTTTTTGTCATCTTTTGCAAGCATAGGGTTACTATATTAGTCAAGCTACAAGTCCTTATTTTTCTTATTTAGAGTTAGATCCAACAATCAATTTACTCAAATAAGGATGTGCTTATTTCTTCTTTATAAATATTTATCTTTTAAGTTTATTTTCAATTTATCATACTACCTTTCTTGGCTTTCTGATAGTGTCATAACCTAAGACATTTCAAATAATCTATTTCAAATAGGGTGTATGATTGTTTGATGATAAACAATTATTTTTATTATATGTTATAGATCAACTGAGACCAGTGAAGACAAACAATATACCATGAGTCAAAAGAAAATTGAAGATTAAGAAAAGATACAATCTCTTCCTGATAGTTCAAGGGAGCAAGTAAAAAATGAAATACAGTTGTGACCTTGGTCTAAGCTTCCTACTGAACTACTGGAAAATGCATTTTTCCTTTGACCTTAAAAGAAAATATCCGAGCTTCGGCCACATGCAGATGATGGAAGACCATCGCTGCTACAACTCGAGTTATATAATAAGCCCACATGGCTTACGTACTTTCCCAAACAAGGCGACGTGTATGAATTTATGATCCATGCACTCGCCAAACTTTCTCAACTGAGCTAAAGACGTTGTCTAAAGAAAGAATGTTTACCTCAAAATACAATTGACTTCAACTCTATGATCCTGATCATGTTGTTACCTTCTTCAATTGCTTCTCTAGGGAAACGATTCCTTTGTCCGCCCTCTATAACACCCCAAGTTCTGGGCACTCGAAGCGTTACGGGTTAGGACCTCACAATGGGTCCCGACCCTCAGAGTAACAATAATAACATTGGATCTTGTTACAAGACACAAATAAATGAAAACCAAAATTGTTATAAAACCAAAGGAACAACAGAAAACGTCAAAGACTCGTAGTCGAGTTCAAAAAAGGGAAAGAACAACTGAAATATAAAACCCGATCCCGTCCTATAATGTACGGGAACCCTGACTGACTAAACCATCCGGATCACTTAGCAACATCTCTAACATGCAGGGCATCCACAACATCGGTATAAACCGTTAGCTAAAATTTTAGATATCGGAAAGACAGTAAACGCACAAACACACATAAGGTAATATAAACATATAGTATGCTTTCATTAAGTTAATCCCTTTACGAATTCAACTTATGTTGTCACACGAGAATCACTATGATCTCGCCTTTGTCCCCTTTCACCAACAGGAATAGAGCGGATGCATCCCTCTATCACTTGTTGGACTGGTTGCAAGAGCACCTCCTAGTTTCCCCATTTTGAATTGGACAAGCGATCACCGCTCGATTATAATACAATTGGGTCAGGGCCAATTAAGGTATAAAAGGTCAATCCTATTCCGGTTATCCGTTAGAATGATAAACAACACAAACACAACTAATACGGTCAAACCAATATATAGAACGCAGTTAAGTAAGTCCAAGGGACTTACCTCACTCGTAGGTAAACACAAGGGTCAGCTACAACTCAGTTCCCGAAGGAAGGAATGAGGGAAAGCATGTTCATACAAGGCATCACAAATCAGAAATGAACGAATGCTATAAGTCTATAACTTATAGCCTCCATGATCTCTAAGAGATCTCCACAAGCTAGGGACACGCTCCCTAGTCTTATAGATATCCAAGGGCCAACAACATCAACACAGCACAAGGAAACAAACGAGGAATCCAGGAAAGGAAGCAACTCACCAAAGACGGGAGTTATTGTAGAAGAACCACAGGGGAGGCACTGGGTTGCATCCGCGGGACGGGAAGGTGGAGGCGCGGGGGTGGCGGCATGATAGAAATTGTTTCTTCTCCTTTTGACAACAATCACACATCAAGGAAGCCAAAGCTCGATTCTTCGATCCACACACATCAACGCTCATTCAGGGAGCCTAGGAACATCAATGTATCAACAACGGAAAGGCCAACAAGAATCAAGGCTCGATCTTGATTCTTGTGAAAAAGAACGAAAAGAGAAACATAAACAAAAGGAAGAAGCATGCAACAAGTTTATGAACGTGTAGAAGGATCAAAGGTATGAAGACTTACACGTTCTATAGAAGATCACAAGGGAAAGGCTGCAACTTTTCTCGAGGTTGAAGAAAACGTGAGCAAGAATAGAGAAATGGAAGAGAAGGCTGGAATTTATAGGAAACGGTTGGAAAAGATAAGGGACGGTCGATTTTAGTGTTAGAAGATCAATGGAAATCCGGCCCATAACTTAGAAGATCGGATCTTCTAAGATAGCAAAGAATTAAAAAATAGAAATAAAAACAGATCCCGCGATCTGGGGTCGGCCCCCTTCACCGCGGGGGCGGTGAAGGCAAAATGACGGTTGTTACACCCTCCGAACAACATACCAAATATTTTTTTTATTCTCTTGTCCTCCAACTGATTCTTCCGGCATGATCTTGGTTGTCAAGTACGTCACCTCTTATATTGTTACCATAAGATTTTGCAACATAACTGATAAAGAATGGTTGACGGCTAGTCATATTCATGACTTTCGTTTTGTCAGTAGTGTTTGGAATAAGTTAGTCTTTGTAGACGGAATGCTTTATTGTCTAACTCCTAGTGGTTGTCTTGGGGTTTTTGACCCCAAAGAATGCACGTGGAAAGTTCTTGATACATATCCTCATATATGTCCTCGTGGCTTCTATGGTGAACGCTGGTGGCATGGAAGGTTTTTGAGCGAGTACGAGGGAGAGCTATTGATGGTGTACACTTGCTCGGCTGAGAACCCGTTTGTATTTAAGCTCAATCGAACCTCCATGGAGTGGGAAAGAGAGCATTCTTTGAATGATGTCACAATTTTTGTTGGCTTTTGCTCATCTATTTCAAGAAATGACCTTCCTAAAATAATGAGAGATTGCATGTACTTCCCTAAGGTTCGTTTCTATGGAAAGTCATGTATATCATACACACTAGGGAAAGAAAGATTATATCCGTAGAAACAGTCTAAGGATTGGGGAGAAGAAGAGCAGTATGGGACTACGTGGATTGATCTACCTAAGGATTTGTCTACCTTCATTCATGGATTTTCACAAGTATATTGGTGAATTCATCACTTCCTTTCTATTTACATGACTTGAATGCTTTCATTTTTGTGTGAACTTGGATATGAAGAATCTATTCAAATTGCATGTTAGAGTCATTCATTCCTCTCTTAGGTTAGAACTTTTGACAAAGGGTTCCTCCCATAAATTTATGAAGCATTTGTTAGGGTTTGTTTAATATACATATTCTCAATTTGAGAGAGGTAAAAGGCACAAATAGAGTATAGATTGAAGCAGATAATAGAACTCATTATTGCTTGATCTATATCAGTTTCATTTGATGTACGTTGTTGGCAGTTGTGGTCAATTACTTTTGATCAAATTAATGTTAGCCAACGATGTGATTTCAAGGAAAACTTGGAGATGAGGGAGCTATCTAGTCCATCATATTGCATACTCTTCTTTATGTCTTATGGCTGAGCTTTATTTCCTCAAGCTCAACAACTTTTTGATTTTCTTATCATTTGCAGATAAAGAACCATTGTGGCACAAATCAAGCATGCAATAAAGCATGATTAAGCAAGTAAAGCATTTCAAACTTCAATTTTGCCTATTCAGAAGCCCAACAGTTTAATGTACTTGTTGGATGGTTTTAGTGTTTTTCTTTACATAATATCTATTAAGTTTATTTCAAAGAGTCATAGAAGTAAACTTGTGTTTTTTCCATACAGAAACATATGTTCAAAGTCAAGTTTTGAGTATTTAAGAATTTTTTTACTTGTTTAGAAAGCTTGCGGTTTCTCTATGGTGAGCTTGTTTTCGAGTTTTTGGGGATCAATATTTGACTTTTTAGGCAATTGGAGAAGTGCAACAGACTTATGATGAGAGAGAAGGAAACTAAACATGTTAATACCAGATGCTCAAATTTTGATACTCTTCATTTATGAATCTTGTAAACAAACTAAGAAGGGGCGATAAATTTACATCATAATCCAACCACAAAACAATATGTTTCTACAAGGATAAAAATGGGGATTATTTTGATTTATCTTGCACCTTCTTGGTAACAACAAAGGCAGAAGCAGCAAGAGCCACAATCACCCCTGAGACCATGAGACTCTTCTTTAGTGTATTCATTAAACCCTCGTTTGCACAACTACAATTATACTCCTTTTCACAACAACTATTCTGTTTTGATTTTTAGGAAAAATACAACCTCCGTATAGCCCTGAATAAGTAATGTATAAAATTTGATCACATTCAGGGATACTTAATATATAGATGATTGTAAGGTAAGGTGATACTTACCTGGGCTATTAGTGAAGATAGAGGGTCAGCCTCAAAATTTGTCTTGCTTCCTTGAACTTCCATATGCCATCTTCTCTTTACAACAAAATTTTGAAAATTTTCGCTTCTAGCCTGTGTGGTGTTTAAAGACAAGAAAATTTTCTTTTTTAGTTTTTAATCAAACATGAGATAATAATATTGGTGATTAATTTGAAATTACTTTTATATTGCAAATCCCAAATAAATACGATTTGGTATGAAAGGAAAGCAAGTGTTTGGAAATTATTTATGGTGATCTAAAACATAATTGGTGGTGGATGCATGTCTCCAATTTTTCCTCATTTTCAGTACACATATCGCAAATGTAAATTCTGCTTGTTTGGGTTCACTGGGTTCTTGAATTTTCTCCCCTTTATCCGTCTTTATAACACAAAACAATCTTTAAAAGTACTCCAAATAAACATCAGGCTCGTACAATACTCCTTTTGCATGATTCAGACAACCTTTATCCGTCTTTATAACACAAAACAACAATATATTCCCTACCCTCAAATCACAAATATCAGTATAACAAGTACATAAGATAATTACTGTTAGTGGCCTAAGTTTTACTTTGTTTTTGTAATTTTGTACACTCAGCATGGAACATGGTCTAAGACTGATTAAGTAACCCCGAGTAATCAGTCTGACAAAACCCATCAAGCTGAGCCAGCTCACTTCACTTGTAAAAATCCGCATCCATTTGCACAGTTTCTAGTGACATCCGGCTTCTCTTGGCCTCGTAACAAAGGTCATCTCAACTGTTTAATGAAACCACCAATTGTAACAACATAGCCAGTTCCGGTCACATATTTGTGTGCTTTCAGATATATGGGGCTCCCTCCTGAAATGAGTGATGTTAGGCAGTTAACTTTTATAAGTATGGTTTATCTCTTCTACTGTCTTTGTCTGCTTTCAAGATTTGTATTCTATCACGATACAATTTATAATATGTGCTCGAATAATAATAGTTGTCTAACCTTGTAGCGTTTTGTCCTTCTTCAAACAAATAACAGCATAATGAGATTCAGTCGGCTCTACAAGTGCAAACTGCCAATGTCTGGTGATTTTCTGCTTGTCATTCATAGATTCAATCAATATTTCTGACTCTTGTCAGCGTATACAAGAAAGAAATCCTATATATAAGTAAAGGAGTATGGGATTGAGCGCAATACTGCAAGGGCTTAAACTATGTTGGCATACTTAACTCTCAATCAACCACAACTGAAGGATACATTTTCCCTAGTGTAAAATACATCAAAAGTTATTTGCAACATAAACGCACAAGCACTAAATTCTTAGCCTTCAAAGTGTATCATAATGAATGTATACATAGTTGCAGCATCTTCTACAAAGATCAAAAACCTGCTTCTCAAATTTGCAGCATCTTATTTTGGTAATGGAAGAGAGTATTACGAATAGATATATCACAGTACATTATTAGATCAAGTGAATCTAAAAGTTCTAGAACATACCCTAAGATCAGCATCTTTGGGAAGACAAGGATTACTTTTTCTGACAGAATTCAGATGGATGCTGAAGGTCTTAAATGGCGAACCTGAGAAGCCTTTTCCTAATGCTTTGACATATGCCTCCTGAACTTAGCAATCTTATTAATCACTTTTCTATGTTGGACAAAGTTTATTAGTTCATATCCAGTCCATCAAGCCTATCAAGGAAACTAAGTAATGGAAATTGCAATGAACTTCTTTTACACCCAAAAGTGTAAAACATTCACACCGAATCAAAACAAATTTCTTATGTTTAAGTACACTAAGAAAATAAACCATGTCTACCTACCTTCAATGTCCATAATTTTACGAATTCCTGACGCTGAGCTTCAAGGTCAGGTATGTCAGCTAAAAAATCAACTTCAAGTGGAGATAAAAATCGTTGGGCAAATGACAATTAATGAAGGAAGTACACGTGTATTAATAGGGACCACTCATTCTGTAACAGAAAGTTGGTACAGCTGTTCACATTTTGTATAAATACACACGCATATCTCATGAATAAAGCAGCTTTTACAGAATATTCATTTTACAAAGAATGAGCTCTCTCTTCCTCTCTCAAATCATCTCTGTATACACATTATAACATGGTATCAGCCACAGAAAGTAGCAATGAAACCACACCAGATCCTGGTGATTCCACAAACACTCAACCTCATCCAGTTATTTCATCACATTCATCCGTTTCTCAAGATCCATCTGACCAGCTTTATCTTCATCACTCTGATTCTCCTTCTCTCAAGCTCTCCACCACACTTCTCAGTGATTTCAACTACAATCGATGGCGTCGTTCAGTAGAAGTATCTCTTCTTGCCAAGAACAAGCTTGGTTTCGTTACTGGAACTTGTCAACGCCCTGAGAAAGATCCTAAGCTTGCTGCACGCTGGGATCAATGTAATAATATGCTAATCTCCTGGTTATTACACTCTCTGGAAAAGGACATTGCTGAATCTGTGTTGTATTGCAAATCTGCTGCTCAGATCTGGACAGAACTTGGCAATCGATATGGTAAAGTCAATCGAACTCACTTGTTTCAACTCCAGCAAGATATAAACTCTATATCTCAAGGAAATCATTCTATCACCTTCTATTTCACTCAGTTAAAGAAACTATGGGACGAATACTCGCTAGCTATTGAGAATCAAACCTGTATATGTGGATCTAACAATATTGCTATGTCTATTCTGAAAGATCAGCAGATCATTCAATTTCTTGTTGGATTGAATGACTCTTTTCATCTTGTTCGATCCAATATACTCATGCTCAGTCCTGCACCTAATCTTGATCAAGTATATCAGATGGTGCTTCAAGATGAAGCACAACGTGGTCTAGGTGGTTCCTCAACCAACATTGATGATGCTACAGCCTTATATGCTCAGCAGAAAGGCAAGTCTAGCTCTTATTCTCGATCCAACACACAGAATCAATCCACTTTACCTCGATCTTTATTCTGTGACCACTGCAAAGCCACGAATCACAACATTGATAAATGTTGGAAACTACATGGCTATCCAACATCTGCTGCTCCAGGCATTTCATTCTGTGACCACTGCAAGATTGCAGGCCATGTCATAGCACGCTGCTGGAAAATACATGGCTATCCTACTGGTCACAAATTAGCTGCCACTGCTTTGTCTCAAGAACAGATGAATCAACTCCTCTCTTTACTTCCCAAACATAGCAACAGTGACAACAATTCAGACAATCACACTGCTTTACTTGCTGGTACAACTCTATGCCTTCTATCTATTTCACTCCAATCTCATTGGATCATAGACAGTGGTGCTACCGATCATATCTCTCCTCACCTTAACTTATTTTCATCATACCATAATGCTTCTTGTGACATGCTTATCACCATGCCAAATGGTAACACAGCTCGTGTTGAACATGTTGGAACTGTTGAGCTGAATTCTGGTATTACTTTACAAAATGTTCTTCATGTTCCTAGCTTCCAATTTAACCTTCTATCTGTGCATAAGCTCTCCATGGATTTATCTACTCACGTTTTCTTTTCATCCACACATTGTTTCATCCAGGACCCTTCGATGAAGCATCACTTGGCGATTGGTAAGGCATTCAAAGGATTATATGTTGCTGACAAAGTCTCCACTACCTCTCACATACCTATTTCCTCTTGTAATAAATCTCTTCATGAGAAACATGTTGCACACTATTGTTCATCTACTTCCTGTCTTGTTAAACCAGAAATATGGCATTGTCGCCTTGGACACATACCATTTGAACAACTTTCTTTTATTACTTCCATTCAAACATACAAGAAGCATGATATTTGTCAAATATGTCCCCAAGCAAAGCAAACAAGAAAACCTTTTCCTACCTCTACTACTCGAACCATTAATCCCTTTGATCTCATTCATGTTGACACTTGGGGACCATACCGACAACATACGTATAATGGCTTCAAATTTTTTCTAACCATTGTCGATGACTTTACCAAGTGCACATGGACCTATCTTATGGCACATAAGAGCAATGCTCTTAGCATCCTCCAATCCTTCACAACCTTAATAGCCACTCAATTTCATTCCAAAATCAAAATCATACATACAGACAATGCACTTGAATTTTCAAGTCAAGCTGCATTACAATTTTACCACACCAATGGCATTCTACACCAAACCTCTTGCTCTTATACCCCTAAACAAAATGGAGTAGTTGAACGTAAACATCAGCATATACTTGAGGTAGCTCGTTCCCTTTTTCACCAATCCAAAATTCCATTAGAATACTGGGGTGAGTGTATACTTACTGCCACATACATTATCAACCACTGCCCCTTACCTACCCTCAATAACAAGTCTCCTCTTGAATTGTTATTCCATACACCTCCCATTTACTCTCATCTTCGTGTGTTTGGTTGCTTGTGCTTTGTTAGCACCAAGAAGCCTGGACGAGACAAGTTCGCCCCAAGAGCTACTCCCTGCACTTTCCTTGGCTACCCCTATGGTCAAAAAGAATTCAAAGTACTATACCTCCAATCTCGAGTTGTTTTTACATCTCGAGATGTCACATTTCATGAACATATATTCCCTTTTCGAAATTCTACAAACCTACAAAATTCCTCTCTTCTTCCTATTCCAAATTCTTCATTTGATGCTAATATTTTTTTACCAAACAATACTTCAGAACTTCCAACCACTACTTCAGAAAATCCCATACCATGCACTACCATTCCATCCACTTCCACCCCTGTTACCACCCATATATCTCAATTAACAACTCCCACAGATACATCTCTTGTCATTCCTACATCTCATCAACCTTCTACACGCAGGTCATCTTGACCTCATAATCCTCCCCCTTACCTTCGAGACTTTGTCTGCTCATATAGCTCTTCGATGCCACCATCGTCAGGTATGCTTTCTCCTCCATTATTGCCTACCTCTCATCATGCCTTTCTTTCATCATTATCTTCATATGTTGAGCCCACACCTTATCTAGAAGCTTCAAAAGACCCTCACTGGGTTGCAGCCATGGAAACAGAATTTAAAGCTCTCCAGAACAACCACACCTGGGATCTCACACCTCTTCCTTCCAACAAAAAGGCTATCGGCTGTAAGTGGATCTATAAGGTCAAACTCAAAGCAGATGGTACCCTTGAGAGATACAAGGCGAGGCTGGTTGCTAAAGGCTTCACACAACAAGCCGGTATTGATTATCATGAGACGTTTTCACCTGTGGTAAAGATGACCACAATCCGTTCCATCATAGCTATTGCATCTGCTAAGTCCTGGACATTACATCAGCTTGATGTAAATAATGCATTCCTCCATGGCGCTCTTCATGAAGATGTATATATGAAGACACCTCCTGGAATCCCTAATCCCTTGTCCTTAGTTTGTAAACTCAGGAAGTCATTATATGGCCTTAAGCAAGCCTCTCGTCAGTGGTTTCATCGGCTCACCACAGCCCTCATTACACGAGGTTACAAGCAGTCTAAAAATGACTATTCCCTATTCACTAAACGTGATGGTGTCCTGGTGACAATTATAGCAATTTACGTTGATGACTTGCTCATTACAGGGTCTCATACAACTGAGATATCTAATCTGAAGCAGTATCTTGATGACACCTTTAGTGTCAAAGATCTGGGCATCCTTCATTATTTCCTGGGGCTTGAAGTCAGCTATTCCCCTACTGGTATTGTGTTGTCACAAAAGAAGTTTACTTTGGAGTTGTTGCATGTTGCTGATGTTTCAGATTTAAAGCCTACTACCACACCATTGCCTCTAAACACTAAGTTATTACCCAATGAAGGCACTCCCATTGACAATGCGTCTCACTATCGTTGTCTAGTGGGCAAGCTCAATTTTCTGACACATACCAGGCCTGACTTATGCTTTGCAGTACAGTACCTAAGTCAATTCATGCAGAATCCTTGTTCTTCTCACATGCTAGCTCTGCAACATACTCTCAGGTACGTTCAAGGAACCATTGGTCATGGAGTTGTGTTACATGGTTGTGAAACACCTACTCTATTAGCTTACACTGACTCGGACTGGGCTGCTTGTCCCACCTCACGTCGGTCAGTTGGTGGTTTTGTCATTCTTCTTGGAAAAGCTCCTGTGAGTTGGAAGTCCAAGAAACAAAGCACCGTGTCCAGAAGCTCTGCAGAAGCGGAATATAGAGCTATGGCAAATGTAGCAGCTGAATTAACTTGGCTAGTTCGTTTACTTGATGATATTGGTGTTAAACCTGCTCAACCCATTAGCCTATATTGTGACAATGCCTCAGCTATTCAAATTGCCCACAATCCAGTTTTCCATGAGCGAACTAAACATATGGAGATAGACTGCCATTTCACCAGGGACAAAATCATGGAAGGGTTGCTTGAACTCAAACATATCTCTACTTCAAGTCAACTAGCAGATGTATTCACAAAAATTCTACCATCTATTCCACAGAATTCAATGCTTGACAAGCTCGGAATGGATAGGTCATCCAATTCCAATCTTGCGGGGGGGGGGTAATGAAGGAAGTACACGTGTATTAATAGGGACCACTCATTCTGTAACAGAAAGTTGGTACAGCTGTTCACATTTTGTATAAATACACACGCATATCTCATGAATAAAGCAGCTTTTACAGAATATTCATTTTACAAAGAATGATCTCTCTTCCTCTCTCAAATCATCTCTGTATACACATTATAACAACAATATATTCTCTTCATTTTCCGATTCTTCTCTTCGACATCAATACCAATCTGCAAGCAAGAGATTATCAGATCAATAGCTAAACAGTTAAAGCTAAGCTGATGTAGTCATCACTATAGACCAACACAATGGTGAACATCAGAGCATAACTGCAGAGTTTATTGCAATCCCACACGCAATCAAAGAAGAAGTGTGTGATATGTTGAAATGCAATGGTGGCGGGTTCGAGTCACATTGATCTTGCCAATTAACCTATATTGGCTCAATCATAAGATAGTCAATCCACAGTGAATTGCTTAAGGAAGAAAAAAAGCATACATTGCACATGAGTTATCAATAGGGCAATCTGACCTCAGGTTTCCCATACAAGTTCTTCTTGAACATCAAAGATCTGGGAGAGACATCATTGTTCATCTCATCTAGCAAAAAAATTTTTTACTCTCAGTAATTGGCTTTTGCATGTCTTAGTGGTTAATACTCTACACTCGTACAGCAATTAACCTAGCAAATATGTTAATATTGTACACTCTACAATTAGCCCTATAGGACTCTAAAGCAAAGGATGGAAATTCTCAGAATAAAAACCCTAAAAGCTCAAATATTTGCTAGGGAGTTTTGACATGGTGCAGATCTTATTCAATTCAAAATTTACAATTCAAGACAATTTTTGAAAGAGAGAAGGAATACACACATCTAGCAATGGTAGCGCGAGCCGGAGCTAAGAGAGCCCTTTTCCTGAGCTCAGGGTCCCCGAAACTAAGAACATTTGCCTTCTCATAAGGGGAGAGAATCTCCATATACTCATTCAAGAGAGATGGGCTTTTCACCTCGCTCGGAACGATAAACCATAAATGAGTTTCCCTATAATTTAATGTTTTAGCAATCATTTACCTCACAAACTAAACACCAACAGTGTAAAAATTAGAGAAGAATGTGAAGTGATCAGGATAGAGAAACTGACATTGAAGATGAAAGCGGCACACGAGGGCGCAAAGACTGGTAGGAAGAGATGCAAATTTGCCTGGGATAGCAACGTACATTCATCTTTCTGTGTTCTTCTGTCTCGGTGCTGTCAAATATCGCTCTTTGGGAAATCAATTATTGATGTTGACCTTGTTGTCGACGTTGACCGAGAAGGAAGATATACAACTAACTTTCATTGTATTCTCATCCTAAAGTTGTCCAACCAAAAATATTTCAGTTAGACACAAAATTCATCATGTAATTGTAGATTCAATAGTATTACACAAACAAGAACCAATAAATAATTTTTGAATCAATTAAGCAGTTAGTGGTGTTATAATTATTCTAGGCATTTCATCAAATATCGATACTCGATATTGATGTTATATTTCTTTTAGGCATTTCATCAAACAGCATGTGTGCATCCGAAATCATAAGTGGTTATTCTGTGGATTTTTAGAAATTATTGGATATTAACATTGACTAAACGCAATGCAAATAAAACAGAGAGTTCTTTAACTCGTGTGTATAACATATGTACTTACAATAATAATGATTGGGAAATTCCGGATGGTACCCTCGTGGTTTGGGGTATTCCGGATTTTGCCCACCAGTTTTTTCAAGTTCGGATGATACCCTTAAGTTTACGTTGTTTTCCGGATTTTGCCCAAACTCATTACACTTTTTTAAATTCCATTAAAAACATACAAAAGAAAATAAAGTAAAATTAAAAAACAACTTAAAATAGAAATAATAATTTATTTAATTTAAAAATAAAGCAAAACAGTAACTTTTATAAAAAAATATATATTATATTAATTTAAAAATAAATAAATTAGATAAATTTTAAAAAATTCAAAAATTAGTATTTTATTTATTTTAAAAATAAATAATTGAATTAGCATATTTTTTACAAAATCTAAAAATATAAGTGTTATACTTTATTTAAAAATAAATAAAATAAGGACTCTTTTAAATAATAAAAAAAACACTGTTTTAATTTATTATTAAAATAAATAAATAATTTTTCTATTTTATTTATTTCCCAAAACTAAAAGAAAGAAAATAAAATAATATTAAAAAATAAAAAAATTAGAAAACTGATTTATTCAATTTAATAATAAATTAAAACAGTGATTTTTTAAAAAAATTTTAAAAAATCCTTATTTTATTTATTTTTGAAATAAAGTATAAAACTTATTTTTTTAAATTTTGTTAAAAAATGCTAACCCAAGATATTTATTTTTAAAATAAAAGAAAACACTGATTTTTTTAAATTTTTTAAAAATTATCTAACGAATTTATTTTTAAATTAATATAATATATATATATTTTTAAAAAGTTACTGTTTTACTTTATTTTTAAAATAACTACATTATTCTTTCTATTTTAAGTTGTTTTTTAATTTTAGTTATTTTCTTTTGTAAGTTTTTAATGAAATTTAAAAAAGTGTAATGAATATGGGCAAAATCCGGAAAACAATATAAACTTAAGGGTACCATCCGAACTTGAAAAAACTGATGGGTAAAATCCGGAATACTCCAAACCACGAGGGTACCATCCGGAATTTCCCATAATGATTTCATAAATATATTGGGTTAATCTATTATACATACTAAAACAGAGTACATGATTTGATGACGTGGCGCGCTGTGGAAGCAGCAATCAAATGGAGCTCCCACAATTTTTTGGCCAATAAATCTTTATTTTTTAAGCCATAAAATCTTTTTTTCCTAAACTAACACACTGCTATTCAAAATTATACGTAACTTTTTTTTTTGTTGTAGATTCTCCAAGATTTTATAGGCCAATAAATCTTTATTTTTTGTGGGAGGAAAGCTTTTTTTTACTAACCTAACAAACTTCTATTCAAAATTGTACGTAACTTTTTTTTGTTGGAGATTCTTCAACTTTTTAATCAATTAATAAATTATAGATTCTAGCCAAATTTCTTATTCTTATCAACTTAACCACCAAATAATAAATTTTTATTTATTTAAAATAATTATTAATCAATTTATAAAATCTACCCGAATCTCTTTTTTTTACGTTCTTATCAGATGCTTGAAAATTCCACAACACACTTCCTACGTTTAATGAATTAATAAATTATAAATACTAGCCAAATTTCTTATTCTTATCAACATAACCACCAAATAATAAATTTTTATTTATTTTATTTTTATTATTTAAAATAATTATTAATCAATTTATAAAATCTGCCCGGATCTCTTTTTTTACGTTCTTATCAGATCCTTGAAAATTCCACAACACACTTCCTACGTTTAATGAATTAATAAATTATAAATACTAGCCAAATTTCTTATTCTTATCAACATAACCACCAAATATTAAATTTTTATTTATTTTATTTTTATTATTTAAAATAATTATTAATCAATTTATAAAATCTACCCGGATCTCTTTTTTTACATTCTTATCAGATCCTTGAAAATTCCACAACACACTTCCTACGTTTTGATTTCTATTCTATAAATATTGTACTCCATAACGTAAAATTGTTTCCACTGCTTTGCTTTTCTTCTCTTAACCTATTATCGTCCTCATTGATTCGTTCTCATAGAGGTATTTTGTTTCTATTCTCAATTATATAACCCGTTTCTATATAATTGCATGCCGATATTGATTTGTCATTTTCATCATTTTAATAATTTGCATTGTCGTTCTTTATGCATTTTAGGAATCGTAGGCTTTCTTATTTCGTTGTTCAGTATCATAATTTTCCGGTCACTTCGTAGGTACGTGCTTGGTTTTGATTTCTATATAATTTAGTTTGATTCTCAACTTGTCATAGTTAAATGTCATTCCTTATCTTATATAGTATCAGCTCTTCCATGCCTTTGTATGTACGTGCTTCGACAAAAAAAAGTTTACATTGTTGCAAACTCTTCCATGCCTCAGTAGGCTTTTTTTTTTTTTCTATTTTCATCCCTTTTTTCATATTGATTTGAACCCATATTCTTAATTTAATGAATATGCTTCAAATTTTGAGTTCTACTCTTAAAAAAAAAATTCGATTTCTGCATATTTCAAAAAAAAATTCGATTTCTGCATATTTCGAGTACTGTAAAATTTTAAAAATGTTTCCAGTTTTATTATTGTCGTCCTTTTTCAATATAAATCTGAAAATAAATGTAAACTAATTTTTTTATTTTTTAAAATTATTTCCAGTAATCAGATTTTTTTTAGTACTGCAAATTTTCGATTTCTGCAACCTCTACGTTGATTCTCTGACTAAAATTTTAAAAATGTCCGGTAGCTAATCGGATTTTTTTTATATTCAAAAAATATGTTGTTTTCAAATACTTTTAAATAATTTTACTGTATCTTAAATATCCAAATCAGATTTACTGTGATCTTTGACCCTATGTTAATTTTCAAAATGATCTGATCTTTTTCCTTTTCCATAAAAATATTGAGAATAAATATTTTTATATAATATTTATTTTCAAAATGTTTTTAAAGAGTTTATTAGGTCAAAAAATGAAAATACTGATCGGATTTTTTTATATTCAAAAAATATGTTTTCAAATATTTGTTAACAATTGATTGTATCTTAAATATCCAAATCGGATTAATTGTTATTTTTTACTCTATCTTAATTTTCATATTGATATCATTTTTTTCCTTTTTTAAAAAATTATTTAAAATAAATGTTTCTAAATTAATTGATTGTATTTTAAATCTTTATATTGATTAAAATGTACTTCGTCAAACATAGAATTTTTAAAATAATATTAAAATATTTTACCGATTTCATTTTATTTTCTAATATTGAACGTTATATTCATATTGATTTTTAAAAATTGATTTGATTTTTTTTTTCTGTTTAAAAATTAAATTTTAAAATGTTTTTAAGTTCTTATCAATAACTGATCGGATTTTTATTTTATTTTTCAAAATTGATCGGATTTTAATTTCGTTTCCAAAACTGATAGTATTTTGATTTCGTTTCCAAAATTAATCGGATTTTGATTTTACTTTCAAAATTGATCGGATTTTTTTTAATATTCATAAGGAAAAACCGTTTCTAGATTTTTTGATATTTTGTTTTTGTAAGTTCTGATCGTATTTTTTATATATGTATATTTTTGAATTTTTATATTATTGTTTTCAAAATATTTCTAAATTTTCAATGTATTTCGGTGAAATTGGATCTTTACAAAATTTATATTTTTCCAAAATTGATCGGATTTTAATATTATTGTTTTCAAAATGTATATTTTTCTAAATTATATTCATTTTATTGTGCTTTAAGAGCTATATTAAACTAAAATTTAGTCTATTTTTGTTATAATTGTTCAATTTATTTGATATATTGTTCTACGTTTAAAGGAATTTTTCGTTGTGTAGTTATTATGTTAATTGTGGGTTAGGTTTGTTAATATAGTTCAATAAACCGATAAAAAGGTTGATTTTTTTTAAGTAATAAATTCTATTATCATGGAAAATAAAACTAAAAAAATAGTATTTTTAACTTACGTGTGCAAACAGTTTAGTTTAAATCGGATCTTTACAAAAAAAAAAAAAGTCTATAGGTTAAACATACATATTTTACAAGTATTAAATGTATATAATTTAGAAAAATATACATCTTATTATCTTGAAGTGTATAGAGTCTTTTTTAAAAGTAATATATGTATTTGAAAATTGTACCTTTTTAATTTATAATTTATGCACATTAAAATATGTTAAGGAAACACTTTAAAAATCATTTCATAAATATGTAACTTGCCAGGTTGCTTTTTGCGATGTATTGAAGTATTATATTCACTGTTTGAATAGGTTGAAATTGACAATACATCTTGCTTCATCTGGTTGATTACTGTATATCTTATTTTTTGACATGAATGCAACTTTTGCATTTGTCGTCTTTTTTATGAAAACCTTATGTTGCCATTGGTTACGTGATTGGCTCTCATGGACCCAGCTGCCTACTTACATTTTATTTCTCCCCAAACTATTAAAATAGAACACGGATTTCTGTGAAAGCAATATCCGTGCCCTCTTTTAGTATGTATATTGATTTAAATCTTCCATTTATCCTAACGATTGTTTATTGTCTTCCATCTATTTGTTCACTTGCTTTCTGTTGATGAATTCTATTAATGTAACATCCGAAATGGTTGACTTTATGTCTGATTATCCTACTAATTGCTTTTTATTTGTCATAATGAACCACTCTTTTATTTCGAATTTAAATATTATTTTTATATTATAACATTCAGGAATGTTATTTTGGAGTGCAATATGCGGGATCCCTATTGTCATCAACTTGATCCTTTAGATTTGAATTTTCAAGTGAACGATAACATGTATATAAATATGATCATAAATATATTTTAGAATATTATAAAATATATCTAAATATGATTAATTTAAAAATACAAGAACATGTATATAATTTAGAAATACAAGAACATGTATATAAACATGATCATAAATATATTTTTGAAAAACACCCGCACACGGTGCGGGAGCTAAACTAGTTTAGTTAAAAAGGTCCAGCCAAAATAAATCGAGGGAAGGGGGGCATAGAAACAGTAGCCAAATAAAAACAGCAATCAACAAAAACAATTGTACAAACAACTCTACAAGTGAAAAAATAATATTATTATATTTTAAAAATATTATATAGATAAATAATATATATATATATATATTATAATTTTATATTAATAAAAATTATAAAAATAATAAAAATATTAAAAGATAACCTCGTTTACCTGATGTGATTAACTAAATGTAAAATAATGTTTTTGTTTTTTTTAAACTATCATCTAGTGCAGTGCAATGTTAGATTTTTTGAATGTGAATTGGTAACATACTTTCATGTAACTTGTATTCGTTTCGAATGTACTAATTATTAATATAGGTCTCTTGAATCGGTAATTTTTTATCGAGTTTTTTTTTATTATTATCATTTATGTCTTTAAAATGAGAGAAAACGGATACAAATGTGAAATATAATCAGTGCATTAATCTTGCGGGATTAGGTCCGTCCCGTCCCACGTGGGACAGGGCCCACGGGACGAAGAAAAAAAATTGTATATCCCGTCCCGTCTCGTCCATGCCCACCCCTAGTTATCGCATTTATATTTATATTTATATTTTTTTTTTCTTTTTTGTAAAAGCCTGATAAATGTTGTAGTCCGCTTATCTGCTACTCTAATACTCATTTTACGAACGGGAGTTATTCTCTGTTTGAGTTTTGAAGTTGACTTTTACCGTACAAATGCTTGAATAAATTAAAATGGCTTATTAAATTACACAAATCCTTAACAGTGTGTTTGGACGAAGAATTTGTAAAATTCATAGAAATTTTCAAATGAAGGGATTTTAAATGATGGGACTTTAAAAGAGGAAATTTGAATCATTTTACAAATTCTTTATTTGGATTATATTTTGTGTTAATCTTAAAAAGAAGGAATTTAGTAAGAATAGGAGGGATTCTTGAAAAAACACCTATGTACATGGAATTTCAACGGAGTATTCTAACCTTTTAAATTCCCTTCATTTTCTCCATGAAATTTCAAAAAATCCGGAATTCACTATCCAAACAAGGTAATTGTTCAAAAGAATTTTGAAAATCCCAAATTTGATTTAAATTTACGGAATTTCAGTGTTATCCAAACACGCTGTAAGACATACCATTTCTTAAAAAATATACCTAAATTGCAGATTATCGTGTTAGTTGGAAGACAACTTTGCAGCCTATTGTGACATTGTCTGGTTTATTCAAACCAACTTATACACCTATTTTAACAATTTGATGTTCTAATTATCACACTATGTAATTTTATTGTTATATAATTGCTCTAGTATTGTGCAAGTATAATATCGTTTTTTATATTTTGTAGGACAAAATATTTACAAGTTAAATTTAATAAAATCAACTTATAAATTTGAGCTAACAATATAATATTATAAATAGCAACATTATTGTATCATTTTCTTGTTATCTAGTTCTTATAATATCGTGTAACTATAATCTCTATATAATATTGGCATAAACACTAAAATTGAATTATGATAGGGATGACACCCTTTTTTGTAATTTTACATTTATATTAACTTCGATAAGTTTGTGGTTCTCAAATGCGCAACAAGTTTATCAAAAAGAATTTAGCTGGTTCAGTCAACTACGAATTTCAGCTACTCAGTCAGTTTCAGTCACAATAAGTTTCAGTTTCAACTACTATAAGCCCGTGGTTTTCAAACGGACCCAAAAACATAACATATAATATACCAACTACGTGGCAATGATCTACTGGTTGAATTTAAGTTTATTGGACACAAACTCCCACCGCGTATACCTCTTGCTTTTACATATGGTTCTCTCTCCCTCAATCGCTTGCCTCATTAACTCTCTCTCCTCTTTCTAATTTACCAAATAACAATTTTATTTGAGTTTTAAAATTAAATTATATGCTTTACAGTTTATTGTAGATTAGAGTATGTTTGGGCCACATGTATTGTATACCATATTGAATTTTAAATTTAAACTATATAATATTTTTTTATAATTGATATTTATGCAAAGTACTATGAGTCCAAACACACCCTTTTTTGAAAACATTAAGGGTCCGTTTGGTTCCAACTTTGGAAACGAAAACGGAATGGAAACGAATCTAGTCCATAAGTGTACAACTATTCATGAAATTTTATGGAATCATTCCTTATGGTTTAAAGTAATTGTAGTATAATTTGATTAGTTTTGATACCCTATAGGGAAACAAAAATATTTTACATGCAACAATAAGGAATGGTTCCAAAAATATTCATGAATTAGGTCATATGGACTAAATTCATTTTCATTCTGTTTTCGTTTCCGGAGTTATAACCAAACGGGGGCTAAATGATGAAGATAAGGAGAAATATGACGGATAATATACCAACAAAATGGAATGAACCAAATGTTAAATTTGAGTTTTGTGGGCATAAACTCCCACCACTTGCACCCCCTTAATTCTACATACAACTCTCTCTCCTACAACCACTTACCGTACAAACTCTTTCTATTGTTCCTATTCACCAAAAAAACAACCGAGTAATCACCATATCTATCATACGGAGAGTTTAAAAAATTAATTAGGAAACGTTAAGAGATTCATTTTATGTATGTTGTTGGCAGTTGTGATCAAATACTTTCGATCAAATCAAGGTTAGCCAATGATGTGATTTTAAAAAAAAACTTGCACGAGGGAGTTATCTAGTCCATCATATTGCAAACTCCTCTTTAGTGTTTTTCTTTACATACTATCTATTGAATTTATTTCAAAGAGTCATAGAAGTAAACCTGTGTTCTCTCCATACAGAAACAAATGTTCACAGTCAAGTTTTGAGTACTTGAGATTTCTTTAATTGTTTAGAAAGCTTGCAGTTTCTATATGGTGAGCTTGTTTTCGATTTTCCAGGGACCAATATTTGACTTTTGAGGCAATTGGAGCAATGTCGCAGACTTGTGCTGAGAGAGAAGGAAACTAAGCATGTTAATACCGGATACTCAAATTCTGATACTTTTCATTTATGACTCTTCTAAACAAACTTAGAAGGGGTGACAAATTTACATCATAATCCAACCACAAAACAATATGTTTCTGAAAGGATAAAAATGGAGATTATTTTGATCTGTCTTGCACCTTCTTGGTAACAACAAAGGCAGAAGCAGCAAGAGCCACGATCACCCCTGAGACCATGAGACTCTTCTTTAATGTATTCATTAAACCCTCGTTTGTACACCTGCAATTATACTCCTTTTCACAACAACTTTTCTTTTTTGAATTTTTAGGAAATACAACCTCCGTATGGCCCTGTACACGTAAAGTATAAAATGTGATCACATTTAGGGATACTTAATAGATAAATGATCGTAAGGTGGTATTTTACCTCGGCTATTAGTGATGATGCAGGGTCAACCTCAAAATTTGTCTTGCTTCCGGGGTTCAATTCACCATCAATATCAGCACTTGGGAATTTTGATCTTGAACTTTCATCTGCCATCTTCTTTTTACAATACAATTTTGAAAATGTCGCTTCTGTGTTGTATTCTAAGACAAAACGAATTTTCTTTCCTAGTCTTCAATCAAGCGGGAGATAATAACGTTTGTAATTAATTTAAAATTTACTTTTATATTGCACATCCCAATATGATTTGGGATGAAAGCAAAACAAGGGTTGAGAACATTTGTCTGGTGAACTAAAACATGAATGGTGGTGGATGCATGTCGCTAGTGTTTTCTCATTTTCAAAACATATATCGCAAATGTAGATTCTGCTTGTTTGGGTTTCCATGGTTCCTAATTTTTCTCCCCTTTGTCCGCCTTTAAAAAACAAAACAATCCTTAAATGCACTCCAAATAAACATCGTGCTCATACAATACTCCTTGATTTGCATGATTAAGACAAATCCGCATACAAAGTCAAACATGTTTCTCAAAGACAATCTATGTTCACAGTTGTAAGCAAGAAGCCTTTAATGGTTGCCCACTTGGCCTTGAACCATAAAGGTGAGTAGCCATCGCTCAAGAAATGACTGATACATATGTATATTCTCTACCCTTAAATCACAAATGCAAACATAACATGTACATAAGATAATTACTGTCAGTGGCCTATGTTTTACTTATTTTTCTAATTTTATACATTCAACATGGAACATGATCTAAGAATGATTGAAGTAACCCTGAGTAACCAGTCTGTGACAAAACCCTTCAAGTTGTAACACCCCAAATTCTGGGAACTCGAAGCGTTACGGGTTAGGACCTTACAATGGGTCCCGACCCTCAAAGTAACAACAATAACATCGGATCTTGTAACAAGGCACAAATAAATGAAAACTAAAACTTATATAAAAACCATAAGGTATAACAAAGGGAAACGCAAAGGACTCGCAGTCGAGTTCAAAACAAAAGGGAAAGACAACAACAAAAATATAAAACCCGATCTCGTCCTATAATGTACGGAAACCCCGGATGACCACACCGTCCGGATCACTCAACAACATCTCTAACCTGCAAGATATCTACAACACCGGTATAAACCGTTAGCTAACATTCTAGATATCAGAAAGACAGTAAAGACACAAACACATATAAGAACATAAACATATAGCATGCTCGCACACAACCGGTTATCATCTTCCAATTAAGTTATCCATTACTAATTGAACTTTTTTGTCACACGAGAATCTCCCAAAACTCATCTCCGCTTCCGTCTACCGACAGTAATAGATTAGTGTTATCCATTACCTGTGGGCCTGGGTTGCAAGAGCACCTCCCAATCTCATGTAGAACTGGACAAGTGGTCACCGCCCAGTTATAATACACTTAGGCCAATTAAGGTATAAGGTCTTCCTAGTTCAGTTTTCCGTTATAACGATAAAGATAAACAAACACAACCAATACGGTCAAACCAACATACGGAACGCAGCTAAGTAAGTCCAAGGGACTTACCTCACTCGAAGGTAACTCAAGAATCAACTAATTGCTTAGTTTCCTGAAGGAAATGATAGATGCCTACTCAGACAAAGTATCGTGAATCAGAAATTGCACGAATGCTAGATGTGTACATACTTCTAGTCTCAATGATCTCTAATAGATCTACAACAACATGCTAGAAGTTCCCTACTTCTAGTCTCGATGATCGCTAAATGTTCTCAACATGCTAGGAGAAGGACTCCTAGTCTCAAGGTTCGCAAGGGACAACATCAACAACACAACTCAAGGGTGTAACCAACGAGCCACTAACTAGCATTCACACTAATCATCTAGGTTCAACCTAGCATGATCTAGCATAAGGAAAGAGCAGAGGAAGCAAGGAAGGAAGCAACTCACCAAAGACGGGAGTCACTGCTGAAGAACAGCAGGGGTGGCAGGCAAAAGCGCGGAGGCAGCGATGGCTTGCAGCCGTGGGGCAGAAAGGTGTAGACGCGGGGGCGGTTCTGTGACAGAACAGTCGTCGGGCTTTCTTTTAACAACAACTTCCCAACAAAGAGATCAAAGCTTGATCATTTGATTCATACTTGTCGACACTCAACCAAGGGAGTCTGAGAACATATACGTATCAACAACGGAATACACACAAGAATCGGGACTCGATCTTGATTCATGTGAAGAGGAAGAAGAAGAAGAAGAAGAAACAAGAAAGAAAAGAGAAACAGAAGGAAGAGAAGCATGCAGCAGGCTCAAGAACGTAAGGAAGATCAAAGAGGATGAAGACTTACACGTTCTACAGAAGGTCACAAGGGAAAAGCTGCAACTTTGCTCGAGGTTGAAGAAAACGTAAGCAAGAAGAGAGAAACGAAGACAAGGCTGGAATATATAGAGAACGGTTGGGAAAAAGGACAAGGAAGGTTAGATTAGGGTTAGAAGGTGGAAGGCAAGCCGACCCATATCTTAGAAGATCGGATCTTGTAAGAAAGGAAGGAAATAAAAACGGAATCAAAACAAATCGGTGTGATTTGGAGTCAGTCGTAGGGGCGGCTGACCCGGACGCGACCGCAGCTGGCCGCATGGGCGGCCCTCTTCACCGCGGGGGCGGTGAAGGCCAAAACACGGGCGTTACACAAGCTAAGCCAGCTCACTTCACTTTCCTTGTAAAAATCCGTATCCATTTGCACGGTTTCTAGTGACACCCGACTTCTGTTAGACTTATAACAAAGGTCATCTCAACTGTTTAATGAAACCACCAATTGTAACAATAGAGTTAGTTATGGTTACACATTTGTCTTCTTCGAATGGAATAGTCTTCCAAGCCTTCAAATATATGGGGTTCCCTCTTGAAATGAGTGTGGTTTATCTCTACTATTGTCGATTTGTGTTCTATCACGGTACAATTTATAATATGTGATCGAATAATAATAGTTGTCTAACCTTGTAGCGTTTTGTCCTTCTCCAAACAAATAGCAGCATAATGAGATCCATTCGGCTCTACAAGTGCAAATTGCCAATTTCTGGTGATTTTCAGCTTGTCATTTTAATCGATTCAATCAATATTGTTTATTCTTGTCAGTGTATACAAGAAAGAAATCCTAAATATAAGTAACGGAGAATGAGATTGAGCGCAATACTGCAAGTGCTTTAAACTATGTTGGCAGACTTAACTCTCAATCAACCACAAATGAAGGATACATTTTCCCTCGTGTAAAATACATCAAAAGTTATCTGCAACATAAACACACAAGCACTAAATTCTTAGCCTTCAAAAGTGTATCATAATGAATGTATACATAGATGCAACATCTTCTACAAAGATCAAAGTCCTGCTTCTCAAATTTACAGCGTCATATTTTGGTAATGGAAGAGAGTATTACGATAGATATATCACAATACATAAGTGTATCTAAAAGTTCTTGAACATACCGTAAAATCAACATATTTGGGAAAACAAGGATTACTTTTTCTGACAGCATTCAGATGGATGTTGAAGGTCTTAAATGGCAAACATGAGAAGCCTTTCCCTAATACTTTGACATACACACAGACACACATACATACATACACACACACAAATACATACATGCACACACACACACACAAATACATACATGCATATCATATTGGATTGATATAAATGAAGTCTTATTAAAAAATAAATTTTAAAACATTAAATGTTCACTACGTAAAGCCCTATATATGTTACAAGAAGTCAAAAATTTTTTATCAAAACATATGCAAAATGGGTGTCATGGGATATATAAAATTAAATCCTGTTCAAAAACTAATTTTTTATAATTAATATTTATACCGAAAAAGGGGGTTTAAAAATTAATTTAGACCCTCCTGCCATGTGGCTCGCTATCACTAGTCAGATTTCGGTCAGCGAGGACGCACCACATGGCACGCTTGTTCCATACCTTCAGCCAAAATGACGTCGTTTTGGCTCAATTAGGCCATAACGGTGTCATTCTATACAGAATTAAAAAGAATTGAAAACTAGATACGAGTCGACACTAATATAGGCGTCGACCATCAGGGCTACTAACCTCTTCTCACCTCCATGTCATCATTTTGATGACATGAAAGGGGTTGGTAACCCCCGACCCTCCATTGTGGAGGGTCATAGGACCAAGTATAACTTTTGTTTGATAGGAACAAATTATAGACCCCTTGTATTTATTAAAAAAATTAATTAGCTAATTTCAATTTACCCTCTCTTCCTATTAACAATCGTACTAATTGATCATTACTATTTTGTTATTATTTCTTTTTTAAGTTATACTTTTTTTTTCCTAATTACACAAACTAGTGTTACCCAATTTTAGCCGTACAAACTAGTGTTACCCAATTTAAATAATTTTCTAATTGCCCAAGTCAAAGTTACCCAACTGTGATTACTCAATCTTAATTGTTGAATACTCTTAATTACCTATTTTAAAACATAACACCCATTTTACTAATTACCCAATCGTAATACTCAAGTTGGAAAATCATTTTAATTACCCAATTTCACTTGTAATACTCAATTTACTAATTACCCAATCGTAACACCCAAGTCTAGAAAATTATTTTAAGTGAAAATCAGTTTGGTGCGATGTTTCACCTTTTTCGGTTGGTGACCATGAAGTTTTACTTTTCTGTTTGGTGCCCTTTTGGTTTTGTTTAATTCCGGTTCATGCCCGTTTTCACTAATAATATCATTATTTATTTATTTATTTTTGTCAATTTTTGTAATTAGAAAAAGGAAAATGAAAATAAATGAAATGAAATGAAAGGTTCTGGTTCCCAAGCATTGTACTCTATGCAACCATACATATGAATCAACAAAGCATGTATTCTTTAATTCTCACTTCGTGATGAACATTATAACTGTTGGAAAAATAAAAAACGATCTTCAATTGCTAAGTAACAGAAACCATAACATTTCAAACATATTTACTCTTCTAAACTAGATGATAATACACTAGTACAACCGAGTGATACTTGGTGGAACATTTGGTTCACTAGAAATCAAAACAATTTTAATAATAAGAAACTACTAAATATTAATTTAATTGTTCAATCTCAAATAAAAAGATTGACATGAAGCGAACAAAAGGAAGAACCAAACTAAATCAGACACACATAGAAAAATCCGGAATACCTATTGGATTAAACCTGAAAATGAATGAATTAATTAGGGAAATAGGACCCCTTAAAATTATCTTTTGTAAACTAGGCTTCTATATAAAAGAAAGAAAAAGTAGGTATGAAAACTAGAAATAGGGGCAATAATTTCTTTAATTGAAATGATGGTGATTAGATGCTTACTTTTGGTTTAAGTATCTTTTTTTACATGTTTACCTTTATTTATTTTTTGTTAATGTAGTTAGTTTGATAAAATTTTCAAGTCCATGAAGGTTTAATTTTTTTGGGTGACATTGTTTTCATTACCCAAATATGAATTGTAGTATTTTTCTCATTATTGGGTATATGTTTATTGTTTTTGTGGTATGTTTCTTCTTGTTGAGTATGCATAAAGTGATATTTTTGGGTATGTTTTATGGTTATCCAAATTGTGTTACAAGGACCAAATGTCATTTGATATTGATGTTTGGGTACAATATCGATTTGTGTAAATTTTGGTTATGACAAATTCAAATTGGGTATGCTTTTATACGTGTATTGACTTTGTAATATATTTCTTATTATTAAGTATATTTAAAGTGATATCGTGGGTATGTTTTATGGTTACCCAAAATGTGTTATAATAATCATATATCAAGCGAATTTTTGGGTAATGATCAAATGTCATTTGATGTTGATATTTGTGTACAATATTGAGTTTTGAAAATTTTGGGTATGACAAATTTAAATTGGGTATGGATTTTGTATTAAGTTATGTTTAAATTGGGTATAAATGTAAAATATTATCCAAATTATGGATATTGTTTTATTTTGATATTTGATTTATTGGGTATCTTGTTTACGAGTATGTTTATGTACTTTGACAAATTTATTTTTGGGTATGATTGTGACATTATTTGGGTAAGCGGATTTTTGGGTAAGCGAATTTTTGGGTAAGCGAATTTTTGGGTAAGCGGGTTTTTTCTGGGCAGAGAGCTGTGTTTTTTTGGCCCCAAATTTCCTTCAAATGTCAATCAAAAGTGTCACAATCATCACTCACATCAGCCATCACTCATTATTCATCACTTTTATCAACTTTTTGTCCTATTTATGAATTAATCTAGTAAAGTAGGAGCCCTATTTCTCAATTTGTAATTGGTAGACCCTAAATTTCAACTCTATAAGATAAAAAGCCCTAAATGCCAATTCAGCCAAAATGAATTCATCAAACTAAAATTTGACGGCTCTAAACTTGGATATATATATCCAAGTTTTGAGCCGTCAGGCGTCAACCATTACCCTTGACTATGGACAATGTGGAAACATATCGGTCCTCCATGTTGAAGCATGTGTGCTACGGGAAGGTTAGAGTATGTGGTTTGGAAATTAACAAAATTGAAATTGGAGGGGATAACCTTATAATTATCAATTTACTAAACAAATTTGGAAACACCCATGAGATTTTGACCTTACTATTTTGGATATTTCTAATATTATGGCTAGTTTCCATCAGATCACGATCTGTCACGCCTTCAGGGAAGTCAATTGTGTTGCTGATAAACTCACATAACTAGGACACACCTTCAGGAAAGGATGCTCTAGGATGGAGTCTCCAAACTAATCCATCATAATCTCTTACCGAATTGTATCAAAAAAGAAGAAAAAGAAAATTTCATTCCTTCGCCCGTTTTGTTTCTTCGCTGGACAGAGGACGTCGCTCGTGACTTCATCCTCTTCTAACAGGGAGGGTGTCACTGATTTGAACATTTTTTCAACGAGGAGAGTGTCGTTAAAGGGATAAGCAACATAAGTGTTGTTTCAACTTTTGGGGAACTGATTTTATAGCAAAGTAGTAGTTCTTCGTTTGGGCCTTGTGTTGGTGACACAATACTGTTTTCAAGACATTGTTATGTCCAATGATCTCATTAATAAATATGGGCGCATACAAGGAGTGAAATTGTTACATTTATTGTGTTCAATTTAATTCATCCATATGCAATCTAGAGTATTATTAGGGGATATAAATAAGATGAGGTGTAGTTGGTCATTCTAATCAAACGCAAGAAAAATTCACAAGAGTCATCCCGGGCAATTAGAACCGCAATTGAAGCCCTTAATAGCAAGTCTTATTGTAACGCCCCAATTTTTTGGCGCGTTTGCGTTAATTATCTTTTTGGATATTATCGATATCTTTATACCTTAAGTATATTTTTTACGAGTATATTTTTCATCATAAATGAATTACACGAGTATACATAAATACATCAACGTATTGTTACCATGTTTATATTATCATATCTCATAAATAATTTACAAAAATGATTTTGGTATTTCAAAGTATATTTTGCGAGTTTACTTGGATACTCGATCAACATATATTTCCGTACATTTAAATTTGGGAAAGTTTTCCGATCCAGAATTTTCGTTCCGAATACATTGGATCGGATTCTTTTCTTTTTCCTTTATTTTTCTTTTTTTTTCTTCCAGCCTGGGAGCGGACCTGTCCTTCCCCGACCCCTGGGTGATGCCGCCTACGGCCCCTCGTTCCCTTGTGAAGCTTGCAGCCTGGCACCTCTGCAAGTTCTGTAGCACTCACCTCCTACCTCACTTCCCCGCTTCTCTCCATCTCCTCCTACCTTCTGTTACAGGGCAGCAACACCATCCCTTTCTCCTTGTTGCAATCACCTCCAGGACTCACCTTTCGAACCCCTGCAACCACCGACGAGCCCGTCGTTACCCATGCAGCCATGCTTGCCCAGATCCGCCCAGTCAGCCGGAAACCGACCCCGACCTTGCTTCGTTTTCCCAATCAGACGGAAAACCGGTCCCAATCCCGATCCGAGCTCCTCCGATCGTCGACATCGGGTGTTGAACACTCTAGCTTGCAAAACCAGGCACACCAGCCGACGGATCCACCATCGCATATCCCTGGTCGCCGTCGGGAGTCTGAAGCCGCCAACGAGTACGCCAGGAAACCACCAGCTTTGCCCCTCGCAAGATGGAGCCGGAGCAACCACACCACCGTCTGTGCGAGCCTCGCCTGGTCACCGGATAAAGGAGCCACTGCCGACGCTGGAGAAGCCTTGACCTTTGCCCTCGCCGGATCCCTGCAACCGTCACCTCCTGTGTCGATGGATGAAGCACGCCGCCTGCGTAGATGTTCTTGCCCTTTCCCAACCGTGTGTCGATTAGGGAGGACTGAGGAGCCTTTTAGGGTATTTGAAATTGGGGCCCCTCTTTTAAGAGTAATTACAAAATGCACCCATAACTTGCTTTTACAATTTATGGTCCAACTTTTGTGTAATTACAAAGCTACCCACTGCATGTGAAATTACAGATTTGGCCCAAAGGTTTTGTTTACGGAAAATGACCCAAATTTCTAGAGTTGTATTATTTGTCCCGGAAAATGTGTTAGCGGTTTTTAACCTTAGATTTTAATTACGGGGATATTCATATATTTATATACACTAATGCCCTTTGTTGGATTGTTTTCGGAATATGGCCCAAGGATTTAATTTGTGGTTTATGACCCAAATTTCTAAAATTGTATAAATTCCCGGAAAATGTTTTTATGAGTTTTAACCTTGGTTTTGAAAGCGAGTTTTCATTAAAATATGTTATGCGTTAATTCTTCCTTTCAAATTTAGCGTTTAGCTAAATTTGCTTAGCTTTGGTTTTAGGTCCGGAAGCGCCCCGATAAAGGCCTATCGAGTCCAAGTTCGACATCCGTCTTTTGACGTCGTGTGAGTACCTCCTTTCTCGATCTTGTTATGTTTAATATTAGTATCGTGCTAGGTTGGATAATCTAGCATAACTTAGAGTGAATGCCAATTAGTGGCTTTGGACCTTAGGTGAGTGTTTGAGGATTGTGAAATGTTCTAAAGCTTTAGATGTGTTTGATTTGGATAGGTTATAAGACTGTGAGTGTAAGTTTGATCTTGTGGGCGTTCTGAGGCTCGAGGTTGGGGTTGTATGATCTTATGAGATTTTGGAGCTTAGGATTGACTTATCCTAGCATGGTGTTGTTACCGTTGAGTTTGTTGGACTATGCATGTTTATCCTATTATGTGTTATGGGTTATGATCTTGCGAGATCATAGGGTCTAGAAGTCTAAGGACTCCTAGCTTGTGTTGAGTGTGATGTGAGCATGAGAGATTCTAGGATGCGGTCCTAGAATGTGAGTCAAATGATCTCGCGTAGATCACTTGTGTAGAATTCTTAGACTTCTTGAGTTGAGCGAGTTGTTGATATAGTTATCTTCTTGTGAGCAGGTTGTGGACTTCTTCCCAAGGGAAGCGAGAGTGTTGTGAGTTGAGTGTGGCGATAAGGTAAGTCTCCGGACTTACTTAGCTCGTATTCCTTGTATTAGCATTGATGTGTGTTTGGTGGTGTGTGATTATTCTTTATTGTTTATAACAACTAAACCGGAAATAGGATTACCGACCTTATGTTATTTTGGCCCAAGTGTATGATAACGGGCGGTGACATCATCTGCCTAGCTCTTGCGAGAGTCTAGGAGGTTCTTGGCGACTAGCCCGTGCTGGTTAGACGATCGGAGGCATCCGTACCGTTCCATGCCGGTAAGTAGGGACCGAGGCGAGACCACAGTGGTCTCGTGTCACAAACCTAAGTTGAATTAGAACGAGATACGACTTAATAATAACAAAGATAATAAACCGGATTGGTGTGCTTTTATGTATGTTGTGTGCTTTGGAGTGTATTGGGTGTTTATGATTATTGACTTGCGTATGTGCTGTTTCCATTGATTCTAATGCTTCGAATATGAGGTAACGGTTTTATACCGATTGTTGTAGATTGCCTTGCAGATTAAGAATGCGGCCGAGCGATCTAGAAGAGTGGGCAGCCGGGATCCGTACATTTTAGGAAGGGTTTTGGATGGAGCTGAGTTGTGTTTTGTCCTTCGATTGTTGTGTTTTGTATGCATGTATTTGGCGTTCGGTTTTGTGTTGTATCTCGGCTGAAGTCTTTTGTTGTTTTCCTTCAGGTTTCTTATCATTTGCATTAAAAGAAAATTTTGGTTTTGCCTTTATTTGTGTCATTTGGAAAGGTCCGGTGAAATTGTTGTCAAGCTAAGGGTCAGGACCCATTGTGAGGTCCCAACCCGTAGCATCCCGAGTCCCGCGGATTCGGGGTGTTACACTCATCAAGTCCAAAACCGTGTAAATGCATAGAGCATCTCTAAAATTTCAAAACGAAATCTCTTGTTGATAAAAATCTTCCATTAAAGGATCTCAACTCAAAATGTGTGCAAGCGACTCCTCGGCGATAAGGATTTGGTATCAATACTGAAAAAAATAGTAATATAAATAACATTATAAATGTAAGAAAATGTGACACACTGGTTGGAAGCCTTTACTAGTTCCCTTATATCTTGAGTTCGGGTTTGCATCGAACCTAAATGACTTCCTATTATCGTCAATATTTTTGTTCTATTCCTAGTTTCAAGATTATTTTGATTTTTTTCTTATTATTTAGAAAAAATAAGAAATTCGTTATAATATAATATATAAGTAATTATTCGTGGATATAATTAAATAATTATAAAATTAAAATACTTGTAAAAATAACCCATGATGTTAAGGATATAAAATTAATATAATATATAAGCATATAGATAAATATTGTCACTTTGTCAGGACTGAAATTTTCCAAGAAGATAGTCAAGTTAACTCACGATAACTTTTTTTTTGTATAAGAAAATACCAAAATTAAGGATGTATGTAAAAATAATATAATTATCCTTTTTGTTTCAATTAGGATGGAATATGGATCCGTGAGGATATTAATCAGATAACGTGGATTCATTCCAAAAAAAGAAAAAACACATTACGTGGATTTGGCTTTGATAAAATCAAGATAAAGTTTTTACATCGAACTTCGGAAATTTTCTAGCCAGTATGAATCATTAGTTAAAATTTATCCATATTCTTTTTTGTATATTTTCAAGATTCTTTTACTTTCATATAATTTTTTTTGCTTTTATTTCAATTTACTATATTAAAATTTATCCCCATCCCCTGCGGTTCCGGCTTGAGGTTAGTTCCTGCTTTGTGTGTTCCGTCTTCTGTTGCGGTTTTTGGTGGTCGATTCCCTGCGCTTCTTTGGGCTGTGTTCCGCCTTCTTCTGCAGGTCTTGTTCCGGCACCGATATGTTCAATTTTGCCCTGTCTTTTTTCTGTCTCCGGTATGTTGTTGGTTGTTTGTGATGCACGTGTGTGCTTGAGGGTGCTTGCTTGAGGGTGCGTTTTTGCTTGAGTTGTGGTGCTTATGTGTTTGTCCTACGTGTTGTTTTTCTGGATGAGAGGCTCGGGTTTTCTGCTCCATTCGTGCAGGTACACTGCCCCTTCGTTGGGCGAGACGGGTGTCGTGATGGTTGGGGTAAGGGGCTTACCCGGCTTACTTCATTAGGCATTTGCGGGATATTCATGTGTGTGGTGACGCCCTTCCCGGGTTCAAGTCTCTTATTGGTTCTGATCAGGGTATCTACGATAGTTTTGTGGCGGTTTTTAGGCAAGTCGGTCTTTGGTTTTGTGGTGAATGCTCTGTCACCCACACGGTGCCTAAGAATTGTGTTCATTCAGATGGGGTAGTTGTTGCTCCTTTGTCTAGTGATGGGTCGGTTGCTTTCTTTATTCATGGATGTCCTCGGCCTTCTCTTGTGGCAGCTCCTTTTGTGGATATCGTGGATATCGTGGTGGCCAGGATGCCCTTACTCTTGATGATGTGTTTGATGTCTCCTTGGTGGAGAAGTTTTTTAATGCTGATGTTCTTACTGTGAAGAACGTCTTGTGGAAGTGCAAATTGGGTTTTGCTAGGGTTCTCAAAGATGCCCTTGATCGGGTTCTGTCTAATCTCACTTGTGTGTCCGCATGGGTTTGTCTCCTTATCTTACTTCGGTGTATCCTTCATCGATATAAGCCCAAGTCATGTTCTGAAAATCGGTCGGGTGTGAAGCGGGGTTTGCAGGCTGAAAGTATCGCTAGGGCTACTCGGTTGTGGAAGGAACCGGGAGGTATTGGATGTCTTGTTGAGGAACTTCTAGCTTATGTGATTGATTACCGCCCCAGGGATGCTGATGATAGTCCAGATGAGGCTAACTTGAAACAGTGTAAAAGGAAGGTTAGCGATGGTCATTTTGCGGCTGCCATCCATATCCTCACCTCCTCGGGTGTTGCTCCTATGTCTGAGGATACCCTCCGTGGACTTTTGGATATACACCCGCCTTCCCCGCCTCCTTCCCTACCTTCTCCAGTAAGATCCGGAGTTGCTCTTCAGGTTAACAAGAGTTTGGTTCTTGACAGAATTAGGAGTTTTCCTAAAGGCACCTCTTGTGTGAGGGATTGTTTGCGGGTCCAACACTTGTTGGATGCTCTTGGTGGTGGTGTTGTTGCTATTGCTGATGAGTTGGTTGAGTCGATTTCTGGGGTTGTTAACCTTTTCCTTAGGGGTTGTTGCCCGAACACCCTTAGTGAGTATATTGCTAGTGTTCCTCTTACGCCTCTCCTTAAACCGGGAGGCGGGATTCGTCCTATCGTTGTTGGCTCTATTTGGAGATGTCTTGTATCTAAAGTTGCGGCTTCTGTTATCGGTAAGTCCCTTGGACCTTATTTTGAGGATGCTCAGTTCGGGGTTGGGATTTCAGGCGGCGGAGAGGTAGTTTTGCATGCGGTCAATCGGTTAGTGGAATCTCAAGGCGAAGATGATAGTCTTTCCATGATGCTGGTCGATTTCAAGAATGCTTTTAATCTCGTGGATCGCACTTCTATGATTTCTCATGTCCAACAGGTTTGCCCCGCTATTTCTCCTTGGGTTGAGTTCTGTTATGCCCGTCCCGCACGTCTATATTATGGAGAGCATGTCATTTATTCTTGTAGGGGTGTCCAACAGGGGGACCCTCTTGGCCCGCTGCTTTTCTCGTTGGTCCTTCATCCCCTTATCCGAAAAATTTCGGATTGTTGCCGGTTGAAGCTTAATGCTTGGTACCTTGATGACGGGATGTTGATTGGCGATACCCTGATGGTCAATAAGGCGCTTGACATCATCAGGGCGGATGGCCCCGCACTAGGCTTGTACCTTAATATCGGCAAAACGGAGATCTTTTGGCCGAAGGTTGATCCGCGTAGCTTTGAGCCTGATGTTTTTCCTGAGCATATTGCTAGACTGCTTGATGGGGTTAAGTTGTTAGGTGGTGTTGTTAGCCTTGACCCGGCCTTCTGCTCTCGGGTTGCTTTGACGAGAGTTGCGAAAACCAAGTCTTTGATGGAGGCCATTATAAGGTTGGGGGACCCCCAATGTGAGCTTCTGCTTCTGCTTCTTCCGGCTTGTTCTGGTGTATCCCGTCTTTACTTTGCTATGCGGACTGCTCCCCCATCTCAGTTTTCCGAGTCTATGGGGTCTTTGATCATACCCTTCACTGTTTTGTTGAGCAGATTGTCACTGCTGGAGGGGCTGGATTTGGCCCCCTTCAATGGCGGCTCTCTACTTTGCCGATTAGTGATGGAGGGCTTGGTATTTTTTCTTGTGCTGATACTTTGCATTTTGCTTTTCTAGCTTCGAGATCACAGACCCATAGCTTACAGGATCAGATATTGAGGCTTTTTGGTGTTTCAGGCGATGGAGCAGCTTTTGAGTTGGTTGTTGCTTGTTGGGTCAAATTTTGTAAAGACTATGACTTGGACATGACTGTGATACGCCCATCCCCCCATTTAATGAAGAAATTGGTTGGATGTTATTATAATATCATGTTTAAGCCTTTTCTGAGGGACTTTGACCTTACGGTTAGGCAGAAGGCCTTAGTTGAGAACTTGAGGCTACCCTTGGCTCAGCATTGGCTTGAAGCGGTCCCGGTTTCTGGTCTTGGTCAGGTTATGAACCCGGCTACCTTTCGAACCGTCGTTAAGTATCGTCTGGACATTGAGATGTTTAGGGAGGGTTCCAAGTGCCCTGCTTGTGAGAGGGGCATTTTGAACGCTTGGGGTGACCATGCTCTTGCTTGTGCTGCACAAGTTGGTATTAAGCATCGACATAACATGGTGCGTGATGTTATTTTTGATGAGTGTCTTAAGATTGGGATCTCTGTCCGAAAAGAGGTCCATACTGGTATGGTTGATGGTGGTGGTGGAGAGCTGCGCCCGGCCGACGTCCTATTCTATAAATGGTTCCAGGGCAAAGACACATGTGTTGACATCACTAGTACATCTCCTTTCTCCTCGCCTGGCCTTTCTAACTTCATTTCGGGTAAAGCTGTGAGGGTCGCTGCTGATAACAAGAGAAATAAGTATGCTGAGGTTTGTAGTTCCATGGGGTATCACTTTCTTCCCTTTTCCTTTTCCACGTTTGGCGACCTGGGTGACGACGCGGTGGAACTTCTTAAAAGGTTAGGCTCGGTTGCTAAAGAGTTGACTGGATATAGTAGGAGTACTTGTTTTATTTTGACTAGGATTGCGTTTACCATTCAAAAGGGATGCGGAGCCCAACTTGTTAGTCGGCTCCCTTCCAACGGCTTGTAATGTGTTTTACCTTTGATTATTAGTATATAATAATAATTATAATAATAATAATAATAATAATAATAATAATAATAATAATAATAATAATAATTAAAAAACGGTGTAAGAAATTCCAGCCAAAGTAAGCAAAAATCTTATTAACAAATCGGTATTACTAAAAGGAAACAAACCAGTAAATTCTTGGTCAGAGATTCATGAGATTCTCTTTTAACCAAGTTACATGTTAAAAAAAAAAAGAAAAAAAGAATTTGACATATTAGATTTTTTTGGTTTTCGTTAAAGAAACTATATTCCATATTACCACTTTCATTTAATAGTAGGTAAAACTAATTAACCCTTCTACTTAAAAAAAATGTTTGTTATTTGTTATTTAAGTGTAAGTTTTAATTTTTAAATACTGAATTTGTTTTTTTTTTTATTTTCTTTATTTTTTTATTTTCTGGAATGAAGAATTTTTCACATACCGGAATTTCCAATACAGGTCACATACCGGAATTTCACATACCGAAATTTTTACATACCGGATTTTCACATACCGGAATTTTCCCGGAATTTCACATACCAGAATTTCACATGCCGAAATTTCACATACCGGAATTTCACATACCGGAGCTTCACATACCGGAGCTTCACACACCGGAAGTTCACATACAAGAAGTTATCATACCGGAAGTTATCATATCATACCGGAAGTTATCATATCATACCGGACGTTATCATATCATACCAGAAGTTAGCATATCATATCGGAAGTTATCATACCGGAATTTATTTTTTTATTTTCTTTTATTTTTTTTTGTCTTTTATATTTTCTTTATTTATTTTCTTTATTTTTTTTGGAATGCATACCGGAGTTTCACATACTAGAAGTTCACATACCGGAAGTTCACATACCGAAGTTCACATACCGGAAGTTCACATACCAGAAGTTATCATACCTGAAGTTATCATATCATACCGGAAGTTATCATATCATACCGGAAGTTATCATACCGGAAGTTATCATACCGGAAGTTATACCAAACAAACTGATTTTATGTCATAGTTTATAATTAAGAATTACATACCGGAAGTTATAAAAATGGTATGAGCAAAAACGCAACATTCAAGTATGAACCTTGAAGCAACAAAAATGTCTCTAAAAATGGTATCACCTTCTCCTTTGCCCAGAATCGATCAAGACCAATGTCAGCATCACCTTGAGTGAGCAAATGTTGTAAATTCACCAGTGTAAACATCATTGACATCCGGTATGAACGGTATGAACTTCCGGTATAAAAAAATGTCGGCATGAACTTCCGGTATGAAAAACTTCGTTATGAACTTCCGGTATGAACTTTCGGTATGACTTCCGGTATGAACGGTATGAACTTCCGGTATGAACTTTCGGTATGAACTTCCGGTATGAAAAATTTCGATATGAACTTCCGGTATGAACTTTTGGTATGAACTTCCGGTATAAAAAATTTCGGTATGAACTTCCGGTATGAAAAACTTCGTTATGAACTTCCGGTATGAACTTTCGGTATGAACTTCAGGTATGAACTTTCGGTATGAACTTTCGGTATGAACTTCCGGTATGAACTTCCGGTATAAAAAATTTCGGTATGAACTTCCGGCATGAAAAATTTTGTTGGTATGAACTTCCAGTATGAAAAACTTCGTTATGAACTTCCGGTATGAACTTTCGGTATGAACTTCCGGCATGAACTTCCGGTATGAACTTCCAGTATGAACTTTCGGTATGAACTTCCGGTAAAAAGAATTTCGGTATGAACTTTCGGTATGAAAAATTTCGTTATGAACTTCCGGTATGAACTTTCGGTATGAACTTCCGGTGTAAACTTCTGGTATGAACTTCCGTTATGAAAATTTTCGTTATGAACTTCTGGTATGAACTTCCGGTATGTAAAATGTCCGGTATGTAAATGTCCGGTATATAAAATGTACGGTATGTAAAATGTCCGGTATGTAAATGTCCGGTATGTAAATGTCCGGTATGAAAACAGAAAATAAAAAGGGAAATAAAATAAAATACAAAACAAATTCAGGAATTAAAATCAAAGTTTACAAACATCAAATATTCTTTCTATTTTTTTAATAGAAGGGTTAATCAGTTTTACCTTACCATTAAATGAAACTAGTAAAAAAAATCCTCCATGAAACAATTTGGTTTACTAGGCTTTTTCTAATTTTGTGTTTACTAAATGTATCCCTTGAGAGAAGAGTGCGTAGAGTTTGAGAATAAATACAAAATATTGGGGTATATTTACTTAATTGAAATATTAAAAAGCCTAAAACTACTCTATTTTCTCAAAAAGGCCTAGTTATTAAAATTGCCCAAATCATGGGGTATATTTACTAAATAAAAAATTAAAAAAGGCCTAATTAGTATACAATAAAATAAAAAAAATGCTTACCCAATTAGCCCAACAAAAATATATATGTAATTTATTTAGTCAATTATCTCTTTAATTATACGTAATTTTTAAAAAAAAAAGAAGAAGAAAATCCTAGTCAAAGTTAATGCTACGTGCATCTTTTCTTCTCAAGGCTCAATATGTATGATAATATTCTAATATTTTTTCACAGTAATTGATAATTACCGATACATATAGTCATATAGATATAGATAAGAAATAGTAGGAAGATATATTTTGACATAAAAGATAATAATTTAGTTGTATATTTAATAGTTTATTCAATAAGATTTGTTTTGGACGAACCTATATAAACGAAGGATATTTGACGAAAGAATTACAGTTTGTTTCGTCTTCCTCCTTACACCGCCCTTCTGAAGTCTGAACTTCCTTTTCCACTCTTTATCCTTTATTCCTGCAACTCTGCAAGATGTATAGCCATACAGTAGATACTGCTCGCACAATCGTTGGAATCATCGGTAATACTCTTTGATTCTTCCTTCTCTTGCTCTATCTGGCTGTGTTTGTGTTTGCGATTTCAGTTTCGAGTTCAATTTGTATTACTAGTTCTTACGATCGTTTACGTAAAACTAGTTTGGATCGAACGAATGTGATCTGCTTATATTATGTATACGGACGACTGTGATTGATGAACTAGTTTTACTCGATTTAGGTCACAACAACCTGCTGTGTCGATTTTGAACAATTTTTCTATCTTATTCTGATAATTCGATCGTCTTTCTCTTGTTGCAGGCAATGTCCTCTCCTTCGCTCTGTTCGCATCTCCAATGTAGGTTTTCCTTGCTTAATCGATCTCTTCTAAGTTTGAGTTTAACTGTTAGCGGAACTTTGTTTTCAGTGTTTTGGTTCCCTGAGCAACGATTAAAGAGTTGTTTGTTCTGTTAAACAGGCCAACCTTTTGGAGAGTGTTCAAGAACAAATCGGTTGAAGAGTTTGACTATCTTCCATACGTAGCTTCAATAATGAACTGCATAATGTGGGTGTTCTACGGAACCCCTCTTATCCATCCACACAGCACTTTGGTCATCACCATTAATGGTGTTGGCCTTGTACTGCAGCTTATTTACACTACAATCTACTTTACCTACACCAACAAGAAGAAGAGAGTAAGATAATATCTATTACATAATAATTACTTATTTTGTTCTGTTCTTGAGGGATGATAAGTGACGCCTTTCTTCGTTTTTAACAGATACAAATCTCCGGCCTCCTTGTGATAGAGATCGTTTTTGTTCTGGCTTTAGGGTTTTGTGCCTTGAAGTTCTTCCACTCTCATACCGCCAGATCTAATTTGGTTGGAGGTTTCTGTACATTCTTTGGTATCATCATGTATGGCTCTCCTCTTGGTGTCATGGTATGCTCTATTAATCTCTCTTCTGGTTAACTTGTGACATTGAATTCAATTTGAACTGATTTTGTCAATGCTCTTATTCATTTGAAATACAGAGAAATGTGATTAAGACAAAGAGCGTAGAGTTCATGCCTTTGTACCTCTCGCTTGCTTGCTTTGCAAATGGAGTTTGCTGGTTCATCTATGCCCTCCTTGAGTTCGATCTTTATATCCTGGTACTAATCTCGATTGTAACTACTAACTACTGTGTTATAATCTATTGTCAACTCTGCTGATTTTTTGTGCTAATTTGTTGATATGCAGATTGGTAATGGAGTTGGAGGCTTCCTGGGATTCCTACAGCTTGTGTTGTACTGGAGGTACTATAAGTCAACACCAAAGAAGAGGGAGAATGACCAGATCGAGAAGCCATCACAAGTTGAACTTGCCACTTCAGTTTAGAGCTTTCACAATAACGGCTTATCTAGGATGATCCTAAAGTTTTTGTTTGTTTGTAGAGTTCTTTGATTGCCTATGCACTTAACATTTTCTTCGTTGATCTCTTGACAGATATTCGGATTTTTTTTTGTTTTTAGTGATTAACTTTCTTTCAAATAGTGTATATATTTATTATTAAGTAAACTATTGATTATTTACATGTGTGATATGTTTTTTACTTTTGTTATAAATAATATTAAAATAACAATTTAATTAAAATATTATTTCAAAATTATCATTTTGGTTATATGATTTTTTAAAAAAACTAGCATTAAGATGCACTATCCTTAGTCTAAACATATATGTCAAAAGATATTTATATGATATTATGATGTGTTAAAATGGATAAATTTTATTCAGTACAATATATTTATTTTTATTATAAAATTATAATTAATTATTCATGAATATAATTAAATAATTATAAATAAAAACATTTATAAAAATGACACATGACACTGAAGAGATAAAAGTGAAAGGTAAGTTTGGTAAGTGTTTTTTTTTCATATTATTATTGATAAGGTAAGATCTTACAGCATTCCACTTAGATTAAGTATGTTCAGAGACCTCGAAACACAATCACAATCAATAGGTGCATTTGATTACGACATCTTACTACGAAACATTTGTTTAGACCAAACTCGAAATCGTCTTCAAAAAGAAAAGTCATTAGGTTCTAGATGGTCAATAAGTGCATTTTCTGAAACCAAGCGAGACGTGATAAAAGTACAAGCATAAAATGATGCTCACATTTTAGGGTTTTCTTAAAGGATCAACTATTTGTTTTAAAATTGATTTAGCCCTGCCAGCATGCTTATATAAAGGTTATGATTTTTGAATCCTAATTGATTGAGCTAAAACTTGCGATTGGTGTGAAATTGATGAGTATAAACAAAAAAGCATCAACCAATGTCATTGGCTCATTTTTTTATTGCTCTAAACTTAGATATGGAGAATCAACCTTCGGATTTATCCTTAGAAACCAACATGATCAACCATTACCCTTGGCTATGGACAATGTAGAAACATATCGGTCCTCCATGTTGAAGCATGTGCACTACGAAAAGGTTTGATTAGAGCATGTGATTTGAAAATTAAAAAAATTGGAACTGAAGGGGAAAACCTTACAATTATCAATTCAATTAAACAAATGTGGAAACATCCATGAGAACTATTCGCTACAGAACGAAGGCACAAAGTCTTATATTTATAGTGCTTGCAATAATCCCTACATCTACCTAGCGATCCCACATTGTCTGGGTCGTTCCGTAGCAAGTCAAAAATTTCAAGGTCAAATACAAAGACTAAGGTGAAATTGAATCATTGAAGTGATCAAAAATAGTACAAATCTAGACTAAGAATCCTCCTCACCTAGTTTGCTAACGTTAGACATGTCTTAGATTCAACTGAATACACACTAAGATTGAAACAATCTAACGCCCTAACATACAAACTCATTAAATACAAGACAACAAAAGAAATCTCATGTGGATCATACTAATCTCGGCCGAGATTTCATGAAGAACATGCCATATTCTAAAGAGCTAGGGTTCGTGCAACCAAATCGTCCTAAGCTGACATGCAAGTTCATACTATCATCATCCAAGCCATAACCATTGATCTATCGCGCTTGAATAAAAAAGATCTTTTGTTCAATACTCATCAAACAAGCATACGTGCAATCCATAGATAGATTAATGAGAAAAAAGGTGACACTTAGCTGGTTTTTGCTTCAAACAACAAAGATAAGGTATCCAAAATACACTACACAACTTCCTTAGTTCAGATCCAAGCTAACAACTTCAAGTCTTTCTCAAAAAACACTCTCCAAGTCTCAGTATTCAAGTTTTGTTACAAAGTTTCTCTCTCCCAAAATGAGTCTAAGACAAAAAAATAACAAAGAAGGGAACCCCTAGACAAACACAACAATCCCACTATTATACTCCACCTCGGGAAAAGTGAAAGTCGTCCTGCAACTTTAGAAAAGACGTCATAAAGCTACACAAAGAGCTAATCTCGGCCATCTATGAACAATCTCGGGCGAGATTCTAGCCAACGCCGGGGTCGAGATTTTGAAGTCTTCAAGTTTGCCTTCACACCATGGAAGTCTCGGACATGCACATTCTTCAAATCTCGGGCGAGATTTTTGAGTTTGGACGAGATTGTTCTCGACTTTGCAAATTTCGCCGGTGCAAAACAAATTTGCGGCCGAGATTCATCTTACATAGCCGAGGTTCCACAAAAAGTTCTTATTTGCTCCAATTCTTAATCCTTTGGCTTGTTTCCTTGCTTCCTTAGAGTCCCTAGCACGCACCATTCCGAGGCTTGATCCTCACGTGTTTCATATTGGTCCGATTTTCGCCGAAACACCTGAAAAACCAACAAAAGCTCTTGTAGAAATCTATTCTAGCATAATGAACTCATTCAAGCACAAATGTCACGAACTAATGCTAATATATGCAAAATAAAGGGAAAATCTACCTAAATACATGCCCAAACTATGGTCATAAATCATGTTATCAAGAACTTGACCTTATTCTTTCGAATATTTCTAATATTATAGATAGTTTCCATCAATGTCAGGATCCCTCACGCCTTCAAGGAAGTCAATTATGTTGCCGATAAGCTCGTAGAATTGGGACACACCTTCTGGAAAGAATGCTCTAGACTGAAGAATCTCTACAAATGATATAGCCTAATCTCTTTCCGGTAGGTTTAAAAAAAAGAAGAAAAAAGTTTTAGTCCTTCGCCGGTTTGTTTCTTCGTTGGACAAAGGACGTCGCTCGTGACTTCATCATGTTTTGGCAAGGAGGGCGTCAATGGTTTAAACACTTTTTTGACGAGAAAAGTGTCGTTCAAGGGATATGCAACATAAGTGTTGTTTCAACTTTTGGGGAAGGGATTTTACAAAAAAAAAAAGTAGTAGTTCTTCATTTGGGCCTTTTGTGACACAATATTGTTTTCAAGACATTGTTATGTACAGTGATTCCATAAATCAATATGGGTGCATATGTGGAGTGCAATGGTTACATTTATTGTGTTCAATTTTATTCACCCGCTGACAAGACTTATTCCTTAGGTTGTTTTTATCTTATCAAAGTAATTTTCCAACTTAACACTAAAACAAGTATAGTGGTTAAGCAAGGGTCGAACCCATCGATTATGTAACCAAGTAAAGGGGGGGGGGTTGGACTGAATTGATACGAAATAGAATAAGAAAGCAAATAAAGAGATGAATAGATTTATGAGAAATGAACTACACTAGGTTGAATCTTAGCATGCAATGCTACTTTGGTTGGTTCCTTTTATAAGTTTTATAGCAATGTTCTTGTCTTGATCATATGTATGTGTTGATCCAACCGGCATCAACACAACTTAACAAGTTAATGTTCCGTAAACCTACAATAACAAGTCACAAGTTAGCTTTCAAACAAAGACAAAGAGATATAAAGAGAAGAATAAAACCATTAAACTTTTCTTTATATTTGTATTCTTTTTCCCTTAAGTAATTACAACTAGTTTTTACCTAAAGGTTTCTACTAGATTAAAGACCCGAACCCGGAATCTATTAACCCTAGTTCTTTGTATGCAATTAGACACTAAGGTGATCAATCTTAAGTGATAAGAAACATGCAATTAGACAAATAAAGCTCAAGGAATACAAAACATGAACTGAATAATACTTATATTAAAAAGGACTTACAACCAAAGCAGCAATACAGCTTCAAAACAACCCAATGTAGCAAGGAATTTAGAAGCTCATTACACAAAGGAAGCAAGAGAAAAGAGAGAATAAAATGGGGAAATGATGGATGATTCTAGCAATCAGCCATGAACCTATTTATACTATAATTGGTACTAAATGGGAGTAAATGGCCGGTCTAAACAACCACCTTTAATGCCATAAAGGTGGTGCAAACAGCCGGAGTAAAGTCTTTGTCGCTAAACCGCAGGGGCGGCCTTTAGAACCGTAGGGGCGGCCTTTAGAACCGCAATGGCAGTTTAGGCGAAATTGGAGTTCTTCATGGCCGTAGGGGCGGCTTGGCAATTCCACAGGGGCGGATCTGTAATGCTCTTCAAACGTCTGACTCTTCATATTTCTATCGCTTCTGATGTTGAGCCGCAGGGGCGGTGACACTAGCTCTTTGGCTTCACAGCTCCGCAGGTTGGTCCGTAGCTTCTTCAAGGTAAGTCATCATAGGGGCACCAAGGAGAGGCGCAGGGGCGGTGACAATCTTCGTTCCGGGCGTTGGCGAAGGCGTAGGCTGTGTTCCAAAGTGTAGTGTCACCCGCAGGGGCGGTGACATTGCTCCGCGGGTGCGGTGAGGCACCAGAAGCTTGTCTTCGTGAATGACCTTCAACTCCCAAGTGCTTCTAACTTCTCTTTTAACTTCTTTTAGTCTTCTTCTTCTGGATCAAGGAGTTAGTAGCACAAACTGACTCTAATACAATGAAAAGACTCTAAAAACTAACCTAAAAGATAGTGATTTCATCACCTATCACCCGCGGTCTAGAGAACTATGAGGGGATATAAATAGGATAAGGTGTAGTTTGTCATTTGATCAACGCAATAAAAATCCACAAGAGTCATCTCGCAACAAGAACCGCAACTGAAGCCCTCAATAACAAGTCTTGTCAAAGTGTCAAGTCTGAAACCGTGTAAATGCATAAAGTATCTCCAAAATCTCAAAATGAAAAAAAAAATCATGTTAATAAGAATCTTACATTAATTGATCTCAATTCTCAACTCAATATGTTTATGATCTACTCCTTGTTCATAAGGATTGGGTGACCTCCTGGGAAGTCCTCGTGTTGCACCCCTCTTTTTCACATGCATTCTTAAGCCGCCGTCACTCTCAAAAACACTCTCTTCTTTAACCCTTCCTAGCTACCGGAGCTAGGCCTTCCGCCTTCCTCCACCTCCAATGTGGCCCTCCAGCCACTTGCCCTTTCCCCACCCTATTCCCCTTCTATGGCCGGTTCGAGGCGGTCTAGGAGGCTCTTCATTAAGCTCTCTGACATCAACCGCAAAACCACTGCTCCTTCCAAACCCTGCCTGATATTGCCTTCCCTTCCTTCGCTTGACAGTCTTTTTGAACCCATCCCGGAAGTTCTTATGATATCCAACAATCGGAGAATGACAACCAACCTTATCCTTGGTCATCCGGCTCTCGCCTCCGACGTTCTCTTCCCACCAAGGGTAAAGGTGGGAAGAGCACGTCGGAGACTGACTCACCTTCTCCCTTCTGACCCAACACCTCTCTTGCCTCTAAAGAAGAAGCCTCCGTGACCCACTCACCTTCTACAACCAACTCTTCTCTAGACAATTAATGTTGCCCTGGATCAAACACTACACCCCAATGAATCTCAAAGTCTGTTCTTGGAATATTAGGGGATTGAACCATCCTAATAAACAAAAAGTTGTTCAAGATCTTGTCAAAAAGCACAATATTGATCTCTTGTCCATCCTAGAGATCAGGCTGAAGATCAATAAAGAGCAACGTATTGCTAAGAATCTCTTCCCTACTTGGAGCCAAGTTTCTAACTCTTCACTAGCACATAAATGTTGAATCTGGCTATGGTGGAATCCCTCCAAACTTCACCTCTCACCTGCCATAATTACTGACCAACTTTTCCACTGTCACATTACCAAACTGTTGTCCCTCCATGACCCTTCAACCATCCTTGAACTCTTATTTATTTACACTCATAATTTCCCAGATAACCGAACCGACCTCTGGTCTTCCATATCCACAATAAGCCTCCTTAACTCCACTCACCCTTGGGCCATGCTTGGTGACTTTAATGTTACACTTTCTCCTGATGAGAAGTCTAGCAACAATATACCTTGCATCTCGCAACCTTCCTCGGAGCTTGCCACTTGTTTTGAGCAAAACAACATTTTGGATTATTCCTACTCCGGTTGTAAGTACATTTGGAATAACAAACATATTTGCTCTCGTACTTGGTGTAAACTCGATCATATTATCACCAATTCTTCTTGGCACTCAAACTACCCTCGATCCCAAGCACACTTTGACTACCCCGATGTGTCTAATCATTCCCCAGCACTACTCTTTCTTGAACCCACTAGAGCCACGACTAAACCTCCATTCAGATTTAACAATGTCTGGGCTACTCACAAAGACTTTCACCCTTACATCTCTAACGCTTGGAGCCTAGATGTTGATGGAAATTCCATGTACAAACTCACAAAAAAAGCTTAAGATGATCAAACCCAAACTCAAAAAGTTTTCTAGTCTCAAACTTGAAGAGATTCACTCGGCCATTCGTAAAAATAGAAAGCTTCTCTTAGCCACCTAGGAAGCTCTTCAACACAACCTCCATGACCCGTCTCTTCAGGAGATCGAAAGAAACACTACCATCTCCTTGAATGATAACCTCTCCTCTCTCTGTTCTACTATGACGCAACTTTCCAAGGCTAATTGGATTAAACACGGAGACTAGTGTTACTCCTTTCTCTTTAGGAGCATCAAGGCCAGAGAATGTGATAACCGCATCAACTCTATTTGTATCCATGATGGGCGTATCACACATGATCCTGCTCTTATTGCAACCACTTTCACCAACCACTTCAAAGCCATCCTTAACCCACCCAACCCACCCAACCTACCCGATAACCACCACTTCTCCGACCTTACCCTCCCCAGCCTTAACCCTAATGACATGTCACTCCAGAGGAAATTAAGAAAGCTCTCTTCAACATTGGAGACAATAAAGCCCCGGGCTCAGATGGTTATAATGCTTTATTCTACAAGGTATCATGGAATATCACTAATCAAGACTTCGCTGCTTCTATTATGGACTTCTTCTCGCACGGGAAAATGCTAAAGCAGATCAACCACGCTTCAATTTTTCCTATTTCCAAGACAGACAACCCCTCCTCTCCCTCTGATTACCGGCCTATCTCCTGCTGCAACACAACATACAAAACCATTGCAAAAGTCCTCTCTTCTTGCATCAACACCATTCTACCCCTCATCATTGGCCCATATCAGAGTGCCTTTGTTAGCAACAAATCCATCAAGCACAATGTGCTCATTTGCGAGGAACTCCTCAACACGTACAACCGAAAGCATATCTCTCCTAGGACTGCAATGAAAATTGATATCTCTAAAGCTTTTGATACCATTGGCCATGGTTTCATTCGGTACTGCCTCAACAAAATTGGCTTCCCTGAGCACTTCATCCGTTTGATTAAGGAATGCATTACTATTGCTACTTACTCTGTCAATATCAATGGATCCCTACATGGTCACTTCAAAGGAACTAGGGGCTTAAGGCAAGCTAGACTGTCCTCTATCCCCTCCTCTCATCACCATCGCCATGTAATTCCTTTCCCGAATGATCCACCACAACACCATCAATCCAGAACTCAACCACCACCCCAAATGCCATTCACCCCGCATCACCCACCTATCCTTCTCCGACGACCTAATGCTCTTCAATAGGGGCGATCTCCCCTCCATAATCACTCTAAAATCCACTCTGGATGCTTTTGGTAACTTTCCGGGCTCAAGATCAATCTCACTAAGCCCTCTATCTTTATAGGAGGCATGTCCACTATCACCTAGAACCAGGTCACTCAGTCTACAGGTATGGCTCATGGGTCACTTCCCTTTCACTATCTCGGGGTTCCTGTTGGCAGTAGGCAGCTAACTCTCTCGGACTACCTTTCTCTTATTCACAAGATTACCAAGAGGATCCAATCTTGGAGCGCAAAATTGCTTTTCTACGCTGGATGTGTACAACTCATAAACTCAATTCTTGTCTCTCTCAACCACTATTGGTGCACCATGTTCCTTCTCCCAGCTTCTGTACTAAACAAGATTCAGTCCTTGCTCAGATCCTTCCTCTATTCTGGCAAGGAAAGCAACAAACGTGCTCTAGTTGCATGGTCCATTGTATGCACTCCCAAGAAAGATGGTGGCCTGGGGTTTCCCAATCTTAGTGTCAAGAACAAAGTATCTCTCATACGCCTCATATTTGATATTGATCGTAACAAGGCAACCTATGGTGCTCCTGGATTGCTCGTCATGTTCTAAAGCGCCAAACCATTTGGAACTGCTTGCCCAAACTTCACCACAACTATTTCTGGAAATGTCTACTCAAAATCAAGGATGAGATACCCACTCTACCCAAAGGTATTAACCACACTGCTGCAATCACTAACCCAAACTGAACCTTCGTCCCCAAGAAAACCTATGCCATCTTTAGTACGGCTACTATCCTTCACCCTACACCCTCCTATTGCATTATCTAGCACAACTTTAACATACCCAAATGCAGCTACATTACATGGATCGCCAGCCACCGTCGTCAACCCACTCTTGCAAAGATTAAGCAATGAAACCTCATTGATAATGACATTTGTAAGCTTTGTACTTGCATGCCTGAAGATGACGATCATCTTTGGACCTTATGTAGCTATGTCTCGCTCGTTCTCAACATCATCTCTCAAGGGAATAGAGTCCCCTACCATGCTCCTTACATTCATAACATCTGGCAATGGCTCAGTACCTGCCCTAACCCCAAGCATAATTTGATGGATAGTATCCGTATTGCATCGATTACCGCTTTCATTTACTTCACTTGGAAGGCCAAGAACATCCTCGTGCACAACAACATCTTCACTAGAGTCATCAACTTCACTGGAGAAGCCATCCGTGCTACCAAACTTCACCTTTCTTACCATTGGAAAGACCGGTCGTCGGCTTCCATGGCCACCGCTAGAATGCTTGATCTCCATCTTGTTTAATCCTTGTGTCCTCCTCTATTCTATGTTGTCATGATCATGCCCTTTGCTTCCCTTTTTCATGTAAATCCCTCTTATTCTCAATACAAGTAATTTTTTTTTAAAAATAAATAAATTAATAAATCAGAGAAGAGAATTTACTTAAACAAAGTTTTTTTTTCTTTTTTCTTTTGTTTTATATTTTTTCTTTTATTTTCATTTCCGTTCTTCTCATTACAAACTAACAAAAATAAATAAATAACATTAGATGAAAATGGGCATGATGATAAAACAAAACCCTAAGGATACCAAACCGAAAAATAAAACTTCGTGATGATCAACCGAAAAAAGGTAAAACCTCGATGGCAAATAACATAATTTCTTTATTTTAACTATCCAATTTCAATCGTGATACCCAATTTAATAATTCCCTCAATCGTCATGACGTCTCAACCGAGCGGAGTGCAACCACAACGACTGAACCAAAGGCGGAACAATCGGGTCTCCCCACCACCACAACGACGCCGGAATCGAATCCTGGCAAGGAGGCATAAGGGCAAATCGAATATTTCAAGAGAAAATGAAGATCTAGTTTATAGGGACGAATCCCGCCGCAAGCGCCACAACCATCGTCAACGCGTTCAAGTGTTGCCTCTCTTCGACGGCCCACAAATTACATTCTGGAACGAGAACATTGACTTGAGAAATATTGAGAAATGAGAGGAAGATGGAGTTGAAAACCAGCAGAAAAGGCGCTACTTCACGTGCCTTTTCAAAGTAGGTTTGTAAATATGATTGTGTATAGGATCGATCCATCCAAAATTAGTCATTCTAATTAGTTATTTAAAAACAATATTAATTGAAAGGGTCATAGTTTGTAACTTAGATATACAAATTTCTTATTATACCAATCTTTTTTAAAATATCACACCCACGACAAGATATTTCGCTTTAATATATATAAAAGAGTCCTAGTTTGTATATAAGTAAGGTTTGGTTCAAGTGAGAATCATCTTGTAGTAGGAAGTATGAATTTTTAATAACGAGATTTAGGACCATTGTAATTAAGCGTTCATGGATGAGATTCCTCGAATTATTTTAGAGAGATTTACTATCATTAAATCGATTTTGATTTTAGAAGATAAAATAATTCAATTAATACTGAATTTAAAATTTATAGACAAAATCTTATTCTAGCGTTTCAAAACCTTGCATGGAACCAATGATTGTTAGCGACACTCGTGCAACAAAACACTAATTCCGTCACTACTCACATTAGTAACGATAGTTGACTACATTTTTCTTCTTTTTCATAGGCTAATGACCGTTAGCTTTTTTTGCAAAGGCTAACGATCGTTAGAAAAAAAATTTAACGATAGCACAAATTTTAGCAACATCCGCACTATCAAATATAAATAACAATAACACAAATTTTAGAAAAAAACTTAATTGTTAGCAAGCATAACATTGTTTTTATCACCTATAAGTTACATGCACAATCGTTATCACAATTATATTTACGTATCACAATCGTTAATTTAACTTGATGTTACATCTCACGATAATATAACGTAATAACTTTGACTCGATGTTTATTATTAATCAAGAAAGTCAATATTTACATCTAAAATTAGTAATTAGTTACCTTAAATAAAATTAATTTGGATCATTCATGATATCACATTGTGTGTCTATTATATTTTTCTCGTTTTGATAAGATCCTATCTCTAAACTCTATACAAGCATATAGATGTAGATATAGATAAAGATAAAAATTGACATGATTGGAATTTCTCCAAAATAGCGTCAGTATATACATATAGATAATGATACGATCCTAACTCCAACTCTATATAAGTATATTGGTAGTTGAAGTTGAAAATGAAGTTTCTTGATAGCTGCTGAACAAACTTTTTTTTAAAAATAAATTTGATAAGTGTTTAGAAGAATGAAGCTTATTATAATTGATATACGTATAAAACTAATTTAAAGAGTTTAATTTCCATTTAATATTAATAATTATAGGGTTATATTTATAATGTATGATTCAATAAGATATTATAATCTCCCTAAGTTCCCTCTATTAATAAAAAGAATATAAATTATAATAAACTAAGATAATTTTCGTACCTTTTTTTTTTTTTTGCTTTTATAAGCTCTGTAAACTTATAAAACAAGGTTTGCAAATGTACCGTCATAAAAATAAAAATAAGATAATACCAAATTTCTTTTATTAGTTATTACTAAATATAAGGATATACATAACGTATGGATGAAAATAATAAAACTATCCTATTTGGCTTTGATAATTTCAAACTTTATAGATTCTTTTACTTGTATAGAATTTTTTGATTCTATTTCATTTTATATTTCAATTTTACTGCATTAAAATTGAGTTTTTGTCATAAAACGGGCAATAATAATAATAATAATAATAATTTTGGATGAACATATATAAGCAGGATTTTGACAAAAGAATTACAGTTTTGTTTCGTCTTCCGCCTTACACTGCCGCTTATTTAATTAGCAGCCCTTCTGAACTTCATTTTCCACTCTTTATCCTTGATTCCTGCAACTCTGCAAGATGTATAGCCATGCTACGGATACTGCTCGCACAATCGTTGGAATCATCGGTAATACTGTTTGATTCTTCTTTCTCTTGCTCTATCCGACTGTGTTTGTGTTTGCAATTTCAGTTTCGAGTTCAATTATGCTTGTTTAATTTGTGTTACTAGTTCTTACGATCGTTTATGTAAAAACTAGTTTGCAAAGGTTTGATCGAACGTAATGTGATCTGCTTATTATGAATACGGACGACTGTGATTGATGAATTAGTTTTGCTCGATTTAGGTTAATTTCCGCTTACAGCAACCTGTTGTGTGAATTTTGAACAATTTTTCGATCTTATGCTGATAATTCGATCGTCCTCCTCTTGTTGCAGGCAATGTGCTCTCGTTCGCTCTGTTCGCATCTCCAATGTAGGTTTTCCTTGTTTAATCTATCTCTTCTATGTTTGAGTTTACGATTCACTCCAACTGTTAGCCGAACTTTGTTTTCGGTGTTTTGGTTCCCTTAGCAACGATTAAAGAGTTGTTTGTTGTGTTAAACAGGCCAACCTTTTGGAGAGTGTTCAAGAACAAATCGGTTGAAGAATTTGACTATCTTCCATACGTAGCTTCAATAATGAACTGCTTAATGTGGATATTATACGGAACACCTCTAATCCATCCTAACAGCACTTTGGTCATCACCATTAACAGTGTTGGCCTTGTACTGCAGCTTATTTACACTACAATCTACTTTGCCTACACAAACAAGAAGAAGAGAGTAAGACAATATACATTTACGTACTGGACTGTTTTGTTTTGTTCTGCTCTTCAGGGATGATAACTGAAGCCTTTCTTCGTTTCTATTGGAATATAACAGGTGCATATCTCTGTCCTCATTCTGGTAGAGGTCGCTTTTGTTCTGGTTTTAGGATTTTGTGCCTTGAAGTTCTTCCGAACTCATACCGCCAGATCTAATTTGGTTGGAGGTTTCTGTACATTCTTTGGTATCATCATGTATGGCTCTCCTCTTGGTGTCATGGTATGCTCTATTAATCTCTCTTGAAAACTCAATCTGGTTAACTTGAGATTGAATTCGACTTGAACTGATTTTGTCAATGCTCTTATTCATTTGAAATACAGAGAAATGTGATTAAGACAAAGAGTGTAGAATTCATGCCTTTATACCTCTCGCTTGCTTGCTTTGCAAATGGAGCTTGCTGGTTCATATATGCCCTCCTTGAGTTCGATCTTTATATCCTGGTACTACTCTCGTTTACTATCATTGTAACTGTGTTGATAATCTAATGTCAACTCTACTTATTTTTTCTGCTAATTTGTTGGTATGCAGATTGGTAATGGAGTTGGAGGTTTCCTCGGACTCGTGCAGCTTGTGTTGTACTGGATATACTATAAGTCAACACCAAAGAAGGGGGAGAAAGACCAGACCGAGAAGTCATCCCAAGTTCAACTTTCCACTTCAGTTTAGACTACCATTGCATTGCATTGCAGTTAAGACTTTTCACAATAACAGCTTATCACGATAATGTAGGATGATCCTAGAGTTCTTTTGTTTGTAGAGTTTGTTTGATTGCCTATGCAGTTTACATTTTATTTGTTGATATCTTGACAGATGTTCAGATTTTGAATCTCATTATAGGTTCTACTTTGACAATTGAGCGTCGTCTGCTGTTTTCATTTTCATATCTTTTACATCAGTATTGAGTATTCAAATCCGAAAGTCATCTATTAATTCCGTTTCTAGCGGCTGTTGAATGGAAAAGATTTGATCCATCCTTCACAATCCTAATTATAAAGGATAGTAAGATATTTCTATGCTTCTTTCATAAGAACCATATTTGATTTGATTATACGGATAGGATTCCTATAATCACGTTATTCTTTTCCATTAATTCCATTGTACATAATATTTAATTTTTGTATCTTCCAATAATTCCATTGTACACGATATTTACTTTTTATTTATTTATAGAATCGTCATTCCTGTTAAGTATCTTTGTATTACTTCCTATTATACGCAATCTCCAATTTTTACCACTCTAATAGTCTAATGACTTAGTGTATATTTACTAAATGAGATTATGTTATGAGCCTTTAATAGAACAATATTGCTAAAAGGTATAGTTAATGATATTAGTCTAAATAATTTTAAGTTATTTTAATATTTCTTGTAAATGAGGTGCTTCGTTTGAAAATTTATTGTTATTGTACGGGATATGAAATAATAATAAACTAATGTAATTGTGGAGAATTGATGACGGTTGGTAGCGCCTCTCTCCCTGCTACCAACTAGACCCGTAACACGTTGAATCTCAAAATTATTCCTTCATTTTGAAACTATAAATATATGTTAATTATGATACTCGAAGTTTCTCTTGCGATTTAATGTAAATAATTTTATCGTACATGATTTTTATATTGTATACAAGCAACTCGACAATATCGGAGATGTTATTAGAATGATTTTCTTGTACAAAAATTAATGTAAATAATTTATTGTACATGATTCTTGTATCGTATAAAAGTAACTCGAAAATATTTTTAGAATAACTTTCTTGTATACAAGTGATTTGATTATATCTTGTATGTGAAAATCATGTACAAGAAATAACATTTATAAAAAAAATCATTTTGGCATCAGATATGGATATTAATGTAAAAAAGTTCATACTTAATTTAATTTTTTTTTTTTCTCTTTTTGATACTAAAAAAATTAGAGAATGACATATCTTATATTTTCCTTCCCTTCTTCTCTAAACTCTTTTACAAGAGGTAAATTTTCGTAAATTTTTTTTGTTTGTGTTATCTTTCTTATACTTAACGTTCGCATTCCGGTGGCACGAGATTATCGGAATGTATTCTGCGAGATTATTTTAGGGTGTTATTGCTTCTTCTTTTTTATAATCCAAATCACCATGGTCTTTTTTTTACTCTTTTCCTTTGTGCTTTATAATTAAGACCAAAGTACTTTACGATACCAGAAGAACAAACCTAAGCATAGATCAGCAAAACCACAACCTAAACTTGGGTTATTGCAATTTGTACCAACGAATCGTGCTATTCATACACTACATAGCCATAAAAAAAATAATAATAATAAAAATCAACCTTACTACGGCTACACAGTGCGTAGCCGTAGTCATTTTTCCTTAGTTGTTCGAATGAAATATTTGATATGCAACACTACGCATCCGACACGCGTAGCCGTAACCATACTATGCATACGCCATGCGTAGTCATAACCATTTTCCTTTATTTTTCAAACGAAACGAGCTTGTTGCTACGGCTCCGCAATACGTACTCGGACAAAGGGTATGATTAGCACGTTTCATGTGGTACGAATAACAATCTCGCTAAACTTGCTAGTAGCTCTGGTCACACCTGCATAACACTTTACAATACCGTTTTATAGAACAATCAGGCTCCGGCATCTGGGACAGACACCGTCTCATACTCGACCAAAGACGACAACAAGTCTCATTGTTCCCTTGAACATGTCAATCAGGGCGTTCCGGATTGTCACAGATGTACCAGGCTGCCTCATGTCAACTGATAACAATAGCCATGTAAAAGCATTCAGTAATATATTTACTGCTGTGGTTGCATCCAGGAAGATTATAAGAACGATTCAATGTGTTTTGCATGCTCCTAGATCAAGATAAAGTTGCTAATGGTTCGAAGCTATATACAAAAGAGAAGAAGATCCCTATGGAATCTGGATCAGAGTTGGGAGACAAAATCCATATTCAGTACAGAAATATATTAATTTAAAAATGTGAAATAGATTAATCGTTCTTCAACACAACAACAAACGCAATTACAACTTACAAGATGGCAGTTTGTGCAAAAGGAACAAGTCAGTTCACAGAAACTATTAATGCTGCATTCCTTACATTGAGGTTGCTAATTTGTCGAGGTATCATGAGCAAGCTCTGCAAAAACTAGACACATGATCAACTTATACATCATGATGCAAGATGAAAACAAAAGAGAAGAAGATCTGCATTGAAAAAACACTGTCAGTTCATAGAAATTACTAATGGAGGATAAATCTTCACTCAAACATACGAAGACAAGATGAAACTATCAGAAAGTCCAGATCTTCATACAAGAAAAACAACCTGTCCTTTCCGAACACAATTATCTCATACACTTAGCTGGCTCGTTTAAAAACAGCCAGATGAGCAGCACATTATCCGGCACTTGACAATGAACAAAAATGGTTAGACAAGACAGAAATGAAATGTGTTTCTCTCAGGAACCTAATACATTAACCAGAGACAGATGATCACAAATAAATCATCAATGAAATTATAGTACTTGAACAATTTCAAAATCAGGGTTTTTCAATAACAACAGATAATCACCAACTTTAGGTTTGGTTGCAACGATGACACAAACTTCCAATTAATGGAAAAGAATTACAAACTTTCAGTATTTGATTGTAGACATTGGTACAAATGGAAGTGATGGGTCATATTTGTTTCTTGAAAGTGCCACACTTTGCAACCAATGCCTAACATTACAGAGTTACAGACACACAACTACATCAACTGTAACCAGCAAATTCTCCAAACCTTCAACCAAAAGGAAGCTGCTTACAGGTTAGTAGTTGCTGGATCCGAGCACGAGAAGAGCAATCAGCAAGAAATCAATGGCATCAAAATAGTGTTACAATGACAGCAAAGAAAGAGCAAATTTGCACTTCTTGGTTCTGGTTGCAGATTTACAAACTAATGATTTTAATACAACGGTTATATGACAGAATGATATAATTTGATCATACGACAACAACAGCAGCAGGTGTGTACCATCCATGATGGATCTCTACGGCCTGCTTTTTTCTAGCAAGACGAGACTTTCGGCGTGCCCCAGTGTTGCGGTGCAATGTTCCTGTTTTCACAGCCTTGTCTATTGCAGAGTATGCTTCTGCTATCAGTTTCTCTACTGGGATAATTTCCTCTGATTGTGCTTCCTTTTTCTTCTGGAGCCCCTCTAGTTCTTCCAACACCTATTAAGAATCTTATGATCATCAATCCAACAAAAAAAAACATTTTCTACTAGAAACTTCAGTGTATGCTTTTACAGAAGACTACAAAGCAAAATGTTATTCAGTCATACATATGAAATCACCTTATAAACTTTCAAAAAAAAATGAAACCACCTTATAAAAAGCGATTGCATTTAATCACACACGTAGGATGGAGTTCACTAAGGTAGGTTTCAGCAGCCAGAGTTAGTTTTCTTTAAGAATACACTGAAAAGAATTTAAAGTATCAAAATTGTCTACGACAAAGAAACTATGGTTTAGATGCTTTTTTTAATATTTCCAGCTGAAAAATAGCTGAGAGTATTGCAATTTTCTTACGGAAAGGACCTAAATGGAGTGTGGTTGAGTACTTATTATACCTTACTGTTTATAACGAGTGTCTTGAGAACAGTAGATGATACCAATTTTAGCAGTAAGTTTTCATGCTTGTATAATTGTATTGTTCAATGTCAAAACAGCAGACTCGAGTTCGAAATTGGTATTGAGAGGGTATCCCCTTAATGGGCCACAGTAAATACCCCTATCAGGACGTAGGCGAAGCCGAACCGGAAACGTACCATTTCAAAAAAAAATAATAATGTCTAATGTACCTTCCTCATCCGGGTCCTAACTTCAGACTTGCGGGCTTTGTTTCTGAGACGACGTTTCTCAGCTTGGCGAATTCGTTTTGCAGCTGAATCAGCCTTGTTTTGGGGAGCAGTCTCGCATACAATCAACTGCCCCAGCTGCTTCCTAGGCATTCTCATTGACAAACATCCTGATAACATCCAGAGAGGTCAAAATGATAACAATCTATCATCAGCTTTTTGATATTTTTTTCCGGTTGAGATTTCTAGATTAAATTCAAACTTTAATCACACTAGGAAATTTAGCTTGCAGCATGGTGAACACCAAATGAGAAGCCAATTTTTCAACAATGCCCAAAATCACGACATAACAGAAATGGAGACTATGGAGGATTTGTGGAACTCTATCCCAAATTCTAGGGTTTGGTTAGCTTTGCCACAAAAGTTCAATTGAATACCACTAAACATCGAGTATCCTTCACAATTTCGAGTCCATATTCCAATTCAATATCCGAATTTCAACCAAACAGTCTCAAAGAAGACTATAATAGTGGCAACCAACGAATCTACAAAGCAAAAATTAGAAAGAGAATTCACCATTGGAGATTTGGAGTAAGAAATTATAACATGAAGAGATGAAACAGAGAAAGGTAACGAGGAGAGTGTTGAACCAAACCTTGGGAGAAGCCGTCCTGAGAAAGGCTGCCGGAGAAACTGAGAGAAGAACCGGAGTTGGTGATGGAAAGGGTTCTGAATTTAGAAGAAATAACGCATGAAGCAGAAAATCCGTGGAAAGCTGAGATAAGACTTGCCATCTCTCTCTCGCTTGGAAGGTATCAACAATGGAGTGTACAAGTCGAAAATCGGGATATCTACCAGTCGTGGCTGAATTTCAACTTCTATCTACCCTTTGTCGTCCGCTTCTGCATTTTCACACTTGCCCATCATTGTGGAGTCTGATGCTTCAGCTCTGATTTCTCTCCTCCAGCTAATGAATCTTCCACGCAGGCACCGGGCTCCACTTATGCATCTCTCATTTGTTCTCTTGCTTCACAGTTTATTCATGGCTTTCCTTTGGTTAAGTTTAGACATATTCGGCGATCAGCCGACTGTGTTGCTCGTTATGCAGCTAGACTCACCATCTCGGTTGATTGTAACATTTGGTACGATCATTTCCCGCAAAGTATCGTCGATCTTGCGGAAATTGATCTTCTTTAATTATATATTTTCTGTCCCTCAAAAAAAACAACATTGTTTTCTCAACAAAAACAAATAGGGTTCAATTAATTTCATTTGAGCTACATATTAATTGGATCATTTTTATGGGCTTGACCCATTTTCAAATTTGATCATTTGTAGCAATATAGTTATTTAAATGATATTAGATATTCGTAAAAGAAAAAGATCTGACATGAACATTTTGTTGTTACAATTTTTTAATATTTTTTTGTTGTTTTTATATAAATTTTCAATAGCATTCATTTTGTTTAAATATAATAATTCTAATATTTATTTTTATAGATGTTCATATTTAGTATGACTTCAATAATATTTATGTTCGTGTATATAATTAAATTTGATATGAACATTTTTTCTTATCAAAATAATATAACATATTTATGTTCGTGTATAAAATTAGGACCATTCATCTAATTTAAGAAAATGTGAAACGTTAATTGGGTTTTTTTAATAATTAGAAACTCCGAGTTTGTTTCATGAGAGTTCATGTTCAGAGTTCAAATAGTGTCATATTCTAATTTTATATAAATCGGTTTGTTTAAGAGTAAATATTAACCTATGTGGGAGTCGAACCCACATCCGTATGTGCAAACACATTGCTCTACCACTTGAGTTAGTAGGCTACTTGTTAATCTGATAATTGAATTAACTAAAACAAATATTTATAATAGATCTGCACAGCCTCTTATGAATTCTGCTTAAAGACACACAATAAAGAGATTCAACATTGAAATATAAAAAAACGTACTATTTTGTAAGCAATGAAATATTCATCAAGTTTAGTCAACAACAATGGTTATGTCTCAAAAACGGCCATTGTACAGATAAGCAAATCTAATTCAAATGCCCATCAAAATCAAACTTTTCTACAAAAAATCCCATAAATATAGATGATACATGGAGATTCAACTCTATTATCTATTTGACTTGGGCATCTGACTATCACTCGGAACTAAATTACCATGACAAGACACCAAGACAGATTTCATCAAGATCAGAAAGCCTCTTCCATTAGTGTGTTTTTTTTTTTGAGGTTTTCACCAAAAAAAAGTGTGTTTTTGAGGTCACTTTATCAAACAGTTAGCGGGCAACATTTACCTCCTTCTAGCCTGTGGACTTGCATCGACTCCAATCTCTCATAAATTTGTCTTGTAAGGACTGAGACTTCATTTTTTTAGGCTTCTGCGAAAAGCAGTTCATTAAGAGAAGCTCATCACTCTTAGCCATACACTACTGAATAGCTAGGTTCTTTATTGATTCGAAATGCAGGGTTGAGATTGAGGAATAAGGGTTTACCTCCGTGAAGGCTGCTTGATTCGAAATGCAGGGTTGATGTTACTTTGTGAAGGCTACTGTTTCTGTCATGGCCATCGGAGTTGAAGTATGAACGCCACCGGAGTCACCTGTCCCTCTCGCTTCCCTTTCATGATCGACTTCGATTTCTAAGGGCTGCTTTTTTTTCCAAAAGACTATAAAAGGCAATTTTTTAGTTGAGCTTTTTTACTAATTAAATTTAATAGTAATTAAATAAATCATGACCATTCATTTTATTTAAGGGTTGAGATTAACTTATTAGCAAATATTAGGAGGAAATAATAGGGAGGGGAGTTGAGATTAACTTATTAGGCAAATATTAGGAGGAAATAATAGGGAGGGGATCCAGATTCAGATTTTGGGCTTTCTATAATCTTAGCTATTCTACGAATATTAGGTGTCTTCAATATATTAGATATGTGGCTATGGGTGTGGTTGTAATTAGAGTTGTGGTTATAAATTTTGAAAACAAAACGTAAAGTTATTGACTAATAAAAATATTTTATTATTAAAATAGTTTTCGCAAAAAAAATTCTTTTTTATTTTAGTTAAAGACGTCGATATAAAACGTAAAGTTATGGACTAATAAAAATTTTTTGCTTATATTTATGAAAAATATATTATTTTCATAAATATGTTATATTATTCTGATAAGAAAAAAATTTTGTACACAATCATATCAAATTTAATTTTATACATGAACATAAATATTACTGAAGTCATACTAAATATGAACATCTATAAAAATGAAATATTAGAATTATTATATTTAAACAAAATGAATGCTATAGAAAATTTACATCAAAAACAACAAAAAAAATATTAAAAAATTGTAACAACAAAATGTTCATGTCGTATTTTTTCTTTTACGAATATCTAATATCATTTAAATAACTATATTGCTACAAATGATCAAATTTGGAAATGGGTCAAGCCCATAAAAATGATCCAATTAATATGCAGCCCAAATGAATTTAATTGAACCCTATTTGTTTTTGTTGAGAAAACAATGTTGTTTACTATAATCACCGACAACAAAGGCAAGTACAGACAACACATTCATTTGCTTCACTTGAAAGTTCAGTAAAAAAGGACTTCGTCCAAATATGCAAATCAACAAAGAGTGCCCATCAAGGGTGCCATCAATCCATGGAAACTCTCACAACTTCATGATTTTGAATCGATTTTGTTAGCTCGACTAATATTGTCCTCGGAATCTAAAGAGGGCTAATCAATTGATAATGGAGGGTTGAAGACCTAGGGCACAGTTGATGGTTCGAAGAAGATATGTGATTCGAGGATTAGGTCGTCGAAGTAAAAGGGGTCAATTGAATCGACTTTGGAGCGGAGTTGGTGGTCCGATTCGAGAAGAGGTAAAAACGGCGAGGACCGTGTTGCCGTCGTAACACCCCGAATCCGCGGGACTCAAAATACTACGGACGAGACCTCACAATGGGTCCTGACCCTTAGGCTGACAACAATTTCACCGGATCTTGCAACAAGACACAAATAAAGGCCAAAACAAAAATATATTTTATGCAATGTAATGAAACCCGGAAGCATACAAACAAAAGACTTCAGCCGATAAACAACACCAAAGACCAACGCCACACACATGAGATACAATATACATGAACAATATACAAACTCGACTCCAACCAAAACCCACTCCTAAAATGTACGGAACCCTGGCTGCCCACTCTTCCGGATCCCTCAGCCGCATTCCTAACTTGCAAGGCAATCTACAACAATCGGTATAAAACCGTTAGCTCATATTCGAAGCATTAGAAACAAGGTGAATGCACATACACACATACATCAACATAACACACAAGATACTCTAAAGCACACAAGTCCGGTTATTATCTTTTTATTATTAAGCCATATCACGTTCTAATTCAACTTAGGTTTGTGACACGAGAGTCTCCGAAACTCGCCTCGGTCCCTACTTACCGGCATGGAATGATACTGATGCATCCGACCGTCTACCAACACGGGATAGTCGCCAAGAACCTCCTAGCTCTCACGAGAGCTAGACAAGTTGTCACCACCCGTTATCATACACTTGGGCCAAAATAATATATAAAGGTTGGTGGTCCTATTACCGGTTTAGTTGTTATAACGAAAGCAATAGAACACACACCACCAAACACGCAACGAATCTAATACATAGAATACGAGCTAAGTAAGTCCGGAGACTTACCTCATCGCACACTCAACTCACGACACTCTCGCTTCCCTTGGGAAGGAGTCCACAAACTGCTTACAAGAAGATAACTATATCAACAACTCGCACAACTCAAGATGTCTAAGACTTCTACACAAAATGATCTACGTAAGATCATTTGACTCACATTCTAGGACCGCATCTTAGAATCCCTCATGCTCACATCACACTCAACACAAGCTAGAAGTCTTTAGACTTCTAGACTCTATGATCTCACAAACAGAACCCATAACACATACTAGGCTAAACATGCCTAGTCTCAACAACTCAACGGTAACCCCTCTATGCTAGGATACGCATATCCTACAGCACAACCTCACAACCATAAACTTACAATCTCACCCTCACAAGCCTCACAAGGAACGTCCTTAAACACATCCCATGAACCACTTAAGAACATACAACATCAAATCTTAGGACATATCAAGATCCTCAAATAGTCTTGGACCAAGATCCGTGGCATTCATCTCCCCTAATCCCCCTAAACTCTCTGTATCCTCATTTTTCACTAACTGCATCCAATGTATTTGATCATCTGCAGTAGTATCCTCTGTACATTCTCTTTGCTCTCATATTAATACAATACATTTTCAAAAAAAAAAGATCCTCGAACAGTCACCTAAGGTACAAGTCACTACTTGGCATTCACAACTACCATAGGTCCACCCTAGGCATGCTACTAACATATATCAACCTCTAAACAAAGCAATAAACCAAGAAGGAAGGAGGAGAAGAGCCTACTATTGAAGAAACGTAGCCGCGGAAATAAGCTGACGCGACTACGTGCTATAGGTCACGGCCCCCGTGGTTCATCCGCCCCTGCGGCGCCTGGAAATCTTGCCGCCACCCCCACACCACTGCACACCGCCCCTATGGTTTACTGAATCCGCCCCCTATGGCTCACAGAGTCCGTCCCGCGGCTGAACTCCAGAAACAACGTCTTCTTTGTCTTCGACTGTGGATCTTGAGCTTCAATGGCCTCCTTCTCTTGCTGGGTCTTCTTCAAACATCATCCACAGTATATAGGCTCTCCCCCACGACCTAATCGAGCCAAGAACACACACCTGCAAAGGATTCAACAAGAACCATCTTCTAGAGCTTCCTCCATAGCCATGGAGAAGAAGAGAGAAGAAGAAGGAAAAACCGCAAGAAAGGAGAAGAGGAGAATAAGGAAATCTTACCACACCGAAACTGAAGTTATCTCCTTGCTACAACACAAGAGATCCAAAGAGAGAAATGAAGAAGGAACCACAAGAGGAAGAGAGGGGCACAAACTAACGTGAATGAGAGTGAGAGAGAGAGAGAGAGAGAGAAAGAGAGAGAACAAGGTGAAAATGTGGGAGGGAACTAAGGGGTCAGATGACCTCTTGTCACCTCAAGCTAGGAACGAGGGGTCAGAAAGCAAAAGGGGAAAAACGAAGAGTCGGTACGGGATTTTAGAATAAATTCCGACACTCAACACCCCGTGCATGCGGGAAACTTAGCCGTGCACGCGGAAAGATCGATAAACCGCTCGACAACCGAAATAAAAATTCCGGATGTTACAACCGTGATAGATTCCGGTTCGTGGAAAGATTGATTGTTGGGGGAATGGAGAGATATGGTGTAATATGATTCTGATTGAGAAGGTTGTGCAAGGTAATTCTTCAATTTGCAATTGTGTTTGATTTCGATATTGTTTTCTTGGTATTAGATTCGTGTTTTCGAATTGAGACTTTTCTATTGAGGGATTTCCACTGTAATAAAATGTCCAATTTTTATGATGGGATAATTGTTGTCTTTGTGTTGGATTCGTGTAAATGTTGGCAACGAACACATTATGTATCATATGCCCATATACATAAGGGGCCTTTTGACTTTTTTTAAAAATGATTATTATTAGGATGGATCAGGTGGTACATCCTTTTGTAGGAATTCAAATCATATGATATAGTTTTAATACACCTATTATTAGTTAGTTGTAATTGTATATGAATATCAATTTAATATATGGAGAATGTTTTGTTCTTAGATAGTTTACATGCTTATGCTTTCAAGTTGGTATTGTTGCTACTGGAAAAGGCATGAAGGATGATTGTGGTTGATGCATCAACATAAAAGATTTGATTGAGAAGATATAGAGCGAGTAAACTTAAAGACTTTACGCAACTAAAGATAAGTACCACCCATATATTTGCATCATTTTAGTTATGTTTCAAAAATAATTCTATAAACTTATTGATTCTTATTGACAGCATTGTAAACTTGAGGCTGTTATATAATTTGGAAGGGTTTGAAGAGATTCAAAGGTCACTACTCATAAATATAAAGACATGGGCTTATGAGAAATACATGTTAGAATATACATTTTGCAGTTTTGTACGCATCAATCCTGTTGTATATGATGTTTGGTCTTAATGCATGTCTCATGATGACATTCATAAAGGTTTGTGATTCTTTTATAATACTGGTTATACTTACAACCTTTAAGCTCGGATTTTGTTGATTTTGCTTGATGAAATCACTCATACATAACAAAAAATGTGAAGTAATATATACATGGAGTATATAAAGGTGTATTACGAACAATATGAATATAAAACTCATAAAATTAATTATATTCATATAATATGTAATTAAATAAATATAAAAAACTAAAATATTTAGAAGAAACAACGGTGAATAAATAAGAAATAATAGTCAAACGATGATGAAAATGTATGCGGTTGATATTTATTCAAATTGAATACGACGCCTAGCACTCTTTGTTGTCACTTGCAATTTTGTCACATTGTTTTCCGGCTTGTTGGGCGAATTAAATTTGTAGAAATTCAAACATTAAAATGTAATTAGAACTTTTAAAAGATATATATATATATATATATATATATATATATATATATATATATATATATATATCACTTTAAGTATAAATATGAAGTAGTATTGTATTTATATACATAAATACCTTGAAATGATTTCACCTTTCCAAATTGGATGATAAGGACTACATTGTTGTTAACAATAGTGTTAACATATAAACTGATTTATCTAGCATATTTGTCCCCTAGTGTGAACTTATAACGTTGGACCTAAAAAACAAAAAAAAAAAAATGTAAGCCTCATATAGTCTATAATTCTAAAATATTTAAAGTGAGCATACATGGTCAATGTAATTCTGAACAGTAGATAAAAATTGTAACAATACCCGGACTTTAGACGAATCTCAATTCTGATATGCTTCACTTTGTGTGGACCCACGGTGCATGGGGTGATACTTCCGATGGCAATCAATTGACCGATGATATCTATTAGATAAATATTCTAAAAAACATATGAACTTAATTTAAATATATAAGATTGTATACTAAATAATGATAAATGAATACCTACCAACCAAGTAGTTGTCATCGGTGTAATAACCGAAAAATTTTATTCAGATTATTTTCGAGTTAAACCGGACTTCTATTGGCTAATTCTTATGACATGATATTAGGTATCATATATTATGTTATTGTATTTTTTTAAAAATTTTCGTTTTTAGCATTTATGTGAGCTTGTTTCTCACATAAAACCTTAGTATAGGTGAGCCCATCAAGACTAGCCATCCGGCCCCATCAAATGAAGCCAGCTGGGCCCATTAGGGCAAGCCAGCTGGGCGCCTATGTCCACCTTCACGCAACAGTGTCTCGCTCTTTCGGAGTTGCCCCACAAGCGGTTGACGTTCCTTCCTATCTCCCCACCCTCTCTTCCTCAAACAACCCTAACATGTTGCCATCTCTCTCTCTCTCTCTCTCTCTCTCTCTCTCTCTCTCTCGTACCACCGGCAACCGCCTACCTTCCTCCTCAATCTCTCGCTCATGACCTTCTTCATCTTCCGTCTCCTCAACCGCAGTTTCCCTCCCCCCCTCTCTCTTCTTCTACTGTAGATTAGAACCCAATATCTTCTACCATTTCTATTCTTTGCACTTCGGACAAGGAGAACTCGCACACGACTCCTTCACTGTAGATCGGCCGCCACCACCTAACCGTTTGTCCTGACAGCCGTCATCCTCCTTTCTGTATGTGCACAGTGATAACATGATTTATGACTTAGGTTTAGGAACTCATTTAGATAGATTTTCCGCTCATTCATGCATGGTTTAGCACTAGTTCACGACGTTTGCACTCTATTCATATATTTTGTCGAGATAGACGTCTACACGGACTTTTGCATGTTTTATAGGTATTTTGGGAGATTTAGGAGCTTAATCGATACATTCAAGGATTGTTCCTCGAGATGACACACCTTCGGACTCATTGGGATGCAAGCTAGGGGATAAGGAGGACTCATGGGACCTTGTTGTTGCATGCCATGCAACAAATCGTGGCTTAATGATCCATATAGTGCAGGAACACCAGAACAACGGTCACTAGAAGAACCACGCCCGTGGAAATGGGCCATGGTTTTTGCCAGACGGTTGTGACAGCTGTGCCACGATCTTCATGGCCGACTCTTGCAAGTTTGTAGGATAAATAGGTGGTCCTGCAAGGCTGAAAAGGCATCTCCCACCACTCCATTCTCTCTCATACTCTCAACAACAAAGATTCTCTCATTGGAGCATTAGATTGGAGACCATTGGAGAAGAAAGAAAGCTTCCATTGGAGAAGAAGAGAAGAACACACCATTATTAGTCTTTGATAGATTTTAGAGTGAAGATTATCGGAATCGTTTTCTAGGGTTGTAAAAATCGATTGAACCTTCTTTTGAAGGGTTGTGAGTCTTTCTAAATCTCATATTCAGCTTGGTTTTCCTTCTTCTATTTGTTCATCTCTTTCTCTTCATTTTCTTGCAAATGGATGCCATGATTTTATGCTTGATGATTTTGATTGTGATGATGTATGTTGTTGGCTAATTAGATGCGATTCTAGGGTAAGGAAAAGATGGTTATGGCTTGGACTATGATAGAATAGGCTTAAATGTATGCTTGGATGATTCGTTTGATTGAACCTAGTCACTGTTAGAAACCACGGTTTGTTCTAGACAAACCACGGCCGTGGATCTTGATGAACACCCCGTGATTTTAATTAACTTGCTTGTAATGATAAATTCAAGTGTTAGGTTGTTAGATTGTTGAAATCCTAGTGTTTGTTGAGTTAAATCTATCCTAGGGTGACCTAGTGTTAGCAACTAAGTGTTAGAAGAGACCTACCCGGTGATTCTTGCTCTTAGATACCGAAGATGACAAACTCTAGGTAGTAGTGAGCCTCACAAGCCGCTATTGGACTGAGTGTGCTAGGATAGGTGTTTAGGACTTACCTTTCCGAGACTTACCCGGTAAAGAAAGGTTAGATCCCTAGAATACCATCCGGTTTGTGTAGAATTCCTATCCTTAGGCTCTTTGAGACTTACCCGGTGATGAGACCTTAGGAACGGGCTAGTGGACCATGAGACCTACCCGGTGATTGATCCCAATCTAGAAACACTCACTCCCAACATACTAAAGTTAATCCAAGGAATGATTAGATAGCTTGAGTCCTATGCTATAACCGGAATTTCCAACCCCTAGAATCCGCTTTTCTCTCTTTGATCTCATATTTCGTGTTTGTCTTGCTTGTTTGTGTTTATTTGCTAGATCGTTAGTTTGTTTTGCATTCTTATATTGTTGTGATTCTTGATTGATCACCGCACAAAACCAAACCAAAAACATTGAGATTTTCATTTCTTTATTCCTTTCTCTTTTCTTAGCCTAGATCTTCACTATCCTTAGTCATTAATCGATTCAATCTCACCTCAGTCTTTGTGTTCGACCTCGGAATATTATCCCTACTACAAAACGTCCCGTACACTGCGGGTTCGCTAGGAGTTAGGAGAAATATAACGAGTTATAAATTTAAAGCTTTTGCGTGTCACGTTCTTAGCGTAACAAGTATTTGGCGCCGTTGCCGGGGACTAGGTTAAGATTGAGTCGTTGTTTGTGATTGTTTATAGTGTAGGTCTTTCTTGTTGCTTTTGATCTCGTTTGGTTTGTGTCTTTGCTTTTCAGGAAATCTCTCACTCTTTAGGTGTACGCGAAGATCTCGTGGCAAGGATTTAGCTCCATTCGATCCCGAACCGGAGAAAACCCTTAGATCTAGATCCAAGAGCATTAGAAAGGGAAAAGAGATGGCCAGAAGAGATCTCCAAGCTGAGTTAGATGAGGCTTTAGAGCAAATTAGGCTAAGGGATGAAGCCTTGGAGAATGAAAGGAGACTTGCCAATGAGAGGCAAGAAGCAACTAGGAGGGAGATTGAAGAGATTAGGCAAGCTCTTGTGCAAAGAGAGCTTAATCGTCAACAACCTCCACCTCCACCACAACCGCAGCCGGCGGTTAATATTCGGGTTGTGCCCATTGCTATTGAAGAGCCACAAACGTTAGGGCAACGTATGGATACGACACAAAGAGCACACCGTCCGGGTGTGAACTTAGGAGATCCCGCAGCCCATGATTACAAGCTCCGCCCTCAAGTTCTACAAATGATCCGGCATAATCAATTTGGAGGGATGGAAGGAGAGTCTCCTCATCAACACTTGATGAACTATTAGATCTTGATGGAGACTCTGAGGCCGCCTAGGTTGGAGAACAACAACCATAAGCTTAGGGCTTTTTCCTTCTCTCTTAAGGATAAAGCCTTGGCTTGGTATCAATCTATTCCACAAGGGCGAGTGAGTACTTGGGAGGAGATGACAACCAAGTTTTTGACTAAGTTCTTCCCACCTTCCAAGACTACCAAGCTAAGAGGGAAGATCAATGCCTTCGTGATGAAGGATAGAGAGAGCCTATTCAAGTCTTGGGAGAGGTTCAAAGACCTTCTCCTAGATTGTCCACACCATGGTATACCGAAAATTGAGCTATTGGAGATCTACTTCAAAGGACTTGATGAAGATAGCCAATTCAAGCTTCAATCTCTTTCCGGTGGGACTTTCATGGAAAAGAATGTAGATGAAGCTTGGGAGTTTGTAGAGAAACAAGCTTTGGTGATTGAGAAGTACTCCCATAGGAAGAGTGATGGGAGGAAAGCGGGAGCATATGAGGTGAGTGAAGTCACCATGAGTAACTTCAAGCTTGATGCAATCAACAATGAGTTGAAATCTTTGAGGGAGTTGTGTGCTACAACTTTAAAGAATCAAGCAACCCCTCAAGTGCAAGTGCAAGCAAACTTATCTTCCAAGGAGGAAGATGTGAACTACATGGGAAGGGGCAATTACAACAACTATCAAGGCCCAAGGAACTTCAACAATAACCGGCAATTCAACAATTACCGGCCTAACCACAACCATCCCGGGTTTTCCTATTCTAACCCGGATGGAGCCTTGAACCCTCCCGCTTCCACAAGCGCAACACCACCACCAAAGGCTTCAAAAGAACCTCCACCCGGATTCACTCAACCTCCAAAGGATAGAACCGAGATGATGTTTGAGCAATTGCTTGGAAGGTTGAGTGGTCTTGAGAGCACGGTGACTTCCATTTCTTAGGCTCAAAAGGTGTTGGAAGCACAAGTGTTCCAAAAGGCGGGTGAAGCTCATAGAGATCCGGGGTAGCTTACCGGAAGAACCGAAGACAACCCAAGAGGCCAAGTGTTGGCCATCACAACAAGGAGTGGGTTGAGTATGAAGGATCCCTTACCTAAGGGAAGTGACAAGGGGAAGCAAGTAGTGGTAGAGGAAGAGACATTGCAAGAAGATGGAGGCAAGAGCAAGGATGTTGAGCCAACATATGTGGCACCACCTCCATACAAGCCACCACTACCGTTCCTACAATCACGAGCAAGAGCTCGCTTGGACAAACACTTTGGTAAATTCCTTGAACTTATGTCTAAATTGCATATTAACATTCCGTTCATGGATGCTATTCTAGGAATGCCGGAATATGGTAAGTTCTTGAAGGAAATACTCTCCAACAAGAGGAAGTTGGAGGAGTATGGAGAAGTGAGTATGACAAAGAGGTCCTCGGAATTGATCCAAACCATGAAGGAGGAGATGCCTCCTAAGCTAAGAGATCCGGGTTCCTTTTGTGTGCCAATTGGAGTGGGAGAAGTGAAGTATGAAGCCCTATGTGATCTTGGGGCAAGTGTAAGTATCATACCGCTTGCACTTTGCAACAAGGTTGGGCTAGGAGAGCCAAAGCCTGTCAAGATGACCCTTTACATGGCGGACCGTTCGATCACTCACCCGGTTGGAATCTTGGAGGATATACCGGTGCAACTCGGGAAGTTCTATGTGCCGATTGATTTTGTAGTCTTGGACATCCCGGCGGACTATCCGGTTCCCATCATCTTAGGGAGACCTTTCCTAGCCACTTCCGGATGCTTGGTGGATTGTAAAAATGGAATTCTCTCCTTCAACATTGGAGAAGAGAATATCAAGTTCAAGCTGTCCACAATGATGAAAGGGCTAGCCCTTGGTGAAGATGTGTTCAACATTGTCGAGCAAGAGGAGTCTAGAGAAGTTGTGAGCTCGATCTTGATCAAGGACCCCTTGGAGAAGGTTCTTAGCTTAAGTTTGGTGGAGGAAGGTGTTGAGGAGACTTGCAATGAAGAAGTCAAGGCTTTGGAAGCATTAGAAAAGGGGACAAGAGCTGAATTTGAAGTCCACGAGAGTGTGCTGAATTCCTGTAGGAACCACGGCCAGGGACCAAGAACCACGCCTGTGGAAAGACCCGTGGAACTCTCTGGAATGCTCCGAAATGCAAGCTTTGCAAGAACCACGGCCGTGGTTGTGCCAGAGCCCGTAATTTTGCCCGTGGTTTCTCCAGAAACTGCATTGGTTGTTGATCAAGCTTCAAGGAGCCTTGAGGAGTCTTCCATGGCTTTGGATTCTTCTCAACCAACATTATATGGATCGTCTTCACTCGATAAAGGTCCTCCTAAACTTGAACTTAAACCCCTCCCCTCTCATCTTAAGTATGCTTTTCTTGGTGAGAATTCTACATATCCGGTTATTGTTAATGCATGCTTGAATGATGATGAGTTGAATAGATTGTTGCATGAGCTAAGATTGCATAGGAAAGCCATTGGCTATACCATTGATGATTTAGTTGGTATTAAACCTTCTTTGTGCATGCATAATATTTTAATGGAAGATAATCATAAACCTTCAATTGAACCTCAAAGAAGACTAAACCCTATCATGAAAGAAGTAGTCAAGAAAGAGATCCTTAAATTGCTAGATGCGGGAATCATTTTCCCGATTTCGGATAGTAAGTGGGTTAGTCCCGTGCATGTGGTTCCTAAGAAGGGTGGGATGACCGTAGTAACCAATGAGAATAATGAACTAATTCCAACTAGAACGGTTACGGGATGGAGGATGTGTATAGACTATAGGAAACTAAATGTTGCCTCTAGGAAAGATCACTTCCCTCTTCCTTTCATTGACCAAATGCTAGAGAGATTAGCTCAACATTCCCATTTTTGTTACTTAGATGGCTATAGTGGATTCTTCCAAATCCCTATTCACCCCGATGATCAAGAGAAAACCACATTCACATGTCCTTGGGGTACTTTTGCATATAGGAGAATGCCATTTGGGTTGTGTAATGCACCCGCCACCTTTCAAAGGTATATGATGGCTATCTTTTCTGAGTATATTGAGAATATCATGGAAGTGTTTATGGATGATTTTTCTGTTTATGGATCTTCATTTGATGATTGTTTAGCTAACTTGTCTCTAGTGCTAAAAAGATGTGAGGAGACAAATCTTGTCTTGAATTGGGAAAAATGCCACTTCATGGTAAGTGAAGGCATTGTGTTGGGACATTTGGTGTCCAATCGTGGCATTGAGGTTGATATAGCTAAGATAGAAACCATAGAGAAGTTGCCGCCACCTACCTCGGTAAAGGGGGTAAGGAGTTTTCTAGGGCATGCCGGTTTTTACCGGAGATTTATTAAAGATTTCTCTAAGATTTCTAAGCCTCTTACTAACCTACTAATGAAAGATGTTGAGTTTGTTTTCTCCAAGGATTGCCTTGAAGCTTTTTGTAGGTTGAAGAATGCCTTGATCTCCGCTCCTATCATGCAACCGCCGGATTGGAGTTTACCGTTTGAGATCATGTGCGACGCGAGTGATGTAGCCGTTGGGGCTGTTTTGGGACAAAGAAAAGATGGGCTTACACATGCCATCTATTACGCTAGCAAGACGCTAGATGAAGCCCAACTCAATTATGCTACCACCGAGAAGGAGTTGCTAGCGGTTGTGTATGCATTTGAGAAGTTCCGCTCGTATCTTGTTAGAGCGAAGGTCATTGTTTATACGGATCATGCTGCGATCCGTTATCTCCTTACAAAGAAGGATGCCAAGCCTCGTTTGATTCGGTGGATCCTTCTTCTTCAAGAGTTTGGCTTGGAAATCCGGGATAAGAAAGGGTCCGAAAATTCTGTGGCGGATCACCTTAGTAGACTCCCACCATTGGAGCTAGAGAGAGATGACATCCCGATTGATGACTCATTCCGGGATGAGCAATTGCAAATGGTGGAGGAATGCTTGTTTCAAGTGTCAAGGGGTAATGAGCCATGGTATGCCGACATAGTAAACTATCTCGTTTGTGAGGAGGTGCCACCCAGTTTATCCTATGCCCAAAGGAAGAAGTTCTTCAAAGATGTGAGGCATTACTATTGGAGTGAACCGCTTTTGTTCAAGAGAGGACCGGATGGAGTTTTTAGAAGATGCATACCGGAAGATGAGGTAGAGAGTGTGATCCGCCATTGTCATTCCTTGCCATGTGGAGGGCATGCTAGCTCACACAAGACATGTGCTAAGGTGTTGCAATCGGGTTTCTTTTGGCCAAGTTTGTTCAAGGAAGTGCAAAATTTTGTGGTAGCTTGTGATGCTTGCCAAAGGACGGGCAACATCTCAAGGAGGAATGAGATGCCCTTGAATAACATACAAGAGGTGGAGATTTTTGATGTGTGGGGTGTGGACTTCATGGGACCATTCCCCTCTTCTTGTGGCAACCTCTACATCCTATTGGCGGTGGACTATGTTTCGAGATGGGTAGAAGCAATCGCTTCTCCCACAAATGATGCAAAGGTTGTGGTGCGGTTCTTCAACCGAGTGATCTTCCCTAGGTTTGGAACCCCAAGGGTGATCATAAGTGATGGAGGGAAGCACTTCACCAATAGGAACTTCGGGACACTTTTGGCTAAGTATGGGGTGACTCATAAGGTGGCAACACCTTACCATCCCCAAACTAGTGGCCAAGTGGAGATCTCCAACCGGGAGATAAAGGGAATTCTTGAGAAGACGGTCTCTAGGACGAGAAAAGATTGGGCTATGAAGCTCGATGATGCTTTGTGGGCATATAGAACCGCTTTCAAGACACCGATTGGCACCACTCCTTACAAGCTAGTCTATGGCAAGTCTTGCCACCTTCCGGTTGAGATGGAGCATAGAGCATATTGGGCTATAAGGTGGTTGAATTTTGACCTCAAGGAGGCCGGAGAGAAGAGATTGCTAGACATGAACGCTCTTGAGGAGATCCGGTTGGATGCCTATGAAAACGCCCGGATCTACAAAGAAAGGACCAAACGTTGGCATGACAAGCGTCTCATCCCGAAGGAGTTGAGTGAAGGCGACCTTGTCCTTCTCTTCAACTCAAGGCTGCGGCTCTTCCCCGGAAAGATAAAGTCAAGATGGATGGGTCCTTATGTGGTGAAGAAGATCTTTCCCCATGGAGAGGTTGAGATAGGAGGGGAGCATTGTGGAGATTTTAAGGTGAATGGGCACCGGTTGAAGAAGTATATCCCGGGAGTTCCGGTGGACATGATTGCCCCACTTCACCTTGAGTAAGACGCCCCTGAGTTTGGTCAAGCTAATGACCTTAAAGAAGCGCTTGATGGGAGGCAACCCATTAGTAGACATCTTTCCCTTTTTCGTTTTTGTTGTTGTTTTGATTTTTCTGTTTTTGTGTGTTTGGTGTGCTTTGTGTGTGTGCTAGAGTCTTGGTAGCATGGAAGCCTTGCATGGCATGTGGATGATGATGATGAGTCCCTCATCAATTGTGGGTGGAGCGGACGCGGGACTTGGACGGCTAGCGGTGCCTAGCGCGGATCCCGACGCCATAACGAACACTTTGAGCTCTCTACCATCGTTGATAGAATCATCCGACATCACTCCACTTGAGTAATCCCAAATACTAAAGCAAACCATTTTTACATTGTGCGAACCCTCTTTCACTCTTCTTTACTTGAATACCACATTAGGGACAATGTGTTTCTAAGTATGGGGTGGGGTTTGCATGATCTTTTGCATGATTAGCATCTAGGATAGTTTAATATTGTCACATGTCTTGCATTGTACATACATATTTCGAAAATTCCAAAAAAAATCAGAAATTTTAAAAAATTTTAGTGCTTCTAAGCTTGGGAATGACCCTTATGATGAGATTGTTGTGTGGATTGGCTATGGATGGCCTTATGTGTTGAATAGATGAATGCATATGTGGACTTGAAGTACTTATCTTGAATCCCATGAATGATTTGTGATCACGATGTTTGCCTTGATTGGATTGAGGATTGAAAGTCGAAATTACATGCTAGTTCTTGCACATCATCTAGGAGTGATTAAGGCAATTCATCTTTCTCTACTTCTCATCTTGATCATGTTGTTTGAGCACCTCAATTGATATAAATTTGACCTCTTTTGACCCATCCGGGAATAGGAGCATGTTAGTGTGTTGATGTGTGTGAAAAGCAAGTGTGGGGTGAAGTTGTTGATGAAAGAATGTTATGAATGAAGTGCTGAATTTGTTGTGAAAGTGTAGACAAAAATATAGGTTTGGGGACGTTGGTTTAAATGACGAGTAACTCGGCACCATTCATATAATCGGGTGTTTGTGCCTTGCCAAAGTCAAATAAACCGATAGTCTTAACGAGCTTTGGTATGTGTGCCCGGTGTGGATGCACCTCGAAAAATAAAAAAGTCCGAGGACGGCTAATCACCAAGGTTTCGACTTTTGTACACCAATGCCATTGTCTCAAAAATAAAGTAAAAGAAAAGAAAAGAAAGGAAAAAATGGAGAAAATATACACTTGTGGGAAGTTGATCAAAGACAAAATTGTGGAGTTAGTTCATTCCCGGATTAGCATCACATAACCTAGAAAAATTCCCACCTAATCACAACGTTTCTTAGCCTCTTATCTCACAAGCCCTTGTGACCTATTTGCATGTGTGTAAGACTTAGTGATCTAGATTGGATATGCTCATGATCATCTTGACTTCTACATTTTTACATTTCATGCATGCTTTCGAGTTAAGTATAATTGTCCTTTCGTGCCTTCATTTATTTGATACATGATTGCTTGTCCATTGCCATGAAACATGACTATGAAGGTGATCCAATATTAGAAGCACAACTCCAAAAAGATTTTGTTGTTTTTCTGCATGCATAAATCATGTCATCTCCTAGTCTATAGTTGGGGACTTGCTCGGGGACGAGCAAACCTTAAGTATGGGGTATTTTTGATAACACGATTTATGACTTAGGTTTAGGCACTCATTTAGATAGATTTTCCGCTCATTCATGCATGGTTTAGCACTAGTTCACGACGTTTGCACTCAATTCATATATTTTGTTGAGACATACGTCTACACGGACTTTTGCATGTTTTATAGGTATTTTGGGAGATTTAGGAGCTTAATTGATACATTCAAGGATTGTTCCTCGAGATGACACACCTTCGGAATCATTGGGATGCAAGCTAGGGGCTAAGGAGGACTCATGGGACCTTGTTGTTGCATGCCATGCAACAAATCGTGGCTTAATGATCCATATAGTGCAGGAACACCAGAACCACGGTCACTGGAAGAACCACGCCCGTGGAAATGGGCCGTGGTTTTTGCCAGACGGTTGTGACAGCTGTGCCACGATCTTCATGGCCGACTCTTGCAAGTTTGTAGGATAAATAGGTGGTCCTGCAAGGCTGAAAAGGCATCTCTCACCACTCCATTCTCTCTCATACTCTCAACAACAAAGATTCTCTCATTGGAGCATTAGATTGGAGACCATTGGAGAAGAAAGAAAGCTTCCATTGGAGAAGAAGAGAAAAACACACCATTATTAGTCTTTGATAGATTTTAGAGTGAAGATTATCGGAATCGTTTTCTAGGGTTGTAAAAATCGATTGAACCTTCTTTTGAAGGGTTGTGGGTCTTTTTAAATCTCATATTCAGCTTGGTTTTCCTTGTTCTACTTGTTCATCTCTTTCTCTTCATTTTCTTGCAAATGGATGCCATGATTTTATGCTTGATGATTTTGATTGTGATGATGTATGTTGTTGGCTAATTAGATGCGATTCTAGGGTAAGGAAAAGATGGTTATGGCTTGGACTATGATAGAATAGGCTTAAATGTATGCTTGGATGATTCGTTTGATTGAACCTAGTCACTGTTAGAAACCACGTTTTGTTCTAGACAAACCACGGCCGTGGATCTTGATGAACACCCCATGATTTTAATTAACTTGCTTGTAATGATAAATCCAAGTGTTAGGTTGTTAGATTGTTGAAATCCTAGTGTTTGTTGAGTTAAATATATCCTAGGGTGACCTAGTGTTAGCAACTAAGTGTTAGAAGAGACCTACCCGGTGATTCTTGCTCTTAGATACCGAAGATGACAAACTCTAGGTAGTAGTGAGCCTCACAAGCCGCTATTGGACTGAGTGTGCTAGGATAGGTATTTAGGACTTGCCTTTCCGAGACTTACCCGGTAAAGAATGGTTAGATCCCTAGAATACCATCCGGTTTGTGTAGAATTCCTATCCTTAGGCTCTTTGAGACTTACCCGGTGATGAGACCTTAGGAACGGGCTAGTGGACCATGAGACCTACCCGGTGATTGATCCCAATCTAGAAACACTCACTCCCAACATACTAAAGTTAATCCAAGGAATGATTAGATAGCTTGAGTCCTATGCCATAACCGAAATTTCCAACCCCTAGAATCCGCTTTTCTCTCTTTGATCTCATATTTCGTGTTTGTCTTGCTTGTTTGTGTTTATTTGCTAGATCATTAGTTTGTTTTGCATTCTTATATTGTTGTGATTCTTGATTGATTACCGCACAAAACCAAACCAAAAACATTGAGATTTTCATTTCTTTAGTCCTTTCTCTTTTCTTAGCCTAGATCTTCACTATCCTTAGTCATTAATCGATTCAATCTCACCTCAGCCTTTGTGTTCGACCTCAGAATACTATCCCTACTACAAAACGTCCCGTACACTGCGGGTTCGCTAGGAGTTAGGAGAAATATAACGAGTTATAAATTTAAAGCTTTTGCGTGTCATGTTCTTAGCGTAACACACAGTAGTGCCAGGGAAGACAATAGACTGCATTTCGACAATGGACCTGCACGCACGTCTTGCCCTAGCCATTGGTACAACTGGGAACCCAGACCGCAGGTGCGCCACCAATCCTCCGCGTATAACGCCCAAAATTTTAGTTCCGTTTCCGAGAGGCGTTAGAAGCCTTGAGCAAGGGCTACCGCCCTTGCGGCTTAGAAGGCCCGCACCCGCGACCGTCCGTAACCGCAACTTGGACGTCCTGCGGGGGCGGTGACACGTTGAGCGTGAGTTATGTTCCTTTTCCGTCCAACTTTTCGTCTTCTAACTCTTTTAATTCCGTCTTTTTATGAGATGAGTGATTCATGGTTGTTGACTCTTGGCATCCCTCCCATTTATGCAACCTAACTCCCTCTCCCTCATTTCTTTTCACGTTACTTCATTCTCTCCCTTCTTCTTCCTCATCTCCTTCACGTTATTCTCCACCTTTTGCTTCTCTTGAGGCTGTCACATGGAGTTCGGACTGCAGAGACGTGCTCCAGGGTAAGTTCTTTCCTTTCCCTTCCTTCCTTCCTTTTTCATCCTTCTTCTTCTTGCTACCTTGAATGGAAGGGGTCCATGTATCTACCTAAAGGAGTCTCCTCTTGTGTTTGATTGTGGTGATGGCATACTTAGATCGTGGAGGAGGGCTATTATCTTATGTTGGAGGGTAGGAGACGTTCACAACATCAAAGGAGGCAATAGGAAGGTTGTTGCACATCAAAGAACCGAAGAAGTCGACGTTTCTGGACTGCAGCCACGGGACGGATCTTGTGAGCCACAGGGGCGGATCTTGTGAGCCGCGGGGGCGGATCCTGTGAGCCGCGGGGGTGGATCCTGTGAGCCGCGGGGGTGGATCGTGTGAACCGCGGGGGCGGCCTTTGCAACCCACAAGGGCGGACTCTAGGTCATGCACATCGTAGGGGTAATTTCTGCACCAGTAAGCCTCTAATCTCTTGTTCCTTTCTTTCCTTTCCGCTTCCTTGATCTTGGACCATCTTAGTAGCATGTTAGGATGGCTTAACATAGGTGATATGGAATGCCAAGTTGTGGCTTGACCCTTAGGGTTATCTTGTGAGAGTTGAGGGTATGTTGGTTGTGATATTGTGGCATGATCTCTTACGATTGTGAGGATATCGGTTTGGGACTGAGTTGTTATGTTGGAAGCCTTTGAGGCAGTCGACTGAGAGTGTTAATCTATCTTGAGTTGTTATTTTTGTGAGGATGTTTAGCCTATAAGTGTAAGGAATTCTAGTTGACTAGAGTGATGTTGTTCTTGTAAGGATGTTGAGCCTAGAAGTCCAAGGACTTCTAGTTGATTAGAGTATTGTTTGATCTGTGTGCCTTGTGTTGAATAGGCGTTGCGTGTTTTCCCACGGGAGGTTGAGAGAGTTCGATCGGGTTTCGATTTGAGTCTGGTAAGTCCACGGACTTACTTAGTTGACTTCTTTGTATTAGCGTATTGTGTTTTGGTGGTGTCTGTTAGTTATATTAAACAACGAAACCGGAATAGGACAACTTAATATATTACGTAATTGTCCGAAGTGTATGATAACGGGCGGTGACATCACTGTCTAGCTCTTGCAAGAGCTAGGAGGTTCTCTACGACTAGACTAGGCAGGTAGACGGTCAGATGCATTACTACCATTCCTTGCTGGTAAATAAGGACGGAGGCGAGGTTTGGGAATCCCTCATGTTACAAAATAAATATCATTAGTATTGGATATGACTTAACCAAATATAATAAACTAACTTGAGTGTTGTATGTTGAATGTGTTTATTATGTGTTTATGTGTCTTTACCTTTATTCTAATGCATAGAATGTTTAGCTAACGGTTTTATACCACTTGTAGATGCCTTGCAGGTTAGGGAGGCGGTCGAGTGATCCGGTGGTAGTGAGTAACCGGGGTTCCGTACACTATAGGACGTGATCAATTATCTTTTACTATTTTGTTTTAGACGTTGTCTTGTTGTTTGTTTTGAGAACTCGACTGGAATATGTTTTCGGTTGTATTTTAGATACTCATGATGCATCAAAACTCTTTCCATTTGGCTTTTATTTGTGCAGTGTTGTAAGGTCCGGTGAAGTTGTTGTCAGGCTAAGGGTCGGAACCCATTGCAAGGTCCTAACCCGTAGCATCCCGAGTCTATCATATTTGGGGTGTTACACCACGGGTGCGCCAAGGTTCTGGCCGCAGGGCCGCCTCCAGTACGCCGCAGATGCGCCAAGGGGCAAGAGCCGCCTTCCGTCTTCTTCCTCGTACTCGTGAGCTTATCGAGTCTCTCGTGTCTGGTAAACACCTCACCTCCCTTCATTGTGTTACCCTCTTTATATCAATGCTGATGAGAACCCTCGTTTGTGGCTCAAACCTTTCATAGCGGCCATAGAAGATGGATTGAAGAGCTGATGCGTTTTTAAGTTTTATGAAGTGACAAACAATCAACTTCGGGTCCAATTTTGGGTAATCTAGACTCCTCCTTTGTTTTTGATTTTCGGATATGTTATACTTGGTATTGCATAGTAGATCATACTGAAATTTGAGAGGAATACAAGAGTTATGGTGTCCCAAAGTAGAGACCTTGAGCAGTTTATAGATTGTGCTGAATTTTGTCTAAGTACTGAGAACGCTGCTTGTGATGCAGTTTTGTGGTACAAATTTGACTGAGTTATATTCCTTGGTTAGACTTGAATTTTGGATATGTCATAGTTAAGATTTCAAAGTAGAATATATCAAAATTTTAGAGGTTTCTATCGAGAGGTTTAGGAGTTATGATTTTTCAAAGTTGAGACTGTGTATAGTTTTGTTGAATGTTTGCTGAATTTTCTAAGTGTTAGAAAAACTGCATGTTGATGCAGTTTTGTGATCCAGATTTGGATGAGTTAGATATCTCGGATAGACATGAATTTTTGGTATGATGTACATGGGTATGCGTAGTACTAGGCATTAAGTTTGGGGAGCGATCCAACGGTTATATTCGGAGTGGTGATGTCTCGAAGTTAGGTATAAGCATAGTTTGTATAAAGAAGGGTTTTTGGCTAGGTTTAGAATTTTGTGTTCTTGGAGATGACTTTGGGATTTGTGTGACTTTGCGGATTAGTATTATAAGGGTAGACATGGATTTGTACATAAATATGTATTCTCGGAATGTTTTGGGACTTAGTAGTAGTATGTTAGTTGAGCCTTAGTAGTAGATAGTCAGTTTGAATGATAGTCATTGTTCAAACTCAGTAGATCTTTTCCTTTTGGAGTTGGACTTTATGTCTTGTGGTTTCTGTGGAAGTTCTTGAGACTAGGTTTGGGACACCCTAGCATATTGTTATCGATCATGTAGGGTTGGTGAGACTCGAAGTATTAACCTTCTAGCGTATTGTTATATGATCTTGTAGAGACCATTGAGACTAGAAGTTGAGGACTTCTATCATATCGGATAGTCGTTGATTTGTGTGCCTTGTTGTTCAGGCATAAAGTACTTTGTTGCGGGAAGTTGAGCGTGATATGAGAGTTGGGATTACCTTCGATACAGGTAAGTCCCTTGGACTTACTTAATTGCCTTCTATGTGTTAGCATAGCTATCATAGTGGTATGTGTTTATTTGTATAACTGAAACTCCACCTTAGTTATATATTTTTATAGGTGATGATGATGGAAGACTTAAACACAAATGATGTGGTTTTTTACACTAACAATTTATTGATTATATATCGAGTTGCTTGGTTTGGGTTTGGTGGTTTGTATTGAATGAGTGCAGGTTTTGAATGACACTTCAAAAGACCTTGGAAGACCTTGAAATCAGATGCAAGGAAAGACAAGGAGTTTAGAGCGATTAAAAGACGGAGACCTTGAAATTCATTTCAAGGGAACAAAAGAGACGTCAAAGTTGCATGCTAAAGGAATTCAAAATTACTTATCTAACAAAGTGCCAAAGAAGATCTTATAGAAAAGATATGCTCAACAAGAAGATATGATTGAACGAAGATTTCAACCGACCAATAAGGATCTTGCAACGATCCTCAACCGAAAAGCACGAAGATCCTCTCTCAAGGAGTTTGTTATCGTCACAACAAATACGAGAAGATTAAGGGACAAAGAAGATCAACGTGTTTTTAGGAGATGAAGATCCACAACGTCTATCTCATTTCAACAAAGAAGCGATCTTCGTGGAGAAGAAGATTCATCTTCAAACGGTCATCTTTCCAACGGCTAGAAGACCTCTCCATAGAAGGCTATAAATGAAGTTGGCGATTGAAGAACAAATAGAAGCTTATACGGAAACATCAAAAGTCTTCAAGCTGTCCAAAACATCTTCATTCGATCATATAGTTTTTCTTTCTCTCTTTCACTAAAAGAGTTATCCCCTAGAGAAAGATTAAACTCGAGAGCTCCATTGGTATATCTAAAAAGTGTTATACTCGAGTGTGTGTTACTCTGTGAAGTAACTAGGCTATTATAGCAAGGTGAAGAGTTGGAGCTAGATCGTAGCATTGGCTACAGTGAGAGAAGAAGGGGATTTGTTTTAGTTTGTATCTAGGACTCTTTTGAAGCTGATAATAGATAGTTAGATCCTAAGGCTATACCCTGGGATGGAGAGTAGGCTATTTGAGCCGAACTTCGTAAAAATATCCTCGTGTCGATCATTTACATTCCGCACTTTATCTTGCTTTATTGTGACTAACTTTGTTTTGCAGGATTACAAAGTCAAGGCCCTTGAAAGTTGTTTCAAATCCCTTAGAATCAAAGTGTGTCACAAAGAGCTCAGATCGACATCAAGGCCGTTGAAATTGGTTTCAAAGCCTTGAGATTGGTTTTTGCAAAAAGTTCTCGTACTCTATTCACCTGTAATATCCGGAAAATTTATTTCCGTTTAATACCGGGTCAAACCGGATTTAGATCCGCTAACCTTTCCTCATTCTAGATAGTGTTGCACTTTATCAAAATTCTATCATTTTATGTAACCTTAATTCAAATAAAATGATGAATATGTATCAAACCCTAATTCTTCATCAACTAGTTCATGTCTTAGGACAAGATTATGACAAGTTTTTACAAGTTATGGGCAAGGCCATGCAAGTGCTACCCATAATTTCCTCACCTTACTTCAGCCCACCGTGTTGCTGCTTGTGTTGGCCCAACCACATGAAGGAGCCCAGCTACATGGCCAGCCGTTATAGATCGTCTCATTCATTTCTTCTTAACTGCCTACTCTCTCTCCTATCGTGAGATTTCCATAATCCCAACCCCGTATATCGTCTTTCCTATCTCGCATATCGTTTTTTTCCCAACTAGTCGGAGCCCTCTGCACGTCACATCGAACACAAATGCACCGCCAGTGTCCTCCCCTCCTCTCGCCGCAACAACGTGACAGACTCAACCTTCGCGGGTACGTAGGGAGCAAACGAGGTGAGCCCTTCTCCTACCTCTCCTGATTGTTATACGTCTTCCAACATCAATACCCTCCTCATCTGGTGTCGACAGCAGGACGAGGAAGCCCTCTAGCACCTACAACCGACGTTGGAACTGTGCGAGTGTCGACCTGTCCAGACCATCGTCATTAGCGCCTAGTACTGCTCCACCCTCATAGATCAAGTGAGTTCGATCATCCTCTGTCCATCCAGGTAATGACATTGTAAGATCCTAGGTTTTTGCCTTCACCGCCCCTGCGGTGAAGAGGGCCGCCCCTGCGGCCAGCCGCCCCTGCGGATCGTGCGACAGATCGCGCCGATCTGTTTTCGTCGTTTTATCATTCTTCCATAGATAGAATACACGATATTCTATCTTATGGTCCGGTTTCCTTGTTTTCTTTCTAACCCTAGACGCCCTTTCCGTCTAGAGTTCTAGCCTCCCTATATATTCTCTTCTTTCTCCCCTTTTTCCGGTTCCTTGCTATCATCTTTTTCAACCCTAGAAGGCAACAGCCGTCCTTGCCTCCTGCAATCCCGTTAAATGTGTAAGTGCATCTTTCGTGGTTCTTCCTCACATTCTTTTAGCGCTGCATGCCTTCCCTTCTGTTTTGGTTTCTTCCTTGCGTTCCTTTCTTTTCTTCTTCTCCAAGGATCAAGCATGAGCCTTGATTCTTGTAGAGTGTTTCGTTGTTGACCTTTCGTTGTTCTCATGCTCTTTGGAGTTGAGTCTTGACGTGTTGGAACCAAAGGTTCGAGCTTTGGTTGGCCCTGTTGTGAGATCTGCCGAAGAGAAGCCGACAGTAGCTTCTGACGAAGATCCGCCCCTGCGCCTGCACAGAGCCGCCCCTGCGCCTTTGTCCCTGCCGCCCCTGCGCATCTGTCCAACCGCCCGTGCGGTTTCCCTGCAGTAACTCCCGTCTTTGGTGAGTTGCTTCCTTCCTTCCTTTCCTCGTTCCTTCCTTGGTTCCTTGTGGTTGTTCTTTGTCCCCTGAGTTGTGGTAAGACTAAGGTTGAGCCCTTAGCATGTGTAGATCTCTTAGAGATCGTTGAGACTAGAAGTTGTAGACATCTAGCAGCCGTTTCGTTTCTGATTCGTGTTGCTTGTTCGTACAGGCTTTCCTTGCTCCTTTCCTGAGGGAAACTGAGCTTCCTTGAGTGTTTTCTGAGTTGTTCGCTGATCTCTTGTGTTACCTTCATGTGAGGTAAGTCCCTTGGACTTACTTAGCTTCATTCCGCGTATTAGTTGGATTGTATTGGCTTGTTTATGTTGTTTATTAATGTTATAACGGATAACCGGACTAGAATTCACCCTTATAACCTTAATTGGCCCAAGTGCATTATAACCGGGCGGTCACATCTTCTGCCTAGCTCTTGTGGGAGCTAGGAGGTTCTCGGCGACTGGCCCGTGCTGGTTAGACGGTCGGAGGCATCCGCACCGTTCCATTGCCGGAAGAGGGGACCAAGGCGAGTTTCGAAAGGATTCTCGTATGACAAAAGAAGTTGAATTAGTAATGAATGACTTAATGAAAGATAATAACCGGTTGAGTGCCAGCATGCTATATGTTTACATTACCTTATGTGTGTTTGTGCCTTCACACTCTTGCTTATAACTAGAATGTTAGCTAACGGTTTATACCGTCGTTGTAGATGTTCCGCAGGTTCAGGATGCTGCTGAGTGATCTGGATGGTGTGGTCAGCCGGGGTTCCCGTATATTATAGGACGGGATCGGGTTTATGTTTCTTTTGTTGTTTCCCTTTTGTTTTGAACTCGGCTGCGAGTCTTTTCCGTTTTGTTGGGTTTAAACCTTTGGTTTTATATTGAGTTTTGTTTTCATTCGTCTGTGCCTTGTTGTAAGATCCGTTTGCTATCGCTACTCTGAGGGTCGGGACCCATTGTGCGGTCCTAGCCCGTAGCGCTTCGAGTTCCCAGAACTTGGGGTGTTACAATATGGTATCAGAGCTCTAGGTTGGCAACAATGGCACTCGAGATCTTCTACAGGTCGGATGGATAAATAAATAGAACCCGCAAGGGGTCTAACCTTTTCAAAAGGGGATTTTTGTTTTTAAACCGTTGGTCTGGGATAGATGTACGGGCGACCACCACTACCTCCGCGGATCTCAATAGTGTAGTTTCTTATATGTTGGCTTTATATGTATTTTCTTGGATTTGTGCTTTAGCTGTAGCGTGACCTTATATCTAGATATATATAGTCTTATATACCTATCCTTATAGCAGTTGGAGCGTACTAGAGCTACATCTGCTATGAGGCGAGGAAGGGGTCGACCACCACTTCCACCTGCCGTCCGTGGACGAGGACGTGCAGGAATACCTCCACTAGCTAGAGATCGGGGCCAAGCCCCTACTACCGATCCGCCTATCGTTGAGGCGTTTGCTAAAGAGGTTGCTGAGAGCATCGTTCTTGAGGCTGAAAATGGGATCGCTGCTAGGTCTGGAGCACAGAGGGCGCCATCGACAGAGTCCACACGAGTGTCTATCGGAGCTTCTGCATATCCCGGCTACGTGTAGAGAGTTGAGGAAGCTATCAGGACTGGAGGACCAGCACCAGTGCCGCTAGTTCCTGTGAGATCTGCTGAGGTTTCGTAGAGAGTTACACAAGTTGTTTCCCCTCCTGCTGGAGTTGTTGAGGTTGTTAGAGCGCCGGCTGAGGAAAAGGAGGCAAAGCCCGATAGTTGGTTGAAGGCTTTCGATCAACTAAAGGTTCCCGTCTTCGTGGGAAGGACTGACTTGGAGGTGGAGCAGTGGCTTGGACAGGTTGATTCTGCTATGGAAGCTATCGGTTGTCCCGAGGGACGTCGAGTCAACATAGCGCAGACGTTGCTGAAGGATCAGGCTCATTCTTGGTGGAGGACCATTCGTAGTAAGGTCACCAGTTATGAGCAGATCAAGACAGTGATCAGGGATCGCTACTGTCCTGCAGCTATGAGGAGAGACTGTCTTCAGGATTTCCTTGAGGCTGGATTCGAGGATTTCCCTATTGTTGAGATCATCCTCAAGTTTCAAGACGAGTTGGCATTGTTAGGTCCTTCTGCACCACCGGAGGATCAGCATGTTTACCTTTTCTCTCGAAAGTTGAGAGAGTCAACACGCTATTATCTTACAGGTTTCCGTTGTGAGTCTTTGAGGGATTATCAGGATAAAGCTTCTACTTATGAGAGAGACCGACCGGGTCAAAGGAGAGCTTCTCAGACTGGAGGTCCTGCAAAGAGACAGAAGACTGGATCAGCCAATGCTGGAGCTGCAGCGGTTGGTTTTGGGCGCATTCAGACGCCTGGACGTTCTGGTTTTCAGCAGAGTTTTGATAGAGCACGACAGTGTCATAACGGCGGAGTAGTTGGACACATCCGAGCTGATTGCAAGAAGCCAGCAGTGACTTGCTTTACTTGCGGCAAGCCCGGACATAGAGCTGCGTTTTGCCGTCAAGGCAAGGCGCTATCCCAGCAGGGTTCTTCACCTGCTAGTGTTGCTGGAAGAGGACAAAGATCGCACTACTAGTAGCAGCAGTAGAGAGTTTCTGGTTCTACCGTTCCTCAAGGTTCCACTCCGGGACAGGGGAAAGGTAGAGGACGTGTTGGTGGATCTGCAGACACCAGAGATGCTTCATCTAGGGTGTATAAGTTGAGGAGTGCTGTAGAGCCGACAGCGCCAACAGCTACAGGTACCATTCATATTAATGATTTTCCTGTCCGAGTTCTTTTCGATACCGGTACTACGCATTCTTTTATATCTGATGCTTGCGTAGATAGATTGGCCTTAGTTACTGTAGAAGGTAGACCCTTCTTTATAGGATTACCCGATGGGGGTAAGATTCGAGGTACTCGAGAGGTTTGCGATTGCCCTATTAGATTGGGAGGTTGCGATTGGCCAACTAACTTCTTCGTCATGTACTTAGTACATGAAGAAGTTATTCTGGGCATGGATTAGATGGACCGACATCGAGCAATTCTGGACATCGGCAAGAGGACTATGACAGTAACTACAGATGCAGGCCATGTGGAGATATTCCGAGGATGGGATCTCGGGAAGACTGGTACAATCATCAGTGCAGTACAAGTTGCAAGACTTATCAGTCAGGGTTGCAAGGCTTTTTGGTGCTATGTCATGAAGGATAATACGAGTCCGACTTTGGAGGAGATTCCAGTAGCTTGCAAGTTTGCGGACGTCTTTGAAGAGCCATAAGGTTTACCCCCACAAAGGAGTGTAGACTTTGGCATCGAGCTAGAGCCCGGTACGAGACCGATCTCTAAAGCTCCTTATCGTATGGCGCCTATCGAGATGCTTGAGTTGAAGAAGCAGGTCGAGGAGTTAGCAGAGAAGGGCTTCATCCGCCCTAGTGTATCTCCTTGGGGCGCACCAGTTCTCTTCGTCAAGAAGAAAGACGGGTCAATGAGGTTATGTATCGACTACCGAGAGCTGAACAAGGTGACGATTAAGAACAAGTACCCTTTGCCCCGTATCGACGATCTTTTGGATCAGCTGCATGGAGCTTCAATGTTTTCGAGGATCGATCTGAGATCTAGATATCACCAGTTAAGGGTGAGAGAGCAGGACGTAGCTAAGACAGCTTTTCAGACCAGATATGGACACTACGAGTTTGTAGTGATGTCATTCGGGCTTACAAACGCACCCGTAGTCTTAATGGAGTTGATGAACAACATCTTGATCGACTTCCTAGACCAGTTTGTAGTTGTCTTTATCGATGACATTCTGGTTTACTCTCGTAGTAAGGAGGAGCATACAGGACATTTGAGGATTGTTCTTCAGGTCTTACAGGATAGAGAGTTGTACGCCAAGCTCTCTAAGTGCGAGTTTTGGATGTCCGAGGTAGCATTCCTTGGTCACATTGTTTCAGCTGAAGGGATCAAGGTAGATCCAGCGAGGATTGAGTCAGTAGCCTCTTGGTCGCCACCTAAGAACGTCAAGGAAGTTCGCAGCTTCTTAGGATTGGCAGACTACTACCAGTGTTTTGTTGAGGGCTTTTCTGTCATCGCCCAACCTCTCACTTCCTTGCTGAGAAAGTCTACGAGTTTCATATGGTCCGAGTCTTGCCTGCAGAGCTTCGAGGAGCTGAAGAAGAGGCTGACCTCTGCTCCTATTCTAGCTGCAGCCAGAAGACATTGAGGATTTCGTGGTTTACAACGACGCATCCAAGCTAGGCTTAGGATGTGTTCTAATGCAGAGAGGTAAGGTGATTGCTTATGCGTCTAGACAACTCAAGACGTACGAGGAGAATTACCCTACTCATGATCTGGAGTTGGCTGATGTGGTTCACGCTCTGAAGATTTGGAGACATTATCTGTACGGACCTACATGTCCGATATTTACAGACCACAAGAGTCTGAAGTACATATTCACTCAGCGGGAGTTGAATAACCGCTAGCGCAGATGGTTGGAATTGATCAAGGATTTTGATCTTGAGATTTTGTACCACCCGGGGAAGGCTAATGTGGTAGCAGATGCCCTTAGTAGGAAGACGCCCCGAGAGATGGCGATTGCTAGGCTGACGGCTCAGCCACAATTATAACGAGACTTGGCATGGCTGGAGATGGATATCTACTTTCCGGATTCCGACAGCCAGTTGTCCACCTTGGAGATAGTACCTGATATGTTGGCCGAAATCCGACAGAAGCAGGAGAGTTGCCCAACTCTGACACAGATCCGAGACCGGATGTCTCGAGGAGAAGAACCGCGGTTTGTAGTTGGTGTTGACGGAGTTCTGAGACGCAGGAGCGTGTTTGTGTGCCTTCAGATCGGGATTTGAGGCAGAGGATCCTTCAAGAGGCTCACTCTTCACCTTATTCGGTACACCCTGGTGCGAGTACGATGTATCAGGATATCAGACGCTCTTTCTGGTGGGGAGGTCTGAAGCCATATGTGACGAGATATGTAGCTCAGTGTGCGACCTGTCAGTAGGTCAAGATCGAGCATTACAGACCAGGTGGCGAGCTACACCCACTTCCCGTTCCTCAGTGGAAGTGGGAGGATATCTCTATGGATTTTGTTACCGGTTTGAGACCGAGTCGAGGCTTTGATGCTATATGGGTGATAGTAGATCGACTGACGAAGACCGCACGTTTCATTCTGATCAAGGAAACGTGGCCGGTGAGTCGGTTAGTAGAGGAGTTCACTAGACAGATAGTGAGACTTCATGGAGTACCTAGGACTATTGTCTCTGACAGAGACGGATGGTTCACATCAAGGTTTTGGCAGCAGGTTCGTGCCGCCCTAGGTACGAGTCTACAGTTCACGATCACTTATCATCCTCAGACCGATGGTCAGTTTGAGCGGACCATCCAGACTCTAAAGGACATGTTGAGAGCCTGCGTGTTAGACTGGGGGCAGGTGTGGCCAGATCACCTACCCTTAGTGGAGTTTTCATATAACAACAGTTGGCACGCATCGATCAGGATGTCTCCTTATGAGGCTTTATACGGACAGAGATTACGTACACCGTTGTGTTGGGATGAGCCGAGTAGTGCTAGCGGAGTAGCACCTGAGTAGATACAGGATGACATGGCTTGTGTGACAGTGATACGTGAGCGGATGTTAGTAGCACAGAGTCGGCAAAGTCCTATGCTAATAAGAGGCGCAGACCTCTAGAGTTCAGAGTTGGAGCTCAGGTTTGGTTGAGAGTATCCCCGACACGAGGCGTCAGACGTTTCGGTGTCAAGAGAAAGCTGAGTCCCAGATATGTTGGACCATTCGAGATCCTTGAGCGAGTAGAAGATGCAGCATACAGACTTGCTTTGCCACCGAGACTCGAGGCTGTTCACCCAGTCTTCCATGTGTCTCAGCTACGGGAGTACATACCGGACCCGAGACACGTTGTCAGTCATGAGGATCTAGTGATCGAACCAGACCACACGTTCGGAGAGCACCCGGTGGCTGTCTTAGAGCGTAGTACGAGACGCTTGCGTTCGAATGACATACCGATGTGGAAGATTCAGTGGTCGATGTGAGGAATTGATGAGGCGACTTGGGAGACAGTGGATAGTATCCAGAGGAACTATCTAGAGTTTTACGCTGAGCTTGTTGCACCTTTAGCTTAGTCAGTTGTTGTAGTTTTTCCTTGGTTGTGTTGTGAATGCTTTTGGTTGACTTTTGTGTTACGTGTTGTTAGCATGAAATATTGTGATACTTTAGGCACGTTTTCTAAACGTATTTGATTCTTATTGATAGTCTTTAATTGAACTTTGTGCATATGTGAGCTAGTATTACCTATATTGTCGATATGGATGTCTACACTAGTTCTATGTTGATTATAGGTGATTTGGAGCTATTTCCGAACGGAATCGAGCAAAGGAGAGTTGATTTGATATGTCCATGGATTGAGGACATTCTTAGGAAGCAAATTGGAGTTTTAGCTTGAGGAATGCACGAGGCTAGGGAAGAATCACGTTCTTGCCCTAAACCACGCTCTAAAATACGGCCGTACTACAAACCACGTTTAGTTCCACGGCCGTGGAACCCTACAAGGGAGGCGTGATGCATTCCAATAACTATTACGGCCGTGGAATATATGGTACAAACCGTGACCTAATCCACGCCCTAAATTATGGTCGTGAGAACTTCCACGACCGTGATCTTGGCGAATCTTTTCGCCACACTTTGAAGCCACGATCTTTTGAAGATTGGGCCGGGCCGATATTTTATCTTGCCCTATAAAAAGACGGACGAAGCAAGATTCCGACACAACCGCTTACACCCGCCATCTTCGCTTAGAAGCATTTATCGACGCTTAGGATCATTCATCTCCGTTTAGGGAATCTCAACGCCGTTTGGCCTTCGCTTGGAAGCATTGATCATCTCATTGGAGATTGAAGTTCGCATCGGGGAATTGCCCTAATCTCGCACTTTTGGTGGAGATTGCTGTTGAGATCTCCGGATTGGCGGAAGATCGAAGCTTTTGGAAGAATTTGCAAGGAGATCTCTCTTCTTGTTTAGGTTTGATTTGGAAAACGGATTGACATCCCGTTTTCCCTTCTTTCCTAAGATTGTGATTGTTTGTTTTATTCTGAATCCTTTGACAATACTTGTTCTCTTTGTGACTTTGAGATTGGTTTGAAGATTATTGAAAGTTCTTGAAAGTTTTCATCTTTCTGTCTTTTAATTCTTGAATTGATATCAACATGAATGTTATTGGCTAAAAACCCTTAACAATTCTAAGGTGAAGGGTTGATAGTTGTGGCTTAGATGATGATAGATCGATCGCAAACAGATTAGACCCTGAGAGTTAGAGAGAATCGCCGACAACACTAAATTACGGCCTGTTCTTGAGTCCACGGCCGTGGAACCTCAAGAACTAACCGTGATTTCCCTTAAGTCCACGAACTTGCTTTTACTTTGATCCAAGGTTAAAGATTTGCTTTAACTTAGTTTAGACTTGTCTTTTCTAGGTGGTAGTGAAGCCTCAACAACCTCTACCTCGATTGTGAGTGTCACAACCTCAATCGGTTTAGTTAGTTTTGATCCTTGGGTTACAAGTTTGGGTATTTGACATAAATTCTTGCCTTTAGAATCTTTCTATATTGAGCCTCAACAACCTGTGTAGAGAGTGCCTTGTAGGTGAGTTACATAAGGTTTTTGGAACTTCACCGTACGATTACCTTACATTAGTATACCTTTGCATATCTCAACTCTGTCTTTATATCATTAAGTATATCTTGAATCCATTGCCACAGCTGGATACTTGGATCTTTAGGATTGTTGTTTTCCCAATATTTGCAAAACTCTCATATTTACTCGCTTGATAATCTACAATCGAATTTGTTCCCACCCAAATCCCTGTGTTCGATACTCTGGAATTCTTGCTTAGCTACGCCGATCCGTACACTGCGGGTTCACTGCTTGATTCTAGTTTTATAAATTTAAAGCTTATTTGCACACACCTTTAGGGGCGAACACGTGCCCCGAGTGGGAATATATGAGTTCAGTTTTGTTTCTGTATGTTGTGATCGTGAGCTTTTGCAAGTTTCGGGACGAAACTTCTTTTTAGGAGGATCTGATGTAAGATCCTAGGTTTATGCCTTCACCGCCCCTGCGGTGAAGAGGGCCACCCCCGCGGCCAGCCGCCCCTGCGGCTGGGAGATCCGCCTCTACGGATCGTGCGACAGATCGCGCCAATCTGTTTTCGTCGTTTTATCTTTCTTCCATAGATAGAATACACGATATTCTATCTTATGGGCTGGTTTCCTTGTTTTCTTTCTAACTCTAGACGCCCTTTCCGTCTAGAGTTCTAGTCTCCCTATATATTCTCTTCTTTCTCCCCTTTTTCCCATTCCTTGCTATCATCTTCTTCAACCCTAGAAGACAACAGCCGTCCTTGCCTCCTGCAATCCCGCTAAACATGTAAGTGCATCTTTCTTGGTTCTTCCTCACGTTCTTTTAGCGTTGGATGCCTTCCCTTCTATTTTGGTTTCTTCCTTGCGTTCCTTTCTTTTTTCTTCTTCTCCAAGGATCAAGCATGAGCCTTGATTCTTGTGGAGTGTTTCGTTGTTGACCTTTCGTTGTTCTCAGGCTCTCTGGAGTTGAGTCTTGATGTGTTGGAACCAAAGGTTCGAGCTTTGGTTGCTCCTGCTACGAGATGTGTCGAAGAGAAGCCGACAGTAGCTTCTGACGAAGATCCGCCCCTGCGCCTGTACAGAGCCGCCCCTGCGCCTCTGTCTCTGTCGCCCCTGCGCATTTGTCGAACCGCCCCTGCGGTTTCCTTGTAGTAACTCCCGTCTTTGGTGAGTTGCTTCCTTCCTTCCTTTCCTTGTTCCTTCCTTGGTTTCTTGTGGTTGTTCTTTGTCCCCTGAGTTGTGGTAAGACTAAGGTTGAGCCCTTAGCATGTGTAGATCTCTTAGAGATCGTTGAGACTAGAAGTTGTAAACTTTTAGCAGCCGTTTTGTTCCTGATTCGTATTGCTTGTTCGTACAGGCTTTCCTTGCTCCTTTCCTGAGGGATACTGAGCTTCCTTGAGTGTTTTCTGAGTTGTTCGCTAATCTCTTGTGTTACCTTCGTGTGAGGTGAGTCCCTTGGACTTACTTAGCTTCATTCCGCGTATTAGTTGGATTGTATTGGCTTGTTTGTGTTGTTTATTCATGTTATAACGGATAACCGGATTAGGATTCACCCTTATAACCTTAATTGGCCCAAATGCATTATAACCGGGCGGTCACATCTTCTGCCTAGCTCTTGCGGGAGCTAGGAGGTTCTCGGCGACTTGCCCGTGCTGGTTAGACGGTCGGAGGCATCTGCGCCGTTCCATTGCCGGAAGAGGGGACCAAGGCGAGTTTCGAAAGGATTCTCGTGTGACAAAAGAAGTTGAATTAGTAATGAATGACTTAATGAAAGATAATAACCGGTTGAGTGCCAGCATGCTATATGTTTACATTACCTTATGTGTGTTTGTGCCTTTACACTCTTGCTTATACCTAGAATGTTAGCTAACGGTTTATACCGTCGTTATAGATGTTCCACAGGTTCAGGATGCTGCTGAGTGATCCGGATGGTGTGGTCAACCGGGGTTCCCGTACATTATAGGAAGGATCGGGTTTATGTTTCTTTTGTTGTTTCCCTTTTGTTTTGAACTCGGCTGCGAGTCTTTTCCGTTTTGTTGGGTTTAAACCTTTGGTTTTATATTGAGTTTTGTTTTCATTCGTCTGTGCCTTGTTGTAAAATCTGTTTGCTGTCGCTACTCTGAGGGTCGGGACCCATTGTGCGATCCTAGCCCGTAGCGCTTCGAGTTCCCATAACTTGGGGTGTTACAGAACTGTCTCCCTTTTCTCTCTTCATCTTCTTACTTTCAAGGTTATAACAACTCACCACCCTCCTTCTCTATGCCGGACGGACCTCCAATCTCGACCCAATCGGATGTCAACAGTGAGACCAAGTGGAGCCGTCTAACCGGTGCAGCAGTGGAGCCGAGCCTAGCACTTGATTCCCTAGTTCTGTTGTGCTGAGCGACACCAGTAGCTCCCGTAGATCCATCCGTACAGCACTCCGATATGTGATCATACCTCCTTTGTTTATTGTATATTAGAATGATGAAGTTTGTATAGGTGTATGCTAGTGATCTCCATAGGAATCGAACCTAGGACATGTGGATTAGGGTTATGCAGATTTTGGTGGCTAGTGAGACTCAAACTAGGGACCTCTGGATAGACTTAATGGTGACTTATGTTGACAGTAAGAATCAAAGTGGAGACCTCCTGCTTATCCTTGTTTTACAGCCATGACCTACTGACTTTAGGATCTAGTTTTGATATCTTAGATTGAGCACCCACCGTTGGATTTTTAATATGTGGTAGATAGATATATGTAGTTTACTGTATTAAAATTTGGGAAAGAGTTAACGGTCGGATTAGAAATTATAAGGTTCCAAAGTAGAGTAGTTGGGCATAAGGTCAGAGAGACCCGGGAGATTTATGATTTCCCAATTCATTTGGGAGATCGGGACTGGCTAGTGAACTTCCTAGTCATGCCCTTAGCACATGAGGACGTGATCTTAGGGATAGATTTGATGACGAGGCATGGGGCGATGTTAGACATTGGCAGGAGGACCGTGACTGTTGCCACTAAGGAGGGTCATTGAGTGATATTTTGAGGATGGGACCTCGGAAAGTCCGGCACCGTTATTAGCATCGTAGGAGCAGCGAGACTGATAGCAAAGGGTTGCGAGACCTTCTAGTGTTATGCCATGAAGGAACACAAGAGCTTGACAATAGAGGAGATACCAGTTACGTGTGAGTTTGCAGAGGTATTTAGTGACGATCTACCAAGGTTACCCCCACAGAGGAGCGTTGACTTTAGCATTGAGTTGGAGCCGGGCACGAGACTGATCTCGAAGGCCCCGTACCGCATGACACTGATAGAGTTGCTTGAGCTGAAGAAGCAGTTGGAGGAACTGGTTGAGAAGGGCTTCATACGCCCTAGTGTGTCCCCCTGGGGAGCGCCAGTATTATTTGTGAGGAAGAAGGATGGATCGATGAGGCTATGCATCGATTACAGGGAGTTGAACAAGGTCACCATCAAGAACAAGTATCTACTGCCTCGTATAGATGATTTGTTGGACTAGTTGCATGGAGTGTCCGTGTTTTCGAGGATCGACTTGAGATCGGGTTATCACTTGCTGAGGGTGAGAGATCAGGACATACCTAAGACGGAATCCCAAACTAGGTATGGCCATTATGAGTTTGTAGTGATGTCATTCGGGCTCACTAATGCACCAGCAGTGTTCATGGAGTTGATGAACGGGATTTTATTCGACTTCTTAGACCATTTTGTAGTGGTCTTGATTGACGACATTCTAGTTTACTCTAGGATTCGAGAGGAGCATGTCGGACACTTGAGGACAGTGTTACAGATTCTACAGGATAGTCAGCTTTATGCCAAGCTGTCCAAGTGCGAGTTTTGGATGTCAAAGGTGTCCTTCCTAGGCCATGTAGTGACTGTTGAGGAGATTAAGGTCGATCCGGCGAAGATCGAGTCAGTGTCTTCTTGGCAACCTCCGAAGAATGTTAAGGAGGTTCACAACTTTCTTGGTTTGGCAGGCTACTACCGCCCGTTTGTGGAAGGGTTTTCCCTGATGGCCTAACCAATTACATGCCTTCTGAGGAAGACTACTCGGTTCCTTTGGTTTGAGCCGTGTCAGCGGAGCTTTGAGGAGCTGAAGAGGAGATTGACGTCTGCTCCGATTTTAGCACATCCTGAGGGTACAGATGACTTTGTGGTATACAGTGACGCATCCAAGCTAGGCTTGGGGTGTGTCTTGATGTAGAGGGGTAAGGTCATAGCTTATGCATCTCGTCGGCTGAATACGTATAAGGAGAACTATCCCACATACGACCTAGATTTAGCTGTAATAGTCCATGCTCTTAAGATCTGGCGTCACTATCTCTATGTGGCGACATGTCAGATCTTCATAGACCACAAGAGTCTGAAATACATATTCATTCAGCGGGAGTTGTTGCTGACGCTTTGAGTCGGAAGACGCCTCGGGAGAAGACGATAGCCCGGTTGACAATGTAGCCGTAATAGTAGAGAGATTTGGCTTGGTTAAAGGTAGAGATTCAGTTTCCAGATACAGTCCATTAGTTGGCTACCTTGGAGTTACTTCCTGATCTGTTAGGTGAGATCCGACGGAAGCAGGATACCTATCCGACTTTGACCAGGATCCGAGACAGGACGGCTCGAGATGAGGCACCTCAGTTCACTATTGGTGCTGATGGAGTGATGAGACGTCAAGACCGTATTTGTGTTCCATCAAACAGTGAGTTGAGACAGAGGATATTAGGTGAGGCTCATGCTACCCCATACTCAGTACATCCCGGCGCGAGTAAGATGTACAAGGATGTGAGACGTTCCTTCTGGTGGATGGGTTGAAGCCCGACATGGCTCGGTATGTGGCTCAGTGTTCAACCTGCCAGCAGGTCAAGATTAAGCATCGTAGGTCCGGAGGAGAGCTCCACCCACTACCGGTACCACAATGGAAGTGGGAGGATATATCTATGGATTTTTCACGGGATTGAGACTAAGCAGAGGTTTTGATGCTATTTTGGGTAGTGGTAGACTGTCTGATGAAGACCGCACGTGTCATTTCGATTAAGGAAACGTGGCCGGTAAGTCGTCTAGCTGAGGAGTTCACCAGACACATTGTGAGACTCTATGGAGTACCGGGGACTATCGTCTTCGACAGGGATGGACGTTTCACCTCAAAATTTTGGCAGCAGGTAGATACCGCTTTGAGGACGATTCTCCACTTTACTGCTACTTACCACCAACAGACCGACGGTCAGTCTGAGAGGACCATCCGGACGTTAGAGGACATGCTACGGGCTTGTGTACTGGATTGGGGATAGGTATGGCCTGATCACCTCCCCCTTGTAGAATTTTCATATAATAACAGCTGGCACGCGCCTATTGGGATGGCCCTTTACGAGGCTTTGTATGGGCGGAGATGTCGCACACCATTATGCTGGGATGAGCCTAGCAGAGCTGATGAAGTAGTCCCAGACCAGATACAGGGCCACATCACTCGGATTGCCATGGTCCGAGAGCGGATGTTAGCAGCTCAAAGTCTTCAGAAATCCTACGCCGACAAAAGGCATCGACCCTTGGAGTTTAGAGTAGGTGCACATGTGTGGTTGAGAGTGTCACCAACAAGAGGCGTCTGGCGTTTCGGCATAACGGGGAAGTTGAGTCCTCGATATGTCGGACCGTTTGAGATCTTGGAGAGAGTCGGAGAGGTTGCCTACCGATTAGCACTACCACCGAGACTGGAGGGTGTCCACCGGTCTTTCATGTATGTCAGCTGAGAGAGTACATTCCGGACCCGAGGCATGTCATCAGCCATGAGGACCTGATAGTGGAGCCATACCACACTTTTTTGGAGTATCCGGTAGCAGTCCTAGAGCGCAGTACTAGACGCCTGCGGTCCAAGGAGATACCGATGTTGAGGAACAGTGGTCTAGACGAGGAGCCGATGAGGCCACTTGGGAGACAGAGGAGAGCATTAGACGTAGTTATCCCAAGTTCTTTGCGGAGTTAACCGCTACTTTTGTACCGACGAGTTACTACTCGGATGTTGTTTTGTTTGACTTTTATGATTTTACTTTGGATTGAGTGATTGTGTTCTCTTTTATGTGTTGCCTGATTATGATGATTGAGTAGTTTGCATGTTAAAAAACGAGATTTAGTGAGACCAAGTTATACAAATCTATTTATGGAAGTCGTTTGATTAGATACATTATTCCAAGTTTCGGAACGAAACTTATTTTAAGAGGGCACTGTTGTAATATCCGGAAAATTTAATTCTGTTTAACACCGGGTCAAACTGGATTTAGATCCGCTAACCTTTCCTCATTCTAGATAACTAGTATATTACCCGCACTTTGTGCGGGTTCAGTTTTAATAAATATTTAATACTTAAAAATTTATATGTATATTTTTGTAAAACAAAAATCTAAAAAAATTATAAGCAATATTATGATTTTTAATTCTCTTTTAAGTATTTATCTCTTCTAATTAATTATATTTTTAAATTGATTTGTTAAGATATGCTTGTTGGTAAAAAAAATTCGTAAAAGTTTAAAAACTATTTTTATAAAAATATTTGTAGAAATATTTATTTAAATATTTTTTTAAAAATTTAGAAATAAATTTTTAATTTATATTAAAATTTAGAAATCACTTTTTAAAATAATTTTTTAGGCTTCGAGAAATCTAGCGTTGACACGTGGCAATAGAGGCTTCTGCTTTAATAGATATAAGATGTTGCACTTTATCAAAATTCTATCATTCTATGTAACCTTAATTCACATAAAATGATGAATATGTATCAAACCCTAATTCTTCATCAACTAGTTCATGTCTTATGACAAGATTATGACAAGTTTTTACAAGTTATGGGCAAGGTCATGCAAGTGCGGCCCATAATTTCCTCACTTTAGTTCAGCCCACCGTGTTGCTGCTTGTGTTGACCCAGCCACATGAAGGAGCCCAACTACATGGCCAGCCGTTACAGATTGTCTCATTCATTTCCTCTTAACTGCCTACTCTCTCTCCTATCGTGAGATTTTCACAATCCCAACCCTGTATATCGCCTTTCCTATCTCGCATATCGTTTTTTCCCAACTAGTCGGAGCCCTCTGCACGCCACATCGAACACAAATGCACCGCCAGCATCCTCCCCTCCTCTCGCCGTAACAACGTGACGGACCCCAACCTTCGCGAGTCCGTAGGGCGCAAACGAGGTGAGCCCTTCTCCTACCTCTCCTATTTGTTATACGTCTTCCAGCATCAATACCCTCCTCATCTGGTATCGACAGCAGGACGAGGAAGCCCTCCAGCACCTACAACCGACGTTGGAACCGTGCGAGTGCCGACCTGTCCAGACCGTCGTCATTAGCGCCAAGTACTGCTCCACCCTCATAGATCGAGTGAGTTCGATCATCCTCTGTCCATCCGGGTAAGGACATGTCTCCCTTTTCTCTCTTCATCTTCTTACTTTCAAGGTTATAACAACTCACCACCCTCCTTCTCTGTGTTAGACGGATCTCCAATCTCGACCCAATCGGATGTCAACAATGAGACCAAGTGAAGCCGTCCAACCGGTGCAGCAGTGGAGCCGAGCCTAGCCCTCGATTCCCGATGTTCACCAATCCTCAAGTATAAACTGCAGTATACCACTGATTCTTGATCAATATAATGCTGGGAAATACAACCTTCTATAAAACGATTACTAAGAACTTATTTCTTATAAGTTCCAAGTTGACTACGAAAAAAATTAGTTAAATAAATGGGGCAAAATGTCCAAGTATATAAGAAAACAGAAAAGATATTAATTAACTAATATACCGTTCAATGGGAAACATCCAATTGAAATGCACGGGACCAGTGAGCATCACTTGTTCTGGAAGGTGAACCATAATGGTAAAGAAATGGGGAGGAAAAATCATCTCCATCCTACACAAGATAGTACTATCTCATGTTCCATTAACCGAATATCCTCCTTTTTCAACTCTTTGCTACACAATTTCCGAAACCATTTGGACAATGCAATCAAAGGCTTGACAACACTTAACGGTAAGTACTCACGAATAACTATCGGAAGAAGATGTTGAAGCATTAAGTGACAATCGTGCGTCTTTAATCTATGAAATTTTCTATCACGTACAAAAACCTTATTCCTCAAACTCCCAGCATAACCATGAGGATACTTCACATCACGAAACCATTCAAAAACCTCTTCTAAATGTTCTTGCCTCACCAAGAATGGCGCATGAGGAAGTTGTCCATTTTTTCGCTCCCACTGACTTTGTCGCATCCCCCTTTTTCTTAAAGGGCACGAGCTTTTGGACCGTCTTTAGACTTTCCTTCAATACTAAGAATGGTTCTAATGATGTTATCAAATACGTTCTTTTCAATGTGCATGACATCAAAAGCATGTCTCACCTTTAGAAAATTCCAATAAGGCAATCTCCATAAGATGCACTTGTTACTCCAACATACTCTGTTCCTTGGATTATACGGGACCTTGAAGTTTTCATGCAAGCTAAGTGTTGGAAACTTGTGACTGTTGGTCCTTGCAAGAATTTGCTCCACGGATAGGGAAGGAGGTCTTTGTCTGAACTCACACTCTCCAATAAATGCATGATCATCAAACCGTCATGGGTGATCATTTACAAGCCATCTACGATAATCATCGTATACCATCCTTGCACATTCATGTTTTGCATCCACATCATCCAAACAGAATGGGCACGCCTTATAACCACTAGTAGTTAAGCCCGCCAACATACCCAAACCTGGAGACTTCCCATTGTTCCATAACTGTTGAAACCATCTGTTGCTAGCCCAAGACATACATTTTTAATACCATTAGAAAAATGAGGAAAGTTTTTGTCGAAATCTCACCATGCCTCTCCATCTATAGGGTGCTTTAACCAATCATGATCTGACATCCTCTCTCCATGCCATCGCATTTGCTTTAAAGTGTACGGAGATATGTACAAGAGTTTCAGTATGAGAGTCAAGGGAAAGTAGCGGAGTACTTTCCTAGCAACAATGTTGTTATCCTCTCTCCATCTCGAAGTGTGACAGATGGGACACTCATCACATTGGGCATACCCTTTGTAAAACAATACGCAGTTATACTCACAAGCGTCTATACTCTGATAACCCAAACTAATATCCCTGCAAAGCTTTTTCATTCTTCCAAAATCAATGGGATAACTGTGTCTAGGAGGAAACAAACGACTAATGTAATTGCAAAGATCGTCAATACTCTTATCAGACCATCCATTTTCTACTTTCATTTTCAGTGCTTTCAACACAGCACCCAAAATAGTTTATGTGCTCCTAGGATATAACGGGGTTTGAGCCTCTAATAAAAGTCTGTCATACTTCTGATAATCTTCATCAACAACATCATCTAAAGTAGGATCATCACTATCACTATTGTCTTGACCTAAACCAGCATCATATCCATCATGATAAGGGAAACGATCATGCACAATGTTCATAACAAGATCCATAGAAGAACTGACAACAATGTTGGAAGATGTCATTTTATCGAGCAACTGATTTCTAAGTTCATCAATTCTAGACTCATGTCAAACTTCACCATGTTTGTCCCACATCGTATATAGAGGTCACATGCCTTTAGTAGACAAGTGAGAATACATGGTATGGATGTCAACCGGAAGTCCACTATTTCGACATTTTTTGCAAGGACACAAAAAATGTGTCTTCTCAGGCGACATTTCTCTAACCCAGTTCACAAATTCAAAAGTCCCTTAAAGGTATCTTCGATCATTAATACTTCATTGCATCCAACTCTTATCCATTTTCCTAAATAGCAAATGAGATAAACCATTCAACACATTTTCTAACAAACAACACATTTTCTATTTCATTTCATATCCAAATAAACCATTCAATCCAATTTTCTAGCTAATTCCATAACACAACAAACAACTCAATTTCTACTTTAGTTCATATTCTAACCAAAAAATCCATTTTCTATTTAAAGGCCATTCCATACCCTAACAATACAAAAATTCCAACACTATTCAAACAAATAACAAATCACCAATTAACACACATAACACAAATCACAAACATACATATCTCAAATTTTCAACACTCATCAAACTAATAACAAATCACCAACAAAACATTCCAACATGAAGAGAAAAAAAAATTACACAAAACCAAAATTTAAATACTTATGTACCTAAAACAATAGAGTATAGGAGGTTTGACAACCAATTAATTTGTATTAGATTCTTCCAATTTGAAAAAAAAATTAAGGGTAGAAGAAAGGAAGAAAGGCAAGAAGAAGCGAAAAACAAAGGGTTGAAGAAAGGGGTAAACCCGGCCAATTGTACAGATCTGGTACGTGCTCAACTAACGAATTAAATTTGACAGCTTTACATTTAGGCGGCATTAACATTTTCGTCGTCTTATTTCATTCAGGTGACGGAAATATTTACCTCCCTCGCCTAAGACAACAACTCTTGCAACTTGAAGAATTTCTATGAGGGACCATTGTGATGACAAGATTATGTCCGTCACCTGTATGTTTAGGCGACGGAAAAAAAAGTGTTCGTCGCCTGATTGTATTGAGGTGACGGTACAAAATATATCTTACTATGAATTTTTGTAAGTGCTCTAAAAGTCTACATCTACATACGCGACAACCTCATTACCTTGAGGTCTTTGATTAATTTATTTGCCGCGTTGACTGAAGAAAGCAAAGCAAATAAGCAATAGAGTTGTTCTTATAAAGCGTAGCTAATATCGATCTTCTAACTCATATTCTCATAGTTGCAATCTTCAGCAGATAATTTCTCAACTTCTAGCTTCTTCTTTAGTTTCTGTACCAGCTTGTATCATCATATAATCTGAACTACTTAAGTTGATTTTGCTGTGATTAGGATAACTAGTATACAACAGAATTAGATGACAACAAAGAAGTAGATAGTAGTGGGGTCGGCGAAAAGCAGATCACATATTTGTAGCAAACAGCAGCATCAAGTGCAGGTTGGGTATGAGAAAACGAAGGTGGCAAATATGGTTTCAAAGCGGAGTTTTGTGAACAGTCATGGAGACAAGGTTAAGGTTACTCAAGTGTGTCAACTCATTGAGCGTGTCAAACTCGTAAAGATCGGCTCCACCTCTTCTCGCCACTCCAGTAGCAGCAAGGATGTTAAGCATCGCCATGGCGGTGGCCGCAGTAGCACCAAAGCTGATCATCACCGTAGCTCTACCAAGAAATGCTAAAACCGCTGATATATCTATATATGCACGTTTCTGCTCTTCTTTATAACTATGTTGCCGTACCTTGTTAATTTTAATGCTTCTTTTGCAAGTGTTTTAGATCTCGATCTGTTGTTATGAATAAATCTCTACTAACGCCATAGCAGTGTTGGCCTGTACATTATCATGCATTTTTTTTTACTTTTCGCATTATATGAAAGGGTTTTTCATTTTTTGGATGGTGTCCCTAGTAGGAGTGTAAATGGGCTGGGAATTCCCTGAAATTTGCGGGTATTATCCGTCATGGGGATGGTGTGCCTAGTAGGAGTGTAAATGGGGTGGCAATTCCCCGAAATTTGCGGGTATTATCCGTCATGGGGATGGGGATTTTAAACGGGGATGGGGATGAGGATGGGTTAAAATTTTATTCCCCGCTTTGTGATGGGGACGAGGATGAATATAGGGTATTCGCCTTGCTCCCCGATCTGAACCCGAACCCGTCGGAAAACCCCGATGGGGAATCTCGATGGGAATCCTGACGCGAACCCCTACAGGGGAAATCCGAATAAACAAAATGTACTAATATTAGATTTTCATTGTAGTTTCAAGTTTAATCGAAATTCAATTCAAAAGTTGTGTTTATATTAAAAAATTGTCGATGATTACAAAAATTTCAAGTTATTTACACATTTATATTTTAAGAATTAAGAGTATCGTACTCATTCCTACAATTTGTAACACCCCAAATTTTGAGAACTCGAAGCGTTATGACACAACGGATCTTACAACAAGGCATAGACAAATGAAAACCAAAACTGTTTATAAAACTAAAGGTTTAAACAAAGGAAGCCTAGAAGACTCGCAGCCGAGTTCAAAACAAACTGAAAGAATGACAACTGAACATAAACCTGATCTCGTCCTATAATGTACAGGAACCCCGGCTGACCACATCATCCGGATCACTCAGCAACGCCTATATCCTGCAAGGCATCTACAACATCGGTATAAACGGTTAACTAACATTCTAAATATCAGAAAGACAGTAAAGGCACAAACACACATAAGGTAAAGTAAAAAACATAAGCATGCTTGCACACAATCCGATTATTATCTTTCATTAAGTTAATCTCTTTACTAATTCACTTATGTTGTCACACGAGAATCACTAGGATCTCGCCTCTGCCCGCTTTCACCAACAGAAATAGAACGGATGCATCCCTCTGTCACCTGCTAAACTAGTCGTAAGAGCACCTCCCAGTTTCCCCATTTTGAACTGGACAAGCGGTCACCGCCCAGTTATAATACATGTTGTCACACGTTTTGTATCGACGTCTTTCGTTCAATTGTTGCAGATTGTTAAACTTTCACTACTTGCTTAGCCTCACAATGTGAGTCTTTCTCATCTTCGTGCAATAGGTAAGCATGTTCATCTTCTATAATAACCTTTACTTTTGACATCGTGAGTAAACACTTGCTACAGATCTTCGGCGGAGGTCTTATATCTCCTTCTCACATCCCTGAACTCAAACCATAAGGCACTGTATCACCTATCTTCATCACTTATGTTCAAGTAAGTTCTCACCGGTGAACAACAATAAACTTACATGTTCAACAACGATAAACTTACACAGATCCCATCCGATCCCAATAGATGTAGCACGAGTGCGAGGCTTGCAACCGGTGGAACTGTGAAAGACCCAAATGTGGACCAACTGTGGTAGAAGTAGAACCATGATAACACGATTTATGACTTAGTTTTAGGTGATCATTTAGGTAGAATTCTCACTCATTCATGCATGGTTTAGCATTGGTTCGAGACATTTTGCACTCAATTCATGTATTTTGTCGAGATAGATGTCTACACGGACTTGTGCGTGTTTTATAGGTAATTCGGGAAATTTAGGAGCTAAAACGATGCGTTTAAGGATCGTTCATCTAGACGACACACCCTCGGACTCATTAGGACACAAGCTATAGACTAAGGAGGACTCATGGAACCTTGCCAACACTAGTCATGCACCAAATCACAACTTAATGATCCAAGGCAAAGTTTCTGCACAGAATCACGGTTCTCTGACAGATCACGGCTGTGGAATCAACCGTGGTTTTTGCCAGATTCTTGTGACAGCTGTGCCACGACTCTCATGGCCAGCTCATGCAAGTTTGTTATAAAAGTGGTCCTTCATGGGTTGTGAGGGGCAGCTGGGAGTAGTTTGGAGCAGCTCATCCATTATCCATTTCTCTCTAACAAAATATATTCTCTCAACAAGAAGTTTTTCTAGGAAGGAAAGTGTCAAAGAGAAGAAGAAGAGTTCCATTGAAGAGGAGAAGAAGAACACACACACCATTCCCATTCTTGCTAGTTTTTGTAGTGAAGATTTCTGGAATCTATTTCTAGAGTTTTGTGAACTTTTGAACCTTCTTTGGAAGGGTTGTAAGTTGTTCTAATTCTGTTTTCAGCTTGGTTTGTTTTAAAGTTCACTTGTGCATCTCTTTTCCTTCATTATCTTGCAATGAATGTTATGATTTTAGTTTTGTTTGTTTTGATTTCTATTATGAACGTTGTAGGCTAAATTGATGTGGTTCTAGGGTAAGGAAAGGATGGCTATGGCTAGGGCTATGATAGGACGGACTTAGATTTATCTTTGGATGACTTGTTTGTATGAACGTATCCTCTGTTAGGAATCACGGCCAGTTCTTGCCAAACCACGGCCGTGGTCTAGGTAGAACAACCCGTGATTTTCCTAGTTCGATGGATCTAATCTTAGACTGTTAGAATGTTGAAATCCTAAGTGTTTGTTGAGCTAAAACTATCCTAGGGTGACCTAGTGTTAGCAACTAAGTGTTAGGAGAGACTTACCCGGTAATCCTTGCCCTTAGATTTTTAAGATAACAAACCTTAGGTAGTGGTGAGCCTAATAAGCCACCATTGGATTAGATGTGCTAGGATAGTTGTTTAGGACTTCCCTTTCCGAGACTTACCCGGTAAGGATAGGTTAGACCCCAAATTAACAATCCGGTTTGTGTAGAATTCCTATCCTTAGGTTCTTAGAAACTTACCCGGTAATGAGACCTTAGGAGTGGACTAGTTGGACCATGAGACCTACCCGGTAATTGGTCCCAAATTAGATACACTTAATCCCAACATATCATAGTTAATCCAAAGAATGAATAGATAACTTGAGTCCTATGCCATAACCGGAACTTCCAACCCCTAGAATCCGTCTTTTCTTTCTTTGATCATTATCTTGTCTAGCTTGTTTATTTTTGTGTTGATTCTTAGTTTAGTTTGATTGTTTGCCTTGCATGAATTGTGATCTTTGGTTGATCACCAAAAACCAACTAAAAACATTTGAGATTTTCATTTCTTTATTTCCTCTTTTCTTTCAACCTAGATCATTAATAAACTCAATCACAAATCGAATCAATCTCACCTTAGTCTTTGTGTTCAACCTCGGAATACTAACCCTTCTACAAACGTCCCGTACACTGCGGGTTCCGCTAGGTAGTTAGGATTTAGTTCGAGTTATAAATTTAAAACCCATTTGCGCATCACGATCTTAGCGTAACAAGTTTTTGGCGCCGTTGCCGGGGACTAGGTCTAGATTGAGTCTATTTTGTGATTGTTTCTAGTATAGATCTTTCTTGTTGCTTTTGATCTCTTTTTGGTTTGTGTCTTTGCTTTTCAGGACATCTATTACTCTTTAGGTGTATGCGAAGATCTCGTGGCAAGGATTTAGCTCCATTCGATCCCGAACCGGAGAAAACCCTTCGATCTAGATCCAAGAACATCCGAAAAGAAAAAGAGATGGCCGGAAGAAACCTCCAAGCTGAGTTGGATGAAGCCTTAGAGCAAATAAGGCTAAGAGATGAGCTCTTGGAGGAAGAAAGGAGACTTGCCAATGAGAGGCAAGAGGAAACTAGGAGGGAGATTGAGGAGATTAGGCAAGCCCTTGTTCAAGGAGAGCTTAATCGCCGACAACCTCCACCTCCTCCACCACAACCGCAGCCGGCGGCTAATGTTAGGGTTGTCCCCATTGCTATTGAGGAGCCACAAACCCTAGGGAGACGTATGGATCCGGCACAAAGAGCACACCGACCGGGTGTGAACTTAGGAGATCCCGCGACCCACATCTATGAGCTCCGCCCTCAAGTTCTACAAATGATCCGGCATAATCAATTTGGAGGGATGGAAGGAGAGTCTCCTCATCAACACTTGATGAATTATGAGATCTTGATGGAGACTCTTAGACCGCCAAGATTGGAGAGCAACAACCATAAGCTAAGGGCTTTTTCCTTCTCTCTTAAGGATAAAGCCTTAGCTTGGTATCAATCTATTCCACAAGGGCGAGTTGGTACTTGGGAGGAGATGACAACCGAGTTTTTGACTAAGTTCTTCCCACCTTCCAAGACTACCGAGTTAAGAGGGAAGATCAATGCCTTCGTGATGAAGGATAGAGAGAGTTTATTCAAGTCTTGGGAGAGGTTCAAGGATCTCCTCCTTGATTGTCCACACCATGGCATACCAAAAATTGAGCTATTGGAGATCTACTTCAAGGGACTTGATGAAGATAGCCAATTCAAGCTCCAATCTCATTCCGGTGGGACATTTATGGAGAAGCATGTAGATGAAGCTTGGGAGTTTGTGGAGAAGCAAGCTCTAGTGATTGAGAAATACTCCCATAGGAAGAGTGAAGGGAGAAAGGCGGGAGCATATGAGGTGAGTGAAGTCACCATGAGCAATTTCAAGCTTGACGCCATCAACAATGAGTTGAAGTCCTTGAGGGAGTTATGCACTACAACTTTGAAGAACCAAGCAACTCCCCAAGTGCTTCCACAAGCCAACTTGTCTTCCAAGGAGGAGGATGTGAATTATATGGGAAGGGGCAACTTCAACAATTACCAAGGCCCAAGGAGTTTCAACAATAACCGGCAATTCAACAATTACCGGCCCAACCACAACCATCCCGGATTTTCTTACTCTAACCCGGATGGAGCCTTGAACCCTCCCGCTTCCACAAGCTCGACTCCACCACCAAGAGCTTCACAAGAACCTCCACCCGGCTTCACTCAACCTCCCAAGGATAGAACCGAAATAATATTTGAGCAATTGCTAGGAAGGTTGAGTGGTCTTGAGAGCACCGTGACTTCAATCTCTAAGGCTCAAAAAGTCTTGGAAGCACAAGTGTTCCAAAAGGCGGGTGAAGCACATAGAGATCCGGGAAAGCTTCCCGGAAGAACCGAAGACAACCCAAGAGGCCAAGTGTTGGCTATCACAACAAGGAGTGGGTTGAGTATGAAGGATCCTTTGCCCAAGGACCAAGCTAAGGGAAAGCAAGTAGTGGTAGAAGAGGGAAGAATGCAAGAAGATGGAGGCAAGAGCAAGGATGTAGAGCCAACCTATGTGGCACCGCCTCCGTACAAGCCACCACTACCGTTCTCACAATCAAGAGCAAGAGCTCGTTTAGACAATCACTTTGGTAAGTTCCTTGAACTAATGTCCAAATTACATATTAACATTCCGTTCATGGATGCCATTTTAGGAATGCCGGCATATGGCAAGTTTTTGAAGGAAATACTCTCCAACAAAAGAAAGTTGGAGGAGTATGGGGAGATAAGAATGACCAAGAGATCCTCGGAATTGATCCAAACCATGAAGGAAGAGATGCCTCCTAAGCTAAGGGATCCGGGCTCTTTTTGCGTCCCAATAGGAGTGGGAGATGTGAAGTACGAGGCCCTTTGTGATCTTGGAGCGAGTGTAAGCATCATACCGCTCGCACTTTGCAACAAGGTCGGGCTAGGAGAGCCAAAGCCGGTCAAGATGACCCTCTATATGGCGGACCGTTCTATCACTCACCCGGTTGGGATTCTAGAAGACATTCCGGTGCAATTAGGAGGATTCTATGTGCCAATTGACTTTGTCGTCTTGGACATTCCGGCGGACTATCCGGTCCCCATCATCTTAGGAAGACCTTTCCTAGCCACCTCCGGATGCCTAGTGGATTGCAAGAACGGGACTCTCTCCTTCAACATTGGAGAAGAGAACGTCAAGTTCAAGTTGTCCACCATGATGAAAGGGCCAACCCTTGATGAGGATGCCTTCAACATAGTCGAGCAAGAAGAGTCTAGAGAAGTTGTGAGCTCGATCTTGATCAAGGATCCCTTGGAGAAGGTTCTCACCTTAAGTATGATGGAGGAAAGTGTTGAGGAGGCTTGCAATGAAGAAATCAAGGCCTTAGAAGCATTGGAAGAGGAGCCAAGAGTTGGATTTGAAAGCCACGAAGAGGTGTTGAACAGCTGCAAGTTCCACGGTCGAGATTTACACTCCACGGCCGTCAAACTTTCTGGACAACTCCGGGAAGCAAGCTTAGCAAGAACCACGGCCGTGGAAGATGAGCAACCCGTGACTTCAGCCGTGGTTTTCCCTGGATCAGCCCTTGATAGTGATCAAGCTTCTAGGAGCCTTGGAGGAGCTGCATTTGCTTTGGATTCATCTCGTCCAACATTGTTTGGATCATATCCAATCGATAAAGGTCCTCCCTCACTTGAACTTAAACCCCTTCCCTCTCATTTAAAGTATGCATTTCTTGGTGAAAATTCTTCATATCCGGTGATTGTTAATGCATGCTTGAGTGATGATGAACTTGCTAAGTTGTTGCATGAACTGAGATTGCATAGGAAAGCCATTGGTTATACTATCGATGATTTGGTTGGCATTAAGCCGTCTTTGTGCATGCATAAGATAATGATGGAAGATAACCACAAACCCTCTATTGAACATCAAAGGAGATTGAATCCTATAATGAAAGAGGTAGTCAAAAAGGAAATCATCAAATTGCTAGATGTGGGAATTATCTACCCTATCTCGGATAGTAAGTGGGTTAGTCCCGTTCATGTAGTTCCTAAAAAGGGTGGGATGACTGTAGTGACTAATGAGAACAATGAACTAATCCCGACTAGGACGGTTACGGGGTGGAGGATGTGCATTGATTATAGGAAATTGAACATGGCCTCTAGGAAAGATCACTTTCCTCTCCCCTTCATTGACCAAATGCTAGAAAGGTTAGCTCAACACTCTCATTTTTGCTATCTAGATGGTTATAGTGGATTCTTCCAAATCCCTATCCACCCTGATGACCAAGAGAAAACAACCTTTACATGTCCATGGGGTACTTTTGCATATAGGAGAATGCCATTTGGGTTGTGTAATGCGCCCGCCACCTTCCAAAGGTGTATGATGGCTATCTTTTCGGAATACATAGAAAATATCATGGAAGTGTTTATGGATGATTTCTCTGTTTATGGTTCTTCCTTTGATAATTGCTTGGCTAACTTGTCACTAGTATTGCAAAGATGTGAGGAGACAAATCTTGTCTTGAATTGGGAAAAATGCCACTTCATGGTAAGTGAAGGCATTGTGTTAGGACACTTGGTGTCCAACCGTGGCATTGAGGTTGATAGGGCCAAAATTGAAACGATAGAGAAGTTGCCGCCACCTACCTTGGTGAAGGGGGTAAGGAGTTTCTTAGGGCATGCCGGTTTTTACCGGAGGTTTATTCAAGACTTCTCTAAAATTTCTAAGCCTCTCACTAACCTACTAATGAAGGATGTTGATTTTGTCTTTTCCAAGGATTGTCTTGAAGCTTTTTGTAGGTTGAAGAACGCCTTGATCTCCGCACCTATAATGCAGCCTCTGGATTGGAGCCTACCATTTGAGATCATGTGTGATGCAAGCGATGTAGCCGTAGGGGCTGTTTTGGGACAAAGGAAAGAAGGGCGCACTCATGCCATTTATTACGCTAGCAAGACGCTAGATGATGCCCAACTCAATTATGCTACCACCGAGAAAGAGTTGTTGGCGGTGGTGTATGCATTTGAGAAGTTCCGCTCATACCTTGTTGGAGCGAAGGTCATAGTCTATACGGATCATGCTGCGATCCGTTATCTACTTACAAAGAAGGATGCCAAACCAAGGTTGATTCGGTGGATCCTTCTTCTTCAAGAGTTTGATTTAGAGATACGAGATAAGAAGGGATCCGAGAACTCCGTGGCGGATCACCTTAGTAGATTGCCTCCATTAGAGCTTGGAAGAAATGACATTCCAATTGATGACTCATTCCGAGATGAGCAATTGCAAATGATGGAGGAATGCTTGTTCCAAGTGTCTAGAGGAAATGAGCCATGGTATGCCGACATTGTGAATTACTTAGTGTGTGAGGAAGTGCCTCCCGGATTGACATATGCACAAAGAAAGAAGTTCTTCAATGATGTGAGGCATTACTATTGGAGTGAGCCACTCTTGTTCAAGAAAGGCCCGGATGGGATGTTTAGAAGATGCATACCGGAAGATGAAGTGGAGAGTGTGATCCGGCATTGTCACTCCTTACCATATGGAGGCCATGCTAGCTCACACAAGACGTGTGCAAAGGTATTGCAATCCGGTTTTTATTGGCCTAACTTGTTCAAGGATGTGCAAAGTTTTGTAGCGGCATGTGATGCTTGCCAAAGGACGGGCAACATCTCAAGAAGGAATGAAATGCCTTTGAACAATATCCAAGAAGTGGAGATTTTTGATGTGTGGGGTGTGGACTTCATGGGACCATTCCCTTCTTCATGTGGCAATCTCTTCATCCTATTGGCGGTGGATTATGTGTCAAGATGGGTGGAGGCAATCGCCTCTCCTACAAATGATGCCAAGGTGGTGGTGCGGTTCTTCAACCGGGTAATCTTCCCTAGGTTTGGAACACCAAGGGTGATCATTAGTGATGGAGGAAAGCACTTCACAAATAGGAACTTTGGAGCGCTTTTGGCTAAGTATGGGGTGACTCATAAGGTGGCAACACCTTACCATCCCCAAACTAGTGGCCAAGTGGAGATCTCCAACCGGGAGATAAAGGCCATCCTTGAGAAGACGGTGTCTACAACTAGAAAGGATTGGGCTATGAAGCTCAATGACGCATTGTGGGCATATAGAACCGCCTTCAAGACACCGATCGGCACCACTCCTTACAAGTTAGTCTATGGCAAGTCTTGCCATCTTCCGGTGGAAATGGAGCATAGAGCTTATTGGGCCATTAAGTGGCTAAATTTTGACCTCAAGGAGGCGGGAGAAAAGAGGTTGCTTGATCTAAACGCCCTTGAGGAGATCCGGTTGGACGCTTATGAAAATGCCCGGATTTACAAAGAACGAACCAAAAGATGGCATGACAAGAAGATCATCCCCAAGGAGTTGAATGAAGGAGATCTTGTCCTTCTCTTCAACTCAAGGCTAAGGCTCTTTCCCGGAAAGCTCAAATCAAGATGGACCGGGCCATATGTGGTGAAGAAGATCTTTTCCCATGGAGCCATTGAGATAGGAGGGGAGCATTGTGGGAATTTCAAAGTGAATGGGCACCGCTTGAAGAAGTATATTCCGGGAGCTCCGGTGGACATGATTGCCCCACTTCACCTTGAATAGACTCCCCCGAGTTTGGTCAAGCTAATGACCTTAAAGAAGCGCTTGGTGGGAGGCAACCCATTGGTAACATTTTCTTTTTCGTTTTGTTTTTGTTTTTTTAGATTTTTCTATCTTTGTGTGTGTTTTGCCTACTTTGTATGTGTGCTAGAGTAGCATTGGAAGCCTTTCTTGGCATATGAATGATGATGATGAACCCCTCACCAATTATGGGTGGAGCGGACGCGAGACTTGGACGGCTAGCGGTGCCTAGCACGGGTTCCGAAGCTTTGATGGATGCTTAGAGCTCTCTACCATGGTTGATAGGATCATCCAACATCAATTCATTTGAGAAATCCCAATTACCATCGCAAACCACTTTTACATTGTGAGAACCTTCTTTCACTCTCTTTGCTTGAATACCACATTGGGGACAATGTGTTTCTAAGTATGGGGTGGGGTTTGCATGATTCCTTGCATGATGAGCATCTAGAATAGTTTAATATTTGCACATGTCTTGCATTGTACATACTTAAAACGAAAATCCCATAAAAATCAGAAAATTTTAAAAAATTTTGTGCTTTCTAGGCTTGGATATGATCCTAATGATGAAATCTTGTCTTGTGAATTGGCTATGAATGGCCTTATGTGTTGAATTGATAAAAGCATATGTGGACTTGAACTACTTCTCTTGAAATTCTATGAATGATTTGTGACCATGATGTTTGCCTAGAAGGGATTGAGTAGTGAAAATCGAAATTACATGATAGTTCTTGCATACCATCTAGGAATGAATGAGGCACTTCAATCTTTCTCTACTTCTCATCTTAATCATGATTGCTTGAGCACCTCAATTGAGATAAAATTGACCTCTTTTAACCCATCCGGGAATAGGAGCATGCTAGTGTGTTGATGTGTGCAAAAAGCTAAGTGTAGGGTGAAGTTGTTGATGGAAAGAATATCATGCATAAAATGCTGAATTTGTTGTGAAAGTGTAGCCAAAATATAAGTTTGGGGACATTGGTTTAAATGACAAGTAACTCGGTACACTTCACATAATCGGGTGTTGGTGCCTTGCCAAAGTCAAATGAACCAATAGTCCTAACGAGCTTTGGTATGTGTGCCCGGTGTGGATGCACCTCGAAAACTAAGAAAAAATCCGAGGACGGCTAATCACCAAGGTTTCGGCTCTTGTACACCAATGCCATTGTCTCAAAAATAAGTCAAAGAAAAAGAAAAGAAAGAAAAGATAGAGGAAAATATACACTTGGGGGAAGTTGATCGAGGACAAGGATGTGAAGTTAGTTCCGTTCCCGGATTAGCATCACATAACCTAGAAATCTCCACCCAATCACTACATTTCTTGGCCCTTTTATCTCACAAGACCTTATGACCTATTTGCATGTTTGTAAGACTTAGTAGTTTAGATTGGATATACTCTTGATCTTCTTGACTTCTTCATCTTTACATTTCATGCATACTTTTGAGTTAAGTACAATTGTCTTTCCATGCTTTCATTTGTTTGATGCATGATTGCTTGTCCTTAGCCATGAAACATGACTTTGAAGGTGATCCAATAGTAGAAGCACAAACCCAAAAAGATTTTTGCCATTTTTCTGCATACATAAATCATGTCATCTCTTAATCTATAGTTGGGAATTTGCTCGGGGACGAGCAAACCTCAAGTATGGGGTATTTTGATAACACGATTTATGACTTAGTTTTAGGTGATCATTTAGGTAGAATTCTCACTCATTCATGCATGGTTTAGCATTGGTTCGAGACATTTTGCACTCAATTCATGTATTTTGTCGAGATAGATGTCTACACGGACTTGTGCGTGTTTTATAGGTAATTCGGGAAATTTAGGAGCTAAAACGATGCGTTTAAGGATCGTTCATCTAGACGACACACCCTCGGACTCATTAGGACACAAGCTATAGACTAAGGAGGACTCATGGAACCTTGCCAACACTAGTCATGCACCAAATCACAACTTAATGATCCAAGGCAAAGTTTCTACACAGAATCACGGTTCTCTGACAGATCACGGCCGTGGAATCAACCGTGGTTTTTGCCAGATTCTTGTGACAGCTGTGCCACGACTCTCATGGCCAGCTCATGCAAGTTTGTTATAAAAGTGGTCCTTCATGGGTTGTGAGGGGCAGCTGGGAGTAGTTTGGAGCAGCTCATCCATTATCCATTTCTCTCTAACAAAATATATTCTCTCAACAAGAAGTTTTTCTAGGAAGGAAAGTGTCAAAGAGAAGAAGAAGAGTTCCATTGAAGAGGAGAAGAAGAACACACACACCATTCCCATTCTTGCTAGTTTTTGTAGTGAAGATTTCTGGAATCTATTTCTAGAGTTTTGTGAACTTTTGAACCTTCTTTGGAAGGGTTGTAAGTTGTTCTAATTCTGTTTTCAGCTTGGTTTGTTTTAAAGTTCACTTGTGCATCTCTTTTCCTTCATTATCTTGCAATGAATGTTATGATTTTAGTTTTGTTTGTTTTGATTTCTATTATGAACGTTGTAGGCTAAATTGATGTGGTTCTAGGGTAAGGAAAGGATGGCTATGGCTAGGGCTATGATAGGACGGACTTAGATTTATCTTTGGATGACTTGTTTGTATGAACGTATCCTCTGTTAGGAATCACGGCCAGTTCTTGCCAAACCACGGCCGTGGTCTAGGTAGAACAACCCGTGATTTTCCTAGTTCGATGGATCTAATCTTAGACTGTTAGAATGTTGAAATCCTAAGTGTTTGTTGAGCTAAAACTATCCTAGGGTGACCTAGTGTTAGCAACTAAGTGTTAGGAGAGACTTACCCGGTAATCCTTGCCCTTAGATTTTTAAGATAACAAACCTTAGGTAGTGGTGAGCCTAATAAGCCACCATTGGATTAGATGTGCTAGGATAGTTGTTTAGGACTTCCCTTTCCGAGACTTACCCGGTAAGGATAGGTTAGACCCCAAATTAACAATCCGGTTTGTGTAGAATTCCTATCCTTAGGTTCTTAGAAACTTACCCGGTAATGAGACCTTAGGAGTGGACTAGTTGGACCATGAGACCTACCCGGTAATTGGTCCCAAATTAGATACACTTAATCCCAACATATCATAGTTAATCCAAAGAATGAATAGATAACTTGAGTCCTATGCCATAACCGGAACTTCCAACCCCTAGAATCCGTCTTTTCTTTCTTTGATCATTATCTTGTCTAGCTTGTTTATTTTTGTGTTGATTCTTAGTTTAGTTTGATTGTTTGCCTTGCATGAATTGTGATCTTTGGTTGATCACCAAAAACCAACTAAAAACATTTGAGATTTTCATTTCTTTATTTCCTCTTTTCTTTCAACCTAGATCATTACTAAACTCAATCACAAATCGAATCAATCTCACCTTAGTCTTTGTGTTCGACCTCGGAATACTAACCCTTCTACAAACGTCCCGTACACTGCGGGTTCCGCTAGGTAGTTAGGATTTAGTTCGAGTTATAAATTTAAAACCCATTTGCGCATCACGATCTTAGCGTAACAAACCACCACTCCACCAGCGGAGCATAATTTGTTTTCGAACAAACCTCATATATGTTGCAACAACATGTAGACAAATAAGCTCAAACAACAATAATAATGACTAAAAAAAGTGAAAGGAATTTACCATACTATATGAAATTTACACATTTGATAACTTAATCTTAATTATTGTCAGTCTTTAGCGTAAATCCTTCTTGCTTAAGGAGAAATTGATCCAAATTGAAGATATCATTTGTTGCAGTGAAAAACTGTCAACTTTATGGAGGTTACAAATTCTCTTGTGCCAACATTTGAAGATATCTTCACCTGTTGATTCAAATGCATTAGTTTACCCTAATTTGACATAGTATATATTTCTGTTATAATGAACAAAGTGTTAACATTTTCTTGTCCATCATATTATTTTGATTGTTGTGGGTTAGACCCAAATAACATTTTGGGCCTTAAAAGTTATAATGGTGTAAAATTTACACATGACATGATTTTCATTAGTGTATAAATGACCATGAATAGTATTTAATATTGCATTCAAATATAATCTACATGGTCTCCTAATATAATTATTTTAAATTTTTACAATATATCATGATCTATTTTTTTTTTGTAAATATAAGATTAGCTGGTTAAAAACTTAATCAATATTTCAGTTAATGTTAAATATATATTTTTTCTTATTTTGTCTGATTTGTTTATCGAACATATCTTATTTGAAATTGACCCGGAACATATTTTCTTTGAAATTTAAAATTGGATGATGTTTTACTTTAACGAGATAATTTACTCGGAATATATCTATATACTCTACTAAAATAGTATACATTGACGCTGATGTGTGGCGCCTAGGGATGGCAATTTCATCCGAACCCGACGGACACCCGATAACCCGATCCATGATAAAAGGGTGAAAACCCGACATGAAGCGGGTGAAAGCGGATGGCGGATGAAGTGGGTGATGTGTCGGGTCGGATCCGGATGGACCTTTCATCCACCCCTCACCCGATCCATCATCCATCCACCCATCCGACCCGTTTCACCTGCTTACACCCGCTATAAATTTATTGATTGTTTACTTGTTTAGTGATCTTTAGTTCCCTTTTGATTTATAATTTGGTGATTTACTGATTGTTTAGCAAAATTTATACATTTGTTTAGTTCTTATTATGATCTTATTGTATGATATGTATTGCTAAATTTCTCTATTTTTCAAAAATTTAAACTTATAACACTTCTTTTAATATTTCCACTTGAATGATTTGTGTTGACTTTATACTTATCATGTTTTTTTAATGGATAAGACTTTTTCGAATTGAATTTATTTTTATTATTATTAATTTTCCACATTCGAATATGAGTTTAATATTAATTTAAAGAAAATGCGTAGAACACCCGAATATCACCCGATCCACCCGCTTCATCCGTTGGATGCGGGTGGATCGGATACGGGTGGTGGGTTTGGCGGGTGGCGGGTCAGGTGGGTGGATGAGATTTTCTCACGGATCGGGTGACAGATAGGGTCATCCACCCACCACCCGATCCATTACCATCCCTAGTGGCGCCTTGTTGAGAAGTATTCAAAACATACAGCTCCCACAATCCATTAATTTTTTTAAGCCACATAATCTTATATTGTTAAAATATCTATAGATTTCCGATTTTTATGGTTCAATTTAAACAATTAAAAAGAATAACAAATTTTTTTATTTTGTAAACTAATTTTTTTAAACCACTTAATCTTAATTTATTAAATTAACAATCTGCTATTGAAAAATTTTACGTAACTTTAAATAAATATAATTTGATTTACATAAAAATATTGTTGATATATGTTCAAAAATTGTAATATTAATTATTTTATTGTTAAAGTGTGGATATTAAACCATAAATAAATGAAAAGGCTGGGTGCATTTGATCTTTTTATATTATGAGTATTTACGTTACAATTTTGGGTTTCTCCGCTATGAAAAACCACATCCCATCGCCTCCTTCCTCCTTCATCCCTATCTCCATCTCCATCTCTATCTCTCTTCTCTCTTGCTGATTGTTTTCTTCTGCAACAAAAACATATCAGAAAATGAGTTCATCAACTCCCACATCCCCAAACCATTACTCAAACGATCTCACACCCAAAATTCCCGAAAACGAATGCTGGACAATCGTCCCATACACCGGCGGATCCAACACCGCTGCAACCTCCGGCGACGTTAACCAACCTAAAAACGAGTGCTTAGCAATGGTGGAGTACGTCTGCGAAGAAGCGGAACCGATCCGGGTAGGAATCCCCCTCACCCCTACTGGAGTGCTGAATCGAAGGACGAGGAGCAAAAAAGCGGCGATTACTCCGGCGATAATCGATCAGCTGAACAGCGGCCATTTGAGGACAAAGCTTAACCGGCGACCGTCATGGTTGCGGGTTGGCTGGATTGTCTGGAAAGTGGTCCGAACTGCGGGTAAAATCACCGGACACGTCGACATGGTAATTATTGATTAATTTATTTTTTACTGACCCATTTCTGTTCGACTTCCGTCAACTTTTTCAGGTTTCCGTTAAAGTTTTCCGTCCAACCCGAAACCGATCCATTTTAGCGATGATTGATAATAACTCATATTATTTCTTTGCAAACAGTACTATTACTCACCGAAACTGAAGAAGAGGTTCAGATCTAAAAAAGAGATGTTCAATCACATATACGCTAAGCAAAGGGCAAAGGGAGTTGGCGACGATCAGCAATCCGGAAATGAAACTGATATTAGAAGAAGGTGCGGATCGGGTTAATGCATTATAATTCAATTTGGTTGAATTTGAATTTTAATCAAAATGTCTGATTTAATGTATTCTTGTAATTCAGAGCGGTTTGTCTGCAGCCTGTAGATCTCGAACAGTGGCACAGCATACCAGCCGGCGTTTACGTGACGGAGGTTGGCGCCTTTAGCCCAGAATTGCCGCCGATGGCGCCGTCTAGGATGGCGAGGGAGTTTAGGATTGAAGACATGTTGTCGGGACGTGAGGTGTAATTGTGTAATAATGTTTAGGGTTTTCATTTTGGATAATTTCATAGATATTGTATTTTGTATTGAAACAATTTGGTTTACTAGGCTTTTTCTAGTTTTGTGTTCAGATAAATGTACCTCTTAAGAAAAGAGTGTGTAGAGTTTGAGAATAAATACAAAAGATTGGGGTATATTTACTTAATTGAAACATTAAAAAGTATAGTTATTACTATAGTTTTTAAAAAAATCTAGTTACCAAAATTGTCCTTTTGTATTTCGTTTTTTATGTATATAGTAATCATGTTTTGTACTTAAAAGTTAAAACTCCATTTCTTTTTATTTTCCACAAGCAAAATAGAATAGGGCAATTTTGATAACTAAGCCTTTTTGAGAAAGTATAATAGTAACTAGGCTTTTTAATGTTTTAATTAAGTAAATATACCCCAACCTTTTGTATTTATTTTCAAACTCTACACACTCTTTTGTCAAGGGGTACATTTACTAAACACAAAACTAAAAAAGGCCTAGTAAACCAAATTGTTTCAATAGAATATATGAACTTTTATATATATATATATATATATATATATATATATATATATATATATATATATATATATATATATATATATATATATATATATATATATATATATATATATTATTTTTTTTCAAAATTTATCATCTATTAAATATCCATCCCCTTTGAATAAACGAGTTTAAGAAAAATAGTGAACTAGAAAACAAGCTTTTAATAAAAACTCTTCATTTTAATCTTAATTAATTGTCTAAAACCCAAATAATACCTATATTTGATAAAAATTCAAAAGTGTTTTTTTATAATCAATATTCAAGTATTAAAATGGCATCTATATTTATACTATATAATGTTATAAATTAATAAATGTAAATAATTAATAACCATTATTTATAACATTTATTGTTAGGTTTATCGATAATAGCTTTTATTTTCTGGTATTCTTGACCATGTCTCCACCGTAGATATGTAACAAATAACGCCATTTATTTAATAATATGCCACGCGTCGCCTCGTTCCAACGTCACGCTTTTAGTCGAGCCAAAGCTTAGACATAGCAACAATCATGCTACCAAATAATTACTATGTATACTTAAATATAAAAATATCTAAAATTGTAAAAGTGTAATAAAATATTAAGAAGAAACGTGTATCATACAAAAGTTTTGAAATGGAAATTTCACTGAGATTTTTCAAATTTTAATTGAAGAGCATAAATGTGATAGTTTAAATGGAAATTATATATTTTATTTTAGAAACTAACTACACATTTTATAAATATTGATTTAATAAATAGGCACATATCATAAATGTGTAGTAAATGTAATGCTAGAAAATATTGATAAGTCAATTAGAGTGTAAAAATTATAGGGGTTAATAAAACAAAAGGCCATAAGGGTAAAATGGTTAACTAGGTAGTTTTTGTATTATTGTCTACAAAGTAGACCCTTATGTATTTTAGTTGACAAACTAGGCCCCTAAATTACAATTATTAATTTTCAAAATTAAATGGGCTAATTGATGATAATAACCGTTTAATAAGAAAACAGTTGCATCCATCACCACTAATCTCGTTATCGTTATCGTCATCTTCTTCGACTCTTGCATTAAATGTAGCACTGAAAGAAAAAAAAAATAATTTATGTACATATCATAATAAAATCGTATACATACGTTAAACACACATAATACATAATTGTTGATACAAGAACTGTTACATTATCTGATGTCAGCCACACAAACAATGTGTATAGTAACCAAAATAGTATAAGCAAACATGTACATATCTTACACAGATTACGATATACAATTACATAAAAATAGTCTACGTACACAAACTATACATATCCTACACAGATTACCATACACAAACACATAAACATAATTTGAAGCCACCCACACAAGTAATGTGTACATTAAACAAAATAGTCTACGTACACAAACTATACATGCGTACATCATTTATGTACACGAATTATCTGACAACCACACACCATTTAAGCAGTAAAATCGAACAACATTGAAGCATAAACAATCGATGAAATAACAGAACGTCAATCTCATAAACAAAAAATACTGATTTTCCGCTTATATAGCGAACACCATTGAAGCATTAAAATCGAACACCATTGTCGGTTGATGAACGTAGGTTAACAGCAAAAGCCGTCTTCTGTTCTCGTTCAAGATGGACGGCGATATCTCCGATTCATCTCTAAGACGCGATACGGGAGATGAATCGACGGTTTTCATAGACGAAGTAGGCAGACGAAGAGTCAATAAAGAGTCAAAGAATACGACGATGACGAGCTTCGAAGTTGCTAAGTTAATGGGCGGCGACGACAAATCTGTGTTGACGGTAATCACTGGAGAAGATGAAGAAGTTTTATTCTGATTTTTCGGGTACCAGTATCCCTTTATAAGATGTCTCAAAGATTTGTAGAATCTTTGATATACAGTTTCCCATTTTAATTAGCCGGATTTTGAATTAAAAGCAGTTTCTAATAAATTAAATTGCAATAACGACATAACTTCTTCCTAAAATTTAGCCACCTACTTAACCATTTTATCTTTATTTTTAAATAGAAATTAGCTAGGGGCCTAGTTAGTATTCACTAAACAAAAACTACCCTAATAACTAATCTTCTCTAAAAAAAAAAGGGCAATTTTGGTAACTAAACCTTTTTGAAAAACTATAGTAGTAACTAGGCTTTTTAATGTTTCAATTAAGTAAATATACCCCAACCTTTTGTATTTATTTTCAAACTCTACACATTCTTCTCTCAAGGGGTACATCTATTGATAGTGCATGATTTGATGACGTGACACGCTGTGAGAGCAGCAATCAAATGGAACTCCCACAATTTTTTGGCCAATAAATCTTTATTTTTTTAAACCAGAAAATCTTTTTTTTACTAAACTAACGGATTGCTATTCAAAATTATACGTAGCTTTTTTTGTTGGAGATTCTCCAAGATCTTATAGGCCAATAAATTTTTATTTTTTGTGCCAGAAAACAAATTGGTCAAATTTTTTTTTTATTAAAGTATATAAATTTTATAAAACAAACTGGTAAACACTTTTCCGGCACAAATAATTAAGAATATTAAAAAAAATCCTTCTTTTATGTTTTTAAAAGATTTGTTTAAAAGATAGTCAGAATCTTTGATTATTTTGTAAAAAAGAAATTAAGACTCTATATTTTTATCAGATTAATTTTTTTTACTAAATCTCAAATTAAGCCAATAACTTTTTTTTACTAAACCTTTATTATTTTGTAAAATATGAATTTTGTTATCCCACATCGGTTATTAGAGAAGGATGACACTTTGACAACATGTATAAATAGACCTCAAATGTTTGAAGATTATACAAATCATACATTTCCGGATTTTTTGATCATAATCAAGTATAATACTTATTGATACCGGATTAGTATTTGTATGTTGGTTGTTGTGACCTATTAATTCGTAGGTCGTTTTGATCTAATGATTTTTTGGTCATTTTGATCTAATGATTTTTGGGTCATTTTGATCTAATGACTTTTGGGTCGTTTTGATCTAATGATTTTTGGATCGTTTTGACCTACAAATTTTTTGATCGTTTTGACCTACAGATTTTTGGGTCAATTTGACCTAATAATTTGTGGGTCGTTGTGACCCACTGATTTGTGGGTCGTTGTGACCCACTGATTTGTGGGTCGTTGTGACCTAATAATTTGTGGGTCGTTATGACCCACTGATTTGTGGGTCGTTGTGACCTATGAATTTGTGGGTCGTTGTGACCTACTGATTCGTTGGTCGTTGTGACCTACTGATTCGTGGGTCGTTGTGACCTACTGATTCGTGGGTCGTTGTAATCTACTAATTCATGGGTCGTTGTGACCTAATAATTTGTGGGTCGTTATGACCCACTGATATGTAGGTCGTTGTGACCTATGAATTTGTGGGTCGTTGTGACCTACTGATTCGTGGGTCATTGTGACCTACTGATTCGTTGGTCGTTGTGACCTATTGATTCGTTGGTCGTTGTAACCGTTGTGACCTATTGATTCGTGGTTCCTAGTGACCTACTGATTTATGGGTCCTTGTGACCTACTAATTTGTGGGTCCTTGTGACCTACTAATTTGTTGGTTGTTTGTGAACTACTAATTTGTGGACTGCTGAACTATTAAATTCATAATTCTTATTTTATCAATATAATAAATATACATCTATATACTTTACTAAAACAAAAAACACTAATTCTTGACGTGCCGCTCCACGTTTTTTCTCGAATTAAACTTTTTATTAAATCACAAATTAAACTAATAAATCCTTTTTTTACTAAACCATAATTAGCCTAAATTTTTTTTAATTAGTTTCAACTTTAAAGTATTTTATTTGGATTACTAACTAATTCCAATTACAAAAACATTTCCTCTTCTTTTAATTATTTTTCCAAATAATTAAAATTAAAAGATATTGTTCATAAGTCTATCTCATACCCGTAAGCTTAACGTTTTTATCGGATTAAATCTGTTACTAAATCACGAATTAAGCCAATAATTTTTTTTTACTAAACCTTAATTATTTTGTAAAATATGAATTTTGTTATCCCACATCGGTTATCAAAGAAGGATGACACTTTAACAACATGTATAAATAGACTACAAGGTTTGAAGATTATACAAATCATACATTTTTAAACCTTTTGGGTCGTTGTAACCTATTGATTTTGGGGTCGTTGTAACCTACTGATTTGTAGTTCGTTTTGACCTAATGATTTATGGGTCGATTTGATCTAATAATTTGTGGGTCGTTGTGACCTATGAATTTGTGGGTCGTTGTGACCTATGAATTTGAGGGTAGTTGTGATCTATGAATTTGTGGGTCGTTGTGACCTATTGATTCGTGGGTCGTTGTGACCTATTGATTCGTGGGTCGTTGTAACCTATTCATTTGTGGGTCGTTGTGACCTACTGATTCGTGGGTCGTTGTGTAACGACCCGTTTATTGGGTGCGTTTTCGATATTTATTTTCCGTATTTTTGTTAATATTTTTTTATGACCTCAATATATTTTCCGAATAATTTTTACGTCGTAATTTGAATTTTACGAGTTTTGATATATATTATCCATATTTATACCATTATATTATCCGGAAATTTATTTTGATAAATTCCGGGCCTAACCGGAGTTCGACAAGTTTAGGCTTTTTCCGTCATTCTTTTTATTTCGTTTTTTTTCTAACCCGGTGAGGTAAAATAGTTAGGCCGTCAAGATGGGCCGGCCCAGGAGACCCCTTCCCTCATGAGTTGCCCGTCCGCCTTCTTCCTTCCTAAACCTAGCTCCCTCAGGAGACCTCTATCACGCAAGCTGCCGCTTCTTCCTCCCTCTACTTCACCTTGAGATGGAAATGGGCCGCCTTTCTTCTTCCTCCCTCTCTCGCCGGAGCTTTCTCCTCCTTTCTTCCTCTCAACCACCTAACCTGCTCTTGCTCTCTTCTTCAGCAACCGCCAGACCCAACCCTTCTTCAGCATCAACAACCGACATCCCTGCTGTCTTCTCTAGAGAGTCAGCCGCGGTGTAGCCTCGAAAGCCTGCACCGTCGCCCTGTTGCCACAATCCCGACGCCAGGAAAGACGCTCCACCGTCGCTACACCGCTGTAGCAGTGGAAGTTGTGTTGCCTCCTGCCCACTGCTCGCGAAGAACACCACCCAGGGTCTCGCCGGCGCTAACAAAGGACGAGTTAGGGTTTCAACCGATTCTGCCTCTAGTTCCGACGCCGGGGACGAAGATCCAGCCCGCCGCCACCTTCTTGACTAAGTCGGAGTTGTTTTAGTTGACGGAGCAAGCAAACTCGCCTCCAACCTCGCCCAAGACCGCACGGGGCTCGATCCTTCGTCGTCCTGGAAGGTGGAGACGTCGTCGGGTTCGCACATCACCGGGGACTTCGGATCTGCTGCCGTTGTCGACCGCCGTGCACCAGGCCGCCGGGAAACCTTGCTGCACAGTGCCGCCACCTTGGAGCTGAAACCCTAGATGTGGTCAACTGTGTTGACCGACTTTTGGGTTATTTACAATCGGGCCCCTCTCTTTATGGTTAATTATAAATGTGACCCAATATTTTGTATTTATAGTTTATGACCCATATTTCTAAAATTAACTTTTATGCCCTTCCGGAATTATTTACAGATTATGGTCAAGGTTTTAATTACGGAAAATGGCCCAAGTTTTTAGAGTTGTTCAACTTGTCCGGAAAATGTATTTACGGTTTTTTAAAGATAGGTTTTACTTTGAGTTATAGTCTTGTATTTGCTTACACGATGTTTTATGCCTTGTTGGATTAATTCGAATTTACAGTTCAAGTTGTAATTTCGGGTTATGACCAAGTTGCTAAATTCTCGTATTTTGCGCGAAAAGGTTTTTGCGAGTTTTAACGTGGGAAATTGAAATCGAGCTTTTCTTTAGTTTTATGTATATTATATATTCCGATCAAATTTAGCGTACGAGCTAAATTTGTCTAATTTTAGTGTTAGGTTCGGAAGCGTCCCGATAAAGACCTAGCAAGTCCAACTCGACATCCTTAGATCGTCTTCTGTCTTTGGACTTCATGTGAGTACCCTCTTCCCCCGAGCTTATGATCTTACTCGATCTTGTTATGTTAGTATTAGTATCATGCTAGGTTGGATAACATAGCATAACTTAGTGGAAATGCCAAGTAGTGGCTTTGGACCTTAAGTGAGTGTTTGAGGATTTTTGAAATGTCTTATGACTCGAGGTGTTGATGTTATCTTGTGAGAATTGTAAGGCGTTGAGTGTTTGGTTGATCTTGTGAGCTTATGAGGATTGAGATTATGGTTGTATGATCTTGTTGAGATTGTGGAGACTAGAACGAGAGTATCCTCGCCTGGGGTGTGATGGTTATGATCTGGTGAGATCGGGATGACTAGGAGTTTGTTATCCTAGCATAGTTGTGGTTTATGATCTTGCGAGATCATTGGGACTAGAAGTTTAAGGACTTCTAGCTTATGAGAGAGTTGTTGATTGTGTGACTTGTTTTGACCAAGCATTGAGTGTCTTCCTACGGGAAGTTGAGAGTGGTGGTTAGCGGGATTATCCTTGAGACGAGGTAAGTCTCCGGACTTACTTAGCTCGTATTCCTTGTATTAGCATTGATGTGTGTTTGGTGGTGTGTGTTTATTGTTTATTGTTTATAACAACTGAACCGGAATTAGGATTACCGACCTTTATATTATTTTGGCCCAAGTGCATGATAACGGGCGGTGACAACTTGCCTGGCTCCCGCGAGAGCTAGGAGGTTCTCGGCGACTATCCCGTGCAGGTAGACGGTCGGATGCATCAGTACCATTCCATGCCGGTAAGTAGGGACCGAGGCGAGTTTCGGTGACTCTCGTGTCACAACCTAAGTTGAATTAGAACGGGATATGACTTAATAATAAAAAGATAATAAACCGGACTTGTGTGATTTGGTGTATATTGTGTGTTATGTTGATTTACTTGTGTTTGTGCCTTTCACCTTGATTCTAATGCTTCGAATATTAGCTAACGGTTTATACCAATTGTTGTAGATTGCCTTGCAGGTTAGGAATGCGGCCAAGAGATCCGGAAGAGTGGGCAGCCGGGGTTCCGTACATTTTAGGATTGGGTTTTAGTTGGAGTCGTGTTTGAGTTTCGTTTTCATTATATATTGTATGCCGTGTGTATGGCATTTGGTCTTTCGGTTCTATCTCGGCTGAAGTCTTTGGTTTGTATGGTTTTGGGTTTCATTGCATTGCATAAAATGTATTTGGTTTTGGCCTTTATTTGTGCCTTGTTGCAAGATCTGGTGAAATTGTTGTCAAGCTAAGGGTCGGGACCCATTGTGAGGTCCCAGCCCGTAGCGCCCCGAGTCCCGCGGATTTGGGGTGTTACACGTTGTGACATACTGATTTGTGGGTCATTGTAACCTACTAATGTGTGGTCGTTTGTGACCTACTGATTTGTGGACCGTTGAACTATTCAATTCGTAATTTTTATTTTATCAATATACTAAATATACATCTATATATATGCTTTACTAAAACAAAAGACAATAATTCTGACGTGACGCCCCACGTTTTTTCTCGTATTAAAATTTTTACTAAATCACGAATTAAGCTAATAAATTCTTTTTTTACTAAACCATAATTATTTTGTAAAATATGAATTTTGTTATTCCATATTGGTTATTAGAGAAAGATGATAGTTTGACAACATTTATAAATAGACCTATAAGGTTTGAATATTATACAAAGCATACATTTCTTGACTTTTTGGTCAGAATCAAGTATAATACTTATTCATACCAAATTAGTATTTGAATGTGGATTGTGTTACCTACTAATTCGTAGGTCGTTTTAAGCTAATGATTTGTGGGTCGTTTGAATCTAATACTTTGTGGGTCGTTGTGACCTACTGATTTGTGGGTCGTTGTGAGTTGTGACCTAATGATTTGTGGGTCCTTGTGATCTACTAATTTGTGGGGTCATTGTGATCTACTAAATTTCGTTGTGACCTACTGATTTGTGGTTCGTTTGTGACCTACTGATGTGTGGGTTGTTTGTGACCTACTGATTTGTAGGTCGTTTGTGACCTACTAATTTGTGAACCGTTGAACTATTAAATTCGTAATTCTTATTTTATCAATATACTAAATATACATATATATATTCTATATACTTTACTAAAACAAAAGACACAAATTCTGACGTGGCGCCCCCACGTTTTTTTTTCGGATTAAACTTTTACTAAATCACGAATTAAGCTAATAAATCTTTTTTAATTAAACCATAATTATTTTGTAAAATATGATTTTTGTTCTCCCACATCGATTATGAGGAAACTATGACGCATCGAAAACATGTATAAATAGATCTAGAGTGTTTGAGGCTTATAAAATTCATACATTTCTGAACCTTTTGGTTAGAATCAAATATAATACTTATTCATATCGGATTAGTAATTGTATGTAATCATTGTGACCTACTAATTTTTGGATTGTTTTGACCTAATGATTTTTAGGTCGTTGTGACCAAATGATTTGTGGGTCGTTGTGCTCTTGTGGGTCTTTGTGATCTACTAATTTGTGGGTCCTTGTAACCTATTGATTTGTGGACCGTTGAACTATTAAATTCGTAATTCTTATTTTATCAATATACTAAATATACATCTATATTCTATATACTTTACTAAAACATACTAAACTAATGCCGACGTGGCGCTCCTATGTTTTTTCTCGAATTAAATCTTTTACTAAATCACAAATTAAAACAATTAATTTTTTTTACTAATTGAATTCGTATCAGAAGCTATCTCAAAGCTATGAACTTCCTTCCTTCAATCTTCAAACTTCCCAAAATCCTTCCTACTACAGCGTAGAATGCGGTGTATCGGGGATAGCGGGTTGTTCAATTTGTGGAAAATCCAACCCTTTATATAGGAGAATTATCTTCCAAAGAAAATAATATCTTAAAAAGATAATATCCTAATAAAATATATCTTATCTCTAAAAAAGATCTCCCAAATATATGATCTTCCTTCCAGAAATCCAGCCCAAAAATATAAGATATCTCCTTCCAAAAATAAAAGATCTCATCCAAATAAAATATATCTCGCCGCGTCAGGATATTCGCCTCAGTCGGGACGCTCCTCAAAATCACCTCGGTCGAGGTGACACTGTAGCTGACCGAGGTGAATCTCAGCTGAATGTGAAATCTCTCAAATCTGGTCCAAAGTAAATCTTTAATCCATTTTCATGCTTCCTGAGTTCCTCCTTAAGCTCCTGAATATAGCTCCAATGACTCCTTAGCTCCTTTAGCTCCATTTTAATCCAAAACGTGCCATTTTATCTACGATTACAACAAAACTAGGTGTAGACCTCGATTCCCGCAAAGGTAGATGAAATAACAATATAATCACATAATATACATCCAAACATGCATATTATTGAAGATAAAACGTCTAAACAAGTCCCAAAATATAGATAATAATACATGCTATCAAAATACCCCATACTTGTCCCTTGCTTGTCCCCAAGCAAGTTTCGAATATTAGATAGAGGATAGGATGGATTATAAGTCATAAAGATCAATGAAAAGCCTTTCAAAACATTTTTGGTGGTGTGCTCCACTCATAGATCACCCTAAGAGAATGCTTCATGGCAAATAAAATCAAGACATGTTCAGAACATTTTATAAATATAAGAAAGTTGTTCATCTTTGCATAAAATCATAGAATGCATAATAAATCATAATTATCGAAATTAATCATGTATAATCCAGTTTAAACCACCAAGTCAATCAACAAGCTCGAGGTCTCAAGGGCTTCCAAAAGAAAGGTCAAGAAACGTGTGAGGGTGGGATGTATATAGGGAATGTGGTGCTAGAATCCGGGAAAAGGATCTTCACTTCACTTGCTTTGAACTTCAACATCTTCCACCAATAAGCTTTGCTTATTTTACTTTTTTACTTTACTTTTTGAGATGTATGGACAGAGGTGCACAATAACCGAAGCCTAGGAGATCAGCAATCATCAATTTCTCGAGATGCCTCAAACCCTTGATGCACATACCATGACCCGTTAGAAATATTGCTCAATCGGACTTTGGCAAGACACAAACACCCGGCTATGTGAATGGTGCCGAGTTACTCATCATCATTATTGACTTCCCCAAACCTATTCGTTTATTTCTAAACTTTCAGGCAACATCTCAACTTTTCTTTTACTTGCTTTTCTTTTGCTTCCTTCCAAATTCCCGGATAGGTAAAGGGAGGCAAATATATATATAAAGGGCTAAGTATGATCAAGAAGAAGAAGAGAAGAGAATGAATTGCCTTGGTCTTTCCAGGAAGAGAGTGAGAGAACTCATAACGTGGTGTCAACTTTCAAATTCAACATAATTTGGACAAAAACAAAGTATTAAACATGTGAAAATTTCAAACAAAGCATTTTGCAACTTAAAGATATCATAAAACCATTCAAACATATAAAGATTTCAAAACCAATCTGCAAACAAAATCATCACTGAGGTCACATCCAGAGAAGAAACACAAAAACCGTTTTGAAAACTTTTTCAGTTAAACCGCCTCGGTCGAGATGGTCTAAGTCAACCAAGGTGAAGTACCTCGTTTGGCCAGAATCATCCCGGTCGAGATAAATTTTTTTTTTCTTAAGCAGTTTTCGACGTTTTTCTCAATCAAATAACCTGTATGCATGCATGTAATCTCAGATAAGCACATAGAGCAGAAAAATCATAAATATCCAACTAGAGGCATACAAGCATACACATAATGTCAAGTAAATACAACCGCATACCCCATACTTGGGACACATTGTCCCAATGGGTCAAAATAAGTCTAGAAAATAGAGTACTCACCGGACATAAGCTGAGCTGCATAAATAATAAAGAAAAGAAATCCTTCAAGTTCTAGTCCTGATCCGTTGGTGGTGGTGGTGGATATGGCACGTACGGGTGCTGAGATGGGTCAAACGGATAACCCATGGTATGTTGGAACTGTATCTCCATCATACGGAGCTGGTAGTGTTGGCTCTCCTGTATCTCCATCATCTCTAGGGACTAGGCGGCGTAGGAGTCGATCATCTGATTAGTCAACTCATCAATCCGTCGATGAGCTACTGGGTCTCTCTGTCTGCGGGGCCTACGCCTAGTAGGACGTGGTAGTGCTGTAGCGGCCTCCTCCTCTGTCTCCTCGTCGTCTAGATTGACGACTGGTACGTTGGGACCGGCTGTATTTGTCCCTGTCTCCATAGCAGCACCGCCATCATCATCCTCATCCTCCTCCCGCACCTGAGCTGGTGCTGCGTCTCTACATCCTCAATGTAAGGTATCCATGTAGTGGACCAATACTGAGGGTCGTAGACTGAGAACTGAGATGACCATCTGATACCTTGAGGGGCAGTCTGTTCCCAAGGCATCGCCACATATGGCGTAGTGAGTCCACGAGGCACTAGAATCCTCCTGGTGATCATCTCCTGCAGACCTAGCGGCTTGGCAGCCGCCACCAAAGTACAAGCGCTCAAATATAGATCCATCACTTTAGCTATGTGAGTCACTAAGGCGCCACAGCAAATAGCTCCCTTCCCCTTAGCCTTGATCCGGTGCAGATCCTCAGCTAGCATGGCCCCAAAATCAGGAACTCCCCTAGTCACCATACAGTATAGACTCAGAAGCTCACTTTGTCTAATCTTCTAGAGCGTCTCAGTACGCGCCAGAAGGGTCTCACTGAAGATCCGGTGGGCTAGTCGAAAAGCAAGGTGGAAGATGATGCGCTCCTTGGAGTCTCCAGGTCTCCACCTATCAGCATGCTCTACTACGTGAGCAATCTGTCCCTAGAACTGTCGTGCTACGGCTCAAGAGGGGAAATCGGGAATTGTAGGGGTCGGGAAGCCAAAGATATCTCTTCACTGGTCCATGGAAACGATGTAGTTCCGGTTCAGCAACCGGTACTTGATGCTCCTCGTCTCTAGAACGTGAGTCACAGAACTCACGAACTCTAGTGTGGGCTCGAGGTAGGTTGGAGCTCTAATCTCTATAAACTGCTCCAGCCCAACCATCGAGATCATCCGCCTCAGATCGTCAGCTATATAAAGGCAGTCAAAAGCAACAATATCAAGAAACCGAGGCGCAATCACCGGGTGCGTACAGATGCGGTCGTAATTAGCCCGGTGACGCTCATGGATCACTGGTATAGAAGGTCGTGAAGAAGAAGAAGGTGAGGATCCATCCCTCAGAACAAGTTGTCTATCTGATCTGGAACTCTTTTTTTTCTTTTTGTCAGATCACCTCGGTTGCCTTGACAACTCTCAAGAACACCTCGGTCGAGATGCAGGTTGACTGTACCGAGGTAAGAAGCTATTCGATTTCAACTCTCTGAAATTTAGTTCTTTTCCCCCGATTTCACTACAGATTGTTCCTAAGGGTTATTTAAGCCTTTTTTTCAACAAAAATCAATGGCAACCAAAGCCAAACTAGACTGAAATCAGCGAGAAGAAGGAAGTTAGGGTTTTCGAATGTATTACCCCAGATTCGGTTGATTGAGGCGTTTTTGTTGCACATTCTCGCTTGCAAATGGTTCCTCTAGTCTTTCCTTGTAGAATGGAAGCAAGAATCATCGAAAACAATCGAAGAATGGAGAAACGAGGTGGTTATTCCGCCGCGGTCGAGAGAGAGGTAGGAGGGAAAGAGGGAGAAATTGTTCTCCTTTTATACCCCTTGCCGATTCTGTTGTCACCTCGGTCGAGATGGTCCCGACTAGACCGAGGTGATACGGACCGAGGTGGATTGTTGTCAGCCCTAGTCGCCTCGGTTGCTCAAGAATCATCTCGGTCGAGGTGCTGAGACTGCAACCGAGATGTGTCTTAGTCAAACTCCGTCTTCTCATTTCTTGAACTTCTGTCCTTCCAGTGTTGCTCCTGGGTTGTATTCCTTCCTTAGAAAGTAGGTTTCTGTCTAGGACGCCAAAACAAAACAAAGCAAAGCAAAAGCAACTATCTAAAGCTAGACTAGAAAAAAAGGAAAAGAAAGCAATACCTTGGGTTGCCTCCCAATAAGCGCTTGATTTAAGGTCGCTAGCTGGACCGTACGGCATCCCTAAACATGCTGGAAGGTGTCCTCACCCCATACTTCACCTTCATCGTGGGGTGAGGTGAAGAAGTCTATCAAACGTTCCAACAAATGTAATTGCTCATCGTGGAATGAATCGTCTATGGGTAGATCATCGTTCTTGCGCGAAGAGGGAGGTAGCCGGCTGAGGTGATCCGCAACAGAATTTTTGGATCCCTTCTTATCGCGTATCTCCAGGTCAAACTCTTGAAGCAAGAGAATCCAGCGAATAAGACGCGGCTTGGCATCCTTCTTTGCAAGCAAGTAACGAATAGCTGCATGGTCAGTGTAGACAATAACTTTTGTTCCCACTAAGTAAGAACAAAATTTCTCAAAAGCATACACAACCGTCAAAAGCTCTTTTTCGGTGGTGGCGTAGTTTAGCTGGGCTTCATCTAGCGTCTTGCTAGCATAGTAAATGGCGTTGGTCCGGCCATCCTTCTTTTGTCCAAGCACCGTTCCTACTGCCACATCACTCGCATCACACATGATCTCAAAGGGCAAGGTCCAATCCGGAGGTTGAATAATGGGAGCGGAAATCAGTGCTTCCTTTATCCTGTAAAAAGCATCAAGAAATTTCTGCGAAAACTCAAAAACTGCATCCTTATTCAAAAGATTAGTAAGCGGTTTAGAGATTTTTGAGAAATCCTTGATGAACCTTCTGTAGAAACCTGCATGCCCGAAAAAACTCCGCACACCCTTAACAGAACAAGGGGGAGGAAGTTTCTCAATAGTCTCGATCTTAGCTCGATCGACTTTAATACCTCGATTAGAAACGAGGTGTCCTAACACAATCCCTTCATTGACCATAAAGTGACACTTCTCCCAATTCAGAACAAGGTTAGTGTCTTCACAACGTTGAAGTACTAGGGAAAGGTTGTATAAGCAATCATCAAAACAGGAACCATATACCGAAAAATCATCCATAAATACCTCGATGATCTCCTCTATGTAATCGGAAAAGATAGCCATCATGCATCGCTGGAAGGTAGCGGGTGCATTATATAATCCAAATGGCATCCTCCTATAAGCGAATGTCCCCCATGGACAAGTGAAAGTGGTCTTTTCTTGATCATCCTGATGGATAGGAATCTTGAAGAAGCCACTATAACCATCTAAATAGCAAAAATGTGAATGCTGGGCCAACCGCTCGAGCATTTGATCGATGAAGGGAAGTGGAAAATGATCCTTCCGAGTGGCCACGTTCAGCTTCCTGTAATTGATGCACACCCTCTAGCCCATAACGGTCCTAGTTGGGATCAAGTCGTTGTTTTTATTCGTCACAACGGTCATCCCTCCTTTCTTCGGAACCACATGCACTGGGCTAACCCACTTGAAGTCCGAGATAGGAAATATGATACCTGCATCCAACAACTTAAGAATTTCTTTCTTCACAACCTCTTTCATGATCGGATTTAACCGTCTTTGAGGTTCCCGTGAAGTCTTGTGATCATCCTCCATTAGTATTCTATGCATGCAGAAAGAAGGCTTAATGCCAATAAGATCATCAATAGTGTAACCTAAAGCCTTTTGATGTTTTCTCTGGACATGCATCAGTTTAGACAATTCAGTTTCAGAAAGGGAAGTGCTTACAATAGCGAGATATGTAGAATCCGGTCCAAGGAAAACATACTTCAAGTGACTTGGAAGTGGTTTAAGCTCCACAACTGGGGGTTCTTTTTGAGGGGGATCCTTGCTTCCTCCTTCCAGTGGAGTAGACTTAGACAAAGAACTGGACTTTCAGAAGTCTCAGTTGACATCATCTCGCTTTCGACCTCGTTCGAGGTCCAGAGTGGGTGACCGATATGTTCTTCAGCTAAGAATACCCCGCTTGGTCCAGAAAGTGCCTCGGTCGAGGTACTGCAACTGGGACCGAAACTGGAGATTTTTCTTCTCTTGGATTAGTTTTTCAATTTTAGCTCCTGGATCTTCTTCCAGCGCCCTCAAGCTCCGTATATCTGCATCACAAGAAGCATCTATACCTTCCTCCATTAAGCTAAAACTAATAACTTTTTCAAGTGGATCATTAATAAGGATAAAGCTCACCAATTCTCTTGATTCTTCTTCATCATAGATGTTGAAGATATCATCTTCCAGCGGCTCTCCTTTCATTGCAGCAAGCAATGCAAACTCCACTTGATCTCCGCCAATATTGAATTTCAACTTGGCGTTCTAACAATCCACGTTGCAACCCGAAGTTGCTAGAAACGGTCTCCCGAGAATGATAGGAACGGGATAATATGCGGGAATATCAAGCATAACGAAGTCTATAGGTAAATAGAAGTTACCTAACTTAGCGGAACATCTTCCAAAATACCCATGGGATGGGTAATGGAGCGGTACGCCATGTATAGCCTTATCTTCACCGGCTTGGGATCTCCAAGTCTGATCTTCACACATAGCTCCAGCGGGATGATGCTCACGCTGGCTCCTAGATCACACAAGGCTTCACAAGTCACATCCCCAACTTGAATGGGAATGCATAATGAGCCGGGATCTCTTAATTTGGGTGGCATCTTCTCCTTCATGATTTGAATGAGCTCCGAGGATTTAGATGTCATCCTTACTTCACCAAAGTCTTCCAGCTTCCTCTTCCTTGATAGAATCTCCTTTAAAAACTTCCCATATGCGGGCATCCCTAAAATTGCATCAAGGAAAGGTATGTTAATATGTAGTTTATTCATCAAGTCAAGGAACTTACCGAAGTGCTTGTCTAGATGTGCTCTGGCCCTTGACTGGGGGAATGGAAGTGATGGTTTATAAGCAAGAGGTGGAACATAAACTTCAGATTTCTCCTCCACTTTCTGAGGCTCCACCTCGGTTGGTACCTCGGCCAAAGTGTTCTGTTTCGCTAAAAAGTGTGCACGCAATAAGCCTTAAATTTATACTCGTTATATTTATCCTAACTTCTAGCGCACCCGCAGTGTACGGGACGTTTGTAGTATGGATAGTATTCCGAGGTCGAACACAAAGACTAAGGTGAAATTGATTCGGTTTTGTGATTAAGTTTAGTGAAGGTCTAAGGTTAGAAAAGGAGGAAACAAAGAATGAAAATCTCAATTGTTTTTGGTCGGTTTTTGGTGATCAATCAAAGATCACAATTCATGCAAGGTAAACAATCAAACTAAACTAAAAATCAGCACAAATGAACAAACCAAACGAGATAATGATCAAGTAAAGAAAAGACGGATTCTAGGGGTCGGAAGTTCCGGTTATGGCATAGAACTCAAGTTATCTATTCATTCTTTGGATTAACTAAGATATGTTGGGACTAAGTGTATCTAATTTGGGATCAATTACCGGGTAGGTCTCATGGTCCAACTAGTCCACACCTAAGGTCTCATTACCGGGTAAGTCTCTAAGAACCTAAGGATAGGAATTCTACACAAACCGGATTGTGTATTAGGGATCTAACCTATCCTTACCGGGTAAGTCTTGGAAAGGGAAGTCCTAAGCAACTATCCTAGCACATCTAATCCAATGGCGGCTTATTAGGCTCACCATTACCTAAGGTTTGCTATTTTAGATTCTAAGGGCAAGGATTACCGGGTAAGTCTCTCCTAACACTTAGTCACTACACTAGGTCACCCTAGGGTAGGTTAAACTCAACAAACACTTAGGGTTTCAACATTTTATGGGTCTAAGGCAAGGTCCTTCGAACCAGGGAGAATCACGGTTTGTTCTACAGAAACCACGGCCGTGGTTCTTCAAGAACTACCCGTGATTTCTAACAGCAACTACGTTCATAAGCAAAAGTCATCCAAAGGTAAATCTAAGTCCGTCCTATCATAGTTCTAGTCATAACCTTCCTTTCCTTACCCTAGAACCACATCAATTTAGCCTACAACATTCATAATGGAAATCGAAACAAACAAACATAAAATCAAGACATCCATTGCAAGATAATGAAAGAAGAGAGATGAACAAGGGAACTTAATTCAAAACTAAGCTGAAGATTAGAATAGAGCCACTTACAACCCTTCCAAAAGAAGGTTCAAAGGTTCATACAATCTCTAGAAAACGAAATCTGAAATACAAGAAAGCTATGGTGTGTGTTCTTCTCCTCCTCTTCAATGGAGCTCTTCTTCTTCTCTTTGACACTTTCCTTCCTAAAAAAACTTCTTGTTTTTGAGAATATATTTGTTAGAGAGAAATGGATAATGGATGAGCTGCTCCCAAACTACCCCAGCTGCCTCAAACAACCCATGAAGGACCACTTTTATAACAAATCTTGCATGAGCTGGCCATGAGAGTCGTGGAACAGCTGTCACGAGAATCTGGCAAAATCCACGGTCATTTCCACGGCCGTGGTTCGTCAGAGAACCGTGATTCTATGCAGAAACTTTGCCTTGGATCATTAAGCTGTGGTTTGGTGCATGGCTTGTGTTGGCAAGGTTCCATGAGTCCTCCTCAGCCCTTGGCTTGTGTCCTAATGAGTCCGAGGGTGTGTCATCTAAATGAACTATCCTCAAATGCATCGTTTAAGCTCCTAAACTTCCCGAAATACCTACAAAACGCGCACAAGTCCGTGTAGACGTCTATCTCGACAAAATACGTGAATTGGGTGCAAAACGTCTTGAAATAATGCTAGATCATGCATGAATGAGCGAGAATTCTATCTAAATGTACATCTAAAACTATGTTATAAATCGTGTTATCAAAATACCCCATACTTAAGGTTTGCTCGTCCCCGAGCAAATTCCCAACTATAGACTAAGAGATGACATGATTTATGTATGCAGGAAAATGGCAAAATCTTTTTGGGTTTTGTGCTTCTACTATTGGATCACCTTCATAGTCATGATCAATGGCAATTGGATAAGCAATTATGTATCAAACAATAAGGGCATGGAAAGACAATTGTACTTAACTCAAAAGCATGCATGAGATGTGAGGATAAAGAGGTCAAGAAGATCAAGAGTCTATCCAATCTAGATTACTAAGTCTTACAAACATGCAAGTAGGTCATAAGGGCTTGTGACATAAAAGGCCAAGAAACGTTGCAATTGGGCGGGGGATTCTCTAGGTTATGTGATGCTAATCCGGGAATGGAACTAACTCCACATCCTTGTCCTCGATCAACTTCCCCCAAGTGTATATTTTTCCCTATCTTGCTTTCTTTTCTTTTTCTTTTAACTCATTTTTGAGACAATGGCATTGGTGTACAATAGCCGAAACCTCGGTGATTAGCCATCCTCGGGCTTTTACTCTTTTTCGAGGTGCATCCACACCGGGCACACACACCAAAGCTCGTTAGGGCTATTGGTTCATTTTGTAACGACCCGAGTTTTAAGTAACCCAAGACGTCACTAGGCTAAGGACCACACAGTGGGTCCCATCAGTTAGCCTGACAACAACTTCACAAATAGGACCTTGCAACAAGAAGCACGAAAAATAATGAAAACATCCAACCTGTCATTTAGAAAACATTTACATAACAACCGTGCATGCAGTTAGTATGCATATCCCAAAACGACACTTCAAAGCATGACACCTGAACAGGTGTCTTAAAACTTCAGCCTGAAATCAACATGTGTACACAGTTGCACACAACCAACAAAAGACTCGCTTGCAAGCGATTATTTTCAAAAGCAAGTTCAACCAACCCTTGGGTTAACACTGCCCCGGCTGTCCACATCCTGCAGCTGACATCCCTGAAGCGTTCCTATGATCAGCATTACCTAAAAAGATTCGGTTTAAAACCGTTAGCTACTGATCATAATCTATCCACGAGAGATTATATCATCACATCACAATACAACAAATATATTCAAATACCATATACCGTGCTCATGAGATGATATCATGCTTTTATGAATGATGCACGTGAATGCAGTATGAAATTTACAATTTTCGATCCCGGACCCATTAATCCGGAACCATTGCTTATACGGTTCTGGCTTTGGTGTGAGCTCACCATTGCACAAATTAGGTTAATTCAGACATTTGCTCTTAGGTCGTAGCCAGACTGATCAAGTCTGCGGGCCAGGCTTTCTCGTGGTGAGTTATGGTCTTAACTCCTAACCACATGCAACATTTTTCCATTCATGTTAATGCAAACATTTACCATTTTCATTAGGTGTGCGACCCGAGCCTGAAGTCCATCAGACTCGGTGTCATTCTTATACAAACGCAAGTGATCCGGGCTTGGCCGAGCTCCGGTATTCACTGCAAAATACTCACTTTACATACTCTTGACCTTTACAAGTCATCATCATATCACATGCCTCAAAAGGCTTATCATCTCATACATTATCATGTTTCAGCAAGCTTATCATGTCATTCAATAGCACGTCTCAATAGGCTAACACATGTTCATTTAACCATTTCTCATAATTATGACATGATAATAATCACAACAACATTAAGCATGCTTTACACATCATAACGTCATTTCCATCATAAACACATCAAGCATGCTTCACACATAACACATCTCAATGCATATCAACATTCACATTTCAGCACAACAAGGCATTTCAAAACCACAACACATATCAACACAGTGAGATATAAATCTCTCAGGCATGGTTTCTGCAGATCGAAGCTAAGTAAGTCCGAAGACTTACCTGGATACGCTCACTGAGCAACTAAGCTATAGTTAGTCTACCGTCTTCAACACCACCTGTCGAGAATATCATATTCCTCGTATTAAACTTCTTGCTTCAAACATCAATTAAATTCATTCCTTTGAATTTAATTAGCTTATAGCGTTTTCTAGATTCCCAATTTAATTAATTAATCTTTAACTAATTAATTAAAATTCATCAGAATAACCTTTTGCCCGCAGGCAGTTTCTCAACCCAACTGTCATCAGATCTCATCAAACAAATAGTCCATAATCACCAGAATATTGTAACGAGCATAATGGAATTTCCAATTATCCATTTTGATAAGCCTAAGGTCAATTTAGGCCAAATCGCAATACTGAAAACGAATAAATTCATAACTTATTCGTTACTAACCCGATTGACGATCCGAAAGAAGATTCGGAATCACAACGACGCAGGCTACGCTCGGACACCATCAGATTCACCGGAATCTGAGCGACGGGACCGGACATATAAGGGGGATGCTCGACCTGGCCATAACTTCAACGGAAACGCAGAAACTCGGTACCAAAATGAAGAGGACGAAGAGAGGAATCCGAAAACTCAAACGGAATTGAAATCGGATTACAAACGAAGAGTAGATCTGAATTTGAAGGTTGAGAGAAATCAGAGCTTTTACGAGGAAACGTGAAAGGAAATGAATTTCCGCTATTTATAGCGAAGACGATAATTATCCTTTAGCAAAGTCGATAGTTATCCTTTTATCGATCCGAAGGCGGTTTGAGCCCCTTCTCCAAACTTCTCGAAATTGGAATAATAAGTCTGACATATTGTTTGGATAATTATTCCGCAACTTTCTCGGAAAACGCGTATTCCTAAGTCGTCTTTCTTAGCCGCTAAGAAACGAAATAGCGACTCTTTTGACCATTTTGCCTTTCCATGTTATTTCATATCTAGAACATATCCGATGTCCTGATCATTTCTCTCAACTGCAATTTTATTAATTGAAGCTCCCAAATGCTCCAAATAATACCAGAGGATAAAAATTATTCCCCGGAGGAAAAAGTGAAAATTTCCCCATAAGTCCAAATTTACGCCAAAATCATAATGGTGGAATTCATACTCGTCATCTACACACTATTCGCGATTTATGGGTCAATTGATGTCGATGATTAACTTAATCACCCTTAATCATCCTTTATTAGGATTCGAAAATCCTAGCTTTTACATCACACACCCCTTAAGAAAAAGTTTCGTCCCGAAACTTTAGTACACAGCTCATCATAAGACTTAATCCGTCAATCACATAATTAACCTATCTTTGCATTTCGTGCAAGCATAGATTATTATCACGTTAGCGCGGTCACCACGCTCACACTAGGGAAGTCTATCACTTCCTATGTTAGCAAACACAAATCAATTCACACACACATAAATCACATAAACATAGAATCATATAGGCACATTAGTTAGTGGAAAAATTTAGGTACTAATTCATACCTTTATCTCAATCACCGATCAAAGAACTAAACACTTCTGGATAATTTCTTTCCATGTGCTCAACTGTTTCCCATGTAGCCTCTTCCATTCCCCTTCGGGACCACTGGATCTTCACTAATGGAATCTCTTTATTCCTTAACTTCTTTATCTTTCTATCTAAAACGGCCATAGGGAACTCGGCATAGGTCTGATCAGGCTCTATCTCGATAGCATCATAGCTGAGTACATGGCTCGGATCTGGTTGATACTGTCTTAGTTGTGATACATGAAACACTGGATGTACTCCATCCATTGTTGGCGGTAATGCTAAACGATAAGCTACTTTACCAACTTTTTCCAAAATCTCAAACGGTCCAATATACCGAGGACTTAACTTTCCCTTGATACCAAACCGTTTGACTCCACGAGTCGGTGAAACTTTCAGCCAAACGTGTGTCCCTGTTTCAAACTCTAGCGGACGTCGGCGCTTATCAGCATACGATTTTTGTCTACTCTCTGCAGCCAACATCCTTTCTCGAATCAAAGCAACTTTTTCAATATCACTTTTAACTTTGTCTGGAGCCGTATCAAAGACATCGGCAGGCTCATCCCAACATAATGGGGTTCGACATTTCCTTCCGTACAGTGCTTCATATGGTGCCATCCCAATGGATGCATGCCAACTGTTGTTGTAGGTGAACTCGACCAACGGTAATTGATCTGGCCATATCGGTCCCCAATCAAGCACACATGACCTCAACAAGTCTTCTAAAGTTGAATAGTCCGTTCGGACTGACCATCTGACTGTGGATGAAACGTTGTTGTAAAATTCAGCTTGGTTCCCATTACTGTCTGTACCTGGCTCCAGAATCGGGAAGTAAATCGTCCATCTCTATCTGAAACTATGGTCTTAGGAACTCCATGTAATATGACTATCTGATTCACAAATTCCTCTGCTAACTTGTTCACAGTCCAAGTTTCCTTGATAGGAATAAATCTTGCAGTCTTTGTTAATCGATCAACCACCACCCATATGGAGTCATAACCTTTGCTACTACGTAGACTGGTTACAAAATCCATGGTGATGTGTTCCCATTTCCACTCTGGTATCTCCAATGATTGAAGTTCTCCTCCTGGCCTTTGGTGTTCAATTTTAACTTGCTGACATGTTTGACACCGTGACACAAACTCAGCAATATCTTTCTTCATACCTTGCCACCAAAAGTAAGGTTTAATATCCCGATACATCTTGTTCGACTATGATGTTGTATGAGCGTCAACAAGAATATTTCTTCTAATCTCATCATCTTGAGGCATACATATTCTTCTTGGTATCCAATCATATTGTTGTTGTTGATAAAGAATCTGAACTTTCATCATTCGTGATCATTGACCTCACTTTGGTCAGATCAAGGAACTTAGTTGTTTATGTTGGATCTCTTTCATCTAACTAGGCACGATCTCCAAGGTACACAAATACCCTTGGTCTTTCTAAACCCATATTTCTCTACCACTATAAATCATATCTTTTTATATCTCAAATTGTGCAGTCAAATGAGCAATCACCTTCTTCTTGAACCGACTGTTTGCTCAGAGCATCGGCCACGACTTTAGCCTTCTCAGGATGATTTAATATATTCAAATTATAAACCTTTATTATCTCTTACCATCTTTTTTGTCTCATATTCAACTTTTCCTAAGTGAATATGTACTTCAAACTCTTATGATGTGCCATAATCATGCATGTTGTTCCAAGCAAGCAGTGCCACCAAATTTTCAGTGAACGAAGTACCGTTGCTAACACTAAGGTATGTATTGGGTAGTTTTGCTCATACTACCTCAATTGTCTAGATGCATCTGATATGATTGTCATTCTGCATCAGAACGCATCCAAATTCCATTTTAGACGCATCATTGTAAACAACGAACTCTAGTGCTCCATTCGGCTCACCTAACACAGGTGCAGTAGTCAATCTCTTCTTTAACTCTTCAAGGCTTGCTTGACACTGGTTAGTTCATACAAACTTTGGCTTCTTCTGAAGTAAGTTGGTCATAGGTCTTGCTATGATGGAAAACCCTTTTACAAAACGTCTATAGTATCCTGCTAATCCTAGGAAACTACGTATCTCTTTGACGTTCTGGGATGGTTCCCATGCTAGCACGGTTTCGATCTTGGATGGGTCAACTTTGACTCCATCTGCAGTAATCATGTGTCCCAAGAATGTTACTTCTTTCATCCAGAAGTCACACTTGGACAACTTAGCATAAAGCTTTTCTTTCCTCAATACTTGAAGAACTGCTTTCAAATGCTCTGCATGCTCTTCACTACTTCGTGAATAAGCCAATATGTCATCGATAAAGACCACAACAAACCGAGTCTTGAATGTTGTCTTATGGATATCATCTTCTTGAATCTTCAACTAGTGATAGCTTGACCGTAGGTCTATGATGGAGAACACCTTTGCTCCTTGTAACTGATCTAACAAATAATCAATTCGCGGCAGTGGATACTTGTTCTTAATCGTCATCTTATTGAGTTCTCTATAGTCGATACATAGCCTCATTGTACCATCCTTTTTCTTCACGAACAACACTGGCGCTCCCCATGGCGATACACTTGGCCGAATAAATCCTTTATCTGCCAATTCTTCCAACTGCTTCTTCAACTCAAGCATTTCCACAGGTGCCATTCTGTACGGAGCTTTAGAAATTGGTCTAGTTCCAGGCTCTAGATCGATTCTAAAGTCAACTTGCCTAGTAGGTGGCAATCCAGGTAATTCATCTTGAAAAACATCCTTAAACTCACGTGCAATTGGAATGTCTTTCAATTGAATCTTCCCTTCTTTCTCCAGAGCATAGCATAAATATGCTTCACATCCTTTCCTTACCAGTTTACTTGCTTTCATCGCAGAGATCATTACCAATGGACCTTGTAAATCACCTCCCTTGAATACATGACAAGTTCCATCCTTATCTAACATCACTACTGTTAGCAATTCCGCATCTATCTTCACCTTATACTTAATCATCCAATCCATGCCCAAGATTATATCCTCACTATCCAATCCGGTAATAAGGATATCGGTTGGCTACTTTACTTGCCTAGTTTCCACATAAACTTTGACTTTCTCCTCCTCTCACATTAGGACAAGATCCTTGAGTTAACATTATCCCCTAGCCTCACAAACTTTATCATATCTCTAGGTTAACTACATTTGAGACATGTAGTTGGACTTTTTGATCAGCCCTTCTTGTAATAACTTAGGTCTCCACAATTTAAAATGTTCTTCCCTCCAATTTCTCTTATGATCATGGTTGTGGAGAAGGCCTTATTTCTTGACTCACACGTCTCGTACTCGCAGGTTCAAGAAACTTGGGATAGACTTATGCCTCTTTCCTCCACTAGTTTAGGAATCCACCTCTTTCCTAAAGCCTCGTCTTGCTTCAAGCTTTATTATCCTTTCCTAATACTCCAATAAAGTCATACTTTAGGTGACAACACCAACTAAGAGGTCGTTTCATCCTATCGTAAACAATCTTATCAATTGATCATAAAGTGGTGCACTCTCATCCAACGATGTATAATCCTCGTGAAATTCATCTCCATCATAGGAGACCCTCCAAATGTTACTTCCAAAAAAAAAAAAAAACTTTAACAAGTTACTCCAAATCTGACTCTTGAAAGTCTCGTAATCCACAATGATTGCACAATTTCTCATCCACCAACATGCACCAATGTTTTGCATGAAGGTTGTTGCAAGTTTCATCTTATACTTTTCTAGCCCTCCAATGTCCCCAAAATTCATGTTTATGTGGTTCAACCGCCAATCAACTTGCATTACATAAGCTCCTGCAAACACTAACACATCTCTTCTTTTGATGGCCTTAGTCACTTCTCTAATGAAGTTCACTACCTTCTTATTCCTCCTATGGAACTTCTAGTGTTTGGGGTTCAACAACTCGTGCTTGCCCTTGCGTTTTTATCGTAGCAATAGCCCTTTATACCACTATATTCTTGCATCTTCTCATCTCATGTAGCTCGATGGGTAGAGGTACTTGACCTTGACCACTTACTTTAAACATTATACTCTCATGTACTTCTAGGTTGTCGTACTTCCACTGACACACTTGCACATTGTGCTCTCATTGACATACTCGTAATGAAGCTGCAACTCCCTTGTCTCTTAATCAAAACGCTTACGGTTGCCTTTATCACGGTTTCGACAAACCGGAACATTCACGATCGTTCTCTCTTCATACATATCCACTACTTATAACAATAGTGATATCTATAAGAATACTATAATCTTAACAAGTTAGAGAGAGAGAACTACACTTACAAGGAGCCACGCTGAGGAGTGGAAGGCAGTGTCTTTACCCACAATCCCGACCATGCATATGATTTTAAATCCATTAAAACCATATGTCAGTAATTTTCAAAATCTTTTGAAAACTTAAATATCCTTTCAAAACCAACCCGGACTGGGTTGTAGTTAGGTTGAACTATCATGTCTCATCTCAAGTCACATGTGCCCTTGTTGTCAACCTAAGCTCTGATACCAATCTGTAACGACCCGAGTTTTAAGTAACCCAAGACGTCACTAGGCTAAGGACCACACAGTGGGTCCCATCAGTTAGCCTGACAACAACTTCACAAATAGGACCTTGCAACAAGAAGCACGAAAAATAATGAAAACATCCAACCTGTCATTTAGAAAACATTTACATAACAACCGTGCATGCAGTTAGTATGCATATCCCAAAACGACACTTCAAAGCATGACACCTGAACAGGTGTCTTAAAACTTCAGCCTGAAATCAACATGTGTACACAGTTGCACACAACCAACAAAAGACTCGCTTGCAAGCGATTATTTTCAAAAGCAAGTTCAACCAACCCTTGGGTTAACACTGCCCCGGCTGTCCACATCCTGCAGCTGACATCCCTGAAGCATTCCTATGATCAGCATTACCTAAAAAGATTCGGTTTAAAACCGTTAGCTACTGATCATAATCTATCCACGAGAGATTATATCATCACATCACAATACAACAAATATATTCAAATACCATATACCGTGCTCATGAGATGATATCATGCTTTTATGAATGATGCACGTGAATGCAGTATGAAATTTACAATTTTCGATCCCGGACCCATTAATCCGGAACCATTGCTTATACGGTTCTGGCTTTGGTGTGAGCTCACCATTGCACAGATTAGGTTAATTCAGACATTTGCTCTTAGGTCGTAGCCAGACTGATCAAGTCTACGGGCCAGGCTTTCTCGTGGTGAGTTATGGTCTTAACTCCTAACCACATGCAACATTTTGCCATTCATGTTAATGCAAACATTTACCATTTTCATTAGGTGTGCGACCCGAGCCTGAAGTCCATCAGACTCGGTGTCATTCTTATACAAACGCAAGTGATCCGGGCTTGGCCGAGCTCCGGTATTCACTGCAAAATACTCACTTTACATACTCTTGACCTTTACAAGTCATCATCATATCACATGCCTCAAAAGGCTTATCATCTCATACATTATCATGTTTCAGCAAGCTTATCATGTCATTCAATAGCACGTCTCAATAGGCTAACACATGTTCATTTAACCATTTCTCATAATTATGACATGATAATAATCACAACAACATTAAGCATGCTTTACACATCATAACGTCATTTCCATCATAAACACATCAAGCATGCTTCACACATAACACATCTCAATGCATATCAACATTCACATTTCAGCACAACAAGGCATTTCAAAACCACAACACATATCAACACAGTGAGATATAAATCTCTCAGGCACGGTTTCTGCAGATCGAAGCTAAGTAAGTCCGAAGACTTACCTGGATACGCTCACTGAGCAATTAAGCTATAGTTAGTCTACCGTCTTCAACACCACCTGTCGAGAATATCATATTCCTCGTATTAAACTTCTTGCTTCAAACATCAATTAAATTCATTCCTTTGAATTTAATTAGCTTATAGCGTTTTCTAGATTCCCAATTTAATTAATTAATCTTTAACTAATTAATTAAAATTCATCAGAATAACCTTTTGCCCGCAGGCAGTTTCTCAACCCAACTGTCATCAGATCTCATCAAACAAATAGTCCATAATCACCAGAATATTGTAACGAGCATAATGGAATTTCCAATTATCCATTTTGATAAGCCTAAGGTCAATTTAGGCCAAATCGCAATACTGAAAACGAATAAATTCATAACTTATTCGTTACTAACCCGATTGACGATCCGAAAGAAGATTCGGAATCACAACGACGCAGGCTACGCTCGGACACCATCAGATTCACCGGAATCTGAGCGACGGGACCGGACATATAAGGGGGATGCTCGACCTGGCCATAACTTCAACGGAAACGCAGAAACTCGGTACCAAAATGAAGAGGACGAAGAGAGGAATCCGAAAACTCAAACGGAATTGAAATCGGATTACAAACGAAGAGTAGATCTGAATTTGAAGGTTGAGAGAAATCAGAGCTTTTACGAGGAAACGTGAAAGGAAATGAATTTCCGCTATTTATAGCGAAGACGATAATTATCCTTTAGCAAAGTCGATAGTTATCCTTTTATCGATCCGAAGGCGGTTTGAGCCCCTTCTCCAAACTTCTCGAAATTGGAATAATAAGTCTGACATATTGTTTGGATAATTATTCCGCAACTTTCTCGGAAAACGCGTATTCCTAAGTCGTCTTTCTTAGCCGCTAAGAAACGAAATAGCGACTCTTTTGACCATTTTGCCTTTCCATGTTATTTCATATCTAGAACATATCCGATGTCCTGATCATTTCTCTCAACTGCAATTTTATTAATTGAAGCTCCCAAATGCTCCAAATCATACCAGAGGATAAAAATTATTCCCCGGAGGAAAAAGTGAAAATTTCCCCATAAGTCCAAATTTACGCCAAAATCATAATGGTGGAATTCATACTCGTCATCTACACACTATTCGCGATTTATGGGTCAATTGATGTCGATGATTAACTTAATCACCCTTAATCATCCTTTATTAGGATTCGAAAATCCTAGCTTTTACACATTTGACTTTGGCAAGGCACCAACACCCGATTATGTGAAGTGTACCGAGTTACTTGTCATTTAAACCAACGCCCCCAAACCTATATTTTGGCTACACTTCCACAATAATTTCAGCATTTCATTCACGACATTCTTTTCATTACATCTTCACCCCGCACTTGCTTTTCACACATTTCAACACACTTGCATGCTCCTATTCCCGGATGTGTTTAAAGGAGGTCGATTTTATATCAATTGAGGTGCTCAAGCAATCATGATCAAGATGAGAAGTAGAGAAAGATGAAATGCCTCATTCATTCCTAGATGGTATGCAAGAACTATCATGTAATTTCGACTTTCAATACTCAATCCATTCTAGGCAATCATCATGATCACAAGTCATTCATAGAATTTAAGAGAAGTAGTTCAAGTCCACATATGCATTTATCAATTCAACACATAAGGCCATCCATAGCCAATCACAAGACAAGTTTCATCATTAGGATCATATCCAAGCCTAGAAAGCACAACAATTTTTTAAATTTTCTGATTTTTATGGGATTTTTGTTTTAAGTATGTACAATGCAAGACATGTGCAAATATTAACCTATCCTAGATGCTCATCATGCAAAGGATCATGCAAACCCCACCCCATACTTAGAAACACATTGTCCCCAATGTGTAAATGAAGTAGAGAGAGTGAAAGAAGGTTCTCACAATGTAAAATTGTTTGCTATGGTATTTGGGAATTTTCAAGTGAATTGATGTTGGATGATCCTTTCAACCATGGTAGAGAGCTCTAAGCATCCTTCAAAGCTTCGGAACCCGCGCTAGGCACCGCTAGCCGTCCAAGTTCCGCGTCCGCTCCACCCATAATTGGTGAGGGTTTCATCATCATCATTTTCATTGCCAAGAAAAGCTTCCAATGCTACTAATGCTCTAGCACACACACGAAAGTAGACAAAACACACACAAAGCACACAAAAATAGAATAATCTAAGCAAGAATAAAAAAAATGAAAAGGGAAAAAATGTTACCAATGGGTTGCCTCCCACCAAGCGCTTCTTTAAGGTCATTAGCTTGACCAAACTCGGGAGCGTCTATTCGAGGTGAAGCGGGGCAATCATGTCTACTGGGGCTCCCGGAATATACTTCTTCAAGCGATGCCCATTCACTTTGAAATTTCCACAATGCTCCCCTCCTATTTCAATAGCTCCATGGGGAAAGATCTTTTTCACCACATATGGCCCGGTCCATCTTGATTTGAGTTTTCCGGGAAAGAGCCTTAGCCTTGAGTTGAAGAGAAGGACAAGATCTCCTTCACTCAACTCCTTTGGAATGATTCTCTTGTCATGCCACCTTTTGGTTCTCTCCTTGTAGATCCGGGCATTCTCATAAGCTTCCAACCGGAGCTCCTCAAGGGCATTGATATCAAGCAACCTCTTTTCTCCCGCTTCCTTGAGGTCAAAATTTAGCCACTTAATGGCCCAATAAGCTCTATGCTCCATTTCCACCAGAAGATGGCAAGACTTGCCATAGACCAACTTGTAGGGAGTGGTTCCAATTGGTGTCTTGAAGGCGGTTCTATATGCCCATAGTGCGTCATTGAGCTTCATAGCCCAATCCTTCCTTGTCCTAGACACCGTCTTCTCGAGGATGGCCTTAATCTCTCGGTTGGAGATCTCCACTTGACCACTAGTTTGGGGATGGTAGGGTGTTGCCACCTTATGAGTCACCCCATACTTGGCCAAAAGTGCTCCAAAGTTCCTATTTGTGAAGTGCTTCCCTCCATCACTAATGATTACCCTTGGTGTTCCGAACCTAGGGAAGATCACCCGGTTGAAGAATCGCACTACCACCTTGGCATCATTCGTAGGAGAGGCGATTGCCTCTACCCATCTTGACACATAATCCACCGCCAATAGGATGTAGAGATTGCCACATGAAGAAGGGAATGGTCCCATGAAGTCTACACCCCACACATCAAAAATCTCAACTTCTTGGATGTTATTCAAGGGCATTTCATTCCTCCTTGAGATGTTGCCCGTCCTTTGGCAAGCATCACATGCCGCTACAAAACCTTGCACATCTCTAAACAAGTTAGGCCAATAAAAACCGGATTGCAATACCTTTGCACACGTCTTGTGTGAGCTAGCATGGCCTCCGCATGGTAAGGAGTGGCAATGCCGGATCACGCTTTCCACTTCATCCTCCGGTATGCATCTTCTAAGCACCCCATCCGGACCTCTCTTGAATAGAAGTGGCTCACTCCAATAGTAATGCCTTACATCGTTGAAGAACTTCTTCCTTTGTGCATATGTAAATCTGGGAGGCACTTCCTCGCACACTAAGTAGTTCATGATGTCGGCGTACCACGGCTCACTTCCTCTAGCCACTTGGAACAAGCATTCCTCCACCATTTGCAATTGTTCATCCCGGAATGAATCATCTATCGGGATGTTGTCTTTCCCAAGCTCCAATGGTGGGAGTCTACTAAGGTGATCCGCCACGGAGTTCTCGGATCCCTTCTTATCTCGTATCTCCAAATGAAACTCTTGAAGAAGAAGAATCCACCGAATCAACCTTGGTTTGGCATCCTTCTTTGTAAGTAGATAACGGATCGCCGCATGATCCGTATAAACTATGACCTTTGCTCCAACAAGGTATGAGCGGAACTTCTCAAACGCATACACCACCGCCAACAACTCCTTCTCGGTGGTAGCATAGTTGAGTTGGGCATCATCTAGCGTCTTGCTAGCATAGTAAATAGCATGAGTGCGCCCTTCTTTCCTTTGCCCTAAAACGGCCCCAACGGCCACATCGCTTGCATCGCACATGATCTCAAATGGTAGACTCCAATCCGGAGGTTGCATGATAGGTGCGGAGATCAAGGCGTTCTTCAACCTACAAAAAGCTTCAAGACAATCCTTGGAAAAGACAAAATCAACATCTTTCATTAGTAGGTTAGTGAGAGGCTTAGAAATTTTAGAGAAGTCTTGAATAAACCTCCGGTAAAAACCGGCATGCCCTAAGAAACTCCTTACCCCCTTCACCAAGGTAGGTGGTGGCAACTTCTCTATCGTTTCAATCTTAGTCCTATCAACCTCAATGCCACGGTTAGACACCAAGTGTCCTAACACAATCCCTTCACTTACCATGAAGTGGCATTTTTCCCAATTTAAGACAAGATTTGTCTCCTCACATCTTTGCAACACTAATGACAAGTTAGCCAAGCAATCATCAAAAGAAGAACCATAAACAGAGAAATCATCCATAAACACTTCCATGATATTTTCTATGTATTCCGAAAAGATGGCCATCATACACCTTTGGAAGGTGGCGGGTGCATTACACAACCCAAATGGCATTCTCCTATATGCAAAGGTACCCCATGGACATGTAAAAGTCGTTTTCTCTTGGTCATCGGGGTGGATAGGGATTTGGAAGAATCCACTATACCCATCTAAATAGCAAAAATGAGAGTGTTGAGCTAACCTTTCTAGCATTTGGTCAATGAAGGGGAGGGGGAAGTGATCTTTCCTAGAGGCCATGTTCAATTTCCTATAATCAATGCACATCCTCCACCCCGTAACCGTCCTAGTCGGTATTAGTTCATTGTTCTCATTAGTTACTACCGTCATTCCACCCTTCTTAGGCACTACAACGGGGCTAACCCACTTACTATCCGAGATAGGGTAGATAATTCCCGCATCTAGCAACTTAATGATTTCCTTTTTGACCACCTCTTTCATTATAGGATTCAATCTCCTTTGATGTTCAATAGAGGGTTTGTGGTTATCTTCCATCATTATCTTATGCATGCACAAAGATGGCTTAATGCCAACCAAATCATCAATAGTATAACCAATGGCTTTCCTATGTAATCTTAGTTCATGCAGCAATTTAGCAAGTTCAACATCACTCAAGCATGCATTAACAATCACAGGGTATGTAGAATTATCACCAAGAAATGCATACTTTAAATGAGAGGGAAGGGGTTTAAGTTCAAGTGAGGGAGGACCTCTATCGGTTGAAGACGATCCAAATAAGGTTGGATGAGATGAATCCAAAGCAAAGGAAGACTTCCCATGGCTCCTAGAAGCTTGATCATCATCAAGAGCTGATTCAGGGAAAACCACGGTTGGAAACACGGGTTGCTCATCTTCCACGGCCGTGGTTCTTGCCAAGCTTGCTTCTCGGAGTTGTCCAGAAAGTTTGACGGCCATGGAACATAAATCTCGACCGTGGAACTTGCAGCTGTTCACCACCTCTTCGTGGCTCTCAAATCCAACTCTTGGCTCCTCTTCCAAGGCTTCCAAGGCCTTGATCTCTTCATTGCAAGCCTCTTCATCACCTTCCTTCATCATGCTTAAGGTAAGAACCTTCTCCAAGGGGTCCTTGATCAAGATCGAGCTCACAACTTCCCTAGATTCTTCATGCTCGACTATGTTGAAGATATCTTCATCAAGGGTTGGCCCTTTCATCATTGTGGACAGCTTGAACTTGATGTTCTCTTCCCTGATGTTGAAGGAGAGAGTCCCGTTCTTGCAATCCACTAAACATCCGGAAGTGGCTAGGAAAGGTCTTCCTAAGATGATAGGAACCGGATAATCCGCCGGAATGTCCAACACTACAAAATCAATAGGCACGTAGAATCCTCCTAGCTGCACCAGAATGTCCTCTAGAATCCCAACCGGATGAGTGATAGAACGGTCCGCCATATAGAGGGTCATCTTGACCGGCTTTGGCTCTCCTAGCCCGACCTTGTTGCTAAGTGCAAGCGGTATGATGCTTACACTCGCCCCAAGATCACAAAGGGCCTCGTACTTCACATCTTCCACTCCTATTGGGACGCAAAAAGAGCCCGGATCCCTTAACTTGGGAGGCATCTCTTCCTTCATGGTTTGGATCAATTCCGACGATCTCTTGGTCATTCTTATCTCCCCATACTCCTCCAACTTTCTTTTGTTGGAGAGTATTTCTTTCAAGAACTTGCCATATGCCGGCATTCCTAAAATGGAATCCATGAACGGAATGTTAATATGTAACTTGGACATTAGTTCAAGGAACTTACCAAAGTGATTGTCTAAACGAGCTCTTGCTCTTGATTGTGGGAAAGGTAGTGGTGGCTTATATGGAGGCGGTGCCACATAGGTTGGCTCTACATCTTTGCTCTTGCCTCCATCTTCTTGCTTTCTTCCCTCTTCTACCACTACTTGCTTTCCCTTAGCTTGGTCCTTAGGCAAAGGATCCTTCATACTCAACCCACTCCTTGTTGTGATAGCCAACACTTGGCCTCTTGGGTTGTCTTCGGTTCTTCCGGGAAGCTTTCCCGGATCTCTATGTGCTTCACCCGCCTTTTGAAAGACTTGTGCTTCCAAGACCTTTTGAGCCTTAGAAATTGAAGTCACGGTGCTCTCAAGTCCACTCAATCTTCCTAGCAATTGTTCAAACATGACTTCGGTCCTATCCTTTGAAGGTTGAGAAAAACCGGGTGGAGGTTCTTGTGAAGCTCTTTGTGGTGGAGTTGTGCTTGTGGAGGCGGGAGGGTTCAAGGCTCCATCCGGGTTAGAGTAAGAAAATCCGGGATGGTTGTGGTTGGGCCGGTAATTGTTGAATTGCCGGTTGTTGAAATTCCTTGGGCCTTGGTAATTGTTGAAGTTGCCCCTTCCCATATAATTCACATCTTCCTCCTTGGAAGACAAGTTAGCTTGTGGAAGTACTTGAGGAGTTGCTTGGCTCTTCAAGGTTGTAGTACACAACTCTCTTAAGGATTTCAACTCGTTGTTGATGGCGTCAAGCTTGAAATTGCTCATGGTGACCTCGCTCACCTCATATGCTCCCGCCTTTCTTCCTTCACTCTTCCTATGAGAGTACTTCTCAATCACTAGAGCTTGCTTCTCCACAAACTCCCAAGCATCATCTACATGTTTCTCCATAAACGTCTCACCGGAAAGAGATTGAAGCTTGAATTGGCTATCTTCATCAAGTCCCTTGAAATAGATCTCCAATAGCTCAATTTTCGGTATGCCATGGTGTGGACAATCTAGGAGAAGGTCTTTGAATCTCTCCCAAGACTTGAACAAACTTTCTCTATCCCTCATCACGAAGGCATTGATCTTCCCTCTTAATTCGGTGGTCTTAGAAGGTGGGAATAACTTGGTCAAGAACTCGGTTGTCATCTCCTCCCAAGTACCAACTCGCCCTTGTGGAATAGATTGATAACAAGCCAAGGCTTTATCCTTAAGAGAGAAGGAGAAAGCCCTAAGCTTATGGTTGTTGCTCTCCAATCTTGGCGGCCTAAGAGTCTCCATCAAAATCTCGTAGTTCATCAAATGTTGGTGAGGAGACTCTCCTTCCATCCCTCCAAATTGATTGTGCCGGATCATTTGTAGAACTTGAGGGCGGAGCTCATAGTTGTGGGTTGCGGGATCTCCTAGATTCACACCCGGTCGGTGTGCTCTTTGTGCCGGATCCATACATCTCCCTAGGGTTTGTGGCTCCTCAATAGCAATGGAACAACCCTAACATTAGCCGCCGGCTGCGGTTGTACCACCGGTGGTGGAGGAGGTGGAGGTTGTCGGCGATTAAGCTCTCCTTGAACAAGGGCTTGCCTAATCTCCTCAATCTCCCTCCTAGTTTCCTCTTGCCTCTCATTGGCAAGTCTCCTTTCTTCCTCCAAGAGCTCATCTCTTAGCCTTATTTGCTCTAAGGCTTCATCCAACTCAGCTTGGAGGTTTCTTCCGGCCATCTCTTTCTCTTTTCGGATGTTCTTGGATCTAGATCGAAGGGTTTTCTCCGGTTCGGGATCGAATGGAGCTAAATCCTTACCACGAGATCTTCGCATACACCTAAAGAGTAATAGATGTCCTGAAAAGCAAAGACACAAACCAAAGAGAGATCAAAAGTAACAAGAAAGATCTACACTAGAAACAATCTCAAAATAGACTCAATCTAGACCTAGTCCCCGGCAACGGCGCCAAAAACTTGTTACGCTAAAAAGTGTGCACGCAATAAGCCTTAACTTTATACTCGTTATATTTATCCTAACTTCTAGCGCACCCGCAGTGTACGGGACGTTTGTAGTAGGGATAGTATTCCGAGGTCGAACACAAAGACTAAGGTGAAATTGATTCGGTTTTGTGATTAAGTTTAGTGAAGGTCTAAGGTTAGAAAAGGAGGAAACAAAGAATGAAAATCTCAATTGTTTTTGGTCGGTTTTTGGTGATCAATCAAAGATCACAATTCATGCAAGGTAAACAATCAAACTAAACTAAAAATCAGCACAAATGAACAAACCAAACGAGATAATGATCAAGTAAAGAAAAGACGGATTCTAGGGGTCGGAAGTTCCGGTTATGGCATAGAACTCAAGTTATCTATTCATTCTTTGGATTAACTAAGATATGTTGGGACTAAGTGTATCTAATTTGGGATTAATTACCGGGTAGGTCTCATGGTCCAACTAGTCCACACCTAAGGTCTCATTACCGGGTAAGTCTCTAAGAACCTAAGGATAGGAATTCTACACAAACCGGATTGTGTATTAGGGATCTAACCTATCCTTACCGGGTAAGTCTTGGAAAGGGAAGTCCTAAGCAACTATCCTAGCACATCTAATCCAATGGCGGCTTATTAGGCTCACCACTACCTAAGGTTTGCTATTTTAGATTCTAAGGGCAAGGATTACCGGGTAAGTCTCTCCTAACACTTAGTCACTACACTAGGTCACCCTAGGGTAGGTTAAACTCAAGAAATACTTAGGGTTTCAACTTTTTATGGGTCTAAGGCAAGGTCCTTCGAACCAGGGAGAATCACGGTTTGTTCTACAGAAACCACGGCCGTGGTTCTTCAAGAACTACCCGTGATTTCTAACAGCAACTACGTTCATAAGCAAAAGTCATCCAAAGGTAAATCTAAGTCCGTCCTATCATAGTTCTAGCCATAACCTTCCTTTCCTTACCCTAGAACCACATCAATTTAGCCTACAACATTCATAATGGAAATCAAAACAAACAAACATAAAATCAAGACATCCATTGCAAGATAATGAAAGAAGAGAGATGAACAAGGGAACTTAATTCAAAACTAAGCTGAAGATTAGAATAGAGCCACTTACAACCCTTCCAAAAGAAGGTTCAAAGGTTCATACAATCTCTAGAAAACGAAATCCGAAATACAAGAAAGCTATGGTGTGTGTTCTTCTCCTCCTCTTCAATGGAGCTCTTCTTCTTCTCTTTGACACTTTCCTTCCTAGAAAAACTTCTTGTTTTTGAGAATATATTTTTTAGAGAGAAATGGATAATGGATGAGCTGCTCCCAAACTACCCCAGCTGCCTCAAACAACCCATGAAGGACCACTTTATAACAAATCTTGCATGAGCTGGCCATGAGAGTCGTGGCACAGCTGTCACGAGAATCTGGCAAAAGCCACGGTCATTTCCACGGCCGTGGTTCGTCAGAGAACCGTGATTCTATGCAGAAACTTCGCCTTGGATCATTAAGCTGTGGTTTGGTGCATGGCTTGTGTTGGCAAGGTTCCATGAGTCCTCCTCAGCCCTTGACTTGTGTCCTAATGAGTCCGAGGGTGTGTCATCTAAATGAACGATCCTCAAACGCATCGTTTAAGCTCCTAAACTTCCCGAAATACCTACAAAATGCGCACAAGTCCGTGTAGACGTCTATCTCGACAAAATACGTGAATTGGGTGCAAAACGTCTTGAACTAATGCTAGATCATGCATGAATGAGCGAGAATTCTATCTAAATGTACATCTAAAACTATGTTATAAATCGTGTTATCATGTTCTTCGACTTTACCTGAACCGAAGTGTTCTTCATCTGTACTGGCATCGACCAAGGCACTGGATCTGTAGTTTTCAGTTCACTCGTCGTCGTTATTGCCATGATTTGTCCTTTGGGGCTGCTCTCTATCCTTGCTGGGAGCTTCCCCAGATCTCTTGGCGCTTCATTTGCCTTACTAAAAATTTGTTGCTCCAAGGCTTTTTGTGCCTTCGAAAATGAAGTCATGGATGTCTCTATAGCGTTGAGCTTGATCAAGATGGCCTCCAACACTGCATCTTTCTTCTCTGGCTGGAACGAGCTTGACCCAGGCTCTTGGCTCTTCAATGGAGTAGAGGAAGAGGAGAAAGGGTTGGAAGAATTATTCGAATTGGAGTTAGAGTAAGGGTTACCCGAATTTTGATTGTTAGATCTTCAATTGTTGTTGTTGGAACCTCTATTGTTGTTGTAGTTGTTATTTCGGGAACCTTGATTGTTGTTCCTTGACCCTTGATATCCTCCCTCTTCCTTTTTGGTGTGAGCAACCAAAAGGTCCTTCAATTGCTTCACATCATTCTTGAGGGAGGTGAGTTGATTATCATTTGATGGAGCGTCTTGGAAGTTGACTCTCCTAACTCCATTTTCAGCTCCTTGTTGGGAGTATTTCTCCATGTGCAAAGCTTGTTTCTCAATAAACTCCCAAGCTTCATCAATCGGCATGTCCATGAATGTGCCGGCGGATAGTAGTTGAAGGTTGAATTGAGTAGCTCCATCCAATCCTTTGAAGTATATCTCCAACAACTCTATCTTTGGAATCCCATGACGTGGGCAATCCAAAAGAATTTCTTTAAACCTTTCCCATGACTTGGACAAACTTTCCTTATCCTTCATGATGAATACATAGATCTTCCCTCTCATTTCAGCGGTTTTAGAGGGGGGGGGGAAAGAATTTTGTTAACAACTCCGTCGTCATCTCCTCCCAAGTGTTGATCTTTCCGGGAGGAAGAGACTGATACCAAGTGCCCTGTCCTTCAAGAAAAAGTAAAAAGGCCTTAGCTTGTAATTATTATTTTCCAGCCTTGAAGGTCTCCATCAGGATCTCATAGTTTTGCAAATGTTGATGCGGAAACTCCCTCTCTAAACCTCCAAACTGGCATTGGCGGATCATGGAAAGAACTTGCGGTCGAAGTTCATAATCATGTTCTGCTGGATCACCTAGGTTGACTCTTGGACGTCTCACTTGCTGGTTCGGGTCCATCCTCTGTCCTAGGGTCTGTGGAATACCTGCAAAAAGAACATCCGGACAAGTATCCGAGGTAGAAGTATCTCGGACAAGTATCCGAGGTGGAAGTATCTCGGCCGGGACAGCTGGAATGGGGTCCTGCCTCGGTCGAGGGTCTGGAACTAGGTCTTGCCTCGGTCGAGGATCTGGATTCGGTCGAGGTAGATACTGGTCCCGTAAGGCTGCCATATCTGCTTCGATCGCCTGCGTCCTTGCGTGAGTTTCTTCCTTTTCCAGCCGCAGTTCTTCTTTACTGAGGCCTAATTGTTCCAACGTCTCCTTCAATTCGGCCTCAAGATCGCGATTGTCTTGGTTGGCCATCTTAGCTTCTTTCAAGCGTCTTTTGTATGTCTTTTCTAGTTCGGGAGCGTAAGGAACGATTTCCTTCCCAGCGCGGGCTCTTCGCATAAACCTAAGAGAAAGAACCTGCGAAAGTCACTCAAGTAGAGTGGTTAGTAGCAACAGGGGAAATTGCCCCGAAAGACTACCGCAACCGACTTGGTCTAGACCAAGTCCCCAGCAACGGCGCCAAAAACTTATTCGCTCTAAACGGTGTGTGCAAGCTTTAAATTTTTAACCGATGAAATATGCTTAAAAAAGGATGCGAACCCGCAGTGTACGGATCAATTATAGTAAAAGCAAGAATTCTGGGGTGTCGATATCAGGGACTTAGGTAAAACAAAGCAAGTATAAGTAGTCAATGTAACTAATAACCACAAAAGCGATTAAAGCAATCAAAGATGATAATAAAGTCAATTAAAGAAAATATGCAAATTCTAGGGATTAAAGCATCTAGTTGTGGTTTCAACTCAAGATCTAAAGATAAGCGGACAAAGCTGAGATTTTGCAAAGGGAAGGTGTTTCTAAAGTGGAATAGATCACCGGGTAAGTCTCACTATGCACAAGCCCAAACCAAAGCTCCTATTACCGGGTAAGTCTCAAGGTACTAAGGAAAGGAACTCTAACCTCAAACCAACACACCACCTAAGGGTATAGAATCAACCTTTACCGGGTAAGTCTTAGGCTAACTCACAAAGATGGGATGAAGGCACACTCAAACCCCAATAAAGGATAAACCTTTATTACCTACACTTATGATCACGGGTAAACAAACTAAGGAATTACCGGGTAAGTCTCATCCTAGGCTTGCATTGAACCAGGAAAGGTGTAATAAGAATAGGATTTGGCAAACTCTAACACTTAACTCTCAGTTTCGGATCAGAAAAGGTCACCTCGATCAGACAGAATCCACCCCGGCCAAGGTGTTCATCGACTGAGCAAGGTACTCTAGGGTTAAAGTTAAAGACTCGAGCTTTCAGGGTCCTACTGGGATTAAGATCATTCTATCATCGTCTTTCCCACAACCTTCAACCAATCACCCTAGAATCGCACAAGGAAATTAGTCACTCATCATCATGAAAGCAATAATCAAATATATGAGGAAAGAATGAATATTTGAACACAAAAACCTTAAGAACAAGGCTTCAATAACTGAATCAAATATCAAACAAATCAGCGTTCCTTGGATCACAAATCCAACAAGACAATTAACAAAAAAAAAGTAATCTAAGAAAGTCTTACAAATCCCTCAAAAGCTATCTCAAAGCTATGAACTTCCTTCATTCAATCTTCAAACTTCCAAAAATCCTTTCTACTACAGCGTAGAATGCGGTGTATCGGGGATAGCGGGTTGTTCAATTTGTGGAAAATCCAACCCTTTATATAGGAGAATTATCTTCCAAAGATAATAATATCTTAAAAAGATAATATCCTAATAAAATATATCTTATCTCTAAAATAGATCTCCCAAATATATGATCTTCCTTCCAGAAATCTCAGCCAAATAAAATATATCTCGCCGCGTCAGGATATTCGCCTTGGTCGGGACGCTTCTCAAAATCACCTCGGTCGAGGTGACATTGTAGCTGACCGAGGTGAATCTCAGCTGAATGTGAAATCTCTCAAATCTGGTCCAAAGTAAATCTTTAATCCATTTCCATGCTTCTTGAGTTCCTCCTTAAGATCCTGAATGTAGCTCCAATGACTCCTTAGCTCCTTTAGCTCCATTTTAATCCAAAATGTGCCATTTTACCTACGATTACAACGAAACTCGGTATAGACCTCGATTCCCGCAAAGGTAGATGAAATAACAATATAATCACATAATATACATCCAAACATGCAGATTATTGAAGATAAAACGTCTAAACAAGTCCCAAAATATAGACAATAATACATGCTACCAAGATACACTAGGGCGGATGAAGTCATTCTCTGCTAACTCCTCGAGTTGCTTCTTCAACTCAAGCATCTCGATAGGCGCCATACGGTAAGGAGCCTTAGAGATCGGTCTCGTACCAGGCTCTAGCTCAATGCCAAAGTCTACACTCCTCTGCAGAGGTAAACCTGATGGCTCTCCAAAGACGTCGGTAAGCCCGCAAGCTACCGGGATTTCCTCCAAAGATGGACTAGTACTATTCATGGCATAGTATCAGAAAGCCTCACAACCCTGTCCGATAAGTCTCGCAGCTCGGACTGCGCTGATGGCTGTACCGGTCTTCCCAAGATCCCATCCTCTGAAGATCTCCACATGACCTGCATCTGTAGTTACCGTCATTGTCCTCTTGCCAATATTCATAACAGCTCGATGACGATCCATCCAATCCATGTCAAGGATAACTTCTTTATGTACTAGGTACATGATGAAGAAGTCAGCTGGCCAATCGCGACCTCCTAGTCTAATAGGGCAATCGTGCACTTCTCAGGTACCTCTAATCTTACCCCCATCGGGTAATCCTATAAAGAAGGGTCTACCTTCTACGGTAACTAAGGCCAATCTATCTATGCAAGCATCAGACATAAAGGAATGCTTAGAACATGTATCAAAAAGAACTTTGACAGGAAAACCATTAATATGAATGGTACCTGTGGTCGTTGGCGTTGTCGGCTCTACAACACTCCTCAGCTCATAAACTCTGGTTGATGCATCTGTGGTATCTACAAAACCACCAACTCGCCCTCTACCTCTCCCTTGTCCCGGAGTGGAACCCTGAGGAGCGGTAAAACCAGAAACTCTCTATTACTGTTGTTGATACTGAGATCTATGTCCACCTCCTGTAGCACTAGCAGGTGAAGAACCCTGTTGAGATAGCGCCTTGGCTGGACGGAAAAACGCAGCTCTGTGTCCAGGCTTGCCACAAGAAAAGCAAGTCATTGCAGGCTTCTTGCAATCAACTTGGATGTGGCCAGCTCCTCCGCAATTGTGACACTGCCGTCCTTTGTCAAGAACTCTGTGGAAACCAGAACGTCCCGGCGTCTGACTACGCTCAAAACCAGCTGCTCCAGCTCTGGCTGATCCAGTCTTTTGCCTCTTCTTAGGACCTCCTATTTAAGAAACTCTCCTCTGACCCGGTCGATCTCTCTCATAAGCAGAAGCTCTATCCTGATAGTCCGTCAAGGAATTACAACAGAAACCAGCAAGATAAGAGCGTTTCGACTCCCTCAACCTCCGAGAGAAAAGGTAAACATGTTGATCTCCGGTGGTGCAGACGGACCCAACAAAGACAACTCATCCTGAAACTTGTTGATGATCTCAACAATAAGCAAATCCTCGAATCAAACCTCGACAAAATCCTGAAGAGGGTCCCTCCTCATAGCTGCAAGGCAGAAGCGATCCCTCATCACCTTCTTCATCTACTCATAACTGGTGACCTTATTGCGAGCAGTCCTCCACCAAGAATGAGCTTGATCCTTCAGCAGCGTTTGTGCTATGTTGATTCAACGTCCCTCTGGGCAATAGATCACCTCCATAGTAGAATCTAGTTGTCCTAGTCACTGCTCCACCTCTAATATTGTCTTTGCCATGAAGGTGAGAACCTTCATCTGGTCAAAAGCCTTCAACCAACTGTCGGGCTTCGGCTCCTTTGCCTCAGCCGGCGCTCTAACAATCTCAGAGCTCTAGCAGGCGAGGCAACAACCTGCGTAACTCTCTACGAAACCTCAGCTGATCTCGCAGGAACTGTCGGCACTAGTGTTGGTCCTCCAGTCCTGATAGCCTACTCAAATCTCTGTACGTAGTCACGATATGTAGAAGCTCCTAATCCTATGGACACTCGACCAGACTCTGTCGATGGCGCTTTCTGTGCTCCAAACCTAGCAGCGGTCCCGTTCCCAGCCTCAGGAACGAACACTCTCAGCAAACGCCTCAACGATAGGCGGATCAGAAACTGGGGCTTGGCCCCGACCTCTAGCTAGTGGAGGTCTTCTTGCACGTCCTTGTCCAAGGACGGCAGGTGGAAGTGGTGGTCGACCCCTTCCTCGCCCCATAGCAGATGTAGTTCTAGTACGCGCCATCTTCTATATATATATATATATAAGGCCACGCTACAGCTAAAGCAGAAATCCAAGAAAAACACATATAAAGGCAAACATATAAGAACTACACTGTTGAGATCCGCGGAGGTAGTGGTGGTCGCCCATACATCTATCCCAAACCGACAAGTTAAAAACAAAACCCCCTTTTGAAAATGTTAGAACCTTTTCGGGTTCTATTTATTTATTCATATGACCTTTAGAAGATTTCGAGTGCCATTGTTGCCAACCTAGACCTCTAATACCATATTGTAACATCCCAAGTTCTGGGAACTCGAAGTGTTATGGGCTAGGACCTCACAATGGGTCCTGACCCTAAGAGTAGCAACGACAAACGGATCTTACAACAAGGCACAGACGAATGAAAACCAAAACTCAATATAAAACCAATGGTTTAAACAAAAGAAAACATAAAATACTCGCAACCGAGTTCAAAACAAAAAGGAAAGCAACATAATAACATAAACCCGATCTTGTCCTATATAGTACGGGAACCCCGGCTGATCACACCGTCCGGATCGCTCAGCAGCATCCTGAACCTGTGGAACATCTACAATAACGTTATAAACCGTTAACTAACATTCTAGATATCAACAAGAACATAAAGGCATAAACACACATAAGGTAAAGTAAACATATAGCATGCTCGCACTCAACCGGTTATTATCTTTTATTAATGTAATACCCCGAATTTGCGGAACTCGGCGCGCCACGGGTTAGGACCTCACAATGGGTCCCGACCCTTAGCCTGACAATAATTTCACCGGATCTTGCAACAAGGTACAAATAAAGGCCAAAACCAAAATACATTTTTATGCAATTCAAACAATCTCGAAAAGAAAGATACAATTTCGAAACTCAGCCGAGTCCTTAAACTGACACAACTTCAAAACATAAATACCTAAGGTACAACATAAACCAAAACGACATAATCACATAACCATCCTGTTAGCATGAAATATTGTGATATTTTAGGCACGTTTTCTAAGTGTATTTGATTCATATTGATAGTCTTTGATTTAGCATTGTTGCAATTGTGAGCTAGTTTGCCTATATTGTCGATATGGATGTCTACACTAGCTTTATGTTGATTATAGGTGATTGAGAGCCAGTTCCGAACGGAATCGAGCAAAGATGAGTTGATTGAGTGTGTCCATGGATTGAGGGCATTCTTAGGAGCAAAATGGATGCCAACTTCAGGAATGCACGAGGCTAGGGAAGAATCACGTTCTTGCCCTAAACCACGCTCTAAAATACGGCCGTACTACAAACCACGTTTAGTTCCACGGCCGTGGAACCTTGCAAGAGAGGCGTGATGCATTCCAGTAACTATTACGGTCGTGGAATCCATGGTTTAAACCGTGTTGATTCCCACACTCTAAATTACGGTCGTGGAACCTTCCACGACCGTGATCTTGGCGATCTTTTTCGCCACATTTTGAAGCCACGATCTTTTGAAGATTGGGCCGGGCCGATATTTTATCTTTCCCTATAAAAAGACGGACGAAGGAAGATACCTTCACCTTGGCTTAGCGGCACTTATCCTCGCTTACCCCCGCTTAGACGCAATTGGCGACCTCGTTCTAGAGTTACGCTCGCACCTTCACTTTGGAGATTTTGGCGGTTCTTGCAAAAGACGTATTTTGCCCCTTTCTTTGGAGTTGCCCTAATCTCGCACTTTTGGTGGAGATTGCTGCGGAGATTTCCGAATTGACGGAAGATCGAAGTTTTTGGAAGATTGTTTCAAGAAGAACTCTCTTCTTGTTTAGGTTTGATTTGGAAGACGGATTGACATCTCGTTCTTCTTTCTTTCCTAAGATTGTGATTGTTTGCTTTATTCTGAATATATTGACAATATTCATTCTTGATTGTGACATTGAGGTTGGTTTGAAGTTTATTGAAAGTTTTCGGAAGTTTTCATCCTTCAATCTTTTAATCTTTGAATTTGATATCATAATGACGATTGTTGGCTAAAAACCCTTAACAATTCTAGGGTGAAGGGTTGATAGTTGTGGCTTAGATGATGATAGATCGATCGTAAACAGATTAGACCCTGAGAATTAGAGAGAATCGTCGACGAACCCTAAATCACGGTTTGTTCTTGAGTTCCACGGCCGTGGAGTCTCAAGATCCACCCGTAATTTCCCTTAAGTTTACGAACCTGCTTTTACTTTAATCCAAAGTTAAAGATTTGCTTTAACTTAGTTTAGGCTTGCCTTTTCTAGGTGGTAGTGAAGCCTCAACAACCTCTACCTCGATTGTGAGTGTCACAACCGTAATCGGTTAAGTTAGTCTTGATCCTTGGATTACAAGTTTGGGTATTTGACATTAATTCTTACCTTTAGATCCTTTCTATATTGAAGCCTCAACAACCTGTATAGAGAGTTTCTTGTAGGTGAGTCATATAAGGTTTTTGGAACTTCACCGTACGATTACCTTACATTAGCATACCTTTGCATATCTCAACTCTGTCTTTATATCATTAAGAATATCTTGAATCGATTGCCACAGCTGGATACTTGGATCTTTAGGATTGTTGTTTTTCCAATAATTTGCAAAGCTCTTACATTTAACCGCTTGATAATCTGAAATCGAATTTGTTTCTCCCCAAATCCCTGTGTTCGATACTCTGGAATTCTTGCTTAACTACATCGATCCGTACACTGCGGGTTCGCTTGCTTGATTCTAGTTTTATAAATTTAAAGCTTATTTGCACGCACGTTTAGGGGCGAACAAGTTTTTGGCACCGTTCCGGGGATTTGGTTTAGACCGAATTCGGTAGCCGGTTGTCAAGCTTGGGAGCTTGCTCTCGTTATTTGATATTACTTTGAGTGCATGCGCAGGTCTAGGAACACCGAAGACCTCTTACCTCTCGATCAAGAGCTTGAGAGGACTTTAAGGCAAAAGCGCAAGGAAAAGAAGATGGTTGAAGGACACGAACGTGATCTTCAAGCGGAGTTGGCGGAGAAGGAAGCTCAACTCCAATGGAATGAGAACCTCCGCCAGGATGAAATGGATCGTCATCAATCTCAAGTTAACAATCTACAGGATATGATCTTCCAAATGAGGATAGAGCTAAGCGACCTTAAGAATAAGGGAAGCAAGAAATCCTCAAGAAGAGCATCAAGATCTAGAAGAAAAGGTCACTCATCCGCTGATGATAGTGATTCTTCCATGCCACCGCTAGAGGAGATTGATCCCACAATCAATGTGAATCATTTCCATCCACGGGGAGCTGCTAATCGCCGCATTCCACCTAGGAATGCGAGGATCGAACGTGTAGATGAAGAGCCAAGAACTCTTGGCCAGCGGATGGATCCAACACAACAACCGCGCCGTTTGGGCGTGAATTTCGATGTTGAAGATGTGCAAGGGTTTAGCTTCAACCCTCAAGTTATTACTCTTGTTCACCAAAACCAATTTGGCGGGACAAGCGCTGAATCTCCACACCAACACTTGCAAAACTTTGAGTGTATGATGGAGACAATGAGACCGAAGAGCGCTACTACCAACAACTATAAGCTCAAGCCTTTCTTCTTCTCTTTGAAGGGGAAAGCGTTGTCTTGGTACCAAGCTCTTCCTAGGGGGAAACTAGACACGTGGGAAGACCTTTCCGCGGAGTTCCTCACCAAATTCTTTCCGCCATCCAAAACGGCGGAACTTAGAGGTAAGATCAATGCATTTTCCATGAGATCTAACGAAAGTTTGTTTCAATCATGGGAAAGGTTTCAGGACTTGTTATTGGATTGCCCTCATCATAGCATATCCAAGCTTGCATTGCTGGAGATCTACTACAAGGGGTTAGATACGGGAACGCAATTCAACCTCCAATCCCTCTCATGTGGAACATTCATGGACATGAGAGAAGATGACGCTTGGGACTTTATTGAGAAGCAAGCAAGGGTCATAGAGAAGTATTCCCACCGAAAAGTGGAGGGAAATCGTGTGGAGCAAGGAGCAAAGCTCACACATGAAGCTCAAAATCAGATTTTCTCCCTCAACAATGAGATCAAAGAGTTGAAGGAGGCCATCAAGACCAACTTCCCAAAGCAACAAGAGAAGGATGTTGGCTATTTGGGCAACAACAATGGCGGTGATAACACCAACCGCAACAACAACAACAATAGCCGGAACAACAACCGGAATAACAATTGGAATGGAAACAACAACAACCGGAACAATAATTGGAACAACAATAGGGGTTCAAACAATAACAATTGGCGCTCCAATCAACAAAATTCCGGTAACTCTTATCCTTCCAATTCTAATTCACTAACTCCACCTTCCTCTTCCTCTACTCCTTTGAAAAGCCAGGGGCAATCATCTAATGGAGGAAATACTTCGGGGAAGGAGAAGTCCGATCCCATGTTGGAAACGATTTTGGGAAAACTACAAGGGTTGGAGAACCGCATCATTAAGGTTGATGATCAAATTTCTAAGGTTGACAAAGCTCAAAAGGTTTTGGAAAACCAAATGTTCAGCCATGCGGAGGAAGTTCCTAGGAATCAAGGGAAACTTCCAGGAAAGACGGAGGACAACCCTAAGGGAAGGGTTATGGCAATCACAACTAGGAGCGGAGTGACTACCATCGATCCGCAGCCTAAGTTCGTTGAAGTCTCCGTAGAAAAGGACAAGGAGAAGGAGAAGGACAAGGAGAAGGAAGATGTCTACGTTCCTCCTCCGGCTTACAAACCTCCCCTACCATTCCCTCAATCTAGAGCGAGAGCGCGCCTAGATAAACAGTTTGGTAAGTTCATAGAACTCATGAGCAAGCTGCATATTAATATACCATTTATTGATACTATTGTAGGTATGCCGGCTTATGGCAAGTTCTTGAAGGAGCTCCTCTCTAACAAGAGGAAGCTAGAAGACTTTGGAGAGGTTAATATGAGTTCGGATTCTTCGGATCTCATCAAAACCATGAAGGAGAAAATGCCCCCAAAGCTAAAGGATCCGGGGTCATTTTGCATTCCCATAGGAGTGGGAGATGTCACATACGATGCGTTATGTGATTTAGGAGCAAGTGTGAGCATCATACCACTTGCGTTGTGTAGGAAGATCGGTTTAGGCGACCCTAAACCGGTGAAGATGACGTTGTACATGGCGGATCGATCCATCACTCGCCCCGTCGGTATCGTAGAAGACGTCCCGGTCAAGCTAGGTAAATTCTTTGTTCCCATTGATTTTGTCGTGCTTGACATTCCTGTAGATAGTCCGGTCCCGATCATACTCGGAAGACCGTTTCTTGCAACTTCCGGCTGCATAGTCGATTGCAAGAATGGTAGACTCGCTTTTGATATAGGAGAAGAGAAAGTAGAGTTCGTTCTTTCCACTCTAGTGAAGGAGCCAATCTTTGATGAGGATATTTTCGATATCCAAGATGAAGAGGGTTTGTCTAGGGATGAGGTAAGTGCGATTCTCTTTGACGATCCTTTACAAAAGGTTATCACTATGAGTCGAACCAATGTAGGGGAAGAAGAAGAGTGCAATGAGGCAATTGAAGCCTTAGAAGTACAAGAAGAGATGGGTGAAGTGGAGTTTGAAAAACTCCACGATGAGGCAGAAAACGTGAGAATCCACGGCCATACACTGTATTCCACAGCCGTGGATTTCACAACCAAAATCGTGTCTCACTCCAGGGAGTTATACGGTCGTGGAGAAGATGTGACAACCGTATTTCCCTTCCACGCCCTAAACCACGGCCGTGGAGACCATGAGGAACCCGTAATTTTGGGCGTGGAAAGGAGTGATCGAGACACTTCTTCAACTTCTTCTGATTCTTCTCCCACACACTCATCACCCTTAGAGACTTCTAAGGAGACATCGGATGCTTCTCAAGGATCATTGGAAGCTCCGAAAGCAATGGAACTAAAACCACTTCCTACTCATCTAAGGTACGCTTTTCTAGGATCTAATTCTACCTTCCCGGTTATTGTTAATTCCGATCTAAGCATAGATGAACATAATCAGCTCATGATTGTCCTTAGGAAACATAGGAAAGCTTTAGGCTATACTATTGAGGACTTAGTAGGAATTAAACCCTCCCTATGCATGCATAAGATACTAATGGAGGAAGATTTTAGAACTTCAAGACAACCTCAAAGGCGGTTGAATCCGACCATGAAGGAGGTTGTCAAGAAGGAAATTCTTAAGCTTCTTGATGCAGGTATCATCTACCCTATCTCCGATAGTAAGTGGGTGAGTCCGGTTCAAGTAGTTCCGAAGAAGGGAGGAATGACGGTCATCACCAACAAAAACAACGAACTCATTCCTACCCGAACTGTGACGGGATGGCGGATGTGCATAGACTACCGCAAGCTCAACAATGCAACGCGGAAGGATCATTTCCCATTGCCATTCATTGATCAAATGCTTGAAAGGTTAGCACAACATTCACATTTTTGCTACCTTGACGGTTATAGTGGTTTCTTTCAGATTCCGATACACCCGGATGATCAAGAGAAGACCACATTCACGTGCCCATGGGGTACGTTTGCTTATAGGAGAATGCCGTTCGGGCTTTGCAACGCCCCAGCCACCTTCCAACGGTGCATGATGGCCATCTTCTCCGAATACGTAGAGGAAATCATGGAAGTCTTCATGGACAACTTCTCCGTATACGGTTCCTCTTTTAACGATTGCCTTTCCAACCTTTCTCTTGTCTTGCAAAGGTGTGAAGACACTAACCTAGTTCTTAATTGGGAGAAGTGTCAATTAATGGTTAAGGAAGGAATTGTATTAGGCCACTTAGTCTCTAGTAGAGGGATAGAAGTAGACAAGGCTAAGATAGAGACCATAGAGAAGCTTCCTCCCCCAATTTCGTTGAAAGGGATAAGAAGTTTCCTAGAACATGCTGGATTTTATAGACGTTTCATTAAGGACTTTTCTAAGATATCAAAACCTCTCACTGATCTATTGATGAAGGATGCGGTTTTTGAGTTTTCGCAGGAATGTTTGGATGCGTTTAACACCATTCGGCAAGCTCTAATTTCAGCACCTATTATCCAACCCCCGGATTGGACTCTTCCCTTTGAGATTATGTGCGATGCTAGTGACGTAGCTATTGGAGCTGTTCTTGGACAACGAAAGGAAGGGCGAACCCATGCCATATACTATGCTAGCAAGACGCTAGATGAAGCGCAACTCAACTACGCCACTACCGAAAAAGAGTTTTTAGCCATTGTCTATGCTATTGACAAGTTTCGCTCTTATCTTGTAGGTGCAAAGGTGATTGTCTACACGGATCATGCTGCGATCCGGTACCTCCTTGCGAAGAAAGATGCGAAGCCAAGGCTAATTAGATAGATTCTTCTCCTACAAGAATTCGATCTTGATATCCGCGACAAGAAAGGTTCAGAAAATTCTGTTGCGGATCATTTGAGTCGCCTAACACATCTAGAGGACGACCATTTACCCATCGACGACTCCTTCCCGGACGAACACCTACACCTTATTGAGGAGTGCATCGATGTGATCTCCAAAGGTAACGAACCATGGTTTGCTGATTTTGTTAACTATTTGGTTTGTCAGGAGATACCACCCGGATTATCCTACGCACAAAGGAAGAAGTTCTTTAAGGATGTCCGGGAATACTTTTGGAACGAGCCTCTCCTCTTCAAGAGAGATCTGGATGGCATCATTCGGCGATGTGTGCCGGAAGATGAGATGCAAAGTGTCATCCATCATTGTCATTCACTACCTTGTGGAGGACACGCTAGTTCGAACAAGACTAGCGCAAAGGTATTGCAATCTGGATTCTTTTGGCCTACTTTGTTTAAAGATGTGCAATCTTTTGTTTCTTGCTGCGATGCTTGTCAAAGAACAGGCAATATCTCTAGGAGGAATGAGATGCCCCTCAACAACATCCAAGAGGTGGAGATCTTCGACGTTTGGGGAGTAGATTTTATGGGACCATTCCCATCCTCTTGTGGAAACCAATACATACTATTGGCGGTAGATTACGTTTCTAGACGGGTGGAAGCAATTGCCTCTCCCACCAATGATGCCATGGTGGTGGTTAAGTTCTTCAACAAGACCATCTTCCCGCGATTTGGGACGCCAAGGACGATCATTAGTGATGGAGGTTCTCACTTTATTGCTCGGCGCTTTGAAGCTCTTCTAGCTAAGTATGGGGTTACTCACAAGATCGCTACCCCTTACCATCCACAAACAAGTGGACAAGTTGAGATCTCAAATAGGGAGATCAAAGGAATCTTAGAGAAGACGGTTTCAAGGACTAGGAAGGATTGGTCCTTGAAGCTTGACGATGCATTGTGGGCATACCGGACTGCATACAAGACTCCCATAGGAACCACACCATACAACCTTGTGTATGGGAAGTCTTGTCACTTGCCGGTAGAGTTGGAGCACAAAGCGTTTTGGGCTATCAAGTGGTTGAACTTCAGCATAAAGGAAGCGGGAGAGAAGCATCTCCTAGACATCAATGAGCTGGATGAACTCCGCTTGAATGCTTATGAAAACGCTAAGATCTATAAGGAGAGGGCGAAACGTTGGCATGATAAGCATATCATTCCAAAGGACTTCAAAGAAGAAGATCAAGTTCTCCTCTTCAATTCAAGGCTTCGTCTCTTTCCAGGTAAACTTAAATCTCGTTGGACCGGACCTTTTCTAATTAAGCGTATTTTCCCCCATGGTGCAGTTGAAGTATGGGGTGAAACGGGCGGAAGCTTTAAGGTGAACGGCCAACGACTCAAGAAGTATACGCCGGAACTCCAAGCTGAAGAGTTCGCGCCTACCGCACTCGAATAAGTGCGAGATGGTCTAGCTACGGACCTTAAACAAAGCGCTTCTTGGGAGGCAACCCAAGGTATTGCATTTTCGTTTTGGTTTTTGATTCATAGCTTAGCTTAGAATAGACGTTTTTACTTTGTTTTTGCCTTCGATTCCTTCCGGTATGTTCGTGTTTTTGGATGTAGGAACGATGGAAAAGGGAAAGGGAAGGATAATGTTGAAGAAAAGTGACGAATTTTAGACTTTGGAGCTTTACAGAGAGTTCCACGGCCTAAACCACGGTCGTGACAGCTACAGTGTCCGTAATTTCCAAAAGCCTTTGAAAAATCACAAAAACCACGGTTCCGTACATTTCCACGGCCGTGGAACCCCCCGACAGACCGTGATTTTCAAAATTTTGCCTGTGACTATATAAACCACGTTCTTCACAAAAAACCACCACAAAACCCCTCTTCCACGACCTAAAAGCCAAATCCACGCCTCCTCTCTCAATTCCTCGTTTCCTAATCGTTTTCAACTATTCTTCTTCCTAAACTAAAGCAAATTCGACCACAAACAAGATCCAAGCGACGAATCGAGCGGAAATTCACCAACGAACGCGCAATTCGGATTTTTCAATCCGAAAAATAGGTTTTTCCACTCTTCTTGATCTTTGTCGATTTGGTTCGTTTTTGTTAGAGATTTTAGGAAGAACTGATTGAGATTGGAATTAATTAGATTAGGACTGCCTGTTTGTGGAGATTGAGTGCTGATTTGCTGAGATTTGCGACCTACTGAGATGAATCACGGTCTCTGGAGGAATTACGGCCGTGGTTTCTATAGAACAACCCGTAATTTTGAACAGAATGGACTTTGTGAGGAGAGTTTCGGGGAGGATCAAAGAGAAGAAGGATAACCAGAACAAGAAGAGGAAGGGTAATCCCTCCTCTTCCTCATCCTCTAGAGCACCACCACCCTCTTCTCCTTCACCTCCATCATCACCTTCCTCACCCTCACCACCTAGCCCTAGAATCCCGACCATACATGAGGATCACCTTGATGCACTCGACAGGATCAAGGAGAGAGCTGTGATTGGTCCTAGGTACTTGTTGTTGGAGGATCTAGCTCCTCTCAACATAATTGATGACCTCACTTGGCTCTTGGATAGAGCCGGACTTATTGTCTTCTCGGCTATCCGAGAAGACGCTTATGAGGAGATTACACGGGAGGTTGTGACATCTTTTGAGCACAGCCATGTAGACAGGACCGTCTCTTTCCGTCTCATGGAAAGAGACTATCATTTTAGCATCCGTGAGTTTGGGACATTTTTCGGGTTTCAGGAGACCTTTAATGGTCGCTTTCCTAGTGGCGTTTACGCCAAGGATTTTTGGGAGGAGGTGGCGATGATTTATGCTAGCGAGGACCGCTGGCAGACCGCTGACACCAAGGCTAGGTTGATGTACCACCTAGCCTTGAAGATTGCTCATCGTGTTCTTTCGGAGTGTCTCTTTCCTAGGACGGAGACGCCCCAAAAGATCAAGACGGATGAGCTCTTTTTACTCTATTCCATGTTGTACGGGCGCCGTGCTGATTGCGCTACTCTCTTGGCTGCTACTATCAGCAAGCTCAAGAACAAGAAGAAGGGTAACATCGGATATGGTGGGATAGTTACCCACATTGCCAGGAGCTTAGGTGTTGATTTTTCTGCTTGCACCCGTATACCGGCCGTACCTTTAGGGCTACATGCTTTCACGACTAGGGGTCTCATTTTCCCCACACATAGAGGTCCGCCTTATGCGGGCATGCCTTGGGAGAGCAGGACGGGTAGGGGTATAGAGTGGCTACCGGAGTACTCCATTATGGCGGGACGCCATAATTGGAAGGAGACGTTCGCTGCTATGCATGCGATCAAGATAGCAGCTCCCCCATATGTCCCACCACCAGTTGTTGAGGAGGAGGAGATGGGAGATCAGTTTGAGGGTGGAGGAGGAGCCGAGCAGGAGTTTGGCACGTTTCCGGATCAGCCGGAGGCGGCCCCCGATGCACCTAGACGTTCTCCACGTCCAGCTAGAGCTTCAGGCTCGTCTTCTCGCCGCGCTAGCGTGAGTGAGAGACCTACATGGATGACCACACCTCCTGCATGGTACGGAGCTCCACCTCCTTGGTCTACAGAGCAGACAGCAGCACCAGCACCAGCACCATCCGACGCTCCAGCATGGTACAGTCAGACTCCGGGATGGTATGAGCAGATGCCGGATTGGGCTACCGGACTTTCAGAGAGAGTAGGAGCATTGGAGATCCGAGCCGATGCTAGAGATGGACGCTTAGACGACCTCGACCACATGATGAGGGATGTCTACCGCCAGCAGTTTGGGCGGTTTTATGATCCTAGCTTCTCTCCATTCCCGCCTCCATCAGCGCCGCAGTGATGAGGATTTGATGATTGACCGTTCGCCTTAGACATTCCACCACCACTTTGTGAGTTTCTTTTTCTTTTCTTCTTTTCTTTCTTTCTTTTGAACATTAAGGACAATGTTCGTCCTAAGTATGGGGTGGGATGTACTAAAAGTTTGTAATAACTCTTACTCACTATGCTTGTTTCTATTCGAGACTATCATTGCATGTTCATTATATTGTTGCACGTTACATCATTGCATTGCATGAAAAAGAACTTGAAAAACCCATAAAAATTGAAAAATTTTGAAAATTTTGTGCTTCTAATGAATTGAGATGATTTCTATGATAATCACTACTTGTGAATTGAGTTTGATGACAATTGCATGCTTAAACGATTAGTGAATTGAAAAGAAATTGAATGAATAGATTATACCTCTTTTGCAAGTTTCATAATGTGATAAATGTTACCTAAATCATGTTGAGAAATTGAAGTTGAAATCACACTATAAGTTCTTATACTTCTTGTTGAGATGATTAAGGCAATTCGATTTTTCTTTCTTCTTTCTTTGATCATTCTAGCTCCTCATTGAAATATTGACCTCCTTTACCTATCCGGGAATTTGGAGAAGTGAATGAAAAAGGCATGTTTGATGTGGGAGGGCCATGAGAGCAATTATTTGCAATCAAAAGAATAGAAAGAAATTCTAGGGTTGGGGAAGTCAATCATGATAATGAGTAACTCGGCACCATTCACATAGCCGGGTGTTTGTGTCTTGCCAAAGTCGGATTGAGCGATATTCCTAGCGGATTATGGTATGTGCGCTAAGGGTTTGAGGCATCTCATAAAAATTGAGAAACGCCAATCTCCTAGGCTTCGGTTTTTGTGCACCTCTATCCATAACTCCAAAAGTAAAGTCGAAAAATGAAAGGAAGAAGAGCGAAGCTCTAAGTTGAAGTGTTGCGGAAACCGCAAAAGAAGAAGAAGGGTAGTTGTCCACTTTCCCGGATTCATGCACCACATTCCTTAAAGTTTCCTTCCCTTTCCACATTCTAGACCCTTTCCTTTGAAAGTCCTTAAGATCAAAAGAATGTTATATGACTTTGTGGTCTAAATTGAAGTTTCTTATGATTGACTTTGATAATGTTTGAAGGTTATGATGCTTGTATGGAAATTTGATTTATTCATGAGTTTTCTTTACTCTTTACTCTTTGATTAAGTATATGAAAGTCTTATAAACGATTGAAGCAAGGTTTGAGAATGATCTAACTTTTGTTTAAAGCTTTTTGAAAGACCTTGCTTAGGGACAAGCAAGTGTTAAGTATGGGGTTATTTGTTAGCATGAAATATTGTGATATTTTAGGCACGTTTTCTAAGTGTATTTGATTCATATTGATAGTCTTTGATTTAGCATTGTTGCAATTGTGAGCTAGTTTGCCTATATTGTCGATATGGATGTCTACACTAGCTTTATGTTGATTATAGGTGATTGAGAGCCAGTTCCGAACGGAATCGAGCAAAGATGAGTTGATTGAGTGTGTCCATGGATTGAGGGCATTCTTAGGAGCAAAATGGATGCCAACTTCAGGAATGCACGAGGCTAGGGAAGAATCACGTTCTTGCCCTAAACCACGCTCTAAAATACGGCCGTACTACAAACCACGTTTAGTTCCACGGCCGTGGAACCTTGCAAGAGAGGCGTGATGCATTCCAGTAACTATTACGGTCGTGGAATCCATGGTTTAAACCGTGTTGATTCCCACGCTCTAAATTACGGTCGTGGAACCTTCCACGACCGTGATCTTGGCGATCTTTTTCGCCACATTTTGAAGCCACGATCTTTTGAAGATTGGGCCGGGCCGATATTTTATCTTGCCCTATAAAAAGACGGACGAAGGAAGATACCTTCACCTTGGCTTAGCGGCACTTATCCTCGCTTACCCCCGCTTAGACGCAATTGGCGACCTCGTTCTAGAGTTACGCTCGCACCTTCACTTTGGAGATTTCGGTGGTTCTTGCAAAAGACGTATTTTGCCCCTTTCTTTGGAGTTGCCCTAATCTCGCACTTTTGGTGGAGATTGCTGAGGAGATTTCCGGATTGACAGAAGATCGAAGTTTTTGGAAGATTGTTGCAAGAAGAACTCTCTTCTTGTTTAGGTTTGATTTGGAAGATGGATTGACATCCCATTCTTCTTTCTTTCCTAAGATTGTGATTGTTTGCTTTATTCTGAATATATTGACAATATTCATTCTTGATTGTGACATTGAGGTTGGTTTGAAGTTTATTGAAAGTTTTCGGAAGTTTTCATCCTTCAATCTTTTAATCTTTGAATTTGATATCATAATGACGATTGTTGGCTAAAAACCCTTAACAATTCTAGGGTGAAGGGTTGATAGTTGTGGCTTAGATGATGATAGATCGATCGTAAACAGATTAGACCCTGAGAGTTAGAGAGAATCGTCGACGAACCCTAAATCACGGTTTGTTCTTGAGTTCCACGGCCGTGGAGTCTCAAGATCCACCCGTAATTTCCCTTAAGTTTACGAACCTGCTTTTACTTTAATCCAAAGTTAAAGATTTGCTTTAACTTAGTTTAGGCTTGCCTTTTCTAGGTGGTAGTGAAGCCTCAACAACCTCTACCTCGATTGTGAGTGTCACAACCGTAATCGGTTAAGTTAGTCTTGATCCTTGGATTACAAGTTTGGGTATTTGACATTAATTCTTACCTTTAGATCCTTTCTATATTGAAGCCTCAACAACCTGTATAGAGAGTTTCTTGTAGGTGAGTCATATAAGGTTTTTGGAACTTCACCGTACGATTACCTTACATTAGCATACCTTTGCATATCTCAACTTTGTCTTTATATCATTAAGAATATCTTGAATCGATTGCCACAGCTGGATACTTGGATCTTTAGGATTGTTGTTTTCCCAATAATTTGCAAAGCTCTTACATTTAACCGCTTGATAATCTGAAATTGAATTTGTTTCTCCCCAAATCCCTGTGTTCGATACTCTAGAATTCTTGCTTAACTATGTCGATCCGTACACTGCGGGTTCGCTTGCTTGATTCTAGTTTTATAAATTTAAAGCTTATTTGCACGCACGTTTAGGGGCGAACACATCCCCGTCCTATAATGTACGGAGACCCCGGATGTCAAATCCTCCACCTCACTCGGCGGCATCCCTAACCTGCAGGACAACTACAAAATCGGTATAACCGTTAGCTAGCATTCAAAGCATTAGAATTATGGTATTGGTACACACACACATAAGGCATCAAAACACACAACATGATCTAAACACACATGTCCGGTTTATTATCTCTTTGTTATTATTAAGTCATATCCCTTACTATTCCACTTATGGTGTGACACGAGAATCATAACGATCTCGCCCTTGTCCCCTTTAGCCATACGGGTTTGTACTTGATGCGGATCAGCATCACCCATTGGACTGGTCGCAAGGCACCGCCCAGTCATCCCCATTTTGGACTGGACAAGCGGTTACTGCCCGTTTTCATACACTTGGCCAAATATAAACATATAAAGGTCGGTAATCCTATTTCGGTTTAGTTGTTATAAACAATAAACAATAAACACACACATAAACAATAAACACACACCACCAACACGCTTCAAAACTAATACAGAGAATACGAGCTAAGTAAGTCCGGAGACTTACCTCGTCTCGAAGCTAACCGAAACCAATATCACTCTCCAAAGGAAAAAAATAACCAAATCCTGTTCAAGACAAGGCACAATAAACAACCACTCACACAAGCTAGAAGTCCTTAGACTTCTAGTCCTATATGATCTTATTAGGTCATACACTCTTATAATCTAGGTTACACTCCTAGCCCTCATAAACTCATGAGATCTCAACTATAACCACATGCTAGGATACTTCCATCCTAACCCAGCAATCTCAACAAACACATACTCACAACCTCAAAAAAGCTCACATGATAACATACACACCTCAATACTTAGAACGTTCAAACCATCCTCCAATCCTCACCTAAAGTTCAAAGTCACTACTTGTCATTCACTCTAAGTTATGTTAGATCCAACCTAGCATGATACTACTACTAAACATAACTAGGTCGAGGAAAAGAATACTCACACGACGTCAAAAGACGGAAGTCGATCTACGGATGTCGAGTTTGGAAATCGTTGGCCTTTATTGGGGCGCTTCCGGACCTAACACCAAAACTAGACAAATTTAGCTCGTACGCTAAATTTGATCGGAATATATATAATATATAAAATTAAGGAACACTCGATTTCAAATTCCCTCGTCAAAAACCCGCAAAAAATCCTTCCGGGCAAAATATGAAATTCTAGAAACTTGGTCATAAAACCATAATTAAAACTTGAGCCATAAACCGAATTATATCCAACAAGGCATAATATATTGCGTTTCAGTTATAGGAATATCCCGTAAACAAAATCTAAGGTTCAATACCGCTAAGCCCTTTCCAGGGAAAAATACACAACATCACAACATGCGTCGTAAACCCGCAATCCAAACTCCGGACCATAAATACGGAACTCAAGAACTTAAACCATATCCCGAAAATAACTTATGGCCAAAAAATAAAATATATATTCCAACAGGGGCATAATTTCAAATTCCTGAAACTTGGGCCATCTTCTATAATTAATACCAACAAGGGCATATATGCAACTTCCAGAAATTAGGGTCAAAACTGTAAATATGAAGTATGGGTACATTTCTGCAATTATACCAAATAAGGAGGGGTCCGATTTAATTTCATTAAAAGGGTTTCTTCAACCCTGGAGTAGCGCACGTTGGGCAAGAGGGACACAGGCGGCGGCCTTGGCAGAGGAAGGAGGGCCGCACTGGCGGCGGTTGCGAGCTCCGGTTCCGGTGGTTGGCGGTGACGCAGGGGATAAGAGACGAACCTGCAGAGAGTTACAGGTGTGGTGCGACAGAGCTGGGAGAAGAGAGGATAGGCGGCGAGGGAGAAGACGTTGGGACAGGGGAGGCTTGCGCAGAGGCTCCGACGGCGAGGGCGAAGCAGGCGCAGCTGCTGGTAGTCCCGACAAATTGAGGGCGGCGCTTCCCTTGTGGTTCCACAGGATGAAGGGGAAGAGAGGTAAGGTTGGCTGAGAAACAGAGGATGGCGCTCCAGGCTCCGATCTCCGGCAAGGCGAGGACACTGGTGTCAACTAAGGCAGTGGAGAGTAGCTCTCCCCCGATGATAAGGCTGCATCTATGGTTGCAACAGAGGCAGTGGTCCGCCATGAGAGAGGGTCGATTCTTGAGCAGTTAGAGAGAAAGCAGAGGGAAGGGAGATGGAGAGCGTGATGCTGCTCGGCCTTCCCCGATGAGAGCCCGAGGTGAGTTCACAGAGGCGAGATTGAAGCTGTTGCCGAGGGTGAAAAGTTACACTGGTGACGGGAAGGATGTGCATACAAAAGGTTGCAAGAAGAAGGAGTGAGAGGGAAGCAGAGGAGAACAGAGGGTCCAGAGGGGGAGCAGATCACAGGGTTACGTGATTCTTTGTGGATGAAGCTTGCTACAGTGGAGAAAGGGGTCACTTGTGAAACGAGGAGTCGGGTAGTTGTCCACAGCTGGGGAGAAAACAGGGGAAGGAAAGAAAAAGGGGAAAAGAAAAGAAGGAAGGGTTGGAAAAGAAATTTAAAAATAATAAATAAAATAATAGAAAAGAAAAGAAAAGAGTGACTCGATCCAAACGTGTTCGGAACAGGATTTTCGAACCGAAAAATTTTTCCGACTTTTCCGAAAATAAAAACACGGATATACGTGAACGCATCCAAAATAATAATATACTCGGAAAATATATTTACGCCATAAAAATACTCTTTTATATATTTAAGCTAATAAAATATCGATGAAAGCCGTTGTAAAATAAAAACGCAAACGCGCCAAAATTTGGGGCGTTACAATTAAGCTATCCATTACTAATTCGACTTCTTTTATCACACGAGAATCTCCCGAAACTCACCTCCGCTTCCGTCTACCAATAGAAATAGATCAGTATTATCCGTTACCTACGGGTCTGGGTTGCAAGAGCACATTCTAGTCTCCTGGAGAATAGACAAGTGATCACCGCCCGATTATCATACACTTGGGCTAGTTAAGGTTACAAAGGGTGAATCCTATTCCGGTTATCCGTTATAACATGATAAACAACACAAACAAGTCAAAACACTCAAACTAATACGCGGAATGAAGCTAAGTAAGTCCAAGGGACTTACCTCACTCGAAGGTAATCTAAACTCAGGAACAACTCAGTTTCCCTTTGGAAAGGAGCAAGAAAGCCTGTTCACACAAGTATCACGAATCAGGAACGAAACGGTTGCTAGAAGTCTATAACTTCTAGTCTCAATGATCTCTAAGAGATCTTCACAAGGTAAGGGCTCAACCTTAGTCTTACAGCATACTTAGGGAACAAGGAACATCCATAAGAACCGAGGAAAGGAACGAGGAAAGCAAGGAAGGAAGGAACTCACAAGAACGGGAGTTACTACAGAAGAAACCGCAGGGGCGGCGGAGCAAGGCGCATGGGCGGCTTGCCGCGGGGCGGGGATATGCAGGCGCGGGTGCGGGTGTGGCAGCATGACAGAAGGCGTTGTCGAGGTTTCTCTCAACAGAAACTTCACAGCAAGGGATCCAAAACTCGATCCTTTGATTCAACTCTTCAAGACTCAACCAAGGGAGCATGTGAACATCAACATATCAACAATGAAACCAACAACAAGGATCAAGACTCGATCTTGATCCTTGGAGAAGAACAAAAGGAAGAACGAAGGGAAGAAGCGAAACAGAAGAGAATGGCATGCAACAACTACATGAACGTGATGAATAAACAAGAAGAGATGAACTTACACGTTCAGCAAGATCGCAGGAAGCAAGGTGACGATTGCAGCTCTCAAGGGTTGAAGAAAAGTATGCAAACGGCCGGAAAAACGGGAAGAAAGCCGGATTATATAGGAAAGGGGTGGAAAGAAATAAGGAAAGACGTTTTAAGGTTAAGAACAAGATAAGGAAGCCGGCCCATAAGATAGAAGATCGGATCTTCCATCTATGGAAAGAAGATAAAACGAACGAAAGAAAGATCGGGCGCGATCTATATATTCAGCCGCAGGGGCGGCTGACCCTGCCGCCGCCTGCCGCAGGTGTGACACCTATTTCATTTCTAGTTGATTACCATTTAATTAACCCTGTTTAAAGTAATAAGCGGAAAAGCGAAAAACGTAAAATTTTAAAACTTTATCTTACAACCATATTCACAACATATATACATACTAACATACGTCATAAAACTCTGTTTAACAAACACATTTGTTTAAAACCACACAAAACATCCTAGGCGGTAACATCCCATAACAGCCCACCTAGTATGATATCAAATCCAGGTGTTGGATCCGACGTCCTTGCCTTGATTAGGCTGAGTCTGAGTCTAAGTAGCTGAAAAAAATGTGGATATAACAACAATGAGCCACAAGCTCAGTAAGGGTATAGAAATCACGCTCCCCAATATATATAAGTATCTAATATCTCGTCCCCAAAGAACACTCTATACCCTTTCTCACATTCTAAAGTCCATACATACATATCCCCATTCATATTTAATTCCACAACCATTCATATCACATAGCATATAAACATTCAAGCATGTAATCACACCACATATAAACATATCATATCATACCATCAAATATAAATAATCATAAGATAACATATAACATGCTAGACTCAATTGCATCGATGCATAGGTGATAATTAACTAACTAGCCCCAACTGATCGTACGATATATTTTCTCATCTGCTTTCGTATTTCTTTTCTCTTTAGGTTGGCCAACCCGATAGCGTCGTAGGCCCCCTTGTAGATCAAGCGCTGACCTCGGCTATCTAATCTTTGAGACCCCTCGTAGATCGAGCGATGTCTCTATATATGTCCCCAGGTGGTACGGGACATTTCCGAGGCCTCTCGTAGATCGAGCGCTGCCTCTGAGGCCCCTCGTAGATCGAGCGCTGCCTCTATATAGTTTCTCGTCCCCAGGTGGTGCGGGACATTTCCGAGACCCCTCGTAGATCGAGCACTGTCTCTATATATGTCCCCAGGTGGTGCGGGACATTTCCGAGGCCCCTCGTAGATCGAGCGCTGCCTCTGAGGCCCCTCGTAGATCGAGCGCTGCCTCTATATAGTCCCCAGGTGGTGCGGGACCCAATTGGACTAACTAATCAATTACCATCCTATATTATCACTTTTATATCATAACTCAATTCCATATTTTCATCTCATCAAAACCATACTTCTCATGCATACATTACATTTCATATAATATCATCACATTTATATAACACAACACCATTCTAAGAATACAATTCATTCACATAATCCACAAGGCATGTAAGAAATCATAATATCACACATATCATAACAACCACATTGATGCATGCTTAAAGATTATACCATATCTCTTCATAACATTTCACATGTAAATATATATATTCTATACGTAAAACTAATCCCATATTAAATACCTAATATATTAAGAAAGTGTAATTTATATACACTTACCTCACAAGTAAAAACAGTAAAACCTCGCAAACCAACTATTGAGTCCGTTTCCCACTCGGACTATCCTCTTTTCTCGTATTAGGATACGCTCACAAAGCAATTAAGCTATAGTTAGACCGAAACCTTCAACAACACCTGTTGAGAATATCATATTTCTCGTATCAAACTTCTCGATTCAAACACCAGTTAAATTCATTCCTTTGAATTTAATTAACTTATAACCTTCTCTAGAATCCCAATTTAATTAATTAAATTTCACCCGAATAATGTAACGAGTATAATGGAATTTCCAATTATCCATTTTGACAAGCCTAAGGTCCATTTAGGCCAAACCGCAATACGGAAAACGAATATATTCATAACTTATTCGTTACTAACCCGACTGACGATCCGAAAGAAGATTCGGAATCACAACGACGTAGGCTACGCTTGGACATCATCAAATATACCGGAATCAGAGCGACGGAACGGGACAAGGAAGGATCTGCTCGACCTGGCCTTAACTTTGTCGGAAAAGAGGAAAGTCGGTACCAACATGAAGAGGACGAAGAAAAGAATCCAAAAACTCAAACGGATTCGAAATCAGATTACAAACGAAGAGAATATCTGAATTTGAAGCTTGAGAGAAATCGGAGCTTTTACGAGGAAATGTGAAAGAAAATGAATCAATTTCCGCTATTTATAGAGAACTCGATAATTATCCTTTAGCTTTATCCTTTAGCAAATTGATAATTATCCTTTAGCATTATCCTTTAGCAAAGTCGATAATTATCTTTTAGCATTATACTTTAGCAAATTCGATAATTATCCTTTAGCATTATCCTTTAGCAAAGTTGATGATTATCCTCTAGCATTATCCTTTAGCAAGCCGATAATTATCCTTTTACCGATCCGAAGGTGGTTTGAGCCCTTTCTCCAAACTTCTCGGAATTGGAATAATAAATCCGGAATACTATGTGGATAGTTATTCCGCAATTGTCTCGGAAAACGTGTATTCCTAACCCGTCTTTCTTAGCCGCTAAGAAACAAAATAGCGACTCTTTTGGCCATTTTGTCTTTCCATGTTATTTCATATCTAGGACATGTCCGATGTCCTGATCATTTCTCTCAACTGCGTTTTTATTAATTGAAGCTCCCAAATGCTCCAAATAACACCGGGGGATAATATCATTTAGGAGCGGGTTACCTCGAGAGGTATCTCTTGTTAAAACGGTTTAATTCCCTTAAACCCATTTAATTCCTTAAAATTCCCAATTAGGCCATCTTCGATTTTTGACCGTTACAGCAGGGGCGGCTGACCCTGCCGCGGCCTGCCGCAGGGGCAGCTGACCCTGTCGCGGCCTGTCGCAGGGGCGGCTGACCCTGCCGCGGCCTGTCGCAGGGGCGGCACACTTCACCGTGGGGGCGATGAAGGCAAAAGACTGGGGTCTTACAATAGCAATATTTATACTTTCATTGATTTTAAACTTCTTTTTTACTCTAAGAAAAAAAGTTATCTTGATCTTTCTTGATTAGATTTGATTTAAGGTAGAACAAATTCTTCCCCTTATATAAAAAAAATGTACTTAGACAATTTGACCACTATTTTCATCAATAGTATACGATGATATCGCAACCGAACGATCAAACAAATCAGTTGGAGTGGAGTTAGGGAAGACTCTAGGTCTCTTTCTTGGATAAATTATTTATTTTTAAAATTTAAATTCAACTAAAAATAACTCTATATATTTATTGTTTTTTAAAAGTATGTATATTATATTATGCTAATGTAAAATCATAAAAGTATTTACCATCTTTTTTTATGAATATTAAATTGGTAAAAAAAAAATTCAAAACGTATCGGTAGAAGTTAAGAAGTTAATCAAATTAATTTGAATCTTCTCAAATCTCTCCGGATAAACGTTGAGCATATAATTTGATACGAGTCAACCACTTAAATATTATTTTTATATTATATATTCAATAATTATATGGTAATTAATACTAACGTATATTGACGTATATTACTAATGTACTCAAAATTAATCTATATTTTTCAAAAACTCATGCAAGACACGGGTCTTAAACTAGTTATGTTAAATAATTATTACATCACATATTTATTTAAAACATAATTATGCTCAACAAGTGTTTTTAAGTAATATATAACCTACCATTGAAAACAGTTAATATCTCTTAATGTTCTTATGGATGTGTGAGCTACTTAGTAGCTAAACTTATTTTGCATTTTATAGCTTGCATAAGATATTCATTAATCAAGTTTATTAAATATGATGTTCGTATCAATATAAGTAAATGTTATACGTATACAAATTGATTTTATCAAGCAATTATGAATACAAAATTACAAACTAAGAAAATAATGATTCAAGGGATTCCAACCTAGAAAAATTCATACTAGGTGAATTTGAGAAAATATCAAACTTAGGTATTTTGGTGAAACTATTAATAAGTGGGAGCTCCAAGGGAGATATTTCGACGATTGAATTTCTACGTGGGTTTATTACGATCTCATTATTCTGATGGGGTATTTATACATGTGGTATTTCAACAAAAAATATTTTGTTTTTTTTTAAGTTGAGATTTGTGGTTGTGCACAAATATTTATTATAGTACTTTATGTAAAATCATTTAATTAAAAAATTTTAATATCATATACAAGTATTTCTATAATCATCAATATCGGAAATGTCAAAAACATCTTGTATAATTGGTTCAATTACATCAATAGCACAAAGAGAATGGTCATCGATGAGGTATTTCATAGCATCATAAATGTTAAATTCTAACCACTTCACCATCAAATTCCATTGTCAATTTTTCACTAACGTAATCAATCTTAGTTCTAGCCGTTTTTAAGAATGGTCACCCCAATAAAATAGGTGCAACATGTGAATCATGTTCCATATCCAACACAAAGAAATCAGCCGAAAAAATCAAGTTATCAACCATAACTAGCACATCTTCAATTATTGGATAAACATTAGACCTATCCGCTAGTTGGACAACAATCCGAGTTTCAAGGAGTGTCCCAAGGCCAAAAGATTGATAAATGAAATATGGAAGTACATTAATTGAAGCACCTAAGTCAAGCATTGCTTTGTCAAAGCGAGTTTTGCCAATGACACAAGGAATACTTACCATGCCCGGATCACTACATTTCTTGGGCATTCGTCGTTGAAACACCGCTGAGACATGCTCACTTACTTGGACCTTTTGCTTCCCTTTCAGCTTCTGGTTCCTCTTGATCGTGCACACCTTTTTTAAAAAATGAGCATTCTTAGGAATACTCTTCACAAGTTTTAAAAGGGGATGTTTACCTCACATTTGGAGAAGGTATCAAAGAGACCCTTATCCTCTATCACCCTTCTCTCCTTGAGTGCTTCTGGAAAAGGAGACAGTGGTTTCTCGGAGTAAAGCGGTGGAAAACTTGGACGGATGTAAGAGTCCTCTTCAACAGAACCCTCCGTCGACTTTTCCGCAGGGGCGGGAGCTTGCAGCCGCAGGGGTGGCTCAGAGGCTGTCACCATTTGTCCAACCTGTTTCTCAAGATTCTTGATGCTAGATTTTGTGGTTTGGACATGAGTAGCAAAATGTTTAGTTAAAACATGTAGCATATCCTCAATAGATTGGGAGTTACCTTGGCGGGGTTGCTGGTGTTGTTGGTTTTGTTGATCCCTCCACCGGAAGTTTTGTTGATCATGCCAACCCGACATGTAATTTTGAGCATATGGGCCATACCTTTGGCTTGCTGCTGTTGTTGACCATACCCCACAGCATTCACCTCAATAGCTTCATCTTGAACTTGTGGACACAAGTCCGTGGAGTGGAAAGGATTGGCACAAACTCTACAAGCCTTGAGTTGCTGTGGAGTTCCCATCAAAGTTAGTCTCTTCACCATTTTCTTCAGCTCAGCAATCTCCGTGGATATCTCCAGACGGTTGGGGTGTACAGCATATACTCCTCTTTTGGTAGAAGTCCTACCAAAATTCCTTGTTCCTTCCGCCAATTCCTGAATTTTATCCAAAGCAAGTTCGGGAGTAGAGTTCAGAATGTTACCTCCACAAGCGGCGTCTACGATCCTCCTTTCATTGTCTAACAAGCCATTGTAAAAGTACAAGACTAAATCTTGGGTAGAATACCCACGGAAAGGACAGTTGGATCTCAATCTTGCGAAGCGTTCGAAATACTCATAAAGAGTTTCGTCCACTTCTTGCTCGATGTTGCTTATCGCCTTCTTCAAGCTATTCGCCTTCTTTGCAGGGAAGTACTTCTCCAAGAAGGCCTTGTGGAGGTTGTCCCGTGTGTCAATGCTCCTGGATGGAAGATGGTAGTACCAATCGTCCGCCCCATCCTTGAGGGTGAAGCCAAAAGCCCCCATCTTGATTTGTTCCTCGGTGACATTTGCCGGATTCATGCTCATGAAAACGGAGTGGAACTTCCCTAGATGCTTGATCGGATCTTCCCCACTCAACCCATGGAAAGATGGGAGCAAGTGTATCAATCCCGGTTTGAGCTCAAAGTTGACTCCTTCCCCAATTGTCAGTATGGTAATTAACCGCAAGCGGATGTTGAGTAAAGTCGGGCTGCGTTAGTTGACAGAGTGTCCGGTTCGCCATTGTTTCACAAGTTTGTTATTGCCTTCGTTGTCAATTGTGCTTTCTCTCGATTTCTGAATCAAAAGGCGCAAAATCTGAGTTAGTAGCACGGGTTTGAACCATGAAAATGGTCCAAACCAATAATCGATAATCAAAAATAAAAACAAAACAAAAAATTAAACTCCCCGGCAACGGCGTCAAATTTGACGAGGCTAAAAACCTATGGTCGTTATCTTTTAGCTTTAGTCAAAGTAGAATACCGAACGTTACACTTAACCGATTGTATAGTGTAAGTAAGGGTTGAACCCAAGAGAGTTTTAGTCAAAATTTTGTTTAGATTCAATTAACAATTTGTAGGGGGGGGGTAGATTGTAGATTAAACAAGAAAAAAGTGATTTAATAGAAAGCAAAGATGATGATAATATGGAGGATTAGAAACTACACTAGGGTAGATCTTAGCATGCTACTACTAGGTTTAGAAGTAATTCGCCAATGTTCTCATCTTGATCTTATAAATAGGTTAAGTCAAACCGACATTAACACAGCTTAACCAGCTTATTGATCCGTAAACCTACAAGATCAAAGACACAAGTTAGCATTCAAATAAAGATAATGATATATAAAGAAGATAACAACCCGTTGATCTTACTTTATAGTTATGTTCCTTTCCCTTAGATAATTACAACCAGCTTCAAGCTAGGGGTTTGCTACTAGATTAAGGACCCGGAGCCAAAATCGATTAACCCTAACACTTTGCATGCATTAGTACACTTAAGGTGATCAATCTAAGTGAGAAAAGACATGCAAACATAAGTTAGATATCAAGGAAACATAACACAAAGGATATTGAATTAAACTTCTATTAGAAAGACTTACAACCAAATAGAAATGCAGCTTCAATCAACCCAATGTAGCAAGGAAGCTTAGAAACTCATTACAAATGGCACTTAGAAAATATATAGCTTTTTGGAGAAAATGTGGATGATTATAGCAATTAGCCAAGACCTCTATTTATACTACAAAATGCATTAAAAGGGAGTAAATGAGTTGTCTAAACAACCACCTTAAATGTCATAAAAGTGGTGCAAACAGCCAGAATTAAGTCCTTTGGCGCTAAACCGCGGGGCAGGCTGCAAGGCCGTAGGGGCAGTTTAGGCCAGAACGTTCCAAGTTCATCTTGGCCGCTGGGGCGGCTTGACAGTCTTGTAGGGGCGGGTTCTTTAATGCTCTTGAACGTCCGATTCTTCATCTTCGTATCGTTTTTGGTGATGATCCGCAGGGGCGACCTAGTGTCACCGCAAGGGCGGTGACACAGTCTCTTCGGCTTCATAGGTCCGCTGGCAAGGGCGCATGCATGGGTGTTGGGGCGCCGGCTTCGCTTCTTCAGGCTGAGTCACCGGAGGGGTGGCTGGAGGAAGCCGTTGGGGCGGTGACCAGCATCTTCTAGGCGAAGGCGCTAACTGCGGCACTGGGCATGGGTCTTCAGGGGTGTCACCGCAGGGGCGGCTAGGTGGCGCCACAGGGGTGGTGACACACTGCTCTCAGGGCGCTGGCGAGGTGCAGGTTGTGTCACCGAAGTGTAGTGTCACCACATGGGAGGTGACAATACTCCGCGGGGACGGTGTGACACCAAAAACTTGTCTTCGTTGATGATCTTCTTCAACTCTCAAGTGTTGCTAAACCCTTTCTTACTTCATTTTGGTCTTCTTCATCTAGATCAAGGGATTAATAACACAATATGACTCAAAGACATAAAAATGACTCTAAAAACTACCTAAATTGATAGTGATTCCATCACCTATCACCACCCTATATTATTATAAATAACTTCAAATAATGTAAATTTGAAGCATGACAAGGTAAATTTTCATTATTATATTAAAATTAATATTGATATCATAATTAGTTTTAAACTTTCAATAATTTTAAACTTACAATAGTTTTAAACCTTTTTATTGTAATTTTTTCATTATTATTTTGGGAATTTTTTAACCCATTCTTTATTTAATTTTTAAAAAATGAAGATAATGGTAATAACGTATTATTGTTTAACTAAAACAAGTGAAGTTTTTTTAAAATAAATTAAATCTGGCAACCAAGTCATCCATTTAGTCGGACTTGAGGTTGTAATAGAATTGATTTTGTATGTGATAGTTTGTATGTAATTTAATAATTTTAAAAATTAAATTATATTTTGTATATAGGTAATAACTTATATTATATTATATTATAAATTGTAATATTTAGCCAAATTATCAAAATTATTAATGATATTAATATTAATAATATAAATTTACCATGTATATGCTTCAATTTTAAATTATTATGATTTAGTTTTAAGTAGTATAGGGTGGTTAATTGCAAACGTTTAAAAATTAAGGTTGATTTTGTGCAAAAATATTATAAGGGTGGTTTATTGCACATAGATGAATGTTAACGGTGGTTTCATGATAAAATTTTTATAGAAGGTGGTTCCTTACAAGATAGTGATTATTAAGAGTGATTTTGTGTAGTTTTTTCAAAAATACAATATAGCGTTGTTTTTTGTTAGGTTAATTAATAGAGAATATCTTATAACTCTAATTATGGATATAATTTTATTTAGAGATATCATATTAATATTTAGTTGTTCTTGTTATTTACACAAGTATCCTAAAATATTTACACATTAGGAGTATTTCTATACAAGTTAAAAAGACTATGCCTCCGTTTGGTAACCTCATAAATTAAGAGGATTAAGATAATGAAATTTAAAATGGAGAAATAATTCTCATAATCTCATTTGGTAAGAAATGAAGGAGATTAAAGGAGTTAGATTATGGAGATTAAGAGAATTATATATGAAAATTTTGTAATTTATAAAACCTCGATTATAAGAATTACTAAGGCTAAAATCTCGTTTTTATCTCTTCCTTTTTTCACCTCTTTCATCTATAAAAATTTAACTTATATTATTTTATAATTTTACACATAATCATATTTATTTTACCAAACACTCATTTCACTTATTTTCATATTCATCCTTTTAAACAATTCATCTCCTTAATTCTTCATCTAAATAATTTTCTTCATCCTCGTCTTCATCTAACATACCCTATAACCTAATCTACCAAATCAAACTTATAAAGAGCATATTTCTTCTTTTCGTTTTGACATCCATTTCCATGCAACATATCTCAATTACTCATGGTCTTGAAGAGCTCATGAAATTTTCCTTGCCTCCCAGAATGAAGACTTCCGTAGTCTCCAAATAGTTTAGCTGTACTCACTGCATTTATCAACAAAGCACCAGTGGTCTAGTGGTAGAATAGTACCCTGCCACGGTACAGACCCGGGTTCGATTCCCGGCTGGTGCATATGTGTGTTTTTTGGTAGAAGCTTTGAGAAAGCTTGAAAATGAAAGAGGTATTTCCGCTTGGTCAGCCAAGAAAAGGGTAAAAATGGGGAAAAAAAAAAAAAAAAAGAAAAGAAGAAGAAGAAAGAATGAATAATGGTTGGCCTAAATTCGAGTTAAGTACTCTTTATTATGGAATTTTGAATACTTATAAGAGGCGATCACTTATATGATATATGGAACCATGCAATCTTATTTCCGTAATTTGTTTACTAAAATGCGAAAAAAATAAGGTGATATAATCTTGTTTGAACTTATTTTGTTGGACAATTGAACATGTTTTGTACTATCCATTTCTTTCAATGTTGCGTATCACATGCACATTGCACAATATATGCTTTGCATTTAGAAATACCAATTCCTATGACTTTGATAAGGACTTGTTCATGGTCCGTTGTAATCACTTATGGTGGTTTGTTTCCATATATTGAGGAAATACGTTGTAATGCTCACTCATAATGATATGTAACTTTCCTCGTCATGATCATATACAAATGCAACGACGACGTTTTCTAACCAAATGAACCCAACAATATCATTCCATACCTAATGTGGTGCCGTAGCTATGCATAATAATGAAAAGAAAATTAAATTTAATTATGGCCTAATGAGATACCAACCGATTTTCTTTGTAAAATGTGTCCATAATAAGGACGTGTGGGAATAAGCTCAATAATGTCTCGACACAGGGTTAATTAATATAAGATCACTAACAATTTCATGCCAAATGCTGAATTGAATCTCACATTTTCATATTGTTCATTCATAAGTCGATCCAAGAATGCATGACCTATTAGAGTTGGTAGAATATCGTGATTAATTGTGAATGATGTGGTCCACAATTATCTTCCACCTGAAACACTCCATTAATCTGTTGTACTTCATTTTCAACTATCCTAAACTTACAAATGTTTTTCTTCATTTTTGACCTACACCTCATAGAAAGGTCAACAACATCATTCTTCAGCTCTTTCACTTTTCCAAATTTTGCACACACCAACATAAATTCACATATTGGTGTGTCCCCGAAAAATAAGAGTTTGCTATTATTATTATTATCACCATATGATGTTTTTAACTTTGTTCAATTAACTAAATAATCCTTATCCGAAAAATATTGTTCAACTACATTAGACATATTTATATACTCCCTCTGATCATAATTAACTATCATTTTAGCCTTTGACACAATTTTTAAGAAAAATATTAAATAACATAGATTTTGTAAAGTTTTTCTAAATCTTATCACTTATTTAATATTCAACCTTCTTTTAAACCAATGAGAAAGATTTTAGAACTAAAATTAATAATTTATACCAATTTTCAGGAACATTTCTTATAATTATTGTTCATTTATTGACCTAGAAAACTTAAAACGACAGATAATTGTGATCAAATTTCTAATGCTAAAACGACACTTATTTTTGATCGGAGGGAGTAGTTTATTTGTGTACCTTGATCTTCCGGGACATCCAAATCTATAATATAAATTTTGAACTTGTATTATTAAACCTATCTATGAATACTAAATTTAAATTAATCATATTAAAAAAATATATAAAAAAATACCTCATAATTGGAGGGTGGATCGACGTCGGTTCGGTTTTCAACGCCAACATTAGCCGACATCTTTAAATTTAATCTTTTTCAATTATTTTTTTGTGTAAAATATAGGGAATTAGTATGAACGGAATATGGTGAGAGTTCTTTATATAGGCAAAACTTTTCCGTTTTGCAATGGTCATATTACTAGCACTTACATCTATGAGACCCAACGTCATAAAATCTTTTAAAATATAATCGTTAGATTTCTATTCTTCAGACCAAATGTATAGTCAATTTTTACTACAAATGTAATGAACCAAAAATTTTTAACACATCCACCCAAATTGCATGATTAGAATTTTCTCATAGATTTTTTTATATGGGTTCAGGTAACAATTCCATATATTTTATTACAAATTTTCTATTTTATTTAAAATATTTTTAGATTTTTTAAATCAATTATATATTTACGTTTCATACAATTGGGATGCAGATACCTAATGAGTACCGAAACGGTCCGAAAGCCCTTTCCACAGCGAAAACAGTTCACCTCCCCGATGCGGTTGCCGGGATCCCGCATCTGCTCTGATCCATCCACCGGAAGTCTCAACGAGTCACTAGAAATGGCCGGAGGCTGGAAATCATGGAAGTTATCGGACCGAAATGTGTGAGCCCAATCCTTGTCTTTTTCTTCAATTCGAGGATCAACTACTCTTGCATGCCGTCTGGTCAACAATCTAAAGTGTTGATTATGAGTATACAATGAAACGCTTCTGATTTCATGTTACTGATGGTATCAGCTGTCATTGTAGGACTATTTAACATGTATAGACTCAATATTGTCTTCTCAATATGTTTCGATGCTGGTAAAGAAATTGCTTAAGTACTTGCATTTTTAATTTAGGGATCATTTTTGTGCAGTTGTATATTAGCTTGTAAGATTGAAATATTGCATTAGTATATATACAGGACTACAGGAGAGCCAAGGGTTGTTCTAGGTGTCTCTTCTCCGGCTGTCTAACATGTAAGCTTCTATCCTTAATTTGTTTTCATGTTTGTAATCTTCTTTAAATATATAACTTTTCAACTTTCATGGGTTAGAAATTTCTCTAATCTTCACCACAAGCACCCCGTAGCTTGTTGCTTGGACCCTGTGGTTTCTCTGATCTTTATTAATTATATGGATTATCCATGCTTGTCCAGCTAATTAGTGGAAGTTTATACATAAAACTGTACAGAGTGAAAGTGTTCCAATCACACAACAAAGCATAGCTTGAATTTATACACAAAATGCAAACTGCCAAACACCAGATATAAGCTTCCAATTACTACTCCCACTTGCTCCTAATTTGATTTGTGTGGTTGAAGCTGTATGTAAATACCACAGTTCCGTCCATTCTCTTCAATACAAATCTTTCAACTAGCATGTAACAGCCATAGATTCTCCACATGCCTATTCCTTTAGATTCTTCTGTCCTCAACACCTTTTCTTGTTTTTCCTTCTTTGGAATCCAACCCGCTCTTTCTTCCTCCCACATCATCCTTTCAAGAATCAAAGAACTGAGTCCCACTCTAGGTCCATCTCGTGTGCCATCTATGCTCTTAAACCACACCATTTTATTGACTTCATTTTCTTGATGATCTTCTTGTATGGCATCTGTCCCTGCAACTGTGAGAGATTCAGTTCGAACAGTAATATCCACCAATACCTGATCATTCCCTTGACTTGATGCTGTATAAGTTTTTTCATAGAAAAAGATCTGATCCCATAGTTGCTCAAGAGTCATCTCATAAAATAGAGACTTTTTGACTTGCTCTTTGGGTGTAACTAAGTCTTTGATGAACATAAAAGGACAATACCATTTGCCCACAACCACTGGCTGAGATTCTTTGAAAGATAAGGGGAAGTTGAAGTCCGGGAGACGATAACGGAGTTTTGGATCCAGGCCTGGAGCTTCACCAAGTGAGAAATGTTTTGGAGTTTGTGAATACATACTCCACGTTGTCCCTTGAAGGAAATATGGAGGATGTCCATCGGAAGCAACGGATGTGGTCGAGAGAATCAGGGTGCCACAGTTTTGAGACGTTGAGAATTTAAGTTGTTGATAGATATCTTCAGGGTTGAATGGTCTTGGTTTAACATCCTTCACAGACTTGCAAAAACAACATGTGACCATATCTTCGTCCCTTGAACATGCATATGCTTCCCTACGGAAAATTTGAGACAACAATTACAGAAATTTCGATAATATAACTAAGCAGTACTAAGAATGTAAGAGTCAATTATTACCCTGCATGCTTTCCATTTGGCTTGATAGCATAATAGACATTGGAAGACAATGGCTGATTGATGACAGGAATTAAATAGACCGGATCATCAGTACTTGATTCATCTGATCCATTGCTAACATTAATGAGCTTGTTTTGAGGAAAAGGAAGATCACTAATTAGAGTGACCTTACAAAATCCGAAGCAGCATGTTTGAGTTGATTCTTCATCTTGGAGTACTAGGTAACCACTATTCGGACCTTCAGGGGGTGATAAAGATAGAGCATCAAGGTCTCTTCTGTATAGAGAAAGGGGTCTGGTTACATACATGCCTATAATATTAATATCCCCTTTGAATCCAACTTCAATCCATTCCAGGATTTATACATAAAGCTGTATGCTAATGGAAAAGTCAACTGCTATCAGTTCCACAGAAATTTCGATAGTGATTTTTTATGAATCAACTTTGACCCAGCTTATAAAATTTTTGGCTGGCTTTGAATTCTTCAATGGATGTTAATATTTTGCTTTTGTGGAACAGGTTGACACGATTTGTTTCATCTGTAGATAGATTACGTTTCTTTCTAACTAAAGCAATCCATCTTGTTTCATAGAATCAAGAACGATATGATATGTATAATTTATATAATAGCTTGCTTATTCTGAAGCTTAATAGGATTCATGTTGATTTTGCATTGTTTATAGGTTGGTCAAAGTGTTTTGATTAACATTATGAAATTTCGGGTCCTTTTCTTGAAAAACTGGAGTAGTTGGCAAGCAATTTTGCTGATATCTTGACCATTGAAAACTCTAGTTTTCTTCTATTTGAATGCTCTGTGTGGATTCAAATTGGATGCTTTCTTGTTGGCTTCTTGGCTTGTTGCAGCTGATATGTTTTGTTATGGGTTTTCTTACAATGTAAGCAGCTTTTCATCAGCTCTGATCATACTCATTTTGTAGTGACTGAAAAAGATTAGCATGCATATTTATACATAAACTGTAATATGGTAAACCATTAAAACACATACACAGAAGATCATCGACCAAAAGCTTACAATACTATTCCCACTTGCTCCTAATTTGATGTGTGTGATTGAAGCTGTAAGTTAAGACCACAGATCCATCCATTCTTTTCAAAACAAATCTTTCAACTAACATGTAACATCCATAGCTTGCCCATGTCCCTTTCCCTCCAAATTTATCTCTTTTCACCACCTTCTTGTTGCGAACCCATCCCACTCTTTCTTCCTCCCACATCATTCTTTCAACAATCAGTGAACTCAGTCCCACACTTGTTCTTCCATCTTTGCTGCTAAACCACACCACTGTATTTACATCATTTTCCTGATGAACTTGCATAGCATTTGTCTCTAAAACTATCACAAACTCACTCGGAACATCAATTTCCACAAACACCATGTTATTTGAATCACTTGATCCCGCGTTTTTATTTTCAGACATAAAGATCCGCACCCAATGTTGTTCTAGTGTCATCTCATAAAACATAGACTTCTTCACTTGCTCTTTTTCTGTCAGGTCCTTGATGAACATGAAAGGACAGTACCACTTACCAACAACTTCAGAACTAGATACCTGGTAAGAAATAGGAAAGTTGAAGTCCGGAAAACGAGCACGTAGTCCTTGATCCAGTCCTCCTGCTTCTCCAAGTGAGAAATTCTTTGGATTTTTTGAGTTCACATCCCATCCTTCTTTTCCAAGGAAGGATGGAGGATGACCATCAAGAGCAATCGATGTAGCACAGAATCCCGAGTTCCGCCAACTTAAATATTTTGACACCTTAAACTGTTGATATATATCTGCAGGGTCCAGGCCTCTTGGTTCAACATCATCTACAAAGTTGCATCGGTAACATCTGATCATTTCTTCATCTTTCGAACTTGCATATGCTTTCCTGTGGAAAATTTTCAAGACAGCAACTCAAATAATGAACATAGTACAACTTATTGTTGGTAACTCTTACCCTTTATGTCTTCCCTTCGTCTTGATTGCATAATAGATCTTAGAAGAGAGTGGTCTATTGATTGCTGGGATAAAGCAGACGCTGTAACGAGTACTGTCATATCCAGATCCATGGGTAACAACATGGAGCTTGTTTTGGGGGAAAGGAAGATCTGTGATATCAGAATTTTTTACCAATCCAAAGAAGTGTGTTGCAGATGATGCATCATCTTGTAGTACTAGGTAACCGCTATTGGGACCTTCAGGTGGAGGTGAAGAAAGAGCATCAGGGTTGGTTTTGTAAAGAGAAAGGGGTCTGGTTACATACATGCTGGTTTTGCAGTTCGGTCTCTAAACAAATTGAAGGGTCTATCATCTATGCCAAAATTGTATGGTAATGGAGATAGCTAGTTTGGTACCATGTTTGGAAATTTCAAAGTCCACGATGTAGGCTGTCAATTTTGCATTTACGTCTGGGTTTGAATTTATAGCATGTTATTATTGTTACGCTGTTATTCGCACCCAGATAATTATCAATATAGCATCCATCATCTAGTTAGTTACAGAATTTTCAACTTTTGACCCAATATTTTGACAAGTTACAATTTCATCGATGCTGCAGCATTTTTAGGATTTTAGAGTAAACTAGTTTAGTATCCGTACCATCTGTGAGTTTTGTTAAATAAAAATATTGTATTTTCACTTTTAGGCTCTATAATCATGCATATTCATGGTCATATAGCTCGTCTATGCTTCATTTTAGTGTCCAAAGCTCCACTTTCCATATTTCGGAGTCTATTTCAGTTTATTTTGTGTTTCAAGCATTCAAGGCCATTTATCGAGCATCATGATATGAAAATACCAAAATACGAGGATTCAATTTTCCCTGGAGTCGGAGAATACATGAAAGCATCAAGATCAACAAAAGATTGAAGAAGCCAAGCGGAAACCATTGAATTTGGATGTCATTTTATGACGACCTCTAAAAGATTCTCAATTTCACCCATCTTTCCTTTCAATTTGGACAATCATGTCAATTGCAAAGTTGTATATCTTTGAAAGAGCTTCGAAAGTAGCACTCATGGGTCGCATAGTTCTATCCAAAGCAGTTTTACAGAATTGCTGAAAAACTGTCAAAACAATGTTGCCAATCGGTCAACCCACGGCCGGAAAACGGCCGTCTGACAACCATTTGAGAGGCCATTTCGACTGTCACGGCTAGAGTTTCCTAAACCCTAATTTTATCTTTGGAAAGAGATATATATATTTAGTGTAATCCTAGACTCCGATTTTCTCCCCCTATATAAGCATACCTCAGCCTTAAGGTTAGATACGCTGATTCCTCATGAATTCAATAGTCAATTAATTCCTCCTTTATTCTAACCGTCAAGATAGTTGTTAGTTTGCTTTGAAGGTTCGCCCTGCTGCAACCGAACGATTGTAAGTTTTTGTCTTTCTTGATTTAACATATTGTTTTTGTTTTATATTTTATCATGCTTGGCTACACTTCCTCTTGATCTAAGGATTTGATGATACCTATAATGATTTGATTTATTGTTTACATATATCTTTATGAATTGAGATTGTGATAATGCTTCTTTTTAAAGTGCTTCATTTCTATCTTTTAATTGCATTAGAAAGAAGTGGTGTTTTCACTTGATTTAGATAAAACAAGTGAAAGGCCAAAAACGAAAGTATTATTGTATTTATTGAAAAGAACTTGGTTTAAAGAATGATGTCTACTTTATACTTCGATGACTTCTAATTGTCTTCGAAAGTTCAGGTCTTTGTACCTTTTTAAACCCAAGGGCCACAAACGAAGGTTTTTCTTGGTCTTTTCCGGATTTCCAAGTGCTTTATGATTTTTTCCTATACACATCGAACCAATGGATTGAGAGCTACTTGAGTTGGAAAGCACGATCTTGGTTTCTATGTTCAAGATTATTTTAGATGGTTACATGCAATTATCCTATATCAATGTTCACTCACGAAATATATACTCTATATAGGGTGAGGTTCACATGAGAACAGACTTATCGTGTAATCATGAGAACAATCTTAGACCGTCGGATGGTGAATATTAAGGGTTGAGATTTAGAGTAAATATTATAATTAATAATAACTACGAATAATAATTAGGAATAATCTATCCAACCAACAATAACTACGAATAATTCACTCAACTAACAATAACTACGAATAATACATTAAACGATATGACACATTCGTAACAAAACTAATAATATTTACGAATATGTTCTCATGATTACATGATAAGCTTGTTCTCATATGATCTATACTCTTTCTCTCTCTCTCTCTCTCTCTCTCTCTCTCTCTCTATATATATATATATATATATATATATATATATATATATGTATCAATATCATAACTCAATATAGTGGGGATTCTTGTTTCCTTATATCACTTCTCTCCATTATTGGCCTACAACAATAATTGTTTTTCCTTTTCATAATTGTTTCACAAAAATATATTGTTTTCTCCCTTCCTTCTTTTACTTGGCATAATTGGTTATTATTTACATCCAAAACAATCATGGTCCTTGTAAATTCGATACCCGAATATACTACATCTGATCCCGTATCCTTGCGAGGAGATTGCGGTTACCATTCGGTAAAACTTCCACGGTCAAGTTTTTGACATCGTTTTCGGGGTTGCGTATAATTTTGGTTTTTTCTAATAGTCGGTTATTCTAGGTTTTTTTGTTACTTTTGATCTTGTTTTCTTTTTGTTTTTGTTCCTTAGGTTGAAACTAAAAAATGAACAAGGTTGATCTACCACACATCGGAAGCAAGGATGAATCCTAATTAATCCGTTGCCACTCATGCTTGGATGCTTCCAAAAGACGAAGTAGGAGAATATGTTTTAAGTGCTGAATTTATAGAGTTGATTCAATAAAACACATGTGGCGGCAAAGCAAATGAAAGTCCTCATCAACACTTAAGGCATTTCGAAGACATAATGAACATCATCAAGTTTTGTAATGTGTCTGATGATGCCTTAAGGGTACGAGCATTCATATTCTCTAGATGGCAAGGCTTTCATCTTGTTCTACAAGGAACTAACAGGTAAGTACGCTACTTGAGAAGATTTCACTGCTAAATTTCTAAGTACTTTATTTCCTCCATGCAGGACTCAAAAATGCGTAAACGATCTTCTCCACCTTAGAATGGAACAAGATGAAGACATTCATGAAGCTTGAACTTTTTTTACATGGTTGATAAATATATGTCCACATCGTGACAACTCAAAAGACGCATTATTAATAGTATTCTATATTGGGTTCAATGATAACACTAAAGATATGGTAGACGTTGCCAATCATTACAAATTTCTTATGTTGTCCATCGATGAACCTTGGAACTACTTAGTAGATGCAACTTACTATGTGGGAAAATACCCCTCGTGAAGGAAAATCGAAAAAATGAGAGCATGCGAAGAAAGAGTGATAATCTCGACCTTGCTACAACTACACTAACAAGCTTACCATAAAGGAAATGATGAAGACAAAGAAATTCTTTGACATTATCACAATGTAAGTACAATAGGTTTCTAAGCGGAAACCAAAACCCTATTCAGAAGCTTGATCCAACATTCGGCGACTGAAATGATTGAGGAAAGTAGTGAGTGATCGAAAGGATGCTCCATAATCAAGAATCCAAGGTAGTGGATAATATCTAAAGTAGTATCCCGAGTTGAATGTGAGCGGTAGGAATTCAAGGCAAATAAGATCGTGCTTCAGTGATTATCATCAATTGCAAGGTCAATTTCCTCATAGCCGTGAGATATTAAGGGATCAAAGGAGGCGTAGTTAGCTTGTCCGACGTTCCAATAATTGTGGCAGTCATGATACCGGTCAAACTCGGTTTGAGGAATATGCTCTCATACCAGGTAGAGATTTGTGAACTAAAAGCTTATTTATTTCATTAATCAAATATTATTTATATAGACTAATATAACTAGACGAAACGGTAGACTACCAAATAACAATATAAAACCAATTAGGCCTACCCTCAAACAAAAGGTATTGTATAATATACAAGATATAACTGTGTAATATATACAAATTAATACAATATCCTATAACTAAAACATACTTAGAATAAGTAAACAAATATATACTTGATATGATATAATTATGTTATATAGATATATGCATTTTGAATGCACTCAGTGTAGGTCAAAGCTGTCTAACAAAACCTTGTCAAAACTGGCAATTTGTGGTCAAAAAACACGCATTCATTAGGTCAGGACAAATATATTGAATAGTAAAAGAATAACATATATATTAGGATAAGCTTTGCAAAGGTAAGAAAGTCAAGCTTTTTGACTTTCCAACTCTTCCTAACCAAAGCCTCAAAAATGTCCTCCTGGAACCCATAGCATCTGCATAGCTGTATAACAACATTTGGCACGTGAGATTTTACGTTGTTTTTGCGACCTTCAACGCTAGCTACCAATTCCAATGGGCTCCACTGTTCATCCTTCCTATCCTATCTGCTATATAAACACCAAACTCCATCAATACTTATCATTCCAATTCCACCACAGTACCCAACATCAACATCCATTTTCATAAACTACAAGAAATCAAAGCAATGGAAGGTTTGATCCCACTTGTTCTTAACGCAATCAGGAAGAACGGTCTACGTAAGAGCATCTCCGACAGTTCAAGAAGCTACCATCTCCTACTCGCCGGAGGTGACTCGTTTAACGGCTCGACTCATCGCCGGGCTCAGTCTGAGTTCCAGCCACCGAGTTCAACCACCTTCAATAGTAAGGATTCGGTTATCTCCGATTCATCAACCCTAATGAATAGGGGTCACCAACAAGTTTATTCTAATGCCCGCGATCATCCAAGCAAAGAGGCTCACACCAAATGGCTCTAAACTTAATTTCAATGTTTAATTGAATTTCATCTGTTTGTTCTTTATTTGTTCCGTATGGCTTGTAAAGGTTTGAAGCTTTACTTTGTAAACTGTGTGAATGGTAATGGAAGTAATTGTATGATATTTATACTTTTGAACAAGATTAGGACTTTCGGTTCAATCGCTAGTAGAAATCAGATTATTATCGACGGGTAAGTTATTGCTATTAGTTTTCAACCGTTGCTAAAACTTGCGGCGGATTTCATTAAAACGTTGGCCATCACTATCCCACCAACATATTGCCGTCGGAAGCACTGCACCAGTGCTATCCGTCGTTCGTATAATCGATCGCCTACCCAACTATGATGTTGCTAGGGATGTTATACGAGCCGAATGAGCCGAACCCGAGCTTTTGACTCGTCTATAAACGAGCCCGAGCGAGCTTTTGACGGGACGAGTCCGAATAGTTCGTCTCAATTAATGTTTTTATAGTGTAATTTTAACCGAGCATACCGAACTTTATTTGAACAGCGGAGCATTGACATGCTAAACCTCGACTCGTTTGTAAACAAGTCGAGCCCAAGTTGAGCTTTTGATAAGCCGAATGCGAGTCGAGTCCGAGTAACTTGTATCACGGATCAACGTAGATGCTCCTGTCAATTAGTTTGTTTTTTATTTAGTTACAGAATTTTGTAATGCCGGTTGGTAGAGATGATCATTAGGTTGTTTTTGGTTTAGTTACAGAATTTTGTAATGCCGGTTGGTAGAGATGATCATGAAAGTTACATGTCAATTCCTTCCGTCGGCTAACAATACACTGTTTTCGAATATGATGTTGCGTAAACAAGAATAAAAATGACGATTGAATTGAATATTGCAAATAATTTTAATTTCTTGTGATGAAACTCGAGAAGACTACTGAATGAGAATTGTATAAGTCTCGGATAGATGACTTACCCACGTAATCTAATTTGCTTAACTAAATTTATATATACTACTATATAAGTCTATAACTTTTGTTTTAATGATAATTTGATATGGTACAAGCTTTTAGTATATCTAAAGGTAAATGGGTTTGGTATATAAGCTATTTTCAGTTTTTAATAGAGTAAGTAGAACCATTTTATTTATACTTATTTAATTTGATATGGTACAAGCCTTTTAGTATATCTAAAGCTAGATGGGTGTTGCTAAGATGTATTTTGGCCTGAGGGCTTGTCATCCGGATTATTGGGAGAGTGCAACAGCTTATTTTGATGTTGGGCTCCGTAGATCAGTCGAGGATATTGTGGTTTGTGGGGCCCTTTTTTTTAAGATCTTCAGTGGCGACTTGCTTCTTTGCCTATTCGATTTGGGGGATTTGGTTTATATTCTGCTATGGAGTCGTATTCCTTTGCTTTTGTTGCCTCTAGGGCCCAGTCTTGGGAGCTCCAAGACAACATTTTGCGGGACAGTGGAGTTGTAGAAATGGACTCTGAGTTTTATGGAGCTTTGGGCAATCTTCAGTTTCCTGGTTTCGATCTTTCTGTCTTTACTGTCAAGAACACCGTCCCCCTAAAGCCCAACACGATTTGGCGAGTGCTATTTTTGGTAAGACAGAAAGATCGTGTTGGGCTTTATGATTCCTCTATACCCGGTTGGGCTTCAGTATCGCCTTATGATTCCTCTATACCCGGTTGATGAGATTTGTCCCATGCTCAATTGTCGGAGAATTCTAGGTTCTATTGGGGAGCATGCGGTTCATTGTAAAGAGCTTCCTGGCTTCAAATATAGGCATGATTTGGTCCGTGATGTGTTGTGTGATGTGTTTAGGAGGGAGGGGGTCTCGGTTAAGAAGGAGACGCCTATGTCCTTCTTGACTGACCCGTGTGAGGGGAGATCCACCTTGAGGCCGGCGGATGTCTTGGTGTTTGGATGGGCGGGTGGAAAACATGCTTGCATCGATTTGACTGGAGTTTCCCCACTTGTTTGTTTGGGTAGTGGGACTTTTGTGGTGGGTAAGGCGGCGCTTAGTGCGGCTTCTGCTAAGGTGGCCAAACATGAGAAAGCTTGTATTGAAAATCAACATGTGTTTCTTCCGTTCGCTTTTGACACCTTTGGTTTCCTTGCGCCCGTTGCTACTAAAATTCTCAAGAGGGTGCAACGGGCTTTGCATGGCAACGTTATGTCTCCTAGGTCTTCTGATGTTGTTTTTAGGAGGATCGGATTCGCTATCCAGAAAAGATTGACGGCACAACTTGTTACCCGTCTTCCTTCTAGTTCGATGTAAATTTTATTTCATATTAATATGAAAGGATGAAGGATAAGAATTTTATATAACAAGTTTGTTCGAGTAGCCTTGAGTAGCCTCTGCTGGGTGAAAGATTTTGAGGAAAGATGGATGGGACGTGTTGGTGTTAATGTTCCTAATGAGATTGGATAGAAAGCTTTAGCAGATGCTCTTGCTGAAAAGGTTTTAAAATCTGACGTGATTATTTCTATACTTTCTATTTAGTAACAATGCATTATCAACCGTATTAAGGCTTTTTTTTCAGAGGTGTATATCCGTATTTCTTGATGAGGAAATAGTAAATCAATCTTAAATTGAATACTTAAATAATATAATTATTCTTAATATTTTTATTATTCTTCCAATTAACTTTTTGAGGAAAAACTTACTTCGTATAAATAGCTAAGATACGGGATGATTGTATTGTTGACGATGAGGCATACTATTTGCACATACCCAACTTAAATATTATAATTATTCTCTGTCGCACTTTCCCCTCTACTTCTCTTTCTGAGTCGTATAGTTTACACACTAGATGCACAACATAATACAATTTTATTGAGATTAACAACAACATAGTATAGTTTAACCCCCGTTTGGTTAGAAGTTCGGAAACGGAATGAAAATGAATCTAGTCCATATGTTTACCTTATTCATGAATATTTTTTGGAATTGTTCCTTGTGGTTACATGTAAAATGTAGTTGTTTTTCCCATTTTGTTTCCCTATAGGGTATCAACACTAATAAAATTTTACTACAATTACTTAAAACCATAAGGAATGATTCCATAAAATTTTATGAATAATGTTATACGTATGGACTAAATTCGTTTCCATTTCGTTTCCGTTTTCGGAGTTGAACCAAAAGGGCCCTAAATGGATATTAAGTTTGAAAGTTGTGAGAATTTGAAGATAATATAGAAAGACGAATCAAAATTATAAAACTATTTCATGAAGCGAACATATATATATATAGGAAGTCATGAAACAAATGTCCCGTGAATTGCTCATGGGTCCCAGTTAATGAGTGTCTCGTATAGGGATGAAAATGAGTGCAAAACCACTCAATTAACCGGCCAACCGACCCAAATATAAAGGTGAAAACTTGAAGAATTCTGGGCGAGGCGGTTGACAAGGAAATTGACGGATGGTGGGATGGGTATGAGCGGAGGTACAACTAGAGGTGGGTCCTAAACCTAAACCGCCGGTTTGGCTGGTGGTTTAGGCGGTTTTAAAAGAAAACTGGGAACTCGACCAAACCGGCGGTTAGCCGCCGGTTTGGTCGAGTTCCCTGCTAATTTTTTTTTTGTTCCTTAGGTTGGAACTAAAAAAATGAATAAGGTTGATCAACCACAAAACACATTCGGCGGCAAAGCCAATGAAAGTCCTCGCCAACACTTGAGGCGTTTCGAAGACATTACGAACATCACCAAGTTTTGTAATGTGTGTGATGATTCCTTAAGGATACGAGCATTTGTATTCTCTAGCTGGCAAGGCTTGCAGCTTGTTCCACAAGGAACCAACAAGTAAGTACGCTACTTGAAAAGATTTCAGTGCTAAATTTCTAAGTACTTTATTTATTCCAAGCAGGACTCAAAAATGCATAAACGATATTCTTCACTTTAGAATGAAAGAAGATAAAGTCATTCATGAAGCTTGAGAAAAATTGACATGGTTGATAAATATTTGTTCACATTATGACAACTCAAAAGACGCATTATTAAAATTCTTCTATATTGGCTTGAATGATAGCACTAAATATATGGTGGACATTGCTAATCATCCCAGATTTCCCCACTAACAATGTGTAAGTACAAGATGTTTTTAAGCGGATACCCTTACCTTAAAGGAAAGGACGAATACAAAGAAATTTTTTGACATTATCACAGTTTAAGTACAAAAGGTTTCTAAGCGGAAAACAAAACCCCATTCGGAAACTTGATCTGGAATTCGGTGATTGGAATGATTAAGGAAAGTAGCGAGTGTTCTAAAGGATGCTCCAGAATCAAGAATCCAAGGTAGTGAGATAATATCTGAAGTAGTATCCCAAGTTGAATGAGAGCGGTAGGAAATCAAAGCATATAAGATCATATTCTAGTGAGTATCATCAATTGTAGGGTCAATTTCTTTATGATCCTCGGATATTAAGGGATCAGAGGAGGTGTAGTTAGCTTGTCCTGCTGTCCCAATAATTATGGCAGTCATAATACCGGTCAAACTCGGTCGGTTTAAAGTAAGCATACTGATACAAAGAGAAGATTTTGTACCGAAAACTATTTTAATTAACCAAATATTATTTATATAGAGAAATATAAAGGCACACAAATACAAATAAACAAATAAACAAAATATCTGTGTAATATATACATAGTGTAACATATTTAGAATAAGTAAACAAATATATACTCCGTATTTAATATGATATGATTATGTTATATAGATATATGCATTTTGAATGCACTGAGTGAAGATCAAAACTGTCTAACAAAGACATGTCAAACTGGCAATTTGTGGTCAAAACACGCATTCATTATGTCAGGACAAATATTTTGAATGGTAAAATAATAACACATTAGGATAAGCTTTGGAAAGGTAAGAAAGTCGAGCCTTTTGACTTTCCAACTCTTCCTAACCATTACCAAAATCGAATTTACTAGTATAACTCTCGGAACACAGCATCTGCAATAGAGGATCCGGACTGGTTTTTGGGACCTTCACCTACCAATTCCAATGGGCTCCACTGTTCATTCTTCCTATCTGCTATATAAATACCAAACTCCATCAATACCCAAAATCAATACTAGTATCCATTTTCATAAATTACAAGAAATCAAAGCAATGGAGGGTTTGATCCCACTTGTTCTTAACGCAATCAGAAAGAACGGTCTACGCAAGAGCTTCTCCGATAGTTCAAGAAGCTACCATCTCCTACTCGCCGGAGGTGACTCGTTTAACGGCTCGAGTCATCGCCGGACTCAGTCTGAGTTCCAGCCACCGAGTTCAACCACCTTCAATAGCAAGGATTCTGTTATCTCCGATTCATCAACCCTAATGAATAGGGGTCACCAACAAGTTTATTCTAATGCCCGCGATCATCCAAACAAAGAGGCTCACAGCAAACGGCTCTGAACTTAATTTCAATGTTTAATTGAATTTCATCTGTTTGTTTTTTATGGCTTGTAAAAGTTTGAAGCTTTAATTGTATGATATTTAAACTTTTGAACAAGATTAGTGTTTTCGGTTCAATCGCTAGTAGAAATCACATTAGTATCGACGGGTAAAGTTATTGCTAATACCATCAGATCACCGTTGCTACAAATTGCGACGCCGTACCACCAACATATTGTCCGTTTGAAGCACTCCATCAGGTTATCCACCGTCCGTCGGTCAATTTAGCAACAAACGCCTTGCCAACCACTTCCAACGATTGTGCCTATAATCGATCACCTACTCAACAATGATGCTGCTAGGGGTGTTATACTAGCCTTATCATGCTCAAGCTTGACTCTATTATAAACCAGTCCAAACCGAAGCTTCGATTATAAACCAGTCCAAACCGAAGCTTGACTCGATTATAAACAAGCCGAGTACAAACCGAATTTTTGATGAGTGAAATGAGTAGCTCGTCTCAGATAATGTTCGTAATCTTCGTATAATATTATTTTAGTCGAAAGAGCCGTGCTTTATCTAAACAAGCCGAACATTGAAAATGCTCAAGCTCGTCTCGCATATAAACGAGTCGAGTTCGAATTTTTAACGAGACGAACATGAGTAGCTCGTCTCAAATAAGGTTCATATAATGTTATTTTAGCCGAACGAGCCGTGCTTTATCTAAACGAGCCGAGTATTGAAATGCTCAAGCTCGACTCGTTTATAAACGAGCCGAGCCTAACCAAAGTTTTGACGAACCGGACGCAAGCCGAATCGGAGTAGTTTGTGTAGTGTATCAACCTAGAATCTAGATGCTGTTGTCAATTAGTTTGTTTTTTTATTTAGTTACAGAATTTTGTAGTGCCGGTTGGTAGAGATGATCACGAAAGTCACATGTCCATTCCGTCGGCTAACAATACATTGTTTCCGAATATAATGTTGCGTAAACAAGAATAAAAAGTGACGATGGAATTGAATATTACAAATAATTTTAAATTCTTGTGATGAAAACTCGGGAAGATGACTTACCCACGTAATCTAATTTGCTTTACTAAATTACTACTATGCTAGAAACTTTTAGGGCCCGTTTGGTTCCAACTCCGAAAACGGAAACGGAATGGAAACGAATTTAGTGCATATGTATATCCATATTCATGAAATTCTATGAAATCATTCCTTATTTTTACATGCAAAATGCACTTGTCTCCTCATATTTTATTACGCTATAGGGTATCAAAAGTAATCAAATTCAACTTCAATTACTTCAAATAACAAGGAATGATTCCAACAACTTTCATGATTAAGGGAATACATATGAACTAGATTCGTTTCCATTTCGTTTCCGATTCCGTTTCCGATTCCGAAGTTCAAACCAAACGGGCCCTTAGTATATCGAAAGGCTGAAATGATATATAAAATTAAATTTCATGAAACTATAGAATGAAAGAAATTAGTTGTATAAGGCTCTATTACCTAAAATAAATAAATAAATAAAATAAAAAGGACTAATTAGGTAACTAGGCTATTTTTTTTAATTGTACACTAAGTGCTTTTTTCAGTTTTCCAAATAGTAAATGTACCCAAAATCTTTTTTTACCGTAAAAACCCTAACCTTCTATTCTACCCCTTCCCGTCTTCCTCTTTGCAAGCCTCCAGCCCCCAAATCACCTCTCCCGCCTCCCTTCCTCTGCCGGATTTCACCCTCCAAACACCTCCGGCGTCCCATCGACCTCGTGCTCTCCGACGATGACGGCAATTTTGAGTTCGAATACCCTAGATCTAGATCTAGAGCTAAATTCTTGATCGCCATAGCTTTGAGCTTCTTCTGTTTCTCCCTCGCTCACGTTAACGCCTTGTATGGGCCTTCTTCTCCCGTTGTTCAGCTCACTGCTTCCAATTTCAAGACCAAGGTAAGCAGTATCCCATAATCGTTTTCATTTCACCTCTCTCTAACTCTTGCTGTGTTTCTGTGTTCTTTCGGTTCGGATTTGGTAGTTTCAAAGTCTTGGCATTCTGTTGAGAACTGATATGTTATTGAATTTGTAATGATGCCAAACACAATCGATCGAAATTCTGTTTATCCCTTTCTCTTCATTTGCTTTCGTTATCTGACGATTTACATGTACTGAGCCTTGAATTTGTAATGATGCCAAACACAATCGATCTAGATCTAGATCGAAATTCTGGTATGATGTTCTGTAGATCTAGATTTTGAGTTCCACGCCCTGCATATTAATATTGAAGTATAGTTTATGGTATAATATTCTCTTCTGGTATGATATTCTCTTCTGGTATGATATTTGCAACCAGTTAATATTGAAATATAGTTTCTGGTTTGATTGGTAACACCTTCTTCTAGTGAATTGAAGCGGACGAGTTGTTGTTCGAGTAAGCCGGCTGGTGTTGCTGGAGCATTCCGATTGGATTTTGCTGGTGGTTTTGGTGATGTTGGGAGGTTTCTAGGGCGTTTGCTACGGCGAGTCTCCTGTTTATCAATTGGGATTGGACTATTGATAGCTCAGCTTTTTTTGCAAATTTGCTACCTGCATTTTCTGTGTACACACAAATGCTCTCTAGTTGTTATTATTACTATGTTAAATATAGTGAAGATGAGAACATGGGTATAATTCTTTAATCATAATCATGGTAAAGGACACCTACCATAGAATTATAAAAAATCTAGTATGAGTTGCTGGTATGAAATTTCATACCAGAAACTCATACCATAAAATTATAAAATAAAAAACCGAATTTTCTGGTATAATATTTTCTGGTACGAATAATTTTCTGGTATGAATAATTTTCTAGTATGCATAACTTTCTGGTATGAAAAAATTTTCTGGTATGAATAATATTCTAGTATTAATAATTTTGTGGTATGAAATAATTTTCTGGTATAAAATTTTTTTCTGGTATGCGAAATTTTCTTGTATGCGAAATTTTCTGGTATGAGAAATAAAAAAGAAAAAAAAAAGCAAAAAAAAATAAACAAATTCAGTAATTAAAAAAATTAAAACTTACACTTACAAAACAAATAACAAGCATCAATTAATCTATTTTTTAATAGAGGGGTTAATTTTCTGGTATGAAATAGTTTATGGTATGTGATTTTATGGTATGAAAATCTAGTGTAAAAAAATTCTGGTATGATAAAATGTAATTTTATGGTATGGAATTTTATGGTATGAAACTTCTGGTATGAAATATATTGTATGAAATTTCTGGTATGAAATTTCTGGTATTTAAATTATGGTATGAAAAATTATGGTATGAAAAATTATGGTATGAAAAATTATGGTATGAACTTTTCGTTCGGGTATGAAATTTCTGGTATGAAATTTCTGGTGTGAAATTTATGGTATGAAATTTATGGTATGAAATTTCTGGTATAAAAATTCTGGTATAAAAATTCTGGTATGTGAAATTCTGGTATGAGAAATTCCGATATGAGAAATTTAGTCCAGAAAATAAAAAAGAAATAATAAAAAAAAACAAGAAAAATAATAAATAAAAAAAACAAATTCAGTAATAAAAAAATTAAAACTTATACTTATATAACATATAACAAACATCATTTATTCCTTTCTTTCTAAATAGAAGGGTTAATAATTTTTACCTACTATTAAATGAAAGTGGTAAAAAATTTGGGGTACACTTTTTTAAACAAAAACTCAAAAAAGCCTAGTATGTCAAATTCTCCCAAATAAAAATAATAAAAATAGAAAATATAATAATAATTTCTAGACCGATTGCACATAAATATAGTTTTTATTCCATACATAAATTCTCACACTTGGTGAGTAGTAAGTAGTAGGGGTGAACAGAAGAATTCGATCCGTCTAATCAGATCCGTGGATTCGAAGATCCGATTCGAAAAAATTTGAATTCGAAAATATACGTTAACCGGTGATCCGAGTCTGATCCAATCCGGGAGTATTTTTCAGATTGGATTGAATATCCGGATTGGATTGGAGATATTGATCCGGATATAAGTGTAGAATATCTGGTACTTTCGGATCAGATTTAAATCGGACTTTTATAGAATTATAGAATGGAATATCTGACTTTTTTGGATCTAATCGCATAACCGAAAATGCTAACTCCTATTGAGTACTGACCTTTATTAGCTCCCTGCGCCACAGCGGACCGGAGATGCACCACATGGCCGTCAGCGTTGGTGGCAACCAACCTCGTGTACTTATCCACCACATGGCCGCTCCTTCTCCTAATCTCCTCTATAAAACCCTGCAAATTCTTGTAAGAAGATCCTCCTTCATGAAAGGCCTCGACTGCCTTGTCCTTCCAAACCAACGCATTCTTCTTCATCTCCTCGGCATTGTGCCCTACCATAACTTCCCTCAAGCACTTATCCACGTCCTCCCGACGAGTAATATCCTCGTGCTCCCCACGGCCCATTCTCACCGCAACACCAAACGCATCGACCAAGAACTTGGCATTCATCACCTGATCTCCAAACTGCGGGAAAACCACCACCGGAACTCCTGAGCTAAGCGTCTCCATTGTCGAGTTCCACCCGCAATGTGTCACAAAGCACCCCACCGACGGATGTTCCAACACTTCCTCTTGTGGGCTAAACTCCACCACCCGCCCATTATCCCCTACTTGCTCAAGAAACTCGGCCGGAAGACAATGCGGCTTCAAGCCACTATCCGGTCGAGGCGGCTTCATCACCCACAAGAAGCAAAACCCGGATTTTATGATTCCATGGGCGATCTCGTTGATTTGATCTTGTTTTAGATGCACATTTGTCCCGAACGCTATATAGACAACCGAGTTTCTAGGTTTCGAGTCGAGCCATTGGAGGCAGTCGACGTCGGCCTTGAGGTGGTTCCCGCCAAGTAAGCTCCCGGAGTTGACTTTAAAGAAAGGCCCGACCGGCTTGATATTGATATCATGGCAGAGTTTAGAGGTGAACTCAATGATTTCACTTTCTAGCTCGTTGAACGTATCCATGAGGATGCAAAAAGGTCTATTGAGATTCTGGAATTCAATCATCCAATCTTTGGTGATATATGGTGTATGATAAGATGGATGGAGATTAGTGTGAATCTCATCCCATTTGAGGAGGGGTAGAGTTGGAATTTCAACGTCAATGTACGGATCCTCCATGGTAGGGAAGGAAGTGAGTTTTTTGTAAAAGTGGTACTTAGTGAGGAAGGAGGCGCATGACTGGACCCACAACATGGCGACGGGGATACCGAGTTCATCGCCGATGTCGTAAACCCACGGGACGATGGATCCGTTGATGAGGCATGACACTGGGCGTCCTTCGTCGGCTAAACGGCGGATCATCTGAGGGATGCGCTTGCAGCCCACGCGCTTCATCTCGGCGTTGATGAATTCCAACTCTAAGCGCCGGGGATTTGTTTCCGGCGCCACCTCCTCGTCGAAGAAGTCAAACCGGAGGAAACCGCGTCCGACGGGGTACAGGTGGTCAGGGATAATGTCATTCGCCGTCATGATTTTCTTCTCAAAGTTGGCGGTGGTGGTAAAGGTGACTAGAAAGCCTCCCATGGACGCCAGAAGTTTGCCTAACCGGAGTAGAGGATTTACTTGCCCTTGTATCGGGTAGCTGATGATGAACACGTGGATCGCCATTGCTTTTGGGAAGCTTGAAGATACAAAGTGATGCAAAAAATGGTGCTTGTTGATGAGCAGATCAAGATCGGTGAGCTGTGAAACAAAGGCTTTGTTTAATTTTTGTTAGGCGGCGATTAGTACTTATTAAATAACTGACATACCTATTAAGAATTCTGATTGTCCTCGTCGTTTAAAATGAATCATGATCCGCAATTCAAGCCCACTAGTTAATACTTAATGAGAAGATTAATACTGGATCCTTTCTTTTACATGCTCTTATTCAGATAAACACATTGTATATTTCTATCTGTACCCACCAAAACAATCTACTGTCAATTTTGTATAAAGAAGTAAAGTTTATACGCATATTTTTTTATACAAGATAAATGAGACAAGAAGGGTCAAAATCTAGAAGTATATCGTCCTAAATCATCCTTTTTGGATCTTTAATGTTCCATGGAAGGATTCCGTCATCTCGATCTGTGTCATGACCAAGATATGCAAGTCTGTCTGTAACATCGTTGATTTTTCTAAAAACATGTTGCATTCTTACTTATACACACCTTGAAAGAAAAATGATAATGTCATACCTAATAATATTTGCTTCTCATGGTGGTTTCCAAATCTGATTGATTGAGTTTATTAAGACAAGATTATCCCCTCAATTTTGATTATTTCAAAACCTAGTCTTATTGCCCTTAATTTGTAGGCTCTTTTGTAAGACATAAGCTTCTGTTTGAAAAATAGTTTCTACTTCATAATGTCTCAATGATATAGTCAAAGGCACATTGATCACTCGATTTTTGTAACCCAACGAAGTTTAATTTGACAGAGTCCAAAGTAGGCTTCTGCGATAAAATATTTTTTTGTTTTCTTTTTGCTTTTGGGGGCTAGGTTTGCTACTTGTTTTTTTTTTTTTGTTGTAGCCTCATCATAATCGTTAATTTTTTTTGGTACAGATTGTTTAGATCATGTGGAATTTTTATTTTGTTAAAAATTATTTGGTTTGTAGTTAACCAAATATTCCACAATGTACCACTATTTGTCTTAATTAATTATGTTAGGTTACATGTTCCCTATATTTTTAAGATTATATCTATTGTTTTTTGACCCTTATGGTCGAGATTGTTGAGGTAGGGTTTTATTTTCTCATTTTTTTTTTTATCTTGTGTTGGGTATACGAGCATTTTCGAAATAGGCGGTTTGCACTCTCTATTGGGTGTTAACAGCATTCACATTGCATTAAATTTGAAATTTTTTGTTTTTCTAGGTTCTCCGTTGTTGGAATGCCATCTGGTGACATTTTCCATATGAAGTTATTTACTTTTGACATTATGTTGATATCATGTATTCATGTTTTGTCACATTGTGTTCATCCTTTTTGTTTTTGGATAAACTTCATTGTTGATTTAGTTGAGAACCATCATTTCTCATTTGATGCCAAATACATGTAACACCCCGAATCCGCGGGACTCGGAGTGCTACATTGGGCTAGGATCTCACAATGGATCCTGACCCTAGCCTGACAACAAGTTCACTGGACCTTACAACATGACACTGACAGATATAAAAACAAATACATAAAGCGGTATAAAACTGTATAACCCAAAAGGTAAGAAAACATAGCCGAGTATGAAACATAACACCCTCACACAGGAGGTAACAAAAGACCATCCTCACACAGGAGGGAAGATAACAAACCCAGAAGCCCACACAACCTATGTACAAGACGTCATCGGCCTGCCACTCTGCTAGATCACCCAGCAGCATGCATATCCTGTGGGGCATCTACAACATGGTAATAAACCATTAGTTATCCATACACATATATAGAGTAATGCATAAGCACAATCACGGGTAAGGGAAGATAAACACATCAGCATGCTCCCACTCATTTACCCATTTTACATCTCAATATAATGGTCATTCACTTCAAATGTATGTATATAATATATAAGAAACTATGTGACATGAGGACCGATACATCCTCACCTCTAAGCCTGCTAGCCAACCGTACTAGTATCGGTCTCACAATCTGTGTACCTTGTGAGAGTGGATTGCGCCCTTCCTGTAAACCGGTCTGGCCTGACCCAAGAGAACCTCCCAGACTCCACAGCGGGATGAAAGGGAAAGGTTATCACAACCACGCATACGGGGCAATCAATAAAACATAGGTCGGTATATACGACATCACATGTTATCATAGCAAACATACAAAGCACACACCACTCATGCAAACACCCAATATAAAGATGGCAGCTAAGTAAGTCCTACAGACTTACCTCAACCTCGATCACAACTCAACCACGATCACCTCTACACTAGAGGGACAACAAAGCCTATAAACAAGGCATAAGGAGATATATCAGACTCCTAATTAACAACATAAGGGTCACACCTAGACCCAAAGGGATCCAAAGGATCAACCTCAACCTCACTCACGACCTAAAAAACCTCAAAAGCCATATAAGGCATAAACCGATCATAATCATCATCAAAACTCAACCTCACACATCTAACATGATCCTAAACACTCATACTAGGAAAGGAGGAAACAAAGGCACCCTAAGGAAGGCTTAGAAGCAACACACACCTTCAGAACCAAGGGAAACACCAAGCTGGTGCAGGTGGGCGCAGGATGGCTCACTGGTGGCGCATGGACGGTGCACTGGCTGGCGCAGGGGCGGCTATAGGGTGGCGCAGGGGCGGCTGGTGTGCAGATGACACCACTTCAGCTCCTTTTTCACTTCTACCTTCGATTCTCTACTCTTCTTCACTCCAACAGCAACATACATGTGTGACATACATATATATATATATATATATATATATATATATATATATATATATATATATATATATATATACACACATCAACATAAGCCAAATCATGGCTGAACATGATCAAATCCTAAGGAAAGCTAAACTAAGCTAAGGAAAGAGAGAAAATGTGAAGAAAAGAAGAAAGGAAAAGGAGAAGCCATGGAAGCTTACCAACCAGCTCTCCAAGAGATCAACACAGCACCAACAACACCCTCAATCTGGCTCCATAAGGCACAACAACATCAACATCCACAAAACCACAAGTAAAGCCAAGCACAAGGCTCACAACTCACAAAAGCTCAAAGAAGATCCAAGGAAGAGAAGAAGAGAAGATGTGCGTAAGGAGGGAGAGAGAGAGAGAGAGAGAGAGAGAGAGAGAGAGAGAGAGAGAGAGAGAGAGAGAGAGAGAGAGAGAGAGAGAGAGAGAGATGAGACAGGTAAACCCTCATCAGGGTAAGAGAAGAAGATATATATATAGGTGAAAAGGGAAAAACACGGGTCAAAGAAGTCAAAGAAGGCGGCTACAGCACACAGAGCCGCAGGGGCGGACCCTGTGAGCCGCAGGGGCGGACCAGGCTAGATGTAGGGGCGCCCCCTGGGTCACGCAGGGGCGGCTCACGCATAAACCTGGCCCATCTGCTCCCTCTCTCAGCACTCAGCAACTAGGCTCTTACAATACACTCCATCTTGGATTTCATTCTGATGGAGATTGTGTTTGTTTATTCTCCTAACTAGTGTGTTACCCGTGCCCTGCACGGGATATGATTTAATACCTATTATAGATATATAAATATTAAATTATTTTATTAGAGTTTAATATAATTTATGCACTATGAATTTAACAAAAAAATTTAATACATATAATGTGATAAAATCAACATCTTATAATCCACTCTTTGAATAAAATTGACAAAAGATTTTAGCTACGTTTTTTTTTTAAATCATCAATTTATATGAGCAATTAAAAAATATACATTTAAATTACATAATGAAAAGATTTAAAAAAGTTTGTGGGTTGAGGAGAAATATGAGTCAAATTTTTAGTAATTCTTTTTGAATTTTAACAATCTTATTGAAGTTACTGAATTTAAAGATTTAAGATTTAAGATTTAAGATAAGATTTGAGATTTAAGAAACTTAATTAAAAAAATTTTGAGATGTTATTAATTGCTAAAATGACACGTGGCAGTAGAGTTCTCATGGTGAGACATGTGGATTTAGATGCTACTCTTATAATATATATAAGATTACATGGTGAAAATATGCCTAATTGTTTTACGGTCAATTAGTTACATAAGCCCTTTTGAGATTTTTCTCTAGTAACTAGGCTCATGGTATAAATATATTTAGTAAATGTATCCCTGATCAAACCCCTTACCTTCCAGCTTTAATTTAGTGAAAGTGGTAAAAATTGGATGGGTACACAAACTTAATGGAAATAGAAAATGACTTATTTGACCAAATTCTTTCTTGTTTTATCAACTAGTGCTTCCATTTTTTTTGCTATGAATTTGCTTACTAGTTCGGTTCTATCGACCAATGATTTGTCGGTTAATAGATTCTTCAGAGGTTGTTCAATAACACGTAAGTTTTTTTCCAAAATCTAATGGTTTTCCCATTACCAACATTTCATTTGAAAACCTTTTCAAATTCTTCTTTTGGTTTCATTAGTTTTTTCCATTGCCACGATGAGATTTTTCCGGGTTTGTAATTCCATAGACATGTTCCTTTAATGTATTTTTCTTCTATAACTTTAAACCAAATGTTATTTGGTTCTTCCATTAGTTTTCATAGAAGTTTCATATGGGTCTTCCATTAGTTTTCATGAAAGTTTCATTTGAAGTGCTTTGTTTATATCATCCACTTTTTGGATTATAATTCCACCTAGTGTTTTTTGTATGCAAAATCTATACCAACTGATTAGTGGGTGAAAGTTCGGTCCCTTATTACTGAAGAAATTCCTATTGATCGGTCAAGGTCTTTGTGAATGCTCGTTGGAACCATGAAGGCTTGCATTAGATAGCTTGATTTTGCATTTAAGTTTTTCTTTATCAAGGTTATTCTTCCTTCTTGAGAAAGGGATGATGTTTTTTATTTTGTTAGTTGTTGTTTAGTTTTTGAGATGACACTATTGAAAATATCTTTATTGACTCGCCCATTTATGATCGGGCAGCCTAAATATTTTTCTAAGTTGTTTGTTTATAGGATACCTATTTGCGCATGTATTCTTATTTTGCTTGTTGAATCTATATTTGTTGTTGTTTGAAATGTTTATTAATGGTAGTTTATTACATGGCCTGAGATTGTGCAATTGTTGGTTAGGAAAAACGGAATCATAGTACTTGTTGTCGTTGTAGCTTTAGTAAAGACTATGATGTCATTCACAAATGCCAAGAAAAGGATAATGGGTCCACTCCTACATATTTGAAATCCTATCGACTTCCTATTTTCATTGCTAGTTATTTGTATGTTTCTGGCCAAAACCTCGTCCCTTAAGTTGAAAAGTAAAGGGGATAGTGGATCTCCTTGATGATGTACTCTTTGTGGGAGGATCCATATTTGTTGGGGAGTCATTTATTAGTATGGAGTATGAAATCAACGAGATACATTCTTCTATTCATCCTCGAATACTTTCTCCAAAGCCAAATTTAGCCTAGACCACTTATAGGAATGGTTATTCCACTTCATCTTAGGCGTTTTTCATGTCGAGTTTGATTGTCATGAAACCTTATTTACCTTTTTTGGATCTAAAACCATAAAACTTTTCGTGAGCAATGGGTACATTATCATGGATTGATCTATTTGATGGTGAAAGCACCTTGGAGTGAACGGCTTAATTTTGGGAGTATTGCACTTAGGGCATGTTTGGTAACGTGGGGATTTTTTGTAGTTGAAGTTTTATGGGTAGATTAAACTTTTTGAGTAGTGATTTGATTAGTTTACGGAAAAGCTTTCCAAATTTAAAAATCTAATGAAAAATCTAACTGGGGTTTGGTAGGAGAAGATTCCTCGATAAATTTATATGGTGGATTCACCGAAAAGAAAAAAAAACTTAAAATATTTTTATAATATGATAGTTGCGATTAAAAGGGTAAAATTGGAAGAAGAAGAAGAAGAAAGTGAAAGCTCTCTAATAATCTCTTCAAAGCTATCTTCGTCTACTTTAAAAACCTCTTCGAAAACCTCCTCAAAAATCTCCCGAAACGTCTAACATTCCAAATAAACTATCATGCCAAACCCACCAAGCTTTCTAGAACTTCAGAACTCTACGATAATCTTTACAATAATCTCCGCCGAACAAGTCCTTAGCCTTTTAGCTAAGATTTTTGCAATGATTTTGTATGTAGTTGAACATAGGCTCATTGGTCCATAGTGTGCGGTTGTTAATATATTATCAATTTTTGGAATCAAGGTTATGAAAGTGTGATTAATTTATTTTAGTATTTTTTTCGGTTCTGTAAAAGCTTATGACCACTCTAGTAATTGCCGGTCCAATGATATGCCAATACTTTTTATAGAAACTAGCCTGCATGTCATCCAGTCATGGTGATTTATCACTGCCAATGTCAAAATTTGTCAATATAATTTCTCTTGTTGTAATATTTTATTAGTTCTATATCTTCATTTTCCATTATCTCTATCTGGATGACCTCTAGTTGTTTCATTAGTTTGTTTTGGTCTATCACTGAAGCTTTTAATCAAAGTTCATATTCATTTATAAATTTTTGTTTATATATTCTTTCTTTGAGAGAATTGTTCCACAATTTAGTGATTGTTGTTATTATCTTCTTCCTTTGTGACGGTTGTCGCCGCCAGAGAGATTACCTCCTTCATAGCACTAGCAAAACGCTAAGTTAGCACCCACCTAATCTTTTCGTTACTAGGTAAAAAAGAAAGCGTTTTTCTAGATGTAAACACCCCTCTTTTAAAAAGACAACGAATACATTACTTTCTGAAAATTTTAAACAATGGACTAGCTTGGATGGGGGCATGGGTAATCCAACGTACATACCAAGATTCATGATATAAAAAGTGCTAAACATATTTTTGGGAAAATTAACGCCGGTTATAGACCGTTATTGACAATTGAAAAAAAAACCCTAATTGGCGGCGGCAATTTGCATGACGACTCCAGAAGCGACAAGTCCTCTCCCTTCAGAAGCGCCTGATCCCAAGGGGATTGGCATGGGCCCTGCAGTTATGGAAGGTGTTTGTGCAAGTACTAGTACGGCGGCTCCATCGTCGCCTCAAATAGCGGCGGAACAAAGGAATCAGGAACACTCTCCCGCGCCATCATGGAGTTCGATGCTATTTGGAGATGCAGCATGGAAGCAGATGCCGATTCTTCCGGATAACCTATTCGAATCCGAAAAGATTACAATTGAATTCCCGAAAGGGAATGATGATACCCCAGTTATTAATGTGGCGCCGGATGTGGTGCAGGTTTTGAATGCCCCATGGAGGAATTCCATTGTAGTCAAGTTGCTTGGACGTATGATTACCTTTCCGTCTCTGGAACGTAATCTTAGACAAATGTGGAAACCAGCGGGCGGGTGGACCGTCATGGATCTACCGAATGACTTCTTAATTCGCTTTGAGAATGAAGTGGATATGCTTAATATCCTTACGGGGGGACCCTGGAAGCTTTATGGTCATTACTTAATGATGCAACAGTGGAACGACACTTTTGATCCGATGACGTCTGTCCTTAAGTCTACTGGAGTTTGGGTTCGTATCTCGGGTCTCCCGTTTGCTATGTATAATATCAATGTTCTGAAGGCAATTGCTTCGGCTATAGGATCACCTCTTCGGATTGATGTGAATACCCTTGGAGTTACGAGGGGTAGGTACGCAAGGATATGCGTGACCGTTGATCTAACAAGACCGTTGAAAGGGGACGTTATTTTGAATGGGAAACGTCTGCTAATCGAATATGAGAATCTACACACTATCTGTTTTCAGCTGTGGGTGTTACGGCCACAATGCAGATGGTTGTATGTACTCGGTTAGTCCAGTTATCTCGGAGGAAAAGGTCGAAGCGGTTCCTGCTCCGACAGATCCTAGAGAGGAAGGGCAGAACCAAAATCCGGAAGTGAACACGAATCTTGATGCGGAAAAAAAGGGAGACTCTAGATATGGTCCCTGGATGGTGGTGCCACGCAGACGTGCACGAACATCTTCGGGCAAAGGAATGGATACGATACCTCAGGGGCAACGAAGTGAACCAAATAAAGTCGGATATGGTAGGGGAAAAATCAAGGCAGAGAGTTCGGAAAAGGGAGGAAGTTTTCTGATGGTGACCCCAAACCAGGTGTTGAGCAAGCAGTTAAGATTATGCCAAGGAAGCGTTATAGGTCTTCCTTCAAAGGCAAAGAAACCGATATGGGAGAGGAAAATATGATAGGTAAGGGGACAGATAGCCGGAGAACTCTTCCTAATGCCAATCCACATGGAGGACAGACAGGGACCTCAACACAACCGATCAGGATCTTAAACAGCGCGGTACCTTGTGACGTTGTTTTTGCTGCGAAACTAATGGAGGTCGGAACGGAGGGGATTGACAAACAGATAATGCCAGGAGAGCCGATGGCTAGCGATCTTCCTGAGGGGGAGGGTGCGTCACAAATTTCGATTGTCCCGGACTCCCAAGTCTGAGTGAGGATCTATTTTTCAAGTTATCAAATGATAGGAATCCTTTGGAATTGCTTCGAGACGGTGAAGCCGAGTTTCCGAAGATCGCTTAGATATATGATACGGAAGCATAAACCAAGTTTCTTGGCCCTTTTTGAGACCGTTATTATAAAATCCCTGATTCAGATCATCCTAGATGTAATTATTGGTGGGATCAAGGATTTTATAAGTATCATTGGTGGGATCATTATTATAAAATCCCTGATTCAGATCATGCTAGATGTAATTATTGCTCGGCAATCATTGGTTGTGCATCTAAAAATGGGACTGGACCTTTAAAAAACCACATTGAAAGATGTAAGAAGCTTCCTGCAAATATGGATAAAAAACAGAAGATGTTAGAGATTGGGTCAAAAACTTTTGTTCGAGATGATGGTGTGATTGAAACTGTGTGTGTCCTGTCTTTGTGGCAATTTGATCAAGAAACTGCTAGGAAGGCTCTTGTTAGGATGATTATAGTGGATGAATTGCCTTTTGCTTTTGTGGAACATGAGGGTTTTCGTTACTTCTGTAAAATTCTGAATCTTGCTTTTGTGATTCCTTCACGATCTACTGTTACTAGAGATTGTTATAGCTTCTATGTTGATGAAAGAAAAAAGTTGAAGGATTGTTTCAAGAATTTATCTTCTAGAGTTAGTCTAACTACTGATGCATGGACTTCTGCCCAAAACTTGAGCTATATGTGTTTGACAACTCATTTTATAGATGATAATTGGGTTTTGCATAAAAGGATCATTAACTTTTGTCCTCTTGCTGGTCACTCTGGAGAGCTGATTGGTAGAGGTGTTGAGAAATGCTTAGTTGATTGGGGAATAAAAAATGTTATGACTTTGACTGTGGATAATGCTAGTTCTAATGATTTGGCTGTTGAGTATTTGAGAAAAAGAATTAATCATTGGGAATCTAGCATTTTGGAAGGAAAATATTTATGTTAGATGTGTTGCTCACGTTCTAAATCTGGTTGTAAAAGATGGGTTGAAAGATATGGATAAATCTATTATGAAAGTTCGTGCATTAGTAAGATATGTTAGGTCTTCTCCTGCAAGACTTCAAAGGTTTAAAACTTGTGTCAAAGAGGAAAAGATAGAGAGCAAAAGTCTAGTTTGTTTGGATGTTGAAACAAGATGGAACTCGACTTATTTAATGCTTGAATCTGCTATCAAGTTCAAAAAAGCTTTTGACAACTTGTTAATAAGAGATAATGCATGTCATAAAGAGTTGATGAAGTTTGGAGATATTTCTATGGATGATGATTGGAAAAGATTGAATTACTTCATACCAATCTTGAAAGTGTTCTATGATGCAACATTGGTATTATCTGGTTCTCGTTATGTGACTTCTAATGAGTGTGCTCAGAATGTCTTTGCTATTGGTTTTGCGATATCTACACTGTGCAATGATGAGGATGAAGGTTGTAGGAAAATGGCTCAAAGAATGAAGGCAAAGTATGACAAGTATTGGGGCGATATTCATAATATCAACTATTTGTTATTTGTGACCATACTTTTTGATCCTAGGCGTAAGATGCATCTAGTTGATTGGCTTGTGCGTAATTCGTTTGATAGTACAAAAACCACAATCTTGAATCAAAATCTGAAAATGCTTGTTGATGAGTTATTCAAGTTGTATGCATCTTCCATCCCCCAAGAGAGTAAGCAAACAAGCTCTTCTTCCTCTTCTTCACTAAATGCAAGCATGAGCTTGAGTGAGAGTTCTCAAGGAAAGGTCATGGATTTTGCTAAGTTGTTGACTGTTAGCATGAAATATTGTGATATTTTAGGCACGTTTTCTAATCGTATTTGATTCATATTGATAGTCTTTGATTGAGCTTTGTGCATATGTGAGCTAGTATTGCCTATATTGTCGATATGGATGTCTACACGAGTTCTATGTTGATTATAGGTGATTTGGAGCTATTTCCGAACGGAATCGAGCAAAGGAGAGTTGAGTTGATATGTCCATAGATCGAGGACACCTTTTGGAAGCAATTTGGAGTCTTAGATTGAGGAATGCACGAATGAAGGCAAGAACCACGTTCTCACCCTAAATTACGGCCGTGGATTTTGAGTCAGAATTCGATGTTCATTCCAGGAGATATTACGGCCGTGGAACTAACCGTAGTAGTTTCCACGCCCTAAATTACGGTCGTGAAAAGATTCCACGACCGTGATTTTGGCGAATCTTTTCGCCATGTTTCGAAGCCACGATCTTTTGAAGATTGGGCCGGGCCGACATTTTTCCCTGCATTATAAAATAGACGGATGAGGCAAGATTCCGTCACCTCGCTTACGACCTTTCAACCCTCGCTTAGCGGCAAAACGCAAAAACCCTCATCTTGGAGGTAATTTGGAGATCTCATTGAAGATCAAAGTTCGTATTGAAGAGTTGCTGTTTGTGATCTTCGTGTTTGTGGAAGATCGAAGTTCTTGGAGGATTTTGCAAGAAGATCTCTCTTCTTGTTTAGGTTTGATTCAGAATCGGATTGACATCCCGTTTCTCTTCTTTCCTAAAGATTGTGATTGCTTGGTCCGTTTTGAATCTTTGGATAAACACTTGTTCTTGATTGTGATTCTGAGATTCACTTGAAGATTATTGATAGTTCTTGAAAGTTTTCATCTTTTATCTCTTAATTCTTGAATCAATATCAATATGACAGTTATTGGCTAAAAACCCTTAACAATTCTAAGGTGAAGGGTTGATAGTTGTGGCTTAGATGATGATAGATCGATCGTAAACAGATTAGACCCTGAGAGTTAGAGAATTATCGCCGACAACCCTAAATCACGGGCTGTTCTTGAGTTCCACGACCGTGGAATCTCAAGATCCAACCGTAATTTCCCTAAGTCTACGAGCTTGCTTTTACCTTAATCTAAAGTTAAAGATTTGCTTTAGCTTAGCTTAGACTTGTCTTTTCTAGGTGGTGGTGAAGCCTCAACAACCTCTACCTCGATTGTGAGCCTCAACAACCTCAATCGGATAAGTTAGTCTTGATCTTTAGATTATAAGTTTGGGTATTTGATACTAATCCTTGCCTTTAGAATCTTTCTATATTGAGCCTCAACAACCTGTATAGGGAGTGTCTTTTAGGTGAATTACATAAGGTTTTTGGAACCTCAACCGTACGATTACCTTACATTAGTATACCCTTGCATATCTCGACTCTGTCTTTATATCATTAGTATATCTTGAATCAATTGCCACAGCTGGATACTTGAATCTTTAGGATTGTTGTTTTCCCGATAATTTGCAAACTCCCATATTCACTTGCTTGATAACCTGCGATCGAGTTCGTTCCACCCAAATCCCTGTGTTCGATACTCTGGAATTCTTGCTAATCTACGTCGATCCGTACACTGCGGGTTCGCTTGCTTGATTCTAGTTTTATAAATTTAAAGCTTATTTGCACACACCTTTAGGGGCGAACAAGTTTTTGGCGCCGTTGCCGGGGATTTGGCTTCGTCCGAATCCGGTAGCCGGTTGTCAAGCTTGGGAGCTTGCTCTCGTTATTTGATTTTTCTTTGAGTGCATGCGCAGGTCTAGGAACACCGAAGATCTCTTACCCCTTGATCAAGAGCTAGAGAAAACCTTGAGGCAAAAGCGCAAGGAAAGGAAGATGGCTGAAGAAAACGAGCACAATCTTCAAACTAAGTTGGCAGAGAAAGAAGCTCAACTCCGATGGAATGAGACTCTCCTCCAGGATGAGATGGATCGTCATCAAACTCAAGTTAACGGTCTACAAGACATGATCGTCCAAATGAAGATAAAAATGAGCGATCTTGAAGATAAGGTGGGCAAGAAGTCCTCGAGAAGGAGAACAAGGTCTAGAAGAAGAAACCACTCATCCACCGATGATAGTGATTCTTCCATGCCTCCGCTAGAAGAGATTGATCCCACGATCAATATAAATCCTTTCAATCCACAAGGAGCTGCTAACCGCCGCATTCCACCTAGGAACGCGAGGGTCGAACGTGTGGATAATGAGCCGAGAACTCTTGGCCAGCGGATGGATCCGACACAACAACCACGCCGCTTAGGTGTGAATTTTGATGCTGAAGATGTACAAGGGTTTAGCTTTAACCCTCAAGTTATCACTCTTGTTCGCCAAAGTCAGTTTGGCGGTACAAGCGCTGAATCTCCACACCAACACTTGCAAAACTTTGAGTGTATGATGGAGACGATGAGACCGAAGAGCGCTACTACCAACAGCTATAAGCTCAAACCTTTCTTTTTCTCCTTGAAAGGGAAAGCGCTATCTTGGTACCAAGCTCTTCCTAGTGGGAAACTAGAAACATGGGAAGACCTCTCCGCAGAGTTTCTCACCAAATTCTTTCCGCCATCCAAAACGGCGGAACTTAGAGGTAAGATTAATGCTTTTTCTATGAGACCTAACGAAAGTTTGTTTCAATCTTGGGAAAGGTTTCAGGATTTGCTCTTGGATTGCCCTCATCATGGCATATCCAAGCTTGCCTTGCTGGAGATTTACTACAAAGGGCTGGATGCGGGAACGCAATTCAACCTCCAATCCCTCTCATGTGGAACGTTCATGGACATGAGAGAAGATGACGCTTGGGACTTCATTGAGAAGCAAGCAAGAGTCATAGAGAAGTATTCCCACCGGAAAGTGGAGGGAAATCGTGTGGAGCAAGGAGCAAAGCTCACACATGAAGCTCAAAATCAGATTTTCTCCCTCAACAATGAGATCAAAGAGTTGAAGGAGACTATCAAGACCAACTTCCCAAAGCAACAAGAGAAGGATGTTGGCTATTTGGGCAACAACAACGGCGGTGATAACACCAACCGCAACAACAATAACCGGAACAATAACCGGAATAACAATTGGAATGGAAACAACAACAACCGGAACAACAACAATTGGCGCTCCAATCAACAAAATTCCGGTAACTCCTATCCTTCCAATTCCAATTCACTAACTCCACCCTCTTCTTCCTCTACTCCTTTGAAAAGTCAGGGGCAATCATCAAATGGAGGAAACAATACGGGAAAGGAGAAGCCGGATCCCATGTTGGAAACAATCTTGGGAAAGCTTCAAGGGTTGGAGAACCGCATCATCAAGGTTGATGATCAAATTTCTAAGGTTGACAAAGCTCAAAAGGTTTTGGAAAACCAAATGTTCAACCATGCGGAGGAAGTTCCTAGAAATCAAGGGAAACTTCCAGGAAAAACGGAGGACAACCCTAAGGGAAGGGTAATGGCGATTACAACTAGGAGCGGAGTGACTACCACCGATCCGCAGCCTACGTTCGTTGAAGTCCCCGTAGAGAAGGGCAAAGAAAAGGGGAAGGAGAAGGAAGACGTCTATGTTCCTCCTCCAGCTTTCAAACCTCCCCTACCGTTCTCTCAATCTAGAGCGCGAGCGCGCCTAGATAAACAATTTGGTAAGTTTATAGAACTCATGAGCAAGCTGCATATTAATATACCTTTCATTGATGCCATTGTAGGTATGCCGGCTTATGGTAAGTTCTTGAAGGAGCTCCTCTCTAACAAGAGGAAGCTAGAAGATTTTGGCGAAGTCAAGATGAGTTCGGATTCTTCGGATCTCATCAAGACTATGAAGGAGAAAATGCCCCCAAAGCTGAAAGATCCGGGGTCATTTTGCATTCCCATTGGAGTGGGAGAGGTCACATATGACGCTTTATGTGACTTGGGAGCAAGTGTGAGCATCATACCACTTGCATTGTGCAGGAAGATCGGTTTAGGCGACCCTAAACCGGTGAAGATGACGTTATACATGGCGGATCGATCCATTACTCGCCCCGTCGGCATTGTAGAAGACGTCCCGGTCAAGCTAGGCAAGTTCTTTGTTCCCATTGATTTTGTCGTGCTTGACATTCCTGCGGATAGTCCGGTCCCGATCATACTCGGAAGGCCGTTTCTTGCAACTTCTGGCTGCATGGTCGATTGCAAGAATGGGAGGCTCGCTTTTGATATTGGGGAAGAGAAAGTAGAATTCGTTCTTTCCACTCTAGTGAAGGAGCCAATCTTTGATGAGGATATTTACAATGTCCAAGACGAAGAAGGTTTATCTAGGGAAGAGGTAAGTGCAATTCTCTTTAACGATCCTTTGCAAAAGGTTATTACTATGAGTCTAACCGATGTAGGAGAAGAGGAAGAGTGCAAAGAGGAAATTAAAGCCTTAGGAGCACAAGAAGAGATGTATGAAGTGGAGTTTGAGAAACTCCACGATGAGGCTGAAAATACTCGAATCCACGGTCATACTCTGTATTCCACGACCGTGGATTCCACGACCAAAATCAACCTCCATTCCAGAGGATATTACGGCCGTGGAACTCCAGAGGAGACCGTAATTTTGGCCGTGGAAGATGGTGATCGGCATACTTCTTCAACTTCTTCTAATTCTTCTCCAAACCATCCAACCTCCTTAGAAACTTCTAAGGAAACATCGGAAGCTCCTCAAGGATCATTGGAAGCTCCGAAAGCAATGGAACTCAAACCACTTCCTACTCATCTAAGGTACGCTTTTCTTGGATCTAATTCCACCTTCCCGGTTATCGTTAGTTCCGAATTAAGCATAGATGAACATGAACAGCTCATGATTGTCCTTAGGAAACATAGAAAAGCCATAGGCTATACTATTGAGGACTTAGTAGGAATTAAACCCTCCCTATGCATGCATAAGATACTAATGGAGGAGGACTTTAGAACTTCAAGACAACCTCAAAGGCGGTTGAATCCGACCATGAAGGAGGTTGTCAAGAAGGAAATTCTTAAACTTCTTGATGCAGGTATCATCTATCCTATCTCCGATAGCAAGTGGGTGAGCCCAGTTCAAGTAGTTCCGAAGAAAGGAGGGATGACAGTCATCACCAATAAGAACAACGAACTCATTCCTACCCGAACTGTAACTGGATGGCGAATGTGCATAGACTACCGCAAGCTCAACAATGCAACGCGGAAGGATCACTTTCCATTGCCATTCATCGATCAAATGCTTGAAAGGTTAGCACAACATTCATACTTTTGCTACCTTGACGGCTATAGTGGTTTCTTTCAGATCCCGATACATCCAGATGATCAAGAGAAGACCACATTCACGTGCCCTTGGGGTACGTTCGCTTATAGGAGAATGCCGTTCGGGCTTTGCAACGCCCCAGCCACCTTTCAACGGTGCATGATGGCCATCTTCTCCGAATATGTAGAGGAAATCATGGAAGTCTTCATGGACGACTTCTCCGTTTACGGTTCCTCTTTTAACGATTGTCTTTCTAACCTTTCTCTTGTTTTGCAAAGATGTGAAGACACTAACCTAGTTCTTAATTGGGAGAAGTGTCAATTCATGGTTAAGGAAGGAATCGTGTTAGGTCACTTAGTCTCTAGTAGAGGGATAGAGGTAGACAAAGCTAAAATAGAGACCATAGAGAAACTTCCTCCCCCAATTTCAGTGAAGGGAATAAGAAGTTTCCTAGGACATGCTGGATTTTATAGACGTTTCATTCAGGACTTTTCTAAGATATCAAAACCTCTCACTAATCTATTGATGAAGGATGCGGTTTTTGAGTTTTCACAGGAATGTCTAGATGCGTTCAACACCATTCGGCAAGCTCTAATTTCAGCACCCATTATCCAACCCCCGGATTGGACTCTCCCTTTCGAGATTATGTGTGATGCTAGTGACGTAGCCATTGGAGCTGTTCTTGGGCAACGAAAGGAAGGACGAACCCACGCCATATACTATGCTAGCAAGACGCTAGACGAAGCCCAGCTCAACTACGCCACTACGGAAAAAGAGTTTCTAGCCATTGTCTACGCTATTGACAAGTTTCGCTCTTATCTTGTAGGTGCAAAGGTGATTATCTACACGGATCATGCTGCGATCCGGTACCTCCTTGCAAAGAAAGACGCGAAGCCAAGGCTAATTAGATGGATTCTTCTCCTACAAGAATTCGATCTTGAGATCCGCGACAAGAAAGGCTCGGAAAATTCTGTTGCGGATCATTTGAGTCGTCTAACACATCTAGAGGACGACCATTTACCCATTGATGACTCCTTCCCGGACGAACACCTACATATCATAGAGGAGTGCATCAAGGTAATCTCCAAAGGTAACGAACCATGGTTTGCTGACTTCGTTAACTATTTGGTTTGCCAGGAGATACCACCCGGACTGTCATACGCACAAAGGAAGAAGTTCTTCAAGGACGTCCGAGAATACCATTGGAACGAGCCTCTCCTCTTCAAGAGAGGTCCAGATGGCATCATCCGGCGATGTGTGCCGAAGGATGAGATGCAAAGTGTCATCCGTCATTGTCATTCACTACCTTGTGGAGGACACGCTAGTTCGAACAAAACTAGCGCAAAGGTATTGCAATCTGGATTCTATTGGCCTACTTTATTTAAAGATGTGCAATCCTTTGTTTCTTGTTGTGATGCTTGTCAAAGAACAGGCAATATCTCTAGGAGGAACGAGATGCCCCTCAACAACATCCAAGAGGTGGAGATTTTCGACGTTTGGGGAGTCGATTTCATGGGACCATTCCCTTCTTCTTGTGGAAACCAATACATACTATTGGCGGTAGATTACGTCTCTAGATGGGTCGAAGCAATTGCCTCTCCCACAAATGATGCCATGGTGGTGGTCAAGTTCTTCAACAAGACCATCTTTCCGCGATTCGGGACGCCAAGGACGATCATTAGTGATGGAGGTTCTCACTTCATAGCCCGTCGCTTTGAAGCTCTTCTAACCAAGTATGGGGTTACTCACAAGATCGCCACCCCTTACCATCCACAAACGAGTGGACAAGTTGAGATCTCAAATAGGGAGATCAAGGGAATTCTAGAGAAGACGGTTTCAAGGACTAGGAAGGATTGGTCCTTGAAACTAGATGATGCATTATGGGCATACCGGACTGCATACAAGACTCCCATAGGAACCACACCATACAACCTTGTGTATGGGAAGTCTTGTCATTTGCCGGTAGAGCTAGAGCACAAAGCGTTTTGGGCTATCAAATGGCTGAATTTCAGCATGAAGGAAGCGGGAGAGAAGCGTCTCCTAGACATCAACGAGCTGGATGAACTCCGTTTGAACGCCTATGAAAACGCTAAGATCTACAAGGAAAGAGCAAAGCGTTGGCATGATAAGCATATCATTCCAAAGGACTTCCAAGAAGGAGATCAAGTCCTCCTCTTCAATTCGAGACTTCGCCTCTTTCCAGGTAAGTTAAAATCTCGTTGGACTGGACCTTTTCTAATTAAGCGTATTTTCCCCCATGGTGCAGTTGAAGTATGGGGTGAAGCTAGTGGAAGTTTTAAGGTGAACGGCCAACGACTCAAGAAGTACTCGCCGGAACTCCAAGCTGAGGAGTTTGCACCTACCGCACTCGAATAAGTGCGAGATTGGTCTAGCTACGGACCTTAAACAAAGCGCTTCTTGGGAGGCAACCCAAGGTATTGCATTCTCGTTTTTGTTTTCGATTCATAGATTAGTTTAGAATAGACGTTTTCACTTTGTTTTGCCTCGATTTCTTCCGGTATGTTCGTGTTTTTGGTTGTAGGAATGATGGAAAAGGAGAAAGGAGGGATAATGTCAAAGAAAAGCGACGAAATTTGGACTTTGAAGCTTTACAGAGGGTTCCACGGTCTAAATCACGGTCGTCATAGCTACAGTGGCCGTAATTCTCAAAAGCCTGTGAAAAATCACCAAAACCACGGGTCCGTACATTTCCACGGCCGTGGAATGCCCCGACAGACCGTGATTTTTGAAATTTTGCCTGCGAGTATAAAAGCCACACTTCATCACAAAAACACCACAATCCTTCCCCAATTCCACGACCTAGATACCGAAAACACGAACCCTCTCCAAATTCTTCATTTTCTAATCGTTTTCAACGATTCTTCGTCCTAAACTGCAGCAAATCCAACCACGAACAAGATTCAAGCAACAAATCGAGTGGAAATCGATCAACAAACGCACATTTTGGATTTTTCAATCCGAAAAAGAGGTTAATTCTTTCTCTTCGATTCTCGCGGATTTGGTTCGTTTTTGCCATAGATTTTTAGAAAGAACTGACAAGGATTGGAAGGAATTAGATTAGGACTGCTTATTGTGGTGATATTTGGTGAATTTGCTGAGATTCACGAAATTCTGTAACGAATCACGGTCTCTGGAGGTTCCACGGCCGTGGTTTCTATAGAACAGACCGTGATTTTTGGAGAAAAATGGATTTCGTAAGGAGAGTTTCGGGAAGGATAAAGGAGAAGAAAGGGGACCAAAATAAGAAAAGAAAGGGCAACCCCTCCACATCTAGGGCACCACCACCCTCATCTCCCTCACCACCATCCTCACCTTCACCTCCATCTTCACCACCTCACCCTAGCATCCCAACCATACATGATGACCACCTAGCTGCATTTGAGAAGATAGAGAAGAGGGCAGTGATTGGCCCTAGGTATTTGTTGTTGGAGGATCTACATCCTCTCAACATAGTTGACGATCTTACATGGCTCTTGGATAGAGCCGGATTGACCGTCTTCACGAACATTCGTGAAGATGCCTATGAGGAGATCACCCGAGAGGTTGTGACGTCTTTCGAGCACAGCCATGTTGATAGGACTATCTCCTTCCGTCTCATGAATCGAGACTACCAGTTGAGTATAGTTGAGTTTGGAGCCATTTTCGGGTTCCATGAGACCTACAATGGTCGATTCCCTAGCGGTATCTACCCTAAGGATTTCTGGGAGGAGGTAGCCATGATCTACGCCGACGAGGACCGTTGGCAACCCGCTGATACCAAGGCTAGATTGATGTACCATCTAGCCTTGAAGATAGCTCACCGTGTTCTTTCGGAGTGTCTCTTTCCTAGGACGGAGACGCCCCAAAAGATCAAGACGGATGAGCTATTCCTGCTATACTGTATGCTCTACGGTCGCCGCGCAGATTGTGCTACTCTTTTGGCGGCTACAATGAGTAAATTGAAGAACAAGAGGAAGGGGAACATTGGTTATGGAGGGATAGTGACCCACATAGCTAGGACATTCGGAGTGGATTTTTCTGGTTGCACCCGCATACCCGCCGTACCTCTAGGATTACATGCGTTCATGGTTAGGGGACTCATCTTCCCCACACATAGAGGTCCGCCTTATGCGGGCATGCCCTGGGAGAGTAGGACAGGCAGGGGTATTGAGTGGCTGCCGGAGTATTCCATTGTGGCGGGACGCCACAATTGGAAGGAGACGTTCGCTGCGATGCATGCGAACAGGCTAGGAGCTCCCCTTTACGTTCCACCGCCAGTTGTGGATGAGGAGGAGATGGGAGAGCAGTACGAGAGTGGTGGAGGAGCGGAGCAGGAGTTCGGCTCGTTTCCGGATCAGCCGGAAGCGGCCCCGGATGTACCTAGGCGCTCTCCACGCCCAGCTAGAGCTTCAGGCTCGTCATCTCGCCGCGCCAGCGTGAGTGAGAGGCCCACGTGGATGACTACACCTCCCACTTGGTACGATACACCCCCTCCTTGGTCCACGACGCAGCCAGCAGCACCACCACCACCACCAGCACCAGCACCAGCCGATGCCCCCGCATGGTATGGTCACCCCCCGGGATGGTACGAGCAGATGCCGGATTGGGCTACCGGACTTTCAGAGAGAGTCGGAGCACTAGAGATCCGGGCGGATGCTAGAGACGGACGCTTAGACGACCTTGACCATATGATGAGGGACGTCTACCGCCAGCAGTTTGGGCGGTACTATGATCCGAGTTTCTCTCCATTCCCACCTCCACCGGCACCGCAGTGATTGATGACCGGACAGCTCGTTTTTAGACATTCCCGCCACCTCTTGTGAGTTTCTTTTTCTTTTGCTTTCTTTTGTTCTTTCTTGTGAACATTAGGGACAATGTTCGCCCTAAGTATGGGGTGGGATGTACTAAATGTTTGTAATAACTCTACTCTCTATGTTTACTTCCATTACGAGACTATCATTGCATGTTCATTATATGTTACACGTTTCATTCTTGCATTGCATGAAAAGTGACTTGAAAAACCCATAAAAATTGAAAAATTTTGAAAATTTTGTGCTTCTAATGAATTGAGATGATTTCCATGATAATCACTACTTGTGAATTGAGTTTGATAACAATTGCATGCTTAAAAGGATTGTGAATCAAAAAGGATTCGAATGAATGAATTTTACCTCTTTTGCAAGCTTTATAATGTGAAAACGTTACCTAAATCATGTTGAGAGATTGAAGTTAAAATCACATTATAAGTTCCTATACTTCTTGTTGAAATGATTAAGGCAATTCGATACTTTCTTTCTTCTTTCTTTGATCATCTAGCTCCTCATTGAAATATTAGCCTCCCTTACCTATCCGGGAATTTGGAGAAGTGAATGAGAAAAAGGCATGTTTGATGTGGGAGGGCCATGAGAGCAATTATTTGCAATCAATCGAATAGAAAGAAATTATAAGTTTGGGGAAGTCAATCATGACGATGAGTAACTCGGCACCATTCACATAGCCGGGTGTTTGTGTCTTGCCAAAGTCGGATTGAGCGATATTCCTAGCGGATTATGGTATGTGCGCTAAGGGTTTGAGGCATCTCTTGCAATTTTGAGAAACGCCAATCTCCTAGGCTTCGGTTTTTGTGCACCTCTATCCATAACTCCAGAAGTAAAGTCGAAAAAGAAGAGAGCAAAGCTCTAAGTGAAGTGTTGCGGAAACCGCAAAAGAAGAAGAAGGTAGTTGTCCACTTTCCCGGATTTATGCACCACTCTCCCTTAAAGTTTTCCCTTCCCTTCCATACTCTAGACCTTTTCTCTGAAAGTCCTTAAGATCAAAAGAATGTTATATGGCTTGGTGATCTAAATTGAAGTTCTTATGATTGATTTTGATAATATTTGAAGGTTATAATGCTTGTTTGGAAGTTAAATTGATTCATGAGTTTTCTTTGCCTTTTACTCTCTAATCAAGTGTGTGAAAGTTTGAAAAACGATTGAAGCAAGGTTTGAGAATGATCTATTCTTTAGAAGTCACTTTCATCCAAAAGAAGGTACACATATTTCATCCTAACTCTTGTTTAAAACTTTTTGAAAGACCTTGCTTAGGGACAAGCAAGTGCTAAGTATGGGGTTATTTGTTAGCATGAAATATTGTGATATTTTAGGCACGTTTTCTAATCGTATTTGATTCATATTGATAGTCTTTGATTGAGCTTTGTGCATATGTGAGCTAGTATTGCCTATATTGTCGATATGGATGTCTACACGAGTTCTATGTTGATTATAGGTGATTTGGAGCTATTTCCGAACGGAATCGAGCAAAGGAGAGTTGAGTTGATATGTCCATAGATCGAGGACACCTTTTGGAAGCAATTTGGAGTCTTAGATTGAGGAATGCACGAATGAAGGCAAGAACCACGTTCTCACCCTAAATTACGGCCGTGGATTTTGAGTCAGAATTCGATGTTCATTCCAGGAGATATTACGGCCGTGGAACTAACCGTAGTAGTTTCCACGCCCTAAATTACGGTCGTGAAAAGATTCCACGACCGTGATTTTGGCGAATCTTTTCGCCATGTTTCGAAGCCACGATCTTTTGAAGATTGGGCTGGGCCGACATTTTGCCCTGCATTATAAAATAGACGGATGAGGCAAGATTCCGTCACCTCGCTTACGACCTTTCAACCCTCGCTTAGCGGCAAAACGCAAAAACCCTCATCTTGGAGGTAATTTGGAGATCTCATTGAAGATCAAAGTTCGTATTGAAGAGTTGCTGTTTGTGATCTTCGTGTTTGTGGAAGATCGAAGTTCTTGGAGGATTTTGCAAGAAGATCTCTCTTCTTGTTTAGGTTTGATTCAGAATCGGATTGACATCCCGTTTCTCTTCTTTCCTAAATATTGTGATTGCTTGGTCCGTTTTGAATCTTTGGATAAACACTTGTTCTTGATTGTGATTCTGAGATTCACTTGAAGATTATTGATAGTTCTTGAAAGTTTTCATCTTTTATCTCTTAATTCTTGAATCAATATCAATATGACAGTTATTGGCTAAAAACCCTTAACAATTCTAAGGTGAAGGGTTGATAGTTGTGGCTTAGATGATGATAGATCGATCGTAAACAGATTAGACCCTGAGAGTTAGAGAATTATCGCCGACAACCCTAAATCACGGGCTGTTCTTGAGTTCCACGACCGTGGAATCTCAAGATCCAACCGTAATTTCCCTAAGTCTACGAGCTTGCTTTTACCTTAATCTAAAGTTAAAGATTTGCTTTAGCTTAGCTTAGACTTGTCTTTTCTAGGTGGTGGTGAAGCCTCAACAACCTCTACCTCGATTGTGAGCCTCAACAACCTCAATCGGATAAGTTAGTCTTGATCTTTAGATTATAAGTTTGGGTATTTGATACTAATCCTTGCCTTTAGAATCTTTCTATATTGAGCCTCAACAACCTGTATAGGGAGTGTCTTTTAGGTGAATTACATAAGGTTTTTGGAACCTCAACCGTACGATTACCTTACATTAGTATACCCTTGCATATCTCGACTCTGTCTTTATATCATTAGTATATCTTGAATCAATTGCCACAGCTGGATACTTGGATCTTTAGGATTGTTGTTTTCCCGATAATTTGCAAACTCCCATATTCACTTGCTTGATAACCTGCGATCGAGTTCGTTCCACCCAAATCCCTGTGTTCGATACTCTGGAATTCTTGCTAATCTACGTCGATCCGTACACTGTGGGTTCGCTTGCTTGATTCTAGTTTTATAAATTTAAAGCTTATTTGCACACACCTTTAGGGGCGAACATTGACATCAAAGTTTCATATGAAAATGGGTTGTGATGATACCATTGGTAGCAAAACTGAGTTGGAGAGATATTTAGATGAACCACGTGAAAGGGATGTCAATAGTTTTGATATTTTAAGGTGGTGGAAGCTCAATCAAGTTAGATATCCTATACTTTCTAAGATGGCTCGTGATCTGCTTGCTATACCTGTGACCACTATTGCTTCTGAATCTGCTTTTAGTACCGGAGGACGTGTTCTTGATTCTTTTCGCACTTCTCTTACTCCGAGAATTGTGGAAGCCCTTGTTTGTTGTCAAGATTGGAGCCGGACACGTAATGATCCCGTGGTGATTGAGGAGAATTTAGTAGCATTGGAGCAACTAGAAGAAGGTTTATTTTCTTTGTTTATTACTATTATGGTGTATGTTTAAATTTTGATATTTCTATTGATTGAGTTGAACATCTAACATGTATTGTATGTTTTAACTTTGTAGGTATGAAGGATTTATTTGCGGAGCAACCGAGTTTCATAATAGATGAAAGCTTTGATTATTAGGACGTTGAAAGTGCAACAATGTTCCACGAAATTGTGTTTGAATTTATTTCTTGGCTGAACTTTTATGTAGTATGAAAACTTATTTGAACATTATAAATTTTTGTTTACAGTTATGAACTTTTCAGTTTACAAAATTACAGGTAATTTGTACAAATACAACTAGGTAAGTTGTACCAATACAGCTAGGATCAACTTTTGTTTACATATGAACTTTTATGTAAAACATGATTAAAAAAAGTGAAAACAGTATAAAAAAACAGGATTTAAAAAAGTTACTCTTCCCGGATATCCGGCGGATTATTCCGATCCGGGACTTTCGGATCGGATATCCGACTCCTACCGGATCGGATTCGGAATGGAAGTTAGCAAAAATATATATTCGGATATCCGATCCGATAAGGAGGATCGGATCGGATATCCGGTTGTGCACACCCCTAGCGAAAAGAGAGTCAATTCATCCATGCAATGGTGGGGAATGGAGATTCTTGTTTTAACCTTATTGTTACATACATTGCGCCGGATCCAAACCGAAGAGGAAACGTGTGGGAAGATCTAGCTACCATTATAGAGGCCTCTTCGATCCCTACATTCATCGGGGGAGACATGAATGTCACAAAGTGCCTGGAAGAGAGTAATGGAGGCTCCACACGTTTATCAAGACAATCAGTAGACTTCGGGAGATGGATAAGTAACAATCAGCTCATTGATGTTGGCTATGTGGGCTCACCATTCACGTGGACTAGGGGAAGACTGGATCAGAATAGGATTCAAAAGCGCCTGGATAGAGTTCTGGTTAATTCGGCTGGAAGGCTTAGATGGCCCGATGCGAGTGTTAGACACCTCCCTAAACTTTCGTCGGATCATAACCCTCTCCTCTTCTCCTTGGATGTGATGGAGTCGGGGAATCCCAAAAGAAGACCGTTCAGGTTTCAAGCGGCTTGGTTGACACATCCAGAGTTTAGTCAGTTGATTGATGAGTACTGGATTAAACTACAACCCTTACCCATGGCACTTCGGAAGCTCCAAACCTTTCTGAGGAGATGGAATAAGGAAGTATTTGGCAACATACAACAACAGAAAGAGGCACTTATTAAGGAATTGCAGGAGATTAGTGATGGCCAAACGAATGCAACGGATGTTCGGATCTTGGAAAGGGAGAAGGAAGTTGCGATGGAGCTGGACAAAGTGCTCGAGCAGGAGGAGCTGCTTTGGTGCCAGAAATCACGTCAGCAATGGCTCACATATGAGGATAGAAATATGTCCTTCTTCCATCTTTCGACTATCATTAGAAGAAAGAAAAACAGGATTGAAGCACTTAAATTGGAGTCCGGGGAATGGTGCTTGGATCAGAATAGACTGGAGTCACACGCTGTTGAATATTATAAAGGACTGTACGAACCATCTACTTTGCAACACACCCCCTTATTATCCAGCAGGGGCCTCCCGACGTTGTCGCAGACGCATAGGAGTGACTTGAGGCGTCCATCATCGGATTTGGAAGTTCTGGAGACAGTTAAGAGCATGGGTGCTCTCAAAGCACCAGGTCCGGATGGATACCAACCAATTTTCTACCAAAGACTTTGGAGCACGGTGGGTTCATCTCTTTGCAATTTTGTTAAGGAGTTCCTGACTACATGTTTTCTTCCTAAGTCCACGAATGAGACGCTTATTGTATTGATTGGAAAGGTTGCGACACCAGAAACTATTCAACAATTCAGACCAATCAGCCTATGCAATGTCTCATACAAGGTAATTACTAAACTGTTAGCTAACCGCTTGAAGCCTCTGATGAGTTTCCTGGTAAGCCCAATGCAGGCAAGTTTCATTCCAGGCAGGTCAATTTCCGATAATATAATCCTTGCCCAAGAAGCTATTCATTCTATGAAAAGGAAGAAGGGTAGAGAGGGTTGGATGGTGCTTAAATTGGACTTAGAAAAGGCGTACGATAGACTCCGCTGGGAATTCATTTCTGACACACTACATGCACTCGATCTTCCAAATGAAATTGTAGGGCAAATTCAGAAATGTGTGATGACTAGTTCTATGAGACTTCTATGGAATGGGGAACAAACGGAGAGTTTTCCAAAGACTAGGGGATTGAGGCAAGGTGATCCGCTTTCTCCATATATTTTCGTTCTTTGTTTGGAAAGGTTGGGACATCTAATTGAAAAGGCTGTCATGGATGGTAAATGGAAGCCTATGTCACTTTCTCGAGGGGGTCCCCCACTCTCTCACCTTTTTTTCGCAGATGACATTCTCCTGTTTGCGGAAGCTTCATGTTCACAGATCAAGGTCATGAAAGAAATATTAGATGAATTTTGCATGGCATCTGGACAGAAAGTTAGTTTTGCAAAGTCCAGAATTTTCGTTTCTCAAAATAAAAAGGGGGGGGGGAGCTTGAAGGTCAGTTGAGCTCGCTGAGTGGAATTCCGACAACACGGGACTTGGGGGTCTACCAGGGGATTCCAATCGTTCATGATACGGTCTCGAGTAGGATTTTCAACCCTCTGATTGAGCAAGTAACAACTCGTTTTGCTGGTTGGAAGGCCCATAAACTGAGTCTTGCTGGAAGGGTAACTCCTGCAAAATCAGTAATATCTGCCATTCCGCTCTATTACATGAACACGATCTTGCTTCCGGTTAGTGTTTCAGATGCTCTGGATAAAATATGTAAACGGTTTATCTGGGGAGGTACAGTTGATAAGAGAAAGATTCACCTCTTGGGTTGGAGTAAAGTCTGTCAACCGTTGGAGAATGGTGGGCTGGGCTTTCGTCCGGCAAGGGAGATGAATCTGGTAGTTATCAGTAAACTCAATTGGAGATTAAATACCCAAGAAGAGCAACTATGGGCTAGGATCATTAGGCACAAATATGCTAGAGGTACTTTAGTATGGCCAGCCCAATTAATCTGGAAAGGGGGTAATTCTCACATATGGAAGGGCATTGTAACCGGCTACAATAAAGTGATCATTCCGAACCTGGGCTGGAGTGTGAAGGATGGAAGAAAGGCACGTTTTTGGTCAGACCCTTGGGTAACATCAGAACCTCTGAAGAAATACTGCCCACAACCGCTGTCGGCTTTGGAGCTCGAAATGAAAGTGAGGGATGCATGGTGTGAAGAAGGAAAATGGGAATGGAATTATTTGAGTTCTCGCCTTAATAACACAAGCTTCATGAAGGTTATAGCTACTGGATTGGGGGGAGGGTATGGTGAGGCGGATACTATAAGATGGATGCATACTAAGAGTACCCACATTGGTGTTCTTAATGGGTGATCTTAATGCCACATAAGAGGAGAGATAAAATTTTACACTAGACCCCAAAAAATTTCATCTTGCAGTAGATGATGATCTTACATGGGACCCACCTAATAAAAAACAATTTATCAATTGAATAAATGAAAAAAAAGGCGTTAGTCATGAAGAAAAATAAGGAGAGGAGAGAGAAAATGTGACATTGCTTGATTGGTTAATATGGACCAATCAGATTTTGCCACATATTTAAACTAATTTAATTTTTAAAAATCATTTTAAATAAATTTAAACTATTAAAATAAATAATAAAAATATTTTATAATCTATAAAATAAATTTATTTACTAATAGACATCCATTTTATATATTTATTACTTTATAAAAATATATATTATAAATATACATTAGTTGTGCATAATTTTTATATTATTAAATTAGTTAAATCCGTAAACTGATTTTTGAATAAATTTTAATTTTATAATTTTATTAACATAATAATAAATATTTGTAGTATATATGATATAAAACGTCATAAATAGCACTAAATTATGAAATTAAAAAATATAGTTCATATTATAGAAAATAGTTTTATGGATTATAGACTTCCATTTTATATATAGTTTCTCATTTCAAAAATTTTCATATTGTTGTATCTATAAACTTATTGATACAATAAAAATTTATAGTATTTAAATCTATTGTATTTATGTAAAACAAAAGTTTTTGTAGTGAAAATTTAAAATTTTATTAATTTTAAAAATGTCTTATTTAAAGTTTAAAGTTTAATTATAAAACATAATATTTAGTTCATATTTATTAATATAATTCGTTTATGATTTTATTGATAAAAACAAATAAAAAGAGATAATATATAATATGCATGTTAAGAACAAATAACATGTTCTATGGATGTGAGTATAATTTTGGGTTGTGTTCTTAAGCTGACGTGGCAGAGAGAGAAAAGTTGAAAATTGAAAAAAGGTGGGTTAAGATTAATCTTAGGTGTGCTCTAGTGTGGATGCTCTAAGGATGGGGTATTCTCTATCTCATCAGCCTATAACTATATCAGAGAGCTAAGACCTCACTTATCAGTCAGAAGTAGCATTTTCAAGCAAATCTGGAAGATTTGCGTACAGGAGAGGAAACGGTTTTTCCTTTGGCAACTGGCGTGGGAGATCCCCTTGACTAATAAGGAACGAGAACGACGGCACCTTTCGGACTCTCCCAACTGCATGGCATGTCCTGGAGTTGTGGAGTCCCTCCTCCATGTCCTTAGGGACTGTTCTTATGCTCACACCATTTGGGAACATATAGTACCAAAGGAATTCCAGGAGTCGTTCTTTCTGCTGAGATGGGACGAATGGCTCTACGTCAATATCAGCACAAAGTCGATCCCGTCAATAGGCAAGGTTTGGTCTGAATTCTTTGCGATTATTGTTTGGTGGCTATGGAGGTGGAGAAACGCGAGAACCTTCGGGGAGGGAAGCATAGCACTGGACAAGATTGGCTTTCTTCACTGTAGTTATGAGGAGCATGTTTCTGCAATGCGCAGTGCTCAGAATATTAGTTTACCTAAGAAGCAGACGAAACTGATCTATTGGGGTAAGCCGAAAAATGGTTGGGTGAAGGTGAACTCGGATGACGCCTTGAGAGGTGATCAGGGGCATGCTTCTGCTGGGGTTGTAGTGAGGAATGGCACAGGCGAATGGGTGCATGGTGTGGTAGCTAACCTGGGATCTTGCTCGGTTCCAGATGCGGAGTTATGAGGGGTTATTCATGGTGTCGAGTTAGCGTGGGATTTGGGATATCGGAAGGTGGAGGTTGAGATTGATTCAATGGCAGTGATGACGTTTATTGAGAAAGGTGTTAGTCCGACTTATCCCCTTTCTAGCCCGGTTACGCGATGCCAAGGCTTTTTCATCCGGTACTGGATTATTAGTTTTGGCCACATTCATCGAAAAGGTAATAGAGTAGTTGATTTTATGGCTAATCTTGCCTTCTCTCTTGGGTTTGGGGTACATCATTTTATTGATCCCCCACTCGGAGTTAGATCTTTAATTCTTGTCGACTTGAGGGGAGTTGCTCTTCCTCGATTGACTCGATTGTAGTTTGTTTTTGCATTTAATAAAGCACTTTTGCGCGGGGTGCATGCTCCTATTCATTAAAAAAAAAAAAAAAAGACCGTTATTGACAAACTCGTATTTGGACATAATTTGAACGCAATCGTTGACATCCTTTCGCGAAACCGTAGGATGTTGAAGACACATCCGAAAAGATGTTTAATGTCCTTACCTTTGTTAAAAAAATTGTATAAATGTGAATCACTTAATTAAGCTGAACTCCCTAACCCTAAGATTTCAGCTGGTGCAATTCCCTCTCCTTCAACTTCCGGGTATCCCTCTCTCCCATTCTCATGCTAAATTTCTACTTTGTCCTGTTTGTTATTGTCATCAATTGTGTTGAACAAGCACAAATTTCAGGATCGCTAGTGTTTTGTACTATCAATTTCTGAATAATCGAAGCAAACACAAATTTGAAGGGGAGTGGCCGGTGCCGTCCGTGGCATGACAATGTTACCGGAAAAAAGCTAAATGAGTAATGAGATCCAATCCGATTGATTTACTAAACATCAATTCGTATCCCATTCGGCAATCCGTGAAAAAATCGCGGTTGGATTGGATTCAGATCGAATACTTTTGTTCATCCATACCACTAACCCCAAAATCTATACTATTTCCTGTAGTTAACCCCTATTAGCATTAGTATCAAAACATATGTAAACTGATTAGTGTTTATCTATTATCAACTATCATTAGTAGGTTTTTCATTCTTGCTTTGGTACAAATAGTCAAATAATATCTAGTCCCTGCTTTTTTTTCCTTAATTTATTAGTTTGCTATACTTTCCAAATAAAAATACAAACACCTCTGCAATCGAAATAAGTAACACCTGAGACATATAAGTAGGCATGATTTTGCTTTTTGTACCAAAAAGAACAATCCGTAGTATCAAATGGCAATAGTTAGTGCCTGGTGTTTGTGAATTACTGTTTCCAAAATGTATCTGCTGCAGATTGAGAAATGAGTAACGAAATTGTTGTCATTCTGGGTGAGCATTCAAATGAGATACAGCGTTGCAGACCTCATGATCATGGATCCGGCGACATGGAAGATATTCCTCTGTTTCATCGGTTGGGTTTATCAAGACCTGCTCATGCTGCGGTAAAACTATATTTAATTTGTGGAAATCATCCAAATATCCAGTGACATATTTCTTCCATCCTGACAAGGGGCAATAGATATGTAAATCAGTCGAATCCAATCCCAGCGTCCGTGGAACCTCTACTAGAGAAGATGAAGGACCCCTCTATGCTTTTGCTTCGAGGTTGTGAGTCGTTGCTACAAGAAGGTCACAACTTCCTTTTGGAAAATTCAAAACCTTATCTATTGTTGAAATCTCAGGTGTCTGCCATCTAACCATTGTTCCTAAAGAAGTAATCTGAAATGTCCCAGCTTGAAAGCCTCACTTTATCTCTTCTCCAATCAAACATTTAGCAGATGACTTCTTTTCCAACCTTGCAAATTTGAGTTCCCACGTCATTAAATCTTGTTCTAATTTACTTTCCTTTCCAAATTTGCAACACTGGCTCCACTAGAAACACTCCATTTATCAGGTCTTCATATCAAAATATTACCAGAGGATTCTTTTTTTCCCATGATATAAAAGAAGTCCGCTGGCTCATTCTTAGAGGTTGTTCTGAACTGTGTTCCCTTCCGTCCATTAACACCTTGGAAAGTCTTGAGGTGGTTGATCTAGCTCACTGCATCACTTTGCAAGGTGTGTGGCTTAGTGACCGTCCCCCCATGCTTAGATTGCTTGATCTGTCGTATACTGCCTTGAAATGCGCATGTGATACACCGTTTTACCTTGAAAGTTTCACGCATGTATTTTGTAGACATGCAAAGGGGAGTCCATATGAACCAATCGAAAGAAGTGGTGTTGGAAATTTAGGATGGTTACACAAGTTTCAGTTTCCTGAACATGTTAAATCTCTTGATCTTTCAAGAAGTGGTGTTGAGTTCACAGATTTCCTATCAAACACGACTTCCCTAAGTATCCTATTACTCAGGGAATGCACTGCATTAGTAGAGCTTCCAGCTATGAAGGGACTGACAAAGCTTGAGGTTCTTGACATCTCAGATTGCAGAATGCATGTTGATTTGCCTGAAGACCTATGTGAGCGTGTAAACTTGAAAGGAGCTGAATTTGTCAGGATGTAGTCTTGTAGGAAAATTGAGGGAGGGTGTTTTCAATAAAGTCACGATGCTCAAGAGTTAGTGATCAATTACGATGCTGATGGCCGGGAAAATAACAAATCATGCACCCTAGAAGTTGGGGAATCTGAGGAAACTAAACCTTGTTGTGAACATAGAGTGAAGGCCTGCAGGTATTCAAGAAAATGAGGAATCTTTGCAACCTAAAGATTACATGGCTACTGAATACATATGTTGCAGAAAGCCAGAAATAACCCGGGATAACGTCAAGCAGGAAGCATCGAAGCACTCTAGATGGCAGCAATTGAAATGCTGGGAGCAGCAGACACGCCTAGATGATATAGAGGAGACTTTAAGCAGTGGCTCTTTGGACAATCTAAAGAAACTGGTATTGTGCTGTTTCCCTGGAGGAACTGCACCAAATTGGATACATCTACGTGAATTGCACAACCTTGAGAGGCTCTACATCCAGGGAGGGCTTCTCAAAAACATTGCCTATATGCACCAGTGAAAATACATGGAATGTACAGACTTTGCATTTGAAGCATGTGCTAAAGCTGAACATAGATTGGAAATTACTAATGCAAAATTTCTCAAATATGATGTATATGATGAAAGCACCGGATTATCATCTGTCGGCATTTCCTGTTAATTTTTTGGGTGTTTGGAAGATTGACGATGAGGAAAATGAGTAGTCTTCGGAATATAACATGTCTAATCTCCACCTTGTGAAGGTAATCTCTTTTCTTCTTGGATCTAACAAATTATATATTATGGTTTCATATTCTCTCAAATGCTATCAAATCCTGAATCATGAATAGTAGGATAGCGTTTTTGGTTTGCTAAGAAGTTCAAGTTCAGAATTATTTCACTTTTTGTTCATAGGTGAATGGAGAAGTAGGAAGAACTGATGGTAAAGAGCCTCTACAGGGGACTGAGGAGGTATGCGAAAGATAAGCCGTTGTAGATCTCGGCCAAAGAGCACACTGGTATTCATACCAAATCCCTCCATGCCACCAAGTAAATACTTCCTTACTCCTATGTCTGTTTGCTTATTGATTACAAAATTCATTTGTGCAAAGAGTATATAGAAGGGAAACTTTCAATGTTGACATATAATAAAAGTTGTAAATTAGATTTGAGTTTTCTGGACAGACATGAGAGTTGATGTATAAGTGGTTAGGCTACAGATTGTTAAATCTGATGTGTGCGCGAAAGGAAAATGTTTGTCAATAAGATTCCCTAATTGTTATAAAAACACTTTCCAGCAATTGTATCTTTCTATTTCTACCCACCAAAACAACCTACTGTCAAATTTGTACAAAGAAGTTTATACAGAAAGATGTATGATCATTGAACCTTGAAAGGTCAACTGGATACTTATCTTGGAAATGTCAAAGGAATTCTTCTCAATTTTATAATTGAAGTCTGGTTTGAATTTTATAAAATCTTATTCTCAAGCAAATTTTTTTTAAATTTTTTTAAATTCTTTTTTGAAAAAATATTTGAATTCTTTAATTTCATCTTTTAATTCAATCCCTTATTAAAATATATATTGTTTCTTAAAAGTCGATTTTCTAATTTTATGGAAAGTTTTTCGAATTTTAATTTTTCAAATATTTTAAATTCTTCTAAAAAAATTATCTGGAAAAAATAAATATATATTTTTGTAATCAAGTAATCTCTTATCTTCTGATTGGATAAATCACTAATCTGGATTAATATTCAATCTCTTAGATGTAAGTTGGAAGAGATACGTATGTACCTAAAGATAAAACTTGACATACGGGCATTCACGTTATGAAGATGGAAGAATAAATAAAAGTAAGAGTAAAAGAGAAAAAGATAAATTAAAAGTTAAAAGGATAGGAAGAAATAAAATAAAATAAAATAAAATAATGCTGTAGTGATAAGATATTTTCCGAAACTCTATCTTGAAGACAGCAGGCATAGCCATTAGGGATTAGCAACTGTACTATATATACATGCATCCTCTCCGTCAAATTATAAGTAAACCAATTCTGATCGAGAAGTTTGAATACGTAGAGATCACGATGGCTCTAAAAGCAAGACTTGTTCTCCTGGCGTTTCTCGTTTCATGTTTTTCACTATGCAGGGCCCAAACTGAAGTCAGAGTAAAAGTAACAGTCGCAGGAGCCACCACCATTGCCAAGACAGATGATAACTTCATCTGTGCCACTCTCGATTGGTGGCCGGTGGGGAAGTGTGATTACGGGCAGTGTCCTTGGGGCAAAGCCGGGATCCTTAATCTCGTAAGTGTAGTGTTTTGGGACACTTATGATTTATGATGTTAAGATTCTTACGTACGTTTATGTATGTGTTGCATGCAGGATCTGCGAAATGAGATCCTCTTCAGAGGAATCAAGGGTAAGTAGTACTGTAACTTTATTTTTTGCAAAGGGGTGTGTAACAGTACCATTATTAATCTAATGGTGTATGTACTTGTTTAGTGGTTACTGATGTATGTATATGAACAGCATTCAGTCCTTTGAGGATACGATTAGGAGGATCCCTCGAAGATCAAGTCCTTTACAATGTCGGAGACGCCATTGAGAGCTGTCCGCAGTTCCAAAAACAACCTGATGCCAGATTCGGGTTTACCCCCGGATGTCTTGAGATGCAGAGATGGGACGAGATCAACGAGTTCATGAATGACACTGGGTACCTACGTCACAACTAATTACTTAGCTACTCGATCGGTCATCAAAAGATAAATCCTTTATAACGTTTGTTTTGTTTTCAGGGCTTTGTTTACCTTCGGTATTAATATCGGCTTCGGAAAGATGAAACCCAAGGGACAGGACGACTTCTTTGGAGATTGGAACCCGCGGAATGCTGAAGATCTCATGATATACACTGTCAAGAAGGGTTACAAGATTGACTCGTATGAGCTAGGAAACGAGCTGTGCGGTAAAGGAGTAGCAGGAAAGATCGATGCAGTTCAATACGCTAAGGATATGCAAAGGCTCAAACAGTTAGTCCTCAAACACTACCCTGACCCCAGTCAGCAGCCCAAGGTGTTGGGTCCAGCCGGGTTTTTCGACCAGGAGTGGTTCAACACGTTTCTGCGTGTTGCCGGACCGGACGTACTAGACGGCGTAACCCATCACATCTACAACTTGGGTGCGGGTAGAGACCCGGAACTTATTAACAAGGTACAGGATCCATGGTTCCTGTCGACAATAGCGGAGACGTACAAGGACGTAGCGGAGAGTGTGAAGAGATTTGCACCGTGGACGGGGGCGTGGGTTGGAGAGGCAGGGGGCGCATTCAACAGCGGCGGCAAGGACGTCTCCCACACCTTCGCTAACGGGTTTTGGTATCTGGATCAGCTGGGCATGACATCTACCTTTGACCACAAGGTGTACTGTAGACAGTCCTTGATTGGAGGCAACTATGGTCTCCTCAACACAACTTCTTTCCTTCCCAATCCGGACTACTATGGGTAACTTGCTTACTAATTATATATGATAATCTTAATTAATTATCAGCGAAAGGAAAATCAAAATCTCAAGTGTTTGTTTGTTGATGGACGGATGGATCAGGGCCTTGTTGTTCCACAAGCTGATGGGCAAGGGAGTGCTTGCAGTCTCACACAATCGCGGTCCCTATCTCCGCACATACGCTCACTGCTCAAAGAATACGGTAACATATATATCTAAATCATCCTACCTAGCTAACTAGCCTGTTTGTATGCTATGCTAATATATACATATACATACATTTTGGATGGATGAATGCAGTCTGGCGTTTCGTTTCTGTTCATCAACATGGACAAGAAGGCGACATTCAACGTCTCCCTCACCAACGATCTTAGCCTAACACAGGGCCCCCAGGATGTTCTTACCAGATTCATAGGCTCCGCCGACAGGGAAGAGTACCACTTGACGCCACAGGACGGCAACATTCAGAGCGATGTCGTGCTTCTCAACGGGAAGCCCCTCAAGCCTTCTGCCCGTAGATTCGAGATTCCCGCCATGGAACCCTCCCTCGTCCCTGCCAGTCAACCGCTGCTCATCAAACCTCAATCTTTCGTCTTCGTTACCGTCAGGGATTTCCATGCCCCTGCTTGTGTAGTTCTACCGGCTAACTAATGAAGCACGTGCAGCTGATCTTTTTTTTTTTTTTTTTTTATCTTGTTGGAGTTTCCTGTCCTAGCTAGGATCTTAGATTATTTAGTATTTCAATTTCAATTTATGCAGGTAGATGGATCAATAAACTTAATTAGGATCTTTTCTTGCTTTTTCTCGATCTATCAATGATCATGTTATATAATAGACAGTTTTTTTTAATATACCAAGTTCCTGTCTGTTAATCTATCTGCTAACTTGTTGAGAGCAACAGGCCTGCAATTCAAACCCTAAATAGAGACCACTAAAGCATTCTATGAAATAATGCATATAATTAGAGCATTGTTGCAATAATATAGGTACTGTCATCTAAATATAAACTATTCAACTTTCCTATTGAGTCCATCCTTATGGAGCTCATAAGCTGCAGGAGCAACACATGTTGCTCCCAGTTTTCAATAACTTCAATCGAAAGCATGCTTATGGCCACGTACAACGCAAAGAGCGATATAGTGTTATACTCAGTTAATTACGCCAACTAGGCTATTGTTTGCTAGATCTGAGTTGACTAGATAATAGCCGTGAGGCTACAAGTGTGAGAATAAGGGAAGTTCTTCTCTGTTGTATCTAGAACTCAAAAGAAGCGGTATAATAGATAATTAAATCCTACGAGTCGGAAACCCTAGGCGGAGACGTAGGTTATTTAGAGCCGAACTTCTTAAACATATCGCGTGTTGATCTTCAGTTTATTTCCGCATTTTGTTTCTAACCTTTAAAGTTGTGATTAAAAGTTGTACAAGTTTAAGTCAAGACTTTGAGACTCGTTTCAAGGCCTTGAGTTCCTATCAGCATCATAATTCAAGTTATATATATCAAGAACTTGAGATTCATTTCAAGACTTTGGCACTGCAACTTGAAATTCTTTTCAAGGCTTTGAAACTGCGATTGCGAAAAGTTCTAATGATCTATCCAATCCCTGTATCTTTATCCTTATTGTATCTCCTACTTAAATCTTTGTCTTAAAACCTTGCAGATAGTTGGAACTGTGTTTAGTCGACCGTAACCAGGGGCGGCCCTTGGGTGGGGCAGCCGCCCCACCCTCCAAAAAAAAAAAAAAAAAATTTTTTTTTTTTTTGAAAAAAAATCGTTTTAAAATGGGTCATGGCTTCTCGTTTATAAAAAAATTTTCTACGATTTATTATTTTTTTAAATATCACTATTCTTGTGTATATTTAAATGTTGTTTTGGATCTTTCGCCGAAATAAACGAAACTTCAAAAAAATTTCTTGTTTTAGGCTCGGAGTGAAATAATTCATAATTCACCAAAATGCACGAGATTTGTTGTTTGAAGTAGAAGCGTGGTCTTAAACCGCACTATTATTTGTAAAATGCGTTGTCGAGGACAACGTTTTAATATCCGAAATAAAGATAATAAAAACACAAATAGAGGTATGGTCCTAGACTGTGGCTATAGTGTAACGTTTTTGAAAGAAAAAAAAAAAACTAAAGAGGCGCGGTTATAAACGCACCTATAGGGCAGCTATTTTTTTTTTTTTTTAAAAAAATTATAAGCGCGGTCCAAGACTGCGCCTTTAAGTATAATATTTTTTAAAAAATTTTTTGTTTATTATAAGTAAATGACATATTGACTTTGTTTTTATCGCTATTTTATTTTCATAAATATATTTAACGAAAATAAAATTTCGTCCCACCCTTTAAAAATCCTGCGGCCGCCACTGACCGTAACCGTAGAAATTGTTGCTTCAAATAAGTTGGTTGAGGCACCGATGATAATTTTGCAAAAGCATGCAGAGAAGAGCAGTTTTTTTTATTAAAGCAAGTCATATTTTCGTTACCTCTTTTATTTATGATGCTACTTGTTAATGAAATCATAAATCGGAAAATTTATTTACATACCGCCATAACCAGAAATGAATTATGTTTGACAATTGCAAGGGGTGGATATTGTCAAATTACCAAAAAACGTATTGGAAATTTTTTAATACTTTAAACCCTTGACAACACAAGGCTACTTCATATGACCGTTCAAATGTAATTGGAATCAAAAACAGAATTTGAATAAATTATTCTTGATAGTTTGTGTTTCCTATAATGTTAGAATAAAATATTCTTTCAAAAAAATGGGTTTAAATAAGTTATGAACGAGAAATCGATAATATATGTTTATGTTTACATTGTAAATATATGTTATTTTTAGTCTACATTAAAGAAAAAAGAAGGCAAACTAATGAATTAAAATACAAACTAGTTTAGTGCCCGCACCTTGTGCGGGATTATCTAAGTAAATATTATATTTTTACTTTCATGCATCATATATTTGATATCAATTTATAGTAAAAAATATTTTTACTAATTAATATGACTAACATATGAGAATTAATTTTTTTAAATAAATAAAAGAACATAATTAAAATTCTATTACAAAGATTATTATTCGAGTATTATATTTATACCTTAATATATTATCACTTTTACTTAGATTTAGATAGAGGAGCAAAATTTGATTTAGTTTTAAATTAAAAAATGTGTCAAATCTTGGTAGATATGTAGATTTATTTTTTTTTAATATTTATTTTAATAAAATTGACGTTTCATGATGACTGTTTACAAATTCTAATAAAAAATTTTCTTATAAAATAATTAATGGCAAATCTGTAAATACGTTGTGACAAATCTGTAAATAAATTGGGAAAAAAGCTTACGTGGACGGCCTTAGAGGTTGACACGTGGACAAAATGGGTGCTGCTTTAGTAATATACTAGTTTTAATACCCGTGCCCTGCACGGGTTAGACGATAATTGTGTGTCAAAAAAATGTATGATAATTCACTATGTTGAGAATTATCTTAATTGTTAATGTGATACTTGTTGTAAGATTGTATTTTTCACTTTATGAATGTAAGTCAAGCAATAATTCAAATCCTGCAATAACAATAGGGAAAGAAGATTTCAGGACAATATCCTTTGAGATACTCGAATGCCGAGTTAGTATCAATCATAGAAAAAATTCGGGTTTTATTATTTAAGATAGATAAGAAGTAATGTGCAAAACATATACTAACAAAAAAAAAAGGTAAAACAAATCATTAGATTTAAATTAACAATATTAAATAATAATATATTAAAATGTAAATGAAAGAAGTTTATATAAGGGAGAATTTGATATACTAGGCTTTTTTGAGTTTTTGTTTAAGAAAGTGTACCCCAAGTTTTTTACCACTTTCATTTAATAGTAGGTAAAAATTATTAACCCTTCTATTTATAAAGAAATAATAAATGATGTTTGTTATTTATTATATAAGTATAAGTTTTAAATTTTAATTACTGAATTTGTTTTCTTTTATTATTTTTCTTGCCTTTTTTTATTTCTTTTTTATTTCTTTTTTATTTTCTGGAATGAATTTGTCATACCGGAATTTCTCATACCAGAATTTTCATACCAGAAATTTCATACCAGAATTTCTCATACCAGAAATTATTTTCATACCAGAATTTTGTCATACCAGAATTTTGTCATACCAGAACTTCTCATACCAGAACTTGTCATACCAGAAATTGTCTTACCAGAAATTGTCATACCAGAAATTGTCATACCAGAAATTGTCATACCAGAAATTGTCATACCAGATTTTTTTTTCATACCAAAATTTTGGTCAAATTTTTTCATACCAGAATTTTGTCATACCAAAATTATTTTCATACCAAATTTCTTTCATATCAGAAGTACATACCACAATTTTCTACCAGAATTTTGGTCAAATTCATTCCAAAATTTTATGATTTTCTACCAGAATAATCTACCAGAATCTCTCATACCAGAAATTTTTCATACCAAAAAACTCATAACAAAATTTTCTGGTAAGAATTTTACATAACAGAAAATTCTGCTATGAGTTTTTTGGTATGAATTTCATACCAGAAATTCGTACTAGAAATTCTGGTATGAAATTCATACCTAAAAACTCATACCAGAAAATTCACAAAATTTTCTGGTAAGAATTTTACATACTAGAAATTAGCAGATTATCATGAGAAAGCACAAGCAAATTCCAGTACCAGAATTTTACTCCTATACGAGCTTTTCAAAAATAACCAAAACAAGCAATGAGCTGTACACATATCGAGCGTGTTGAAGTCGACACAGAGGTTCGTGATACGGCTAAATTACTTTGGCAAGCAATGAGCTGTACACATTCCCTGGTTCGTGATGTATCTGAAATATACTAGCAACTGCACAAGTACACAGCTTCCAACATGAAAGATATGTAAAACAGCAGACAAACTACTATGATCTGCATAATATACATGAGATGAAAAAAACTTATTTCCTTTTCCATAGAGGTACCAGAGAAGTGACCATGAAGCAGCCTCATCAACCAAAGCCTGAGCCTTTTGTCGTGTCAATCTGTCTTCCAAAATCCTATGCCTCCCATCAGAACCATACCTGAAGAGTTAATGCAATGAGAGATAATACCAATACATAAGATCTTCCAAAACAACATGAAAGAATATATTCTGATTGAGAAAAAACACAAATTGCTGTCATTTAACTTAAGAACAAGCAATAGTGAAGCACTGTAGAAAAAGATGATCAGGATCTCATCCTCAAGAATTCTAATGCTTCCACCAAGTCCTAAATTACTATGAGTCTATGTGAAACACATGAAAGAAATATCTTGATACCCCGAAGCAATAGATTATAAAGAATAACTAGATTTTTTTTCAGCCAATATAAAACCAAGGAAGAGACACAGAGCATGATATGGAAATATACTAGCAACTGCACAAGCAAATTCCATATCGAGCGTGTTGAAGTCGAAGAATTTGGGGGCGTCGAACTCGTAATCCGGTTCCAACTCAGATGAATCGTCGTATTCTCTATCTCGACAAGAATCGGTCGTAAACCGCTAAATGGCCCTTGGGAACTTCGAACCGGATCACTTCGTCTTCGTGGTTATGACCCAATTTCATGTAACCCGCCCCGGTTCGTTGGTGGAAGCTGCTGCCCGTTATCTGATGCAACCAGTCCAAGAGGGTGCGTGATTGCTGCTGTTCTCTGCTGGCGTAGCGGTGGCGGCGACGACGGCGAAGATGGAGGAGGCGGGGGAAGAATCGGGTTGCTCGTTTTCGGAGTTGGAAGCCTCTCATTATTTGTTTTGAGGCGGAGAGGACAGAGAATCAAACGGGAGAGGGTGGGAGATGAATTTGGATTTAAAATACACAATAGATCTGCACATGAATCTAGAAAGCTTTCTAGCGGGGGAGGCACTCCGGAGCGGCGATGGGAAGAGAAGAGCGAAGGAGAGAGATGCGAAGTGAGAAGCGGCATTAGGGTTTAGTTGAACGGTAAAAATATAATCGGGGTACATTTACTAAATGAAAAATCACTAAAAGCCTACTTAGTATTCATAAATTAAAAAAAGCCTAGTTACCTAATTAACCCTTTATATAATATAAGTAGCATGTCTAAGTCAAAATTTACAATATCAAATAGTTAAATTTAAATAGTGAATTATCTAACCATTAATAAGACTAATAACATATGTCAATTTACTAAAATGATAAATTTTACTAAATATTTTTTTAAAAAAAGTTCAAAATAATAACAACTATCAATTAAACTAAAAATAATACAAAATTTAAAAATTATAGAAAATGATACATACTAATTCAGGAGTTTTTTTTTTCCTGATTTTTAAAATACTTTTTTAATTATTTTTTTCTAAAAAATAAATTAATATGTAAAAGTTAAAAATTAAGTAAAATATTTTTAATATAAAAAAAAGTTTGAAACATTTTTTCTTATTTTTTAAATACTTTTGTGTAAATGAAAAAAAAATAAAAAAAAATATTTGATTTATTTTTTAAAAAGGCGATAGTTTTTTTAGAAAAAATATTGAATTTAACGTTTTTGGGAAAAAAAAAAATCGATTGTTTTCCATATCTTTTTTAATATGAAATTATGAGTTTTTATACAAATTATTTTAAAAATATCTAAAATTGTTTTCAAAAAATAATAAAATCGAAAATGAAAAAACACTTATTCTAAAAATACGAATTATTTTAATTATAAAAAAAATTATTCTAAAAAAATGAAGAAATATATTTGTTAATCATTTAAAAAAATTAATTTAGAAAAAAGTATTTTATAAGTTTAGAAAAAAATGAAGTTCAATTGAAAATTAAAAAATATAAAAAAGTATATTAAGATCTTTAAAATTTAATATAAAAAAAATAAAGTTTATCAGTTCAATTGAAAAATATAAGTAAACAAAACAAAATTAAATTTAAAATAAAGTTTATAAGTTTAAGAAAGTATAAAGTTCAATTATAAATTAAAAAATATCAGTTGACAAAATACTAATATCTTTAAAATTAGATTGTAAATCTTAACTATTTTGATTTTTAAGCTACAAATAATTAAAAATTATTAATAATATGAGAGTATAAAATAAATATTAATTAATAAAATATTTAAAATAATTCATAAATTAAATATTTAAAATAATTTGGTTTAACATGGTGGGACCGGGATCAACAAAAAATTGACACGTGTTAATTTAATGATGTGGATTCATCAGACTGTGCCATGTGTAAGTTTACGGGTTGCTTTAGTATATAAGATAGATATAGATATGAATCAATTGTTGCCTAAATAAATATGGGGGAAAAAATACTAATTATGAGGTATAAAATAAATAATACAAAATTTAAAAATTACTATTTGATACACAAACAATTTCACATTAAACCAATTTTGATACGGGTGAAAATTTAGTCAAATTTTATTACAAAAGTTGCCCATATATTTTTAAATCACACAAAATGACTCCTGTATTTTATTTTATTTTAAAAAAATCACCCATATTTTTAATATTAAACGTAGTTTATTCATTAAAAAAATTAAGAAGATTTAAAAATAAAATTTTGGTTAACAGAACTGTAATAACCGGAAATTTTAAACTCCGTTAACCCTGATTTTAACCGAATTCCGATATGTCAATCTTAAATAAATAAATAAATAAATAAAATAAAACGAGTTTAAATTCTATCATTTTACGTGACCTTGATTCACATAAAATGATGAAACTATGTGACCGGAAATAATTTACGTACCTCTAAAATAAAATAAGAAATTACATAATACGGAATTTAATTCCGTAATTATTCCCGCAAATTACCTACCGATCCGTACGAGTAACGGGTTACGCTTCAGCTTGTTTCTTAAAGGAAGAATAGGCCCATTTACAAGCCCACCAGCCCATCTCCTTAAACTAATCCTAGCCCTAACCTAATTACGTGTAAACTTATCTAAACCTAATCTATTCTCCCTCGTCTACTGCCGCTGCTCTTCCCCTCTCTCTCTCTCTGGACGAACGACTGCAACAACAAACACCACGCCGGACCGAGCCGCCACTGTGCCGCTCTTGTCGACCGTCCAACCGCCGCCGGAGCCTGGTAAGCCCGCCGCCTTCTTCCTCCTCGTTACTCTCTTTCCGACCTAGCACCTCGCTAATCAACTACACCTTCTGGAATTCAGGCGGTCCTCTTCGGCCAACAGTGACCCAGCGCCGCGCCGCCCTCTCTTCGGCCCTACAGTAGCACCGGAGCCACACCGAGTCTTGCAGCAGCCACCACCGAGTCCTGCAGCAGCCACCACCGAGTCCTGCCGTTTCTCTGACGACCTCCTGCTGCGTCGAACCAGCCAACGTTCCGCCGTCTTCGATCGCAGTGACTCGCCGAGAAGAGCAGAAGTCCTTTCGAGCCAGTCCGACCCTGCAGTGCCCAACCTCTCCAGTGCTGCAAACCGGAATCACTGTTGAGCCAGGTCGAGACTCGGGTTAGTGCTTTGTATGTTGAAGTTTTTGGTTGAGTAGGGTTATATATACATTTGTAATGAGAAGATTTTAATGTGATAGTTATGTATATATACACTGACTTGAAAGTGGAAAGGGGGAGAGTACGTATACGGACGTATATATACATACATATTAGACATTAGAATGAAGTACCGCAGTATATATACTTATATATATAGATACGTAGATGCACAGTGATAAGAGTATATATATATATAGATGTATAAGTTAGTGTATGTGTAAACTATATAAAAGCATAGAATTAGTAGGAATGTAATTTTTATATAAGAATATAATTATAAGCATAAAAAAAAATAGTGTATATAAATATATGGGTTAATATATAAGTACGAGTTGAGAGTTATGAAATTTTGTAGATATAAGCGAGTTGAAGAGAAAGGTTAAAAACACGTTTGACGGTATAATATATGTAGTAGCGTAATTAGTAACCGGAGAGAAGGAGTGTTTTCCTTCTTCGAGTTGTCTCGACTTTTGATCTTATAACCTATAAGTAGCTATCCGAGAGACATAATTTATGGAAAACAAGATATGAAAGAAATTAGTAGAATTCAAGAATAAACTTCGAGAATTTACGACACTAAGGGTAAAATGGTCTTTTACCGTAAGAGAGCTTTTTCCGTAATCCCTTCGCATGAGGTTGGACATCTAGATGTGATTTTGATCCACATGCCTTATTTGACAAGCGTTTGAGTTACCACGAGTACGGACTGTTTTGAGACGTGTTAGAGTGTGTTTTGACTCAGGTAAGTCCTTGCGACTTACTTAGCCAGTTTCTGGATATTAGTTGAGTGATAGTGGTTGTGTGTGCTATGTGCGTGTTTTTAATAATAATAACTTGCTAGGACAACCGTTATTATCATGTTTAAGGCCCAAGTGTATGTATAACGGGCCGTGACATCACTGCTCAGGTAAGTCCTTGCGACTTACTTAGCCAGTTTCTCTATACCCAGACCAGGCAGGTACAAGGTGAGATGCATCGGATCCATTCCTGATGGTTACACGGGGGCGGAGGCGAGGTTTGGGAATCCCTCGTGTCACAAACTAAGTATCATTAGCGTGAATGAGTAACTTAACTTAAGATAATAAAAGGACTTGTTTGAAAGCATGATGGGTGTTTATTCTTTTATGTGTGTGTGTGCTATTATTGTTCTTCTAATGTTTAGATAACTAGCTAATGGTTTCTGTTGTTGTGTTTTTAGATTTACCACAGGTTAGACCAGCAGCTGAGTGATCCGGACGTAGTGGTTAGTCGGGTCTCCGTACTCTTTAGAGTGGGGGGTTGGGGTTGTGTTTGTCGTTCTTTCTTTTGTTAAGATAGTTGTTCGTTTTTCCCTTGTTTAAGTACTATAGGCTGTTAGACCGTGTTGCATTCATTACCTTAAAAATACTATTTCATGAATTTCGGTTTTTCCTTATTTGTGTCTTGTTGCAAGATCCTAGTAAATATTGTTGTCAAACTGAGGTCGGGACCCATTGTGAGGTCCTAACCAGTAACGTTCCGAGTTCTGAGAATTCGGGGTGTTACAACATGGTATCAGAGCTCTAGGTTGGCAACAATGACGCTTGAAATCTTCTGAAAGACCGAATAAGTTTTAAGCAGAACCCGAAAGAGATCTGAGTTTTAAAAAGGGAACTTTTGGTTTTCGAATGCATGCATAGTCTGGGACCAGGTAGGGGAGATGGGACCCCTATAGTTAGAGGACGCGGCCGTGGAGGTAGACCTCCACTAGCCCGAGGCCGAGGTCGAGCTCCTCGAGAGGATCCACCAGCAGTGATCATGCCAGAGGCTAGAGTGGAGGAGGTGGCTGAGAGTGTAGGTCCCGAGGTCAGGAATGAGACTGTTGCTAGGTCTGGAGCGCAGAGGGCACGTTCGACGGAGTCAGGACATGTTTCTATTGGAGCATCAGAGTATAGAGAGTACCGAGCATACGTCGAGCGTATGAAGGAGGCTGCTAGAACAGAGAGACTTACCCGGGTACCACCAGTACCGGCTAGATCTGTTCAGGTGACACAGGGAGTGCCTCAGGTGCCGGCTGTACCAAAGAGGGGAGTTGTGGCCGATAGAGCTCCTATTGGGTCTAGAGCACCGAGGCCGGATGAGTGGTTGAAGGCTTTCAACTCTCAGAAGGTCCCCTCATTCAGTGGAGAGATAGGGTTGGAGGTGGAGCACTGGATTGGACAGGTAGAGACTGCACTAGAGGCGATACGTTGCCTAGAGGATCGCCAGGTGGATTTGGTGCAGACATGTTTCACTGAGGATGCTCATTCTTGGTGGCGGACCATACGTAGTCGAGTCACTAGTTAGGAGCAGATGAGGAGCATTGTTAGAGACAGATACTGCCCTGTCTCGTTGAGGAGAGAGAGATTTCAGGACTTCATTGAGGCAGGATTTGAGGACATTCCGATTGCTGCTGCCATCAAGAAGTTCCAGAAGGAACTGACACTACTTGGACCAGCTGCACCTCCTGAGGAGCAGCATGTGTATCTCTTTTTACGGAGATTGAGGGAGAGCACTCGTTCCTATCTGGCAGGATTTCGCTGTGAGACTCTGTCAGACTATCAGGATAGGGCGTCGGCATATGAGAGAGACAAACCAGTCCAGAGGAGAGCTGCTCAGTCAGACAGGCCGGATAAGCGGCATCGGACAAGATATGCTAGTGGGAGTACAAGAGTAGCTGTTTTTGGACGGGGACAGACTCAGGGGCGACATAGCCATACCGCTACTGGTCAGACTTCAGTTGGTGGCTTACAGTGCCACAACTGTAGTGGCTATGGACACATCCGATCGAACTACACGAAGCCGTCAGTGACTTGCTTCCAGTGCGGTAAGGTTGGACATAGGGCTGCATTCTATCGCTAGGGCAAGGCTCCATCTCAGTAGGGTTCCTCCCCTGCAGGTCTATCAAGGAGTGTACAGAGACCGCCACAGTACCGAGCTCCGAGTCAGCAGCAGCAGTACCGAGCCCATGGTCAGCAGCAGTCTTACAAGGCTCCAGGACACACATCTTCACAGAGCTCTATGCAGGGATCAGGTCGGCGCAGAGGACGTGGCAGTGTAGCTGATAATAGAGGAACTCAGGCACGAGTGTTTGAGTTGAGAGACGTTGATAAGCCAGATGCACCGACTACCACAGGTACGATCCAGCTCCATGACTTACCCGTACGAGTTTTATTTGATATGGGTGCTACACACTCCTTCATATCTGATGCATGCGTAGATAGGTTGTCCTTAGCTACTGTAGAGGGGATACCTTTCATGATAGGCTTACCTAATGGGAGTAAGGTAAGATGGACTAGAGAGATTTATGGATGTCCTGTTTGCATGGGAGATCGAGACTGGCTAGTAAATTTTCTAGTCATGCCCTTAGCTCATGAGGATGTGATTTTAGGGATAGATTGGATGAGGAGACACGGAGCAGTCTTAGACATTGGTAGGAGGACAGTGACCGTTGCCACTGAGGAGGATCATAGAGTGATATTCCGAGGTTGGGACCTTGGAAAGTCAGGCACAGTTATCAGCGCAGTGAGACTGATAGCACAGGGTTGCGAGGCCTTCTGGTGTTATGCCATGAAGGAAAGCAAGATCCTGACCATAGAGGAGATACCTGTTGCATGCGAGTTTGCAGAGGTATTCAGTGACGACCTGCCAGGACTACCCCCACAGAGAAGCGTTGATTTCAGCATTGACTTAGAGCCGGGCACGAGACCGATCTCGAAGGCTCCGTACCGTATGGCACCTATAGAGTTGCTTGAGTTGAAGAAGTAGTTAGAGGAGCTAGCAGAGAAGGGTTTCATACGCCCTAGTGTGTCTCCTTGGGGCGCGCCAGTACTATTTGTGAAGAAGAAGGACGGATCGATGAGGCTTTGCATAAACTACAGAGAGTTGAACAAAGTAACTATCAAGAACAAGTATCCACTCCCGCGCATAGATTATCTGTTGGACCAGTTGCATGGGGCGTCTGTGTTCTCGAGGATAGACTTGAGGTTAGGTTACCACCAGTTGAGGGTGAGAGATCAGGACATACCTAAGACGGCATTCCGGACTAGGTATGGTCATTATGAGTTCGTAGTGATGCCATTTGGGCTCACTAATGCTTCAGCGGTGTTCATGGAGTTGATGAATGAGATATTCATTGACTTTTTAGACCAGCTTGTGGTGGTCTTCATTGACGACATCCTAGTTTACTCTAGGAGTCGAGAGGAGCATGTCGGACACTTGAGAACAGTATTGCAGATTCTACAGGATAGCCAGCTGTATGCTAAGCTATCCAAGTGTGAGTTTTGGATGTCAGAGGTGGCTTTCTTAGGTCATGTGGTGACTGCTGAGGGTATTAAAGTCGACCCGGCGAAGATAGAGTCAGTATCTTCTTGGCAACCTCCTAAGAATGTTAAGGAGGTTCGCAACTTTCTAGGTTTAGTAGGTTACTACCGCCGGTTTGTGGAAGGGTTCTCCTTGATTGCCCGACCACTTACTTGCCTTCTGAGGAAGACTACTCGATTTGTCTGGTCTGAGCCGTGTCAGCAGAGTTTTGAGGAGTTGAAGAGGAGATTGACATCCACTCCGATTTTGGCACAGCCTGAGCGTACAGATGATTTTGTTGTATACAGTGACGCATCCAAGCAAGGCTTGGGGTGTGTTTTGATGTAGAGGGGTAAGGTCATAGCCTATGCGTCTCGATAGTTGAAGACGTATGAGGAGAACTACCCCACACATGATCTAGAGTTGGCTACAGTAGTCCATGCTCTTAAGATCTGGCGTCACTATCTTTATGGGGCGACATGTCAGATTTTCACAGACCATAAGAGTCTGAAGTATATATTCACTCAGGAGAGAGTTGAATAACCGCCAGAGGCGGTGGTTAGAGTTGATCAAGGACTTCGACCTTGAGATTCTTTACCACCCTGGGAAGACGAATGTAGTCGCCGATGCTTTGAGCCGGAAGACGCCTAGGGAGAGGGCGATAGCCCAATTGACAGTACAACCACAGTTGCAGAGAGACTTGGCTTGGTTGGAGATAGAGATTCAGTTTCCCGATATTGATAGTCAGTTGGCCACTTTGGAGTTACTTCCTGATCTGTTGGATGAGATCCGACAGAAGCAGGAGACTTGCCCGACTCTGACTAGGATCCGAGACAGGATGTCTCGAGACGAGGCCCCACAGTTCACTATTGGTGCAGATGGAGTGATGAGACGTCAGGACCGCGTTTGTGTGCCGTCAGACAGTGAGTTGAAAAAGAGGATACTAGGTGAGGCTCATGCTACCCCATACTCAGTACATCCTGGAGCGAGTAAGATGTACAAGGATGTGAGACGATCCTTCTGGTGGGGTGGTTTGAAGCCCGATGTGACTCGGTATGTAGCTCAGTGTGCAATCTGCCAGCAGGTCAAGATTGAGCATCGTAGGTCCGGAGGAGAGCTCCACCCACTTCCAGTACCACAGTGGAAGTGGGAGGATATATCTATGGATTTTGTCACAAGATTGAGGCTCAACAAAGGCTTTGATGCTATTTGGGTAGTGGTAGACCGTCTGACGAAGACCGCACGTTTCATTCCGATTAAGGAAACGTGGCCGGTAAGTCGTCTAGCTGAGGAGTTCACCAGACACATTGTGAGACTCCACGGGGTACCGAGGACTATCGTCTCTGACAGAGATGGACGTTTTATCTCGAGATTTTGGCAGCAGGTACATACTGCTTTGGGAACGAGTCTCCACTTTACCACTGCCTATCACCCACAGACAGACGGTCAGTCGGAGAGGACCATTCAGACCTTAGAGGACATGTTGCGGGCGTGTGTACTAGATTGGGGACAGGTATGGCCAGATCATCTCCCACTGGTAGAGTTTTCATATAATAACAGCTGGCACGCGTCTATTGGGATGACTCCCTATGAGGCTTTGTACGGGCGGAGATGTCGTACACCATTATGTTGGGATGAGCCCAGCAGAGTTGATGGAGTAGCTCCAAATCAGATACAGGATGACATCGCTCGGATTGCCCTAGTCCGAGAGCGGATGTTAGCAGCTCAGAGTCGTCAGAAGTCCTACGCCGACAAAAGGCGTCAACCTTTGGGTTTAGAGTGGGTGCTCAGGTGTAGTTGAGAGTGTCACCCACGAGAGAAGTCAGGCGTTTCGCCATTAAGGGAAAGCTGAGTCCCCGATATGTCGGACCTTTCGAGATCTTGGAGAGAGTTGGAGAGGTGACCTACATATTAGCATTACCGCCGAGACTAGAGGGTGTCCATCCGGTCTTCCATGTATCTCAGTTGAGAGAGTACATTCCGGATCCGAGACACGTCATCAACCATGAGGATCTGATAGTTGAGCCTCACCATACATTTGTAGAGTACCCAGTAGCTGTCTTGGAGCGCAGTACTAGACATATGCGGTCCAAGGAGATACCTATGTTGAGGATCCAGTGGTCTAGACGAGGAGCTGATGAGGTCACTTGGGAGACTGGGGAGAGTATTAGACGTAACTATCCCGAGTTCCTTGCGGGATTAGAGGTTACTCCTGTATTGACGAGTTAGTACTCGGATGTTGTGTTGTTTGGCCTTTCAGGTTTTTATTGATTTGAGTGATTACGTTTTATGGGATACCTGTATGCTTTCGATGATTGAGTAGCTGCATGGTAGCAAACGAAAATGTTTAGAAAACTAAAATATACCAAAGGAAACGTGTGAGTAAAACAATGATTCTAAGTTTCGGGACGAAATTTCTTTTAAGGGGGCACTTATGTAATAACCGGAAATTTTAAACTCCGTTAACCCTGATTTTAACCGAATTTCGATATATATAAATGTTAAATAAATAAATAAATAAATAAAATAAAACAAGTTTAAATTCTATCATTTTATGTGACCTTGATTCACATAAAATGATGAAACTATGTAACCGGAAATAATTTACGTACCTCTAAAATAAAATAAGAAATTACTTAATACGGAATTTAATTCCATAATTATTCCCGCAAATTATCTACCGATCCGTACGAGTAACGGGTTTCGCTTCAGCTTGTTTCTTAAAGGAAGAATAGGCCCATTTACAAGCCCACCAGCCCATCTCCTTAAACTAATCCTAGCCCTAACCTAATTACGTTTAAACCTATCTAAACCTAATCTATTCTCCCTCGTCTACTGTCGCTGCTCTTCCCCTCTCTCTCTCTGGACGAACGACTGCAACAGCAAACACCACGCCGTACCGAGCCGCCACTGCGCCGCTCTTGTCGACCGCCCAACCGCCGCCGGAGCCTGGTAAGCCTGCCGCCTTCTTCCTCCTCGTTACTCTCTTTCCGAACCAGCACCTCGCTAATCAACTACACCTTCGGGAATTCAGGCGGTCCTCTTCGGCCAACAGTGACCCAGCGCCGCGCCGCCCTCTCTTCGGCCCTACAGTAGCACCGGAGCCACACCCTACAGCAGCCACCACCGGGTCCTGCAGCAGCCACCACCGGGTCCTGCAGCAGCCACCACCAAGTCCTGCCGTTTCTCTGTCGACCTCCTGCTGTGTCGAACCAGCCAACGTTTTGCCGTCTTCGATCGCAGTGACTCGCCGAGAAGAGCAGAAGTCCTTTCGAGCCAGTCCGACCCTGCAGTGCCCAACCTCTCCAGTGCTGCAAACCGGAATCACTGTTGAGCCAGGTCGAGACTCGGGTTAGTGCTTTGTCTGTTGAAGTTTTTGGTTGAGTAGGGTTATATATACATTTGTAATGAGAAGATTTAAATGTGATAGTTATGTATATATACACTGACTTGAAAGTGGAAAGGGGGAGAGTACGTATACGGACGTATATATACATACATATTAGACATTAGAATGAAGTACCGCAGTATATATACTTATATATATATAGATACGTAAATGCACAGTGATAAGAGTATATATATATATATATATATATATATATATATATATATATATATATATATATATATATATATATATATATAGATGTATAAGTTAGTGTATGTGTAAACTATATAAAAGTATAGAATTAGTAGGAATGTAATTTTTATATAAGAATATAATTATAAGCATAAAAAAATAGTGTATATAAATATATGGGTTAATATATAAGTACGAGTTGAGAGTTATGAAATTTTGTAGATATAAGCGAGTTGAAGAGAAAGGTTAAAAACACGTTTGAAGGTATAATATATGTAGTAGCGTAATTAGTAACCGGAGAGAAGGAGTGTTGTCCTTCTTCGAGTTGTCTCGAGTTTTGATCTTATAACCTATAAGTAGCTATCCGAGAGACATAATTTATGGAAAACAAGATATGAAAGAAATTAGTAGAATTCAAGAATAAACTTCGAGAATTTACGACACTAAGGGTAAAATGGTCTTTTACCGTAAGAGAGCTTTTTCCGTAATCCCTTCGCATGAGGTTGGACATCTAGATGTGATTTTGATCCACATGCCTTATTTGACAGGCGTTTGAGTTACCACGAGTACGGACTATTTTGAGACGTGTTAGAGTGTGTTTTGACTCAGGTAAGTCCTTGCGACTTACTTAGCCAGTTTCTGGATATTAGTTGAGTGATAGTGGTTGTGTGTGCTATGTGCGTGTTTTTAATAATAATAACTTGCTAGGACGACCGTTATTATCATGTTTAAGGCTCAAGTGTATGTATAACGGGCCGTGACATCACTGCCCAGCTCTGATAGGAGACTGAGAGGTTCTCTATACCCAGACCAAGCAGGTACAAGGTGAGATGCATCGGATCCATTCCTGATGGTTACACGGGGGCGGAGGCGAGGTTTGGGAATCCCTCGTGTCACAAACTAAGTATCGTTAGCGTGAATGAGTAACTTAACTTAAGATAATAAAAGGACTTGTTTGAAAGCATGATGGGTGTTTATTCTTTTATGTGTGTGTGCTATTATTGTTCTTCTAATGTTTAGATAACTAGCTAATGGTTTCTGTTGTTGTGTTTTTAGATTTACCGCAGGTTACACCAGCAGCTGAGTGATCCGGACGTAGTGGTCAGTCGGGTCTCTGTACTCTTTAGAGTGGGGGGTTGGGGTTGTGTTTGTCGTTCTTTCTTTTGTTAAGATAGTTGTTCGTTTTTCCCTTGTTTAAGTACTATAAGTTGTTAGACCGTGTTGCATTCATTATCTTAAAAATACTATTTCATGAATTTCGGTTTTTCCTTATTTGTGTCTTGTTGCAAGATCCTAGTAAATATTATTGTCAAACTGAGGTCGGGACCCATTGTGAGGTCCTAACCAGTAACGTTCCGAGTTCTGAAAATTCGGGGTGTTACAAGAACCATGTTTTGTGTCATTATTGTTTTATGGTTAGTTTGAGGGAATAATCCATATTTGTAGGTAAAAGTTAATGAAAGAATAAATTACTTATTTTGAAATTTGTGTAATTTGAAATTTAATATTAATATATTTAACATAAATTTGTGGGAAAAATCTACATTTCATGTTTAACTTTTAAAAGTTCAAAAATCAATCTTATTTTAATTATATCAAAATTTTGTGAGATTGTCACCAAATATGGGTCTTTTAACCAAATTTTTATTTTAAAAGTTTTAGAACTTCTCAATCATTCTTATAGTTATATTTTAAATAAATGGCCTAAAGTATTTAAGAATAAAGTGATAAATAACTTTTATTATATAATTTTCTAGGTATAAAAAAAATATGGGTATTTTTTGAAAGAAAATATAATGTAGGGGTAGTTTTGTGTGATTTAAAAAGTTATGGGCGATTTTTGTAATAAAATTGGCGATAATTTCACCCCGTATCAAAATTGGTTTAATGTGAAATAGTTTGTATATCAAATAGTAATTTTTAAAGTTTGTATTATATTTGATTCATCATAGTTGGCATTATTCTTGATCATTTTTCCAATAAATATGTATATACTTTCTATTATACATTTATTATGTTTAATTGAACTAGTTATTTTATTTTAACACTTATCAAAGACATATCATCTTGATCGAACTAATGTGGTTATCATTACAAAGAAAAGAGGGTCCATTTTAATGTAATAAGAGTAATCAAAATATGGACCGAATGTAAACACCCTCTTTTAAAATGACATAAATGACGAATACATTACTTTCTGAATATTTAAATAAGGGCAATTTTAATAACTAGACTTTTTTGAAAAACTATAGTAGTAACTAGCCTTTTTAATGTTTCAATTAAGTAAATATATCCCAACCATTTATATTTATTCTCAAACTCTACACACTCTTCTCTGAAGGTACATATACTAAACACAAAACTAGAAAAAATCTAATAAACCAAATTGTTTCTTTAATCTTTAAACAATGGACTAGCTTGGACGGGGGCAAGGGTAATCCAATGTACATACGAAGATTCACCGTACATAAAATGTTAAACACCTTTTCTTTGAGTGTCATATACTTTTCGATCCATTGATAATGATAATATTATAACAAAATTCTAGAATTGTGATACAACAAATCACAAAATAATCTATATTACTTACTAAAACTAAGGACGATGATGCCACGTGTCAAGCAACGAGGTATGCCACATCGATTTTTTGTAAAATATTTACTAAAATGCCATTTTATTTAAATTTTGTGTTATTCATCTTATTAATTAAAATAAAAAGATTTTGTTAACTAACGAGCTAAATTAATAAATTTAAAAATACTTTTAAAATATTTTTCGTAAATTCTAAGTAAATTTTCAAATAAAAAAAAATATGATAACCAACTAGCAGCTAAAATAACAATTTTATAATTTTTAACTAACTAATTGCCATTTTAATTAATCTTAAAAGTAATTAGTAAATTATTATTATTATTAATTATTTTGATTATAATTTTTATAATAGATCCTAACCACTAGAATTTATATTAAAAAGTTTAAAATTCATTAAATTTATTTTTATTAAAATCCCCAAATATCACGAGAAAATTGATTCAATTTTCTAACCACCACAATTTATAAACAATATTTTCATTAAAATGTGCACAATATTGTACCTATTTACCCATGTACTATATTATGCTATTTTGGTTTTTAAAATTCAAATTTATTTTATTTTTTTTGTAAATTTGGCTGGATATTAATATAAAAAATTATAATTAAAATGTGCACAATTTCTACGGTTTTTTTTTAATTTTTAGTGTAAATATTTTTTCCAACAGATCATATCCAAACCAATTGAATATACTTTTTTTTTATAAATTTCTAAAGTAAGTACTAAACTATCATTATTATTATTAATTATTCTTTAATTATAATTTTTTAAGAGATACCAGATTCTAACCACCACAATTTATATTAAAAAAAATAAATTAATTCAACTTTATTTTCATTAAAATTCGAATTAGGTTAAATTAAACTACAACATCTTAATAGTTTGTTAGCACATAAATAAATTATTTTAATTCAAAAAATTAATACGAAACGAAATTAATTAAAAAGATTCAAATTTTGTATAACAAAGTGAAAATCTTTTACGTGATCTCATCTCATCCGTACGAAATCCTGAAACTTCTTCGATACTAAACCCTCAACCTAGATGGCCTATATATTCGAATATCACGCCTCTTTGAAAAACAATAATCTCGCGTTAGTCTTCTTCTTATTTTCATAGACTGTTAACAAATTTGTTTATCATGCTTCTATTTGTGACAATCTTTACGCTACACTGTATTATTACTGATGTACTGTTTATTCTTTTCATCCCTCTAATAATGAATAACGAGATTGTTTACTTTGCTACTTCTCTCCCAGGTAACATGACTTCTCACTATCGATGTCCGCCATGAAGTACGTTTTGTAACCTACACCACATTGGAAAAACGGCGTCGCAACCACACCAACAAAACACAACCGGATACTTATATGATGAAGCCTTGAGAGTTCTCGGTGGCTTCATGTTCACTACATCGGCATTATACGACTTTAACGACAACATAGATAGTGGCAACATAGATAGCGGTATGAAGATCTTTCTTGCAAGCATCTCGACGGTTGAGGTGGGTCCCGATTCCTTATCTTGGAATAAGTCGGGTGACATTATATTAATCGGGAGGCGAAAGAGAAGACGTTGACCGGAAAGATTCACGAGTCCAATTTTATTTATTGTGAAACCTACTTTAAAGGACGTCGTGTCGTCCAAGCCGGAATACAATAGGAGGTAAGATGAGATTGAGAGAGTTTAGGTTGTTGAATAAAATCGAATAAAAAAGAGATATTACGAGGATTATATTGTTAAATGTAGATTTGGGATTTAATTAGGGTTTTAGAAGGAAGATTCATTTATATTAAAAATGTTTGCGGTGAAGTGGTGTACCGTGTACGCATATGTTGTGGTTACACGCTTTAATTGTTTTTATTATTGTTTTAATTTTATAGTTTATTGAATATCCACTAAATCCTAACAAATATTTCAACTAATATATCTTAACAATAGTTACTCTTATCCCACAAAAAAAAACAATGATTACTCGTATGATTTGATTGAGATTAGAGTTCAAAAATAAGTTTATGATATAAATAATACATTTGTATCTTAGTGAACTAATAACTAATATGATCTTCTATGTATTAGTACCTACGTAAATGCAAGTTAGTTACTTTTTCATTTATTTGTTTAAATAATAACATCTACATGATTAGGCAAAAAAAGCAAATAAATTTATATACCTTATTTCTTTACTGTTTTACAAAAATATTTTTGAACTAAATTAAACTACAACATTTTGTTTGATTAAGTATCATTAAATTATTTCTAAATCATTAGAGATAAATTAGTTACAATGGTTTTCTCCTTAGTTATCTCGATTAGCTTTATTCTATAGTTAATAAGTATCATTTTTAGTAAATATTTTGAGGAGTCATTATAAATAAATTAGTAAGGTTTGAGTTATTTTTTTTCACTTGAGTTAATATCACACTTTATTTCAAGAGTTGTTATAAATTAATTACTAAAATTCTATTTGCTTGGATTGTAATATTTCATGTTATCTTATTTCATGTCTATTTAAACTTGCATTTTTTATGCTAAAATCACTGTCACATTGAAAATAACCCATAATATTTTAAAAAAGTATTACATTTGATATTTTAAAAAACTAAATTTATCGCTTTGAAAACATATTTAAAATTTAGATATACATATATTTTCGGAATTAATATATTAATTAACAAAATTTCAGAATCTTCCTACTGCATCTAACTATTTATCCTTTTTTTTAAATGGATTTATTTCATTTTGTAAGTCAACAAAAATGGTGGATCGGATTAATTAGTTTTTTTGTTTATTTAAATCCTAGAGTATATTCACCTATTTAAATACATATTTTTCTAAAAAAGACAAAGCTTATCATTACGGTTGGCATATATTTTTCAGTACATCTCCCATAATCGATCCCATCATAATCAAATTATAGTTTTTTTCTTGATATGTTTAACCAAAAAAATAGTATAATAACATATATGAAGAAGGAGATGAACAATGTTATGCCAATCCGAACTGGTATTTATGTGACACTGAATTTATAATTAAGTAATTTGATATTATAAGTTTTCTTAGATATAACAAAATATATAGGTTTATAATGATACTTAATAATGTTTTCTATATGTAATTGTCTTAACTTTAATACTTTTATAACTAAATATAAATTTTATATAAAAATAATTTACAAAAATTCCGTGCATGGCACGGGTAATACACTAGTTGATATTAATAGTGTGCAACATATTATGGTCCGAAAATATGTTTAGTGTGTTATCGTCAGAAAATATGTTTAGTAATATGTTTAGTGTTTGTATAAAAAAAAAATGTACATATGAAGATGTATCATGGACTGAATTACTCAATTAAGCTGAACTCCCTAACCCTAAGGTTTCAGCTGGTGCAATTCCCTCTCCGTCAACTTCCGGGTATCACTCTCTCCCATTCTGTGCAAAAATTTGTACTTTGTCTTGTTTGTTATCGTCATCAATTGTGTTAAACTAGCACAAATTTTAGGATTGGTAGTGTTTTGTGTTATCAATTGCTAAATAATCGAAACCAAACACAAATTTGAAGGGGAGTGGCCGGCGCCGGCGGTTACATGACGGGAAAAAGTTATATGAATAATCACGTCCAATCCGATTGTTATACTAAACATCAATTCGTATCTCATTCGGCGATCAGTGAAAAAATCGCGGCTGGATGGAGTTCAGATCGAATACTTTTGTTCGTCCATACCACTAACCTCAAAATTTATACTGTTTCCTGTAATTAACCCTTATTAGTTATTAGTATTAGTACCAGAACATATATAAACTAGTTAGTGATCTACTATCATTAGTAGTTTTTTCATCCTTGCTTTAGTACAAATAGTCAAATAGTATACTATTTGCTGTGATTTTTAATTCTCTCAAATACTATCAAACCCTGAATCATAAATAGTAGGATAGCGTTTTTGGTTTGCTAAGAAATTCAAGTTCAGAATAATTTCACTTTTTGTTTATAGGTGAATGGAGAAGTAGGAAGGAGAACTGATAGTAAAGAGCTTTTAAAGGGGGCTGACGAGGTATGTGAAGGAGAAGCCGCTGTAGATCTCGGCCATAGAGCACACTAGTATTCACAACAATTCCCTCCATTCCATCAAGTAAATACTTCCTTACTCCTATATCTGTTTGTTTATTGATTACAAAATTCATTTGTGCAAAGAGTATAGAAGGGAAGCTTTCAATGTTGACATATAATAAAAGTTGTGGAATAGATTTGAGTTTTCTGGACGGACATGAGAGTTGATGTAAGTGGATACGTTATAGATGGTTAAATCTGATGTGTGTGCAGAAGGAAAATGTTTGCCAATAAAATTCCGTAAGTGTTATAAAAACACTTTCCAGCAATTGTATCTTTCTATTTCTACCCACCAAAACATCCTACTGTCAATTTTGTACAGAGAAGTTTATACAGAAAGATGTATGATCATTGAACCTTGAAAGGTCAACTGGATCCTTATCTTGGAAATGTCAAAGGAATTCTTCTCAATTTTATAATTGAAGTCTGGGTTTGAATTTTATAAAACCTTATTATCAAGCAATTTAAGTTTGACAGTTCCATTATTGTCTATGTCAATATGGTGTACTGATACGCCTTTTGGTATGATCTGAAGCAGTTTTGATTTGCCTGCTATTGCCATCTAACTTATTTGACAAATCAATGGAAAACAAATCTAGGATCATACACACCTTTAACTGACTGAAAACAAATGATTTTCATTACATATATGGAACACTATACAGTCGAAGTATTTACAACACATACAAAGGCAAAAAAAATAATATCTTGAACTTTTTTTTTTTCAGTTTTTCTTATAGCAAACCATCCACAGAAGGCCAAATAATACTAATCCCACTTGCTCCTGATTTGATTTGTGTGATTGAAGCTGTAAGTTAGAATCACATTTGTATCCATTCTTCTCAAAACAAATCTTTCGACAAGCATATAACATTCATAGCTTCTCCATTTCCCAACTCCTTCAAACTCTTCTATTTTCAACACTTTATCTTGTTTATCCTCCTTGGGAACCCATCCTGCTCTTTCTTCCTCCCACATCATCCTTTCAATCACCAATGAACTTAGCCCTGCCCTTGCTCCTCCGTCATTGCTATTGAACCACACAAATTTATTTCCATCATTTTCTTGATAAGCATCTTTGTCTGCAACTTTCACAGATTCAGTTGGAATTGTAATATCCACTAGCACCGTGTTATTGCCTTGACTCGATGATGTTGTAAAGATCCGCTCCCATTGTTGCTCAAGTGTCATCTGATAAAACATAGACTTCTTGACTTGTTCTCTTGGTGTGAGGGCGTCCTTGATGAACATGAAAGGACAATACCACTTGCCCACAACGACCGGGTTAGATAGAGGAAAGTTGAAGTCTGGAAAACGAGCACGAAGTGTTGGATCTATGCCTGCTGCTGCTCTGAGTGAAAAATTCTTCGGTGTCTTTGATTCGAGACGCCATCCTTTCCTTCTAAGAAACGATGGAGGATGGCCATCAACAGCAATTGATGTGGCTCTGAACCCTGAGCTGTGCCAACTTGTATGTAATGACATCTTGAACTCTTGATATATATTATTCGGGTCTAACGGTCTAGGTTCCACATCGTTTACACAGTTGCCTAAGCAACATGCTACCATATCTTCATCAGTTGAGCATTTACATGCATTCCTGGGGAAATTTTCAAACAACAATTAAGCGTATAAAGATTGACCCACTGGAATCTGTAATCAAATCATGAAAGTATAGAAAAAGTGGAATATATTATATATTCTTACCCTTTATTCCTTCCCTTGGACTTGATTGCATAATAGGTATTCGAAGAGAGTGGGCGATTGATTGCTGGGATAAAGTAGATAGGGTAATGAGTCTCGTGCTTTCCTGATCCATGAGTAACAATGTGGAGCTTGTTTTGAGGGAAAGGGAAATCCTTAATCCTCCTACCCTTAATCAACCCAAAGAAGTGTGTTGGAGTTGATGCCTCATCTTGGAGTACTAGGTAGCCACCATTTGGACCTTCTGGGGATGGTGAATACAGAGCATCAGGGTTGGATTTGTATAGAGAAAGAGGTCTTGTTACATACATGCTTCTTTTATTCTCTATCAATCCATTCTCATCAGGATTTATTTATACAGAATTATATGCTCGGAATAAGCCAGCTTCTATTTATCATCCATTGGAAATTTGGAATTGTCAAAGGAATTTGTTATCATGATACGTGTAGGTCATCCCAGGCTGTCAAATTTGAATTGACTCTAGGTTTGAATTTTACAAACATATCATCAATCATGTGAATCTTAATATTTAAGTCATTTTCAATATCGTAAATGCGAATTTGAATATTCTTATATATCATGCAGCGATCAACTACCTGACACGAGCAAATGAAAAAGTTAATTGATCATTCAGAAAGTTCCTTACTGAAGTGAGAATGAGATAGTCACACAATGTAATGTGAAAATGTACCCATATCGGCGTTTCCTGTAAATTTCTTGGGTGTGTGGAGGATTGAAGATGAGGAAAATGAGTAGTCTTTAGAATATAAAATGTCTAATCTTCACCTTGTGAAGGTAATTTATTTTCTTCTTGGATCTAACAAATTATATTTTGCGGTTTCATTTTCTCTTAAGTGCTATCAAATCCTGAATCATAGTAGGATTGTGTTTTTCGGTTTGCTAAGAAATTCAAGTTCAGAATTATTACAGTTTTTTGTTTATAGGTGAATGGAGAAGTAGGAAGGAGAACTGATGGTAAAGAGCTTCTAAAGGGGACTGACAAGGTATGTGAAGGAGAAGCTGCTGTAGATCTCGGCCACAGAGCACACTAGTATTCACAACAAGTCCCTCCATTCCATCAAGTAAATACTTCCTTACTCCTATGTCTGTTTGCTCATTGATTACAAAATTCAAGCCTTATATGCAGCTTCTTAATTTCAAAATTCATTTATAGGGTTTTGTTTGTCCATGTTGTAATCATACGGTTTTTGTTAATTTAGGTATGCCCTAACTGATCACAAATGCCCGCAGACTCATTTTCCGCCCAAATAATCCTACTGTAGACTTGTTTTTGCTTATATTTATTTGAACTATTGTTGTGCTCTAGAGATTACAGTTATACTTACACAGCATTAAGTAGTGTGTATCCTGTAATTTTTAGCTTAATAATAATAAAGAAAAAGATTAGCAACCTTGGGTTTGTTAAGTGTTTTGCATTTTCACTCTTATATCCTTGCTTCCATTTGTGTTCAGGGTTTTGTTGTAGGGCAGGTGATTTGTGCGAAGAGTATAGAGAAGTTTATGCAGAAAGATGTATGATCATTGAACCTTAAAAGGTCAACTAAATCCTTTCTTGAATTTTATAAACCTTATTATCAAGCAATTTAAGTTTGACAGTTTAATTTGCCTGCTATTGCATCTACTAATTTGACAAACCTTAAAAGGTCAACTAAATCCTTTCTTGAATTTTATAAACCTTATTATCAAGCAATTTAAGTTTGACAGCTTAAATTTCCTGCTATTGCCATCTACTAAATTTGACAAATCTGTAGAAAACAAATCTTGGATCATACACACCCTTTACTGACTGAAAACAAATAATTCCAGTACATATATAGAGCAATATACAGTCAAAGTAATTACAATACTCACACAAAAGTAAAAAAGAAAAACTTATCTTGAACTTTTTTCAGTTTATCATCCATAAAAGGCCATATTTAAGACTAAAAACTAATACGAATCCCACTTGCTCCTGATTTGATTTGTGTGATTGAAGCTGTAAGTTAAGACCACAGTTGTATCCATTCTTCTCAAAACAAATCTTTCAACAAGCATATAACATTCATAGCTTCTCCATTTCCCTACTCCTTCAAATTCTTCTATTTTCAACACTTTATCTTGTTTATCCTCCTTGGGAACCCATCCTGCTCTTTCTTCCTCCCACATCATCCTTTCAATCACCAATGAACTTAGCCCTGCCCTTGCTCCTCCGTCATTGCTATTGAACCACACAACTTTATTTCCATCATTTTCTTGATAAGCATCTTTATCTGCAACTTTCACTGATTCAGTTGGAACTGTAATATCCACAAGCACCGTGTTATTTCCTTGACTCGATGATGCTGTAAAGATCCGCACCCATTGTTGCTCTAGTGTCATCTGATAAAACATAGACTTCTTGACTTGCTCTCTTGGTGTTAGGACATCCTTGATGAACATGAAAGGACAATACCACTTGCCCACAATGACCGGGTTAGATAGAGGAAAGTTGAAGTCTGGAAGACGAGCACGAAGTGCTGGATCAATGCCTGCTGCTTCTCTTAGTGAGAAATTCTTCGGTGTCTTTGATTCGAGACGCCATCCTTTCCATCTAAGAAACGATGGAGGATGACCATCAACAGCAATTGATGTGGCTCTGAACCCTGAGCTGTGCCAAATTGTATGTAATGACATCCTGAACTCTTGATACATATTAGTCGGGTCTAACGTTGTTGGTTCGACGTCATTTACGCAGTTGCCTAAGCAACATGTTACCATATCTTCATCAGTTGAACATTTACATGCATTCCTGGGGAAATTTCGAAACAACAATTAAGCATATAAAGATTGACCCACTGGAACTCGTAATCAAATCATGGATCTACAGAATTCATACCCTTTATTCCTTCCCTTGGACTTGATTGCATAATAGGTATTTGAAGAGAGTGGGCGATTGATTGCTGGGATGAAGTATATAGGGTAATGAGTCTTGTCATCTCCTGATCCATGAGTAACAACGTGGAGCTTGTTTTGAGGGAAAGGGAAATCCTTAATCTGATTACCCATAATCAACCTAAAGAAGTGCGTTGGAGTTGATGCCTCATCTTGGAGTACTAGGTAGCCGCCATTTGGACCTTCTGGGGATGGTGAAAACAGAGCATCAGGGTTGGTTTTGTATAGAGAAAGAGGTCTTGTTACATACATGCTTCTTTTATTCTCATTCACTCCATTCTCGTAATGATTTATTTATAAAGAAGGGTATGCTCGGGATGGGCCAGCTGCTACATATATTATCCCTTGGAATTGTCAAAGGAAATTCTGAAATCGTCTATATAATCACAGACTGTCAAGTTTGAATTGAAGTCTAGGTTTGAATTTTACAACCATTTGAATCTTAATATTTAAGTCATATAATATCGTAATTTACGTTATTGAATTCTCTTGTATATAATGCAGCGATCAACTACTGCACGACTCTGCACACAAGCAAATGAAGAAATTCATTGATCATTCGGAAAGTTCCTTACCGATGTGCCATGGTCACATGACTCACATAATGTGAGGGTTTGGATTTAAAATTAAAATACTTGGTATTTGAGTAAAATGTAGTATGCATATGCATATTACGTGTATGTTACAATATCTTTTATATTTATATTTACATCCAAATATCAATATATATGTCATGCTTCCGATTATAAACAAGTTGAACATGAGTATATTTTTAAAATACTTGATATCGGAAAGTTCCTTAAAGGGATGTTATATGAAGTCGAGTTGCTCGAGTTCGGCTTGAGCTCGTCCACTCTGCTTAAAAAAAACTAATTGAGTATGAGCATATTTTTAAGCTCTTTAAAACATAGGTTTATCTCGATTATAAACAAGTTGAACATGAGATATCAAAGCTCGGTTTGTTCGGCTTGAATAACAAGCCTAAAGTCGATCTTTAGTAAGGTTGTTATACCAGTCGATCTACACAAGCTCGGTTGGGACTCAACTCAAAAAAATGCTAGGCATGAGATCGTTCCCTTAGCTAACACAAGCCGAATAGGAACTAATTTTTAAATTTGGAAATCTAGACTCGGATCGAGCTCGATACAATCATAAACGGAGTGAATATGAGCATACCAAAACTCAACTCACTCCCTACCCTAACTATGTGACCTAAGATGATAATAGGAATTTAGAACGTGTCTCCCGTATTTAATCTATTATAAAATATTCTTAAATTCTCAAATATATTTTGAGACTAATTTAATTTACACTTAATTAAATATTGTTCTGTCTTATTTCAGATTTGATTGCACCATAACATCTTCAAATATCTCTATCCATTTAAGTTATAATAACAGTTAATTTATTCACCTAATATGTAATCAGCGAGGGTTCATAGCTCAGTGGTAGAGCATTTGACTGCAGATCAAGAGATCCCCGGTTGAGCCTTTTTTGCCTCTCACTCTCACTCGCTGTTTAACATAGTTTCTTTTGGTGGGATTTTTTCCATGTTGAAGTTATTATGTTTCAAGTTTTGCTCTAATTCTTCCTATATATTATGTATCTCATTGATATGAGTTTTATTATCTTAGAAAGGAATGAAATAGAAATTTGGATGGTATTGGTGACTAAATCAATCATCAGCTCTCTGTTAATAATATGATTTCTTATGCTTGTCAGTAAATGCTGTTATTGCCTTGATTAACAGCAATATCTCCTCATTCTTCCTCTCATTGTTTGCTTGGAAGCCTGTAAATGCTGTTACTGTCTTCAATCAACTGATTTCCTATTAACAAGCAATTTTATTATCAAAAGACAATAATACACACAATTTTACAGCAAACACACTCCATACAACATATGCAATGCAAACAGTAATATGTATGTCACTCCCACTTTGTCTTGATTTGATGAGTGTGTTTAAAATCATATGTCAACACCACAGATCCATCCATCCTCTTAAGAACAAATCTTTCAACCAGAACATAGCAACCGAATCGTTCCCAAACATCTGATCCTCCATATTCTTCAGTTCTCAACACTCTTTCCTGCTTATCCTTCTTAACCCAGCCTACCCTTTCTTCTTCCCACACCATTCTTTCAACAATCAACGAACTCACTCCTACGGATGCTAACTCGTCACTTGCAGTACTCGTAAGGCTTTGACACCACACAAATCCATCTCTTTCATCTTGCACTGCATCTTTCCCTCCAACTTTGACTAATTGTGTTGGGACAACAATGTCAATCTCCACAGACCTCTTTCCTGCACCATAGCTGTTCTCGGAAGTGAAAACCGGCTCCCATCTTTGTTCTAGTGTCATCTCATAAAACATTGACTTCTTCATTTGATCCTTAATCTCCCCATCTTTGATAAACATAAAAGGACAGTACCATTTTCCCACAACTGATGGTTCAGAAGTTTCTTCTGGGAGGCGAGCACGGAGAGCTGAGTCTAGTCCTGATGCCTCACCAAGAGAGAAGTTCTTGGGCTCCTTTGAAAACATAGTCCATCCACATCTTCTCAAGAAGCGCGGAGGGTAACCATCGGAAGCAATGGATCTTGTCGAGAAACGGCTACAACATATGAAAGTGGTATGTGGAAAACAATGATGATATGGAAAGATTTCAAATTGTTGATAGACATCATCAGGGTCCAATGGTCTTGGTTTTGCATCTTTAACACAGCTAAAGCAAAAAAAGCAGGTACCAACATCTTCCTCTTTTGAGCTTGTCAATGCTTCCCTGCACTTTAAACTGTTAGATGTAATCACAACAAATCAAATGAACATGACAAGTAACTAAAAGTCCTTACCCTTTATGACTACCATGTGGCTTGATGGCGTAATACCGATTAGAAGACAATGGCTGATTGAGGATTGGAATCAAGTAGACATCGTCGCACAATACTACCTGACCCGCCTGGTAATGAACATTAAGAAGCTTGTTCTGAGGAAAAGGTAAGTCCACAACTCCGCAAATTTTAGACAAACCAAAACAACATTTAGGTGTGGACTCTTCGTCTTGAATAACTAATATGCCGGAGTTTGGACCTTCCGGGGGTGGCACAGACAGGAGTTCAGGCGAACGCCTATACAAAGATAAGGGTCTTGTGACATACATTTCTTTTTATGCCCTTATCATCCCAAGTCTTCTCATATGATATGCTTCTTGATTTATATAACCAGGAAAGTTTGAAAAAATGAATCACTAGTGAAAGAGAAAGGAAGTTTCCAAGAAGAAATGAGTTCAGAAAATCAAAGTAAATCTGTCAGAAGAAGGATAAATTGCTTATTAAATAGGCATGAAATTGCCATGAACCCGCAAAGTGTTAGAAGACTTCAAAAATCAGACATGGATAATATATTTTACTGATAATTTAATAAACTGTAATTTTCATAGTGCTTCGTTTTGTGTATTCAGATCTTCTAAGATTAGAGACTTTGACAATGTCGAAGGAGGCACTATGAATTCTTCACATCTTTGTGTAAGCAATTTTGTTTGATGTCATTGTCTTGTACTGGTTAGAAAATTGGAATATATATTTCTTAAAATAAAGAATAAAACATGCATAACATTTGTAACAATCGAACACTTGTACAGGATGTGATGAAATGAAAAGGATTGCCATGCATGTTCAAATATCGTGCAACCAAGCCAAATAGGTACTTGGACGCAGTCCTGAGTCATGACATTGTCATCTACGACGATGCTAAAATATGTGATTGCTTTGCTTGACTACTCTTTTGAGGTTAATTTGAAGAATAATCAAACAAAATAAACAGATAAATCTAGGACATCTGTGAAAAAAATGATGCAGAAAATTTCCTTGCAGTAAAAAACAGTTCAGGTGAGTTTGCTGCAAGAATATTATAACAGATAACTAAATACAAATAATGAATATCCAAAGATATTGCACAAGAGGAACATCAATCACAGTCAGTATATGCTTTGAGAATTCACTCCCATTTGCTCCTTAATTGATGTGTATGGTTGAAATCAAAGCATATCACCATACTTCCATCAAGTCTTTTCAAACAAAACCGTTCGACGAGCAGATAACAAGCAAATCTAGCCCATGCTTGCTTTCCAAGAGACATTCCAAAACATACTTGTTTCTCATTCCCATCAAACCATCCAAATCTTTATTGTCATCTGTTTCGCTTTCATCCTCCTCGCCTTCAATGCCATACAATTCCACTGATTTCCTACCAATCACAGCATTCACATCCACTGTACTATTTTCTCCGGCACAATCATTTTCACACGCCCATGTCTTCTCCCATCGTTGTTCAAGTGACAGCTGATAAAACGTTGAGGTTCTTATCTGCTCTTTAACTGTCCCTTCTTTAACAAACATAAAAGGGCCATACCAATTCCCCACAACAACTGACTCGGAACTTTGATGTGATATCGAGAAGTCTAAACCCGGGAGACAACCACGCAGAGCTGAATCAAGCCCTTGAGCTTCAACTAACATGGAGTTATAGGCTTAAAAGTGATCCCAAATTCTTGATTGCTAAAGAAAGGTGGGAGAAAACCATCATGAGCAACTGGCTTAGCAGAAAACCTGTTTTTCGATGTCCTAGAAGGGAAAATCTCAAACTGCTGATACATGTTCTTTGGTTCTAGTGACCTTGGCTTTGCATAGATGTTACCACAAAAGTTTGTCCAGCAACTGGGTTGCTCGTCAGTTAACTTAAATTTTAGATCTTTGTATTTGTTCTTGTTTGTTATTTTATGTTATCTTCTAACACAATCAAAACCATAATGGACAAGAACAAAACGCAGGCGTAATATCTTTTCAGATGGTGTTTTCCACCTTGATCTGCAATCATAGAAACATGCCTTCAATTGTAATGATTGAGTTACATTTTTTGATCTTCTTAGAGAATGCATCTAGATTCAAATACTGAATACTGAATAGTGAAGACAGACAGAAACTCTTACTCCTTGTTCAAACAACCTAAAATTCTAAACAAAGCATTTGATCTTATAAATTTACATAATTGGAACTGAAAACATAAATTTCTTTCTTCTTAAATTTGAACTGTTACACTATCCCAACTTAGATGAAGCCCTGAAGAACCACCTCCATACTTTGCGACTTCTTCGACATTTCTTGAGGTCTCTCTCACTACCACTGAATCTGCAAGAGCCTCCACCATTCTTAAACATACCATAATACTCATTTGGTCTCATGCTACCATAACCAAACTCCTTAGTTGCCAATAAACCACCTCTCTTCAAAAAAGGATGTCCTGTTCTAATCTCTGATGATGATGAAGATGACAAATCAAGCTTAAGATCAATGAATTTAGGATCTTCACTAGAACTAAACTCACAGCCTTCTCTCATTGTAAAAATCCCCTTTGCAATCAAATCTTTCTCATAATCAAAGTTACTAATCCTTCCATCAAAGTTACTAATCCGGGCCTCGGATTCGCTAAAACAACTCCTCTTAGCAGAATCCATCATAAACCCACCACTAACACTTGAAACCCTAGCTGCAGAATGAATCACACCACCACTTTCTTCAGTATCATAGAACAAAGAACTACCAGTACCACCACCATTGTTACCATTAACACCATTTCTGAAACTACATAGTGATCTTGATCTTGGAACACCAACTAAATCAGAAACCCACATTTCACTCTTGGAATCATCATCCATTACAGTCCCACCACCCTTTTGCTTCTTCTTCCTAAAAAGCCTACCAATTCTCCAAAACCCTCCTTTTGAGTTCACATCAGTTGCCACGCAACTACTATTGCTCCTTTTGAGGATCTCAGGCTCCAGTGCTTTCTTGAGATTCTTAGAAAGATCAAATTTCTCATTCTCTAAAAGGAAGGAAATCCTACCAACACTACTAGTTTCAGGGTTTGAGTTTGGATCAGATGAGTTTTCAGAGCAAGAACATGAAGACAGACGCTGCTCACCACAATTAGGGCAAACCAGCTCAACAAGCCTATCTCTAAGACAGAAAGCACAAATCCCACCACCAGACGAGGAAGAAGAAGATGGGTGTTTCCTACAAGGCATATCTGATGAACTTGAGAAGTTTTCTAGGAAATTGGTATCTCCATTGAAGGTCTCCAATGCTTTTCCCCTGTCTTTCATGGCTGATGACCCCTGTAGTAAAACTCACTGAAATTGGCCTAGATTTTTTGTGGGTAATGAAAAATATGAAGTGGGTTTCTTGTATAAGAATAAATGGATGTGAAATTTGTAGGGTGGTGTTGACTTTAAGACAAAAGAATGTATCTTTAGGTTTAAGTAATCCCTCAGGCCTCAAGTGAAAAAGAAAAGAGGGGGAAGAATACAGACATTATTGTGTAGGGGAGAGAGTGAATGTATCATGTATGTTAAGAGGCAAAATTGAATGTTAGAAAATGTAATAGAGAAAATGATGTATGCTTCCCTCCACTTTCCCACTATTTGCATGCTCAGCCTCTTAATCATATCACCAAACCTCACACTTCGTAGCCAGTTTTCATTGTTTTGATGCTCAGCACGTAAAACTCAATCATTCTAACTGCACACTGTTCTTTTAACCCCTTCTTTTACCGAGTAACAAAGAGGGTTTTCTTCAATTAGTCAGTTACTGAACTGGTAATTCAAAATTGATGTTAATTGAGTTGTATTCCACTATGATGAAGCGATTGTAAACAGTATATGTTGGTAAGGAGATGTGTTTTAGTATGCAAGATTGGACATTGGACCCCACCCATATGGTAATTGTCGAGGAAGAAGAGGTTTGAGGAATAGCATGATGTTGGGCTAAGCTTTTTTCGTTTGTTTGATTTGTTCATGCACGGCTTGCTTTTACATAGTGTAGATCGGTGGGTGTGAAAATAACATATCATGGTAAAAAGCACTTTTGGGTAATTGTTTTTTTTATTATCATGAACACTTGGATTCTATATTTCAAAAATAATCACTCTTGGTAACGTTGGATCCTTCACAAATCATACCCTTAGGGTTGGTAGAATTAGGCTCCTCGATTGAGTAGGGTAGCTCTGGTTTTAGGTTTTGGTTGAAAGCTTTTATACCTAACAAACTCTATAAAAGAAATTTAGTCAAGTATCAGACCACTTGATACGAGAATCTCGGTATAATCACATTGTAAATTATAAATATTGACATACACGAGTCTGGTTGACGTGGAAACTATGCATTTTCTAGACATAATCTCCCACTACGTTAATCACGTGGAGTTTTTAACTTGATTTTACACTTTTGATCGTATTTTGAAAGTTTGTATATCATACCCAAAGTAAAAATGATAAATTTATTACGCACCTCTTTTAATCGGCGAAAAGATCTACACCAATACTTTACTTATATACTGAAAATGTTTTTTTATTAACTGAATTAATAGTACTAAAATATTAATATTGTAATTTCAAATTTTAATACATTTTGATTCTTGAATAATAATTTGTTCTTTGTAAAAAAAATTTATAGATAAATAATAGTACTAATTTATTTACACTTATAATTAACATTCCTTTCAAAGGGGCGAGGACAGAGGATTTAACTTTTCTGATTTTACTTTATAACAATCACTTTTGATTTACATTTAATAATATTACTAAATCTTATTTATATATCCTTTTAAAATATATTTTTGTAAGTAGAATGGAGTAACATTTGTCAGACTTGGTGTGAGGTCATTTTCCACCCCACAGGATCCAAAAAGACACGTGTGAGAGGACATAATCATACCCCTACGCCCTTGGCCCCACCAATTTTATGCTGGCCAATGTGCACGCGTGTAACCATTATTTTTTCTAAATAATAAAGAAATATAAATCAATTCCGAAATTACGTTGGCCTCACAAATAAGCTAATTGATGTTTGATAAAAGTAAATTTGTGAATAGATTTGTACGGTAGATTTACCAAACAGTTAAAAAGGACAAAACTGTATCAATTGTTAAAGGTATAAAAGAGGGGTAAAATTGTAAAAAATTTGATAATCTATCCAAAAAGCTATCCGAATAAGTTTTTCCAAATCTCACCAAAAACCTCCTCAAAAAGCTCTTCAAAAATCTAATCTCTCCAAAAAGCTATTATGTCGAACACCATTTAGCTTTCAAAATATACAAATCTCTACAATAATCTCCGCAATAACCTCCGCCGAACAGTCCCTAGCTTACATTGATTAACCATCTAAATAATATCATCACATGTTTCATATTCATATCTAGATATCAATATATTAGATATTGATATTAATATTAATATATGGGTATGATCTTGATATCTGTTATTTTTGTTCGGTGAGTTTTAGTATATGAAAGAGGAATGACAAATATGAGATATGTGATACCTCCCGTTTTTTGAGTATATGGGGAGAAAAAATGTAATATGAGTATATCATGATATCAATTCAATATCCATATATATATATATATATATATATATATATATATCAATCAGACACTAGATATGAGTATGTTTACGTTGATACTCATATCTCATATCTAGGTATGGATATCAAACAGGCCCTCACTAGTATAAGTTTCATACTCGGTCGAAATTTGTATTGTATTCCTAAGTAGTATATGTTTCATACTCGATCGAAGTAGTCGAATTAAAAATTTTTTAACTATGTCGAGTGAAATAGTATAATTTCGATCAAAATAAATAGTAACATCCTTCTTTGTATATCGAGCGGTACACGTTTATTTTAGTCATTATTATTTAGGGAGTAGCCGAATTGAACAATTTTCAACTATTTCGATCGAAGTAGTATAATTTTGATCAAAATACAAGATTCTTTCTGAATTTTACGAGCTGTATAATAGCAAAACCATTTCGATCGGAATACAATATCAAAAATATATAGTCTAATTTACGAGCTTTAGATTCATTCAAATTGTACAACTTTCAACTATTTCGACCGAAATAGTATAATTTCGATCGAAATACAAGATCAATATAGTATAATTTACGAGCTTTAAATTCATTCGAATTGAACAATTTTAAACTATTTTAGTATGATTTGATCGAAATAGTATAATTTCGATCGAAATACAAGATTCATTCAGAATCGGAATACCAGTACAATCGTCAAACAGATGTTACAGGTACATCGTATAACCAGTGAACAACGTAAATCGTCAATATCCTAAATCACCGTTAAAGTATATAGTTCTATTACCATATATGTTTATCAGTTTTAATCTAATATTTTACATCCATGAACACTTATAGTGGGGAAATATCTTGAACGTTGATTTATTAATCAGACAACTATAAGAAGTTCCTACTGTGTATGTATGTATGTACGTACGTATGTACGCACGTGCGTATGTATATCCATTGTATCAAATATCAATTTTTCAAATATAACATGTATTTGTTCAAATCAAAATTATTCAAATATATTCAAAATTGTTCAAATATGTCAACAGTTCAACTATATGACCAAGTGTTCAACTATACTCAAAATTGTTTGACTATATAACTAATTGTTCAAATGTTAATTTATATGTCCAATTGTTCAACTAAACCTTTGCTCAAGTATATGACAAGTGTTAATTAATTTGGACAAATCACAACGCTAGATTATTTTGATCCAAGGGTTGTGAGTCCTTCCTACTTTTAACCCTAAGACTCCTTCATATATGATCCAAATCCTATATATATATTGGCTCTAGTGAGGAAGCTCCTTTAAAAGATGAGTGAAGATAAACTTTGTTCATTTTGTTTACGTTAGTTGTTTATTTTATTCTGACAAAATAAGATAATAATGTTTAATCTCAGTTGAAATTGAAAAATTAAGATATACTTAATTGTTTATGATCGATTGTGTAAAAAAAAATTCTTCAAAGTTTCATATATGTGTCAAACATGTGTAAAGCATTGACGTTTTTAGCATCTTATAAAGAAAGGGAAATAAACAACATGGATGAAAACTAAGTGGAGAAAATTGACTTGTAACTCTCTTTGTATTCACCGACTTGGAGTAAGAGGCACTTTGAAAGCATGCTTGTATCTAGTTATTCCCTTGGAGAAAATTGACTTGTATCTCCCTTGTTTCTTTGGTCCACAAATTTTCACAAGGTTTGAATTTTGAATGTGACCTAACAAATTGTTGTTTAGAGATGTAGCTACTTGTAAATTGTCTTGAATGATGTAAATAATATATAATTATGTGAATAAAATATTAATTTAAGTGCACAAGTTTTTTTTAGATATTTGTTACAAAATAAACAAGTTTATGATAAATTATGTTATCGTGAAAAGTAAAAAATAAAAATGTAACTATAAATTGTACTTTATAATATACATTAAAAATGTATAATTTATAAATCTATTTTTTTTAAAGAAAGTGTATTTTTATTGAAGTATGTATTTTTTATATTTATAAAATATAACTGTTTCTAAATTTAATTGATGATTGTGATTAAAGGAGGTTGGTTTGGTGGCTAGGTGAATTGGATTCTGATAATTATAAAGACTATTGGATAAAACCTCAGTTCCAAATTCCTAAACCTAATATATTAGGGTTGAGGTTAGTGTGTGTCTACAATTATATACATGTTACACCATAAGAGTACTCCTTGCCTTTGCTGCAAAGTTAGGGGTGAACCAACCCCTCAATGATTATGATCAAGTTAATATGAATATAACAAGGTGAAGTTTTAAACCTCGAATAAAAAATTTAATATGAGACTTAGTTTTGATTGATCAAAGTTGAAAAAAATAGAAGATGAGTAACAACACAAAAAATGATGACGTAGTTTGAGAAAAAGTTATATTTTGTGTATCTCAAAAGGGAGATTTAATCTAGAATCCACTAAACAATCAAGCGATTACGAGCTTATAAAGGGTATGAAAAATAAGTGTAAGAACTATATAATGGGAAGAGAGAAGCATAAGCACGAAAACTTCAAAAACAAGAATAGAGTAAGAAGAGTAGGACTCTCTCTTGTGTAATCTCTCTCAGTGAGTGGAAAAAATGATCTTCTAGCACATAAACATCTTTGAAGCAATCACAATTGTCAAACACTATAAATCTCTTTCTCTTCTCTCTTGGATAAAATCTATAGAAAAGTAAACAATGGATTTTTCTCATAAACAAGCAGAAAATAAGAAGCTTGGTACTAGATTTAACATTGTTGTCAATGAAGCTAAGAAGCACATTTGGAACATTTTGGAAGAAATAACTTAATGATGTTTCCGGATTTAAAATTAATAATATTATCTTTTTATTATTGATTTATGATCTAGATGATCCATTTATTAAATTAATACAAAAAGAAATAAGAAACTTAAGCCCAAACTTTCTTAACTCACGCATGTTTTCTATTGAATAAAGGAAGCATGATCCCAACATGGAGAAGGATGTCCATGATGATTCCACATGTGCACTTGTTGCTCATACATGCCCAACATGCTTGCTCTTCGAGGATGATCTTACTTCATGTTTATCCATTTAGTAAATTAGTTAGCTTAGTTAAAATTTTATCCTTTCAATGTCTCATTTTTGCAAAACTTTATTTTTAAGACTTATTTTCCCTTTATATTTTAAAATAGTTATGACCTCCTACTAGTCTATCAATAGAGATCATCTTATATTGTTTTGAATTAGCTTAGAATTAAATAATAGAGTGAATTTGCTATGTAGCATTACTTCACTAATTTTGTTTAGTAATTGTGAACCTCAATAATTTTGTTAAAATATGACCTTTTTAAAAAATTTTAGACTAATTTGCCCTTCTACAAGAAGTTAAAAGATTCCTAATTATTTATTACCTTTTAATTGACCTACAATCCCTAATTGAAGAAGGTATATTTTGAATAAGTTACCAATTTTAATACCGTAATCAATTAGTAAATCATAAAGAATATAAATTTTTTTTTACGTGAATTGATAAAACTAGCATGTTACATGTTTGTACTTTTTATGTAAATCATGAAGAGTACAAGAAAATTCTTAACAAAATTTTACAAAAAATTTACAAGAATTGATCAGCGTAATCAATTAGTAATTAATCAATTATTAATTAATCTTGTACAAGAAAATTTTATAAGAAGATAATTTGTGTACAATAAAATTTTACAAGAAGATAAATCGTGAAATCCAACTTGTCCAGTTGGTATTAGGGTGGGAGGGAGGGGCAACCAACCAGAGATCGATTCTTGGTAACTACATTTGTTTTTTAATTTTTCGTATTTTTTGTAAGAATTATAAAGTTACAAGAAAATTCAAGAAATATAATTACAAGAAAATAAGTATCATTTACAATAATAAATTATAAATTTACAAGAAATTTGTTTCATTTACAAGAATACTTAAGTTATAAGAGTAACGTCTAAATTAGGATAAAATTTATTATAATTGATAGCATGAATTATAGTCTATATTTTGGGGTTTGTTTGGACGTTTTATCTTCAAAAATCTGCATGTTTGTATGTATAATATGTGATTCTATTACCATTTCATCTACCTTTGCGAGAATCGAGGTCTACACCTAGTTTCGTTGTAATTGCAGGTAATATGGTACGTTTTGCATCAAAAAGGAGCAAAAGGAGTCATTAGTCATTTGGAGCTACATCCAGGGAGCATAGCCATGGATTAAAGATTTACTTTGGACCAGTTTTGAGAGATTTCACATTCAGTTGTGAGTCACCTCGGTTGACCACAGATTCACCTCGACCGAGGTGATCCAGAGACGCCGACTCGACCGAGGCGAATACCTAGGACGCGGCGAGAATATTTTATTCTTGGCTGAGATCTTTTAAACTTGGAAAGTAATCTTATATTTTTTGGGCTGGGCTCTTGGAAGGAAGGAGATATGCAGAATCATATATTTTACCTATATTTATGGGAAAATATCTTTCTAAGATTTATTATCTTTGGAGGGTTATTTTCCTATAAAAAGGGTCGGATTTCCCATAATTCCGGCATCCGCTTAGAGCTGGACATCACGCTATACCGTCGATCAGGGTTTATAGCACGCAGCAGCAGCAGCCTACTCCAAGTTGGGAGATTCGAAGAACCTTTTTGAAGGTTGAAGGAAGATTGAAGTCCATAGCTTTTATAGCTTTATTGAAGGGTTTTGTAAGATTGTCTTCAATTCCCTCAATTGTTGTCTTGTCTTTTTGGATTGCTATCCAAGGAACGCTTTGTTGTGATATTTGATTCAGTTATTGAAGTCTTTTCATTAAATTCTTCTTTGTTCAAATATTCACCTTCTTCCCATATATTTTAATACTTTCATTATGATGATGAGTGGCTAATTTCCTTGTGTGATTCTAGGGTGATTAGCTGAAGGTTGTGGGAAAAACAATGATAGAATAATCTTAGATTCCAGTAGGATCCTGAAAGTTCGAGTCTTTAACCTTAACCCTAAGCATCTCGTTCGGTTGATGAACATCTCGGCCGGGGTGAAATTCTTCTGACCGAGGTGACTTATCTGATCCTAAACTGAGAGTTAAGTGTTAGAGTTTGCCAAATCCTATTCTTATTACACCTTCTGGTTCAAAGCAAGCTTAGGATGAGACTTACCCGGTAATTCCTTAGTTTGTGTATTGACGATCATAAGTGTAGGTAATAAAGGCTATCCTTTATTGGGGTTTGAATGTGCTTCCATCCCATCTTTGTGAGTTAGCCTGAGACTTACCCGGTAAAGGTTGATTCTATTCCCTTAGATGGTGTGTTAGTTTGAGGTTATAGTTCTTTATCTTGATTCCTTGAGACTTACCCGGTAATAGGAGTTACGGCTTAGGATTAGTATGTAGTGAGACTTACCCGGTGATCTACTCCACTTTAGTAACATCTTCCCCACGCAAAAATCTCAGCTTTGTCCGTTTATCTATAGATCTTGAGTTGGAACCACAACTAGATGCTTTAATCCCTAGAATTGCATGTTTGCTTTATTGACTTCTTATTCATCTTTGATTGTGTTAATTGCTCTTGTGGTTAGTATTGACATAAGTACACCGTATTGACTCTGTTTCACCGAGTCCCTGTGATCGACCCCTGGAATTTTCTTGCTTTTACTACGATTGACCCGTACAGTGCGGGTTTGCATCCTTGTTTTAAGCTTAAGTCTAGGGTTATAAATTTAAAGCTTGCACACACCGTTTGGAGCGAACAAGTTTTTGGCGCCGTTGCCGGGGATCGAACCGTTCAAAATAGACTTAGTTTTGTCCCTCGGCAGCGCCTGAACAAGTTTTTGGCGCCGTTGCCGGGGACTTGGTCTAGACCGAGCCGGTTACGGTTTGCTTTCGGGGCATTTGCCCCTGTTGCTACTAACTACTCTTTCTATGAGTTTTGTAGTTTTCAGGATTTCCGATGACTACATTTGATCCAGCCTGGATAGCAAGGCAAAGTGCTAGGGCGGACCATTATGAATACTTGGAGGAGAAGTACTCCTTCTATTGGTTCAACAATGAATGGGAAAGAGAAGAGGCCATTCAGCATGAACTTGCGATATGAGATGAGAAGAATGTCCCTAAAAACATTTATGAGCAACCTTTTGCAGACTCTCTCGAATCAAGATTGGAGAAGTTGATGAAGAAGGTGGAGGAGCTCAAGGAAAGCACCCTATCCTATGCTAAGCCGAAAGAGGAGCATAAGGAAGTGTTGCACGTTCCAAGCATTCCTTTGGTCGAACCGGAAGTTTTTCCTGAAGCTTCCGAGGAAGAAGAGGATATGGAAGGTCTCGATCTGACTGTTGAGACCTCGGCCGAGGTGGAAGAGATTTCGGCCGAGATGGAAGAATCTGCAAAACTGAAAGCAGAAGATGCAGAGAACCTTGGCCAAATTACTGAGATTGTGGTCAAAGTTGAAGAAAGACCAGCAGAACTGAGAGAGATTTCGTTGGTGGATTATCAACCCAACACGAAACTTGTCTCAAGCTTTGGAGAACTTTGCAAGGTACACTCTCCTACTTCCTTTGAATTCCCTATTAAAATCTCTGAATTTTTCAGGAAAGCACCGGAGAGTTGGAGGTCTCTTCCGAAAGAACCTCCAAAGATCAAGATGAAGTCTTCCTTGAAATTGTTGGAAGAAGAAGCTCCTCGGATCATGAGGAGTGGAGTTGACAAGCACTACACCGCTAAGGCGATGAAGAGTCTCTTGTTCAAGTATGGGGTCCCTCGCATACTAAGGACCCTATACCATCCCCAAGCTATAGATGGGGAAGCTGCTATAATTCTCGAGAAACTGTTTTCTCGATCAAGGAAAGGATGGGACACGAGGAATGTCCCATTGAAGTGCAAGAAAGCTAGAAGGATTCCGGTAAGAATCAAACCGTACAAGCTTGTACGTGGGAGATCTTACCATTTGCCGGTGAAGTTAGGAACCGGAACCTTCTTGGAAGATTTTTACGGATGTGATGAGCACTCCACGACATTCGAAGTGCATTGAGTAATCCCATGCCGTATGGTCCAGCTAGCGACCTTAAACCAAGCGCTTCTTGGGAGGCAACCCAAGGTATTGCTTTCTTCTCCCTTTTCTAGTTTAGTTTAGATAGTTGCTTTGTTTTTGTTTTCCTCTAGACAACAACCAGGTATTCCAAGAGGAAGGATCACAGTTCAGGAGCTACACTGGAAGAACAAAATTTCGAGAAGTTGAGGAAACGAGCTTTACTGAGATACATCTCGGGTACTGTCAGAACACCTCGACCGAGATGTGCTTCGCCAACCGAGATGGTCATTTCTGGGAGCTGTTCTTACTTCTTCATGCAGTTTAGCTATGTTCGGTGAGTATCCTGTCCTTAGACTTATTTTAACCCACTGGGACAGTGTGTCCCAAGTATGGGGTGTTTGCACTTATATGACTACTTGATGTATTCGACTACTTTTGATGTATTACATTTCATGGGATATTCTATTTATGCTTCACTTCTGCATTTATATGATTATCTAATATTACATGCATACCTACAGGTTGTTTGATTGAGAAAAACGTCGAAACTGAAAAAAAAATTTGGTTTTAAAAAAAAAAAAAATTTTTTGACCTCGACCGGGGAGAGTCTTGGCCAAATGAGGCGTTTCACCTCGGTTGAACCAAGAACACCTCGACCGAGGTGTGTTAACTGAGAGTTTTCGAAAACGAATTTTTGTTACTTATCTGGATATGACCTCAGTGAAGATCTTGTTTACTGACTGGTTTTAAATTCTTTATGTGTTTGAAAGGTTTTATAATATGTTTAAGTTGCTAAATGTTTTGTTTGAAATTATTGGCATGTTTAATACTTTGTTTTTATCCAAATTATGTTGAATTTGAAGGTTGACACCACAAGATAAGTTCTCTCACTTTCTTCCTGGAAAGATCAAGGCAATTCATTCTTCTCTCTTCTTCTTCTTGATCATGCTTAGCCCCTCATATACATTTTGCCTCCCTTTACCTATCCGGGAATTTGGAAGCAAGCGAAGTGGTGAAAGCAAGTGATGTTAAAGTTGAGGAGTTGGCTAGAAGTGAAAGTGCTAGAAAGTAATAATAGGTTTGGGGAAGTCAATCATGAAGATGAGTAACTCGGCACCATTCACATAGCCGGGTGTTTGTGTCTTGCCAAAGTCGGATTGGGCGATATTCCTAACGGGTCATGGTATGTGCATCAAGGGTTTGATGCATCTCGAGAAATTGATGATTGCAGATTTCCTAGGCTTCGGTTATTGTGCACCTCTGTCCATGCATCCCAAAAAGTAAAGTAAAAAGAAAAAAAAAGTGGAATAAGCAAAGCTTATTGGTGGAAGATGTTGCAAGTCAAAGTGGAAGTGAAGTTCATCCTTTTCCCGGATTCTATCACCACATTACCTTACATACATCCCTACCCTACACGTTTCTTGACCTTTTCTTTTGGGAAGCCCTTGAGACCTTGAGCTTGTTGATTGACTTAGTGGTTTAAACTGGATTATACATGATTAATTTTGATAATTATGAATTATTATGCATTCTATGATTTTATGCAAAGATGAACAACTTTTCTATATTTATAAAATGTTTTGAGCATATTGAGTTTTTAATTTCCAGGAAGTACTCTCTTAGGGTGATCTATGATAGTTGCACACCATAAAATATTTTTGAAAGACTTTTTCATTGATTTTATTGACTTATAATCCATTCTATCTTGTCTTCTATATGCGGAACTTGCTTGGGGACAAGCAAGGGCTAAGTATGGGGTATTTTGATAGCATGAATTATAGTCTATATTTTGGGGTTTGTTTGGACGTTTTATCTTCAAAAATCTGCATGTTTGTATGTATAATATGTGATTCTATTACCATTTCATCTACCTTTGCGAGAATCGAGGTCTACACCTAGTTTCGTTGTAATTGCAGGTAATATGGTACGTTTTGCATCAAAAAGAAGCAAAAGGAGTCATTAGTCATTTGGAGCTACATCAGGGAGCATAGCCATGGATTAAAGATTTACTTTGGACCAGTTTTGAGAGATTTCACATTCAGTTGTGAGTCACCTCGGTTGACCACAGATTCACCTCGACCGAGGTGATCCAGAGACGCCGACTCGACCGAGGCGAATACCTAGGACGCGGCGAGAATATTTTATTCTTGGCTGAGATCTTTTAAACTTGGAAAGTAATCTTATATTTTTTGGGCTGGGCTCTTGGAAGGAAGGAGATATGCAGAATCATATATTTTACCTATATTTATGGGAAAATATCTTTCTAAGATTTATTATCTTTGGAGGGTTATTTTCCTATAAAAAGGGTCGGATTTCCCATAATTCCGGCATCCGCTTAGAGCTGGACATCACGCTATACCGTCGATCAGGGTTTATAGCACGCAGCAGCAGCAGCCTACTCCAAGTTGGGAGATTCGAAGAACCTTTTTGAAGGTTGAAGGAAGATTGAAGTCCATAGCTTTTATAGCTTTATTGAAGGGTTTTGTAAGATTGTCTTCAATTCCCTCAATTGTTGTCTTGTCTTTTTAGATTGCTATCCAAGGAACGCTTTGTTGTGATATTTGATTCAGTTATTGAAGTCTTTTCATTAAATTCTTCTTTGTTCAAATATTCACCTTCTTCCCATATATTTTAATACTTTCATTATGATGATGAGTGGCTAATTTCCTTGTGTGATTCTAGGGTGATTAGCTGAAGGTTGTGGGAAAAACAATGATAGAATAATCTTAGATTCCAGTAGGATCCTGAAAGTTCGAGTCTTTAACCTTAACCCTAAGCATCTCGTTCGGTTGATGAACATCTCGGCCGGGGTGGAATTCTTCTGACCGAGGTGACTTATCTGATCCTAAACTGAGAGTTAAGTGTTAGAGTTTGCCAAATCCTATTCTTATTACACCTTCTGGTTCAAAGCAAGCTTAGGATGAGACTTACCCGGTAATTCCTTAGTTTGTGTATTGACGATCATAAGTGTAGGTAATAAAGGCTTATCCTTTATTGGGGTTTGAATGTGCTTCCATCCCATCTTTGTGAGTTAGCCTGAGACTTACCCGGTAAAGGTTGATTCTATTCCTTTAGATGGTGTGTTAGTTTGAGGTTATAGTTCTTTATCTTGATTCCTTGAGACTTACCCGGTAATAGGAGTTACGGTTTAGGATTAGTATGTAGTGAGACTTACCCGGTGATCTACTCCACTTTAGTAACATCTTCCCCACGCAAAAATCTCAGCTTTGTCCGTTTATCTATAGATCTTGAGTTGGAACCACAACTAGATGCTTTAATCCCTAGAATTGCATGTTTGCTTTATTGACTTCTTATTCATCTTTGATTGTGTTAATTGCTCTTGTGGTTAGTATTGACATAAGTACACCGTATTGACTCTGTTTCACCGAGTCCCTGTGATCGACCCCTGGAATTTTCTTGCTTTTACTACGATTGACCCGTACAGTGCGGGTTTGCATCCTTGTTTTAAGCTTAAGTCTAGGGTTATAAATTTAAAGCTTGCACACACCGTTTGGAGCGAACAATAATTAATAAGGGTAAATCTGTCATTATTTGTTTAATAATGCTATTCACTTAAAAGTTTATAGGCCTAGGTTATTTACTAAACAAAATTAGTCATTGGGTACATTTCATCCAATTTTCTCAAAATAATATTATATTAGTATGCATGTGTTGCCAATATTATTCGATTAGCCGCAACTATCAATATAAACATCATTTTGTTTTGAGATTTTGTGTCTTGCCCAATTTAGCCGTATTATTCATCCTTGTTCCTCCTCTCAATTCATATTCTTAGTTCAATCAATCTATATTGAGTTTGGTATATTATATTTCCTCCCTTCTCTATTCGAATTCTTTATATTTTGTGATTGTAGTTGCAGGTTTTCTCCACCCCACCCCCTTCTCTAAGGGACAATAGTGTCTCAATGTGGGAAATTTGGTTTGGTTCAATCTAATAAGATTGAAGTGAGTTAGTATTCTCTTACTTTTCATTAGTCAACTCAGTTTTCTTCTAATATTTGTATCTTGTAGATTCCAGGAACACAAGATCATCACCTTGATTCGAGGAACTAGATTGCCTTTGCTTCTTGTCGGGTTAAGATATACGTACGTAGAAAAATCGAGTATTGACAAGGCTTAGATATTCCTTTCAAGAAGACAACGAATATCACATTTGAAATATCGGACAAACACAAGTAGAGTCAAGCGTTTAAACCTTGGTTCTCAGTTGTTATACGACATAATGATAATGAAAAGAGACCCGTGAAAAGGGAACTTGCTTTTGTGTTTGACTCTACTTGTGTTTGTCCGATCTTTTGAATGTAATATCCATTGTCATCACAAAAATATTTACACACCCTCAATTAACTCCGAGAAAGTGGTGTTGTGGCGGTGCCCTTGGTGTCAGCATAGATGGTTGCATTGAGATGAGTAAGGGAAAGGTGACGCTAGAGAACGCCAATACGGAGACAAAGGGCTCGTCTAATATTGTGGCAGCTGAGGCGCGTAACTGTTGGTGAAGCGTTGCTGTTGTCGGTGCCCGTTAGTGCCGCGGTGGCCGTCTCTTCTTCGTTGGTAGTGGTGGTGGCCTCGTTTGTGTGCCGGCCTTGATCCATTGAAAGGAGATCTAAGGACGACACTAGAGCAGTCGGTTCCTCACGAGAACGAGACAGGTGGGCTTCCTTTTGTCTCAGCATGTTTCGAGCCGTCATAAACGAGGAGAGTGGTTGTGTTTTACTAACGATGCTTCTAATGACAACATACTTTTGGGACACGTCATTGATTAGTTAAAGCACTAACTTGAATCACTCATGAGGTGGCCGAAAACCTCAAGTTGGTCGGTAGTGGTTTTGAGTGTTTGACAATAACAAACCACGGATTTGCGGGTGTCAAGGCGACAATTAATGAAGCGGCCTTCAAGATCAACAACTCTAACAAATAGTTTATCATGGAATAGACTTTTGATGTGAATCCAAGCTTTCCTCGTTGTTGATTGTTCGCTCAAAAGTGTGCGTGACAAAGTCTTAAATTTATATCTAGAACTAAGCAAAAGTGAACCCGTAGTGTACGGATCAACTGTAGTATTGCAAGAAATTTCAGAGTCAAACTCAGGGATTTGGTGAGAAAAAATTCAGTTTGAATATCGTTTGGCAAGAGCGGTAAAAGCTTTTGTAAAGATGTTAAGAGACAAATGATTTCAGGGATTCAAGTATCTGACAACAGCTTTAGATTCAAGACATTCAAATGATCATAGGACAGAGTTGATGTTGCCAAGATTATCTGTGTAACACTCCAAATCCGCGGGACTCGGAGTGCCACATTGGGGTAGGATCTCACAATGGATCCTGACCCTAGCCTGACAACAAGTTCACTGGACCTTACAACATGGCACTGACAAATATAAAAACAAATACATAAAACTGTAAACTTATACAACCAAAAGGTAAGACAACATAGCCGAGTATATAAACCAACATCCTCACACAGGAGGTAACAAAAGATCATCCTCACACAGGAGGGAAAAGGTAAACAAACCCAAAAGCCCACAACAACCTATATACGAGACGTCCTCGGCCTTCGACCGCCTTCGTTGAAATGAAATGTAAAAGAGAAGGTGCATCCTTAGCCGCCGTTACCTCTCTTATACTTATACATATATGAATACTATAATATATATATATATATATATATATATATATATATATATGTATATGTATATATATATGTATATGTATATAGTACACATATGAAATAATATAATATATTATATATATATATATATGCAATGTATACGCCTCCTGTTAGTGATTGTATATACGTATACTATATATATATATATAATGTTAATCCAAAACATTTAATTAAAACGCGATTATAATTTCCGGTCTTCAAATTTTACCAAATTGGAATAGAAATTTCGGAATATTATCGGGATAATTAATCCATAACTATCTCGTAAAAGGGCATTCCTGAGCCGCATTTCTTAACCGCTAAGAATTGGAATAGCGACTCTTTTGTCCGTTTCGTCTTTTTACATTATTTCACATCTAGGACATATTCGATGTCCCGATCATTTCTCTCCACTGCAAATTTATTTATTGGAGCTCTCAAATACTTCAAATAACACCGGTTGTTACAATGTGTTTTGTAAAAAGGAATAATGTACGGCGAAGTTCCACTACTCACTTAATCTAACTTAAAAGCTCTCAACTTGAAGGATGTAGAGTCTCATCAAGAAGAGTACTAAAAGAAAGGTTTAACACTTAAACCACTCACTAAAACCCAAGGATGTGACTCTCGAAGGTAAAGGTGAAGGGCACACTCAAACCTTAATAGAGGATGTTGAGTCTCTCTATTACCCAAATCTTGTAAACTTTTGTAACCAAGCGAAGAATCAATGATGAATTCTCTCCTCACACTTGGATAAGGGTTAAAAAGGTTAAGCAAGGTTAGGATTTAGGCAAGGTTTAACTTTGGTTAAAGGATAAAGCATAAAGGTACATCAGCTAAGAAAAATCGACCTGTTCTTGACAGAAAATCGGCCGATTTTTCTGTAGAACTGCCCGATTTTTTGCAACTGCAAAGGTTAAATCTCAACTCTCAGGGTCCAAAAGGTTAAGTGACTTCAGTCTATCATCATCTATGCCTTAATCATCAACTATTCTCCCTAGAATCACAAGGTTTTTAGCCAAACATTTTCATTTTTAAATCAAAAACAAGATTGAACAAAAGAAAAACAAGAAAGAACCAAACTTTGCATAAAACTTGACAAATCTTCAAAACGTGTAATCAATCCTTCAAAACTCCAACAAAATATCTCAAAGCACTCAACAAAATATGTTCACAAACCACAAGCAAGAACAATAATCAAGGATCTCACAACTTTCTTGAATCTTGAAGAACTCTATCTTCTTTCCACAACTTCCTTTCTTTCCAAGAATGATCTCCAATGATCTTTCCTAGGCCGTCAATCATCGATCATGTCCGACCTTCTCTTCCCGTCTCCTAGGGTTCCATGATAACCCCAAAAGTTTCTCATGGGCTGCGAGACATGTCCTCCTTACAGGCCAAAGCTTTGGGCTTTTGAACGTTATATTTTTTAGACGGTTGGAGAGAAAAATCGGTTGATTTAGCAATAAATCACGGATTTTTCTATAGGAAAATCGGTCTATCTAGCAATAAATCACCCAATTTTCCTTATCTGAGAGTGCTCGTCTTTTGGCTTATTTTCCATCTTCTTGTGTGACTCTTCCTTGCACTTCCCTTGCTCATCATTGCTCCATAATGGTCTCTTATAATTCCTTAGCATCCCAAGCTACTCCTTGCTCCATTTTTGCTTCCAAATTTACCGCTTTCACCTACAATTCAATCAAAACTCGGGTAGACCTCTATTTCCAAAATATATATGAAACAAAACTTAAAGGCACACAAATCTCTTCAAATGTATGAGAAACGGAGGTAAAATATTACAATATGCATGATTATAATGGTATATAATTCATGTCATCATGGACTCTTGGTTTGAGGATTGTGAGGAGGACATCATCGTTGATGGTGGCGTAGATCCAAGAGCGAACGATAACATCAAGTTTGATATATTGTGGATTGGATGAATCTAGATCGGAATCATCAATGTGCTTGGAAACATTATGTACCTTAGTAGTGACGTAGAAGCTTAAGAGTGCCCATGAGGCATATTAAACTTCCGCAAGATCCAGATAAGAGGAATGTGAGTGCGAATGTTGATGACGGATTGGGCGGCATCGAAAACGGTAGAGGTGGCGGTGGGTTGTGAATTTATACCAAGTCTGGAGGTGTCACCGAAGCCTGAGCGTCTGGGGTGACGTTGATGCCAAAGGTGATGTTGATGACAGGGTTAACGTCACACATGAAGGAGATTAGGATTTGGTAGAAAATAGAATGGTGATGAATCAAATTTCTAAAACCGTGGGGTTCTTAGAAAAAATTTGATATCATGTTAGACGACATAATGATTATGAAAAGTAGGGCTAGGCATGGGACGGGACGGGAATGAGGTCCTCCCGTGTCCCGTCTCGCAATACATAAACGGTACGGGATAGGCTTTACATTTTTTTTCTTCGTCCCGCGCGGGCCTTGTTCCTTGTGGGACAGGACGGGACAAGTCTTATCCCACAAGAATTATGCACTGATTATATTCAACATTTCTACATGTTTTTTCTCATGTTTAAAATCATAAATGATAAAAAGAAAACTCGATGCCGAATTACCGATTCAAGAGGCCTACTTTATAGTTAGTATATTCAAAATGAATACAAATTACACTAGTGGGTAAAAGTGTACAACCGTATAAGACAATTATTGTATAATCGTTTAAGACAATTAGTGTATAAATGTATAACTATATAAGACAATTTGTGTTTACTACTCTTTTAGTATTTTATTACTTTTTATAATTCTTATCAATATAAAATTAATATATATATATATATATATATATATATGTGTGTGTGTGTGTGTGTTATTTATCTATATTATATTTTTTTAAATATAAAATATTATTTATATATATGCGGGATGAGACGAAATTAACTAGGATGAGAAGTTTTTGTCTCGCGTCCCGTTCCATAAATTTTTCACGGGATGGGATACACATTTTTTTTCAAATCCCTCCAGAATCGGGACCGGGACGGGACGGAATGTAACACCCCAAGTTCTAGGAACTTGAAGCGCTACGGGCTAGGACCGCACAATGGGTCCCGACCCTCAGAGTAGCAACATCAAACGGATCTTACAACAAGGCACAGACGAATGAAAACAAAACTCAGTATAAAACCAAAGGTTCAAGCCAAACGAAAACACAAAAGCTCCACAACCGGGTTCAAAACAAAAGGGAAGCAACAAAAGAAAAACAAAACCCAATCCCGTCCTATAATGTACGGGAACCCCGGCTGACCACACCGTCCGGATCACTCAGCAGCATCCTGAACCTGCGGAACATCTACAACGACGGTATAAACCGTTAGCTAACATTCTAAGTATAAGCAAGAGTGTAAAGGCACAAACACACATAAGGTAAAGAAAACACATAGCATGCTTACACATCAACCGGTTATTATCTTTCATTAAGGTTATCCATTACTAATTCAACTTCTTTTGTCACACGAGAATCTCCCGAAACTCGTCCCCGCTTCCGTCTACCAATAGGAATAGATCAGTACTATCCGTTACCTACGGGTCTGGGTCAAAGAGCACATTCTAGTCTCCTATAGAACTAAGCAAGTGGTCACCGTCCGGTTATAATACACTTGGGTCAGTTAAGGTTAACAAAGGGTGAATCCTATTTCCGATTATCCGTTATAAGCAGGATAAACAACACAAACAAGCCAATACAATCCAACTAATACGCGGAATGAAGCTAAGTAAGTCCAAGGGACTTACCTCACACGAAGGTAACACAAGAGATCGGCGAACAACTCAGAAACACTCAAAGAAGCTCAGTTTTCCTTAGGAAAGGGGCAAGGAAAGCCTGTACGAACAAGCAACACGAATAAGGAACGAAATGGTTGCTAGAAGTCTATAACTTCTAGTCTCAACGATCTCTAAGAGATCAACACATGCTAAGGGCTCAACCTTAGTCTTACAACAACTCAGGGGAACAAGGAACAACCATAAGGAACCAAGGAAGGAACGAGGAAAGGAAGAAAGGAAGCAACTCACCAAGGACGGGAGTTACTGCAGAGAAACCACAGGGGCGGTTAGACAGATGTGCAGGGGCGGGTGAACAGAGGCGCAGGGGCGGCTCCGTGCAGACGCAGGGGCGGCGGCGTGACAGAAAGTGTTGTCGGCTTTCTTCTTTGACGGAACTCACAGCAGGGGCAACCAAAGCTCAAACCTTTGGTTCCAACACGTCGAGGCTCCACTCCAAAGAGTCTGAGAACAACGAAGGGTCAACAACGGAACACTCCACAAGAATCAAGGCTCATGCTTGATCCTTGGAGAAGAAGGAAAGAGAAGAACGAAAGGAAGAAACCAAAATAGAAGGGAAGGCATGCAACGCTAAAGGAACGTGAGGAGGAATCATAAAAGATGCACTTACACGTTCAACGAAGTCGCGGGAAGCAAAGGACGGCTGCAACTCTCTAGGGTTGAAGATGATAGCAAGAAACGGGAAAAAGGGGAGAAAGAAGAGAATATATAGGGATGGGCTGGAAAGAAAAGAAGGAAGGGCGTCTAGGGTTTAGAAAGAAGATAAGGAAACCGGCCCATAAGATAAAATATCGGATATTCTATCTATGGAAGGAAGATAAAAGAACGAAAGAAAAGATCGACATGATTTGTCGTGAATCCGCAGGGGCGGATTTCATAGCCGTAGGGGCGGTGAAGGCAAAACCTAGGATCTTACATCAGATCCTCCTAAAAAGAAGTTTCATCCCGAAACTTGCAAAATCTCACAAGCAAAACACAAGTAGAAACAGAACTGAGCTCATATATTCCCACTCGGGGCACGTAGCATAAAACGTCACAAAAAGCGTTCACAACGCGACAAAGGAAAAACCAAACAACCGACTAAGCTAAAGGTGCAACAAGCTCAGCGTAAAACTCTGGATAGTTCCTCTGCACACTATCCTCTGTCTCCCAAGTCGCCTCATCAGCTCCTCGCATCGACCACTGTATCTTCATCATCGGGATGTCCTTCGAACGCAAGCGTCTCGTACTACGCTCTAAGACAGCCACCGGGTACTCTACAAACGTGTGGTCTGGCTTGATCACTAGATCCTCGTAACTGACGATGTGTCTCGGGTCAGGTATGTAATCCCGTAGCTGAGACACATGGAAAACTGGGTGAACACCCTCGAGTCTTGGTGGCAACGCAAGTTTGTATACTGCCTCTCCAACTCGCTCAAGAATCTCGAACGGTCCCAGATATCTGGGGCTCAGCTTCCCCTTGACACCGAAACGTCTGATGCCTCATGTCAGAGATACTCTCAACTAAACCTGAGCTCCAACTCTGAACTTCAGAGGTCTGCGCCTCTTATCTGTATAGGATTTCTGGCGACTCTGCGCTGCTAACATCCGCTCGCGGATCACTACTACACGAGCCATGTCATCTTTTATCTACTCAGGTGCTACCCCGCTAGCAATACTAGGCTCATCCCAACATAGCGGTGTACGGCATCTCTGTCCGTATAAAGCCTCATAAGGAGCCATCTTGATCGATGCGTGTCAACTGTTGTTGTACGAAAACTCCACTAAGGGAAGGTGAACTGGCCACACATGTACCCATTCTAACATGCAGGCTCTTAACATGTCCTCGAGAGTCTGGATGGTCTGCTCGGACTGACAATCGGTCTGAGGATGATAAGCTGTCGTAAACTGTAGACTCATACCTAGGGCGGCATGAACTTGCTGCCAGAACCTCGAAGTGAAACGTCTGTCTCTGTCAAAGACAATGGTCCTAGGTACCCCATGAAGTCTAACTATTTGTCTCGTGAACTCCTCTGCTAATCGGCTCACCGGCCACGTTTTCTTGATCGGAATGAAACGTGCGGTCTTCGTCAGTCGATCTACGATGATCCAGATAGCATCAAAACCACGACTCGGTCTCAAACCAGTTACAAAATTCATAGAGATGTCTTCCCACTTCTACTGAGGAACGGGGAGTGGGTGTAGCTCGCCTCTGGGTCTATGATGCTCGATCTTGACCTGTTGACAGGTTTCACATTGAGCTACATATCTCGCCACATCTGGCTTCAGACCTCCCCACCAGAAAGTCGGACTACTACTATCATTCATGGCATAGCACCAAAAAGCCTCGCATCCCTGACTGATAAGTCTCGCAGTTCGTACTGCACTGATGACTGTACCAGTCTTCCCGAGATCTCATCCTCGGAAGATCTCAACATGACCTGCATCTGTAGTTACTGTCACTGTCCTCTTGCCGATGTCCAAAATTGCTCGGTGTCGATCCATCCAATCCATGCCCAGAATAACTTCTTCATGTACTAAGTACATGACGAAGAAGTTAGCTGGCCAATCGCGACCTCCCAACCGGATAGGGCAATCGCGAACCTCTTGAGTACCTCGAATTTTACCCCCATCGGGTAATCCTATAAAGAAGGGTCTAGCTTTCACAGTAACTAAAGCCAATCTATCTATGCAAGCATCAGATATAAAAGAATACGTAGCACCAGTATCGAAAAGAACTCTGACAGGAAAACCATTAATGTGAATGGTACTTGTAGCTGCTAGCGTTGTCGGCTCTACAGCACTCCTCAACTCATAAACCCTGGCTGGTGCATCTCTGGTGTCTGTAGATCCACCAACACGTCCTCTACCTCTCCCCTGTCCTAGAGTGGAACCCTGAGGAGCGGTAGAACCAGAAACTCTCTGCTACTGCTAGTACTGAGATCTCTGTCCTCCTCCAGCAACACTGGCAGGTGAAGAACCGTGCTGAGATAGCGCCTTGCCCTGACGGCAAAACGCAGCTCTGTGTCCAGGCTTGCCACAAGAAAAGCAAGTCACTGTTGGCTTCTTGTAGTCAGCTCGAATGTGTCCAGCTACTCCGCAGTTATGACACTGTCGTCCTCTATCAGAACTCTGTTGGAAACTAGAACGTCCAGGCGTCTGACTACGCCCAAAACCAGCTGCTCCAGCTCCAGCACTAGCTGATCCGGTCTTTTGTCTCTTCTCAGGACCTCCTGTCTGAGAAGCTCTCCTCAAACCCGGTCGGTCTCTCTCATAAGCAGAAGCTCTATCTTGGTAGTCCGCCAAAGACTCACAACGGAAACTAGTAAGATAAGAGCGTGTCGATTCTCTCAACCTCCGAGAAAAAAGGTAAACATGTTGATCCTCCGGTGGTACGGACGGACCTAGCAACGCCAACTCGTCCTGAAACTTGAGGATGATCTCAGCAATAGGCAAATCCTCAAATCCAGCCTCAAAGAAATCCTGAAGACGGTCTCTCCTCATGGCTGCAGGGCAATAGCGATCCCTGATCACTGTCTTCATTTGCTCATAACTGGTGACCTTGCTACAAATTGTCCTCCACCAAGAATGAGCCTGATCCTTCAGCAATGTTTGTGCTATGTTGACTCGACGTCCCTCAGGGCAACCGATAGCCTCCATGGCAGAATCCACCTGTCCTAGCCACTGCTCCACCTCCAAGACAGTCCTTCCCACGAAGACGAGAACTTTCAGCTGGTCGAAAGCCTTCAACCAACTATCAGGCTTTGGCTCTTTTCCCTCAGCCGGCGCTCTAACAACCTCAGCAACTCCAGTAGGCGGGGCAACAACTTGTGTAACTCTCTGCGAAACATCAGCTGATCTCACAAGAACTGGCGGCACTGGTGCTGGTCCTCCAGTCCTGATAGCCTCCTCAACCCTTTGCACATAGTCACGAAATGTAGAAGCTCCGAATAGACACTCGTGCAGACTTTGTTGATGGCGTTCTCTGCGCTCCAGACCTAGCAGCGGTCCCATTTCTAGCCTTAGGAACAATGCTCTCAGCAACCTCTTCAGCAAACGCCTCAGCGATAGGCGGATCAGCAACTGAGGCTTGGCCCCGACCTCTAGCTAGTGGAGGTCTTCCTACACGTCCTCGTCCACGGATGGCAGGTGGAAGTGGTGGTCGACCCCTTCCTCGCCCCATAGCAAATGTAGCTCTAGTACGCGCCATCTGCTATAAGGAAAGATATATAAGACTACATATATAGATATAAGGTCACGCTACACCTAAAGCATAATCCAAGAAAAGCGCACATAAAGGTCAACACAAAAGAACTATACTGTTGAGATCCGCGGAGGTAGTGGTGGTCGTCCGTACATCTATCCCAGACCGAAAGGTTAAAACAAAACCCCCTTTTAAAAACGTTAGACCCTTGCGGGTTCTATTTATTTATCCATCCAACCTGTAGAAGATTTCGAGTGTCATTGTTGCCAACCTAGAGCTCTGATACCATATTGTAACACCCCAAGTTCTAGGAACTTGAAGCGCTACGGGCTAGGACCGCACAATGGGTCCCGACCCTCAGAGTAGCAACAACAAACGGATCTTACAACAAGGTACAGACGAACGAAAACAAAACTCAGTATAAAACCAAAGGTTCAAACCAAACGAAAACACAAAAGCTCCACAGCCGGGTTTAAAACAAAAGGGAAGCAACAAAATAAAAACAAAACTCAATCCCGTCCTATTATGTACGGGAACCCCGGCTGACCACACCGTCCGGATCACTCAGCAGTATCCTGAACCTGCGGAACATCTACAACGACGGTATAAACAGTTAGCTAACATTCTAGGTATAAGCAAGAGTGTAAAGGCACTAATTCAACTTCTTTTGTCTCAGGAGAATCTCCCGAAACTCGCCTCCGCTTCCGTCTACCAATAGGAATAGATCAGTACTATCCGTTACCTACGGGTCTGGGTCACAAGAGCACATTCTAGTCTCCTATAGAACTAGACAAGTGGTCACCGCCCGGTTATAATACACTTGGGCCAGTTAAGGTTAACAAAGGGTGAATCCTATTTTCGATTATCCGTTATAAGCAGGATAAACAACACAAACAAGCCAATACAATCCAACTAATACGCGGAATGAAGCTAAGTAAGTCCAAGGGACTTACCTCACACGAAGGTAACACAAGAGATCAGCGAACAACTTAGAAAACACTCAAGGAAGCTTAGTTTCCCTCAGGAAAGGAGCAAGGAAAGCCTGTACGAACAAGCAACATGAATAAGGAACGAAACGGTTGCTAGAAGTCTATAACTTCTAGTCTCAACGATCTCTAAGAGATCAACAGATGCTAAGGGCTCAACCTTAGTCTTACAACAACTCAGGGGAACAAGGAACAACCATAAAGAACCAAGGAAGGAACGAGGAAAGGAAGGAAGGAAGCAACTCACCAAGGACGGGAGTTACTACAGAGAAATCGCAGGGGCTGTTAGACAGATGCGCAGGGGCGGCTGAACAGAGGCGCAGGGGCGGCGGCGTGACAAAAAGTGTTGTCGGTTTTCTTCTTCGACGGAACTCACAGCAGGGGCAATCAAAGCTCGAACCTTTGGTTCCAACGCGTCGAGGCTCCACTCCAGAGAGCCTGAAAACAACGAAGGGTCAACAACGGAACACTCCACAAGAATCAAGGCTCATGCTTGATCCTTGGAGAAGAAGGAAAGACAAGAACGAAAGGAAGAAATCAAAACAGAAGGGAAGGCATGCAGCGCTAAAGGAACGTGAGGAGGAATCATAAAAGATGCACTTACACGTTCAACAAAGTCGCGGGAAGTAAAGGACAGCTGCCGGTCTCTAGGGTTGAAGATGATAGCAAGGAACGAGAAAAAGGGGAGAAAGAAGAGAATATATAGGGACGGACTGGAAAGAAAAGAAGGAAGGGCGTCTAGGGTTTAGAAAGAAGATAAGGAAAGTGACCCATAAGATAAAATATCAGATATTCTATCTATGGAAGGAAGATAAAAGAACGAAAGAAAAGATCGGCATGATTTGTCGTGAATCCGCAGGGGCGGCTGGCCGCGGGGACGGCCCTCTTCACCGCAGGGGCGGTGAAGGCAAAACCTAGGATCTTACACGGAAATAATCGGGATTTTATGCCCACCCCTAATGAAAAGAGCCCCGTGAAAAGGGAACTCTCCACGGCTCACGCGTATATATATATATATATAGAGAGAGAGAGAGAGTTTGGCTCCCATGTAAACAACCCTTATAGTGTTCAATGAGAACGAATTATATTCGTTGGATCAATATAATAGACGGCTGAGATTAAGCAGTTTCTTAATTAACAAAAAAATTATATATAAATGCTAAACCAGTTTAGGGAAGTTGCAGGCGCGTGTGATACCCTACTCTCCATAACTTCCCTCAATTTTAAAATTTTCCTTTAATAAAACCACTAAATATTCTACGGTTATTTTCGTATCCCGCTTATTCCTCCAGAACACAATCCCGTGTTCTTCAACTGAATCGTTTCTTTGGTGCCGATAGTTGCAGGAGCTTTCTGTGTTCGCCTTTCTTCCCCATTCATCTACACAAGCAACCGTGTTCGCCTTTCTACGTCTTCACTCGAGGTATTCATCAAGAACAATCTTTTTTCGATTCTTCAATTTAGGGTTTTTCCATGGTTAGAACTAACGAAATCCCTAATTTTGTTGTGACTATCTTCTTCTTCAACTGCTGCACTCAAAAATTCGGAGCCATTGTAGTCGCCGGCCTAGTGGTTGGAGATCGATTTCATATTCGGTTTTGTGTTCGATTGTATTCGGAGTTGTACAACTTAATATACTGGTTGGTTTCCATATTCTGTTGTTACATTGACTGTATTTGGCGTTCTTTATTCTCCTTTCAACGTCTTCACTAGAGGTAATGGACATTCTTGAATGCCCTAGTTTTTTCGATTTTTCAATTTAGGGGTTTTTGTGGGCTAAGAAGTTATTAGGTGTTCTACATCATATTATCCTGTTTGGTGACCGTATTCAGTGTATTATGTTACCATATTCGTCGTACTGCATCAAAACATTCTGTCCTTCATCGATTCTTACACAAATTTGGGTTTTCTTCGACTATCCGCAATTAAACCGTCTGAAAATGTACTTTAGTTGTTGTATTTCGATTGTATGTCCATATTTGAGTTGTGTGTATGAGTATGAGTTTATATAATCGGTTGTCCATTGTTGTTGATTGTTTGACAACCGAGTGTGAAATGATTTATTTTGTTCAAATTGATCCATTTTTTAAAAATTTGGGTTACCATGCTATTGTTGTTGAATGTTGTATTTCGAATTTGGGCTACTATTTTTCAATGAATATTGTAATTGTCTTAATTTTTTTTATTGTTCTCCATTCCTTTTTGATTGATGCATTTGCTATGCGTGTTACATATTCATGAATTTGATGTATTATATTCGTCGTTGTTTGATTGTTGTGTTTAGAAAACAAGATGGTTTCAGACAAGAGACAACATATTAGAAGTGGGAAAAGGAAGATCGTTTCAATGCAAGAATCTTCCGACGATTTAGAAGATGATAACATTGTAAGGAATTCAAGAACAAAAAGAAAACATGATAAACAAGCAATTTTGGCTAATAGCGATGATGACTTCATAGATCCTGTTCCTACTAGCCACACCCATTTGGAATCCGGTAATATTTATACAGTTTAATTTGTTTTTTTCAGGTTTACTGTTTGTTTTATTCATAACATCTATTTTTGTTCTTCTTGTGATATTTTGAAAAAATTGATTTGTTCGTCGTTTGTTAATGAGTTGATATTCGATGATTTGTAATATATATATTCGATATTGCATGATTTTTTATTCAGTATCTATTTCCTTTATTTTGCTCCATTCATACGTCTGGAATTTTTGATCTTAATACAGAAAGTGATGATGAGAAGCCTACACGTGGAAGAAAAAGAAGAACGGCTAATGTTGTGGGCAAGTTCCTAAAGTTGGATACTAGGGGATCACCTAAGACCTTAGTCAATTGTTTGAAAAGCTTGAATGAAGTGCAAGTAGAGGCTGTGAAAGGTATTCGCTTAGGTAGCTTGTTGGAGTTGGGGTTGTCGAAGCAACCACTCACCTTGGGAAAGTGGTTGGTTGACAATTTTGACGAGAACAATTGTAGTTTGGAATTACCAGGAGGGCGTAGCATTTACATAACTGAGATTGATGTTCATATATGTTTTGGACTTCCTCTTGGAGGCAAACGGATTAGTACTACTGGCCTTGAGGAAAGTAGTGAGGTCGTAAATGCATGGAAGTCTCAGTTTCGTAACAACTCGCTAAAGCTCAGGTTTGAGGAGTTGAATGAAAAAATAAGATCGTGTAGTGATGGAGGCTTCAAGTTTGTTCAGAATTTCGTGGTGTTATTCTACACGACTCTAGTTCGCAGCCACCAGTGTGGAGAAATTAACAAGGGCATTGTGAAGCACTTGTGTAGTGTGGATGAAATCAAACAATTTGATTGGTGCGAATACATTATTCGTAACCTCGTTGAATCGAAGAGAGACTATAGGTTGAATGAAAAAGGAAGTTTTAGAGGCCCAGTCTTGTTACTCATTGTGAGTATTTCAATGTTTTATTTTACTTTATTTGTATAAAGTTAACGTATATAATATATAAATGTTGTTTGATTGTTGTGTTTGCAGCTTGTGTATATTGATCGGGTTGTTAACGCGAACAACAGACTTGTGGAAAGGGGAGTCCCTGTTTTCAAATTCTGGACAAATGACTTGATATACGAAAGGGAGAAGATAGACAAGAACAATGCTTTTTTTGGCAAAGGGCGTGTAGATCCACCCATTACAACAGTTGAGATCTTACAAACACATATTGGTAAACAATGTGGTCCCACTGATAGTAGTGACATACCAACAAATGGTGATAGGGTGAATTCAATGAAAGAAAATGAATCAGTTGAGGTATTTTGTTGAATACTTTATTATATTGATGACGAATATATTTTGCTTGTTTCCATATTCACCATATTTTACTGCAATTTTTTTTGATTGATATACTTTTTTTCCTTTGGTATGTACAGGAATTTCTTGGAAAGTTTGTAGATGTGTTTGTGGAGATGGCGGGTGCTGTAATTAAAGTCATTGATATGGTGAAAGAGACGCCAAAAGAATATACGAGTCATCCCGCTATTCAAGCTGCATATGGGTTATTTAAGTCAATGTTAGGTGGTGGTGAATCAAGCTCCAGTGGTAGCACAAGTGACGTTGCAACACAATTGGAGTGTGTAATGACTCAGTCAAGTACTCAAATATTCAACGATGAGACATTGTTGGCGAACATGAAGAAAATTGATGATGTGATGAAGTTGCGGGACGCCGTTTTAGCTGAGAAAAACAAATGACCTTCTTTTGACCTTGGGATACCCGGTGTTAGGGGTAAGAGTTTGGATCCCGTCGATGTTGTCATCGCGAACATCCTAAAGGGGCAGGACTTGACAGTTGATAAAGATGATGAAATCATCAACCGGACGGATGAGCAAGAAGATATTATATTTAATTCACCGCATGTCGCACCAGAGGTGATTTATTTATTCGTTTACAAATGTTTATTATTTTATATATAGAAAATGCTATTTTAATATTTGACGTTCCAGGTGCGAGTGGTTGATGAGGATGAAGCAACTGATGGTGATACATTGTGTGCGGATGATACCATGCGGTCTGGAGCAGTTGACAAATCTAGTGTATGTATTTCATTAAGTTTACTTCACAATTATTATGTATTTATATTCAATTGCTTGTGTTTATATATTCGGTTCAATATGTTTGTATTTATAAACTTGTAAGTGTACGTTTTGGACTTATCTATAAATGTGCAGGGAAAGGATGTCGACATTGATAATCAGATCACCGCAACAACAGCGCCACAAACTTCCAACGTTGCATTGCAAATGGATGTGTCGTTTAACTCATCAAAGGTATGCATATTAATATCTTACATTCATCTATTTATTTCTGTGTATTCGTTTGAAATTTATGTTGTATTCGGTTTGTTTTTAAAATCATCTATTACTTGTTTAAGTTATTTTGTTGTTGTATATGTGCAGGGGAAGGAACTCGTTGTTTATGATCTTGATAAGATCAAAAATAATGTTCAAAATTCTGTACGAGATGTGCAAACAAGGGTCACCTTGGTTTCGTCAAAGGTATGATGTTGAATATATATGCTGCACATTTGACAGGTAGATTTTATAAAGTTATATTTGACATGTATATAACCTTTATGCTTAGGGTAAGAAAGTGGATGCTCCCACTGTTGTCAAGTCAAAAACTCCGCGTCCAAAGAGGGAGGTGAAGAAATCTGTGTATGAGAAAAGTCCATATGTTGATAGGGTTGTGAAAATTGTTGGCCGAAGTTCTGCTAATGAGAATTCATTGAACAAGTTCGTAGGGACATTGAATGTAAGGTAATTGTGTTTGGTCTTCCTAGCAGTTGTAATTGTTATTTATAACTTAAATTTGTATTAATAATATATTGTTGGTTAAAATAAAACTACCATATTGTTTAGGAAAATACTCTTTAAACGTGGAGCAATTGTGATGGATACTGAAATATGTAAATCCATCCAAGGAAACTCAAATGTGGCGCCAGCTATTGTGGATGCTTGGACATCATATTTAAACGCACTTGAGTGGTATAGAGGAGAAAACTCACCGAAAATCTTTTTTGTGAGTGTGTCATGCACGGTAATGTGAAAAATAAATATATATTCGGTCATTTTGTGTATATATATTCAATACCATTTCGATTAATATTCTGTATTATCTTATTTGTTTCTAATCGGAACTTAACGCTGTCAATTGGTGCAACATTGTACGCAGCTACTTTCAATGGGTGACGAAGAGGAAGTTGAGTTCGAAGAAATGTACAAAATTTTCAATTACGAGCTTAACAAGTGCATAATATCAACAAATCATATGGAAGATTTCAGAAATCTTGACATGATAACATAAAATTAATTTTTTTTTAAAATTAACATTACAATATTTATAGAATATGAACTAAGGCTATATTTTATTTGTATCACAGGTTATGTTTCCGATGTGCGTATATGAACATTATTACGTTATGTGCTTCAAAATGAAGGAGGGGGTCATAGACATACTTGACAACTCACTGGATAGACCACCAACTCTCAATCATCCATACATTAAACACTTCACTTTAATTGTGAGTTTTATTTCAATTAACACGTGCGTTGGTCTTGCTAAGGTGCTATATGCGTACATATTTGCTGAACAATTGTGAATTTGTGTGTGATGTAGAAGCGGCTATTCCAAGCCTATTTGTTGGAGGATGATTATGCGGTTCTGGCTCATAAAGTGAAAAGCATGGTCAGAATGCACAGCGTGAATATGAAATGGAGAGATACGCGTGTTAGCCAAGACAGCGGTATATATGCGATGCGTCACATGGAAACTTACAAGGGAGATGTCAACTGGGAGTGTAATTTTGCAAGAGGAACCAGGAAAAGTATTGGGGTGTTGAGGGTCAAATATTTATATACTTTGCTCCATTGGTCTGAGAACACATTGATGCATGACATACCGTATATGATTGCTAGAGGGGCTTTGGAGATTAACAACGCTAAAATGATGATGAATAGACGTACCAAGCTGGGGTCTTATTATGTTGCTTTGGAAAACAATTTCGCTACAGTTTCTCAAACTATATTCTAACGTGTCTTTCTATGTTTTGCTATTTTGACCACTTATGTATGGATTATTGTGTTTGACACTACTGTCTTTATTAATGTCAATTCACTAATTTACAACAGCCGTTCGTGTATGACTTGAATCTTGTATGCTAACTCCAATTAATGACCCTTACCTTTGAATATATGTTAGTGTGTTGTAAGTTAATGACCATTACCTTTGAATATATGCAAAATATGTAATGAATATAAAGGATTAAACTGCCGAATATACTCGATATAGACAATATAAGTGTGTTGTTTGATGATGATCAAGTTACTGAATATAGTCAACATATGTAACGAATATATAGGTTTAAGTTGTCGCGTATATTATATGTAGTATGTTGATAATAACACCCTTTATATTTTTAACCGTATATGATGTTAAATTCTGTATAATAGACAATTTATATTTGACTGATATCTAATATATTAGTGGGTTTTATGTTAATGATCGCTCTTATTGAATACAGACGATATAAAGTGTAGAATATAAAGATTTGAGTTCTTGAATATATCCGATAATACTGTCTGAATGTTATAAAGAGTCAACTAATAAAGACAGTTTATTGCAAATTCATGAGCATATAGTACTCATTCGAGGGACTCCTTGTAATTCCTCTTGTCGTGTGTGGTGAGCTGACCACATCTTGCGCACTTGCGTAGTGGTTTGTTTGCTTTCGTAGTTGCAGTTTCGAGACTACTTTTTATACGAGTGTCTTTATTTTTTGCTTTCACTGGTGGCTGAATGGTAACATCTGGTGGAACTTTTATTCCAACAAAACTCTCAACCATGTCTTGTTTTGATGGATTTACAGTGAGTAACACATCATCGGCTCTTTTTGCATTGAGGGTTTGCAACAAATCTTCTAGCATTGCAGTGTCATCAACTGCACTTCCAACTGTCGAGTATATTACACTCCATACCTTATTTGTTAACTCTTTTTTCTCTTCCAATGCAATACACTGTTGGACAACTACCTGATCTATGTTCGTACTGGCTACCCGTCTAGCATCCTTCCTCCACCGAGGTAACACCATCTCATTCGTGATCTCCTTCATATACATATATTTGTAGGTGCAGAATATGTGAAGGCAAGGGATACCAACCCTATTAAACATGTTGCACGTACATGTTGATTTTCTCACATCCGAATCATGTTGGACAGTGAATAATCCAAACCCTTCGTCACGAACAACATGTGTCTTATAACCATCCACAACAGTCTCCTCAGTGACATTGCAGTTAACACACGCAAAGTATATCTCATATTGTACCTTTAAAAATGTCTTGAGAGTGTATACAGACGATGCAAACCTCTCTATTTCATGCAGTGTTTTGTAATTGGGTGTCATGGTTGCAGATTTCATGTCCAACTTTGATTGGGCATGCCTTTGAGCATCCATAGCACTATCAAACTGTATCATCAACTCTATGAGTGTGAAATTCCGCTTGTTGTATCTACCGAAGAAGCTATTGGCTGATTCAGATATCGAAGTTGTACGCATCAGTCCACCCAATAGTACGTCCCTAAAATATGCAAGAATCCATACTTGCCGCAACGAGTACATTAATGAAAGCCAAGTGTTTGCACCCAAGTCAAATTCATCGATCATTTCCCCCCATTGTTGTTCAAACTCCGTGACTGTAGTCTCGTAACTCCAAACAACCTTGTTAATCTTCAGCCTAAAATCCTTGTTCAACAGCACAACTTTGTCCACCTGTTGTTTGCCACTTAGCGTGCGTGCAAATAAGCTTTAAATTTATAAAATTAGAATCAAGCAAGCGAACCCGCAGTGTACGGATCGATATAGTTGAGCAAGAATTCCAGAGTATCGAACACAGAGATTTGGGGGGTTAAATCCAATTATAGATTATCAAGCAAGTGAATGTATGAAGCTTTTTAAATTATTGGGAAAACAACAATCCTAAAGATCCAGGAATCCAGTTGTGGCAATCGATTCAAGATATACTAAAGGTATAAGGACAGAGTTGAGGTTTGCAAAGGTATACGAAAGTAAGGTAATCGTACGGTGAAGTTCCAAAAACCTTATATGACCCACCTAAAAGACACTCTCTATAAAGGTTGTTGAGGCTTCAGTATAGAAAGGATCTAAAGGTAAGAATTAACGTCAAATACCCAAACTTGTAATCCCAGGATCAAGACTAACTAAACCTGATTAAGGTTGTGACACTCACAATCGAGGTAGAGGTTGTTGAGGCTTCACTACCACCTAGAAAAGGCAAGCCAAGACTAAGTTAAAGCAAATCTTTAACTTTGGATTAAAGTAAAAGCAAGTTCGTAAACTGACACAAAATTACGGGTAGTTCTTGAGTTCCACGGCCGTGGAAGCTCAAGAACAGACCGTGGATTAGGTTCGTCGGCGATTCTCTCTAACTCTCAGGGTCCAATCTGTTTACGATCGATCTATCATCATCTAAGCCACAACTATCAACCCTTCACCTTAGAATTGCTAAAGGGTTTTAGCCAACAATAGTCATATTGATATCAAATTCAAGGTTTAAAAGAATGAAAGATGAAAACTTCCGAAAACTTTGAATAACTCTCAAGTCAATCTCAAATCCACAAATCAAGAACAATAACGTCAATAGATTTGGAATAATGCAAACAATCACAATCTTAGATAAGAACGAAGAACGGGATGTCAATCCGTCTTCAAATCAAACCTAAATGAGAAGCGAAATCTTCTCCCGAACAATCTTCCGAATCTTCAACTCTTCCGTCAATCCGGAATTCTCAATAGCAAAGCGCAAATCTCTCAATCACAATCTCCGCCAAAATACGAAATTAGGGCAAATCCCAGTATAAGCGAAAGTGCGTCTAAGCGTAAGCGAAGATGAGCCTAAGCAGAGGTGACGGAATCTCCCTTCGTCCGTCCTTTTATAGTGTAAGATAAAATATAAGCCCGGGCCAATTGCGTAGAAGATCGTGGCTTAAAGTATGGCGTAAAAGACCGCCAAGATCACGGTCGTGGAAGAGTTCCACGACCGTAATTTAGAGCGTGGAAGTTGTCACGGTTTGTTTCAATCCTTCCACGGCCGTAGAAGTTGCTGGAATGAACCACGCTTCCCTTGCCAAGGTTCCACGGCCGTGGACTTGAACGTGGAATGTAGTACGGCCGTATTTTAGAGTGTGGTTTAGGGTTAAACCGTAATTCTTCCTTTCCTCGTGCTATTCTTCAAGTTAGCACCATCTTTAGCTCCTATAGATGTCCTCAATCCTTGGACATGCTCGATCAAACTCCATCCTCGCTCAATCCGTTCGGAAATAGCTCTTAATTGCCTACAATCAACATAAAGCTTGCGTAGATCTCTATTTCGACATTATAGACAAACTAGCTCACAATTGCATTAATGCTTAATCAATGACTATCAATATGGATGAAATACACTTAGAAAACGTGCCTAAAATATCACAATATTTCATGCTAACAAATAACCCCATACTTGCCACTTGATTGTCCCTAAGCAAGGTCTTTCAAAAAAAACTTTTAAAGCACAAGTTAGGATGAAATATGTGTACCTTCTCAAAGCAAAACTTCTTTTGGATGAATGTGCCTTCTAATCAATAGATTATTCTCAAATCTTGCTTCATTCGTTTATAAGACTTTCATACACTTAATCAAGGAGTAAAGAGTAAAGAAAGCTCATGAATTAATCAAACTTCCATGTAAACATCATAACCTTCAAACATTATCAAAATCAATTATAAGAAACTTCAATTTAGATCACCAAGTCATATAGCATTCTTTTGATCTTAAGGACTTTCAAACAAGGTCTAGAATGTGGAAAGGGAAGGAAAACTTTAAGGAATGTGGTGCATGAATCCGGAAAAGTGGACAACTACTCTTTTCTTCTTCTCTTGCGGTTTCCGCAACACTTTCAACTTAGAGCTTCGCTCTCTTCTTTTCATTTTTCGACTTTACTTTTGGAGTTATGGATAGAGGTGCACAAAAACCGAAGCCTAGGAGATTGGCGTTTCTCAATTTTTATGAGATGCCTCAAACCCTTAGCGCACATACCATAATCCGCTAGGAATATCGCTCAATCCGACTTTGGCAAGACACAAACACCCGGCTATGTGAATGGTGCCGAGTTACTCATCGTCATGATTGACTTCCCCAAACCTATAATTTCTTTCTATTCTTTTGATTGCAAATAATTGCTTTCATGGCCCTCCCACATCAAACATGCCTTTTTCATTCAACTCCTCCAAGTTCCCGGATAGGTAAAGGAGGCCGTTATTTCAATGAGGGGCTAAATGATCAAAGAAGGAAGAAAGAAAATCGAATTGCCTTAATCATCTCAACAAGAAGTATAAGAACTTATAGTGTGATTTCAACCTTATTTTTTCAACATGATTTAAGTAACATTCATTACATTATGAAATTTGCAAAAGAGGTATAATCAACTCATTCAATTTCTTTTCAATTCACTATTCATTTAAGCATGCAATTGTCATCAAAACTCAATTCACAAGTGGTGATTATCATAGAAATCATCTCTATCCTTAGAAGCACAAAATTTTCAAAATTTTTCAATTTTTATGGGTTTTTCAAACTCTTTCTCATGCAATGCAATAATGAAACGTGTAACAATATAATGAAACATGCAAGATAGTCTCAATAGAAGCAATCAAAGTGAGTAAGAGTTATTTCAAACTTTTAGTCACACCCCACCCCATACTTGGAACAAACATTGTCCCTAATGTTCAAAGAGAAGAAAAAGAAGAAAAGAAAGAAAGAAAAAGAACTCACAAAATGGCGGTGGAGCGGCTAAAGCTGTCGATCATCATCGTCATCACTGCGGTGGAGGTGGAAATGGTGAGAAGCTAGGATCATAGTACCGCCCGAACTGCTGGCGGTAGACGTCTCTCATCATATGGTCAAGGTCATCCATACGTGCGTCTCTAGCGTCAGCTCGGATCTCCAAGGCTCCCACCCTATCTGAAAGGCTGGTGGCCCAATCTGGCAGCTGCTCATACCAGCCAGGCGGCTGGCTGTACCGTCCCGGTGCGTCTGAAGGTGCTGGTGCAGGTGGCGGCGGTGCCTGTGTAGACCATGGTGGTGGAGCTCCGTACCATGCAGGAGGGGCCTCCATCCAAGTGGGCCTCTCGCTGACACTGGCACGGCGAAAAGAAGATCCTGAAGCTCTAGCTGGACATGGAGAACGTCTAGGCATCTCACGAGCTGCGTCCGGCTGATCCGGAAATGTGCCAAAATCCTGCTCAGCTCCACCTCCTCCTCCCTCATACTCATCTCTCATCTCCTCCTCCTCAACTACAAGTGGTGGTGGGACATATGGAGGGGCTATAATCCTGTTCGCATGCATAGCAGCGAACGTCGCCTTCCAGTTATGGCGTCCAGCCATAATGAAATACTCTGGGAGCCACTCAATGCCTCTCCCCGTCCTGCTCTCCCATGGCATAGCAACGTAAGGTGGACCTCTATGGGTAGGGAAGATGAGGTCTCTAGTCATAAGGGCCTGGAGTCCTAGAGGTACTGCAGGAATGCGTGTGCAGGCGGAGAAATCTACCCCTAATGTCCTAGCAAGGTGGGTGACTATCCCACCATAACCAATGTTTCCAGCCCTCTTATTCTTTAGCTTGCTCATGGTAGCAGCTAAGAGGGTGGCGCAGTCAGTAGGTCGTCCATATAACATGGAGTAGAGAAGAAAGAGCTCATCTGTCTTGATCTTCTGAGGTGTCTCCGTCCTAGGGAAGAGACACTCAGAAAGTACCCGGTGAGCAATCTTCAAGGCTAGATAGTACATCAATCTAGCCTTGGTGTCAGCTGGTTGCCAGCGGTCCTCGCTGGCATACACCATAGCAACCTCCTCCCAAAAATCCTTGGCGTAAACGCCGCTGGGGAACCGACCATTGAAGGTCTCATGGAACCCAAAGAAGGCTCCTGTTCGCCCCTAGAGGTGTGTGCAAATAAGTTTTAAATTTATAAAACTAGAATCAAGCAAGCGAACCCGCAGTGTACGGATCGACGTAGTTAAGCAAGAATTCCAGAGTATCGAACACAGGGATTTGGGTGGAACGAACTCGATTGCAGGTTATCAAGCAAGTAAATATGGGAGTTTTGCAGATATTAGGAAAACAACAATCCTAAAGATCCAGGTATCCAGCTGTGGTAATCGATTCAAGATATACTAATGATGTAAAGACAGAGTAGAGATATGCAAAGGTATACTAATGTAAGGTAATCGTACGGTTGAGGTTCCAAAAACCTTATGTAACTCACCTAAAAAACACTCCCTATACAGGTTGTTGAGGCTCAATATAGAAAGATTCTAAAGACGAGGATTAGTATCAAATACCTAAACTTATAATCTAAAGATCAAGACTAACTTAACCGATTGAGGTTGTTGAGGCTCACAATCGAGGTAGAGGTTGTTGAGGCTTCACTACCACCTAGAAAAGACAAGTCTAAACTAAGTTAAAGCAAATCTTTAACTTTGGATTAAAGTAAAAGCAGGCTCGTAAACTATAGGGAAATTATGGTTGGATCTTGAGATTCCACGGTCGTGGAACTCAAGAACAACCCGTAATTTAGGGTTGTCGGCGATTCTCTAACTCTCAGGGTCTAATCTGTTTGCGATCGATCTATCATCACCTATGCCACAACTATCAACCCTTCACCTTAGAATTGTTAAGGGTTTTTAGCCAATAACAGTCATATTGATATTAATTCAAGAATTAAAGGATAAAAGATGTAAACTTTCAAGAACTATCAATAATCTTCAAATGAATCTCAAGATCACAATCAAGAACAAGTGTTTATCGAAAAGATTCAAAACAAAGTAAACAACCACAACCTTAGGAAAGAAGAGAAACGGGATGTCAATCCGCTTCCAAATCAAACCTAAACAAGAAGAGAGATCTTCTTGCAAAATCTTCCAAGAACTTCGATCTTCCCCAAATCTGAAGATCACAACAGCAATCTCCACTAAAAGTACGAGTTTTGAGCAACTCTCCAATACGAACTTTGATCTCCAATGAGATCTCCCAAATACCTCTAAGATGAGGGTTTGTGTGTTGCTAAACGTTGATCCTATGCGTGGATGTGTAAACGATGATTGTAAGCGAGCCTGACGGAATCTCCTTTCTTCCGTCTTTTTATAATGCAGGGCAAAGTGTCGGCCCGGCCCAATCTTCAAAAGATCATGGCTTCGAAGTGTGGCGAAAAGATTCGCCAAGATCACGGTCGTGGAAGATTCCACGACCGTAATTCTAGGGCGTGGAAACAATTACGGTTAGTTCCACGGCCGTAGAATCCCCTGGAATGAACATCGAATTCTAACTCTGAATCCACGGCCGTAATTCTGAACGTGGTTTGTGATACGGCCGTATTTTAGGGCGTAATTTAGGGCAAGAACGTGATTCTTCCCTAAACTCGTGCATTCCTCAATCTAAGACTCCAAATTGCTTCCAAAAAGTGTCCTCGATCTATGGACATATCAACTCAACTCTCCTTTGCTCGATTCTGTTCGGAAATAGCTCCAAATCACCTATAATCAACATAGAACTAGTGTAGACATCCATATCGACAATATAGGCAATACTAGCTCACATATGCATAAAGATCAAGCAAAGACTATCAATATGAATCAAATACGATTAGAAAACGTGCCTAAAATATCACAATATTTCATGCTAACAGCTCCAAACTCCCGGATGAAGAAATCATAGTTTCTTTCCATCAGCCGTAAAGAAACTGTCCTATCAACATGGTTGTGCTCAAAAGATGTCACAACCTCTCTAGTAATCTCCTCATATGCGTCTTCTCGGATAGCCGAAAAGACGATAAGACCGGCTCTATCTAAGAGCCAAGTAAGGTCCCCTATGACATGTAGAGGAGCTAAATCCTCCAATAGTAGGTATTTAGGTCCTATGACCGTCCTCTCTTGGATCCTCTCTAAGGCGTCGAGATGATCCTCGTGAATGGTAGGGACTCTAGGGTGAGGGGGTGATGGTGATGAAGGTGATGATGGAGGTGAAGGGGATGAAGGTGGTGGTACTCTAGAGGAGGAAGAGGAAGAGGGATTGCCCTTCCTCTTTTTATTCTTATCCTTCTCTTTGTTCTTGTCCTTATTTCTCCCGGACACTCTCCTCACAAAATCTATTTTCTGGCAGAAACCACGGTCTGTTCTTGGTGTTCCACGGCCGTGGAAGTTACAGAGACCGTGGTTCGTCTCGACTTTTCTCAAAACTCAGCAATCAATCACCAAACTCAGCAATCAATCAGTCCTAGACTAATTTCTTCCAATTCCAATCAGTTCTCCTACAAATTCTATCAAAATTAAGGCCGAATCGACAAAGATAGAGAAGAGCGAAAAAAAACCTAGGTTTTCGGATTTTAAAATCCGAATTCTGCTTTCCTTGGTGATTTTCCGCTCGAATCGTTGCTTGGATCTTGTTGGTGGTTTGATTTGCTTCAGTTTGGGTCGAAAAATCGTTATAAACGATTAACGAACGGAGAATTGAGGTGAAGGGCGTGTAATCGGCGTTTTTGGGCGTAATTTGGGTTTTGTGTGTTGTGTTTTTGTGAAGAATGTGGTTTATATAGTGGCCGGCAAAATTTGTGAAAATCACGGTCTGTCGGGGGTTTCCACGGCCGTGGAAATGTACGGAACCGTGGTTTTGGTGATTTTTCAAAGGCTTTTGGAAATTACGGTCACTGTAGCTGTCACGGCCGTGGTTTAGGCCGTGGAACTCTCTGTAATGCTCCAAAGTCCAAGTTTCGTCACTTTTCTTCAAAATTACTCTTCCCTTTTCCTTTTCCACTGTTCCTACATCCAAAAACACGAACATACCGGAAGGAATCGAAGGCAAAACAAAGCAAAAACGTCTAAACTAAGCTAATCTATGAATCAAAAACAAAAAGCGTAAATGCAATACCTTGGGTTGCCTCCCAAGAAGCGCTTTGTTTAAGGTCCGTAGCTAGACCAAATTCGCACTTATTCGAGTGCGGTAGGCGCGAAATCTTCAGCTTAGAGTTCCGGCGTATACTTCTTGAGTCGTTGACCGTTCACCTTAAAGCTTCCGCCCGCTTCACCCCATACTTCAACTGCACCATGGGGGAAAATACGTTTTATTAGAAAAGGTCCGGTCCAACGAGATTTAAGCTTACTTGGAAAGAGACGAAGCCTTGAATTGAAGAGGAGAACTTGATCTCCTTCTTTGAAGTCCTTTGGAATGATATGCTTATCATGCCAACGCTTTGCTCTTTCTTTGTAAATCTTAGCGTTTTTATAAGCGTTCAAGCGGAGTTCTTCAAGCTCATTAAGGTCCAAGAGACGCTTCTCTTCCGCTTCCTTCATGCTGAAATTCAACCACTTGATGGCCCAAGACGCTTTGTGCTCCAACTCTACCGGTAAGTGACAAGACTTCCCATACACAAGGTTGTATGGTGTGGTTCCTATGGGAGTCTTATACGCAGTCCGGTATGCCCATAATGCATCATCAAGCTTCAAGGACCAATCCTTCCTAGTCCTTGAAACCGTCTTCTCTTGGATTCCTTTGATCTCCCGGTTTGAGATCTCAACTTGTTCACTAGTTTGTGGATGATAAGGGGTGGCGATCTTGTGAGTAACTCCATACTTAGCTAGAAGAGCTTCAAAGCGCCGGGCAATGAAGTGAGAACCTCCATCACTAATAATAGTCCTTGGTGTCCCAAATCGTGGGAAGATGGTCTTATTAAAGAACTTGACCACTACCATGACATCATTGGTGGGAGAGGCAATTGCTTCCACCCATCTAGAAACGTAATCCACCGCCAAGAGTATGTATTGGTTTTCACAAGATGATGGGAACGGTCCCATAAAGTCAACTCCCCAAACGTCGAAAATCTCCACCTCTTGGATGTTATTGAGAGGCATCTCATTCCTCCTAGAGATATTTCCTGTTCTTTGACAAGCATCACAGCAGGAAACAAAGGTTTGCACATCTCTAAATAAAGTAGGCCAAAAAAATCCAGATTGCAATACCTTAGCGCTAGTTTTGTTCGAACTAGCGTGCCCTCCACATGGTAGTGAATGACAATGGCAGATGACACTTTGCATCTCATCTTCCGGCACACATCACCGAATGATGCCATCCGGACCTCTCTTAAAGAGGAGAGGTTCATTCCAAAAGTATTCCCGAACATCCTTAAAGAACTTCTTTCTTTGTGCGTAGGATAATCCGGGTGGTATCTCCTGACAAACCAAATAGTTAACAAAATCAGCAAATTATGGTTCGTTACCTTTGGAGATCACATCGATGCACTCCTCTATAATGTGTAAATGCTCGTCCGGGAAGGAGTCATCTATAGGTAAGTGGTCGTCCTCTAGATGTGTTAGGCGACTCAAATGATCCGCAACAGAATTTTCCGAACCCTTCTTGTCGCGGATCTCTAGATCGAATTCTTGTAGGAGAAGAATCCATCTAATTAGCCTTGGCTTCGCATACTTCTTCGCAAGGAGATATCGGATCGCAGCATGATCCGTGTACACAATCACCTTTGCACCTACAAGATAAGAGCGAAATTTGTCAATAGCATAAACAATGGCTAAAAATTCCTTTTCCGTAGTGGCGTAGTTGAGCTGCGCTTCATCTAGCGTCTTGCTAGCGTAGTATATGGCATGGGTTCGCCCTTCCTTTCTTTGTCCAAGAACAGCTCCTATAGCTACGTCACTAGCATCGCACATAACCTCAAAGGGAAGATTCCAATCCGGAGGTTGGATAATTGGAGCTGAAATTAGAGCTTCCCGAATCATGTTAAACGCATCCAAGCATTCCTGCGAAAACTCAAAAACTGCATCCTTCATCAATAGATTAGTTAGCGGTTTTGATATTTTAGAGAAATCCTTTATGAAACGCCTATAGAATCCAGCATGTCCTAGGAAACTTCTTATCCCTTTCACCAAAGTTGGGGGAGGAAGCTTCTCTATAGTCTCTATTTTCGCTTTATCCACCTCAATCCCTCTACTAGAGATTAAGTGTCCTAAAACAATTCCTTCCTTTACCATAAATTGACACTTCTCCCAATTAAGAACTAGGTTAGTGTCTTCACACCTTTGTAATACAAGAGCAAGGTTAGAAAGGCAATTGTCAAAAGAGGAACCGTATACGGAGAAGTCATCCATAAAGACCTACATGATTTCCTCAATGTATTCGGAGAAGATGGCCATCATGCACCTTTGAAAGGTGGTTGGGGCATTGCAAAGCCCGAACGGCATCCTCCTATAGGCAAACGTACCCCATGGGCACGTAAATGTGGTCTTCTCTTGATCATCCGGGTGTATCGGAATCTGAAAGAAACCACTATAACCGTCAAGATAGCAAAAGTGTGAATGTTGTGCTAACCTTTCAAGCATTTGATCGATGAATGGCAATGGGAAGTGATCCTTCCTCGTCGCATTGTTAAGCTTGCGGTAGTCTATGCATATCCGCCATCCCGTCACAGTTCGGGTAGGAATGAGTTCGTTATTCTTGTTGGTGATGACCGTCATTCCTCCCTTCTTCGGAACTACTTGTACCGGACTCACCCACTTGCTATCGGAGATAGGGTAGATGATACCTGCATCAAGAAGTTTAAGAATTTCCTTCTTGACAACCTCTTTCATGGTCGGATTTAACCGCCTTTGAGGTTGTCTCGAAGTCCTAAAGTCCTCTTCCATTAAGATTTTATGCATGCATATGGAAGGTTTGATTCCTACTAAGTCTTCTATAGTATAACCTAAAGCTTTCCTATGTTTCCTAAGGACAACCATAAGCTTACGATGTTCATCTATGGTTAAATCGGAACTAACAATTACCGGATAAGTAGAGTTAGGTCCTAAGAATGCGTACCTTAGATGTGTAGGAAGTTGTTTCAACTCCATAGCTGCAGGAGTCTCCAATGGCTCTTGAGGAGCTTCCGATGCTTCCTTAGAAGTGTCTAAGGAAGTAGATGGTGTTGGAGAAGAATCAAGAGAAGTTGAAGAAGTGGCACATTTGCCTTCGTCCACGGCCAAAATTACGGCCTCTCTGCATCCTCCACGGCCGTGGTTTTGGGCGTGGAAAGGGAATACGGTTGCTCTGTTCTCTCCACGACCGTGTAACCATCTGGAGTGAGCCACGCTTTGGTTGGTGAAATCCACGGCTGTGGAATATAGTGTATGGCCGTGGATTCTCATGTTTTCTGCTTCGTCGTGGAGTTTCTCAAACTCCTCTTCACACACTTCTTCTTGTGCTTCTAAGGCTTCAATTGCCTCATTGCACTCCTCTTCTTCCCCTACATTCATTAGACTCATAGTAATAACCTTTTGCAAAGGATCTTTGAAGAGAATAGCACTTACCTCCTTCCTAGACAACCCTTCTTCATCTTGGATATTGAATATATCCTCATCAAAGATTGGTTCCTTTACTAGAGTGGAAAGAACGAACTCTACCTTCTCTTCTCCTATGTCAAAAGCGAGTCTAGCATTCTTGCAATCGACTATGCAGCCGGAAGTTGCAAGAAACGGTCTTCCGAGTATGATCGGGACCGGACTATCTGCATGAATGTCAAGCACAACAAAATCAATGGGAACAAAGAATTTACCTAGCTTGACTGGGACGTCTTCTACAATAACGACTGGACGAGTAATGGATCGATCCGCCATGTACAACGTCATCTTCACCGGTTTAGGGTCACCTAAACCGATCTTCCTACATAATGCAAGTGGTATGATGCTCACACTTGCTCCCAAGTCACATAATGCATCATATGTGACATCTCCCACTCCTATGGGAATACAAAATGACCCCGGATCCTTTAGCTTTGGGGGCATCTTCTCCTTCATGGTCTTGATGAGATCCAAAGAATCTGAACTCATCTTAACCTCTCCAAAATCCTCTAACTTTCTCTTGTTAGAGAGGATCTCCTTTAAGAACTTGCCATAAGCCGGCATACCTACAATAGCATCAATGAAAGGTATATTAATATGCAGCTTGCTCATGAGTTCTATAAACTTACCGAATTGTTTATCTAGACGCGCTCTTGCTCTAGATTGAGGGAATGGTAGGGGAGGTTTGTAAGCCGGAGGAGGAACGTAGACATCTTCCTTCTCCTTCCCCTTCTCTTTTTCTTTCTCAACGGGGACTTCAACAAACTTAGGTTGCGGATCGGTGGTTGTCACTCCGCTCCTAGTTGTGATTGCCATAACCCTTCCCTTTGGGTTGTCCTCCGTCTTTCCTGGAAGTTTCCCTTGATTCCCAGGAACTTCCTCCGCATGAGTAAACATTTGGTTTTCTAAAACCTTTTGGGCTTTATCAACCTTAGTTATGTGATCATCAACTTTGATGATGCGAGTCTCTAACCCTTGAAGCTTTTCCAAGATCGTCTCCAACATGGGATCGGGCTTCTCCTTCCCCGAAGTACTTCCTCCATTAGATGTTTGCCCTTGGAATTTCAAAGGAGTAGAGGAAGAGGAAGGTGGAGTTAGTGAATTTGAATTGGAAGGATAAGAGTTACCGGAGTTTTGTTCATTGGAGCGTCAATTGTTGTTGTTTGAACCCCTATTGTTGTTCCAATTATTGTTCCGGTTGTTGTTGTTGCCGTTCCAATTATTCCGGTTGTTGTTCCGGTTATTGTTGTTGTTGCGGTTTGTATTCTCACCACCATTGTTGTTGTTGCCCAAGTAGCCAACATCTTTTCCTTGTTGCTTTGGAAAGTTGGTCTTGATAGCTTCCTTCAACTCTTTAATCTCATTGTTGAGGGAGAAAATTTTGCTTTTGAGCTTCATGTGTGAGCTTTGCTCCTTGCTCCACACAATTTCCCTCCACTCACTACTAAATAAATGCCCTATTCTAATCGTTAAAATTAGTTACTTAAGGCTTCAAAACTGTTACATTAAGTCTTTCGTAATGGATTGTGCTCCGCTACAATAGCCTGCCTTGCAATAGGTATATAGCAACGACGATTAACTCTATTGTAACGGTTTGAAAAATGAAGTCCACAACAATTACAATAGCCACATAACTATTACTATAGGTGCAACCATTGCAAAAATAAATTAGTATTACAGTAGATCTTACCATTACAATATTAATAGACCCGTTACAATGGACAACCATTACAAAAAGTATTCAATTGCCACACCAGTTGCTTACACGTACAGAACCATTACTATTGCAATATGATATATATGGTCACCACACGTACGTACGTACAATACCTGATAATTTATAAATTACAATTCGTACAAAATACTAATCCATAGCAACCAATATTAAATAAGTATTTTTCAAAAGTATGGGCAACATATATCTTGTAGCACAAAGGTATATAGTTTCCTAATTACACAAGTTTTCATATGCTCCCAAACACCTAATGGTGATCACAAAATCAACCCAAAAACTACTTGCAAAATCACTTAAGCTAGGTAGCGGGCAATCAATTCTGCTTGAACTTCATCCTTCATTATCTTCGTCCTGCAATAGTTCCAATACCATATCAAACACTATTCCAACACTATAACAACAAGAACTCAACAATAGTAAGCAATGCAAACTGAAAGAGGACTTGAACAACAAACTGTTACAGCACTTCAGCAACAAGCAAATAAAGAGGACTTCAACAGCAAAATTGAAAGAGGACTTGAGCAGATAACTTAAGCAAGAACTTAAAGCAATAACCACAAGGAACAACAACAACAAAATCACAGCAACCAATTTCTGGCAGCAGCAACAACAATAAAATCAAAGCACAACAACTTAAACAACAACTTAAGAAAACTCTATTACCATCACAGCAACCAATTTCCGGCAGCAGCAACAACAACAAAATCACATCAACTTAAAACTTAAAACTTCCGGCAATACAAAAATGAATTACATACCTGTGGTGATTGAACTTCAACATCGTTATCCACACTTTGCTCTCCGTTTTCACTTGTAGATGCACAAGCAAAATCTGGAACGACCAAGTTCAATTGAGGGTTCGCTGCTTGTATTTGACTTACAATTTGTGATGCCAAAGTTTGGGCCATTTGTTGTGCCCATTCTTCTTTCATGTTTTGAAAAAAATCTTGCTCAATAATATAACCTTCCTTTTTGCCCTTCCCCTTCAACTTGGATTTTGTCACCCCTTGTCCATGGAGATAAAATCCCCCTTTTACGCTCCTTAGTAATCACTTCAGTAAAAGGATCAACAATGCTTGTTTCTCCATTCTCAATTTGTAGTTGAATGACACTCATTTTGTCCTGTACAACAAGGTAATATAAATGATATTTTATTAACCGTTTAATCCAAAAACATGGGACAAGAATTATCAAAAATGAGTTTTTACATTTCACATACAATGTTTTCCTTGGTCTTGCTTCCATCTGTTTTGTATACCCGTTTAGGATCCCTTTTCCTAGACTCTTTGTAGACCAATGATTCATATGAAGGTTGCTTGTTTGCATCCTTTTGTTTCTAACAAGTAAATAAAGATGATTTAGATAAACAAACTTAAATTCTATATACATAATGTATATATATAGCAAAAATTATATAAATTACCAAGGAATAACGTAACATTGCATGTGAGCAAGGACCCATAGTGTGCACATCATTGTGATTCTGACGGTTGGATGCATTAATACGAGCAATTTCCTACATATCCACCAAAGATAATGAATTCAGCAACACAAGTTTTAGTTTTTCATGGACAGAAAAAATCGAAAAACAAAAAAAGACATACAAAAACAGAAAATGCAAAAAATACAGAAAATATATACCTTCCCCACCAAACTAGTCCAATAATCCAAGGCTTCCCTGAATTGGTAATCTGGAATTGTGGATGGACGATTATCCCACCTCTCTTCGTTTGTGTCAAACTTCTCCATGTAAAAACCCTTCAACCTTGATTTGTAAACGCGCCAATCGTTATTGACAGTGGCCATCACAAACCCTTTTCCTTCTTCTGGAATAATGTATTTTGTCTACAAATATAATCATATACGATCATTATAAAAATGCTAGCGATAATTTGAATAACAACAAATAAATATTACTTATACCTTGACATATGTCCATATTTCTTCTTTTGTTGGCATAAATCTCCAATCAAGGATATTAATGGGTGCAAACTCAGGATCTTTTGCTACTGTTCCTAGGAAACGGGTAAATTCAACAACAGCTTCTTTAGAAGGTCCAATGGGCTGACCATGCTCATTTAGGACAATAACTTGGCGTTCATCAATTGTACGTCGATGCACTTTTGCCATAAGTGTTGGACCCCGATGTTTTTTTATAGCATCTATAAAAATTATCGAAGTAAATTACTATCACATTTTTAAATTATAGATAAACTATCCTAACCACCATTGATAATTTAAAAACCAAATGGGAAAAGTACGTAGTATCTCTTTGTCTGTTATCCTAATTTTCATCAAGATCGCAATCTGGTTCTATTACATTTTGGTTATCCACCACATCTTCAGGAAGGAAACTGTTGTTTGAACCCAACACCTCATCATTATCACTTGATCTCATATGTGGAACTTGTACAGCTTGCCTCGGTGAGAGGTTCAACACACCTACATTAGCTTCATCTCCCGAGATATTAGATGGGGGATACTCATCAGTAAGACGGAATTGTTGCATTTGTTGTTGCCTTAGACGCATTTTCTTATACGCTTCCAGCTGTCCAGGAACAACGTATTGGAGATTAGGGTTCTGTTTTCGTTTGTCACTTTGTTCTTGAGATGGAAGTTGTTTTCCGATGTTTTGGTCCCCCTGTTGTGGTCTTTGTTGGTGCTGATCAGCATTTCTAGTTCTCACCGTGACGTTTTTGGGTTGTTTTGGTTGTTGTTGTTGTGATGGCACCTGCTGAAATTTTCGACTCCTTAACCTTGCAAAATCAGCCATTGGGAGTGTTTGACGAGATGGTTGTTGTTCTCCCTTTTTACTTAACCTATTATCAGATTTTGATGTCTACAAAAACCATTTAGTTAGGCAAAACATCAAAAACAAAATCAAGTACAAAATATAAACAAAAAGAATAAGTTATTAAAAATACCTTCCTTCTAGACCCAAAGTTCTCCCCAAGATCCAATGCTTCTTCTTCATTGCACTCATCTTGATCCAATTCATAATCACTCCCTTCATTTACAGAATCTGAATGCGTTTCTGATTCCACAATTCCTCTTGAACTTGTACCACAAGACGTGGCAAGAATTTGGTTTGCGAGCTCAGTCAATCCGGCTGCTTTCATCCTTGCTGCATTCAACTTGATTTTTGCCAACCTTTGTTTTGCATAAGGTGGCATCTCATAAACTTGTACAGATTGAGACTTCTTCCCCGTTTTTGAACCCTAACAAAGCAAATGCAGAAAAAAATAAGAAGAAAAAAATAATTCTGCATATGCGATTTATAAAAAACAGCCAGTAAACCACAATAAAAAAAAAGAATCAAGTACAAATCTTATTCAAAAGTATAAATTTTAAAAATACCTTCCCTTTAGCTAAAAAATTCTGCCCAAGATCCATTGTTTCTTCTTCATTGTATTCCTCTTGATCCAATTCATATTGACTCCCTTCATTTGCAGAATCTGAATGCGTTTCTAATTCCACAATTCCTCTTGAACTTGTTCCAGAAGATGAAACAACAGCTTTATTTGCTAGCTCACTCAATGCCGCAGCTTTCATCCTTGCTGCATTCAACTTGATTTTTGCCAACCTCAGTTTTGGATAAGGTGGCATCTCATTATCTTGTACAGTTTGAGACTTCTTCCCCATTTATTAACCCTAACAAAGCAAAAGCGGAACAAAAATAAGAAGAAACAAAAAATGAAGAAAAAAACTTAATATGCGATTTATAAAAAAAGCATGTAAACCACAATAAAGAAAGGTGGAAAATCTACATATGTAATTTATAAAAATCTGCATGTTTTGTATAAGTAAAAAGGCATATAAAATCTGCATGTAATGCCTAAGAGTAAATGCCTATATAATGTTAAGTAGTTACCCATCTATTCAAAATGTTTTGATTAACCCTACTAAGACCATATTCATCTTTCTCAGAATGAAACCATCTACATCTAAATAATACAACACTATTATTGTCGTGATAATAGATCTCAATGATTTCTTGTATCGATCCATAGTAAGTGACATCTCTCAAAGTAGGATTTTGATCCTTACTACTAGAAAAACAAGGAGTTAATGAGGTCAAAGTTACTCCACTATTTTCAGTCACCGAATTGGCATCACGATTCACAATGTGAAACTTGAAACCATTGACAAAATACCCGGTGTACTTTTTAACAATAAGAGAAGGTCCTTTAGATAACTATTTAATATGGTCAGCAACTTCTTCACCCTTTCCCAGCTCATCCCAAACTTTCTCCTTGAATCAATCACTGAAATTTCTAATGTGTATATTAGTTGTATCCCATTTCCTTTTCTTGCGTTGACTCACAAGCATTTCGTGCTCCCTGCGCTCACGTACGAATTAAGCTAAGTTTTATGAGTATATAAATATATTTCAAGAATAATAGCAAAAATTTAGGAATGTTGTCTTACTTGATATATCTCTCAATTTCAACCGAATTGCAATTATATAAGACATGTCTATGTGCTTGAGCCCATGTGACGACATCAATCTTACAAGGATTATGCCCACTCTTTGAATTCCTTTGACTTGTAATAGGAGAACCTACTGTTGGCAATATATTTGATGTCTCGTTGTCCTCAACATCTTCAGACACAGCTCTAGAAGCTTCAATGTCCTCAGATAAATATCTAGCACAGAATGTTACACATTCTTTAGCTATGTAGCCTTCAGCTATTGAGCCCTCTGGACGATTTTTGTTTCTAACATATGACTTCAGCACCCGAAGATATCGTTCAATTGAGAACATCCATCTTGGCGAAACAGGACCACCAAGCTTAATTTTGTCAACCAAATGAACAGATAAATGGATCATAACATCAAAAAAGGCCGGTGGAAAAATTCCCTCAAACTCACAAAGCGTGAGAACAATGTCAGATTGTAATTGATCAAGTTCTGCAGGATCAATAACCTTCCTGCAAACACCCCTGAAAAAGGAACCCAATCTAATCAAAGGAAACGCAACATCTTTATGTAATGTTACAGCCGCTGCTACGGGAAGCAAATGTTGCAGTAAGAGATGAGCATCATGGCTTTTGTACCCAAAAATCTTCCTTTCCGCAACTTGTACACATCGGGCAATATTTGAACCACAATCTTGCGGTAATCTAGCACTTTTAATGACCCGACAGAATGTGCGTTTCTGTTCTATTGTCATTGAAAATTTGGCCTTGGGAATTTCGAATTTACCATTTGCATCTTCTACGGGATGAAGCTCTGGCATTATATTCAAAACTTCCAAATCCTTGCGTGCATTCAAATGATCTTTCGTTTTTCCTGGAATGTCCAGCAAGGTGCCAATGACATTATCACATATATTTTTCTCAATATGCATAACATCAAGATAGTGAGGACACGAAATACTCTTCCAATAAGGCAAGTCAGAAAAAATTGACTTCTTTTTCCATGGATTATCATCATCTGATTTCTTTCTTTTCCTATTATCTTCCAACTTGCCAAAGTTATTTTCAAATCCAGCTAGCAACTCTAAAATTTTAGCCCCTGACAAACGAGTCGGTGCAACAGCTGTACTTTCTTCGACCATCATCTTTGAAACATCACTACGTCTCCAAGGATCATTAATGTTCGAAAATCTACAATGACCCATATAACAAGTTTTTCTACTCTTTGTCAAATACTTTGAACATGTATCATAATGACAACAAGGACATGCTTTCTTTCCTTTTGTGCTCCACCCACATAACATTGACAAAGCTGGAAAATCACTTACTGTAAATAGTAACGCAGCATGCATTCTAAACCTCTGTTTGGTTTAAACGTCAAATGTGTCCACCCCCGAGACCCATAACTCCGTTAACTCCTTAATTAGTGGTTTCTTGTACACATCAATATTTCTTCCAGGAGATTGAGGGTCAGGAATAAGTAATGCAAGCATAAAAAACTCTGGTTTCATGCATATCCATGAAGGCAAATTATAATTCATCAATATAACAGGCCATGTACTATGAGAAACGCTCATTGTGCCAAATGGATTAAAACCGTCAGTAGCTAAGCCCAATCTAACATTACGATGCTCTTCTACAAACTTAGGAAATGCCATGTCAAAGTCCTTCCAAGACTTACCGCCTGCGGGATGTCTCAAGAGGTTATCCTTTGGTCGGCCATTAGCATGCCACGTCATATCACGAGCGGTCGTTGAACACAAAAATAGCCTTTATAATCTTTTCGTGACAGGAAAGTACCTTAAAATCTTTTGTGGAATTTGACGAGGTTTTCCGGTTTTCTCATCCCTGTCATCTGATTTCCACCGAGGAGTTTTACAAACATGGCATTGTGTTTCCTCTGCATGCTCTTCCCAATATAGCATACAATCATTTGGACATGCATCTATTTTGGTATAACTCAGCCCCAATCCCTTTAAGGTGTTATTTGCTTCATTGAAAGACCTTGGTAATTTTGCTTCAGGTTGCATGGCTGTCAAAAGTTTTAACAAGTCCCCAAAGGCACTATTACTTAGCTTGTGATCACACTTAAAGAGGAACAATCGGATTGTGAATGAAAGCTTTGAAAAATTCTTGCAACCCGGGTACAGCTCTTGTTCCCCCTCTTCCACTAACTTATAAAATGCCTTTGTCTCTCCATCTAGATCAGCTATGAAAGTATCATGCAGCAATCCACCCATATCATCATTTATGAACCCTCCGACATTTTCATTAGGTGTCACTTCAACATTCACATGCGACTCTGGTGTTTTCTCTAATCTAGGAATAAACCCATTTGCAATCACATGATCTTTGACAACATGACTATCGCGAAACCAATATCGATAACAACACTTTTGACAAGGGCATGCTATTTGTTCTCCATGGGCTCGAGTTGCAAATGCAGTTTTCAAGTATTCATCCAACCCTTCTTCAAATTCATTTCTCCATCGAGGAAAGTCATACCAATTACCCATTTCTGTAATTAAAAAGGTAGACCAAGCGAGCTAGTTGGTGTCCTAACATATCCTAATAATATAAGTCACTCCAGAAAAAGAAAAGAAAAACAAAATAAGACTATGTAAAATCTGAGTTCAACAATGAAAAAGAAAATGGATGTCAAAATAATCTACTTAATGTAAAGAATTGTAAAAAGAATCTTAGTAATGCAACAAATGAACCTAGTGAAAATCAGCACAGATACATATATATGCATGAACAAAAAAATCACTTCGTAAATGATACAAACAAGCAAGACAAAAAAATAAAACATGGAGAATATAATGAAAGTCAATCCCAAGATAAGGCCGGAAAAACATACCTAGAAAATTTTGTGAGATCAGTCAACTACTTGAGGATCGGACTTCAACTTGGAAGCTTGGAGACTCCCTATTGCCGCTTCTTGTGTGTAGGAACCAGTAACTGAATTACTATCAACTTGTTCACCTTAACCAAAGATGGGAAGAGCAAATATGTAAGAAAGTAGGGAACCTCTACAATCTACAATACTAAGTCCTAGAATTAATGTTTTAAAGCAAGAAACCTCTAGATGCACCAAGATGGAAAATCTCTAGAATATGCAATAATTTTACCTTGATCAAAAGAGGTATGATACACTTTGATGTATCTTTATCCCACAATTGCAGAATCAAAAGAATAGGCAATATTATGTAAGAAAGCAGGGAACCTCTACAATCTGCAATACTAAGTCCTAGAAAGTATGAAAGCAGGGAACCTCTAGAAAACAGCAAAGATATTTGTAACATATCAACATATAAGTACATGAGGACATATATGTTGGATTAGCTATTTTAAAATAATGCATGGTGTTTGTTAGGCTGTCCTAGCCTTCTTTTAGGTCTTATTAATCTGATATGGGTTCTCATTCTCTATTATAGGTATTAGGTGTGCTTTCACTACTCTATTTTACCTTTCAGTTGTAACCTTATCGCTTCTTTTCTATCCTAAATGTATCCTCTGGCTTAGCCATTGTAATGAAACACTGAAGCTACTATGATCTTCCTCAATCTGGTTTCTGACAAAATCCTTCATTCATCAACGCTTAAATTCATCATACATTAAGACTACAACCTTCTATGTCAGTTTACTCAGATTGACAGTTGACACACTCGGAATTAGCGATTGTGCCTCACACAGTCACACTCGAAAACAGTTGATGGGGAGTTGTTTGCTTCGTTACAGGGGAAGATGTGAAGTGAGGTGAGGAATCTCTATACCAAAGAAAGGTGGAAAGGTCGCAACGCAGAGAAGAGTGCAGCGCTCCTCTGTTCTGGAGAACCCTAACCTAATCAAAAACAGAAGAGAGAGGCTATTGACTACGGAAATTGTTAGGGATTAGGGTTTCATACTTAAACAGAGAATGTCATCTTTGAGAGAAGTTGGAAAACCTTACCTGTGTTAATGGTGGAACAGAGTTGACCGCCGGTAGACTTCGAGAGGAGTTGTAGAACCTTCGGCCTCAATACTGGACAGTAGAGACCGGACACTTCGAGAGAGAGAGAGAGGGGAAAGGACGAAGTTCTCTTGTATCCTAAACCAGAAAGTTGAAATTTAGGATTAGGGCATCGTATATATCGTACTTGAGAAGGTCATATTCAATCTTACCTGAGGAAGTTGCCGGTGAATTCCTTACAAGTGTTACAAGGTTTGATTTTGGGCAAAAGGTTTTTGTGGAAGGGTTTCCTGAAATGTTGTAGGTTTGGAAGAAAGGGTTTACACTTAGAGAAGAAAGGGTTTTCGTGGCCAATGAAATTTTGGGGTTTTTTTTTCATTTTTGCGCCCAATGGCACGCGGTCTATCTTTTATTTTTTGCGCCAAATAATTTAGAGTCTACCATTACAATTATCATTACATTAGGGATTAGTTTTGTAACTTATTATAACCGTTACACATGACCATTACCCTAGCACCCCTATAGTAACACAAGTAAACATTCATTACAAGGATGACATTACAGTAAGTCAATCTTATAAAACCATTACATAAACCATTGCCAATTATAGTTATAGTAACACAATAAAAATTCCGTTACAAATATATAGTTACAATAGGTCATTTATCTAGTAGTGACTTTCCGGTGAGAATACTTCTCTATGACCCTTGCTTGCTTCTCAATGAAGTCCCAAGCGTCATCTTTCCTCATGTCCATGAATGTACCACATGAGAGGGATTGGAGCTTGAATTGTGTCTCCACATCCAGCCCCTTATAGTATATCTCCAAAAGTGCAAGCTTGGATATGCCATGATGAGGGCAATCCAATATCAAATCCTGAAATCTTTCCCAAGATTGAAACAAACTTTCGTTAGATCTCATGGAAAATACATTAATCTTATCTCTTAGCTCCACCGTTTTGGATGGCGGAAAGAACTTAGTGAGGAACTCCGCGGAAAGGTCTTCCCATGTGTCTAGTTTCCCACTAGGAAGAGCTTGGTACTATTATAATGCCTTCCCCTTCAAGGAGAAGAAGAAAGGCTTGAGCTTATAGTTGTTGGTAGTCGCGTTCTTCGGCCTCATCGTCTCCATCATACACTCAAAATTTTGTAGGTGTTGGTGTGGAGATTCAGCGCTTGTTCCGCCAAATTGGTTTTGGCGAATAAGAGTAATAACCTGCGGGTTGAAGCTAAACCCTTGTACATCATCAGCATCAAAGTTCACACCTAAACGGCGTGGTTGTTGCGTTGGATCCATCCTTTGGCCAAGAGTTCTTGGCTCTTCATCCACACGTTCGATCCGTGCATTCCTAGGTGGAACACGGCGATTCACAGCTGGCCGTGGATAGAATGGATTCACATTGATCGTGGGATCAATTTCCTCTAGCTGTGGCATGGAGGAGTCGCTATCCTCATTGGATGAGTTGGCTCTAACCGATCTTCCCGGTCTCCTCCTTTTCTTTTTCTCCTTAAGGTTGTTTATTTCCAACCTCATTTGGAACATCATGTCCGTTAGATCATCAACCTTCATTTGGTGACGATCCGTTTCTTCTCTACGTGTCTTCTCACTCCATTGGAGTTGAGCTTCCTTTTCCGCTAGCTCCGATTGAAGATCACGTTCTCTTTCTTCAGCCATTTTATTTTCCTTATGCTTTTGCCTTAAAGTCCTCTCAAGCTCTTGATCAAGAGGTAAGAGGTCTTCGGTATTCCTAGACCTGCGCATGCACTTGAAAAGATATCAAATAACAAGGGAAGAGCTCCCAAGCTTGACAACCGAAAACCGAATTCGGCCTAGACCAAATCCCCGGCAACGGCGCCAAAAACTTGTTCGCCACTTAGCGTGCGTGCAAATAAGCTTTAAATTTATAAAACTAGAATCAAGCAAGCGAACCCGCAGTGTATGGATCGATATAGTTGAGCAAGAATTCCAGAGTATCGAACACAGGGATTTGGGGGGTTAAATCCAATTATAGATTATCAAGCAAGTGAATGTATGAAGCTTTTCAAATTATTGGGAAAACAACAATCCTAAAAATCCAGGAATCCAGCTGTGGCAATCGATTCAAGATATACTAAAGGTATAAGGACAGAGTTGAGGTTTGCAAAGGTATACGAAAGTAAGGTAATCGTACGGTGAAGTTCCAAAAACCTTATATGACCCACCTAAAAGACACTCTCTATAAAGGTTGTTGAGGCTTCAGTATAGAAAGGATCTAAAGGTAAGAATTAACGTCAAATACCCAAACTTGTAATCCAAGGATCAAGACTAACTAAACCGATTAAGGTTGTGACACTCACAATCGAGGTAGAGGTTGTTGAGGCTTCACTACCACCTAGAAAAGGCAAGCCAAGACTAAGTTAAAGCAAATCTTTAACTTTGGATTAAAGTAAAAGCAAGTTCGTAAACTGACACAAAATTACGGGTAGTTCTTGAGTTCCACGGCCGTGGAAGCTCAAGAACAGACCGTGGATTAGGTTCGTCGGAGATTCTCTCTAACTCTCATGGTCCAATCTGTTTACGATCGATCTATCATCATCTTAGCCACAACTATCAACCCTTCACCTTAAAATTGCTAAAGGGTTTTAGCCAACAATAGTCATATTGATATCAAATTCAAGGTTTAAAAGAATGAAAGATGAAAACTTTCGAAAACTTTGAATAACTCTCAAGTCAATCTCAAATCCACAAATCAAGAACAATAACGTCAATAGATTTGGAATAATGCAAACAATCACAATCTTAGATAAGAACGAAGAACGGGATGTCAATCCGTCTTCAAATCAAACCTAAATGAGAAGCGAAATCTTCTCCCGAACAATCTTCCGAATCTTCAACTCTTCCGTCAATCCGGAAATCTCAATAGCAAAGCGCAAATCTCTCAATCACAATCTCCGCCAAAATGCGAAATTAGGGCAAATCCCAGTATAAGTGAAAGTGCGTCTAAGCGTAAGCGAAGATGAGCCTAAGCAGAGGTGACGGAATCTCCCTTCGTCCGTCCTTTTATAGTGTAAGATAAAATATAAGCCCGGCCCAATTGCGTAGAAGATCGTGGCTTAAAGTATGGCATAAAAGATCGCCAAGATCACGGTCGTGGAAGAGTTCCACGACCGTAATTTAGAGCGTGGAAGTTGTCACGGTTTGTTTCAATCCTTCCACGGCCGTAGAAGTTGCTGGAATGAACCACGCTTCCCTTGCCAAGGTTCCACGGCCGTGGACTTGAACGTGGAATGTAGTACGGCCGTATTTTAGAGTGTGGTTTAGGGTTAAACCGTAATTCTTCCTTTCCTCGTGCTATTCTTCAAGTTAGCACCATCTTTAGCTCCTATAGATGTCCTCAATCCTTGGACATGCTCGATCAAACTCTATCCTCGCTCAATCCGTTCGGAAATAGCTCTTAATTGCCTACAATCAACATAAAGCTTGCGTAGATATCTATTTCGACATTATAGACAAACTAGCTCACAATTGCATTAATGCTTAATCAATGACTATCAATATGAATGAAATACACTTAGAAAACGTGCCTGAAATATCACAATATTTCATGCTAACACCTGTCAGATCGTAAAGAATGATAATTGTTAAATATATTCAATGAAATAATATAATATATTCGTCAATGAATCGATTATATATGCGACATCTAAAACTTGTATACCAAATATACAAATGTGATCCTTACGTGAAGCGGAAATTTCATCGTTATATGCCACATACAAAAGCGGTGTCTAGTATCGGGGAATACGTCTGGCACAACAATCCTAAGGGCAGGATCTTGATCGGTGACGATAACAGCGGGATCCCTGAACATTGCTTCTTTAAAGTGGCGTAGAATCCATGTGTAAGAATCTACGTCCTCTTTCAAAAGTAGACCGGCACCAAATGTGACCGATTTACGATGGTTATCCATTCCTGTAAAGGGAGCGAATACCATACTATATCTACAGTGTGCGATGATATGTTCATGATACAATAAATAGTTTTAATTATACCGAATTAATGAATTATGGTGATTGAATATAAAAATAACTGTTTAAACTTACTTGTTTGATCGATACGTAGAGTCGAAAGATACCACATCGCCAAACGCTGCAAAATTTGACCTAGCAATTGGGTCACACCAAAACAACCTTGTGAGTCTTTTTTGTTCATCCACGTCATATGCAAAGTAGAAACCACTACACCGCTCTTGTTTCTTGTGGAATGTATCCAGAATCATTTGTGCATCCGCACCGGATATGTATGCCATTAAATCCCTCTTGAAATTTCGACAATCCTTCACAATAGGTCCCACATCTCCGCACCCTCCCATAATTTCATTCATCAAACGGTGTGACATAGATGGACCTAAATTAGCTTTTGCGCAGTTTATAAGAAACTTCTGATGTCCGTAATCAAGCTTCCTGTTTGTTTTCATGAATTTCTTCGACACTCCTTCAAGTAGCGAATGATTATGTTGAGCCTCAAATTTTGATACAATGTACCCGTCGTTTCCGGCATACTTAATAGCAAATATTGCTTTGCAACCAACCCGATTTGAAACTCTATGACGCTTTCCGGTAGTGGGTACATTTCCCTTGAATCCTGACCGACTACACAATATGCGACGATGCAATAAAGTCCCATCTTTTGAGCATACACGTGAAGATGACAACCGAATATCAAAACCGACCTCTTTAGCATACGTCTTATAAAAATCTATACCTTCCTCCGGCGTCTTGAAACACATTCCAATACGTGGATGGTTTGATTCATCATAATGCGGAGTCCAATATTTCGTTTTACCCAGTGATTGCGTCATGACTATTCCGGCCTTGAATTCTTCATTTGTCGCTGCTTCATAAAATTCATTCATACTCTCCATGTTAGCATCAATGCCGGATCCATCAACATCCCAATCTCTTTCACATGGGGAATCTGTAAAAAATTCAATAAATATTTATATCATGATAATTTAAATATGAGTTTGTTTAATAGTTGATATTTAGGTAAACCTTCACCGTCACCGAATCGTATTCGGTGGTATATTCAAATATATTCGTTAGTATGAAACCAAATATCCGTTAACATATTACTTTAACTGTTTATGTTATTCCACGTTCAGTTACCTTCTTCCATCGATTCTGAATCTGTTGCTTGCCTGAATCCCCTACACAAATCAACCGAACAATTGAGGACATATATTGATGAAAAACGAAAAACTTGAGGACAAATCAACCGATTGTTTGATGATGAGAATATTGTATACTGAACAAGAAACACTTAATTTTAACTATTCCGGCGAAAATATGTTCAGTTCTTCCGGCGACAATGGAGTGCATGGCGTTTCAGCAAAACGTATCATCCATATAATTGATATTGCTTTGATCGATTTTGTTGAAATTAATTGGAAGATTTTGTATATTGTAACTCCCTAAAATAGTGGAAGAAGATCTCATTTATAATTTTTTAAAAATATTGTAATTTCCTTATTTTGGAGAGTGTATTACACATTCCAATGAGGAGAGTGTGCTGAATTTTTCATTGAATATTTATGTTAATTTTCAGCCTTTAGATTAATCATATCAAGGGTTACTATTTGTTCTCATTGTACACTATAAGGGTTGTTTACATACGAGTCAGTATCTATATATATATATATATATATATATATATATATATATATATATATATATAACTGGTCCGTAAAGAGGGTTGGTCTTTTGGTGACGGAGCCGTTATTACTAGTGGTTTCCGGTAATTATAAATCGATCAGCAGTTAGTTGCAATTGATCCTATATAATGGGAGGTTTTCGGTAATCCACCAAATCTTTTGAATAATTATCGTTATCCAGACGAATAGAAAGTATAAAAGCAAATTTATATATATGGTAAAATATACAATAGAATTATACAGATATACAAATAATTTTATTGAGATCTAACACTTAATTCACATTTCTTCATTTGATTGAGATATATTGTAGAGAACTCAATATTTCCAAATTAATGGGCCATAACTTACTTTGTGTAACCCAATTGCTTCATAAGCCCATTAGAAAATCTAAAATTAACCCAACACTCACATTCATCATGAAAATATGCCAATTATTTTGTAACAATGTAATATGCAACTTTTGCCTTCTCTTTTTTTATTTATTTCTCAAGACTCGAGAACTAACATGCTAGTAATAAAGTTATGTTCAAACTTGAAAGTGATCATCTTTATACTAAAGTTTGAAAAAAAAAAAAAAAGAAAGAAAGAAAGATGCTTAAAGACTTAAGTGACACAAGAGCATATGCCTTGTATACCACCACTAATAAAGCACATCACCCTCAATCCAAAAGAGAGTATTTATTCTCCACTTATGGGCACGTAACTTAATCGATGTTCTATTCTTCATCCTCATCCCTGTAATATATACACAAATGAAGCCCATATTTGTATCATTTGTTTGAGTTTGGTTCCCCCAACTAATCTTTTTAATTCATATAACTATTGAAGAAAAAGAAACTTAGGACATTGTTAGAAATAATATTTCTAATTTGATTATATTTTGGTGTTTCTCACTTTATGTCCGATTAATATTATATTCGGTCTTTTAACATTTAGGGCTTGTTGCAAAAATATTTCAGGGATTTTTTTTCCAAAGGATTTATATAAATAAATCATATAAGGTTGTTTACTTGAATTTTATTTTACTTGAAAAGACATTAAGCTCCCAAAAAAAATTAAAGAATAACGTTGAATGCACAGGGATGAATAGAGAATATCGGGATGGAAAAGTACAAGGCCAAAATCGGGTTTTAAACAAAAGTAAACTCATCCAAGCAAAAATAATATTGGTGTGAGAGGTTTGTTTATGAGTTGTTTACAAACTCAAATAAACTCGTGAAGAAATAAATCCATAAACACCCACAAATATTAAACTCAAAGGTTATAAGCTTTATGAAACATAAATAAACTACAACTAAACAGACTCTTAGACAAACATGCTACATTAAAGTATCTAAAATAATGTAAAAGTACAACCCTAACCCCTCGGGGTTCATTTGATACGATTTTCATAGAATCGTGAATCGATTTTGAAACCATACAAATTGGCTCATGTGTTTGGTAGCAAAAAAGTACCGGATGATTCATTTTAGAGAATAAGTGATTTCAGTATTCTCTAATCCTCGATTCCTTTATATTTTTCCTTGACCATTCATAATTGTCTTTTAAATATAGTGTTTTATGATATTGATTCATCATTGACACATGGAATATCAATCATTATTTTGTAAAATTAATTATTTATAAAATCAATGTGTTTTCAACTCAAATTTTATAAGTTAAATCTTAATTGAACAACATAATTCAAAATCGGATTAGGCTACTCATTATTTTATTCTGATTCCTCATTTCATTCCCTTAATCAACTTATGAAAAGAGTCACCTTCGTACATAGGATCATTCAGTCCATGACTGGACCTGAACTTAACCGGAAAGTTTCTATTAAATTGGATTTTCAAATCCGGTCGAGATCAAGTTTTATTTACGATGTAAACTCTTTTTTGTTTTTATATATACACTTTCAATTTAGTATAAACATGTGTAAGGCATGCAATTTGATTGCAAAATAGAATTTAAAACAAATCAAAAGCAGACCTTAGATCTACATTAAAATTTTCTTTAGAAAATAAACTAGATGAGATGATTTTTTTTTATGACGAAAATCGGTTAGTTTGGACTATCTCCTAGAGGTAGTCCATCTCAAAGCATCCTTGCGAATGAAAACGAAAATTTCAAGATCATCAGAAAAGTTGGTGGTGGGTGTCGAAGTTCTCATATAGGTTAATTGGTCAGCAACACAGTTTACTTCTCTGAAAACATGCCTAATCTAGACTTCGTCAAAGAAACGGAGATCCAGTCTGGAGTCGGAAATAATCACCTTGATCTCCCTAGGACAATTTCAACATTCTTGGAGTGTCGTAATCAGACAAAGGTTATCACCTTTAATTTCAATCTTTTAGATTTGTAATATTATCACCTCGTGAAGGCGTGATTTATGGGAAAAAGATTCCGCTTTTAAAACGGAGTTAAAGTTGTTTTTTTTTCATCAAGACTTACGACTTTTCCATTATGGTCCCGAATCACGTAACCAATTGATGTAATTCCATAATCTAGTTTTGACCCATCGAAGTTTAGTTTATGAAAGTCATATTTTGGTTTATCCCTTTTAATATTATGTTTTTTTTCCCTTGTAGTGGGGTTCACTTCCTTATATTGTTTTATGTCAAAGTTATCCTCATCTAGAGTGTTGACTTTCCACATACAGATTTGTTCTCTTATGAAGATGGTAACCTTATTGCATGACCCAATGGGTTCATTGCCGAAGATAATTTTCATTTTGAAGAACTAGATGCTCCATCAAATGATTGAACTAAATGACATGATTGATGGTTCTCGCAATAATTTGAACTAAATGGCATGATTGATGGTTTTCGTAAAAAGATCACATATCACGGTGATTTGAGACTATGGAGACACCACAAAAAAGGAGATTAGAAGATTGACCTATAGAGCCTATTTTGTATATTGGATACAAAGCAGACCCTATTCGGTAGTTTTAATGGGTAATTTATGTACGTATTAAGGGATAAAAATGTTAATAAAATTGTCCAGATAATTGAGAGATAAATAGGGTGACTTGGATTCTATCTAACCCTAATTTGTAGTGTTTTGCTTCTCATCTACATAATCACGAAAAAAGGAGAAAACGAAGAAATGATGAACGGCGAAATGACTAGTCCAAGTGTAGGGCGAAAGTTGGTGGTGGCCGGTGAGAAAGTGGTCTTGGTGGTGTGTTAGGGGATCAAGAGACGTATCTCCCACGGTGGCAACGACATCCAAAGATTGCTCTAACCGCAACAGCATCCAAAGGCTACATTTACGGCGGATTTGGAGGTGCCGGCTCATATCCACCGGCACCGGTCTCGTGAGGAAGGGGTAGCGGGCCTGGTGGGTTGAAACCCACGAAACAACGATGAATCGATAACGGTGGTTATTCCATATGCAAAGAGGTTTCGATTCCGCCTTTGTTGTGGCATTTGCAACGGTGACACATTCTGCTTTCCGTTCCGGCGGTGATATATCTGCATAAGAATGATTTTTTTCTCTTACAAAAATGCTTGTGTTGTTATTTGGGTTGGTGTAGCTCTTGTTAGTGTTTATACTTTGCATGAGTCAAAATCTAGACTTGAGTTTTTTAAATATGTTATCAAAATGTATAGGTACACTTGTTCTGAGTTGGCTATATGCAGGTTGTGGGTATTGTTCGGAAGATCCCACCACCCACTTGCTTCCGGCATCCATGGCTAAGATTTGAGGGAGAAGAAAAACAAACTTCAATTTGACCTTCTAATTTTTTAAAAATTACAAAATATGCGACATCACCACCTTGTATGTTTCTTCCAACATCACCACCTTTTTCTTATTAGCTTTGGCATCATTTTTATGCATCGATCTTCCTTCTAAGAAACAAATATTACTCTTATACTTGAAGCCTTGCGTAACCAAACGTCTTCCCTTGAGCACTTGACACCACTCCTTATGTCAACTATCCACTACCTTAATCAAGCTCATTGACGACATTCATATGGAATTCTCCATCTTTGAACGATGAGGTTTCTCCTAATTTTAATAAGTTTTTCTATCTTATGATACCTCAATTGCACATGATTCTTCTCCCTAACAATAAACACACTCCATGTCACCCAAATCTTCATGCCAACGTGATTTTGTTCTATATATCGGGTCATATCGTCCCTTATGTTCTCTCTCCTTTGCAACGAGTGGGTCATCTCCTCTTGTGTTGTGGCGTCATTCCTCATTATCCACACATTCTCATGCAAAGAAGTCATTATGTTGTCTAGTGTGAGAGTCTTCCTTCCTACAAGCTACATCCACACCAATTGCTTGTAAGAATGCGGCATTGAGACCCAACAATAACAATGCATGATCCTTGTCTTTAATGTTATCGTCCACCTTCATTAGCTGACATATATACTAGTTGATTGAATTTGTTGTGGTCGTTAAGATCTTCTCTTTCCTCCATCTAGAGAGAGTATACTCTATCTTCAAGTACAACCGGTCGGTCAACGACTTCGACATATAGATGCTCTTGAGCTTGTCACATGACATCTTTTGGTGTAATGGTGTTGTCTCCACCACACGTTGTACTTGATCTTGGGAACAAGCACCAACCGAAAATATCCTCACGGCCTTCCTCTAAATGGTTCTTTACTTCTCCCTGCTAATGGGCTCGGGCATCTCCTTTTCTAGAACTTCATCAAGACCCTGTCGTACCAATATGTCTTGACTCTTGAGTCATATTTCGTAAAAAACGTGAAGTGAAGTTGATATTTCAATCAACTTAGAGATTATTCTTAAATATTCTTCTTTTTCATCCTCACTATTTAAGTTATGAAATTATTGTGACATTATATTGCCAAACAATCTTTAAAACTTTGTAAAACGGAGTCTAAATCAGGTCACTTTAAATATAAAAAATCTTTAATTTATTAATCTTATGTAAACGCATCTATTAAACAAGATGATATGAAATTTTCATAATTGGATGATGCAAGTAGTTAATAAAACCGAAAATAAATACCAAAGGTAGAATAAAACAAATCAATGAACCACACAACAATTAAATCACTAAATCAAAGGCTAATATCATTTAAGATGCTTTATAAATAAAATAACATAAGCCTCTCTCTCTTATCATCCATCAAAGTTGATGATCAAATTAAATTTATTAAACTACATTATGTAGCAACTTTGTCCAAAGGCCCAATATTCCGTTCCCTCCATTTTTATAATAGGTTAGGTTATAAATTTTTAAAATAGGTATTTATTATAAAATTATATTTACGATAAATAATTACAGTAATCAGAAAACTGTTATGCAATTTTCTTATTATAATGTGTTAAGTGGATCAAAATGGTAATTGCTGTAAAAGAGAGGATGTATTATTTAAATATTCAGTGCAAATATTTTTGTTAAGAAGGCAACAGAGAAATTTTCTTCCGGACTTTCATGACTCTTGTTTCTTCCTCCAGAAGAACGGCAAACTCGAAGCTTTTTTCAATGGCGATCTGAAAGAAAAATAAACGAAGGGGTTTTATCTTCGTGCTTGAATCTTCATCTTATCGTTGCGTTTCCTACACAATACTATTCTGTAGCTCAAAAGCTTAGCTACTCGTTGAACTTGGAAGAAGGAGAAGGAGAAGGTGAACACGAGTAAGGCGATGGGGTACATCGGTGCTCATGGTGTTGCGTCTCTGAAAAGATACAAGTACAGCGGAGTAGATCACTCCTATGTTGCTAAATACATCTTGCAACCTTTCTGGACTCGAGTCGTCACTTTCTTCCCCCTTTGGATGCCGTAAGCTTTTTTCAATTAATTTCATTTTGATTGCTCCTCTGTTCTGCTTTGGAGATTGATTTGTTCATGTTTTCTAAGTAATGGATGCGGTTTGAATGATAGAAAGTGAGATTTTCGTTGGTTGACATTCCACCAAATTAGGGTTTATTGGAGATTGTTTGCAAGTCTTGTGTTGCTAATTAGCTCTTGAATGAAATTTGCTAAGCTATGCTTGTTATTTGTGTGCATGCCATGAACCTGGATGTTCCTTCAGTCCGAACATGGTGAGTTATATCATACAAGCTGCTATTAATGCTGATTCTGCTTTGATGCTTAATTCTGATGCTAGAGTTCTCATCTTCGCAGATAACTCTTACAGGTTTCCTGTTTTTGGGAGTATCCGCCCTTCTTGGCTATGTAAGTTGAACCTAATAACTTCACATTTAAAGTGATTGTCATACTGAGCTTTGAATTTTCAGTTCCAAAACTCTGCTTGTAACTTCTGATGCATAATAAGTTGTTCAGACTGTTCAAGCCCTTAAGGGTTAAGACTTCAGAGTTAATTCACCTGTGCATCCAATAAAGAACCCCCAAACATATTTTTGGATTTATGCACTTCATTCTATTTCTGTTGAATAGAATCCCATTATCTATCTTTTTATTTTGAAGTTGTAAAATGTTAAAGATGACCATGTTCCTAGTTGTTGGATTCTCTGTTGTCACATATTCAATTGGAAAAAATGTTTACAGAAGAACATCACTCTTATTCATTTTTACCTTTTATTGTTGGATGCTGCTTGAGTTAAAGTCTTTGTTTCATAGATTTTGTGCTTACAACATGTGTTTATATCCAGATATATTCACCCCATCTCGATTCGCCGCCACCAAGATGGGTGCATTTTGTGCATGGATTACTCCTTTTTCTTTACCAGGTTATTCCAAACTTATGATTGATACATTTTTTTCCTTGGTAAAGCTGTTAATTTGGTGGGTTGATTCGTTTACTTTGACAAAAAAATTATTTCTATATGTTTACTATTATTTATTTAGTTTATCATCAGCAACTTTCTTTTGTAAAAAAAATTGCTGATGTATTGGATTGTTTTTATTAAGGTAAAAGCACTATAATGCCACCTGTGTTTATACCTGTGCAAAATGTCGTATACATGTATGACTTTTCCCATGGGTACTTTGATCTTATTTAATGCGAGAGAAAATGCGTAGCTTATGTGCGAGTTTGTATATCTCTTTTGTTTTGTTACCCCACTTGTAAGATCAAGATATCTTTTGCAATATGCAATGTGCTAGGGGTTTTCTTGTGATTTGCTTTTGCATAATGGGTGAAGTAATAGTATGGACAAGTTACTGATTTTGGCTCCAATTATTTTGTGTAAGAGCTAACAATTATTCTGGAATACCCCATAAGGGGAAGTGGTTTGAGTGCACATATACTGCTGCCTGTCCATTGTTTTGAAGAACTTGATAGCTTTAAGGTGTTTGCAGTTGAAACTTTTGCTGCAGACTGTGTTGTTGCATGTCCCAGCAGAGTCAACAGCTTCCCTATAGCTTATGTCACTGACTTTCTTGTATATCCAATGACAGACTTTCGATGCTGTTGATGGGAAGCAAGCAAGACGAACTAATTCATCAAGTCCATTGGGGGAGCTTTTTGATCATGGTAAATTTCTTGAGTAATTCTTTCTTTCTTTAGAAATTCTAAAAGCTGAAGGCCTGAATTACAGCTTCTGCGTGAGTTCTAATATGTGTTTTATTTCTTTCAGCGTTGAATTCATTTTTTTTGCTTCATGTTTCCATGCAGGTTGTGATGCTCTAGCTTGTGCAGTGAGTACCTTCAGAATGCTTTATCTTTGACCATTTTTAAAGAAAGTATTTTATATTGGATATTCTTTTGGATTCAGTTGGAAGCATTGGCTCTTGGAAGTAGCATTATGTGCGGAAGGAACACTTTCTGGTTGTGGGCGATTGCAGCCATTCCATTTTATTTTGCAACATGGGAATCGTATGTCGTCCTCACATTCTATAATGCATATTTTAGAAGTGCGATATTTGTTTATCCTAATATATCTTGTTTATCTTAATAAGATTTGAAGTACAGAACTTGTGAAAAAATAAATGTTCGTTTAAAGCTCTACCTGGATCATATGAACCGATAAACATGTTCTTTGAATTGCTTTCAGTACATACGATTTGGACAAATAGGCAGATTTGGGGTTATCTTTGTGTTATGTGATTGTATATTTGTTTGCAATCACTCTAAATCTAGGGGTGCATTGTGGATTTTCCTCTTTTTGTCTTCTTCCTACATTGTGTAAGGTTGTTGCAAAAAAAAACTCCTTTTCTTGTGTCAAGTTATAGCCTATAGCATCGGCGTTAAGTTATTTGTCAGATGAACTGATGTGTTTTTGTGTTCGCTGTATGCAGCTATTTCACCAATACTCTGATCCTTCCTGTTATCAATGGGCCTACAGAGGGTCTCATGCTAATTTACCTTGCCCACTTCTTCACAACTTTTGTCGGTATGTCCTTGTAAATCCATACAATGAATTATTACATGGTTATAAAAGCGTTTGTAGAGGAGGCCAAAGTTAATTGATATATGGCCCAAAATTAATGTAACTTCTAGCACAGGTATGGATGTGGGTTCTCTAGCTGGCTTTAATGTTACGGGTTGCTATTGTAGTGTCATATGTAAATGTTATTTATAATTTTCAAGTATGGTGTATAGACCAAGTGCACATCAATATATCATTTAATGTCTACCAGAACTTTTGTTTTACTTCCCTGTTCCTTTTGCCTGGGAAAAACAGACAAAATTCTTATCTATAGTGTAGATAACTTCGAACTGGAGAAAGTGACCTTAAGGACTTATGCTTATTCCATGATAGTTTTTTTTTTTAAAGCCTGGAAAGGCTATCTATCTAGGACAAGCAAAATTTTAGACACAATAGTTGTATTTTAACTTGATAGTAATTGTTTGTATAATTGTATCTTGACTATCTTCCCTTTTCAGGTGCGGAGTGGTGGGCTCAGCCATTGGGGAAATCTTTGCCTTTCTTCAGTTGGGTGCCATTTATCAATGGTACACTCCAGAGATATATAATATATGAGAATGACTTTCTTTGTTCCTCACAATTTTCACTGGAGAACCCGAGTGGACTATTGATAGAGCTTAAAATAGGAAAACAATAACAAAACACTATATACTAATACAAACTTAGGGAAAACCATCCAGAAAAACTCTCCTTGACAAACCTTTTTATGAAGCCATCAGTCGAGCCTAATGCTTTAAACTGGCCTCAAGGCAAGCCTTTGCATAAATATTATCTGGTGTCTAGCTAGGATAAGCAATCCCTTATTTAACTACTTATCAAATGCTAATGTGACTATTGTTGATACTAACATGGCCTGCTCACCACCAGTGTAGCATTTCCCCTCACAGCCTAACAGCTTCTCTAACAACGGAGTACCCCTTCTTTTCAGGCTAAGCTAGACCCCTCAACATCTTTTCTCAGTGTATCCATGTTTGTAACTTATGAAACTGGCTTGGTTGTGAGATATAACACGTCTTAAAGTTCCGTAGATCTCTTATGCCCTTCAGATTCTGATTTATTTCATGTCAAAATACCCACTACATTTAAGTAGGCCATTGTAATATTCTGGCCTTTTGGTTGCTTCAGTTGTGCTATAACTTAATTAATCTAACCTGAGATATATGATTCTTATATATTATGTATTACTATGTGCTATATTTCATTCCCTTTTCCCTTCTATTTTGTTTTCAGGAATCCTAGTAAATGAAGCTGTATTATATTTCATGGTAGCTTTTGCTGTGATACCTACAGTTGCATTCAAGTGAGTAGTTTTCTCATACGCAGCAATGTTCTACTTCTATTTTTGATTAATGTTGCATCTATTTAGTGATGGATTATACAAGTTAAGTGTTGAATGGCTTGACTGCATGCTGGGGGTAAATTTAGAACAATAGTCTTTATATAAAGATTATTTTTCGGGGCTAGAGCCAAATGAAGGATAGGGAAAAAAGCAGCTAAGTATAGTCATCAGCAAACATCATCAATACGAGAATTGGAGGAGCATCTGACTAAGGTTTTGGATTCTTCTCTTTCCTGATGTTAAAAAACAGCCAGAAGAAGAATTACACAGCTAGGTTATTCACACCATCCAAAAACCTTGCACTTCAAATAGCTAGCACTCAAATGGCCTTTTAGATGTTCATGATTGAGAACAATATTTCTACAGGGCCACTAGCATTTTGCAACTCTTCATAAGGAGATAACTATAGTGCCACTATGCCTACAATAAAATCCTAAATGAATGAGTCTGGCTGTGATCGACCTAAAATGGTGGAAATTGAATGCTCGAAGAACCATGACCAGTTCACCACGGACATATAATGCCAAAATGAGATGGTATCGTGACACACCTTTAAACCTTAATCCAGACAAACCCCCAACTTCTAGATAAGTTTCATCTTACATCAAAAAAGTTGAGGCCTATAGTGGGCACATGCCGGAGTCGGATGACAAAATGCGTAAACAGTTCCAATTATAAAACTGTCCTCCTAAGGGAAGGAAAGAGACTTTACTATTCTGTTGGTGTTTGTAAATTACAAAATCTTTACTGAGTAGTTTCATCTTATATTTTGTGCAGCATATACAATGTGTACACTGTAGTGAAGTCAAGAAAAGGGAACATGCTTCTGGCTCTAGCTATGGTAGGTTTGATTGTGAAATTTTCCCCTGATAATTTAATTTTCTAATGATCGTCGGCTGTTGTCCACTGCAGCTTTATCCCTTTGTTGTTCTTGTGGGCGGGGTTCTGATTTGGTATGCAACAATATTTAGTTTAGTTTTTTTCTTGAGAAGAGATATTTAGTTATCTACTTCGCTTAGATTGTTGTATTTTGGAAGTATATAGGCATTATCATTCACTTTTTGATGTGATACAGGAATTATTTGTCGCCTTCAGACTTGATTGGTAGCTATCCTCACTTTGTCGTGATGGGAACTGGTCTTGCGTTTGGTTTTCTGGTGGTAAGTTACCCATGAGCTGAGTTTTCTTCTGAAATCCCCTCACAATCTGCTACAGGTTCCTGAATATCTGTACTTCAACCATATTCATCCCTCTGGGATTGAAATTGCATCACTAGCCACGGGCATGTTTTAACAGCCTATCTTTTTTAATATTTCAATCAATTTTTGCTGATGAAATCTTTTTTTTTTTTTTTTTGCAGGGGAGATTGATTCTTGCTCACTTGTGTGATGAACCAAAAGGCCTGAAAACTGGCATGTGCATGGTATGCTTTAAAATGGACCTAGTTAAAATTTCTGTGTTAGGATTCGAGCGTATTATGATCTGCATATAAGTATATTGTGCTGGAGTTAGCCGGGTTAACGTTATTGTTTTCCATCGATGGGTTTATCAGGTCTATTGAGTAGTTTTTGTATCACGAAATCTATTTGGTCTTCTTCTCCTCTATACAAATTGTACCACGGCGTTCTGTTATAAATTTCCGTCTGACACTCTCAGCAAGGAAGGAGTACTTAAAAGTTTTTGTCCATCCCACCTAATTAATCTCCTGCCGTGGTATCATTTGAAAGGTTCACCTTAATCCAAATTTTCTACCTTGATAATTTGTCATTTTGACTGGGAGCTCCAGCTTCCATACAGCAACATCATATTGACCATGGATTCATGGTTGCTCGGTATTAATTAGTTATAGATGAATTGCATAACTTTATGCTTGTAGACAGCATTTCCATTTCATGGTTTCTTCACCTTCTTTTTACCTCAATGAGAAGGGATGAGTTTCCTCTGCAAACTATTGATAAATGGATTGTTATGACGGTTGTTATCCATTGTCATTGTAGGCAGAACTTTTTTAATGCTTAGAAATCATTGATATAGTTTTTAAGTTGATTGCTGATAGTTTGTAAACCCTGACAGCTAGTTGCTAAATGACAATTGATAAATGTTATAATTGTCTCATCTGCTGATTGCTAGCGTTCCTTTTGCAGTCTCTCCTATATCTTCCCCTTGCCATTGCAAATACATTGACAGCTCGTTTGAATGACGGGTTAGTATTATTCTCTTAAACTGTTTTTCTTGTCTTTATATCTGATTTTCTGGTTACACTGCTTATTACTTCATTTTCTTCGCTTCCCACAGAGTTCCTCTGGTTGACGAGTTTCTAGTTCTTCTTGGTTACTGTGCTTTCACAGGTTTGCTATCCTCAGCTATTTGATTTCTGCAAATTTCTCACCTCGCATGAATTTCAGTTAGAGTTCATGATAATCCTTATGATCCTCTCTTTAATGTTAGCATCTGACATCTATACCTGATTCATCTACTCTTTTGATGATTATTAGCTTCACTGTACTTGCACCTTGCGACTTCAGTAACACATGAGATCACCACAGCTTTGGGGATCTATTGCTTCAGGTAAGAAATGTTTTCCGTTCACTTACGACAACAGATTCTATCCTTGACTTAGTTCGCTTGGTGCAGATGCTAATTTCCCTTTTATAGATTAGGGCTCTTTCAAAAACTAACTAATACCAAATCGCTCATAATCTGGCCAACATGGAAACTATCCCTTAACAATCCAGATTTTGTTTCTAAGACTTGTTTATAATTGTTGGATGACAGGATTACTCGGAAGGAAGCATGATGCAGATTGAAGAGGTAGGTGTCATTGTTTTCCTTTCAATCAGACGAAAATATATAATCCATCATTCTTAGGAGCAAAGTTCCTTCCACCATAGTATAAAACGAAGCTTGCATTTTGGATCATACTCGCTACATAAAATTTCCTCTCTCTTGCATTGCAGCTGCAAGTAATGACTAGTCGACACTTCAACAACAAAATCAGTTTCCAGGATACAAAGGCGTCAATTACGACTATGTTACATTTGGGTTCATTCGTTCATCGAGTAGGTCAGCTTGGTGGCTTTGTTTGTATCAAAACTATGTAAAGGATTTGGAGGGTTTGGAAATGGTACGGTAAGAAAATTCAAATAGAAGGTTAAAGTGTTCTTTATTTGCTCCTTGAGCTATTGATTTACAGTTGAAATTTGTGTTAAAAGGTTTGGGAGTCCGTTATGTTCATCATCATGTTGATTTTCTTTGTAGGATTACATTTTGCGTTTCTAATACGTTTTATTTATACACTTTATTATTCGCTTTATTAATAGTTACCCACTTGTTGCTCGTCTATAATTGAGGCCAGGGCCTTTTTGTAAAGTTCTAAAAAGGTGATTCGGTGAAACAGAGTCACACGGACAGTGAATCTAATCTAATTATTACGTGAAATTTGATATTGTACGTCAATCAAACACAAAATAAATATTATTGACGTTAATCATCATTTTAATCATTGTGCTGTTTTGGCTCCATAAAGAAGGACAATTTGGTCAAGCTGATAGGTTGGGTCCTCGAATGTTGATTTGAAGTTCACTGTTTCTTTTTTTTGTTATCTCATGATTTTCGGGCTTAGAATCTTTAAGTTTTTACATTTGTTCGATTAATATATACAATATAAAAATATGTCAATTTCAAATAAAAATGGTATAATTCCTAGAATTGAAACTTGAAAAATATTTTAAAATTTAATTTAATTACGGTGGGCATTTTCTATTGGAGTAAATATAGATCATCTAAATTAAAATTCTAAAATCGATATTTAAATATAAACATTTTTATACTCTATACATCTAACGATAAGATAAGATCATAGGAGGTAGTACTAAATTAGAATATCGGAACAAATAAAAGATTCGTAATAATTGAGGTATTTAATAAAAATAAATATTAAACAAATGAGATCGTGGATGAACCAGTAGAATATGTGGAATAGATCGCCTAATAATTGGTGCGGTACACTACACGGGTGGCTCACAGCGGCCCAGCTAAGCTTATAAAATTCAAATTAACAATAAAAAAATCGAAAAAAATACACCCATTGAGCATTCCAAGGGAGGCCAAAACCCTAGTCTTGTCGGCTATCGCAAATAGATATAAAAAGAAAAAAGAAAAAGGAAAAAAGATAGGGTTGAAAATGGAAGAAAGAACCAAATAGCCACCAGGCAATGAGTCATCGCTGTCCCCTACCGAATCTTTGAACAGGGTCGCTCCACATCCAACTAATTCATGAATCATCACCCTCTTTCAATAAGTGCTCCCTTTTTCTAGCCCTTTCTTTCTATAAATTCCAATTCTACCCTATCCATATTTGATATCTCCAAAATACCCTTCATATTGTTCCAATATGCCTTCCCCAAGTTGTGCCTCGTCGACATATCTAATGAAATAAAGAATTGATTTCTTCCCAATAATGTTTGTTTGGGATATATACCGAGTCTTAGTCATTCATGTAATGGCTTTATTTAATATCATAATTCTTTCGAGTGTAAGAGCAACCAACAAGTAGATAACGTTATATTCACTTGTGAAATTTCCATGAATTTTACGCGAGTGTTCAACCAGAACTTGAGTATATAAAAATAGATTTTTAAAAGAAAATATAATATAACTGTGATTCGTATAATTTAAAACATTTATATGTTGTTTTTGGGATAAATTTTAAAGAAGTTGACCAGTTTTAAAACTAGTAATGTAAAATAATTTGTATATTAACTAGTTTAATGCTCGCACCTTATATGGATTTTGTCTAAATCAAAAATATTATATTTTTCTTTTATGTATAATGTATTAGATATTTTTTTAATAAAATATTATATTTTAATTTTTATACATCATCTATTATAAAATTTACCTAAACTTAGTCGTTTTATATTGACTAATATGGCTAACATATGTGAGCATTAAATTATAATTTTTTTTTATAAATGACAGAACATGATTAAAAATCTATTAAGAAGATTAACGTTAGACCATTATATTTATACCTCACTGTATTATTTGTATAATCTCCGTACTCTCAATTTATACAAGTTCTAAAGTTATCAATTAGTTGGTAATAGACGTGGGATAACAAAATCCCTCAAAATATTTAAATAAATAGATCATATGATTACTAAATAAAACTTTTATTTGCATGATTACTTACTATATATTTTAGAAAAACTAATTATTTAATTTTACTAAATAAAATTAAATTAAACTAAATTAAAATTTTATTTAAAATTATACAAACAACGTTAACATAAAGCATTACAACCTAGATAATTGTATGTTAATGATAACATAGATTAATCAGATATGAATAAGAATTATACTTGAACTTTCAAATAGCCAAGAATTATACTCATACTTTCTATTTATACAAGTTCTAAAACCATCAATCTCAATAACTAATCGATGTGGGATAACAAAAGCCCTGAAAATATTTAACGTAAATAGATCGGGTTGATAATCCTTCAAGAAAAAACTTCAGGGGCACCATTACTTAATAGAGAAAATTATCTAAACAGTACCCCATCATTTGGTCTAACTAAACTTGTACTGCATCCTTTTAACTATCAGAACGGTATCCCATCTACTGACCCCGACCAAAGATTAGTATATATGTTACTGTTCATCTGTTAAGTTTAAAGAACGGCGTTAAATCTCGATGGCAAGATTGTCCACTTGAGATAAACCCTAATTCCCAAATAATTATGCAGGTTTATATACAAAAGCCTTCAGCACCCATCAATTGCAAAATTAACCTCATCCATATACTCCATTGAATTTAGATTGAAGAATTTTAGATTAAGATTTGAAAACTTTCGCTTTTTAGGTTTGCATGGAGGAAAATTGTTTTTATAGGAGATGAGATTCATTGAATTTAGCCAGGTGGAAGATTTTTCCATCATCTCTCCAATGGCTTTCTGTGCTTCAGATCCGGACAAGCGGCGGCGGAGGACGGGATGAGGTTAAATTTTGCAGTCTATCTTCATTTGCTTCAGATCCGGATCTTCTCATTCTTCATCTGCTTCAGATCCGGACCTACTCCCCACCTTCTCATTCTTCGCCTTCTTCGACCCACCTTTCGATCCCCCCACATGCTCAATCACCTACACTGGCTTCCTCTGCTTCAGATCCGGACAAGCGGCGGCGACGGCGGCGGATGACGGGATGAGGTTAATTTTGTAGGTTATCTTCATCTGCTTCAGGATCCGGACCTTCTCATTCTTCATCTGCTTCAGTTTCGGGAAGGATGATTTTTTATTTTGGATCAGGGAAGGATGATTTTTGATATAGAGAGAAAGTTTGGGACTTTATGGATGATTTCAAATTGAGGTTTTAGATTTGGGAAGGATGATTTTTGATTTTGGTTGGTTGCTGGTAGAAATTTGGGATTTTATGATTTATGATTTTTGATTTTGTGATCTTGATTGTTGTTGTTATGGAAAGCGTTATATGATTTTGATTTTGGAAAATTGATAGGAATTTGAGGTTCAGAAAATTTGGGAATTAGGGTTTATCTGAAAGTGGACAATCTTGCCCTCGGGATTTAACGCCGTTCTTTAAAATTTACAGATGAACGGTAAAATATATACTAATCTTCGGTCGGGGTCAGTAGATGGGATACCGTTCTGATAGTTAAAAGGATGGGTACTAAAGTTTAGTCAGGCCAAAAGATGTGGTACTGTTTAGATAATTTTCTCTTACTTAATATTTATTTTAGAGAAGCTAATTATTTAAAATTTGTTTAACAAAATAATCTTTAACAACAGGCAAAAAAAATATATTATGTGTACTATCTTTGGACTTCCTATTTGTCAACCTTAATTGCTAATCGGTGTAGGATAACAAAATTCCTATAAATATTTAACCTAAATAGATTAAGATAATAATCCTCTACAAAAAGAAAAAATGATCTCAAAAAATAAAACTTTAATATTAACGACCCAGATTATTATTGGTTAACGATTCTACATAACATATATTAATTAATCCAATATGAATAATAATTATATTTGAACTTAACCAAAAGACCAATAGATGTATTATTTGTATAATTTTTAGACTCTCTATTTATACAAGTTCTAAAACCATCAACATTAGTAGCTAATCGACGTGGGATAACAAAATCCTTGAAAATTTTTAACGTAAATAGATCGAGCTAATAGTTCTTTAAAAAAAGTTGTTAAAAAATTTTTTAGGGTTACGATTACTTAATATATAATTAGGGAAACTAATTATTTGATTTTACTAAACAAAAAAGTTGTAAGAATCGTTTAACAGGATATGCAACAAAAATTGTTTACCAAAAAATTAACGGATTTAAAAATAAAAGATTTATTATCGTTAATTGAGAGAACTCTATTTTGAAATATTACTTTCACAACACGTCACGTCAGCAATCATGTGCTCTATTTTAATAAGTATAATAGATTAGTATTCTACAAATTTGGTGTTAATTTTTTTATCCACGTCTCACAATTAATATTATTATTATATTTTTAAAAAGTTATTTAAGTGTAACTTTATTCAAAAACTAATAAATTTTTAATAATATTCAAAAGGCGTATAATAATTTCCATAGAACTAAGACGATCTCTAAATGTTTTTATGTTAGCTCCAACTCAATCCATTTGATATATTTTACATTCACGTCGGCTCCACCCACCACAATCCATTATACGATGCGGTCGAACCGCTTCAACTCAACTTAGTGTTATATATTGAGTGAATTTGTTAAGTAGGCCTTTTTTTTTAATGTAGCGTCAAACAAGCTTTTTTTTTTTTGTTTATTAGGAGACAGATTAAGCCCCTTTCACCCCCTATTTTTGGAATTAAAAAATAATTTTAAATTGACAAGAGCTTAGTTTTTATGAGCAATATAAAAAAAGTATTAGACCAATCTTCTCTTATATATTTATACATTTTACTTCTATATTTATTATGTTTTTCTTAAATTACTATAGAGTACCTAGAATATAAGAAAAGTAAGGATTATAATCTAATGACATTCTTACAAATGAAGTGAGAACTTCTAAGACACTTTCAATCTTACAAAACAATGCTCTATATTTGTCCACCTGCTTGCATGTGGTTTATAGGGGAACAATTGTGTGTCATGTATGTGTAAAGGGATGCACGATTGTGAGGTGCATAATCTAAAATATACAAGAGGGAGCATAAACTAGGAGACGTGACATACGAGCACACCATTAATTTCTTTGAAGATATGTCTAATATGAACTTCATAAATAAATCAAAGATTCAACATAGAGTCGTATATGATCATCTCAACCTTCCACATACAACTTCAAATATCTTGGAGTGCAATTACACAGATTGACACTTTCAATTTTCAAATATTTTTTAATCTGCATTCTAATAATTTCTTATAGGCCCATTTTCAGAGCATATGCCTCCATTTTTATTGCCGAATTGAAATTATTTTTTTTTGTTCATCGAGACTAACATCTCCCTTGTGATTTCGAATCACATACCCGATGAAAGTCACTTTCGAATCAAATTTAGATACATTGAAATTGAGTTTTTTTTTTCTCATTGAGTGATCCTCAATAAGGTTTGTTTGAAAATATATATATTTTTTTTTCATCGAAGCTAACAAGCTTTGTTTGGTTCTAGAATTCCACATCTTATCTTATATCTATTAAAGCAGAAACCTCTATTGCCACGTGTCAACGCCATGCTTCTCGAAGCCTAAAAAATTATTATAAAAAGTGATTTCAAAATGTTAATATAATTTGGAAATTAATTTTTAAATTTTTTAAAAATATTTAAATAAATAGTTTTATAAAAATAGTTTTTAAACTTTTAAAGATTTTTTTAACCAACGAGCATATCTTAACATATTAGTTTAAATATATAATTAATTAGAAGAGATAAATATTTAAAAGAGAATTCATAGTCATAATAATAATTATAATTTCATTCTCCGGATTTTTATTTTACAAAAATATACATATAAATTTCTAACTATTTATTAAAACTCAACCCGCACAAAGTGCGGGTAATACACTAGTAAGCTTTTGTTTGCAAAACTTTATGTGTGGAATTTTGGTTAATATATGAATAGTAGAGTGAGTGGAGATTGTTGGGGATAGTCTTATTTTGAGAATTCAAATTGTCTCATATTGAACGTGAAACAGTTAATGCCCGTGCTTATATATATGGGACCAACTACCATTAGTCAAGTAACTAGTGAATTCTCAGGTTTTGCACGATTTTTTAACGTGAAATACATTTTCATAATTATATTTTCTAAGAATTATAATTAAAAGTATATTTTTTAGTTTATATAACGTAATATATTATAATTTTTGGTAATTTAAAATTTAAGTTTGAAAAAAATCTATCGAATCGAGTAAATTAGGAAACGAGTACAAGATAAACAATTTATTTAGCAAAACTAAAATGTATTTAAAAGGTAAAACTATCAATAGAGATATTTTTATATCAATAAATATTTTATTTCATCTTAAATCATAAGTAAAAGTAGTTATATTTTACTAATGAAAAATGGCTGAATTTGCAATGTATGCCTTTTACAATGTAGAGTTTGGATTTTGGGCCTCTCATAATTTCATTTAGAAAATGAGCTCCTATTGCAGAAAAAATCAGAAAAGTAAGGGACATAGGTATCTAGACTGATTTGATGGGTGTCATGTAAAAAAATCAGAAAATAGACCAATCAATTCAGCCAGCCCATCTTCTTCCCTCCATTATCCCTTCTTCTTCCCTCCTTTCAAACGTAAATTTATATCTGGGTATCCATATGCAACTCTTTTCTTCTTCCCATTGAAACGCAGGAATCTGGACTGCTTGTTGAGCTTCTATTTTTGGGTAAGAAGTGTTTGTTCCTATTTCTGGGTAATCTCAAACTTCCTGGGTAATGTAACTTCCTGGGTAATGTATTTGTGGGTAATCTGAAACTTCTCATCTTTTGTTTTTGTGAATCTAAAACACTGAAACTTCCTGTTCTATTTGCGGGTAAGCAGTGCTTGTTTACATTTTCTATTTGTGGATAAGCAGTGTTTGTTTGTATCCATGGATAATCTCCAATGTAACAATAAAAAATTGAATGTAACACCCCGAATTCTCAGAACCCGGGATATTACTGGTTAGGACCTCACAATGGGTCCCGACCTCAGTTTGACAACAATATTACTAGGATCTTGCAACAAGACACAAATAAGAAAAACCGAAATTCATAAAAATGTATTTGAAAAAGGATGAATGCAACAAAGTCTAACAGCCTATCGTACTTAAACAACGGAAAAGACTAACTGTCTTAACAAAAGGGAAAGACAACAAAGCAACAACCCAAACCCCCACTCTAAAGAGTACGGAGACCCGGCTGACCACTACTTCCGGATCACTCAGCTGCTGTTCTAACCTGCGGTAAATCTAAAAAAACACAACAAAACAACCATTAGCTAGTTATCTAAACATTAGGAGAGTAATAATAGCACACACACACATAAAATAATAAACACTCATCATGCTTTCAAACAATCCATTTATTATCTTCATTTAAGTCATTCACTCTAATGATACTTATTTTGTGACACGAGGGATTCCCAAACCTCGCCTCCGCCCCCGTGTACCCATCAGGAGTGGATCCGATGCATCTCACCGTGTACCTGTATGGTCTGGGTATAGAGAACCTCCCAGTCTCCTGGCAGAGCTGGGCAGTGATGTCACGGCCCGTTATACATACACTTGGGCCTTAACACATAATAACAACGGTCGTCCTAACAAGTTGTTATCATTATTATCACACACATTGCACACACACCACCATTATCACCCAACTAATATCCAGAAACTGGCTAAGTAAGTCACAAGGACTTACCTGAATCAAAGGCCACTCTTACAAATCCCAACTCGGTCCGTACCCGTGGTAACTCAACTGCCTGTTAAACAAGGCATGTGTATCAACATTTCATCTCATACTCTGTTAAGGTAAAATTACCTTAAATCCCGGAAATTCTCAAAAGTCTATTCTTAACTCTTAATATTCTCTTTTTGAACTTGTTTTTCATAATTTGGTCATCCCCGGATAATTTACTAGAGGTTATAAGGTTAATTCCCAACATCTCGTCAAAGAGAACAACATTACTTCCTTCCCGGTTACTACTCCACTCTTACACATATATGTATACGTGTATAAATACGTTATCTTTCTAAGTATATACTTATGTATATACACTCTGCTTATTCCATATATATATACTCTTACCTACCATCTCATATCTATAAATACGTATATGTGTACAGGGTATGTTATATATATATATATATATATATATATATATATATATATAGCACACAAACTCCTACCTAATCAAGCCTATCACTACTGCTCAACCAGGTATATACATATATACAATCAGTACCCTCATATGTATATACATATTATATATATATATATACACATTATCCCTAACCATGTATATATACTTATATAATCTATTATTCTATATCTATACATACGTATATGTATTCCACTATTGTACACCTATATATATATATATCTTAATCTACTGCCTATACATTTTTATACAAATCCCAAATCCCTCTTAAACCTCTACATACACATAGGTACGTATACTGCACAACAGGAGGAGCACTCACCGCCGTGTTGCAGGGACGAACCGATGCAGTGTTGCTTGGGTCGCGGGAAGGCTGTCACGCGGAGGTCCGTCTACGGGAGTCGGGTTACGGTCCCTATGAAGCGGGGTTGGAGCTTGCTTCCGCCTGCTCGTCGGTCCAGCACAACAGTTCGTTTCTCCTCACCGGCCTATTGTTCGAGGTACGATTCAGCAATCGAAACCGAAAATGAAGGGGATTCGCAGAAGGAAAGCTTATCGTGTCTCTATCGCGTAGGGCGTCGGGTCCGGTGCTGGTGGGTTCGCGGCTGCAGACGACTGGGAAACGACAACGGAACTCTACGCCTCTCGTGCTCTCCGCTGAAGGTGAGTTCGGTAGAGTGGTGGCGGATGTGGTGCAGTGCTGTTAGGCGGCATTGTTTTGGGTTTCTTCTGCGTGCCGTGTTTGCAGTTGGGAGGGAGAGAGATGAAGCAGCGGTAAAGTTGCGGGTCGGCGTGATTAAGTATAGGATTAGATTAGAGTGATGAGGTTTAGTTTAATTAGGTTAAAGGGGGTTATTAAGGAAATGGGCCAGCAAGAGGTTACTGGGCCCGTCATTGGGCCTGCTCCTCAAATTAAAAGATGACTGAAAGGATAGAACGTTACTCGCACGTTGTACGGAATTATTTACAGTTACAAAAATTATCATTTTATGTGAATCAAGGTCACATAAAATGATAGAATTTAACATCGTTTTATTTTATTTAAAAGAGTAAAGGTTGACGGATCGGAAATCGGTTTGATTTGGTATTAAACGGAGTTTAAATTTTTCGGTTATTACATCAGTGCCCTCTTAAAAGAAGTTTCGTCCCGAAACTTAGAATAATGTAACTAATCATTCGACTTTCTTTGTAAATCTTAGTTTCATAAATTTTTTGTTTTCTACCATGCAACTACTCAATCATCATACTCAGACGCACATCACATAAAACATAATCACTCAATCCAATATAGAAACATGAATGGTCAAACGGCACAACATCCGAGTACTAACTCGTCGGTACAACGGTAGCGGCTAACTCCACAAGGAACTCAAAACTACTCCTGCTACCCTCCTCCGTCTTCCAAGTAGTCTCATCGGCTCCTATATTATAACACTAAAGGCTCCATAAAAATATGTTTTGGCTCAGTTATCAGATTTTCATGTTTGACGACCTGCGTCGGTTCCGGTAGGTACTCTCTCAAGGTTTTTTTTTTTTTTTTTTCGAAAGTTCCCGACTATCGATTCTGAATTAATGATCTTACTTCTGTCGGCACTTTACTAACTGCCTAATACTCTTTGTAATACAAACCGCTTGACCTGGTTTCCTCAATGTGATTTAATCGAATCGTTCCTTAATTAATGGGTTTTCACCTACTTCTTGTCAAGCTATCAAATTTATATAACTCAAAACAAATCACACACCCAAGTGGACCTTTTCATATAGATCTCAAATTCCTTAACTTGAATTCATGGTTAACCTAACATTGATTTTCTTCATCTGTGGGTTATGGGCCTACCACGCTTCTGTTGTAACACCCATTAATCAACCGTAGTCTGTTCTGAGGGTCAACATGATTTACCCGCTCCCGCATATACTTCCCTTCTAATACTAGCAAAGATTTTCTTCAAACAAACCCTTACTCTCTTACTCAACCATAGTCTGTTCTTAAACAACCAGTAAGCAACCTCTAACCCGATCCTCTCCATATCCTTAGATCATCCCAGAAGTTTGTCGTTGCCGTTGCCTATTTGGGGAATCCTCCAAGACATCGGTAAAGTTATCTCTTAATCAGCAGTCACTAATGTCTCTTCTTAACGGTACCTACTCGTCAATACCAACCAAAACTTACACGCTCAGCTGACGTCGGCCCATCTATAATTGGCTTATCTCAATATCTTGGACTAACTCTTTTCACACCTATACTGGCGTTAAATTCTTGGTGAGCATCATCTGCCCGATTAATCCTTCCATGCTTCGCTAATTCGTTTTATCTTCCACACTTTTGTTTCCTTAGGCTAACTCTACTTCTCGAGCCCAACTAGGTCATTCATCCTGACATAAATAGTCATTCCAAGTCTTCAACGATGGATGGTAAGTGTCTTTGTAGTTCTGGTGACTTTAATTATCATCCCCTTCCAGTCCTCCTTGCATGGACCGTCGTTGTTGATGACTTAGGTCCCGTGATAATTGGGGTTACCTTGAACTTTCGAGTCCACCAAGGCCGTTCTCATATATATATTCCTTCGCTGGTGTTACCGGCAATATTGCCTTCTTGCAGCTCCGTTGTCTCCGCTATAGGGTTTTCAACTCTTTGGTACCGGCATTGCGGTTTTTTTCAAATTCCTATATCTTTGAGGAGGTCAAAACCTCTTCACACTTGTATAGTCTACATCTTGCTTCTACACTCCATTGTAGGTATCCATTCCATGCACCTTAGATCCTTATATTCGGGTCGACATTTGATCTCTTTTGGTCTCTCAAGCTCGTCTTGTGAATTCTTCTACTAGGTGACTCATCTTATACGTTTTTCTTCTCTGCATCGGTCTCTAACTGTTTGTCAATCATTACTACCCATTATGTGTTGAAACTTCAGCTACTTTGTACTCTTGCATAGATTTCTAAGGACATCCTCATCTCAAGACTTTATTTAAATTTAGCATGACCCGCATTTTGATACATGACTTTCCTTCTCACTGGTTAAGTTATACGCTTGGTTTACACTTAATCCATTATAGTGTCCTCAGTCCGATAGTATGATTTTTATTTATTTATTTTTATTTTATTTATTATTATTATTATTATTATTTTATTTTTTTATTAAACATCTAATGGTACCATTTGTATACGACACATCAGATGCATATGATTTTCCCACCAATCAAATTTCTCACATTGTATTTATTATGTTTTCCTTATACTCATGTCGCTTTACCTTCTTTAAATCGTGCACGCTTTACGGACCACGTTGGTTGATCTTATTACTTTCATCAACTCTTATGCCATCGGTCCAACTTGTATTTCCATTGGAGTACCTTCATTTCTCATTAAGCTTTTATATATACACTTTTCGGTAATCATCTTATTGGGTAATACCGGATCCCTATAACAGTATTTAGTCATTCAACTTTACTCCTTCACATGTCCGTTCTAGCCAACATGTAGATTCCATTTGCAATCACCTCACAACTCGACCACACATTTCACCAAGGCTTTAAATCATACTCTCTATTTTTGTGCCGCTTCTGAAATTCCAATTATTCTGTGTCACATCTTTAAATCACGAGAGTTTCCCCTGTCAATCTAGACAGTTTGACCCCACCTTTTCTCGGAGGAGCACCATCAGTCCTACTTATGTGGAATGCTAAGTCATAGGACATGTTCACAATGATCTACTTCTTCTTACTCTTCTAGTTCTTCTTACAGGGATCCCTTCATACTAACTTTGATATGTATGTTTCCTTAGTCAGTAGTAAGTAACTACTCACAACAATTCCCTTTACACCATTTCTATCATCAATGGTCATTATCGACCGTCAAGAGTTGCTCTTTAATTTCTTTATTAGAGTTATCATATTGGACTCATTCAATGTTACCATCAAGGCTACTAGTACTTGTATTGATTTAACCTCACCATTGTCGTCGTTGATCTCTGGAAGAATTTCACTAGATGTCGGTAAAATCCCTTTATAACCTTGTGGTTATTCTTCTTATCTGTCAACCAACCATCGCTAGTTAGCTACTACGTGTAAATTCTCTATTGTTATCATTTAGTCTGTAGTTAACCCTCTATAAGATCGTAGAGTTACTTTGCTTCTATCTCTTTTGAGGTTTGATATACAAGCTGGAAATATATCTCTTCCATTTATACTCTCTTAGCTCCTTCTACAAATTACACTCCCATAAGAGTACTATACTCTTACGAGTCTAGTTGTATCTTCGTCTTCCGTCAACGGAGTTATAAATTCTTCTACGATAACTTGTAGGCATTTCTCCATTATTCTTTTTACCTGAGTTATTGTCCACTTGCGGTTCTCTGTTATGACCCGCTAGTGTTATTAACTTAAATCCCTTCGTGAGTGAGAAGTATTAGAGACCCTCTTTTTTCCCAAGACTATTCTCCTACACCCTCCTTCTTGGGGTGTTGCTTGTACTTCTGCCTTTATAGAAATCCGGTCTTTGTTGTATCCCGATCCTTGTTGTAATTCTTGTGTGTTATAGGGGGTCACACCACTTCCATGTTGGTGAAATCGACCTTCCCCTTTCTAGCAACTTGTAAGCTTTTGTTTTGCGGTTCTTTAATTCTTCGTATCGGGATGGGCAATGTAGCTTATCTTGAATCCTACTCTTATGATTGTCTTGGTTTCCCATCTTGATTGTAGTGGAAAATAGCTTATCGAGAGTGATCATATTACGCTCTGCTTCTAGTCTCAAACTTTCACCTTCTGGTCCGTCAGTAAGCTTAGATTCATTGTCTTTTATCTGGATTGCTACTATCTTTCACCTTGACCTTCATGCCTATTTGTGTTTCTGAAGGCATCCCCTTTGTTTGTAACGTTGCTTTACACCATCTTGAAAGAACCTATGGGTTGTCTCTTCCAATTTGTATACTTGCTGGTCATCCAACACGTTGTCGGAACTACCCTCATGTATATTCTTCATTTGATCCTATTGAGTTAACTCGGAATTCCCTTCTTATCATTGTAGTTGGTGTTGTCTTTTAGTCTTCACTTTTCTGTCTTGACGTTCCTCAACAAGCTCGAAGGAGTTGTCCGCCGTTCGTCTACCCTAATGCACATAAGGTGTGCATACTAATCCTCACATTGACACCCTTCAAAATCTACTTGAATGTGTCAAAGGGGTGAGAAACTCATTATGTTATCACCGTTAAGGACATAACATAACTACAATTTCTACTAATCTTCGGCATATATTTATCTATACTACATATCTTTATAATCAACCTAATAAGTCCAACTAAAGTAAAACCTAAAGTTCATACTAAGTATACTGAGATCCGCGGTAGTAGTGGTGGTCAGCCGTACTTTTCTATCCCCAACCAGTCTATGCATGTATTTGAAAACCAAAAGTTCTTTTTAAAACTCAGATCCCTTTTCGGGTTCTGCTTAAGTACTTATTCGGTCTTTCAGAAGATTTCAAGTGCCATTGTTGCCAACCTAGAGCTCTGATACCATGTTGTAACACCCCGAATTCTCAGAACCCGGGATATTACTGGTTAGGACCTCACAATGGGTCCCGACCTCAGTTTGACAACAATATTACTAGGATCTTGCAACAAGACACAAATAAGAAAAACCGAAATTCATAAAAATGTATTTGAAAAAGGATGAATGCAACAAAGTCTAACAGCCTATCGTACTTAAACAACGGAAAAGACTAACTGTCTTAACAAAAGGGAAAGACAACAAAGCAACAACCCAAACCCCCACTCTAAAGAGTACGGAGACCCGGCTGACCACTACTTCCGGATCACTCAGCTGCTGTTCTAACCTGCGGTAAATCTAAAAAAACACAACAAAACAACCATTAGCTAGTTATCTAAACATTAGGAGAGTAATAATAGCACACACACACATAAAATAATAAACACTCATCATGCTTTCAAACAATCCATTTATTATCTTCATTTAAGTCATTCACTCTAATGATACTTATTTTGTGACACGAGGGATTCCCAAACCTCGCCTCCGCCCCCGTGTACCCATCAGGAGTGGATCCGATGCATCTCACCGTGTACCTGTATGGTCTGGGTATAGAGAACCTCCCAGTCTCCTGGCAGAGCTGGGCAGTGATGTCACGGCCCGTTATACATACACTTGGGCCTTAACACATAATAACAACGGTCGTCCTAACAAGTTGTTATCATTATTATCACACACATTGCACACACACCACCATTATCACCCAACTAATATCCAGAAACTGGCTAAGTAAGTCACAAGGACTTACCTGAATCAAAGGCCACTCTTACAAATCCCAACTCGGTCCGTACCCGTGGTAACTCAACTGCCTGTTAAACAAGGCATGTGTATCAACATTTCATCTCATACTCTGTTAAGGTAAAATTACCTTAAATCCCGGAAATTCTCAAAAGTCTATTCTTAACTCTTAATATTCTCTTTTTGAACTTGTTTTTCATAATTTGGTCATCCCCGGATAATTTACTAGAGGTTATAAGGTTAATTCCCAACATCTCGTCAAAGAGAACAACATTACTTCCTTCCCGGTTACTACTCCACTCTTACACATATATGTATACGTGTATAAATACGTTATCTTTCTAAGTATATACTTATGTATATACACTCTGCTTATTCCATATATATATACTCTTACCTACCATCTCATATCTATAAATACGTATATGTGTACAGGGTATGTTATATATATATATATATATATATATATATATATATATATATAGCACACAAACTCCTACCTAATCAAGCCTATCACTACTGCTCAACCAGGTATATACATATATACAATCAGTACCCTCATATGTATATACATATTATATATATATATATACACATTATCCCTAACCATGTATATATACTTATATAATCTATTATTCTATATCTATACATACGTATATGTATTCCACTATTGTACACCTATATATATATATATCTTAATCTACTGCCTATACATTTTTATACAAATCCCAAATCCCTCTTAAACCTCTACATACACATAGGTACGTATACTGCACAACAGGAGGAGCACTCACCGCCGTGTTGCAGGGACGAACCGATGCAGTGTTGCTTGGGTCGCGGGAAGGCTGTCACGCGGAGGTCCGTCTACGGGAGTCGGGTTACGGTCCCTATGAAGCGGGGTTGGAGCTTGCTTCCGCCTGCTCGTCGGTCCAGCACAACAGTTCGTTTCTCCTCACCGGCCTATTGTTCGAGGTACGATTCAGCAATCGAAACCGAAAATGAAGGGGATTCGCAGAAGGAAAGCTTATCGTGTCTCTATCGCGTAGGGCGTCGGGTCCGGTGCTGGTGGGTTCGCGGCTGCAGACGACTGGGAAACGACAACGGAACTCTACGCCTCTCGTGCTCTCCGCTGAAGGTGAGTTCGGTAGAGTGGTGGCGGATGTGGTGCAGTGCTGTTAGGCGGCATTGTTTTGGGTTTCTTCTGCGTGCCGTGTTTGCAGTTGGGAGGGAGAGAGATGAAGCAGCGGTAAAGTTGCGGGTCGGCGTGATTAAGTATAGGATTAGATTAGAGTGATGAGGTTTAGTTTAATTAGGTTAAAGGGGGTTATTAAGGAAATGGGCCAGCAGGAGGTTACTGGGCCCGTCATTGGGCCTGCTCCTCAAATTAAAAGATGACTGAAAGGATAGAACGTTACTCGCACGTTGTACGGAATTATTTACGGTTACAAAAATTATCATTTTATGTGAATCAAGGTCACATAAAATGATAGAATTTAACATCGTTTTATTTTATTTAAAAGAGTAAAGGTTGACGGATCGGAAATCGGTTTGATTTGGTATTAAACGGAGTTTAAATTTTTTGGTTATTACATTGAAGATGACCTAATCAAGTATTTTAGGAAATTAAATCCGTTTTAACACGAGATACCTTTCGAGGTAACTTGCTTCTAGATGATATTACACCCCGGTGTTATTTGGAGCATTTGGGAGCTTCAAATAATAAAAATGCAGTTGAGAAAAATGATCAGGACATCGGACATGTCCTAGATATGAAAAAACATAGAAAGGCAAAACGGTCAAAAGAGTCGCTATTTCGTTTCTTAGCGGCTAAGAAAGACGGCTTAGGAATACGCGTTTTTCGAAACAATTGCGGAATAATTATCCATACAATATTCCAGATTTATTATTCCAATTTCGAGAAGTTTGGAGAAGGGGGCTTAAACCGCTTTCGGATCGGTAAAAGGATAATTATAGACTCCGCTAAAGGATAATTATCGTCTTCGCTATAAATAGCTGAAATAACGTTTAATAATTCATTTCCTTTCAAGTTTCCTCGTAAAAGCTCTGATTTTGTCTCAATCTTCAAACTCAGATCTACTCTTCGTTTCTAATCCGATTTCAAATCCGTTTGAGTTTTTGGATTCCTCTCTTCATTCTCTTCATTTTGGTACCGAGTTTCTGCATTTCCGAGCAAGGGAAGGTCTGGTCGAGCATATATGATACTAGGGAGGTTCCGTCGCTCAGATTCCAGTGAATTTGATGGTGTCCGAGCGTAGCCTGCGTCGTTGTGATTCCGAATCTTCTTTCGGATCGTCAATCGTGTTAGTAACGAATAAGTTATGAATTTATTCGTTTTCCGTATTGCGATTTAGCCTAAATTGACCTTAGGCTTGCCAAAATGGATAATTGGAAATTCCATTATGCTCGTTACATTATTCTGGTGATTATGGGATGTTTGTTTCATAAGATTTGATGACAGGTGGGTTCAGAAATTGCCTGCGGGCAAAACGTTGTTCTGGCGAAATTTAATTAATTAATTAAAGGTTAATTAATTAAATTGGGAATTCTAGAAAATGCTATAAGCTAATTAAATTCAAAGGAATGAATTTAACTGGTGTTTGAAGCGAGAAATTTAATACAAGGAATATGATATTCTCAACAGGTGTTGTTGAAGGTTTTGGTTAACTATAGCTTAGTCTTTGTGAGCGTATCCAAGCACGATAAAGGAGGATAGTCCGAGTGGGAAACGGACTCAATAGTTGGTTTGCGAGGTTTTATTGTTCTTACATGCGAGGTAAGTGTATATGAATTACACTTGCTTAATATATGTTATGTATTTAATATGTCATGATTTTATGCATGCTTGTGTGTATTTATCTGTTTGTTATGATTGTATGCATGCTTATATGTATATGAGTGAGACGATGACGATGATGACTTGATATTCCTTAAGAAAGCATGCATGAGGTACATGAGATGATAGTGGAAAGAATGTGATGAAAGAATATGATGAAAGCATGAAATTGAGTTATGATATGAAAGTGATAATATAGGATGGTAATTGATTAATTAGCCCAACTGGGTCCCGCACGGGTTTCCGGGGGACGAGGTCGCTACCTGATCTACAAGGGGCCTCAGAGGTCGCTACCTGATCTACAGGGGGCCTCAAGATAAGAAAAACAGCCAGGGGTCGCTACCTGATCTACAGGGGGCCTAAGATAAGAAAAATAGTCCAAGATCGCAACCTGATCCACAGGGGGTCTTAGGACAAGATAGCCGAGGTCGCTACCTGATCTACAGGGGGCCTAGGACGCTATCCGGTTGGCCAACCGAAAGAAAAAAAAATAAAGAAAGAAAAGAAATACGAAAGCACATGAGAAAATATATCGTACGATCAGTTGGGGCTAGTTAGTTAATTATCACCTATGCATCGATGCGATCGAGTCTAGCATGTTATATGTTATGTTATGCTTATTTATATGTGATGAGATGATATGAGATGTTTATATGAGATGATATGTTTATATGTGATGTGTGATAACATGCTTGAATGTTTATGTGAAATGTGATGTGAATGGTTGTGAAATTATATGTGAATGTGGATATGTATGCATTGATCGACTCTGAAATGTGAGGAAGGGTATAGAGTGTCCTTTGGGGACGGGATATTAGATACTTATATATATTGGGAGAGTGCGATTTGTATACCCTTACTGAGCGTATGGCTCATTGTTGTTATATCCACATATTTTTCAGTTACTCAGACTCGGCCTAACCAAGGCAAGGACGTTGGACCCAACACCTGGATTTGAGATCATATCAGGTGGGCTGTTATGGGATGCTACCGCCTAGGATGTTTTGCATGGTTTTAAAACAGCTGTGTTTTTGTTAAACAGGGTTTTATGACGTATGTTAGTATGTATATATGTTATGATGACTGCAAGATAAAGTTTTAAAATTTTACGTTTTCCGCTTTTCCGCTTATTGCTTTAAACAGGGTTAATTAATTGGTAATCAACTAGAAATGAAATAGGTGGGCGTCACATCCAACTTGTCATCTTCTTGGGTAATGTATTTCGGGGTAAGCTAAAAGCTTGAAACTTCTCATCTTCCTGGGTAATGTATTTCGGGTAATCTAAACCAGTCAAATTTCCTGGGTAATGTCAAACTTCTTGGGTAATCTATTTCTGGGTAATCTCAAAATTTTCGGGTAATGTATTTCGGGATAATCTGAAACTTTTCATCTTCCTGGGTAATGTCAAACTTCTTGGGTATCCATATACTCCAACACTAATATACACATATCTATATAATCTAAATAACTGAACTTGGGTAAACATACAATTAGGTAAGCACATATCCATATACTTCAACACTAATATACACATATCCATATCCATATAATCTAAATAATTGGAATTGGGTAAGCATTTTTTGGGTAAGCACGTATCATATACTCCAACAGATATTCATATAATCTAAATAAGTGAACATTATCATACCCAAAAAGTAACTATGTATGCATACAATTGGGTAACCCTAGTATCAGCGGAAACCCTAGCTTCATCCGCCATCGAAATCTCGCCGGCCATCCTACGCTCCTCTGCTTCAATAACAGCCTGCGTAAACCCTAGACTGTAAGAGGGCGCCGGAATCTGAGCAGAAAAGGAAGGGAGACCCGCCATTAAAATAACGTTCCCAAGCGGTTTCAGGGGAGGAAGAAGAGGGCAAAGAAAGGAGAAGTGGGCGCGGTTTGGGTAAGGTTGAAGAATAGGGCGCAAATGAAGGGGAAGTGGGCGCCGCCTTTAGCGGACGAAGAAGGAGTGCGCCGGCTTCAGAAGAAGTGTGCCGGCTTCACCGGAGGGAGAGGGTAAAGAAAGGAGAAGTGGCGCCGGCTTTGTGGTACCAGTGGCGTAGCCCCTCTTCGTGTCAACCTTGACGGCGAAACCCTAGATCTCTCGCTTGCCCTTCTCCCGCTCGAAGGAAACCCTAGATCTCTCGCTCACCTTCGGTGTCGGCTTGGTGGCCAAATGTCCTGGTGGCGAAATAGTGCTCACTGTCGTTGAAACTCCGGCGGATCTCCGTTTCATCCTCTATTTCTCCTTCTTCTCTTTCGTTCCTTTCTAGAACTGTTTTCTCTCTCTTTACAAAGAGAATGAATGTTTTCTCTTTCTTCTCTGCAAATAATACCAAAATCATTTAATATTTAATTTTTTTGACAGTCCATTCATCCATCCATCTTTTATTGGGAGGCCCACAAATACAACTATTAATTTTTTTGCAGGCCTAAATTATACTAGGAGCCCACTTTGCAAAAATAAAATTTTAGGAACCCTATTTCCGTCATGTAGTTATGAAAAATATAATAAAAATAAATAAACAAAATGATAAAAAAATAAATCATGATAAAATAAGACTTGAATTTCAGTGATTTTGATTGTATATAATATATAGATTTATGGTTATTTTAGAGAGTGAGTTTATATATATTTTTATATATTTTTTTCTTGACATCCAAACCGACCCTATGTCATCAAGTTTTTCGATTGGCTCCTTTAAAAAAGGACAACGCATATCGTAACGGAAGAGATCGCAGGTCTTCGAAAGTAAAACAATCACGGAAAATCTTTATATAGCAAGGGCAATATCGTCATTTCAAAACGGCTGCTGAGTCCCGCACGAAATCGAGGCGTGGTAAAATTGTAATATCTACGAAATATCAGGGGCCTTTTCCTCACAATCTTTCTAGGTCTTGCGTAGCCTACCCCACGATCCTCTATATAAGTATCCTCTTCCATTCTAACCTAGAAAAGGCAGACACTCAATTTTCTCATAGAAATCCCTATTATTCCCTTTTCTTCACACAAATTGTTCTCCTTTCTTTTCTCAATCCTTGTTTCTGGTTAACAATCGCTCGCGAGTCGCATCAAACCACTTCTCTGGTGGAAAATCATATATATGTAAGTTCAATCTTCCTCTCTTGTTGTCTTTTGCTTTCGTTGTTTTAGATCCATCGATTTTCTCGTCTCTCTTTTCCAGTTTTGTAGTTTCGGTTCTTGTTCGTGAATGTGCTTTTTATTAATTTCTTCGGGTTTGGACGAAGGATAGGTGATCGGTTTATCGGTTGTTTCTTGACTTGTGAATTTAGGGTTCGGTGTTTGATTGATTATCCCCTAATCTGGTTTGTTTTAGTTCACACGAAAAGAATCGTTTTTGCTATCTTTTACAAGATCAGATATATTCTCTCGTGTTTCTTGAAAACGAATTATTCAAATCGACTATTTCAAGATGAGGAAGATTTCCTGTTTAATCTGTGGTTTATATCGAGTAGCTCTGGGTGTTTATTTATTTTTATTTCTATTTGCTTGTTGTTTTGGGAAACGAATAGTTTTAAGTACAACCTTGTACATAGATGATAATGTAACTGGAAGGTTTGGGGGTTATGAATGAACATACAAATTATTCTACTCATGTTCGTGATTCAACCCGCTCTTGCAATTTTATGTTGAAACTTTTTTTCCAAAGGTTATTGTGTTGGTGTGTTGTAAATTCGACATATTGCTACATGATACATGATGTATTGCAGTATAGTTCCATGGGATATAAAGTTAATATATTGAATACCAGCAACTGATAATTGTGTTTGTTATGCCTTTGCAGTTGAAGATTGAATGATCTAATGGAATCTAAAGGTGGTGAAAACGATTCTAGTAGTAGTAGTAGTTCCTCGTTTTATGAAGCTCCCCTAGGATACAGCATTGAAGACGTTCGACCAAACGGAGGAATCAAGAAATTCAGATCTGCTGCTTACTCCAACGTAAGCTCTAATTCTATTGCTTGTCTGTTCACATTCATAACATTTAAATGTTTTGTTCAATTGTTGATTCTTTGTTTCCTTTGCAGTGCATCCGCAAGCCATCCTGATATTCTCGTGTAGCGAACTCGACTACCCCCTAAGCGGTGGTCTTCTTTACTGTCATTTTTCTTTTTCAATTTCAGCTGCAGTTTTTCCTTTTAGCCTTCTTCCTCCCTCCTCTACCTGTGCTCTCCTCTTTGCGATTGAAGTCACCCCATTTAGGAAAAGTTAAGCCATGACTACGGCATCTGCTATTGGTTTTGAGGGATACGAAAAGAGGCTCGAGATCACTTTCTTCGAGCCCGGTATTTTTGTTGACCCACAAGGCAGGGGCCTCCGTGCACTCTCCAAAGCTCAACTTGATGAGATTCTTGGCCCCGCTGAATGCACCATTGTTGACTCACTCTCGAATGCTGATCTTGACTCCTATGTCTTGTCTGAGTCCAGCCTATTTGTCCACCCTTACAAGATCATCATTAAAACTTGTGGGACTACGAAACTGCTCCTTGCTATCCCACCTATCCTCAGGCTAGCGTCCAGCCTTGATCTCAAGGTCAAATCTGTCCGGTACACTCGCGGGAGCTTCATCTTCCCCGGAGCACAATCATTCCCCCACCGGAGCTTCTCAGAAGAAGTTGTTGTCCTTGATGCTTACTTTGCAAAGCTGGGCCTCTCGAGCGAGGCTTACGTGATGGGAGGTTCCGGAAAACCTCAAAAATGGCATGTTTACTCTGCTTCAGCACAGCCAGCCTTCAGTTGCTACGATGCTCCTGTTTTTACCGTTGAAATGTGTATGACTGGCTTGGACAGAGAAAAGGCAGGCGTGTTCTACAAAACTGAAACAAGCTCAGCTGCCTCCATGACTAAGGACTCTGGCATCCGAAAAATTCTCCCTGAATCTCAGATATGTGACTTTGAGTTTGAACCCTGTGGGTATTCCATGAACTCTATTGAAGGCGGTGCAATCTCCACCATCCATATTACCCCAGAAGATGGGTTCAGCTACGCTAGCTTTGAAGCTGTGGGGTACGATCTCAGGACTGTCAATCTGAACCAGCTGGTCGAAAGAGTTCTGGCTTGTTTCAAGCCGAGTGAGTTTTCTGTTGCGGTGCACGCTGATGTTGCTTCCAAGTGTCTGGAGCTCAACTGTTCCCTGGGTGTGAATGGCTATCTTCGTGAAGAGGGGAGCTTGAAGGAGCTTGAACATGGCGGCTCCATTGTCTATCAGAAGTTCTGCAAGACTGCTGTCGACATCGAGCCTCTTGTTTCGTCTCTGAAGTCTTACAGGAAAGAGGAGGAAGAAGAAGAGTATTAGTAGTAGTACTCTTTCATTACTATTTGCTTTGAGTCTATGTTTTAAATAAATTCATCAGGCGATGAGCCTGCTGATGTCGAACTTCCTAGAGTCGTTTTATCGTGTCCATGAGTGTTCCTTGAACTCGCGTCTTACCATTATTATGTAATGGGATTGTTATGATTTTATTTGAATGTTGGATTATGATAGCTATATGAGTTTGGTTTTCACATTGACTGAACGTTCTGATGAATTCGCAGGACCTGTTCACACGTAACTTGTTCTTTCCTGCATTTATGAAATTGTAGAAGAAAACAACTTCATGTCAATCTTGCACGCCGAACTTTGGTTTCTTGATTGAGACTTTGGACGCTAACACCAATTTTAGGCATCCCTAATAGAATGGTTACTATGGCTGCGGTTTCCACAGCGACCGCTGTCTTTGTCAACCAAAACGCAACCATTAATCACCGAGTGACCAATCTAATAGACGAGTATGAGACTACTCCGAGTCAGATTTCATTTAGATCATAGAATAGTACACCAATTTTAGGAAATTCTAATAGAATGGTTACCTGACTGAACGTTCTGATGACTTAACTTCAACACAAGTGTTGAAGTTAAGTCATGTCGTGGTTGCTACCTGATGAAAAAATTAATTGAGCCTAATCATGTGATTGACTAGTTTTGTGACCGATATAGGAGAAGGGTGTCACGTAATGTTTTGTTTTTTAATTTTCTTTTTTCTTTCAAGCTTTTATACAAACAGCATCTACACCTCACATTCTCAATTTTTTTATTTTATAGCTTTTATAAAATAATCAAATATATTTTTTTTTAGAATTTACAGTAAAAATAATGTTTTATCATTAGATTTTAATTCTTTGAGTAAACTCTTCTCTCACGAAATAAAATTTATATCTGACAAAAATCTGGTTTTTACAATTTTTTTCTTTATATTTATAAAGTACTAAACTTTAAATCTTACGTTGTGACTGTTCTAACAATTCAATTTGTTATTTCGTTAATAATCAGTATAATAATTTATATCCCAAGCCTCTAAATTGTACGAAACAAATATTTACACTTTTCTAAATTAAACATCAAGTGGCTGTAGTTTAGTGGTTAGAATTCCACGTTGTGGCCGTGGAGACCTGGGCTCGAATCCCAGCAGCCACATATTTCCTATTTTCTATTTTTTATTATTTCTTTGGAATAATGGAGTACGTAAACAATTTATACAAATCTACTGCATTTATATTATTTTATTAATGATTAATCTTTCAGAATATCTTATCAAATCAGTGTATGTAAATATACGTCTTCAACTGCCTGGATTTATGGCTATAAATTAACGTTATTTTTTTAAAAATAGTTTTATTTTTCTTCTAAATTATTGCAGTTGTATGTTTGTAGATTTTTATTTATCACGAACAATTGTCTGTTAATAATGATAATTTTAAATCATTGTTGTACGAAATTTTGGAGGAGTAATGTTGGATTTTATGCTAGACTTAACATAATAAGTTGTATTTAGAATGATGTTGATGTTGCACGTGATCTCCTTACTAAAACTTTTACACACCCTTTTTATGGTCATTTCAAACAACTGAAAGACGAACTTTGCCATCTCTACATAGGCGGTTACGTACCGTGTTTATGTAGTGTTGGGCCTGTTTGATCAAGACCCTCTCTTCAGCCCATGAGCAATGCATTTTGACAAGGTTTCTATCTCTAAACACTTGTCATATAAAATGGTTGACATGTGTACAAGCTAAGTAGACACATTATGTGACATATGTTTGAAACGTTATCTTAAAATAATTCATTCAACCAACAATAACTACGAATAATCCACTCAACCAACAATAACTACGAATAATACATTAAACTATATGACACCTTCGTAACAAAACTAATAATAATTACGAATTTGTTCTCATGATTACATGATAAGTCTGTTCTCATATGATCTACTCTCTCTCTATATATATAGCCTAGCCTAGCCTACTTTATGTAATAACAAATAAACTTTTTAAATAAGATCATGCCATATATGTGGTTTTGATGGGTAAAAGTAGTTATTGTGAAATCGTCGACTACAAGAACCGGTCCATTTCGGACCGGAATTTTTAGTGATATGGATCTGGGATAGGTCTAGGACCGGAATTTCAGTTTGACCCTACGATTCTAGTACTTTAGCTACTAAATACAGATGCTACTATATAAACTTAATCAGAAATAGTACGGGTAGAACGAGACCCATAAATCATTTGAAAGAAAATGGAGCACCCCCACATGCGGGCAACTCAAAAACATAATCCGCAGCGGTATTAGTCTCGCGGTAAATGTGGCGGAGTCGTACGGACCAATTCCTACGCAGGAAGCCTTGACAACAGTACGGGTAGAGTACGTTGCCCTTGCCCCGTAATTCTTAACAAGGAACTTTTCATAAAACTCCACCTCCTGACACTCTTGAACACTATGCCAAACGTCGCCATCGATACATAATACGAATAAGCTTATCATTTTTATGTGTGTTTAGTATCAGATTTGTAATATAGATTGGAGTTTTATAACATAGTTTATCAGCTTTTAAAAGCAGATTTTAGGAATATTTGAAAATGAAAATTATATGAGGTTTCGGATTTAGATCTTAAAAATAAAGACCTTGTTTTCTAAAAAATTCGAATGTTGATCGATTGTGAGATGTATATTGTGTCGCCGACGGTGGAAAAAAAAAACCCTAGATACTTCTTTTGACTGCGTGAAAATGGGATGGAAGAATGGATGAATGTCGACAGTGGTAGTAGTGGTGGGTCGCAAACCTAAACCTAAACCGGCAATTATCAAACCGCCGGTTTAGGTTTGGCGGTTTGGCGGTTTGGCCCACTATTTAAAAAATAAAAAAAATAATAAAAAGCTACGGTTTGGACTGACCGTCGGTTAACCGACGATTCTAACCGACGGTTTGAACCGTCGTTACAACCATCGGTAAACCGTCAGTTTAACCGAGTGTTTAGTAAAAAAAATAAAAAACTAAAAAAATTTCCAACCGGCGGTTTGGTCAAACTGGCGGTTTGGTTTGAACCGGACCAACTCTAGGTGGTAGAGTTGCAAAAGGGTTTCATTTTTGTATATATCGGTTTTGTTTTTATTTACATCAGGAACTGTTGTAGGGTATTTAGGTAATTTGTTATTTTCAAATCCTATAAGTTGTAGGGTATTTAGGTGATTTGTTATTTTCAAATCCTATAAGTCTAGTTTTACTAAACACGTCATAGATTTAACTACATTGTTTTCCTAAGAAATCCAAAAATAAAAAAATCTATTCAAAAAACGATAACCCTAAATCACAACCACTACTACAAATTACGAATCGAATTTTACTAAACACATCCTACAGACGAGGAGTCTCCTACCCATTGAATTTACCCTACTAAACACATCCTACAGACGAGGAGTCTCCTACCCATTGAATTTACCCTAGATTAAACTTGGTAATATATGCAAATCCTATACATTCCCACTCAATCAAAGGGATAAATCATACTAACAATGAATTTACCAAAGCAATTACGAAGACTTGAACTTGATAACGATTCAATAGTGGCCCAATAAGTGTCCAATTGTGACCCATATGCAGATGGGCGGGCAAAGGAGATGTCGCCATTAGAACTTGGCATAAAAATATATGCATGTTAAGGAGGTACCACCATGACAAACACTAAACACTTAGAATTTTTTGTTGTTTCTCTTGTTATTTATTCTTGCCTGTGGAATAACAGCTAACCCTATCCTTATTAAATTAAATTTAAATATACCAAAAAGTTATACGACGAAGACAAGTTGCTTAATTATCACTTGTTTTTTAGTTGCTGTCATCTTTCATTATGCTTCTTAAACAAAAGAACTGGACTATATAAGTGCTGTTTGGATGTGTAATGTAAATTTTGTGCATAAACTAGGGGTGGGCATAAATCTCGGTTAATCCCGCCCCGTCCCGATTCCGACGGGATTTGAAAAAAAAAATGTGTATCGCATCCTGTGACAAATTTGCGGGATGGGACGCGAGACGAAATTTTTTTATCCCGGTTAACCCCATCCCGTGCCGCATATATATAAAAATAATATTTTTTAAAAATTTATATAGATAAATAATATATATAGATTATAATTTTATATTGATAAGAATTATAAAAGTAATAAAGTACTAAAATATAACCTTTTTTTTACATGTTGTAATTTACAACATATAAAATAATGTAATTTTTTGTAAATTATCATTAATGTAGTGCAGATGTGAATCGGTAAGATAAACTTTAATATAATTTGTATTCGTTTTAAACGTACTAACTACTAATGTATGCCTAAATTTTATAACCTACCAAACACAGACTTGGATCTACTACTTTTTGAGTATCATCTTATTCGACTCAATATTGCTTGTGTAACAACACGTGATTCCAACACATTTGAATTATTGATGTACTTGTAATTTGTAAAGGGAATATATGTATAATACAAATTTGGAAAATTGCAAGGGACTTTACAATTTTGTATGAGCTCCTCTCATATTAAAAGTACAACACATAAGTTGACGATGCTTCATTAATATTTGAATTAGTTGACCAACCTTATGTGTTAAACTCTATGCTTGGTTATAATTAGACCTATACAAAAGCGGGTTCGGGTCGGGTTCGGGTCAGACCATACCTAAGAACTCTACCCATAAGGTGCGGGCTGGGCCGGCCCAGGCCGGCTTGTATGGGCCACAAACACTGTCCATGTCCACCCATGTAAAAAGTGGGTGGACTGTCTGGCCGGGCCGGATGGCCCGTTTGTACTTGATTGTGCACTTTTCTCCAAAATTTATCGTTCAAAACAAGTAATATAATGTATTTAACACACACATTCAATCCAATTATACTTGCATATATAATGCCCTATTAACAAGTTCAACACACAATCCAAATACCTAAAAATCAACAAGTATCATTGCACTCAAGTTAGCCGTACAATCTTATATTACAAATGAGTATAACTCGTCAAAATACTGCAAACAAACTAAATGAAAAATCAGAACATGTGACACTCAAAACAATATAAATCATATACACATATATAAAAAACTTATATGTATAAACTATATGCGGGCCGGGCTAGGTTGGCCCGCGGGCCACAATGTTTACATGTATATGTCCCACCAAAGTACGAACCGGGTTGAGCCAGGCCTGAACAGACCAAACTAGCTGCACATACCCATATTTTTTTTCCGGGCGGGTGGGTTGGACGGCCCGACCAGAATTTGTACAAGTCTAGTTATAATCAATATATATGGTCTTAATTAACATCCAAGCAAGGCCGGTCATTCAATTAGCCGAGATGATCATTGTTCATGTATGTTGTCAATGTCATAAAGACAAATTCAATAAATCTAAACTGTTATAATATCATGATGAATTATGATAAGTCAAACAATATAAGGTTTCACACGTTTCATACGTCTTACATCACACATAACTTCAATGAGATTTCATCTACAATCAATTGACAATAAGAGGCGTACAATACGGACCTCGTATGAGTTGGTTAGAAACCTCTGGTCTTAAGCAGTGATCTCGAAACCGAGTTTTGAGGGCTGATAATATAATTTTGTAAAAAGCTAATAGTAAAAAAATGTACGTTATGCATGCGTGTGGGACGATGCACTTCAGTACGTTGTGCATGTTTAGTTTCAAGAATGATGATTTCTACCTTTTATTTCAATTCCACTTTTAGGTTTTAGCCGTAGAGAACACTCCAAATTTGTTTTAAGCTTTGAATGGTCAAAAAAGATGAAGGACTACTTACCCATTTGGTGCAATCAATCTTCTCCATTAATGTCATGCAACACTTGATGGTAATTAAAGAGGTTCCTATAAGACATTGTATATGGATGTTTTACGTACTACATATCTAGCTAGGGTTAGGATTTTGGACCTTCACCAAACGATAATCATTAAGTTTTGTTCGGCTTAATTATAAGATTTTTTAGGCCAATATCACTGACTAGACCTTTTAACAATATTGTTCTATTAATTAAACCCATAGCATAATCACGTTTAGTAAATATACTTCTAATAGAGTAATAGTGATAAGATAATTAGAGTGGTAAAAAATAGAGGGATATACAAAACAAAAGCCAATAAAAGAGAGCCTAATTCACCAAATTTTTTTTTAATAATGGAAAACAAGGGGTATATATACTTAATGTATCAAAAGATCGTATAAAACGACAGATCGACAAAGACACTGTTAGTTAGACAAAGCATACCACACACAAGCCAACAGGGCCGTCCAATGAATTTTGGAGGCCCTGTGTCAACGTTTTTTTTGTCAAGTTAAAAAAAATATTTTATTAAAGAAAAAATGAAAAAAAAAAAACTAAAATTACTCTTTTAATAAAAGTACATGAAAGAATGACAATAAAAAGTTAAACAAGATCGTTCTTAATTTTAATCTATTTTGGTAAAAAAAAAATAAACAAAAGAGGAGATAAAAAAAATTAAAAATAAGTAAAAGCGTACAAAAATAAACAAAAAAAAAAGATAAAAAAAAGTAAAAAATAAATAAAAGAGGAGACAAAAAAAATATATTATAAACAAAATAAAAGAATAGGTAGAAATGGGACTTGAACTCTAGACCATTTGCACCTAATATTGAAATTCAACCAGTTGTAAACACTGTTTTGTTTGATAAATTAACTAAAAATAAATATTATGGGTCCCGAAAAAACTGGGACCCTGTGTTGTTGGGCCGAATGACACCCCTTATTAAGCGGGACTGCAAGCCAAAATAACAAAACTAATATGAGATAATTGAGTTAATAAGGCTAGACCCATCATTAATTAATCTATTTTTTAATGAAACAATTTGGTTTACTAGACTTTTTCTAGTTTTGTGATTAGTAAATGTACCCCTTGAGAGAAGAGTGTGTAGAGTTTGGGATATATTTACTTAATTAAAATATTAAAAAACCTAGTTATTACTATAGTTTTTCAAAAAGGTCTAGTTATCAAAATTGCCCTTTTTTAATTAGTTACAATAAATAGTAGAAATCATATTACTTAACAGTCCAGGTATCTGAATTAACTCTTCACGTCATTATGTATCTTTTTCCGTTTCTTCTTTCTCCTCTCCAAGATTTGTGTCTACACGTGAGATTCATCTAGATAACACAATTGATACAATCTCGCAGGCTTTCTCCTCTCCGTGATTGTCGATGCTTCTCGCTGTGAGTGTCGCCTCCGCTTCTCGTTGATCGGGATTGCCTTGTCGTCGTAATTTTTGAACAAAGTAATCATCTCATGGTGCGAAAATCCGATATTAACCATGAGTATGAGGATTGAGTATTGAAATATGATTGAGTATTAAAATTAGGTATACAATTAATATTGGGTTTTAAAAATGGGTATACAAATAGGAGAATCTACAATCTAATTATCTTGTGATGGATTGGGTAATTGATATTGAGTATTACAATTAACATTTTTGTATAATTTAAAAATATAAATATATAACATAGTTATATATTTTTAGGAGGGAAAGTGAAACCGTCGACCAGAGTTCAAATTCAAAACTCACAAAATGAATATTTTTTATATACGATAAGAGTTCACTTATTCATTTAACCCAAATAATATCGAAGCCGAGAACATGTATGAAATTTGCAATAAGAAACTTTGGACAGTCTATTTTGGACACGTATTATAGGTAACCAAATTAATTGCACTAGAGAGTGAAAACACAATGGGTTCATATGAAAAGGACATTTGAGAGATGCCGGAAACAAAATGGATTGTAAGACTTACATGTTTGTTTGGATTTACAAGAAAAGGAGTTTTCAAGTTTGGACCCGTCTTATCTTCGAAGATTGAAACTGAAATATATCAACGATAGATTATAGTGGGTCAAATAAGTTGAAGTGTTTCACATCTGATAATGTTAGGGTTTGAGAACCCACACAAACGATGGAGAACGAACAGATACATATTATTATTGATATTTACCCTTTATACAAGAAATTAAATGGATAAATGAGATGTAAAAGATAATGTAGAATCAAAATATAACATAATATGTCTTAGCAATATCATAATTGCTAAATATATTTATATTTTCTGATAATCTCCTAGAGCCAAAGCGTTGGGTATCGATGAAGACTGGAATGACAATATAAACAGAGCCGATAGTGAGTTTGGAGGATTACCGTCTTACCGATGATGTTCGGATGAACACGCAAAAAATTGTGAACATGCGAAAATTGCTCCCGGTTGTGTTTGTTGGATGGTGCCAATATAAGTTAGTTGCTTCGGACAAGCCAGAACGGAGTACAAGTAAACGTTAAGAGTGTGTCATGTACCGACAACTTAACATAACTTCGTTAAATGGGATTTTATTGTAAAATATATTCTTTAACAATATAACGAGTAATTTGTATACTAGGTTATATATTTGTTAATAGTGAGACATAGGTCGTTCCTTTGTCGACAATATATCATAAGATACATCATGGATATGTGTATTCGAATTGTAATGGTAGCTAGCTAGCAAGGGTTGTGCTGTCATACATAATGTAGACAACTAAGTGTTGTCCCTTTCACTATTTGTCACTTCTTCATCTTCTTGCAACTTCCAATTAACATACAACCATAGGATTAACAAGCAGCTTCATTAATGTCGTGTTTGGTTTTAGACTTATAAGTCCTCTATCAATTTAGGGCCCGTTCGTTTCCAACTCCGGAAACGGAAACGGAATGGAAACAAATTTTGTTCATATCTATATGCTTATTCATGAAACTGTATGGAATCATTCCTTGTGTTTTAAGGCAAAATAGACTTTATTCCCCACATTTTGTTACCCTATAGGGTATCAAAATTAATCAAACTTTAATCCAATTACTTCAAACCACAAGGAATAATTCCAAAAACTTTTATTCAGATATACGTATGGACTAGATTCGTTTTCATTCCGTTTCCGATTTCAGAGTTAAAACCAAACGGGCCCTTAATCATAATCTCACTTTACTGCATCTTAGAATATAGCTACCATCCAAGAAGCAAAAAAAGTTGATATCTTTTTATGTAGTTATTATTCATTTACCGATATAATTTTTATTACATTAATAAAAGAAAATTGTAAGTAGCGGCAATAGCCAAAGTTTTTCGATTAGATGAGTTCAATTACATCATATTATTTCACTATTTATTTCTCTTATTAATTGGCTATATTAATTGGGTCACAACCATTATGATCCACATATGATAGACTAATTTTGAGTACCCCATAAATAGAAGAATATATACATATGCAATAATAGCATCCACATTAGCACGTACGTATTGATCGATCTCATCATTTGTCACTATATCATGTGCCTCTGACCGAAACCGAATACCAAACCTAATATATACATCTATGGACGAATAAAGAAATCAAACAAGAGGGTTTAAATTTAGAAAAAAAACCCATTAGTTTGTAATATATATATAGGGTGCTGTTCAGGTAAGACACATTATTCCGGTAGGGCTGTACGGTTGAACGTAGAGTCGACACATGTTTTTTTTTTTCCTCCAGAAACGAGCGAAAATAATAGTTCAAAACTTATTAAGGAATAGTTCATAACTTATAAAAGGATAGTTCATTAATTATAATAGAATAGTTTATAGTGCAAAATTTATAAAAAAGTGAAAGTAATAGTTCAAAACTTATTAAGGATAGTTCATAACTTATAAAAGGATAGTTCATGAATTATAATTGAATAGTTCAAAGTGTAAAATTTATAAAGGATAGTGCATAACTTATAAAATAATAGTTCATGAATTACAATTGAATAGTTCATAACATATAAACGATTAATTTATAAATAATTTGATATAATATATTAAAAAGTAATAGTCATGAATTATATGGAAATAGTTCAAAGTTTATAAGAGAATAGTGCATAATTTATAACATGGTAGTTCAAAAAAATTTTCATTCGAATCTGAAAAAGAAAATTAAAAAAAAAAAAATTTGGGACACGTGTCGATTCTACGTTCAGCCGCACGACCGTACCTGATAAATGAACCGTACCTGGACAGTAACCTATATATATATATATAATGTACTAACAAGTTATGAAGATCGATCAAGTACGAACATAAGTGGACAAAATAGCAGCATTACCTGTTAGCTGCTCACAACTTAGCCCATGTGTGTTAAACCTAATTAAGTCACGAGGCTTTATTTAAAGAAAGAATTTGGTAAAATGGACTATTTTTTATGATTTTTTTATTTTATAGATCTTTTAATTTTTAATAATCTAATTAACATTATTACTCTATAGGGAGTATACTTATTAAATGTATTTATGATACGGGATTTTTACTAGAGAAAAATATGATAAAATATCTAGTTAATAAATTTGGGCTTATTTAAATAAATCAGAATACATAATTTATAAAAAGTTATACATTATAATGAAAGGCAGACGATAAAAAGTTGATGTTTTTTGAAGCCCATAGTTTATGAAATATTCGTGAAATCTAAATGGTAATTGAAGATGAGGCAGATTGCACGTGCATGGATTGAAGAAAGGTTGTATTTTTGTAGATTTGATTTGATTTTGTCCCAAATTGCAATATATTGTTAGACAGGTCCTAGAATGCAATATCTCAAAGGGATCACCTTTTGCTTTTAAAAAAGTTAAGGCTGTGGTGTTAAATTTGTTGGAGTGTCTGGCTGGCTACCCACTCTCCTTGACCGGCAGTAGAGTGAAAAAAAGCAAAACCCCAACCCCACCACAAAACCCAATTTATTTTATTTATAATAATTATAATAATCCCAGCAAAAATAAAATAAATAAAAAATTACAAAATTTCTCCCACCCAACAAAAAATTCACATGCTATGACAAAGATTCCAGGAATTTTCTTTTCTTCTATCCAAAAATTATAGTTTACGTCCTTACTTACACAAATATATAATTAAAAAAGTTTGAAACAATTTGGTTTACTAGGCTTTTTCTAATTTTGTGTTTAGTAAATGTACCCCTTGAGAGAAGAGTGTGTAAAGTTTGAGAATAAATACAAAAAGTTGGGGTATATTTATTTAATTGAAACATTAAAAAGCATGATTACTACTCTACTTTCTCAAAAAGGCCTAGTTACCAAAATTGCCCAAAAAGTTTTAATATCATACTTTTAATCTTTTATTTAATTTCATTAAAAAGAAATGCCAAAAAGTAGCAATTTTTTTTATAAAAATATATAAGATTACTTCATTTAAGATTAAATAGTATTAATTTTAAATAACTTCACGTCACCTCTAAATTTTTTGACGGCATGTAAACTACATTATCACGTTATTACCGAAGCTAAACTCTTTGTCTAAAAACAATTGTATTAACAAATAATATTATTTTGGATTATTTTTTTCTTACAAAACTATTCGTGTTTAAAATATGTTTAACTTATTTATTTTGTAAATTTTTGATATTTTTAAATTTGTGTAAAATACCAGATTTAGGACGTGTTCGACAAACAAGATTTTTTTTTAGTTTAACCTTAAAGTTTTATAAAATATGAAAATTAGATGAAAAATCTAAATGAGTGTTTGATAAAAGTAGATACTTGGAAGAAATTAGCAAAAATGACACATCCTATAAATATAACAAATATATGATGACATAAATAAGGATAAAATTGTCTAAATTTATAAAAAAAACTGATGAAAAATCTAGAAAAATTTATGGATTAACATTCTAAAAGCTCCAACAATCTTCTCGGTAACTTGAAGAAACTTTCTTATGGAACGCGCTGAAACACCCTTAAGATACAAGGTTTCATCAAAGGGTATCTAAAAACTACGCCGAACACACCCTTAAACTAGTTTAACATCCTTAAAAAAAACTAACTTAAAGGGTTAGAGTATTACCCCATTCACAAAAAAATAAATTTGTTGAGAAGTAAATAAACTGAAACAATGAATATTTTACAATATTAAGAAGGGAAAATTTTGGAACTTTCTTAAATGGCCAAACTCAAGAGAATGTTAGGATTCCATGGAGGTGGGGGCCTGCAATCTACAGTTAAAAGGATAAATCCAACGCAAATCTTCCCCTTTACCTCATTTTTACATCAATGACAGACAGCAAATCAACCTTCATGACCCACACTAATTTGTGGAGCAGTTCTTCAATTAATTTAAACCCTAATGGAGGTTGAAGAGTGCTTAACAGGTAATCATTTTTTATCTCTTGATATGATCATCTCATTTTTTTGTCCCAGAATAAGACCCCCACTTCAAAAGACACTCCTGCAAGTGCATGATTGAAGGGAATTTCTTTGCTCTTCTGCAATAATGAATAATATGAGTAAGCATTGCTTTTCATTTTTATATGAATTTTCCTTTGTGGGTCTGTAAATTCAGTAGCAGATTATCATCTTGCCATTTCTCACAAAACTCTTTCTCTTCCTGTACATGACATGGTATGGCAGTTTGTGCTCGACAGCACAATCAGCACGGGAGACATGAGAGGCTCGTACTGATTGAGATTCTGCTGTGAGCATATTTTTCTTCTCACATGAATTGAGCATATCCTGTTCAAATAATTGCTACTCATCAACCATCGTTAATTAGGGGCTGAACTTTTTTGGCGTTTGAGCACAACCTGTTTGAGATATTGCCTCAATGGAGATGGATACAAGAAGAATGGTTTTGCTGCCTGTTGTTTGTTTCCTCTGCTTTTGGGTTTGTGTTAATGGCTTGCTTTCGCCCAAAGGGGTTAATTATGAAGGTAATCGAGCTCTTGCATCATGAAACTTCGATTTCCTCGTACTTTCATTGAGATGAACGATGTTTTTGTTTACAGTGCAAGCTTTAATGGCGATCAAGAGTTCCTTGGGGGATCCACGTGGTATTCTTGATGATTGGGATGCTAATGCTGTGGATCCATGTAGCTGGGCAATGGTTACTTGCACCACAGATACTCAAGTCGTTACTGGCCTGTAAGTTTCGATAACAGATCGAGTTTGAAATTTTGATATGATTAATTCATTCATTTGAAAAGTGAGAATGCTTCTGAATGACAACTATGCAGGGGGATTCCAAGCCTCAGTTTGTTCGGCACACTTCCATCAAGCATTGGAAACTTGACAAATCTCCAGACATTGTAAGTCTACTCAAAACAACACACAAAAGTTATTAATCAACATTTTTTCATTTGAAAAGTGTTAATAATAGCATTTGAAAAAAATGAAAATTGCTATTTGAATTTGCAGGCTTTTGCAAAACAACAACATATCAGGTCCAATTCCTCCAGAAATTGGCAAGCTTACAAAGCTTCAGAGACTAGATCTTTCAAGCAACATGTTTACTGGAGAAATACCCTCTTCAATATCTCAGCTGAAAACCCTACAATATCTGTAAGTAGAAACATAACAATTTTGATCAATGGTGTTATTTAAAGATTTCTTGCTGTGCTTGATATATCTGACAAAGAGATTTCTATTTGGTGATCAGGAGACTAAACAGCAATAATCTCACTGGATCAATTCCTTTATCCTTGGTTAACATGACCCAGCTCATATTCTTGTATATCTCTTGCAGCCCCGCCATTTTACTTCTTCATAGCTTCAATTGAGTAGTTTAAACGAGCTTCATTTGATTTTTTTGATGCTTCATGTATCAGAGACTTGTCTTACAACAATTTGAGTGGCCCGGTACCAAGATTCAAAGCTAAGACATTCAAGTAATTCACTTCTTGCATTGTTCTTTGAATTCTTTCAGTCTGTTCCTCTCAAGAGCTTCATGTGATTTCTTAACTCGTTTTCATATTGAACACAGCATTGTAGGAAATCCACTAATATGCGCCACAGGGACAGAGAGTGATTGCTCTGGAACTGCTCCTTTACCCCTTTCGTTCAACCTGAATAGTTCTCAACGTAAGCTTGCCATTCACCGGTCTTGTTTTGTTTGAAATTTTGATTGATTTGATCCAAAAATTTAAATCACTCCTTTTGTAAAATTGATAAAATTTTGAACTCAAAACTTGCCTATACATGTACATGAGTATTGTCTTTGTAGTTTTGCATGATATTTTCCATACTTCCTGATTTCAATGTAAAATTTGTGATTCAAGCCTCTCATCCTTCTGGAAAACCCAAAGGCCTGAAGATTGCATTAGCCCTTGGTACAAGTTTGGCTTGCATTTGCTTGCTGCTTTGTGGATTCGGGTTTCTCCTCCATCGAAGACATAAGCGTAACCAACACAAATCCTTTGATGATGGTGAGTAAAACTTTGACTGGTCATAAACATAGTTCCATTTAGAAGCATATTTGTTTCCATATTATCCATCCTTTTAATTACATTTCAGAACTACATCATCACCAAGTTTGCCTTGGGAACATAAAGAGGTATTCATTCAGAGAACTCCAGACTGCTACAAACAACTTCTCAAACAAAAATATTGTCGGAAAGGGAGGTTTTGGGATAGTTTACAAAGGTAATCTCCACGACGGGACTATTGTTGCTGTCAAGAGGCTCCAAGACAGGAATGCCATTGGAGGAGAGATCCAATTCCAGACTGAAGTTGAGATGATCAGCCTGGCTGTACACCGGAACTTGCTTCGTCTCTGTGGATTTTGTATGACTTCAACAGAGAGGATATTGGTTTACCCCTATATGTGCAACGGGAGTGTTGCTTCTCGTCTCAAAGGTACAAGTGACAATGCAGCTATGCCAATTTCAAGCACCATCAAATATTTTTCTAACTTGTTCATTCTTTCCCTTTAACTTTTGCAGCTCAACCAGCACTAGATTGGAGTACAAGAAAAAGAATTGCACTCGGTACTGCAAGAGGTTTATTGTATTTACACGAGCAGTGTGATCCGAAGATAATCCATAGGGATGTAAAGGCTGCAAATATTCTCCTAGATGACGAGTATGAAGCTGTAGTAGGAGACTTTGGGTTAGCAAAGCTTTTGGATCATCGCGATACACACATCACCACAGCCGTTAGGGGCACAGTGGGGCATATAGCTCCTGAGTATCTTTCAACAGGTCAATCTTCTGATAAAACTGATGTTTTTGGCTTTGGAATTCTTCTGCTTGAGCTAATCACTGGTCAGAGGGCATTAGATTTCGGAAAAGCCGCAAACCAGAAAGGCGCTATACTTGATATGGTAAGCATTGTCATGAAACGTCATTGCCTCTATCAAGTGTTCTGTTATTCAATCAGATAAAATTTTCGTGGTTGTAGGTGAAAAAGTTTCAGCAAGAAAAGAAGCTGGAAACGTTAGTCGACAGGGAGTTAAAGGATGTGTATGACAGAATTGAAGTGGAAGAAATAGTCCAAGTGGCTCTGTTGTGCACTCAGTACAGTCCGAGTCATAGACCGAAGATGTCGGAAGTAGTTAGGATGCTAGAAGGCGATGGGCTTGTAGAGAGATGGGAAGCTTCCCAAAGAGCTGAATCAACAAGATCAAGAGCAAATGAGTTTTCCGCGTCAGAAAGGTACTCTGATCTTACTGATGATTCTTCGTTGCTTGTTCAAGCAATGGAGCTCTCTGGACCCAGATAACACAATCTTTTCACCATAAATAGAATCAATAGCATCTTCTTTCAAAGACATTACTCATGTAGATGAGTATGGGTTCAGTTCCACTCGTGCTATCAGAATGATGTTTATAAGGGAATGGCGCTTTCAGGCTGATTGTAGAGTATTTGTAGATAGTAAGTGTATAAAGGAATCTTTGGTGTTCATTCATCACAAATGAAAATCACTCCGTGTTTGTTTTGTTCAGTAACGGACTGTCGTGTAGACATGGGTTCTGTTTGGGCTAAACCGCCAAACCGGCGGTTTAGGTTTGCCGGTTTGGCCAAACCGTGGGTTTGCCGGCGGTTTAACCGCCGATTTGGTTATTTTTTTATTTTTTATTTTTTTAAAAAATGGACCAAACCGGCGGTTTAGGTCAAACCTAATGCCAAACCTAAACCGCTGGTTCGCAAACCTAAACCGTAGGTTTATTCGTTTAGGTTTGCGACCCATGTCTACTGTTATGCAGTGTTGCACATTGAGTAGTCCCCATTCGCGGAACGCTTCCATCCCGATTTATCGCTCAAGAAAATAATTAGGGGCGTGTTAAATACACAATTTTCGATTTACTTAGTACTAAATGTGAGCGCTTTGCGTTGGCGTTAAATTTGAGCGCATCCAGTTGGCGTCAGCGTTTAGCATCTAACGCATACAGCAAGCGTTGGCGCTAATTTTTTTATTTTATTTTGAGCGCCATGAGAAGGCGCCGGCGCCGAATTTTTTTTTTATATATTTTGAGCGCCTTTAGAAGGCGCCGGCGCCCAAAACCCTCTTTTTTTCGAATCTTTTTTCGCAATCTTTTTTCGCAATCTTTTTTTTTCCGCAATCTTTTTTTTCCCGCAATCTTTTTTTTCCCGCAATCTTTTCCCGCGCTTATATATAGACGTTCGGCGTCATATTCATGCCACCATCAACACAAAAAAAAAACACAACCGCAACCGCCGTACCAACGGCATATTATCCCGCAATCAAACCCTGTGGATAGCTCACAACTGCCGTCACGTTGAAAGAATCATATGTAAGTTCCGGAATTTTTTCCTTTTCACAATTCCTTAATCATATATATAAGTTTTGTAAGTTATGTAGTCTCTTTATTCTCACAATTGCTAAATCTTATTATACATGCCAATTGCCCTTTTCAGCTAAATGGCTTCACACGACGAGAACGAAGAAATTAATCTTCCATTCGACGACAATAATTATAGTGATCCAAACGAACTTTTTACGCACTTTGTTGTAAGTTTTCAAATTTAAATTTTCTTTTATTTTAATATGTTGTTATGTGTAATTTTTATTATATAAGTTTTGTATTATAGTTTATTTTTTTGTTTTTGTCTTCCTTAATAATTATTATGCGTATCTACATATATTAAACATGCGTAATTTTTCTAAATAGAGCAATAAAATAATAGAATAATTACCCTATTGTAGAACTTAAATTTATATACTTGCCAAACATGTTATATATATATATTAAACTATAATAATAGAATAATTATCTTATGATCAAACTTATACCAAAATTTAACACTTTTATTTATGATATAAATTAGATAATTTCTTATTATATTTTTAACATATAATTATATAGTTCCTAAATTAATTAGAAATAATCACTAAATTAATAGATGTTATATCTTTTTTATTTTCTAAGAAAATTATTTAAATTATCTAATATAATTTATTTAGTTGAATTTTTTAAAAGTACTCTATTAAAGCATCATTCAGCTAAATTATTTTTAAAGATATAATTGATTTGTTTACCCGTGTTTTGGCACGGGAAGTACACTAGTTTACGTTAATAATGAAATTGCGGCAATTTAATATTTTATTAAGAGTAGTTTTTAATATGTTGTTATACTTACTTTTTAATGTAGGTTTTGTATTATAATTTATATTTTGTTTATACCTTCCTTAATAATTATTATGCTTATTTACGTTAATAATGAACTTGCGGTAATCAAAATTTTATTAAGAGTACTTTTTAATATGTTGTTATGCTTACTTTTTAATATAGGTTTTGTATTATGATTTATATTTTGTTTATACCTTCCTTAATAATTATTATGCTTATTTACGTTAATAATGAACTTGTAGGGGCAACCGGATCATCCGCGTCGTGCTGGCACAAACTATTCGTCAATGTTTCAGATTCGCGGATTCTTCCACGACCTACAAACTTTACTAGCATGGGCTCGGTTTATGGGACGAACGAAAAATATGGTGTTGGTCACCAATAGATCGTGGTCTAACAATGTTGGATTTCGTACTATTCGATTGGTGTGTGAAAGATATGGACAAACGAGGAAGAAGAAAGATGTGGATCCCGAGTTTGTGGCTTCAAGCAGTCGAGACACGAGGTTAAAGAAACACGGGTGTAAGTTTGAGCTCGAGGTGACACAAGAAAATGATAAAAAATGGACTGTGAGGGTCATATGCGGAGTCCACAACCACCCACTTCCCGAAGACTTAGAGGGGCATGCATATGCTGGTCGGTTAACGCCTGCACAATACCGAAGGGTGGAGCGTGAAATGGCCGCTGGAATTAAACCGACAAATATATTAACATCATTGCAGCTGGATGATCCGAACAACGTTACCTCCATTCGACAGATATACAACACGGGAATGAAGATAAGGATGGAATATGCCGAAGGAAGAGGGTCAATCCTACAAGCACTGCACACACTCAAAGATCGCGGATACTACGTTAGTACCAGACGAACACCGAATTCAGACACAATCTACGACTTATTCTTCATGCACCCGGACTCCAGACATCTATTGAGTCGGTTTCCATACGTAATCGTCATGGACACGACTTACAAGACCAATCAGTTAGTACAATTTTTCGATTTGGTGTTCGCGTTATGACATTTTATATATTGTACATATAATCTCCATTCATCTATTTTATTTTAAATTTTTTTCTTTTGATGATTGACAGGTACAAAATGCCATTGTTGGAGATTGTCGGAATAACGAGCACGAAGAAGACGTTTGCAGTTGCATTTGTTTTTATGGCACAAGAGACTAACGATCACTATGGGTGGGCCTTGGGTAGATTACGACATGTGTGTGGCGACAACATACCTGAGGTGATCGTTACTGATCGAGAATTAGGTCTTATTAAGGCCTTAGGTATTGTGTTTCCGGATGTGAAACATATGTTATGTACATGGCATATAAAGACCAATATCGATCAACGTTCGTGGTCAATTCTGAGGTCAAAGGAAATGCAAGCGGTGTTCACGTCTAATTATCATGCTTTGTGAGTCAATGTCTAGTGGTTCTTACGAGCGGAGGTTGGCGGAAATGAAGGTGCATTGGCAATCGCATCCTAGGTTGATGGAATACCTCGAGAATACGTGGCTTAAGGACTACAAAGAGGCAATTATACGAGCTTGGTGCGACTTGTATCACCATTTTGAAACGCGGAAAACAAACGTGTAAGACACAAACTTCTATTTATTTGTTTACTACTTCCACATTTTTCCGCAATTGTAATGATATGTTATTACATTTTTTCAGGTGTGAGTCAGCACACGGCCTGTTGAAGTCTATCTTGGGAACGAGCGTTGGAGGCTTCCAATCCGTGGTCGACAATATTGACTTAATGGTCAATGATCAGATTCGAAAGATAAAGGGGTCGCTCGAAAGTTCACGGGAAAGGATACGATTGAGCGTCAAAATCCCAATATTTGATCAGCTCCGCAATAATGTCACCAATGAATGTTTCACGCTTCTTCTGAGAAACCACAACAAGGCCTTGACCATCCACGATGACGGGATATGTAGGGACAAATATTGGAGGCTTGCTTACGGGGTGCCATGTGTTCATGACTTTATTGTTGCCATCTCGAAACGGAGACCGATTAGTTTGGATCAAATTCATCCATTTTGGAAGGTTGTTTCATGGAGTCGGGATGAGATTGAAGACGACGATGTGGAGGTAGTTCACATAGATCCCAACATTATTACACTTAATAAGTTTAGAGAAAAAATGGATGCAGGATTGTTGGATGATGACACATATGAGCGGATGGCAACCGCATACGAGGACATTGTGAGTCCCGGATCAACCACCATGAAAGAGCCCGATGTGGTCAAAACCAAGGGAAGACCGCCTAAGCCATCAACAAAGAGAGAGCCTAGTGCGTTTGAAAAAGGCAAAGTTAACACTACACGTAGTAAGCGCGGTCGCAAAGCGCAAGTGAGTCGAGGTCAAGGACATAATTCAGATTATAAATGGAGACCGGGTGAGATGCATAAGTTCATGTTGCCATATATACAAGCTTCGCGGGATGTGCTTGGAGACGGCCATTGTGGTTATCGATCCATTGCTTTGGTTTTGGGATATGCAGAGGATGACTACTACTTGACCGTCAGACTAGAGATGACGATGGAGTTACGGTTCCGACAAACAATATATTCAAGGGTAATTATTCTATACACCAGGAAACCACACATTTAATTATATATTTTTTGATAGTATATTTTACCAATCGTTAAATCCACAGATCAATTGCACGAACAACATCGATGATATTATTGAGAATGTAAACTACAATAGACCCGGTCCTTGCTCCTCGAGTCACTAGATGGAGATGCCACTGATCGGGTTAGCAGCTGCCACCTATTACCGAATTGTCTTGGTTCAGCTTGGCCCGCGGTCACAGACATTATTACCGGTTTCCAAATCTGTCGAAGGACAGGGTCCACCTACAGAGATTCGTACTATAGCATGGGTTGGAGGCATGACACATTATGTAGCGGTTTGTCATGACAATTTCACGCATATAATTATTTATTTGTTATAGTATAAATTTTCTCTCACTAAATCCGTTTTTGAATACATGATTTTAGGTATGGTTACAAGATAATGCACCGCTGCCACCTTTATCAATTGCATGGAGACACTTTCACGATTCTAGTGTCAATGGATGGGATGAGCCCTTTAGAGCACGGATGAAAGCTTATGATGATGCCCGTCGAGTTGAGAACCCCCCTACAAGCGAAACTATTCCTGACACTTTTAGTTAATGTAGTGAATTATTTTTTATTCTTATTTTTTAAAAAGTTTTTTATTTTATTTTTAGAGATTTTAATCAATATCTATATACTAAAGTAGAGTTCTCATTTGATGACGTGACACTCCTAGATACAAGAACTTCAAAATCGAGCTCTCTCAATTAAAGTTAGAAAACTTTTTTTTTAAATTATCAAATTACAATTATTTATAACAAGTTTAATAATCTCAACTGAATTCAATCTCAATCATCCAATTAGTTTTTTTACAATCAAAATAAACTGAAATAAAATAAAAAAATCTAGAATATATAATTGGATGATTGATATTGAATTCGATCTTATCAACTTTATAAAAATCAGAATTTTTTAAAATAAATAGTTAAGAATATATATCAACCTTATCAACTTTATTTTTTTATTTCTTTTTCGATTAAAAAATTAAACCAAATTAAAGTTATTTATAACAACTATAATAATCCTTGCCGAGTTCAATCTCAATCATCCAATTTTTTTTCTTAAAATCATAACAAATCGATTTTTTTTTTTAAAAAATCTAGAATATATAATTGGATGATTGAGGTTGAATTGAATCCTATCAACTTTGAAAAATCCAAATATTTTTCAAACAAACGGTTAAGAATATACATCAACCTTAACAACTTTATTTTTTTAATCTCTTTTTTTGATTAAAAATTAGACCAAATTAATATTGCATCAGCTCGATTTTAATATACGGCTCGCCAATCAATGTAAAAAAACTTTTAAAAAAATTAAACTTACCGATCTTATCAGGCATTACTTGAATACTATGAATTGATTTCAAAAACCTTCTATTTGATGGAAATAATCTGTATTTTTTAGCAAAAATATTAATTTAGGCATGCTTTCGACTGGTTTGAATTGAACTGATGATTAGGATCGATTTCCATTTCCTTTGAATTGATTTCAATTTTATTCGAAATAAACCGGTTTCTTTTTTTAGTTAGTTATTTTATTATATATGCATTATTATTATAATTATGTAATTTTATTTTGGATATTTTCATTTTTTTTGTTCATTCTCAATTTTTGTTTTGGTTTGTAAAACTATAAAACTTATATAGTTAACAACCAAAAGTGTTACATAAACTACTCAAAATGTTTAGAAGTACAATCTAAAAGTTTAATATAAAGTGTAGTCTATTGATGTTGCTGCTGTGAGACACGGACTTGAGAACGAGCAATAGGAGGCTCGGTCCCAACTGCCTCATCCACAGCCTCGGCTATCACAGATGAGATCTCGGATGGGATATCATAACTGTTCAAAATGTCTTTGAGACGTTCCACAAGTATACGCAATCGCTGTCAAATAACACAACATGTTATGAGTAACAACGAAAGATTTAAGAGAAATTATTTCAAGAGATAATACTTACCCGTGTATCAGATACGGGGACTGGAGGAGGCCGATCAACGGGAACCTGCTGCGCCATAGAGGTCGGTAACATATATGGATGACCACGTGCAGCAAACCACGACATGTAATCATCTGACACCAGCCACGGGGACGAAGCACGTGTCAACCCCTCAAAAGATACACGGCTACTCTCGAGATGTCTACTCGCCCATGTATCATCTGGAGGATAAAAATGACGCTTGTAACCACGTCCGTGTGAAGGCAGAGACTCAGTAGTAGGATGCAGTGGCGACGGGGGTATAGTCTGTACGAACCCGAACTGTCGAAGACAACGATCCGGCATATACGGCTCCTCTATGTCTGCAATCCGTAAGATGCCTCTGTATCTAGAAATAGCATACTCCCCGGTGAAGTCTAGATGAACATCGTCGTAAGGCATGAAGTGTATGTCCTCAGCCCTCATTTGATCCAACTATAATCGGAAAGACTGAACGCGCTGTACGGTGCACATCGGTGTCCGTAGTACAGCAAGTCTATCTGCCCATCTCCGATGATCGTGCCTACGTACGTCCTCCGAACCGGCAGGTCGAAATGAGGGAAAGTGAGCGTAAATCCAAAACTGATGCATGTGACAAAGTAAACCATTAACATTACTTAAAAAAATTAAATGTGACATACCATTATCTAAATCAAACAAACCTGCAATAAGGCAGTGCATCTTGCCATACCGGCTACATTCTTCCTAGAAGCGATTCCCAAACTCCGGTAGAGGTAGGCGAGGGTCCCGTGTCCCCATGCATATGTGCCTGTCTGCTCATGGTCCCGAACCAAATCAATCAACCAATAAGCCATCCTGTTGGTCGTCTTGTCTACAAACAACGCTGACCCAATAAGTAGGAGAAGGTAGACAGATGCCAAAGAGGCGGCCGGAGTACGTGGACTAAGAAGCATCTTATCTATAGCCGTCTTCACAAGATCAACAAAAATAGAGGATTTTTGACGCATCATCTGATCTCCATCAAAACTAAACGTCGTCTGAAGCCAATCTCTCCGCGACTGAACGGTGCCGGACGTACATAAAATCTCACCATCAATAGGCAAACCCATAATAACACATACGTCATGGAGTGTGATAGTCATCTCTCCCCATGGTAGGTGAAAACTGCTAGTGTCTGGGTGCCATCGCTCAACGAATGCCTGAATGAGAGCGTGATCGACGCCACTAAAGCTGAAATCCTCCAAATCTGTAAGTCGACTGCGACGTGCCAACCCAAACCAAGAGTTGGGATCTGTGATATCTCGTCGCCAACTACATAACCATGAGAGACTGAGATTCCGTCGATGCACCTTCATCGTCTTCGTCTCCACCTTTGTATGTTAAAAGCATTATTTTAGTTAAAGTAAAACTAACTATAAAATGTTATTGACAATCGTTTATATTTGGAAAAACGTACCTCAAGCATCCATATGCGAGTAGCCCTATGACTCTGGTAAGATGGTAAAAGATCGATAATGGGTGGAGCACCAAAGTCGACATGATCATCGACATCATCTGGTATATCATCACCCAATGGACCAGATGAAGAAGGATCGGTCGGTGGACAGTGAGAAGGACCAGATGAAGAAGGAGCAGCAGAAGCAGTAGAAACATGAGGATGAGAAGCTGGAGAAACATGAGCAGGAGAAGCAGGAGATACAGGAGCAGCATGAGAAACATGAGCGGCAGGAGCAGGTGCTGTAGGTGTCACATATATGTGCTCTATGTGCTCATCATCATCGGACTCGGTCCCATCCTGAACTACATGCTCGAGATCAAGACAAGTCACCAATACCGGAGGCTCAGTCTCATCCTGGACCGGAGGTGGGACCGTATGAGACGGAGTCACTGGCGCGGTCTCCTCCATACGACGACGTCTCGCCGAGGCTGTCGGTCGTATCGCACTAGATCTTCTTTTCGCATAAGCTCTATACAGCTGATGTGAAAAAGGACAAATTAATATATGAATAAAATAAAAAATACTAATTCAAAACCAAAACTAAAACAATTTTTTTCCGAACAAATCAAAACAAAATGTTAGAAACTTTATATAATTTAAAAAAATATAAAAAAACAAGTTTAAATGAAAATTAAAAATAATACTAATTCAAAATCAAAACTGTAGAATCATATAACTTTTAAATATATATATATATATATATATATATATATATATATAAAACTTAGTTAATAATTTAAAATGCAAAAAAACTAAAGAAGTATCTTAGAAGTTTAAGAACAATAAAACTAGTCTTATAATAACATTCGCCGAAGACTCATACCTCGGTTGGCGTTTGTCTTTTTTTTTGGAAATGTTTCATACTTCTCGAATTATGACGGGGAAATATGACAACACTTAGTTTGCTATGTTGAGATATCTGGAACAAAAAATCCATATTTTGTCATATATACAATTGAGATAGAGATATAAAGAAGAACATAGATGTACTTTCTTAACATAAAAAATTTATGGACAGTTCTATTCAAACATGTGGTTATCATGGGAATACCTTATTGACAGTTCTATTTAGATATGTAGTTAACATAAGATATTATTTCAAGCCGAGACAATAGCATAGCTCTTATAAAAAAGAAATCAGCAACAATGAGCAAAAGCCTTGCAAAAAATACACATCCCACTATAAACCATCACACAACCGGGAAAAAACCATCATGACTTTCAAATTTTATTGTGGTTCATAGTTAATACAAGCATAGTATTCAACTCGTATTAGAAAGATGTGTATATCAAACTATTAAAGCCATACAACAAACCTAGCATTGTAGCTTTTCTCAGTCCACCTACTCCAAGCAAAATCTAGAAACTATATAACAAAAACCATCATAGCATAGTATTGATTGTACACAGCCAATGTGTTTATGTGAAAGATGTAAAAACTAAATGAACAGGGAGTGGTTGGCTGGAAAGAGTAATCAGAATGAAGACAAATGTCTTGAGGAACAGTTAGCTAATGTTAAAGTAGCTGTTGAGAATGCAGAAACAGAGCTAAAACAGCTGAAGATGAAAATAAGCCATGATGAGAAGGAGCTGAAATAGAAGAAGAACCAATTAAAGTCAAAGTATAAAGAAGCTGCAAATGATCAAAAGGAGCTTCTTGTTAGGCAAAAGAATATAGAAAATGACAAAAAACTGTTAGCATCTTTAGCTTACAAAGAGGAAGATAACTAACGGATGGAAGAGTTACAACAGGTTGTAAATTAATCTCTATGTGCTTGTTACATCATCCCTTTAACATATAAAATCATTAGTTCATTACTAATGATGCTTAATCTTACATACAACAGTAACACAACAAACATATGCTCTCTTAATTAACAAAATGCAACTTAACAAACCTACTGTCAATATGTTGGAAATTAGATACAATGTCAAACAACAACATTGTTGGGGAAGGAGGGGACAATTCACAAACCTACTCCTATTCGAATAAAAAATTAACAAGCATATCCTCTCTTAATTAACAAAATGCAAATTAACAAACCTACTGCTATTCAAATTTATCCAGCAAGAACCCAACGTCATTCTTGTAACACCCCAAATCCGCGGGATATCGGGATGCTACGAGCGAGACCTCACGATGGGTCCCGACCCTTAGCTTGACAACAATTTCACCGGACCTTTCCAACACGGCACAAATAAAGGCAAAAACTCAAATCGTTTATAATGTGTGCGAGAAACTGAATGTAGAAGTACAAAGTGGAAACTCAGCCGAGTCCTCAAAACGACACAAACTCAAATGCATAAATCCGAAGCCATAAGTCCAAACATAACAAAACCCAAAAACGCCCCCGTCCTATAATGTACGGCGACCCCCGGCTATCCACTCCTCCACCTCACTCGGCGGCGTCCCTAACCTGCAAGGCATCTACACAAACGGTTTAAAACCGTTAGCTCTATTCTAAGCATTAGAATCATGGTGAAGGTACAAACACACTCATAAATCATAACATCACATAAACATGCTTAACAAATAATCCGGTTTATTATCTTTATTTATTAGGTCGTATCCCGTTCTAATTCAACTTAGGTGGGTGACACGAGAATCCCCGAAACTCGCCTCGGTCCCTACTTACCGGCATGGAATGGTACTGATGCATCCGACCGTCTACCAGCACGGGATAGTCGCCAAGAACCTCCTAGCTCTCGCGGGAGCCAGACAAGTTGTCACAGCCCGTTACCATACACTTGGGCCGAAAATAATAAATATAAAAGTCGGTGGTCCTATTACCGGTTTATATGTTATAATGAAAGCGATAAAACACACACCACCAAACACTCAATGAATCTAATACATGGAATATAAGGTAAGTAAGTCCGAAGACTTACCTCTCTCAAGGTAACTCGAAACCACTCTCAACTTCCCGTAGGAAAACGCTCTAAGCCTGACCAAGCGAGGCACTCTATCAATAACCAACCAAAAAGCTAGAAGTTCTCGGACTTCTAGTCCCCAACATAAATATATAAGATATCTAACTCTAGCATGCTAGGTCCCATCTAATATCTCGTGGATCATCATAAGATCGTAAGGCAAGTATAGCAACAAGTTCCAAATCCAATAACTAAAACCTAGGGTTCATGGCCACTACATGGCATTTGCTCTACGTTATGCTAAGTTCCCTTAACATGTTATGCTACCATTACCGAACTAACGAAGGAGAAGTACTCACACGAGATCCAATGTGAAGCACGGTTCACAGAGTTAAGAACGAGTTCGATTGCTTCTATTGGGCGCTTCCGGACCTAAGGACAAAACTAAGCAAAATTAGCTTAAACGCTAATTTTAAAAAGGAAGATTTAGCGCATAAAGATTTTCCCATGAAAACTCCGTTTTCCAAAACCGAGGTTAAACTCGTTAAAACCATTTCCGGGTAAATTATCCAAAATGGAAGGGTGATCGAAAAACCTAATTTCAAATTATCCAACAATCGAGTTAAACCCATCAAAGACGCCGAAATAATTTGTAAAGGAGTTGGGTCACAAATCTTAACAAAATTAAGGGTTTAATAATATTAATAATTACTGCAGGATATAAATCTTCTTTTTCCAAAGTTAATGGGTCAGAAATGAAATTATCCACAAATTGGGGCTAAAACCGCAATAAACACAAAAAGGAGGGTCACAATTACAATTTTCCAAAATTTCTTTCCCCTACTGTTGGAATCGACAGAAGAGAGGAAGGGCTAGGGCATCTGGCGGTTGCCCAAGCGGAGGAGAGGAGAAGGCTGGCAGGGGAGGCGGCGGTCGGTGCCGGCGAAGGCCTTGCGGCGGCGAACGACGGCGACGGGGCAGAGGGGAGGCGTCTCCTGGCGGTTCCGACGGCTGCACATAACAAACAAGGTGGCCGAGTTAGGGAAGGAGAGGGAAAGAGAAAGGACGGGGAGATAGGGCGGCCACCCACCAATCCGGCAGTTCAGGCGGCCCGAGGCGGGGAGGCTGCGTCTGCTCTTCCCGGCGGCTCCCAGTGGCGCTGCAGTTGGCTGTCACAAGACCCGGCCACATTTGAAAAACAACAAACAGAGGAAGAAAGAGAGAAGGGAAAAGGGGAGATGCAGCTCACCCGTTCCGGCGGCTGAGGCGAGGCGGGGCGCTGGTTCTCCGGCCGGCGTCGTCTCCCGGATGCAGAGGCGGCTGCGAAAGGTTAAGGTGAGACGTGCAGAGGAGTGCTGAGGGAGAGAGCTGAGACGTGCAGAAGAGAGAGAGTTGAGGGAGAGAGGGAAATAGAATAGGGAGGGCTTTTGGGGTTGTCATCAAGAGGGGAGCGGTAGGCCAACGGCTGAGTAGGTGCGCAGCTGCAGCATAGGAAATGAGGAGACACTCCTCATTAAGACTAACAGCACGCCTAGAGTAAAGAGGGACTTTCCTTTTCTTTTATTTTTAAAAAAAATAATAAAGAAACCAGCTAAATTACAATTCGAAATGGAATTTTTCCGGATCAGTAAATCCCGTTTTCCGACAAAAATTAAATAGATATAATTACGGGAATACATACGTGTATCCCCAAAATAATATAATACCCGGAAAAATTATTTTTAAAACTATAAAATATACTTTAAATAAGAACTCGAGCTATTGCGAATCGAGCGAAGGGAGAAAGGCAAAGTCGGAACGCACCCGAATAAACGGGACGTTACATCAGGTCCTCCTAAAGAAAAGTTTCGTCCCGAAACTTGCTAAACACGGAACTCTCAAGCAAAAGGGTTTCGATATTCTCTCGGAACACTATAACGTGGTACTATGGCCCTTCTAATCCAATGTCTACTCGCATAGACTCGCATGATATACACATAGGAGACACACATAACACATCACGTCACAAGTTATATAAGAATAACTAAAGTAGATCTCGGGACTAACCCGACGGTCCTATAGATGTGTCTAATCCTGCGTAAAACTCAGGATAGTTCCTACGGATACTATCCTCCGTCTCCCAAGTGGCCTCATCGGCTCCTCGCCTCGACCACTGAACCCTCAGCATCGGTATCTCCTTCGACCGAAGTCGTCTCGTACTACGCTCCAAAACTGCAATCGGATGTTCCGCGAAAGTATGGTCTGGCTCGACCACCAGGTCCTCGTGGCTAATGACGTGTCTCGGGTCATGTATATACTCTCTCAGCTGAGATACATGAAACACCGGGTGAATACCCTCCAACCTCGGTGGTAATGCTAACCTATATGCCACCTCTCCGACTCTCTCCAAAATCTCAAAGGGACCGACATATCGGGGGCTTAACTTCCCCTTAATGCCAAATCGCCTGACACCCCGTGTCGGTGATACCCTCAATGTAACACCCCGAATCCGCGGGACTCGGGATGCCACATTGGGCTAGGATCTCACAATGGATCCTGACCCTAGCCTGACAACAAGTTCACTGGACCTTACAACATGGCACTGACAGATATAAAACAAATACATAAAACAGTATAAACTGTACGACCCAAAGTAAACAACAACATAGCCGAGTATATAAAACGACATCCTCACATAGGAGGTACAAAAGATCATCCTCACGCAGGAGGGGAAACACAACAACCCCAAACCAACCACCTAATGTACGAGAGTCCTCGGCCTGTCACCCTGCTAGATCACCCAGTAGCGCCTAACCTGTAAACATCTACAACACGGTATGAAACCGTTAGCTAACCATACACATATATAGAGTAATGCATAAGCACAATCACACATAGGGAAAGATAAACATATCAGCATGCTTTCACTCATTTACCCATTTATTCATCTCAATATAATGGTCATTCACTCAAATCGTATAGATATAGTATATATGAAACTAGGTGACACGAGGACCGATACATCCTCGCCTCTGAGCCTGCTAGCCAGCCGTACTAGTATCGGTCACACAATCCGTGTACCCTATGGGAGTGGATTGCGCCCTTCCTGTAAACCGGTCTGGCCTGACATCAGAGAACCTCCCAAACTCCACGGCGGGATGAAAGGGAAAGGTTATCACAGCCACGCAGTGGGGCAATCAATAAAACATAGGTCGGTAAATACGACATCACATGCTATCATAGAAAACATATAAGGCACACACCACTCATACAAACACCCCATATAAGGATGGTAGCTAAGTAAGTCCTACGGACTTACCTCAACCTCGATCGAACTCAACCACGATCACCTCTACACTGAGGGATAACACGGCCTATAAACAAGGTATAAAGAGATGTCACATCTCTTATCAAACAAAGGGTCACACCTAGACCCAAAGGGATCCATAGGGATCATATACATCCTATAACCTCGAATAACATGCTAAACCTAAAAACCACATCAGGGCATAAATCCAACTCATGATATCATCACCAAATAAAATCCCATAATTACCAGAATAATATAACGAGCATAAATGGAAATTCCAATTATCCATTTTAACCAACTTAAGGTCAATTTATACTAACCCGCAATACGGAAAACGAATAAATTTATAACTTATTCGTTACTAACCCGATATACGAACCGAAAGAAGATCCAGACTCCTAGCGATACGGGGAGTAGGAGCGCGGTATGAAACCTTACATTTGATGACTTGCGGTGGTCCGTCGGCGTTCCGATAGCGGTAAACGGAAGCTTAACCAAAAAGCTAGCAAACGGGAAATAAGTTTGTACCACGTTGAAGAGAACAAGGTAAGGGACTCGTTGGTACAAACGGATCTGAAAATGGATCAAGGATGAAAGGTGTATCGATGAATGAAGTTTGTGCGGTGTTACGTTCTTCGCTCTCACTTTTCTTCCTCTGCAATTGAAATGAAAGTGAAATGGTGGATGCAGGTAATGGAGTATAGCCGCCATTCATTCTTTTATATATATATATATATATATATATATATATATAATATTATATTCATATGTATAGCTGAGGAAGTTATATTTATATATAATATATTATATTCATATGTATAGCGGAGGAAGCATAGCCGCCATTCCTTCTTTTATATATATATATATATATATATATATATATATATATATATATATATATATTATAAAGTTTATCCAAAAAGATTAATTTCGAACGCGGTTATAACTTTTCGGCCATTAAACTTTATGAACTAGAATATAAAATCCGGAATATTGTCGGGATAATTAACCCATAAATATCTCGTAAAATGGGCATTCCTAAGCCACATTTCTTAACCGCTAAGAATCGGAATAGCGATTCTTTTGGCCGTTTTGCCTTTCCATATTATTTCATATGTAGGACATATCCGATGTCCTGATCATTTCTCTCAACTGTATTTTTATTAATTGGAGCTCCCAAATGCTCCAAATAACACCGGAGGGTAAAATTAATTACCCGGGGGAAAAAGTAAAAATTTCCCCAAACGTCCAAAATTACGCGAGGAACATAACGGTGGGACTCATACTCATCACTTGCAAAATCTTCGCGAGTTATATGTCATTTACTATCAACGATTAAGTTAATCAACATTAATTAGAATTCGAAATCCTAGCTATTACACTCAACCAGACCTGAGCTCCTACACTGAACTCTAGGGGCCTACGCCTCCTATCTGCATACGATCTCTGGCGGCTCTGCGCAGCCAACATCCTCTCTCGGATCAAAGCAACCCTAGCCATGTCATCCTGTACCTGATCTGGAGCTACCACACTAGATCTCCCCGGCTCATCCCAACATAAGGGAGTACGACATCTCCGTCCATACAACGCCTCGTACGGTGCCATCCCAATCGATGCGTGCCAACTGTTATTATACGAAAACTCTACAAATGGAAGGTGGTCTGGCCATACCTGCCCCCAGTCTAGCACACATGCTCGCAACATGTCCTCTAAGGTCTGAATAGTCCGCTCGGACTGACCGTCGGTCTGTGGATGATATGCGGTGGTGAAATGAAGACTCGAACCTAGGGCGGCGTGTACCTGCTGCCAGAACCTCGAAGTAAAACGCCCATCCCTGTCCGAGATGATAGTCCTCGGGACTCCATGTAACCTCACAATCTGACGGGTAAACTCCTCAGCTAGACGACTCACCGGCCACGTCTCCCGAATAGGAATGAAACGTGCGGTCTTCGTCAGCCGATCCACTACCACCCAAATCGCATCAAAGGTCCTACTCGGTCTTAGACCGGTGACAAAATCCATGGATATGTCCTCCCACTTCCACTGCGGCACAGGCAGTGGGTGGAGCTCTCCCCCTGGTCTCTGGTGCTCGATCTTGACCTGCTGGCAGGTCGTGCATCTGGCCACATATCTAGCTACATCGGGCTTAAGCCCGCCCCACCAATAAGATCTCTTGATATCCTGGTACATCTTACTCGTGCCTGGATGCACCGAGTAAGGAGTAGAATGTGCCTCCTGCAAGATCCTCTCTCTCAACTCTGGGTCTGATGGTACACAAATACGTCCCTGACGTCTCAACAATCCGTCTGCTCCTGTGGCAAACTGCGGTGCCTCTCCTTGGGTCATCCTGTCCCGAATCCTCGTCAAAATGGGACATTCTTCCTGCTTCAGTCGGATCTCTCCGGACAGGTCAGGTAATATCTCTAACTCGGACAAGTGACAATCCGTATCCGGGAACCGGATATCTATCTCCAACTCTATCAAATCCCTCTGCAACTGAGTCTGAACTGTAAGCCGAGCTATAGCCTCCTCTCGAGGAGTCCTCCTACTCAAAGCATCGGCGACCACATTCGCCTTTCCTGGATAATATAAAAAATCTCCAAATCAAAGTCCTTAATCAGCTCTAACCATCTCCTCTGGCGGTTATTCAACTCCCGCTGAGTGAATATGTACTTCAGACTTTTATGGTCTGTGAAGATCTGGCACGTGGCCCCGTACAAGTAGTGTCGCCATATCTTCAGGGCATGAACCACTGCTGCTAGCTCAAGATCATGGGTGGGATAATTCTCCTCGTACGGCTTCAGCTGCCGTGAAGCGTACGCAATAACCCTACCCCTCTGCATCAAAACGCACCCCAAGCCTAGCTTGGAGGCGTCACTATACACTACAAAATCCTCTACGCCCTCTGGCTGGGCTAAAAAAGGAGCAGAGGTCAACTTCCTCTTCAGCTCCTCAAAGCTGTGCTGACAAGGCTCAGACCAAACGAACCTGGTAGACTTCCGCAGCAAGGAAGTAAGTGGCCGTGCAATCACGGAGAAACCCTCAACAAACCGGCGGTAATATCCCGCTAAGCCTAAGAAACTGCGCACCTCCTTGACCGTCCTAGGAGGCGGCCATGAGGAAACGGTCTCTATCTTCGCCGGGTCAACCATGACACCCTCGGCAGAAACTATGTGACCTAGGAATGCCACCTCGGACATCCAAAACTCGCACTTAGAGAGCTTTGCATAAAGCTCTCTATCCTGTAGGACTCGAAGCACCGTCCTCAGGTGTCCCGCATGCTCCTCTCTACTCCGAGAGTATACCAAGATGTCGTCTATGAACACTACTACAAACTGGTCTAAGAAGTCGATGAAGATGCCGTTCATCAACTCCATGAAGACGGCAGGTGCATTCGTGAGCCCGAATGGCATCACGACAAACTCATAATGACCATATCTCGTCCTGAATGCCGTCTTCGGCACGTCCTCCTCTCTCACCCTCAGTTGGTGATATCCCGACCTCAAGTCAATACGTGAAAACACGGAGGCTCCCTGCAACTGGTCTAGTAAGTCATCAATGCGCGGTAGAGGGTACTTGTTCTTGATGGTGACTTTGTTCAATTCTCGGTAATCAATGCATAGCCTCAAAGATCCGTCCTTCTTCTTGACAAAGAGGATCGGTGCACCCCAAGGGGAAACGCTCGGGCGTATGAAAACCCTATCGGCTAACTCCTCGAGCTGCTTCTTCAACTCCAACATCTCGATCGGCGCCATGCGGTATGGAGCCTTGGAGATCGGCCTCGTGCCGGGCTCCAACTCAATAGAAAAATCAACGCTCCTTTGTGGTGGTAATCCGGGTGGCTCCCCGAAAACATCCTCAAACTCACATGCTATGGGAATCTCCTCCAGCGATGGTCCCGTCTCCTCCTTCATGGCATAGCACCAGAAGGCCTCGCATCCCTGCCCGATAAGTCTCGCGGCTCGGACCGCGCTAATGACTGTACCGGTCTTTCCGAGGTCCCAACCTCGGAAAATCACCTCATGTCCCGTCTCTGTAGTGACCGTCACGGTCCTTCGACTGATGTCTTAAACAGCTCGGTGGCGGTCCATCCAGTCCATCCCAAGGATGACTTCCTCATGCACTAAGTGCATGACATAGAAGTCGGCTAACCAATCCCGGTTTCCCAAACGTCTGGGACAACCGTGTACCTCTCGGGTACCACTAACTCTACCCCCATCAGGTAACCCCACTACGAAAGGTCTCCCCTCTACCGTAACTAAGGACAACCTAGCTACACAGTCATCGGATATAAAAGAGTGCGTAGCACCCGTATCAAATAAAACTCGGACCGGAAGGTCGTGAATCTGAATAGTACCTGTAGCTACTAGCGCTGCTGGATCAGCAGCACTCCTCAACTCGAACACCCTGGCCTGTGTGCCTCTGGTATCCTGGGTACCCCCACCACGGCCTCTGCCTCGGCCCTGTCCCTGGGCTGACCCCTGTGTACGAGTCTGACTCAGACCTCTCTGCTGTGATCCCTGGGCCGGAAACTGGGGTGGCCTCTGCCCCCACCTACCCTGGTAGTAGGTGAAGAGCCCTGCTGTGACTGAGCCTTGCCCTGGCGGCAAAAGGTGGCCCGGTGACCCACCTGTCCACAAGTAAAACAGGTCACCAATGGTCTCTTACACGCATTCCGCACGTGTCCAAACTCTCCACAACTGAAACACTGGCGCTCCCGCACGGACGCCGGCCTCGACTGCTGAGGGCCGGATCGTCCCTGAGTCTGACTGTGTCCCTGTCCTGCCCCTGAACTAGCTGGCATGGTCCTCTGTCTCTTGTCCGGTCCTCCGGACTGCGCTGCCCTCCTATGCCCAGGGCGATCTCTCTCATAGGCCGAGGCTCGATCCTGGTACTCCGCCAATGAATCACAACGAAACCCCGCCAAGTAAGCGCGGGTGGACTCCCTCAATCTCCTAGTAAAGAGATAGACATGCTGGTCCGCTGGAGGTGCAGCGGGTCCCAACAAGGCTAACTCTGCTCGAAAACGTCTAATCGCCTCCATGACTGGGACATCCTCAAATCCTGCCTCTAGGAAATCCTGGACTCTGTCTCTCCTCAGTGAATCCGGGCAAAAAGTCTCTCTGACGAGGCTCAGCAGCTGCTCCATCCTAGTCACACCTCCTCTAACAGTCCTCCACCAATACCGGGCCTCCTCCCGGAATAATGTCTGGACTATCTCCACCTGTCTCTCCTCTGGACAACGGATCGCCTCTAGTGCAGACTCTATGTGGGCAATCCAGTGCTCGACCTCTAACCCTACCTTTCCATCGAAGTAGGGTACATGCTGTTGGTTGAAAGCCTTCAACCATGAATCAGGTCTAGGAGATCTCGGCTCCTCTCTAGCTCTAGCGATTTGTACAACCGGCTCGGGTGCAACTGCCGCTGGTGCAACTACATCTGGTGCGGCCCTGATGGGAGTAACTCTTTGTGAGACCTCTGCTGATCTCGCAGGTGCAGGTGCAGGTGCCGGTACCGGGGGTGCGGGAGGTGGTGCTCCAGTCCTGAATGCCTCCTCCACTTGGCGTACGTAGTCTGCAAATACAGTTGCTCCGATAGATGGTCCCCCGGTCCTAGCAGATGGGGAACTATGCGCCCCGGACCTCACGACTGTCCTATCTCTAACCTCGGGAATGACGCTCTCAGCTACGTCCTCCACGGGAATCTCGGCTGTTGGCGGATCCACAACAGGTGGGTCCGCAATGGGGATACGTCCCCGACCTCTCGTGCCTGGAGGTCTCCCTACCCGTCCCCGTCTCTGGGCGGTAGGTGGAAGAGGGGGTCTACCCCTGGCGGGTCCTACGTAAGCGGTGGCTCTCGTACGTGCCATCTGATAGTGTATTGCGTATATTTATATAAATACATATGTAATACTTATGATAATAATTCATAAAAGCATGATAATAACCAAGATCCAAATATACAACCAAGGCCCATAAGACCAATTACCCTAAGGTCATATACATATCTAGATACATACAAGTCCAAAACATCCTAAGGCCGTAAATATAGATATATATATTTATACCATCAAATTCAGGAATCTATGTCGCCGAGGTTTGCGTGAGGAGTGGTGGTCCCGTACATTCTAACCCAATCCCGACTCATGCATATGAATTTTGAAAATAAAAAAAGTCAGAACCCGTGGGGTTCTGTTTATTCCTCATTCGGCCTTCAGAAGGTTGCGAGTGCCATTGTTGTCAACCTGGCTCTGATACCACTTTTGTAACACCCCAAATCCGCGGGATATCGGGATGCTACGAGCGAGACCTCATGATGGGTCCCGACCCTTAGCTTGACAACAATTTCACCGGACCTTTCCAACACGGCACAAATAAAGGCAAAAACTCAAATCGTTTATAATGTGTGCGAGAAACTGAATGTAGAAGTACAAAGTGGAAACTCAGCCGAGTCCTCAAAACGACACAAACTCAAATGCATAAATCCGAAGCCATAAGTCCAAACATAACAAAACCCAAAAACGCCCCCGTCCTATAATGTACGGCGACCCCCGGCTATCCACTCCTCCACCTCACTCGGCGGCGTCCCTAACCTGCAAGGCATCTACACAAACGGTTTAAAACCGTTAGCTCTATTCTAAGCATTAGAATCATGGTGAAGGTACAAACACACTCATAAATCATAACATCACATAAACATGCTTAACAAACAATTCGGTTTATTATCTTTATTTATTAGGTCGTATCCCGTTCTAATTCAACTTAGGTGGGTGACACGAGAATCCCCGAAACTCGCCTCGGTCCCTACTTACCGGCATGGAATGGTACTGATGCATCCGACCGTCTACCAACACGGGATAGTCGCCAAGAACCTCCTAGCTCTCGCGGGAGCCAGACAAGTTGTCACAGCCCGTTACCATACACTTGGGCCGAAAATAATAAATATAAAAGTCGGTGGTCCTATTACCGGTTTATATGTTATAATGAAAGCGATAAAACACACACCACCAAACACTCAATGAATCTAATACATGGAATATAAGGTAAGTAAGTCCGAAGACTTACCTCTCTCAAGGTAACTCGAAACCACTCTCAACTTCCCGTAGGAAAACGCTCTAAGCCTGACCAAGCGAGGCACTCTATCAATAACCAACCAAAAAGCTAGAAGTTCTCGGACTTCTAGTCCCCAACATAAATATATAAGATATCTAACTCTAGCATGCTAGGTCCCATCTAATATCTCGAGGATCATCATAAGATCGTAAGGCAAGTATAGCAACAAGTTCCAAATCCAATAACTAAAACCTAGGGTTCATGGCCACTACATGGCATTTGCTCTACGTTATGCTAAGTTCCCTTAACATGTTATGCTACCATTACCGAACTAACGAAGGAGAAGTACTCACACGAGATCCAATGTGAAGCACGGTTCACGGAGTTAAGAACGAGTTCGATTGCTTCTATTGGGCGCTTCCGGACCTAAGGACAAAACTAAGCAAAATTAGCTTAAACGCTAATTTTAAAAAGGAAGATTTAGCGCATAAAGATTTTCCCATGAAAACTCCGTTTTCCAAAACCGAGGTTAAACTCGTTAAAACCATTTCCGGGTAAATTATCCAAAATGGAAGGGTGATCGAAAAACCTAATTTCAAATTATCCAACAATCGAGTTAAACCCATCAAAGACGCCGAAATAATTTGTAAAGGAGTTGGGTCACAAATCTTAACAAAATTAAGGGTTTAATAATATTAATAATTACTGCAGGATATAAATCTTCTTTTTCCAAAGTTAATGGGTCAGAAATGAAATTATCCACAAACTGGGGCTAAAACCGCAATAAACACAAAAAGGAGGGTCACAATTACAATTTTCCAAAATTCCTTTCCCCTACTGTTGGAATCGACAGAAGAGAGGAAGGGCTAGGGCATCTGGCGGTTGCCCAAGCGGAGGAGAGGAGAAGGCTGGCAGGGGAGGCGGCGGTCGGTGCCGGCGAAGGCCTTGCGGCGGCGAACGACGGCGACGGGGCAGAGGGGAGGCGTCTCCTGGCGGTTCCGACGGCTGCACATAACAAACAAGGTGGCCGAGTTAGGGAAGGAGAGGGAAAGAGAAAGGACGGGGAGATAGGGCGGCCACCCACCAATCCGGCAGTCCAGGCGGCCCGAGGCGGGGAGGTTACGTCTGCTCTTCCCGGCGGCTCCCAGCGGCGCTGCAGTTGGCTGTCACAAGACCCGGCCACATTTGAAAAACAACAAACAAAGGAAGAAAGAGAGAAGGGAAAAGGGGAGATGCAGCTCACCCGTTCCGGCGGCTGAGGCGAGGCGGGGCGCTGGTTCTCCGGCCGGCATCGTCTCCCGGATGCAGAGGCGGCTGCGAAATGTTAAGGTGAGACGTGCTGAGGGAGAGAGCTGAGACGTGCAGAAGAGAGAGAGCTGAGGGAGAGAGGGAAATAGAATAGGGAGGGCTTTTGGGGTTGTCATCAAGAGGGGAGCGGTAGGCCAACGGCTGAGTAGGTGCGCAGCTGCAGCATAGGAAATGAGGAGACACTCCTCATTAAGACTAACAGCACGCCTAGAGTAAAGAGGGACTTTCCTTTTCTTTTATTTTTAAAAAAAATAATAAAGAAACCAGCTAAATTACAATTCGAAATGGAATTTTTCCGGATCAGTAAATCCCGTTTTCCGACAAAAATTAAATTGATATAATTACGGGAATACATACGTGTATCCCCAAAATAATATAATACCCGGAAAAATTATTTTTAAAACTATAAAATATACTTTAAATAAGAACTCGAGCTATTGCGAATCGAGCGAAGGGAGAAAGGCAAAGTCGGAACGCACCCGAATAAACGGGACGTTACAATTCTGCTGCAAAATTTCATCAAGAACTGGGAGATAGAGAAGATGCACCAACCTGATATAATTCGTCAGGACAGAACAATGCAGGGAGAAGAGTTACAGGGAAAGGAGAAGCAAGTCGAGCGAAATTGTGAACAACAGAGTTGCTGGGGAAGAGAGAGGCGAGTCGAGCGACAACTGATTGTGAGCGGTAAGCGCCGGCGCTGCCCTCTGAAATTGGTTTTAAACCTAATTTAGGTTTTGAACGCTGGCGCTTGCCGCTGGCGCTCAAATACCTTTTTTTTAAAAAAAACAAAACTTTCCGCCAAGCGTTAGCCCTCGTTCAGCGATTTGGTTTTTGAGCGCTTTCGCCAACTGATGGCATAAAATGAGCGCCATCGTAACGCGCTCGTTTTTGTTGTTAGTAAAACGAAACCCGTGCGTTTAGCTTTTTCGATTTCAAATTATAAAAAGAAACAAAAACTTTAAACCAAGTGGAATTCAACTCCCATCAAAATCAACTGCTATATTTGACTTGTTTATTTATTTATTTTAGTATATGATAAGTTTTTATTAAAAATAATAAAGGCTTATATTTGATTTCATAAACTAAAAAATTTGTGTGTAATAAAAATATATTTATTTTTTAATTCAGGTAACTTGAACTTTAGTTTTATGAAATTTTAATGCAAAGTTATATATTATTAGAGTTTATGATAAATAATTTTATTAAAATAGTTTGGTGTAAGTTTATATATACCGTTCCAACATCCGTTACACCCGTCATCCGATATTAATGGATTGTCATCCAATTTTTCTCGGACAGGTTTTCGGACATCTATCAAACGCGGGTGAGGCAGTTATCCTACCCTACATGATTAAATGGGTTTATAACTAAATGACTTTAATGTTCATTGGACATTATTTTAAATAGTCTAATTTAAATTTACTTAATTACATTAATAGTATATTTAAAAATCCAAAAGTATAAATTTGTATTTGATGACCGTAAATTTATTTTATTTAAAAATGTTATATTCAAATACAAGTTTGAGATATGGTAAATGTTCAGGTACGGCCCTTTTATTGCGGTACGGCCGTACGGCCGTACGTAAGGGCGACACGTGTCCCGAAATTTTTTTTTTTTTTTTTCTCTTTTCTGAAACGATTTTTTTTTTTTTCGGAAACTAATGAAAATTTATTTGAACTACCATGTTATAATTTATGCACTATTATCCTATAAACTTTGAACTATTCCCATATAAATTCCATGAACTATTACTTTTTAATATAATCCATGAACTATTCTATTATAATTCATGAACTATCCCATAATAAGTTTTGAACTATTACTTTCACTCCTTTATAAATTTATTCTATTATAATTCATGAACTATCCTTTTAGAAGTTATGAACTATTACTTAATAAGTTTTGAACTACTACTTTCAATCCTTTAACTATCCTTTTATAAGTTATGAACTATTCCATAATAAGTTTTGAACTATTACTTTTACTCGTTTTAAAAAAAAAAAAAAACTCGTTCAGAAAAAAAAAATTGCATTAAAATGGAATTAAATTATGAATTATTAGTTTTAGTTAAATGGAATTAAATCCTTTAACTATCCTTTTAGAAGTTATGAACGATTTTTTTTTTTCGGGACACGTGTCGGCCGTACAGACGGCCGCACGGCCTTACCGGAATAATGGGCCTTACTTGAACACTTCCCTTTGAGATATTTATGAATTATTAGTTTTAGTTAAATGGAATTAAATTACACCAAATTTTCAAAATAGATAAGTTAAATTGTTAAATAAACAACAATAAATATAAAAAATTGCATTAAAATTTTACTACGGCTATATCAAAACTACGACGATGGATTTACAAAGCGCAAACCTGAACCGCAATGCGCGGTTGAAGTGACACACATTCACAATGCGTAACCGTGTCGATCACGCATTGCGGATGCGCATTAGATTTAAACCCTACAAATCACGCATCCGAAACGAGAAGCCGCAACGTCTTCCACCAGTGAGAGCGAAGTTCAAAGCGACGACAACGAGGAGAGAGCAAGTTCGAGATCATCCCGACAATGAGTCAATGTGGTGATTTTTTTAGGTTAGATTATCTCTGAATTGACTTGATTGTGTTTGAGACAAGTTTGTTTAGGTTAGATTAGGTTGAAATTGAGTAGATTAGGTTAAATTTGAGTAGATTAGGGTTATTTAGGATCAAAGTTGAGAATCCTGAATGCCCTCCAATGAAGAATTTTTGGAGAAGATGAATATTGTTGACTGCATTCGGGATGCGCGTCACACACTGACACGCATTCCGGATGCACGACACGCTTTCTGGAAGCGCGTCAGACATTGTTCGTGCATCCGGAATTATATTGAATTACATGTAATTATATTGAGTTTTTTTTTAATAATGGAAAGCGGTTCGAACCATTAGACGGCGCGCCGTCTAGTGGGTTGAAAGGCCGAAAAGGATCGGCAGACGGACTAACCGTCATGAAGAACCACAAACAAAGGAGAACAAAGATACACATAAATACATAAAAAAACCCGAAAGCAAAAAGGTCTTCAAGGGAAAACAGGATGATCCAGCCAACGAGAGACAACGAGCATGAACGTTCATCTTCGAAGGAAGTACACAGGTAAGAAGCATGGGGAACAACTGTGGACACCTCATATTTGGACTACAACAGAGCCGTCAGGAGTCGATCACAAATCCGCGCCCCCTTCTCGACAAAACGCTCGAAACCGCCCACAAACGACAACATCAATCCTAGGAAGACGAAATTACAAAAGACGGGAATCATGACGTATAAGGGTGTAAACCTTAATGAATAAAGAATAAAGGTTTGTAGAGAGAAAATTGTTCACCTAAGGTTGAATAAGAGTTGGTTTAAAACAATTAAGTGTTAATGTTATGATTGATCGATCAAATTTGTTTTTGGAGGGATTGATGGTCAATGGCCACACGAAACATTGTCCACCAAACAGGAGCTTTTGGTTGAAAATGCACGAGAAGCCATTGTCAAAATGCAAAGGATCGACTGAACTCATCAAAGAGAGAGTAAGAAGAACCATGAGATGAGCAAACGGACTCGGGATCGACCACCATCTCAACACTTAACTCTAGATGCGGTTGGATCAAATTAGTTTGCAGATCTGGTTAAGACTGGGTATTTTAGAAGGATATGAAATCTAATTGTGATTTGTTCGTTGTAAGCTCTTTTAACAAGGAGAAAGATCATTTCTTGAAGATCTAAGTAAGTTAGGGATTATCCAAACAAAGCTTCAGATTGGTTAATTCATGTAAAATGTTATGATTTAAGGGTGATTATCCCTTCAAAATTTTTATTTTTGGGAGGTCTACCAATACAATACAATGTTATCTTGTTGCAACAAAAACAAAATAAACAGTTGAGCCAAAAAGGCCCAAACTAATCTTCAAAATAGGTGGTTTGTTAAGGGAAACCCTAGCCAGAAGCCACAACCGCCGAATGCACGAAACAAGGAAGCAGAAGGCGAGATGGATTGGTAAAGGATTCTGAAACAAGGCGGTGAAGACCGGAAACACATAAAAAAAGAAGGCGGATTTCACCAGACTGTGAAGCCATGGTGGTGGCGGGCAAGAGTTTAGTGACGCCATGGTGGTGGCAAACAATAGGCCTGTGAAGCCAGTCCAGAAAACAGTCGGAAAAAACGATACCCAACAACCCGTTGGTCGCACAACAAGAAAGGCTGCTGACGAAGGCTTTGACGCCGATACCATCGTCGAAACCGCTCATCTCAGAACGGCGGAGAATCCGTCGGCTGAGCTTCCGTCAAGGAGGGGGGAGGGCTACCGCTAGGTACTAGCGAAGCTGAGGTGGTGACTCCTGAGTAGGTATCGGATTGATGGAAATCGGTGGTGGTTGGGGGTTGAAGACCTGGTGGTTGAGGTGGTGGTGGAAATGGAGGATGGTAGTGGCCTGTGGGTAGGGGTTTTCCCATTTTCTTTGAACAGTAGGGAGGTTTTCCCTTACTTATCAATGAAGTTTTTTTTTTGATAACGGAAAGCAGTTAGGTTGACCTACCTTCTAGAGGTAGTCCACCCTAAAGCATCCTTGCGGATGAGAACACGAAGTTCATGATCATCAGAAAAATTGGTGTTGGGGGTCGATGTACCCAGGTGGGTTAATCGGTCAGCAACACAATTTATCTCTCTAAAAATATGTCTAACATGGACTTCGTCAAAAGCACGAAGGTCCAATCTAGAGTTGGAAAGAATCATCTCGACCTCCCAAGGACAACTCCACAAACCTTAGAGTGCCTTAATAACACAAAGGTTGTCGCCTTCGATTTCAATCTTTTTAATTTGCACCTTTTTAGCCTCTTGAAGACCTGATTTCAGGGCAAAAGCTTCCGCTTTAATGATTGAGTTAAAAAAATTCTTTTTTGCATCGAGGCTCACAACATTTCTGTTATCATTCCGGATCACAAAGCCAATAGAAGTTTCTCCCGAATCAAGTTTTGAACCATCAAAGTTAAATTTATGGAAACCAAGTTTTGATTTTTCCCATTTGATGTCATGTTTTTTCCTTTTAACATGATTTGTTTCTTTGTGTTGTTTTTTGAGATCATAGTCGTCTTCACCAATGTTGTTGAGTTTCCAATTATGGATTTGGTCTTTAATAAAGCTCGTGATATTTTTTGTGGAGCCAATAGGTTCATCGCTGAAAATAATTCCATTTCTAAAAAACCAGATGCTCCACCAAATGGTTGTGAGACAAGCCATCTTGTTTAGTCCTAATTTCTTTTTTAAATCCATTGGGATGTCGTGAATTTTATTGTTTTGGTCAATTAAGTTCATTTTATATATTGTTTTGTCAATTTTGTTAATAACTTGTTTATTAAACGGACATTTGAAAAACAAGTGAAAAAAGTCCTCGAGTTGATGGTTGCAGAGTTCGCAATTCCTGGTCACTACAAATCGTCTTTCGATGAGTTTAGCTTTTGTTGGAACTCAGTTTTGTTAAACCTTCCAAAGGAAATTTTTAATTTTTAGTTGTGTATCCAGTTTCCAGATCCACTCACATTCGTAATTGTGGGTAATGTTTGTTCGTGCTTCAATCATTTTTGAGGCGGATTTAGTAGAAAACCATCCGTTTTTGCTGCTTTTCCAGTATAGTCTATCCTGGATTTCATTACTTGGTATGAATGTTTCCTTGATTTTTCCCCTAATATCTTGGTTAATTAGGTGTTTTAGTTCAAAATCAATTTTAGGGATATCCCATTATCCTAAATTGTTAATGATTGACTTACCATTGCCAACTTGCCAAATAAGTCCTTCTTTGAACTCGGTTTGAAGTTTCATTAGGTTGTTCCACTGCCAAGATATTGATCCTTTCTTTTGGTAATTTAGGATGTTGATATTTTTTAGGTATTTTTCATTGATAATCTTTACCCAAATGTTATTAGGTTCCGCTAGGATTTTCCATAAAAGCTTCATTTGTAATGCTTTATTCGTTGTTTGAGCTTTTCTTAAACCCACCCACCATTTTTTTTATTTACAAATTGTATCCCAATTAATGATAGCTCTATGCTGATCACCCTTGTTCCAAAAAAACTTTTTGTAGGTCTTATCAAGTTCATTAAGATTGTAGGTTGGCAACATAAAACTTCGCATAACAAAAGTTGGTTTAGTAGCTAAATTATGCTTGATAAGTGTGTTTCGGCCTTCTTGCGATAATGAGTTAGCTTTCCATTTCATCAATTGTTGTTTAGTCTTAAGATTTATTTCTCCGAAGGTATCTTTAGTAACTTTTCCGTTAATGATTGGACAACCGAGATACTTATCGAGAGACATTGTATGGTTCATAGCTAAGATATTTTTTAGTTGAGAAATGTTGTTATCATTTGTATTTTTGGTTGTTTGAAAGACATATTTTTGATAATTGATCTTTTGTCCCGAGATTGAGCAGTATGTTTCCAAAATTTGTTTGGTTCTTCTACAAGAGTCCGAATTTGCTTTAGCCAAAATAATCATGTCATCAACAAAAGATAAGAAGGGGATTGGGGTTCCTTGTCTACAAACAACGAATCCAATATGGTTATCATAGTTGTTACAATCTTCCTGAAGCATTTGTGTAAGAATTTTAGCTCCTAGGATGAAAAGGTATGGTGAAAGAGGGTCGCCTTGTCTTATCCCTTTTTCCAGGGAAAAATTGTTCGGTGGGTCCGTTGTTAACTAGGACAGAAAAAGAAACAGTTGAAATACATTCCTTAATCCATCCATAAACTTGTTGTTATATCCGAGTTTTTCCAGAATTCTAATAATGAAGTTCCAATCAACTTGGTCATAAGCTTTTTCCATATCAAGTTTAATAACCACCCACCCTTCCTTATCTTTTTTGCTCTGAAGGAGTGGAAGATCTCATGTGCGATGATAATATTATCGTGGATTGATCTGTTTGCGACAAAAGCTCCTTGAAGTGGGTGAATGAGTTTAGGCATAATAGATTCCATATGATTTCTTTTGACTTTTGCTATGATTTTATATATTGTTGAGCATGGACTAATAGGTCTAAAATGGTTAATTGTAGTTGGATTATCAATCTTGGGGATAAGGGTTATGAAGGTGTGGTTTATTTGTTTTGGCAATTTTCCACTCCTAAAGAAGTTTTTAATTGCTTTAGTGACATCGATTCCCACAATGTGCCAATACTTTTGGTAAAAGTCGGCAGGCATCACATCAGGACCTGGGGACTTATCACATCCAATGTCGAAAATGACATTTTTAATTTTATCTTTATTTGGGGTCTTTGTTAGGTTGATATTATCTTCATTGTTCACCTTTTTTTAATAAGGAGTTTTTCTTCCAGTAACGTCGTATCAAGTTGGGATTTAGAGAATTTCTCCAAGAACTCCCTTCTAACTTCCGAACGGATTTTACTATCAGATGAAAGAGAGATCCCATCAGTAGTCGTAAACTCTTTTATGTTTTTGCGATTTCTTCTTCCCGTGGCAATGCGGTGGAAGTACTTTGAGTTTGCATCAATATTTTTCACATGATTCTTTTTTGTTCTTTGTCTCCAATAACTTCGATGAAAAGAAAGTAATCGTGTTTGTTTAGTTAGTAGATTCTTTTGTAGCAAGTCGTCTCTTTGATTCAGAGTGAGTTGATTATTGCTCTAAACTTCTTCGAGTTTTGCTTCAATCTCTTTGAGTTGCTTAAAAATATTTTCGAAATTCGTTTTACTCCATTCTTTAGCTTTTGTTTTTATTAGGTAGGTTTTCTTTGTGAGATTGTACATTTCGTTGCCTGGGAAATTAGCTCGCCAGGTTTGTTTAACTAGATTTTCAAAAGATTTTCGTTTTGTCCACATCATTTTAAACTTGAAGGGTTGGGGTGTAACAACTTTAAAGTTGGAAATATCAAGGGAAATTTGGCAATGGTCTGATATGGTGAAAGCATTATTTTTTGTTTTTAACTGAGAAAAGCAATGAAGGATTTGGTTATGAACCAGGACACGATCAATAATGCAGACTTCCAAAGTTTGTTGTCTGGTGGTTTTTCCGATTTTGTTTCGGCTAGGGCAATAATGTTGATCTTGTGAATTTTGCAGACTGCTTCGAGGTTTGTCCAGAAGTTATTCGGACCCATACCTCTAATATTCCAAAAACTTATTATCATAGGTAAACAGAATTGATTCTTCTTTGTAAGGTAGTAGGATCTGGTGCCTTATTTTGACATTTTTGTGTGTGAATGTGTTCAGAAACGAGGATAGTAAGATCAGAGTATTCGATGAAATTGGTTCTTTGGTCCGAACTTGAGTAAGCAGACCACCTAGACAAAGGAGGATCCATATACCATGTTTTACTTGATAAAAAAAGATAGTTTTTCTGATAATTGATTCGAAAATAGTCCTTAGGAATGATCTTGACTCTAGTTTGTAAATTAAATTTAATGTGAGACTTAACCCCACTTGGGATCATTGATCCAAAAAGTTTGATCATGTTGTTAAGGATGGTGGTTATCAAATAGACACTATTAAGACTTTTGTTGCAGAGAAAGCTATAAACCGACTCGGTATAAGCAAGAACACAATAATGGTAATGTTGAGGATTGTACGAGACTTTGAGCCCATATGAATGTACTCAATATGGACAGGATCATTGATATAATTGATTTTGATTGTATTAATTAGTAGGGGGTCACCCCAGTAAACAAAAATACATGGGTTACACGTCTTGTTGGGGTCATAATTCTTTTGTTCCCTAGGAATGAGAGTGCAAGAGGAAAACATAATACACTCAACAAAAAGAAAAGCTTGTTGGTTGAGCTTGGGAGTGCTAGCTGTGTACATCAGCAAGGTGAGTAAAACATCCATTCTTCTGATGGCATTATACTTTGATCTGCACTCTAGATCATAGAGTTCAAAATTGTACTCCAGGTTACAATTTAAGAGTTCCTGCAAATTTAGCAAAAGCCAAACCAAAAGCAGAACAAAAAACACTCAAAGTCATAACAAAAACCAATAGCAAGTAGCGATTTTGATGGTGTTGGTGAGCTCAAGTGCTATATTTTATTATATTGAGTTAAATTACATTAAATTGAATTATATCACATTATATTAAATTGTATCTATAAAATTAATTATATTAATTTATTTTAAATTAAATAAAATCATGACATTAAACTTATTTAATTATATTAAGTTTAGTTTAATTAAATCTATAAATTAGTTATATTAAACTTAATTAATATAATTAATTAAATATAAATAAATGTGTAAAACTATATAATCTGAATTACTTATATTAAATTTAGTTTAATTAAAACTATATAATTAATTTAATTTAATTTAATTTAAGTTGATATAACTAATTAAACTTAACTAAATGTATAAAATTAATTATATTAAATTTAGTTAGGTGGAAATGAATAGCTTATTATTTTTAATTAGGCAACGCCTCTACTCCTACAAATATTAGCAGCGATGCAAGGGTGGAAGTGTCCTACGGTCTCGGTTCTTAGAGATAGAGCTCGCATAGGGGGTGGAGATAGTGCGTCTCAAGTTGTTGACCTAATGCCCGAACCGCTTCAAACACCGATTTAGTGTTTTCGGCCACTCGAGTAGTCATCTTTTGAGCCATCTCGGCATGAAACCCGACCCGAATTCCCGTCCTACCTTTCCGATACCGTTTGACGTCAATCGGCCAACATACGTATGCCCATTTCATTGTTCGGGAAGTGTACTTTTTGCACTCCACAAATAACATGACACGTCCATTCAATAACTTTGATTTTATATCCCTCAAACTCAAATGAACACCCATCTTTTCTCAATTTCTTTGCTTGGCTAGATGATGGTTCAATATCAGGATCAACGTCTTTGTTCCTTCGAGGGTTTCTGAAACGTTCGCATGTCAACCGAAACGTAACAAATCCCCTAACATTTTCCATGACCTACTTTTGACTAACACCATATTCTAGACATGGGTTGGAAACCTAAAACGGCGGTTTAAGTTTTGGTTTTTCCAAAACCTAAACCTACACTGGCGGAGCCGAAACCGAGAAGTTGTCGGTTTGCCTGTTTAGCAATGGTTTTAAAAAAAAACTTCGAGAGCAATCTCGGCACAGGAAATCTTGGGCGTGATTTTGTTTACTCGGCCGAGATAACCAAAATTTAACCCGAGATTATTCTCGACATGGAAATTTTGGGTGAGATATTGGTACTTTAACTATAGAAAAAAAAAGAAACAAGGAAGGGTTTGAACTAGTTTCCCGGTTGCCTACGTATTCTCTCGGGGTTAAGAGGAATCAAATCCCACGTAGTTCTCCTACATTTGCTTACCTTTTGTGGCACTTCCGTGTTGTTTTGTTACCCCACTTACCTTCATCCCTCGGAATCGAAAACTGTACCCGGATCATCGGAATTGGGATCCGATTTGAGTCATACACCGGGGCATTCCGTTGTTTCTGCTTCTCCGCCCTTATCCAATATTGAATGTAAACTTGTGCCTCCAACGTTGGGTCTTCAATTGGCTTCTCTTGTTGGTGAGTATATTCCCTCCTTGTCTAAATGCTTGCTCCACGGCAACCATTGATGTGGGCATGACCATGAGTTGCACAATTTTGATCAAGGTTATTTCTAGGATAACTTCTTCCACCAATCTAAAATTTCAAAAGATTCACTATCCAAACTAAAACACGTTGTTCGATAATCTTAAATTTCGTACTTGAGGATGAATGTCTTGGTGTTTTTGTTCTTTTAGCTGAAACTTATTTTTCTTTTGAAAGAAGACGACGACGAATAAGAAGAAGAAGAAGAAGAAGAAGAAGAAGAAGAAGAAGAAGAAGAGGGTGTAGGAGTCGGTTCGGTGGTAGAAAAAGAGCTAACGCTTGTTTGAAGTGAAGAAAACAAATTGTCAGCTACATTATGAATAATGGTAGAAGTGTTTGTAGACTCTAAACCCAAACACTCATAATAAACAACTAACAAATTGGAAACACCTTCAAGTTTTGGTCTAGGATAAAAAACGGCAGAAATAAGATAAATCAAGGGAATATAAGTGTAATATTTTAGCCATTTTAATTTCATGTCATTTATAGCACTTATAAGGGTTGAAAAAGTATAACCGGTTTGTAAAGCATCGGAAACGTTTACGGATATTTCTAAAAAGTTAAAAGAAGTGGGAGTGTAAACGTAACTCACTAAAAACCTTTACAATATTACAAATATCAAGTGAGATCTTGTTTATCAAATAAGTTAATGTCAACACCCATTCTCCCCAAAATTCCTTAGGTAGATTTGCATGTAATCTAAGTGCTCTAGCAATGTCCAAGAGGTGCATGTGTTTCCTTTCTACCACTCCATTCTGTTGTGGTATATATGTTGAAATGCAAGAAAACGTAAAAGATCAAAGGCTAGAGTGCCATTCGAACAAGAACAAAATTAGTTTTAACGAGGTTCGAAAAAATTTCCTACTCCTCGGGACCTCAAGAGATTACCCAATTTACTATCAAAATGAAACAAAGAAAATACAAGAACAAACTACAGCACAATAAATCCACATAGCTTGTAGGCTTAAGGGATTGACCCTAAATAGTCTCAACAAAGCCTTTGCTTCACTAAAGAAAAAAGGAAAAACAAGAAGAACTCTTGCTACTGGAGCAAATGAGAGGTGAAGAGAAATATGGTCATTGATGGGAGCTTTTTTCTTATGCTTTTCTAGAGTAAACGAGTTGTGTTCAAAAAACTCTCTCTTACACTTGGATGTAACGAAGCATATATGTATGCAGCTCCTCAAAGCCTTAAGTGAAACGCAGAGTTTCATTTAATATTGCAGATAGGCTTTTGAAACCTGTATGGCCCTCTTCCTTCTAAAAGCTCAGCCAGCTCATTACAATGGGCCCATCAAAAATTGTGTTTGCAGCCCACTAGTTAAATTGTTTTGCGCCCACTTCCATTTGGACTTTGAAAATTACGTACTTTACAATTTTCCCTCCTAATTTCTAAGTTCATCTAATACCATTATTTGTGTGAATTTGGCAGCCTAGGTCATCAAAAACACTTTTAGACAGTAAATTTCTTCTAAGTTTAGGTACCCACCTAATTTGTTGAAGAATTCTGATTTTATTATCATGCATCACGAACGGAATATTACTAATGCCTTTAATAGATAAGAAGATATGATCTCCTAATCTAACCACCCCATTATCACATTTATGCAGAAAATCAAAATGTTTTTCATGTGGACTGGAATGCATGGTACAACAATAATCAAGTATCCAAGCATTAGAATTATCATTATTAGAAACAAAAAGCAATTCATCATCATAGTAAGCATGAGACTCAAGGATATTGGTAGAACCATTCTTGGACTTACTAACATCATCATTCCTCTTCTTATTACAATCAGGAGTCTTATGACCCTTAATACCACAATAGTAACAAGTAATCTCCTTTTTAACAGATTGAATAGAAGAATTCTTTTGATTATAACCAGTTCTAAAGTCAGCTTTACTATCTCGATTGTTGTTGTACTTATTCTTCCTAGTTTTACCTTTAGCAGATAAAACTTCTGATTTACTATCTCTAGACTCTCCTTTCATTTTAAAGACCTTTAGAGTGTTATTATTGTCAGTTATGACATCCAAAATCTTTTTCCTAGTTAAATCTTCATGCCCATATTGAATAACGTCTTTAAAATTGTCAAATTGAGAAGGAAGAGAGTTAAGTATTATAACGGCTTGGTGAACTTCATCTATAGGATCCTTACATCGTTCTAAGTCCTGAGTTATTCTTAAAAAACTATCCAGATTATCTTGAAGAGAGAGAGATTAATGTTCATTTTCAAGGTGAATAACCTTCACAACAAACTAACTCTATTATGCAAAGACTTAACTTCATACAACTCTTTAAGAGTTGTCCAGAGAGTCTTGGTTGTTTGTGAACAAGAACCTGCCGGCCAACTTCATCTTTGAGCCTCATCATTATCTCACTATGAGCCTGAAGATCCATTTTCTTTCTTTCTTCAGCACTGATCGAGCGTAGATGGATAGCTGTCGTCTACTGCATGCCAAACCTTCTCTTTTACCAAAAATCCTTTCATCCTAACAGACCACATACACAAATCGTAAACACCATCATAAGGTTTCATTATGTAATACGAGTCAGCCATTATTATAATATGAAATAAGAAAAGAAAGAAGATAGAGAGGTTGGATATACACAGAAGATAAGACTATTTTACAATTTAGAATCAACATGTAAGGATAAATGATATGAAGATTAGTACATAATGACAGCAGCGGAAGCTTAAAGAAGCAAAGTAAAAAAAATGTCAACAATCTAATCACATACAAACGCATCAAGAGCTTTGTTCAAGGATCTATTACAAAATGTAAGAGATCTATCCAGTTTTGTAACCAAAAAATATAAGCAATAAAAAAGGAACAATGAAAGAATAAGAAAACCAAATCTGAAAAATTAAAACAAACAAGATCTAAAAACGCAACAAATCTTTAAAATCGTTTTCAAAATCCGCATACAACTGGATCTAAGACCAGAAATAAAACCGGATTTAAACCAGATCTAAGAACAGAAAATCATGAAACCCAGATCCAAAACAGTTTTGAAAGAAAAATGATTTATAAACCTAGATCTGCAAACGGATCCAAAAATTTCTCAAAACAAATTTTTGTAGATACGAAAATGTAAAAAATAGTTTCGAAAAACTAGATCCAAAAGGTTCGAACACCAGAAAGCGGATATGTGGAAGATTTGAAAATTTGAAAAACATATCCGAAAATCAGTTTTTTTTTTCAAAACAAAACAAATCTAAAAAAACGTTAAAAACGAATGTAAAGCAGGTCGAAACAGATTTGTAAAACAAATCGAAGGTTTAACACAGATTTTACAAAAACAAAACAAATCTGAAACGTTTTTGAAAAAACAAAATAATATGAAAGTGGATATGGATTCCTCGCAACACAAAATGCAAGAATCCGTAGGTCATTGTCTTTAAGGCTCTAATACCACTTTGAAATGCAAGAAAACGTAAAAAAATTCGAAAGCTAGAGTGCCGTTCGAACAAGAACAAGAACAAAAGCAGTTTTAACGAGGTTCGGAAAAATTTCCTACTCCTCGGGGCCTCAAGAGATTACCCAATCCACTATCAAAATGAAACAAAGAAAATACAAGAACAAACTGCAACACAACAAATTCGCATAGCTTGTAGACTTAAGGGATTAACCCTACATAGTCTCAACAAAGGCTTTGCTTCACTAAAGAAAAGAAGGAAAAACAAGAAGAACTCTTGTTACTGGAGCAAATGAGAGCTGAAGAGAAATATGGTCAATGCTGGGCTATTCTGGAGTAAACGAGTTGTGCTCAAAAAACTCTCTCTTGCACTTGGCTGTAACGAAGCATATATGTATGCAGCCCCTCAAATCCCTAAGTGAAATGCACAGTTTCATTTAATATTGCAGATAGGCTTTTGAAACCTGTCGGGCCCTCTTCTTTCTAAAAGCTCAATCAGCTCCTCACAATGGGCCCATCAAAAACTGTGTTTGCAGCCCACTACTTAAATTGTTTTGCGCCCACTTCCGCTTGTACTTTGAAAATTAAGTACTTCACATATGACATAGTTCTTTGGCGAACAATTTCCACCTTAGAAAATAACTCTCTACATGTTGTGTTCACTAATATTAATACATTATCAGATCTGATAACTTTAGGAAACTGATTTTGGACCCGATAGTTTTTTCACAATACCAACCACTTGTTGCTTGTTGCTTGTTGATCAATACGTAAGTTCATGTTGCTCAACTTTTGTCATCAACAATTATAAAAAAGAACTTTTCTCCATTAATATTTTGAATTCCAAAAAGACCCCACAAACCTAATGTAGTAGTATAAAACACTTAGCATATCTATTTACAGTGTCATTAAATGCCAATTTGTGGAACTTAGCCATGGAACAATTGTCACAAAATGTATCTACTGAAACTTCGCATTTGTAGCTAATGTCAATTTGTGGAACTTATCCATGGAACAAGTGTCACAAAATGCATCTACTGAAACTTTGCATTTGTAGCTAGTAACATGCAACATCTTACTAAAAAAGATGTGTCCTAATCTTATTGAGCATACTTTGAGCATCAACATTGCTCTGATACCATATTGATTTTGTGGATTGAGTTTGTTACAAGAAAGATTAACAACAGAATATGGGGGGAAAATCTCTTCGCGCACCACAATTTGTCTAATGCAACATACACCTGATTTACATGTGAATTTTCTAATAAACTTGTCACATCATCATTCTCTATAGCGTTGAGTCGTTGACCATGATGCTCTAGTACCCTAATATCAAATGGTTGTCACAGTAGAGGGAAACGGTGTGATATTCTCGTTGCTTTCAATAGTGCCGATTGCAAGATTTGTAGAGATTCTAGAGAAAAATTCGAAATATGATGGTTCATTCATGGGCCATTTGGTAAGAGCTTTTCTGTGCTAGTGGTTTTGACGACATACTTGACACCATTTTAGATTCTCCATAACTTTCCATCTTTTTCTCATTCACAATATGCCCCCATTCTCCAACCAACTTGTGTAAGCCTCATCAAAGGCTGATTGCAACTTCTTTTATTACATATATTAAGGGAGAGAATCTCATCTTTACCCATATTACTAGCTCCGTATGGTCGGTTTAGGGCTTCAAAGAACCTATAGAGCTGTACAAATTTCCGCGGTTCTGTCCTTCAAACGACTAACGCTGTCTTTCGGAGTTGACCCATCTCCCTCTGCATCAAAGCTAGCATGGACGCTATACAAAACGTATACACTCACTGCTAGGCCCGAAAAAAACAGGAAGCGAAGGTAAGATTGCCCGTCAAGAGAACCAAGTAGGAATATGTTCAAGAATATTGAGATTGAAGGGATCCACGGCATCAGCGGGACGCCCCATAACTCGGGCTTCCTCGCTTGCGGGACCAGCTTATAGAATAGCAACACCAAGGCAATAGCAACTGCCGCACACAACCCCAACAAGACTGTCATTAGCTTCCCAGTAGGACAAAAGTGCCAGATCAAGGCGAACATTGTTGATGTGAACGATAACGAGCATAGGAATGATAGTGTAGGCCGTGGATTGGTTACTCCCACTTCAACATAACGCCTATATACCACTGCATTTGCTACCATGTAGAATACGAATAGGGTTCCAATGGAGACCAAGTTTAGGAGGATGTTAAGGTCGGTAAATAGTGCAATCACCGCTGTCAAAATCCCTGAAAAGAAACTACAGAGGTAAGGATTGAGTAGTATGTGAATTCAATTGATAGGATCACCATCAAGCTTTACAACAGCAAAAAAGAAGCAAAGCGACATAGTTGATTACAAGCTTGCTTTGGGGTAGTTACCAGTTCATGTCACTGTATTGTCAAAAAGACATCACTTTCTGATTGAATCAAAGTTGTCTCAAATAATAAACATGCAAGGAACACGAGAAGATAAGCACAATACGGCCCAGATGCCAAATCAAAGTAGTCTTGGAAAAGTTATTGTCCTTTTTCCAATAGATACGAACCACTAGCTATCAATTCAAACCTGTCATCAAAAGTGTCACCACTAATTACCCTCAAATTTAGCTCTTGATCAAGTGTCATCACGTTAGGTATTAAAGCCTCTAATTATCTATCAGATTATGTTGAGATGCGTAGAGTTGTGTATGCACACATCAGTATCAACTACCAAGCATGTACATTACAATATACAAGGCATGGGTTGCAGATAAGGGCCAAGCAGAAGCAGAAGAGAGAAGGATTAGGATTTATACCGAGAAAAGCGGAAGAGTTGACTGGTGTAGATGTCTTAGGGTGGATCCTGGCGAACCAGGCGGGGACAACGCTGGACCGTCCGATTACGCACATGTATCTAGCCTGGCCCAGCATCGCCACCATCAGAGACGTCCATATACCAAAGCTGGCCCCAGCACCAATCACATAAGACACCCATCCCCACTCTTTCTCTCCTCTCAATGCCGCCGAAAATGGCGCCTCTGGATCTATCTGCACATATTATAATCAAAAAGCCATGCTTCTAGAACATTCAATTGATGGAGATTTTGAATTGAATCTCACCAAATCGTACGGGAGGAGCATGCACATGGAAGCGGACATGAGGCAGTAGAGGACGGTTACGATTGCGACGGAGCCAGAAACTCCGATGGGAATGTCTCTAGTGTTCTTGACCTCCTCTGCCATGGTTGAAACGGCGTCGTATCCGATGTAGCTAAGATACACCATAGCAGCACCGTTGAAGACTCCCGTGGCTCCGAAAGGGAAGAATCCGGCCGGATGGTGAACCGGATCCGCCGGTTCCGTGAAGTTACGGACATCGCCTTTCCAGAATCCCAACATTATCACAAATGCGATGAACAGGAGATGTAACGCCGTCATGATTATGTTGAGGACCGAACTCTCTCTCGTACTGAAAACGCCACAAAAACAATTCTAAAATATTTTGGAAAATGACAAAACCGGTGAAGTTGAATTTGACTTTGGAAGTGAAAAATTAGTGGGACCTGTAACAGATGATGAGAGTGATGATGAGGATGACAAGGACAGCAATGATGTCGACTTCATTGAATCCGGTAGGAAGAGAGGAGATCGTGAACCTCCATTTCGCAGTCGAAACGCCGATCGCCGTGCTGAGGTAAGCAGTGAAGCTTCTAGCAACGGCAGCGTTGGACAGGACGTAATCCATCACGAGATTGGAACCAGTCAAGAACGCAGCGAATTCGCCTGCAATTTAGGTCAAATTGAGAACTCTACATTGACGGTGATTCAAGGATTTGGAGTTGAATGAGATTACTAACCGAAGGTAACACGGAGATAGGTGAAGGCGCCGCCAGCGACGGGGATATCAACGGCGAATTCAGTGTAGCAGAAGGCAGAAAGAAGAGCGCAGAGGCCGGCAATGGCGTAAGAAAGAACAACAGAGGGACCAGAAAAGAGACGAGCTGTGCGGCCGGTGGTGACAAATACTCCGGCACCAACCATACCTCCGATTCCGAGTCCAACGAGGTCATACCAGCGGAGGGAGCGGCGAAAAGATCCGCCGGAGCGGGATCGGACTCTGTTTATCTCGTCGAAGGAGGTGGTGACTGCTGTGGCGCGTAATGAGAGGCGTTTTGGAGTATCCGAGAGTGCTTGGTAGTAAGAAGTGAAGCTTGAGAAGGAGGAGGATGTTTGGGTGTCCATGGCGGATGCTGTGGGAGAGAAGAAAGAAAGAAATGAAGGGGGATGAGGAGGAATGGAGCAGTGAAGAGTCATCCGAGCGCAGGTAGCGTTAATGTAAAAATAGATATAATATAAGGGTTAAATTGTGAAGATTTAAAACTTTAATTTCGAACTCTTTCAAGACTGTGTTATCAATGCACTCCAATGGTCTTTGGAGTTGCCCCTATCCGACTCCATCCATATTGGATCTTTGCTTTTTCATGGAAGTACAGGTTAGGCATGTGTTCAGGAAAATCAACCGTGTTGCTGACCGATTGATCCACTTGAGAATTTCGAACTTCAACACACCATTTTGACGACCCCGGACTTAGTTTTCTCATCCGCAAGATGTTTTACAATGGACTACCTTTAGAATGTAGTTTTTTCCTAACCGCTCTTCGTTAAAAAAAAAAAATAATGCATTTTCTTCCAATTTTTTAGCTGCAGTAAATTTTATTACATTGTTTTAGTATAATCTTATAAATGATATATTTGGTAGGTTTATACATTATTATTATATGACACAATTGATGACAACTTAATTTAATTTTTTGCCATCCCTTATAACCTAATATGGTAACAACTTAAAAACAAAGTTATATTGTTGTTGGCCTATTGTCGGTTGTTACTTGTTGATACAAATTGTATTCTATGTGATTTGAGTAGGCTACTTAATCTGTGTATTAAAAAAGCAAAGGAAATATCTAGAGAATAACACGTAAAAAACTTGATATTTAAGTGGAAATGCCTTATTCATTAACTAATTAATCGAGATACAAACTATACCTATTTTGAAAGCTTGGTGGATAGGAATTCAATATTGATTTGCATTGTAGATAGTAAGTCGAATTTTCTAAATAATTTATATAAAATTTTAAATTAAGAATCTAACTCCCACTTTTTATTTTGGGTTTGGAATCTTTTAATTATTTAACAAATAGATTTAAAATTTGTATTCACATTATCAACAAATATGAGTATATTATCATTAAACAATAATGTTTTGTCAAAAAATGCATACCAACATATATAAATATATTGTGAATAAATAAAAGAGGTTACTGGATTAAATGAATAGCACATTAAACAAATAATGACAGATTTTAATATTTATTGAAAATTATGTTTATAAATGAGACATATTTTTTTAATTTTATAATTTATTTTTGTAAATGACACTTATTTTCTTGTAATCTTATTATTCTTACAAGAAATATGAAAAATTAATAAACAAATGTAATCATGAAGAATTATCTCTGGTTGGTAGTTCATCCCTCTCACCCTAATATTAATCGGACAAGCTGGATCTCACAATTTATTCTTCTTTTGAAGGTTATAAATTTACATTAATTATGATACTTGAATTTTCTCTTGTACACTAATATTCTTGTACAAGAATTATTGTAACTAATTTTCTTGTACAAAAAATTACTATAACTATTTTTTTGTACACGATTATTGTATTGTATAGAAGTAACTCAAAAATATCAAAAATATTATTAGATTATTTTTCCTGTACATAAATTATTTGATTAGTTCTTATACCCGAAATTTATATAAAAAAGTTAAATACAAAATCTTGTAACATATTAAGAAAAATTGATACATTAAATAAGGGCAAATTAATCCATTCATCAAAAAAATGCCATATACTTTATTATCTATTGAAGTGGACAAATACTAAACATTATTAGTGATTTAATGTTACATTGCTACATACCAAATTCACCCTAAATGTATACCGTAAAGTCAATAATTGATGACAACATTATTATGTTGTCATCAACTTTGCTGTGACGATGGCCAATTATTGATATTGACATTATCATTAATTGGAGTTGTCACAAAATTATTGCTTTAATGAACTATTTTATCAAAAACTTTACATGCATTACAAATTAAAATCCGATCCGAAACCAAAATTCACCCAATCGAATGCGAAACATACCACATCTTGAATTATATTGATCAATTATTCGGATTATCCATTAATCCGTATTGGTACTCGAAACAAATAAGAGCTTATTGCATATACACAAATCAACTTTTGAAAAAAAAGCCTAGGTCAATCTATTTGGTTTAAAGTAATGGTGACTGATTTTCGCAGTTCAACGAATCCAAAAAAAATGTTGATTTTGTGTTTAGATTGGGTTCTTCTTTTGATGACTATCGTGTAGAATGAGAAAAACCAAAGACCGTTAAAATATCTAAAATAGAAAAAAAAAATGGACAATGGATGAAATTAGATATCTAAAATTTACATGTCTACATAGATCAATGAGGTAGAAACTGAGATAACGATAGGCGGAGCAATAGAGGGAGAAGATCAACGTATACAAAAGAAAGAGAAAAACGACGTAGGAAGAAAATAACAAGGAAAAGAGTTTATTTGGCGAAATTCTTTCAAAGTTTAATAGGGATTAGTTTAAAAACTCTGAAAATGAGAAGTTACTTTTCTAATTAGAAAATATGTTTTGGTTAACGCGGTAGATTATTATTTTTTAATAATTACAGTATATAAGTTCAGTTACCTCTTTTATTTCAATTGGTTATAAGTTGGAATTTTGTTGGAATTATGTAATAGTCTCGAGTCTAATAGCACGTTCTTTAGATGTGCAATGAAACCCTTACGTGATGTTTGACATGCCGTGAATTCACATCGTATTAGAGTTATTAGAACTTGGGTCCTGACTAATTGATACTTTTCCGCCTTGAGACAATAATTGTGGACCTAAACTATAAGTATTCCGTTCGACTGGAATAGTCGGCCTTAAAACATATATGGTCCGTTTGGGAGACACATTTTTTGGAACTTATAAAGATTATGGAAAAAAGATAAGCTATAAAGTGGGCGTTATGAATACATGCTTGTAAAAATTATGATAACTTATATTTTTTATTTCATAAGCTACTTAGAAGAAGTTTATGGTAGGCTACTTATTGATATTTTACAAATATAGCTCTATAAAATTAAATTAAAAAAGTAAACTTACTAAAATAATTTTATACTTGTATCAATCATAATTAGACCTGGTCGTATTTAGGCTCGGATTGGATAATACAAAATATTAAGCACGTTATCCGGACCCGGATCGGGCTCGATCCAACTACTGGACCTGTAAAGGCTGCCGTACCCGGCCCGACCGGGCAGACGGGCGGGTATGCGGGTACCCGTTTTTTTTTTTAATATGATTTTAAAAAAACAAATATTATATTTAAGATATTTATGTAGAATAAATTAAATTTATTACAATTATACTAAATATTTATATTTATACTTAATATCTATGATAAATACAATATAATATATATATTTTTTCATTTTTAATTTTTTTTTAGCCGGGCAACCGGTCCTATTTCAGTGTCTGAATCCGGCCCGACGAGCTTCACGGACCGGACTTTTTTACCTGATCGAGCCTCTTCCTCTGTTTATACCCGCCTGTTTTTCCGGACATACTACCCGAATTTGAACAGATCTATTCATAATACCTTCTTTCTATCAAACACTGGTCAAACTTATTAAAAAAAAATTCCTTGAATCGGCTACTAATTTCAACAACCACAAAACTTTAACTATCAATAAGTAGTTCATGATTCTGACTAGTAGTCGGACTATCCAATATCTGACGATATTCTCTGCTCTTTGAGTCGATACGATCTTCTAGTACGTATGGTTTAATTAGGTAAAAACTCAACTTTAGGACGCAAGTTACCGAATCGATCCTGAAAGAGGGATAAATTCTTGTTAAAGTGAGAAGGAAGAGTTGGAAGGTAGAAAATAATTTACTGCAAATAGCTTTAAGTAGGTGAAGAGTGAAGATAGAGCCATGTGCAAAATTCATTTCTTGTGGTTTATGTGCACCAAATTTACATACAAAAGCCAACTGCATCTAATTCTTCTGTTTCTATATGTCTCTACGAAAAGGGGAACAAAATATTGCTAGTACGGACCATGTACGGAAATGTGTTTGCGTAAATGTTATTTCTTTTGATTAGTAGTAGTCGTGACCTTGTAAATTGAGTATGTTTTTATATTAGTTGTGTTGAGCTGAGTGAAAAATACGAGTGTCCTTACAAGATGAATGAATGTTTTGAGGACAAGTGAAGAAACGATAAATACATTTACGAATTTTAGTATGCAAGGTACAAACGTGGATATATTTTATGATTGGTACAAAATTTTCCTACAAATTACAAAACTACAATGTAGTTGTTGGAACCAATATTTTAAATAAGTAGTTAGTAGTGTGCCAGGTTTTGCCGGATAAATTTCTGGTGGGATCCGACCATCGTCAACGCCGGAAAACGAAAGTATTGACTTTGTCTCCTCGAACACCGAATCGTGGTATCTTTATTTCCTAAAATTGGATTTCGGGTGAATGAGATAATGATGTCCGAAGTTACCTGTACGAAAAACAAAACTTGGGGAAAATGAACAAATTTGTGGTATCCCACATCAACTAAAAGGAGTAGAATCCTTATAATATATAAGGAGGCAAAACGCTTAAAGATCGTGGTCTTTGGGTCACTACGCATTTCCCCAAGTTTTGTAAATTTTATCTATCACTTGAAGATCATATATTTATTGAATTTGAGTCAAATCTAACAAATATTCAGCTACTTATTTAAGGAGGAAGGAGATTTACACGATATTATTGGTAAGATCTTATCATATCCATGAAGCCTTTGAGTCGGGGAAGCGTTGTGATCCAACTAAGAAGGATCAACAAGGCAACTAGGGAGTAGTATATCCCACAACTTAATATTGATTGTTGTCGTTCATCGTTGAATCGACAATCTCGACCAGATATTGCAAAATCAACTCGCCCGAGATCTTGACCGAGATTCGCTAATGTTGCGAATTTTCGAGAAAATTTTAAGGCATAATCTGAAGAAGTGAAGTGCACTCTATGCAAGAGTATAACCAGAGAAGAATCCTTGACCCTGTTCTTAGCCTTGGCCAGCCATATAATATCGATCTCACTCAACCTGAGATAATCCCAGCCGAGATATCACAATTTTGACCGAGATTTGCCCCAGTCGAGATCGAAACCAAACCCGGTTATCTCTCTCTCCAACTGCATAGGTTCAAGGTATGTAGTTCTCTCTTCTTAATCTCTTGTGTGCCTTTTCTAGCCTCTTTTTACTCTAAACACATTGAGTCAATTTCTTTGGGTGTGTTAGTTAGTATCTATACTTTCTATCATACTAGTTGTGTCCACTTGCAATATTCATTCTACTTTGTCAATTGTACGAAGAGACTTCCAGCTCGAGTTCCTTAACCATCTCCCAACACAAGAACCTTTTTTGAACCAAGTTGACTACTTGAGTCATCCAAGGAGTTCTAGTTGAGACTAGTCATTGACTTCAGAGGAGTATTATTGCATCCAAGGAAATTACATCAAATTAGTTTGTGACATCACAATAAAGTGTGAGTGTGAGAGAAAACACGTAAGGAATCTTTGTTTTCACTAACTTCACGAGTTTGTTGTTACTTTGTGTGTTTGTGTAGATGCCTAGTTCTAAAGTGCATAAAGGGTCACAAGGAAGCAGATTAAACAGTCTTGAGGCCAAGGATATGATGAAGCAACTCATAGCTTCACTATAAACTTCACCGAGATCGTGGAGAATCTTGAACCTCATTCCAATACCAAATCTCGGCCCTAGTGAGAAATCTCGTCTGAGATTTCAACCGAGATTTGCCCTAGTCGAGCTTTGATACTTACGTTCCTCAGCAAAGATTAATGAATGAGATGATGGGCGTTCACGTATTGCATATCGAACTCCAGTCCCGGAGTTACCTCCAAGAGTCCATCATAAGCAAGGTATGAGATATTCAAATTTCCGTTATAGTATATCTAACATTCCGGAATTTGTTAATTCCCAAGAACTCGGAAATAGGAATCATAAAGAAAGCATATGGAGAGATTATCATAGACGTGATCCACATTCCAGAGAAGTCAAAATCAATCTAGACTTCATCACAGACATGATGGAACGGAAACAAAAACAATTAAGATCCGATTCTAGAATCTCGGTCCCAGAATCTCGTCCCTCCTTACTCGAGATTTCAGCCGAGATCCGTGATGGAAGAAGTGTGTAACCAGCTAAACACATTGAAATCACTACTTCTCCAGCCCCTGAAAGAGAAACCATCGTTGGAAGTTATCCAAAGTGTAAAGGTCATTAATTCTAACCCTTCTTATCTAAGATTATTGAGTCAATTGCACAAGAATCTAAGTTAGTAGATAAGATTGATTGTGATAAGCATGAAATAGATGGTAATGAATTGTGTGCACATAAATCAGATTTGATTAATACTATTGCTTGCAATATGCATAAGCATGATATGCATGTACCTAGATTATACATGAAGACAACTTAAAGGTGACTTATCCTTCTATGCGGACAACCATACAACTTTTCCTATTATATAAACCTTGCTTACATGCCACCTCCTCCTAGCAGCCCATGTTGTCCGGCGCAGCAAGAGAAGCTCCCAACTCAATCTGGACGTGGACTCCTCGCTGCAGCTCATGCCGTCCAAACTTACCTCAACCGAAGCTTTCCCCTGTCTTCCGCTAGCCCAACAAAAGGAGGCCCGCAACAGCACCCAAAGTCGGCCATCTCCCTCTCGTGATAACCGGTCTTCTACAATAAAGAATTTAACGCTTCGAGATCCGGTAACAACTGCACACAATCCGATCCCTTATCTTCCTTAGCCATCGTTACTGTCATTCAACTCTAGCTGCTCTTGTCTTCCGCTCTCCCTATCGTCACGCAAGCAGCGGGTAGGTTACCTTCATCCCCGTTCTCGTTACACTCTCGCCGACGTCCAATCTCGAACAACCCCACAAGAGGAGATTGTTCGCTCATGTACGCAGTAGTCGTAGGACGTTCTCTCTCCGGCACACAGACGACATGACCAAGTGACATACCATCGCCACTGCCGTCGTGGAGGTAAGACATGCTTACCCTTCATTCACGTCGAACCGATCGACGAGGACTTGATGTGATGTATACATGTATGCACAGGCCGGCGTTGTGTCGTAACCAACTAACCAAAACGAAGGAGTCGTGAAGGGGCCACGCCACCCAACCAAATCGTCTTCCTCTCCTTGTTGGGGGTTGTTAGCGAGTGATTCGGTCGAGCCATATCCCGGGAATGTGAGTCTTCTTTACCTCACAATTGTACATCTCTTCCTCCGTGTTGTTGCAGTATCTTAGGTGTATATGTGCTAGGATGGTAATAAGAGCAAGGGGAGATAACTATTAGACAAAGGAGTGTTAAGCATGGGCTGAGTTTAGAAGCTTCAGGTTCATGTTTGTAGTTTCATGGGTGTTAAACTAGTGTTAATCCTACACAGATACTTGGGCATGTATTGTATGAGTGTAGTTATGTCTCTCTTGGTATAGTGATGAAGTATAGATAGATAGAGTTGAGTTTAGTTAGGTTTTCTGCTTCTTTAGAGAATCGAACCTGAGATATAATGTTTTATTTTCTGAGCTTTGTTTTACCAAAAACTAAGTATTGCAGTCGTATTTGAGCCTTTGGTTTGATAGGTTAGACTCATCTTTCACCGTTCAAATTTTAATATAATCCAACGCCGAGTAGTGCTAGCGGAGTCGCTCCTGAGCAGATTCAGGACGACATGGTCAGAGTAGCAATGATCCGAGAGCGGATGTTAGCAGCATAGACTCGTTAGAAGTAAGCATGTCCACGGGTCGGACCCGTCGACCCGGCGGGTCGACGGGTCGGCCACCTCACCATAAAAAGAAAAAATAAATAAAATAATGGAAATAACCTTAAAAAATAAGAAAATAAATAGAAGAGAAAAATTGGACTTAAACTTAAGAAAGAAGAAGAAAATAAACTAATAAAAAATTGGACTTAAACTTAAAATAACGGAACGTCTTCCTCGGCTAGAAATTTTTTTTTTTGAATAATAGAATGTAGTAGTAAGAGTGGTAAAATGAAAAATAAGAGAATAAGAATATGAGATTAGGAGAGTAATTGAATGTAAGAGTTGGAAATTATGGAGAGATTGAGAGAGTGAATAGATGATTGAATGAGAATTGGTGTGAGATGAAATGAATTGGGTTTGGGGTATTTATAGAATTGTTTTTGGGTTAGATTTATTAAAGTATATTGTTTTTTTTTATCAATATAGTCGTTACAATGGCTACCCAACGGCTATATAGCCGTTGGGATTTTTTTTTTTTTTTGAATTCTAGTGACCGTTACGGGTAGACCCGGCGGGTCACGGGTAAGGATCTAACGACCCTTACCCGTACCCGCGACCTAGGGGAACCCGGACCGCCGGGTCACGGGTGACCCGTGACCCGTGGACGTCCCTAGTTAGAAGTCTAATGTAGATAAGAGACGCAAACCTCTAAAGTTCAGAGTTGGAGCTCAGGTTTGGTTGAGAGTATCCCTGACACGAGGCGCCAGATGTTTCGGTGTCAAGGGGAAGCTGAGTCCTAAAAACGTCGGACCTTTCGAGATTTTGGAGCGAGTTGGAGAGGCAGGATACAGACTTGCTTTGTCACCGAGGCTTGACGGTGTTCACCCCGTCTTCCATGTGTCTCGGTTACGGGAGTACATACCGGACCCGAGACACATCGTCGGCCACGAGGATCTAGTGATCGAGCCACACCACATGTTCGTTGAGCACCCGATAGCTGTCTTAGATAGTAGTACGAGACGCTCACGTTCGAAGGACATACCAATGATGAAGATTCAATGGTCGATGTGAGAAGTTGATGAGGCGACTTGGGAGACAAAGGGTAGTATCCAGAGAAACTATCCGAAGTTCTACACGAATGTAGTTGCACCTTTAGCATAGGTGTGTTCTAGTTTCGTTGTTGCATTGCGTACGTTTTTGTGACGTTTTGAGTTATGTGCCCGAGAGGGAATGTATGAGTTGAGTTCAGCTTTGCTGTGTTGTTGCTGTGTGACCTTTCTGGTTGTTGCAAGTTTTGGAACAAAACTTCTTTTTAGGGGGATCTGATGTAAGATCCCAGTTTTTACCTTCACCGCCCCAGCGGCAAGCTATGTCTATCACCTCCCCCGCGGTGACAAGGGGCCACCCCTATGGCACGGGCAATCCGCCCCTGCGGATTTGCCTCAGATAGCGAAGATCTTCTTTCCTTTTTGGTTGTATCTTGTTTCCTCTCTTAAAAGATCCGATTTTCTTATCTTTGGACAACTTTCGTGGATCTTCTAAACCCTAAAACGTCTTCCCTTCTATCTTTCCACCCCTCTACTATACAATCCCGCTTTCTTCCCGTTTTTCTGGTCGTTTGCATACGTTTCTTAAACCCTTGAGAGCTGCAGCCGTCACCTTACTTCGTGTGATCTTGTTAAACGTGTAAGTTCATCTTTCCTTGATTCTTCATTACGTTCATGTAGTTGTTGCATGCTTCCTTCTTCTTTGTTTTCTCCTTTTGTTCTTCCTTTTCTTCTTCTCCAAGAATTAAGTTTGAACCTTGATTCTTGTTGGCATCCTCATTGTTGATGTGTTGTTGTTATCAGGCTCTTTTGGTTGAGTCTGGACGTGGTTGAATCAAAGGTTCGAGCTTTGGATCTTCAGTTGAGAGTTTCTGTCGAGAAGAAACCCCGACAACATCTTCTGCCAGTGCACCGCTCCCACGGCTGCACATAGCCGCCCTGCCGCAAGCCGCCCTGCCGCAAGCCGCCCTTGTGCCTTGCTCCGCCGCCCCTGCGGTTTCTTCTGCAGTAACTCCCGTTCTTGTGAATTGCTTCCTTCCTTGCTTTCCTCGTTCCTTTCCTTGATTCTTATGGATGTTCTTTGTCTCCTTAGTATGCTGTAAGACTGAGGTCAAGCCCTTAGCTTGTTGAGATCTCTTAGACATCATTGAGACTAAAAGTTATAGACTTCTAGCAACCGTTTCGTTCTTGATTCGTGATGCTTGTGTGAACAGGCTTTCCTTGCTCCTTTCCTGAGGGAAACTGAGTTGTTCTCTGGTTTGTTGTTGTGCTTTGAGGTTACCTTCGAGTGAGGGTAAGTCCCTTGGACTTACTTAGCTTCATTCCGTATATTGGTTTGAGTGTTATGGCTTGCTTGCGTTGTTTATCGTTTATAACGGATAACCGGAATAGGATTCACCCTTTATAACCTTAATAGACTTCTAGCAATCGTTTCGTTCTTGATTCGTGATGCTTGTGTGAACAGGCTTTCCTTGCTCCTTTCCTGAGGGAAGCTGAGTTGTTCTCTGATTTGTTGTTGTGCTTTGAGGTTACCTTCGAGTGAGGGTAAGTCCCTTGGACTTACTTAGCTTCATTCCGTATATTGGTTTGAGTGTTGTGGCTTGTTTGTGTTGTTTATCGTTTATAACGGATAACCGGAATAGGATTCACCCTTTATAACCTTAATTGGCCCAAATGTATGATAACCGAGCGGTGACCACTTGTCTAGTTCTTCAGGAGACTAGAATGTGCTCTTGCAACCCAGACCCGCAGGTAACGGATAATACTGATCTATTCCTGTTGGTAGACGGAAGCGGAGATGAGTTTCGGGAGATTCTCGTGTGACAAAAGAAGTTGAACTAGCAATGGATAACTTAATGAAAGATAATAACCGGTTGTGTGCATGCTATATGTTTATTTTATCCTATGTGTGTTTGCGCCTCTACGTTCTTTATACCGGTGTTGTAGATGTTCCGCATATTCAGGATTCTGCTGAGTGATCCGGATGGTGTGGTCAGCCGGGGTTCCCGTACATTATAGGACAGGATCAGGTTTATATTTCCGTTGTTGCTTTTCCCTTTGTTTTGAACTCGGATGCGAGTCTGTTACGCTTCCTGTTGTTTAAACCTTTGGTGTTATATTGAGTTTTGGTTTTCATTTGTTTGTGCCTTGTTGTAAGATCCGTTGTGTCGTTGCTACTCTGATGGGTCAGGTCCCATTGTGTTGTTCTAGCCCGTAACGCTTTGAGTTCTCAGAACTTGGGGTGTTACAAACTCCTATTCTTAAGATCCTCAAGGATCAACGTCAACAATACCAGCTCAAAGGTTCCCAAACTATAACCAACTCTTAGGAATCCACAATCCACTAACTGACATTCACCCTATTTCATCTAGGTCCACCCTAGCATGATCTAACACCAAAAAAGGATAAGGAAGCAATGAGGGAAGTGACCTACCAAAAGACGGTAACCACTGGAGTTAAGGCGTGACCATGGGTGATAGAAGGCGCAGGCGCGACGACAAGGAACTGAAGCCGCGACCGTGGTGGCAAGAGGCAGCAGGGCAGCGTCTGGGGTTAAACTTAGGGGCGGTTGCTTGCAGCCGCGGGGCGGTTAGGCGACGGAGGAGAACATCGGGCTTCTTCGACAACAGAACCATAACAGGCTGGCTTAGCTTTCCTCTGTGACTCTTTACAGGACACACTCAGCCACAAGAGCCTGGATATACACACACAATAATCAAACCACGGCCAACTAGAATCAAGACTCGTTCTTGATTCTTGCCAAGAAGAAGAAGGAGGAGGAGGAGGAAGATGCATCAGGATTACACTGGAGGGAAAGGATAACGTAAATGAGAAGAACTTACAAGGATTTTGCAGATCTCACGGAGCAAAGACTATGGCTTGGCTCATAGTTAAAGAAGACAAGGAAACAAGAAGAAGAAGAGAGCAAGGGAGAATAGAGGTACAACTGGGTTCAGAGGAAAGTATAAAACTAGGTTAAAAGATAGAGGAAAGATGGCCCAAGTGTAACATCCGGAAAATTAATTTCCGTTTATTTCCGAGACAAACCGCAACTCGACCGGCTTTGACTTTTCCGTCACTTTTGTCATTTTATGTGACACCGAGTTCTTCGATAACTGTATTATTTTATGCGAGGTTTCTACTCACATAAAATACGCAGAAACGAGCTAGCTTTTCTTAATCCGTTGTTAGAGTTTTATCCGATCGGAGAAGTAAGTTTCAGCCCATGAGAACCATACCATCCGGGCCTGTTAGGACAGGTCAGCTGGGCCCGTAAGGAAACAGGCCATCCGGGTCCATTAGGTCTAGAGACTTGCTTTGCAGTCTTCTCTACCTCCCTTCCTCTTGCCCCTTACGTGAATCGGAACCACACTCTCCCTTATCCCTACCCAAAACCTAGCAACGACCATGCCGGCGAGCCCATTCTGTTCTTCCAGTCGGCACCAGGCAGCGGATCCTATCCTCCTCGCCTTCGTCGTGCACAGCAGGCTCCGGAAACCAGCCTTGTTGTACTCAACACGCAACACTTCCTTGATTTTGTGGTGAGCGAAGATTGGCCAGCCCTACACTCCGTTCAGCGGTGTATGTCTCTCTCGCACAACAACCATACCTTGTGGCTAGCAGGTGAGACGCTTCCCATTCTTCTGTCTAGGAACAAGCATCAGCTGCATCGCAGCAGCAACACAACGGAGGAAGGAAGGGCTCTTCGGCACCTTCTTGCACGCTAGATTGGCAGGTGCACTGAAGCTGATCCGCATGCGCGTCTAGGTGCTAGGCTCTCGGGCCGTAGTCCTTGGCCGCAAGTGCGCCACTCCCTGGCCGCAGGTGCGCCTCCTACTAGCAGCTGTTGTGTCTTTCCCTCAGTGTGTCGTGGTTGTGCTCCTTGTCGAGTCTTATAGTTGAGTATGATCACACTCTTTCCTCCTTGCTTTCTTTCAGTCATATATATCCTTATAGCTGATTCGAAACCATCTTGAAACCCATATATTACAACCAAGGAGCAACTTCGATGAGTTGTTGCAGTTTCTCAATTTCCAATATTGACGAGCAGCCAACTTTGTGACCAAATTTAGGTATGAAAGACTTATCCTTTGTGCCTGAATTTTAGACATGTTATAAAAAGGATTTCATAGTAGAACATATCAAAATTTGGGATAAATTCAGCGAGTGATTCATGAGTTATGATTTTTCAAAGTTGAGACAGTGTACAATTTTGTTGAATGTTTGCTGAAATTCCCAAGTGTTGGAAAAAATGCATGTTGATACAATTTTATGATCCATATTTGGGTAAGTTAGACTCCTCCTTTGTTTCTGATTTTCGTATATGTTATAGTTGGAATTGTACATTATAACATACTGAAATTTGAGAGTATTCCGAATTATAGTTTAGGAGATATGATTCCCCAAAGTTGGTTCCTTATGCAGTTTTTATTAGTGTGCTGATTATTCTAAGTGTTGACAAAAAACTCCTTGTGATGCAGTTTTGTGAGATAGATTTGGATGGGTTATTGACCTCTGTTGGACTTGAATTTTGGATATGTTGTTTATGGATATACATAGTAGCAAGTGGTAAAAGTTGAGAGCGATCCGTTGGTTTAATCCAGATTTGTGATGTTCCGAAGTTGGGTTTAAGTATAGTTTGGTTTAGAAGAGTTGTGTTAGGTTTTGAGTGTCGATCTATCTTATGTATTATGTTCTTGTGACGATGTTGAGCCCTAGAAGTCTAAGGACTTCTAGTTGGCTAGAGTGTTGTTGTTCTTGTGAGGATTGTGAGCACTAGAAGTCTAAGGACTTCTAGTTGGGCTAGAGTGATGTTGATTCGTGTGTCTTGTGTTGAACAGGCGTTGCGTGCTTTTCGACGGGAAGTTGAGAGAGTTTCGATCGGGTTTCGCTTTGGCACTGGTAAGTCCACGGACTTACTTAGGTGACTTCTTTGTATTAGCATATTGTGTATTGGTGGTGTGTGTTAGTTATGTTAAACAACGAAACCAAAATAGGACGATCTATTTGTATATTACGTAATTGACCCAAGTATATGATAACGGGCGGTGACATCACTGCTTAGCTCTTGCGAGAGCTAGGAGATTCTCTGCGACTAGCTCAGACACGTAGACGGTCGGATGCATTACTACCATTCCTTGTTGGTAAACGGGGATAGAGGCGAGGTTTGAGAATCCCTCGTGTCACAAAATAAGTATCATTAGTAAAGGCATAACTTAATTAAAGATAATAAACGGACTTGAGTGTTGCATGTTGAATGTGTACGTTATGTTTTTGTGTGTCTTTACCTTTATATTAATGCATAGAATGTTAGCTAACGGTATTATACCGCTTTGTAGATTCCTTGCATGTTAAGACGTTTGTAGAGAGATCCAAAGGGGATGGTCAGCCGGGTTCACGTACTCATTTAGATGGGGACGGGAGTGTCTTCAGTTCCTCATATGCGTCGTTTTAGTACCTTTGCTTTGTAAGGCTGACACATATCATTCATGTATATATTGTTTAACGTTTTCAAACGATTTAGATACGTTTGTGCCATGTTGTAAGATCCTAGTAAAATTGTTGTCAAAATAAGGTCGGGACCCATTGTGAGGTCCTAACCAGTAGCTCACCGAGTTTTGAGAATTCGGGGTGTTACACCAAGATTAAAAGATCGGATCTTCTAAAGAAAGAAAAGTAGATAAAAGCAGATCGGACGCGATTTGGGGTCAGCCGCACCCGCGGCTAGACCACGCTGCGACTGCGGCAAGAGCACTTGGCCGCGACTGCGGGCCTTCGTCATCGCGGGGCGGTGACGTGCAAAAGCTGGTGTTACATTTGTAAATTTATGATTGAAATATATATATGTGTGAAAAACATGAAATAATATGACAATATGTTTACCCTTAGTTAAAAAAACTTTGATATTAGATAGGCAAATCTTATGTTTACCTTTACTCAAATCTACAAAATATATACAATAATAAATAATTTAAATCGAAATTAAAAAAATTATGTCATTAATTGTGAGATAAATTACTTCACAAAATAATTGTGAACTTGACACATCACTCTTAAGTTACTTCTAGATGCACAAATGACATAAATTACTTCAACTTTTATATTTATGATAGTTTATGAAACTACACGACATATAATAATTTTCTAGTAAAATATTAGATTATTTGAGTAAATATCCCTAATTAATCAATTTAAAACAAATGTTTTTGCCATTATTTTGAATATATTTATGATTAGATTTCATTTTAGTAAATAATTTTCCAAACTTTATTTGTATAAACAATTCAATTTAAAATTTTATTTTATAATATAACTAAATTTTGTGTTTGTTTATAAAAAAAGGTTAAAAGATGTTTTTTCCGAACAAACTTCAAATTATATTACTAAAATAAATAAATATATAAAATCACATTACCGATTAAGAAATTAAATGGGTGAAAACACATTTCAAGTGTCAATGAATAGTATTGACCCACCTACATTTAACCCCGTAACTTTTCGGATTTTGACTCTATGGGTGAACTTGCTCTTATGTAGGGGTGGATATGGAACGGGATGAGATGGGATTGAAGTCATCTCATTCTAGTTTCGACTATTTTATATGTGACATGATTGAGACGGACATTGGCCTTTTAAGATTGAATCCCACCAGGTCCTATCCCAGTTGGGATCGAGACGGAACATGACAAGTTCAATCCCGCTTGTCCATTAGTTTGTTTACTATGTTTTTAAATTTACGATTTATCCACAAAAATATACAATTTAATTCTCGTACCTTGTACGAGTTGATTTAATATACACAACTTTTTATTTAAAAATGTAGAATTAATGTTTTTGTATTTTGATTTTATAAATACTCGGACATATATACAATGTAGACCCAATATCCAATTTAAATAAAAGTTGTAGTACAACGGAATTAACATCTAATATAATTTAATAGAAGTTGTTTCAATTTTTTTTTTAAAAAATGTATTGAGATAACAATTGAAGTAAAATATAATTTAAATAGTTGTACGTGGTTAAAATAGAAGTAACATATTTTTAAATAAAAGTAGTTTAATTATAATAGTTGTGGCTTTAATTCAGCGCGACACATAAGCAAAACAATTGAGCACGACACGTAAGCTTTATTATTTTTGTTTTAGTATAATACTAGTTTTAATATTCATGTCTTGCACGGGTTAGACGGTAATTGTATTTATAAAAAAATACTTGATGATTTGTTATGTTGGGAATTGTGTTAGATGTTATGTGATGCTTGTTGTAAGGTTGAAATTTTTTTCATATTATGAATGGAAACCAATTAAGAATTATTATAATTATGACAGAGGAACCCGAGACAATATCCCGTGAGCTACTTAGATGCAAAAGTTAGTATCGATCCAAGAGAGCATTAAGATTTATTATAATAAGAATTTGTATCGCCTATCTTATATCTATTAAAGCAGAAGCCTCTAATACCACGTGTCAATGCCATGCTTCTCGAAGCCTAAAAAATTATTATAAAAGTGATTTCTAAATGTTAATATAAATTGGAAATTGATTTTTAAATTTTTTAAAAATATTTAAATAAATAGTTTTATAAAAAATAGTTTTTAAACTTTTAAGGATTTTTTTAACCAACGAGCATATCTTAACAAATCAGTTTAAATATATAATTAATTAGAAGAGATAAATATTTAAAAGAGAATTAAAAGTCATAATAATTATTATAATTTCATTCTCCATATTTTTATTTTACAAAAATATACATATCTTATATCTATTAAAACAGAACCCTTTATTGCCACGTGTCAACGAACATATCTTAACAAATCAGTTTAAATATATAATTAATTAGAAGAGATAAATATTTAAAAGAGAATTAAAATTTATAATAATAATAATTATAATTTCATTCTCCGAATTTTTATTTTACAAAAAAATACATATAAAATTCTAAGTATTAAGTATTTATTAAAACTCAACCCGCACAAAGTGCGGGTAATACACTAGTTATGTTGTGTTTGATGTAAGGTCAAATTCCTTACGATATGAATAAATGAAAATTAAACCAAATGGTTGAGAATGGCTAGATCACTGCAACCTTACAATAATAACCATGAGAGGACCTTGACCACTATCTTCGAGGTTGGTCCGATATCACAGTCAATATCGATCTAAGAGAACATTCTGGTTATATATATTTGTAGCAAATTAATATTGATCTAAGAGAACATTAGGTTGATTATATAAACAAATTTATCATCTATTATGTGACCTTTGGTGTAAGGGCAAATTTCTCATGATATAAATGAACGAAAATTAAACAAAAGGGTTAAGGACAAATTCCTTATAATAGTTAATTAATTAATAATTTACTGAAAAAGTTTCTACAAAAATAAATAAAAGATACATCAACTAATTTATGGAATAAAATTAAATTTTGAAAATATATAAATTTTAAGTTTAATAACTAAGTGTAATAAGGATAGACAATATATCAAATACTTATCAAATTTACTTGAAAATAACATATGTGTTCAATTCAATGAAGTATTTATTTTTATAAGGTAGTTTAATATAAAAAAAAGTTAGTTTGTTATAAAAACTGTATAATAAAATGTGTTTTCTATTAATTTTTTTTAATATATAAAATAATCACACCATCAAATAAAATATAAATTACCTATAAATTTGACAAATTTAGTTGTTTTGTTATTTTTAATATATATATATATATATATATATATATATATATATATATATATATATATATATATATATATATTTACGTATTTATGATAAGTGAGGTTTAAAGGATAAATAATGCTAATAATATGTTTTTATCTTTAAAATATGATAAATTATTATTATTATTATTTCTATTCTCTTTATAAATATTTACACTAGGTGATAATAAATATTATTTTCTTGTTTACTTATTGTAAGATATTTCAATTAAAATTGTCAAAAAAAATTGTATTGTAGTATATAAAACGTAATAGAATATATTTGGACCTCAACAAAAATAAATATTCAAAATATGTTAGACAAATATATCTTAGTAATAAAAAAAATTAATTCACATATAAAATTGATCAATAATATTATAGTTTTATTAATAGATCTAATTTCTAGTCAACAATAACAATATAAATAAAATTATTTAAAAAAATAATCAAACTAAATTAAATTTTACTTGATTTTAATTATATAATATTAAAAAATATGTTTATCGTTATATATATTTAAAGAAAGAAATAAAAATAGAATTTAAATTTCATATTTTTGGGAGATGAGGTCAAATATATGGGCACATTCTCGACCTAGTAGACTAGTAGACTTGGTAGTTACGAAAAGTCTAGGGATCGAGTTGGTTGACCGTTACGTCCCACTTGCATGTGATCGAGTTGAAAATACGTAAAGCAATATCACAAGAGTTTGAATAATTAGTTGCTTTCCTCCAATAGTCATATGTACGTAATTATGGCTGGTTGAATAATATTACAATGACGAACCATTCAAATTATAACTACCTATTACTTGGACAAGGGTTTATAAGTACTTCCATCCATAAACCCTAATTCCCATCATCAAACACAAAATCATATACTACCTGCATTTTCAAAACTAGCTACCCTTGATCTACTTCTTGCTATAGCTTCTTTATCCACTTTAGCTATGACAAAACCAATGGTTCTTAAGATCCAAGCTCTCCTTGTGTCCTTGCTCTTAGGAGCCGTCTCCGCTCAATTATCCTCGACCTTCTACGACACCTCTTGTCCTAATGCACTCTCCACCATCCAGTCCGCGGTGAAGAGTGCAGTCTCAAACGAGGCTCGCATGGGAGCCTCGCTTCTCCGCCTACATTTCCATGATTGTTTCGTTAATGTAAGTTGCTATGACTAACTTTTGTTGAGATGTGTGAATATGTCTCACGTCGACAATATGATATTTGTGTGTAGGTTCACTTGACGTGCATTCCCTCCACGTCTTAGACCTGCCATATATAAAAAGATAAATTAACATGACATCAAAGCGTGTGTGTTTGGGTTGTGATGTTTGGAAATGTCCCATATCGATAATATGATATAAGTCCTAAGGTTAACATGCATCCATTTACGTCTTAGATCAATCGGATTTAAAAAGATAAATTATCAACTTTACCCTAAACCTTAATTATATATATATATATATATATATATATATATATATATATATATATATATATATATATATATATATATATATATATATATATATACTAACACTCTTCTAAATGGTATGCATGTAGGGATGTGATGGATCAATTCTACTAGTAGACAATTCAACCTTCCAAGGGGAGCAGGGAGCTGGGCCTAACAGCGGCTCAATCAGAGGCTACAACGTCATCGATAACATAAAGACACAGGTAGAGAGTGTCTGCGCCGGCGTCGTCTCCTGTGCTGACATTGTCGCTGTTGCTGCTAGGGACTCCGTGGTTGCGGTAACTACCTTTAAAGCCTTTAAAGCTCTATAGCTTATAATTAGCTAACAATATATGTATATCTCCTAATATCAGTTGGGAGGACCGAGTTGGACAGTGCAACTCGGAAGAAGAGATTCGACAACAGCAAGTCTAAGCGCCGCCAACGATGCATCAAACCTCCCCGCACCTAACTTGAACCTAAGTGCCATCAAGAACATCTTCATTAACAACAAAGGCTTCACCGAGGCCGAAATGGTCGCCCTTTCCGGTATATATCACAACTCAGAACTCGTTTGGTATTGATTCCATGAAATGACTCGTTACGATATTTATGCTTTGTAAAACTTGAATATTTATAGGAGGACACACAATAGGGCAAGCAAGATGTGTGAGCTTTAGGGCAAGAATATACAATGAAGCCAACATAGACTCAACCTTTGCAACGTCGGTGCAATCCAACTGCCCACAGGCCAGCGGAAACGGAGACAACAACCTATCCCCGCTAGACAACGTCAGCCCCACCAGCTTCGACAACTCGTACTACACTGATCTCATGAACATGCAGGGACTTCTTCACTCCGACCAGCAGCTCTTTGGAAACCAGTCCACTGATTCTCAGGTGTCGGCTTACGCCTCCAGCTCGTCCACCTTCCTCTCCGACTTCTCTAATGCCATGATCAAAATGGGTAACCTTAACCCCCTTACGGGTTCCAGTGGCGAGATTCGGACCACCTGCTCCAAGGTCAACTAAGACTGAGACGTCAAGTCTACGTACGTACTAGGTTTTTGTTGTTGTTGTGGTTTTAGTTTCTTGATGTGTCTAGTGTGTAAGCTCAAGATTCGATCTTGATTCATAAGTGTCATATATGTAAGTTTCTTTCAGAATAAGAAGATAATATGTATTGTTTGCAAAGTTTGGATATCAAATGAAATATTTCATTATACAACTTTATAACGAGTAAAATAACGAGTAAAATTAGACATGTTTTCAGAGAAAACGTGCACTTCCTCAACAAAGTTGATAAACTCTATAAGAGATAACTTATAGACCACGCAACCTACTCCACCATGAAGAGCTAGGAGCAGAACTAGGAGGAGGCTTGAGCAGCTCGAGCATGATTTCTTTCTCTCTTGGGGTTAGTGGGACGCCTCTAACAAGATTTAAAGCCATGATGTGGACGTTAGTCCTTTGCCTATGCTTCTTGTAAGCCCATCCTCCGACTGCAACACCTGCAACGAGAAGCTGGTTCCCCAAAATATGAGAAATGTGAAATAATATCATAATATTTGCTTCAAGGGTCTGTAAACTAACAGGAGATAGCCACAAGGCTGCAGTTTGCATGTCAAACTTTGGGGCATAAAGCACAGTCTCTCCATATTCATCTTCGAGTTTCTTATAGATCTCTTTGTCAGACTTCCCAGAGTGGATCTCATCACGAATAAGCTGCAGATCATTCAAATAATCATCATAATGTACTGAAGAATTACATTTATATTCACAGACAACAGTCAGCATGGCCACTCTTTGTATTCACAGACAGTCTTCACAGTATTGTCTATCGTCTTCAGTCTTTGTATTCACGGACAACAGTCAGATTTTTACGTGAGAGTATAACGACAATAAGATCGATAGGCCCATACCTTTCTAAGGAGGATAGCAATGTCAGCTTGTGAGTCTTCAATGGACTGACTTCCACATTCTGTGCAACGGACATTGTGACTGATGTTCCTGGCTCGAGCATCGACGATTTGGGCAGTCTTCACAGCATCATCCTCGCTCCCCATTGTCTATCGTCACCCACTCAACCAACACTGTTTGCGTTTTCCACAACACCTACGAAAATAAGTGCAGAAGTTCATTGGGGCATTTCATCGAACAGTTGGCATCCCAAAACAAACAAAAAAACTTTGTACATCATTTAGGAAGCTCTTAAAATCACACATGAGGGATCTAAATGACTGAAACTCCCTGTCAATTTCTAGAGATTTCATGGAAACCACAAACTTAAAGTTCGATTCATATACCATATCCAAAGATACAACAATTGGAAGGAAGAAAAAGAAAACCACATAACAACAATAAAATCGAAGTATTTACTAGTACCTCGGACTATCTGGCAATGTCTAGCAGGTGGAATATATCGATTGTTCAGAGTGGAGATGATATGATCAGAGTTTATACGAAAGAGATTGAAGTGCGTACGTAGCGAACCTATTTTGTTTTTGTTTTCAAAAAAGCATGAACGGAAGACCGGATCGAGTGAACCGGTCGGTCTTGTTGGAATATGTCGTAGCGAAACTAGTGCGTGCGTAGTGAAACTATAATCCACGAACACCTCTAAAAGGTACAGAAGTGGCAGGCAGAGGCTCGGACACGGTCAAATTACGGTTTAATCGTAGGACACGACTAGAGTATGGCCCGGATGCGGACCGTGTTTGGTCAAGACACGGTAAAACCGAAGTTCCCTATTTGAAATGCATCTCCTCAATTTCCTATTCAATTCTAATATACGACTTCCTAACAACAATCTTCTCTTCACAAAGAGAATTATGGCAAGGTGACCCGTTGTCACCACTTCTATTCAATTTGGAAGTGGAGGTATTGACTAGAAACATACAAAAAACGAGCAACGATTTTCCAAAATCTACTGGCTTCCCTATTTCTAAAGGCGGAACAGTTATTCATTTTCCAACATTTGTAGATGACATCATCATCTTTATAAAAACTTCGGCAAATGCAAGAAACAAATATTAACAATCCTAACAAACTATTCTGCAATCTTTGTCCAAGTAATCAACTATCACAAATCGGCTTTTCAAACTACTGCTAATGTAGATTCTAACAATAAAAGAAAATACAAACACATTTAGGTATCTCAACTTCAAAAAATCTTGAACAATATCTTGGGTGCCCTATAATCAACGGAAGAGTGAAATAATATTATTCAAAAATAAAGCAACAACCCACAAAATGGAAAGCTTCTTTTTTATCACAAGAGGAAAGACCAACCTTAATAAAAAAAACAAATTTCAATCCGAAATTAAGCTACATAATGAAACTCCTATAGAAAATAATAGTGGAACCAAACAATGTATGAGTTAAAGTCACCGAAGAAAAATACTGAAAAGGTTCTTGCCTTTGGAACTATAAGTGTGGGAAAGCCTCTTCCTGACAATGGAAAAAATTAATGAAACTAAAAGACAAATTTGATATAGGTGTTAGATGGCGCATTGGTGATGGAAAAACATTCAAATTTTGGAAAGACCGATGGATTATTAATCAACCATTACATGACATAACGACTAATAATCCTTTGATCAATGATACAACTAGGGTTGGTAGCTTTATCAATAATAAAAAGTGGGACCACCAACTCTTAAACCAACTTCATACATTTTTACCGGATAACATTATTGAAAAAATAAAGAACTATAACCCACTTAAGAATGCAATATAAGACAAAATATATTGGGCTACTCATGAGAAAGGTTGGTTCTCTACCAAATCAGCTCTGGAGATTGATGACATGAATTATATGCTATCATATTCATACATATTGCGAATATATCACCTCAGTTTTACATACATTTGATGAGAATCATGTATCTTCAAGTCTATATTCACATATATTTTGAGAATAGAGGTCTACACGAGTTCTTGATTTATTTGTAGGTAAAATGGTAGAGTTTTGATGAGGAAATGGATCAATATCGGACTTAACATCATAAAGGATCAGGAAGGAGTCTTAAAGATAGGAAAATATATGAGAAGAAACCATAAAAGAAGATAGAAGATGGAACTAAAAGATAACACGCTCAGAGGACAAAAATCGGATCGATATATGTTATAAATCGGCCGATTTTCTTAGAGATAGACCGATTTCTATCTTGTATCGTCGGATTGACGATGTAGGATTACTCAAAAGATAAAGTGTTGCAACCCTAGTTTTTCCTATAAATAGTGGTCGTCTTTCCACATCTTAAATCATCCGATCACAAGTGAAGAACACTCAGGAAGCATTGAAGAAACCCTAGGAGAAGTGAATTTGAAGATTGACATTAAAAATTGAAGCAAGAAATAAGTTCTTGAGAGTTTTTGTTAGTTTTTATTTCTTTTGTCATTGTGAACACAAGTTTGGAGTTTGTTTTTGATTTTTAGTTGATTTTCTGAGTTTATGAACCTTTGTTAAGGATTTATTTCGTTTTATTCAAGATTCAACGTTTTCTTGATGTTATTGATTTGATCCTTTTCTTGATTTTCATAATGTGTGATATTGGCTAAAACCCTTGTGATTCTAGTGTGATTGGTGAAAAATTGTGGTTAAGATGATGATAAAACGAACCTCACGTCGAGATTAGACCTTGAGAGTCGAGTTTTACCTTTGTAGAGAAGGAAAATCAGGTTGTTCTTGAGAGAAATCGACCGATTTTCAGGAAGAACATACCGATTTTCTCTTATGTCGTACCTTTCATGTTTTATCCTTAAACCAAAGTTAAAGATTGCTTAAAGTCTAGCCTTGTTGAACCTTTCTACCTATATCCGAGCGTGGGAAGAGACTTACCCGGTGATTTCCGTTCTTGGTTGTCAACGATGATGAGTTCTAGGTAATAGAGGATTCAAAACCCTCTATTAAGGTTGAGTGTGTCAAGCCTTTGCCTTTGTGAGTTAACATGATTCCCTTAGGTTGAGTGGTTGGTTTGAGAGTATAATCCTTCCCTTTGATCTCTATCGTATCGATACTCAACATCCTTTATTTAAAGTCTTTGGGTTGAGATAAGTGGGTAGTGGAGACTTCACCGTACATTATCCCGTTTCGAACATATTTCCTTAGCAATCCCAAATATGTCATATATCTTTAGAAGTCTTAAATCGAAAACCACAATCGGATACTTTGATCTCTAGAATCTCTCTTTTTAATGCTTACACATATCTTTGCTTTTGTTATCAATATTTGCATTATTGTCTTTCTTAGATTGCTTTTATCGATTTGATTTCACCAAATCCATGAGATCGACCTTGGAGTATTTGTCGTCACTACGATTGATCCATACATTGCGGGTTCACATATCGCTAAGGCTTTTATTTTAGCTTATAAATTTAAAGCTTATTTGCACGCACACTTTCGAGCGAGTACGATTGGTGTTACCACGACAAAACCTGGATTTGGGATATTAACTTAAAGCCCAAAATAAAAAAAAACTTCTTATGGAAATTATATCTTGATGGGATCCTAACAAAAGAAAACCTTGATAAACAAAAGGTATCATTAGTAATGCATTGTGAATTTTGTAACCACCATACTAAAGGCAAAAAACACCTCTTCTTTAAATGCTCGTTCACGCTTCAATCTATTGATAATGATAAAATTATAATGTGCATTCAAAATAGTAATATAACACATCGAAAAATTATTGACGTTATAATGGAAATAAAAGAAATAATTTCACCAAACGAACTAAGACAGTTGATTGTAACATGGTGGCAAGTTTGGTTTGCTAGAAACCAACTCATCTTTAAAAAACAAAAGTTGTCTCATGACCTGAGACAACTTGTACGTAACCATATAGAGGAAAGGGACAAGACCAACTCTGTCTTGCCTAGTAATGATAAAAAAAAAACCCGAACCAGAGAAGAAAAACTAAAAATATCAAATGGCTAAGGCCGGTTGGCAACTCTGTCAAACTCAATCTTAACGCCTCAAAGAATTCGTCAGATCAATTTTCTTTTGGTTTCATTATCAGAAATATTCTTGCAAGGACCCTTGTTTTTGGTATTGGCAGATGCCATGTCAACTCTATTCTAGAAGTGGAAGCTCTTGCTCTTCGAGAGGGCCTTCAAAAGGTCGCTTGTCTTGGATTTTCAGCCATTGAATTTGAGGTGACAACTTGGTGCTTATTAATTCGCTTAACCACATCTAGAAACCCCCTTGAGAAGTTGATATGATCATCTCGGATATTTTTGTCTATCTCTAGTTTCACCCTTTGTAGAGTCTGTCACATCTTTCGGGAAATCAAACACTGCTGCTGAACGTTTGACAAAGACGTGAAATCAAACACTGATGCTGACCATTTGACATTGCTTGGGCACACCCCGGACGTCTGCATGGATCCGATGTCACAAAACGTTGAAGATCTTAACCGAAATGATGCTTTAGGACGGTTAGTCTCCAGAGGTTGACTCCCCTTCTCTCTTACCTTTGTATCAAAAAAAAAAGTTCACTAGATTAATATAACATAAGTCGACCATGTAGGACAAGCATAAAGTTCAAAGTTGATTAGTTCATCCATCAAGAGGTTAATACAAACATTCGGGGCATAGCATGGCTGCATGGGTGTATTGTGCTTAGGCAATTAGCCTCACATTATCAGATGTTTCCGAGATGTTTTCAAACCCATTGAGAGAGGGTAAGGCATTTTGCTATTCATGGTTTTAAAAGGTTTTGCAGATTTGAAGAGCACTGGTTCACTTGGGAGCATGAAAAATACACTCTCCACACTTGTCACAAGATTCAGACCCGGAACCAAACGATTTGGAACAGAGTATTTTTGGCTATGTTGAACTATCCAACAGAGAGAGGTCCAATTGTAATGTATGGACATGCGGACCAATATTCTAGTCTCGGTTATGAGAGGTGTAGGGCCCAAATAGAGATGGGCCCATTTTAGTGCCGCTTCTTCTCGTTCTCCTTTACTCAGTCACAGATTTGAGACTTGGTACTTGTTCTGCAAGTTTACAACTCTCCATTTCACAACGAAGAGAAGGCTTAACTAGACTCAATTACTAGCGGAACAATCAATATTTCATCAGGTACGCATTTCCGTTTTCGATTGCTCGTTCCTTTTGTTTTTCTTTTTATCATGTAAGATATGCGTTGCTCATGTTAATACTTTTAGGGTTTTCGAGATGTAATAGCCTCTAGAATTCAATTACGGCATTCATTTTTTCGCAGATTAGCTTCTATGGACAAAAATTAGAATTTCTCAATTTCACTCTTGTTGTTGGTGTGGGAGAATTGTAAGTTTGTATTGAAATTTTGCGTAATACTACGACATATTGATTCAATTTAGGAGCTAAAAATTGATGGATCTGTAGGCTCTGTTTATTTTTCAGTGAAGCAAGGGATAGTGAGGTTAATCTTTATTGAACAGGATACAAATATAGCAACTTCGACCCATCCCCACTAGCCCCAAGTTTTTGAAGAAGAGAAAAAAATTTCTGGCGCTGATATGTTAGCAATCTTGATGGAAATATGTATTACTAATAACTTCATTTGAATCAGCTAATGGGATACTGTTCTGTTGAAGAATTTTCTTCCTCCAATTGCAGTGTGCCATAGATTGATGAGTTTTTAAATTTATTTGTAAAACTACTCACTGTTTCTGGTTTGGAATATTTATAAGTTTATTTGTAAATCATCATCTTATATGTTCATCATTTTTAATATGTTTCTGGTTTGTGAAACTACAGATTGATTTTTATTGCTTTAAATTGGTTTTTGAAGCCTTCCATAGTGATGTTTCTGGTTTGGAATACTATAAGGTCTTTCGGATTTGGAAAGCTGCATAGAATACTTGTGTGTGTTCTGTTGAATAGTTTTCTCTATTCAACCAAGCAATGCCGGATATTGATGAATTTCGTCTTTGAATTGGTTTTCTGAAACCAGAGTATTATTTCTGTTTCTGGTATGGAAATCTGCACAGAATACATGTGTTGAGCCATGGCTTATATTTCTGGTTATGGGTCTTGTACTAACTTGGTTGATTGTTGAATATATAGAGTGAAGGTATACATCTCCGTTTAAGACATGGAAGATGTGCTGACGGAAGTTCCTCCTCCTTCAAGGTTCTTCCAAGAAGACCTCAACAACTTCATTCCTCCATCCCCTCCACTTCCTTCCCCATTTTTTTTGTTCTCGGAGCCTTATGCAAAAAAACCCCTTAAGCCTTCTCTTCTCATTGTAGCCCTATCGGCACCATCTCTTCACATCTTTCACCATGTATCCTCTAAGAAACTTATTGGGACCATCATCCTACCCGAAATTCCATTTTCCGGGAACTCCATAACACCCTCCTTGAAAGACAAATCTTGTAACATATACTCTCTTGATGATGCTGAAAACACGGTGCTCGTCACCATCCAGTGCCCTGTGCCAGCGGAGAGAGCTTATGCTCTCTCAAAGTTGTTGCTCTGTGGACAACTTGTAGCAGAGAGGGTATTAATTTTGGACTCAATCAAGGTACTGCATTTCCGGGGCAAGCTTTCGCGGGATGAGGCTATTGCATATAAGCTGGACACTTCTTCAGAAAGAAATGGCGATTCTTCGCTGATAAAGGATTTAGAGTACTTCCCTTCAGGGAGTATGATTGACGGCCTTGGTGCTGCCCTTTTGGGTCGATGCCAGACTAATAAAATAAGAGGATCACTCTGTGTTTCGTGGCCTGAATACGAAAGCCCTGTTACATCATTGATCATATCTATTCTTCAGAAGAATGTATTGCCTACCGTGGAGTTCACTGCAAGTGGCAGTGTGGCCAAGGATCCTCTACTTGACTCGGATTTATATACCTGATAAGCTACTTGGCATGTCAATCTGTAGGCTAGAGTTTCTTTTCTGAAACCTCCCTAGATAAAATTCAAGAATTGAAGTTTCTTGACTGTTTGTTTAAAACCATTGTTCTGCTCTTTTTTGTATTGTTTTCCTGGATATTGCTATCTTGGTTATCTTGTAATGGTATGTTTTTTGGAATCTAGATTCTCTGTCTTGAGGTACTGAATCGGATATGCTCTGATACCATATAGAGAGATTGAAAACTGTTAGCCTGAGTTATATACAAGTAAAAATGTAATCTCATTTGGGTCTATTTGAGACTTGTTGATTTTGTAAAAGCTTGTAGACTAGGTCTCTAAGAGTTGTTGATTTGCTACAAGTTTTGAGAATTTGAGCCATTTGCAACTGGCTGGTAGGAAGGAATTGGAATCGTAATCTTAAAGTGTAATAATGAAGAATCGTGGAGTATTTTAGAGGTTGAGAATAAACATGGTTTTGCCATTTCTTATATGATAAGCAAAAGATATATTCCAGAAACAAGCCTATATATGATCTTCTATTCTCCTACGTACCATCTCACACACGACTCTATTCATTAAATATTATAATCTAAACCTGATGCACAAGGCTCCTTCTCTCGGTGATCTTTACGGGTAAATTAATATCGATATCGTGATTAAAGGGATATAAGTATGAAATAAGGGTATCAAGATATGGATATCAGATGGGACAAAACAACAGTGAAGGAAAATACAGTTGATACTAAATAGCAGATTTCACACAAGAAAGAATGAGAGATTTTCAAAACCTTAGGAAAGAAAGGTGGTTCTATGTTGAGAGAAAAAAAATATCAGGTATCAATTGATACCGATACTCTGAAATACAAAACATCGGATATACCTTAGTCAAGATTGATACCAAACGACCTTTATCAGGTTATTTGTTGGGACTGAACCGGACCATTTCGGTCTACATCGAACTCAAATGATCTAAATCAGATTATATTTTTTTGGTTTCGAATCGGTTAAATCTTCGATCTGTCGGTAATTCATCAGGTCATTTGTATTGATAGATTTAACACGACAAACCCTCTAGAGAGAATCTAACGGTAACGTGGTATCAATATCAGTTTAGTTCAAAGTGCAGCCAAAGAAGAAGAAGACAAACTCTCTACAGAATAGAAGATTCAACACGTTATTCACTGTACTGATAAATTGAGTGCAGTTTTAATCAAGGTTGGTGGCTTACTTAAAAACTATTCAAAAGGTAACATCTAAATTTAGCCTTTCAATTTACTTCCTTTACATGTTTCTCCACACTCATATTAGTTGCATCCTCTCTTGACTATGCACGAATCTTCCACTAATATAATACAAAGACCAAACCCTAATTATGTACTAACGAACGCCATTTGTTTTTAAATTTCATGTACCTATAAAACTTATTGCTTCATCTCATATCTTCCCAATCTCCTACACATTCCACACAGCATAACAACATTTCATCAAAACACTATGAAGTTCATTCTTTTGTTGGCCTTTTTCTTCCTATTCAATGTCGCTATACGAGCAGCGGATCCTCGACTAACGCTCGATTACTACGCCTCGTCGTGTCCAAATGTCTTCGAGCTCGTGAAGAAGGAGATGGAATGTTCCGTTAACTCCAACCCTCGCAATGCGGCTACGGTTTTGCGATTACACACTCACGATTGCTTTGTTCAGGTTTGTAACTTCACGTAAATAGGGTTGTAATATAAGTCGAGCATGCAACTTGAGTTCAGATCAGACTCAACTTGATCGAACTTGTTTAATTACTTAAAAAAGTCAAATATGAACATATTTTAAGATTGATTTTTAAAACTTTAGGCTCAACTCAAATATAACATTTCAATGGTGATTAGACGAGTCAATCTTTAGGGTCAACGTAAATCATATACGTGATTATGTATTGTTAATGTATTTTTCATGCAACAGGGATGTGATGGATCAGTGTTGCTGGATGATACATTGACGCTTAAAGGAGAGAAGTCGGCTCTTCAGAATGTGAATTCCATAGGAGGATTCGAAATCATAGACAAGATCAAGAACGTAGTCGAGTCTGAGTGTCCTGGTGTCGTCTCTTGTGCTGATATTCTCACCATAGCCGCAAGAGACGCTGTTTTGCTGGTACTACTTATTTGACATAGATAGCTCTACTTTAACAAATCAAATTACTTGAGCTGATCAATTTTATATATGCAGGTTGGAGGACCGTACTGGGATGTTCCTGTGGGAAGAAAGGATTCTCGGACCGCGAGTTATGTGCTATCCAACACCAACATACCCGGTCCTAATGAAGGTCTCGTCTCCATCATCCCCAAGTTTCTTTACCAAGGGCTCTCTATCACAGACATGGTTGCTCTTGTAGGTAATATTTCTAACTTTTTCTCAACATCCCCCTACATTTAACCTAGGAACAATGGCGATCAAACCTGCTCTAATAGCATGTTAATGTCATCACGTCAAAAAGTTACGTGTCGGGTTGCAAATGAAAGTTTGCCCTTTGTTAGTAAAGGGATTAACGAGTCAAATATAGTCATTTGGTTTTAGAATGAAACCGTTATGTTTAGGTGTTGAATTTGAGATATGCGCTCTTATGCACAGTACTCCACTCTATGGTCATGGACTTTTACATGGTATAAGAGCAATTTGATCTCTCATATTCATACTTATTTGACTTGTCGGCCTTAAGACTCTACTTGTGAACATGAACAATGATAGTCCGTCCTATTGGGTTAGTCAGCCTTAAAACACGTAGATAAGTATCAAACGTGCGTTCCATTGTATACTAATAAGAACTTGGGGGTGATATTGATATCTATAGGAGGTCATACAATTGGCATGGCAAGGTGTGAGAGCTTCCGACCAAGAATCTATGGAGACTTCGTTGTAACCTCAGACGTATCTGCAATTTCAACATCATACCTAAGCGGCCTAAGATCAATCTGCCCATTAGCGGGAAGCGGGGACGACAACGTATCAGCCTTAGACTACGCGACACCGAACCTCTTCGACAACTCATTCTACCAAATTCTCCTTAGAGGACAAGGGCTCCTCAACTCCGACCAGGAGCTGTACTCGAGTCTTGTCGGGATGGCGGCAACACGGCATCTAGTGCAGAAGTACGCGGAGGATCCTATCGCGTTCTTCGAGCAGTTTGCGGAATCAATGGTGAAGTTGGGGAATATTGTTGATGAAGAGAGCTTTGCTGGTGGAGAAGTTAGGAAGAGTTGCAGGTTTGTTAATAGTGAACATAGTCACTGAAAGTGAGTCGTTGTATTATGAAATATTGAGTTTTTTTTATTTAAGTTTGAAAACGTGGATTATTGTTATGTAATTGTCGCATATGATGGTGAGAATTTGATTGTCTTCTTACCAAACAGATTGTGCTTCATTCATTTACAGTAAATGAAGTTTCGTGTTCACTGTCATGCGGTATGGTAAAATCGTCAAAAAGAATTGTGTCTATCTTGGTATAATATCGGTTTTAATTAGTGATTAAAATTTCATTTAAATTGTATTAAAATTGATCCAAACAAATTATTTATTTTAGTTTCAATAATATAATAAAAAAATTTTAATTAATCTTAATTTGTAAAAATGTTTTTAATCAACTAAATCAACTCAATATCGTATTTATTTTCACTATTCATATTTAATATTTTCCAGTTTATTTAACATAACATACGGGAGCTCAACGGGGGATCACCGGATCAGTGCTCCCTCCGCCCCTAATGTGCCTCTGCTTTCGTGTGTACCCGAAAAATGAATTAAAAAAAAAAAAAGATTTTTGGTGAATCTATCATAAAAAAATGAAACATTAGATTACTCATATCAGTTGATTATGGGTTCGTTTGAATTGGAGACCGATATTTATAGCGTCTAGAAGATGATACAAATGAAGCAAGATGAATCCATGGGCGTTATACGATTCGAAAATTGGCATGCTCAAGTTCGGTTTGTTTATAAATGAGCTGAGTTCGAGCTGAGCCTGTTAAATTTGTATAAGCTTTAAAATTGTGTTCATATTCGGCTTGCTTAAAAAGTGAGCGAGCTCGAACCAAGCTTTTTAACGAGTCGAGCCCGAATAGCTTGACTAAAATAATGTTCATATAATATTATTTTAGCCGAACGGGCCCGCATGAGCCCGGGATTTTGGTGCATGCACCCCAATCCGGGTATTTGGTCACCCGGCGTGCCTCCCTTTTCTTATTTCCTTTTCTTCATCTCCTTTGTGCCACCCTGCTCGAATAAACTCAAAAAATCGCCCAAAATAAATTGATTAAAACACCACAAAGTGTTTATAAAAATAAAAAAAAAAAAAAAACACCACAAAGTAGCTCGTGATTGGTATGAAACAAAGTGCTTAAACTTTTATTAGAATAGGTCTATTCGGTTTCAACAAATCGTAGGGATGAAGTTGAAGACGAAAATTCTTTTGTAGCCTTATCTTAATGTAAGTGTTCGGTTGGGTTGAAAAAAAGGGATGAAGATGAAAATGTAGATCGAAGGGGTTGGAGCTTATTGTCAAAGTTTGAAACAAAGGAGCTGTGGAGTAGGGGTCGTCTACATACGTGTGCACATGCGCGTTAGACTCAAGTTCAATACATAAACCCGACGGGTTTTCATCCTAAAATAATTGGCAATAGGAGGAGTAGCCGACCGACTTTGTATACTAGGCTCGGAATGCCCCATTTTCGATGTGAGAACTTATTATCTTCAATACGCCCCCGCAAGTGCAACTAGATAATATAGACCGAGTTCCACTTGCCCACATGTTAGGATCGCGATTCGAATAGAGACTAACAACTATGATACCATGTCAAAGTCCGATACATACGAGCGCATGTGCGCGTTAGACCTAAGTCCAACACATAAATCCGACGGGATTTTATTCTAAAATCAATTGACAATAGAAAGATTATCCCACCAACCTTATACTAGATTCGGAGTGCCCCACTTTTGATTTGGGAATTTAATATCTCCAACAATTATTCATAAAGTTCCATCCAACATACCAAAGATTATACGAATTGAAATCGATGTTTGTACTCTTCCACACCTCTTTTTCTTCTTACATTTCTATGGGTGAGATTTCTGTTTGACATCTCCCCTCTTCCTTCACCTTTTCACAAATTATTAACAATTTTTTGGTTGGTTTCACGTTTCCTCTCACCCTTCACCCGGTCGAGTGAGCATAATCTTCTCTACTTTGTTGACAAAAGGTCGAACTACTCTTAAGAACAACTCAATGGAAGCATGTACAAATTACGAACCGATCAATATATGTGAACCTAGACCAACGTACTTTAAATAACCCGTTTATGCATTGAATTCTAAGGTTAAAATCAATATTGATCCTATATTTGGTAAATTAGAGCTCCAGATTCTGATAGAAAGTATACTAGGTCAGAAGAAGATGGAACAAATAAATGGAATGCTCACCCGGCTCATTTTTCTCAAGTTTTCGGATTGAAACACAAACTTATGTTGTCTTCGACAAGCCAAACTTGATATCCAAATCGATTTGCAATGATGGACGGTTTTGAAAACCGAAACCCATTGAGGTGAAGATATACCTTTTTGTGTCTTTTTTTTTCATTTCTCAAAATTTTGTATTATCGAAAAAGCGTATATTTTGTACCTTCTTAACACTAATTTCATCCATAATAATTCCATTCAAACATTTATTTTATCCCCGATCTTAATTCTTATTTTTCACTGATCTCTAATCTATTTCCTCAAGGTAATCTTCAACTTTAATCTCGTCTACAATAACTCATTCAATCGAAGACTAAAGTTGGTGTCATATAATTAGATGACTAAATCCCACGATTTATGTGTTTGTCTTTAGCAAGTAAAAAGTGATTAAAAAGAAGTTAAGCTCTCGGTGGCATTGACTTGGAGAAGGATTAAATTACAATAATGGTGTGGTCAAGCGAAATTACGATGATATTGTAAAGATCCGTACAAAGGTACATATAGTTTGAGTTGAAAAAGACATTTGAAATGAGAATGAATCAACGAAGGAAGTTTACCCACTTCCACACAAATCTCGTAATCTTAAAACGACGTGCTTCGAACAAGACAAACCCTATTACGTATACTCAACTTCCATTTCATTGTCAATAAATCACTATTCACGTTTTTTTAATTAAGTTTATGCACCTTTTCGTATTCAAATTCATCATATCATACCGACCTCGATATACTTTCACACTAGAAATAAAGGCTTCTATTATGGATGGGTTCAAAATTATTGTTATATATATATAATTATATATATATATATAGAGGGTGTGGTTCCCATGAAAACACCCCTAACGTGTATACATGAAAACAATACAATAACTACGAATAATCCACTCAACCAACAATAACTACGAATAATACATTAAATGATATGACACATTCGTAACAAAACTAATAATAATTACGAATTTGTTCTAATGTATACACGTTAAGGGTGTTCTCTTATGATCTACACTATATATATAATATTTAATATAACTATAATTATTTTAATCGATATTACATAAAATATTTAAATATATTTTAATTTTTAAACAAAATATATATTAAAAAATAGTTTTTATATAATTAAAAACGATTACCTGTAGGTCCAACCCGTCCGGTTCAGTATGACAATCACTATAAGCCTGAGTCCGGATAAACAGACCTAAAAAAAATTATAAAGTCCGGTCCAAACATGTACGTGAGCAAGTCTAACGGTAAGGGTATGACAAGAGAGAATCTTGAAGCTCGAAAAAGTGGAGAATAAAAGGCCAACTCTTGACAAAGAGTAAAACATATATGATACAAGTATAGAATTGCAGTGCAACATTCAAGTACCGATTGAACAAGTAATGTTCAATCAATCCTACCGGCCACTTCTATATCCATTTGAATTCCTATCTTCACCTTTCATACCCGATAAGAATAACATCTCTATCTCTAATATTCTTGTATATCTTATAAATTTTAGTCATATTTAGGTTTTTATGTTACATTTTAAAAATAGTTCAAAATACTAAGGGCCCGTTTGGAAGCTCTAGGAATCATTCCCGGTAACGGAATGATTCCGAATCAATCAAAAAATACGTTTGGTTAAAGGTCTTTTATCACTTGAAAGTAATCCCATCATTTCCATTTCCATTCCTAACCCTTATCCAATTCCATTCCGTTTCCATTCCACCGCTCCAACCAAACGGGCACTTAGAGTGTATTGGACATTCATATCTAGGGGTGTAAATGGGGTGGGGATTCCCGAAATTCGCGGGTATTATCCGTCATGGGGACGGGGATGGGGATTTTAAACGGGGACGGAGATGGGGATGGGGAAATTTTTGATTACCCGCTTGGGGATGGGGACGGGGATGAAGATAGGGGTATCCGCCCCGCTCCCCGATTCGAACCCGAACCCGTTGGGGATCCCCATCGGGGATCCCCGACGGGTAACCCGATGGGGATCCCCGACGGGTAACCCGATAGGGATCCCCCACGGATAACACGAGGGATCTCCGACGAAGAATCTATCGGTATACATAAATAAACAAATTGTATTTATATTATACGTTCATTGTGGTTTCATGTTTAATTTAAAAATTACCGATGATTCCTAAAATTAAAACTATATAAACTTTTGTATTTTAAGACTACTCGTTATTACTTACACAAAATGTATTTTAACTTTAAATATTAAATTGGTAATAATATGTGTAAGTTATACTAATACTAAACTATACTAATTTCGTTTGAAACAATTTAGTTTTCGATCATATGAGTATAGCAACTCCTGAAATTTTTGAATATGTCGTGAACGTCAATCACAATGATCAAATGCAAATCGCTCTACATGTAGTGTTTTTTAATGTGTCTTACTCTTTCACATACATGATTTGATGTGCAACCTAAATTATAAACTGTAAAATTAAAATGATAAAATAATATAACACTTTATAGTGAGATCATAATCTAAATGTTAGAAAGATATAATTATTATAATTTACACTAGTTTGTACTACGAGTCTCGATTGTACTTGAACGAATGAAACTTAATGTATATACACAATATACCTATACTTTGACAAATTGAATAAGTTGATGTCATAAACAACAAACTAAGCCACGTCAACATTTCAATAAACAATATACATTAATATAATATAAATTGACATTTATCTTGTAATCACGAACTAAGGGTTAGTAAACTATATACACTTTTGTACTTAAGACTTAATAGTATCATACTCGTTCCTACTTACACAAAATATATTTTGAAAAAAGTACGAGGATAACATTTCAATTAAAATGTATATTATATGCGTAAATTATATACATGCTAATGGTAACCAATATTAATTTTGTTTTTGGATCATATAAGGATAACAAATTTTTTTTAATATGTCATAAATGTCAAATCACGATGATCAAATGTATGGCAAACTACATGTGTTTTTTTTACGTGTGTATTAGTCTCTCAAATACATGTTTTGGTGGTGCAACCTAAATTATAAACCGTAAAATTAAATTGATAAAGTAATATAACACTTTATCTTGATATCGTAATCTAAATGTTAGTAAGATATAATTATTTTAGTTTACACTAGTTTGTACTACGAGTCTCGATCCTACTTGAACGAGCGAAACCTATTTATATGCGGTATAACTTTACCTTGGCAAGTTTTTATTATTTTTAAAAAAAATGAAATTTTCTTCTTTCTTTTTTTTTTCTCGTGTTTTTTTTATTTATATAGTAAAACAAAGTAACAATTTCTATCTTATGGTATAATTTCACATTTATTACTCGAGTTAATGTTTTTTTTCAAAATCCTAAAAGTTAAATGGGGATGGGGATAGAGATTTTTACGGGGAAAACCCATAGAATTTAAAAATGGGGAAAATTAAACGGGGATGGGGAATCCCCGATGGGGACGAATATCCGACGGGGATGGGGATGGGGACAATTCTCAATACCCGAACGGGTATGGGGATGGGGACGGGGGGGCGTTATACTAAACGGGTATGGGGATGAATAGGGTACTCCCCGCCCAAAACCCGACCCATCGACACCAATCATATCGCGATATGAATACCAAATCCTATCAAACTATTATTTAGTATTTTGTATGTGCAAAAGAGATCGAATTTAATATGAATATGGTATCATATTGATATCAACCATTCCATTTTGATACGCCTAAAATTTAGTATATCAAAGATATAATAACTATACCCATTTTTTTTTATATCACTTTTCACCGCAATATTCATATATCGTCGAATGAATTAGTTAAATAGGTATTTTATATATATTGTGTATAAAGTATGTACCTTTTGTTTTCTATTAACAAAATAGATACCCTAATTTACGTAGAATAATATCAAATAGAAAATAATAAATGATATTACCGTGAATCTTATTTCTCCTATAATAAATAACTAATTTTTCTAATTAAACAATAAAAAAAATTTGTTGCTATATCAAACAAGAAAAGAGATACTAACAATTCATAAAATATCTCTATAATTAATTACGGCCATTTAAGAAAAATAGAGGTAGTAAATTGTTTGTTATTCTATTCTCCATTGCCCAGCGTAAAAGAACTCGGATCTTCAGTTCGAGAGCATCAATGGAGGATTGTCGATAAAGATACGTCCTACATATCTCAACAAAATTATGTAGTAAATGTGTATTCATTGTGGATCCGTTATGAATACATATTTTGTGTGACTTTTTACATGACTATTACAATTATATAGTAAACGTGTATTCCTTGTGGATGACATACCTCGGAGTGTAGAATATGTATGCCCAATGCATTTTATGTAGCTGATATTTGTGTTTTATGTATTAACATTGTGTAATTGAAATTATGTACGAGCATTGTATAATTAAAATTATGTATTAATATTGTGTATCATCAAAAAAATACACGAAATTTGATTATTATAACTGGTATAAGGAAGGAGTAGGCCTACTCGTCCAGAGTTCGAATGCTACCTTTGACACAATCTTTTACTTTGTATCTTAGATACAAAAAGTTCCTTATTTCACTAATTTTATTTCTCTCATATCGATAGTCATACATATACCTTTGACACAATCTTTTACTTTTGTATCTAAGATATAAAAATTACCTTATTTTACCAATTTTCTTTATCTCTAATATCGATAGTCATACATATACCTTAGACATCTTGCATGAGTTAAGCCTGATTCGATATCATGATTTTTTTTTTTGGGTACTTTAATCTTGAGATAATCGGAGTGCTGACACTCGTCCCTAATTCTATGTAGTACTTGTTCTACTCTATTTATTTTTATTTATAGCTAAATGCCTACTTAATCTTACATTCTTGTATACAAATTTACTTGTGAACTTGTGCAAGAATTTTATGTTTTCCTTGAATGCATCCTGTATATTATAATTTTAAATGTTGTATCTCTTACAAAAACAATTTCTTATACTAAAAATATATAAAGAGGACATCTTTAGGGGTATGTTATATTCACGGTACTAAAAAAATTACAAGGACTAACAAAATATAGAAGGCATCGGGGCCTAGTTTGAGCGCTGACAGATGGCACGGATACCTAGCTTGAGTGTTGACGCCGGCACCCAAAAAATCTTTTTTTTTTTTTCCAATCAAGGCGGCAACGCCATTGATCGGCGCACAATTTTTTTATATTTCTTCCTAAAAAATGTAGGCCTTTGTTTTTTTTTATTTAATTGATCTCCTTTATCATTCCGAATTTATCCTTTATCAATTTTCTAGTTTACTACGAAGTCATATTTTATTTTTAAAAAAAATATGGATAATGGATAATCACTTGTTGTTTGCAAACTTTTTGAAGGCATAGAAAAAACCACTTAATTAAAAATTTTGCTTTTTTTTTTCATACAAAATAATAGAAGTGATTCATGACTCGTTAGATAAAGGGAGTTTATGGGGGTGAAGAAGATGAGTGGGGATGACTGATAATGAGGTTTATAAAAAAAAAGTTCAAATGCATGAGATATATTATGGTGAACGAAGTTTGCTTTGAAAGTTTAATGAATAATCAACTTTAGTACATTAATTTAATTTATTTATAAATAATTAAAAAAAATATTAATTTAGACGCCAACGTCCAATTTTTTATTTATTTTTTTAATTTAAAAATTGGGCGCAGACGCCAAAATAGAATTTTTTGTTTATTTATAAATAGATTAAGTTAATTTGCTAAAACTGATTATTTATTAAACTTTCAAAAAAAACTTTGTTAACCATAATCTATTTTAATGTGATTGATTTGTTTTGTAAATCTCATTCTCTTCGACCTCATAAACTCCCTCTATCGAACAAGCCATAAATCACTTGTATTAATTTGTCCAAGAAAACGAGAAATTTATAGTTAAGTGTTTTTTCGAGGCCTTGAAATTAAACAACAAAATCTATAAATTAAATAAATAAATAAAAGTTTAATTAAATTTTGTACCATAAATTATATTAATTTTATTGTATTAGTTAAAAGTTAATGAAATAGTAAATATCACGTCATTTCTGCATCTAAATATATTATAATTTGTATAAAATAAGATAGAAAGAACATTTTGCTACTCCTGAAACTTGCAACTTACTCCTTCCCCTCCACCAAATGAGCTAGTAGAACAATACGTACCATATTTCGTTTAAGGAGTGTTTTTTCCTTTTTTTTTCCTTTCTAATACAAAAAGATGTGTTAAGCCGGGGCACCGTACCCCGTTACCCTCCTTAGATCCGCCGCAGGACGAAGCGGTTGTAAGTCGAAGAAAAGATGCAGTGCAGCGGTGGAGGTTCATCTAATTGGTTAGAGTAGTTGGATAATATCAATAAATATCACAATTTGCAAATTATTTATTGGTCAAAATATATTGGGATGAGTGAGTAAGTGAATAATATTTCCAATTTAAGACAAAAAGATTTTCAGACTATAAACGTTACAAACATGTCGATTCAGTTTTAATGAAATACCAAATATTACTATAAACATCCCAATCTCTCATATCTATATTTTCAAAGCTCAAATTTGCATTCATATTTAAACACAAATAATTCAAAACTTTATATTTTTATTCGTTATTCTACCATTTAAGCTACCTTATGTACAAAATTAATATACCGTCTTAAAACTCTTATAGTATCCTACCATATTACAATTATAATATACTATCTTTTTGGGATAAATGAATAATCTAAAAACTTAATTAAAATATAAAATTGAATCGAAGATGGATGGATGATATATTGGGCGGATAAAACGGGGTAGGTCGGATAGAAGGTGAGGTAGAGTTTCATCTAATTGATGTCAGGAGGATTCGAACTCGAATCTATGACTAACTAGATAAGGAGTATAACACCACATCCCACTAGACCATAAACATCTTAATATTTTTCATTTATAAGTTGTATAATTCTAATTTGTACTCATTGTTTTAACGTAATTAATTTCAAAACCTTATATTTGTATTTGTCATTTTGGGCATGGACTAATAATCATCCTTAGACCTTGTTTGATATGATTTTAAGAAATCAAGACTCGGTTTTCAGAATCATTCAACCAAATTATAGTATCTAGTACCGAATAACTATCGAAATGAGTCATTTCAAGGTTTTTCATTCTTTGTTTTCTGTGTTTTTTCTTCACAACTTGACTTATTGTCGATCATTATTCTATAAAATCAATATAATATTCGATTTATTGTGGGATAGAAATCCCGACTTGGTCAAAACCGGATCTAAATATAAGATAAAAATCTAACAAAGATCAGTGATATATTGGATGAAGTGGTTACATATCGGATTGATAGGATTCACATATATGTTTATCTAATTGGTTTTATATGTTTCTTTTACTTTTATTTTATTTATATTACATATTTTATTGTGATCGTTTCAAATATTGAGGATAAAGATATTTCTTTGAACTTCATTATAATGGTTAACATTATTTATTTATGTTATTTAAAACTATTATGGTATTTACAATTTTATTTAGATTATTTTGTTTTTTATACAGAGATGAGGAGAAAAAGAATGGTCAATTTTTGATGACTCACCGTCCTAGAAAATATCTTTTCGGACGAGATCTTCAACATCGTGCAAAAAGGGGTCGATCTTTGTGTCCGGATTGTTGCCAAGCAACGCGAGTCTGTCTACAATAACGTTGATTTCCCTAAAAATATGTTGCACAATATAGTGCATGAAGCCACAACTCAGGGAGAATATATATGAGATGATCATTGAGAAGATTGGTGAAATAGTGCCCTTTTTGTTTAGCCTAGACTAACTAGGCCCCCTAACAAAACTAAATTAAAAAATAAAGATAAAATAGAGAACTAATACTATAATTAAGGATAGAGTTTGGACAATTTATTGATTTTTGAATTAAAAAATTGCCATAAAAATATCATCTAGTTATGAAAAAATCGGAAACAATAAATAAAGATTCTCCAAATCTTCTTTTCACCACTACTTATATCAATAAAAAACAACATCCCATATTCCAAGTCAAATACGTTATACTCTCTCCAACTCCATTGAAGGCGGTTGAAGGTCTCTTCGTTTTGCATCTTCGTTTCCGGGTTGTAATCGTCGTTTATTGTTGTTCATCTTCATCGACTGTGGTTTAATTATACCAGGTAAGTGCTCGATTTCATCTTTTCGGTCTATTCGTTGTTAAATACCCAACATTGAAAACTATCAACCTAGTTTTTCAGTGATGTTTAAAATGGAGAAGACGATAATTAATACCCAAATATATGTACAAATGTGTGCATAGATATAATGTGTTTTGATTATGTACATTTATGTATCACATATAGTTGTTGATAAACATTATGTACGAGTTATACATCACATATAGTTGCTGATAAATATTTGCTGAAAAATATCATGTACTAGTTATTTAAATATGCAAATAATGTAGTTGATTGCCACCGTATTATGTAGCTGCAAGGAAATATCAGCGGAAGAATGGACGTTCAAGTTTTCATATGTAGTTGATTGCCACCGTATTATGCAACAAATCGATATATATCAACGAACTTCGAAGTTTTTACGATTAATGGCTATTCAGATGATATCCCCAATTAAAGGAGATTCTTATTATTTATTTCCTTATTTAACGGTTTTCTAATATAATTACAGTCTTTAATTACGTTAATTAATAAACTTAAATAGGATAGAGAAAGATTTTGAGTATCCGGAGAATCTTTAATATTATATATAATAAATCTTTTTAGTAAAATATACAAGGGCCTAGTTTGTCAACATACAAACAAAAGGGCCTAGTTTATACATCTTAATACATAAACTGCCTACATTTCCGCCTCCCAAGGTGAGTTCAAGACATGGTTGATTGAATTGATGAGCACTAGGTTGTCTCCCTCAATATTAATGGATGTGCACCTTAGAGTTGTGTCCTTTTGAAGGCCTCATGAAGAGTGAAAACTTTCGGCTCTAAAATAGATTCGGTTTTGCATCTTATTTCTCTATAACAAGAGGAATTGCAAAATTGTTTCGAATAATATATCAAAAAATATATTGATCAGACGAGTTTTTTGAGGGGTCAAAGTTAATTTTAACATAATCAACTAAAGGTCTTTGACCTTAATTGTTTTTTTGGCAATAAGGTAATTTAGGATAGTCTCAAATCTCAATTGATCAGTTTTCGGTTAGGTCTAAAATAGATATTAGTTTAGGAAACATATTACTTAGGTTATAAATTTTATGGAAAATAGTAAAGTTAACTATTTCATTCATACTAATTTAACTAGAAAAATTGAAGTATATTAAGAATATAGGTTAGAAAACCTAATTTAAAAACAATATAATGATAAAGGATAATGATTCAATCAATTTAGAGATAGGGTATTTTGATATTGGTATAAATAATGGCATTGAAAAAATAAAGTGCAATTGTATACTAATATATTCTATACAAATAATCATTATTCCACCGAGCTTTGCGCCTCTCTAGCCGAATTTGCCTCCCATAAGATTGGCTTCTTCTGCCTTCCTTTAACCCTCTCGAGTCCTGACTCTTCTTCTGCCAATCTCCCCAACTACTGATTCTCTCCTATAAACCCCGTCAATAGCATTTTGTTTCTGTCAAGGGCTTTCGAGATTCAATATATCTTTGGTCCCTTATATGCAATCTCGTTGTTTGTATGTCAGTTTCCGTCGATACCCCATATAGCTTTTGAAGTTCCATTGCTGAATTTTACTTAATTTGCTTCGACGCAGGAGGTGAGCAGTTAAATCCACGCATTATAATCAAACTGGGTTTTGATTTTTTTTTACAATTTTGATGTGTGGGCTTGTGTTTCTTCATCTGTTCTCTTCTTGCGTATGATATGAATTGTAAGTTGGTTACGCAGATGCGTTGTCGTTGAGAGGATATTTCTAGGTCTTTTTTTTGCAGGTTTTGTTTGATGGGTATGTCTGGTGTCTTGTTTTTTAATGTCTCCGATTGTTTTTGACTCTACTATTTTCACTGGGTGATCGGTAGGATTGATGTTCTTGGTTTATTGTAATTCAAAATTTCGCCGGATTGGAAATGGTATTTGTTTTGATTTTTTAGCTCTAAAATTCCATAGTTCAAGGTTATTTTGAGTGTTAAATCTATGAATTGCGTCTACATCAACAGCATAAGTTGGGAGCTTTATAGTTGTTGGCTTTATTTTGTCTAGTGACAGATAAGTACACTACATTAAGTTATGTGTACAGGAAATTTGGTGATTAATCAAGGGTTCATTTGGCGATGAACCAGTTTGTCTCTACACCAGCAATTTTTATGCTCCAAAGGATTTCAGATTTTAATTCATTCATAAATTCCTTTTTTTTTTTTGGCTAAGGCCATGGTTTGATTGAGATTTTTCATGCTGGTTTTTGTTACAATTTGAGTAGTGGAATTATTTGTGTGAAAATAATTTACAACAGATAATTTACCCATCACATCATCAAAATGAAGTGTTTGTGGATGGGTGATGTTGAGGCGACTCCCACTAGACTGTATTATTGGTGGGTGAATTGCTTCCTCTGGAAATTTGTCATGTGGTAGCCGTTCTCCTTCAAGTTATTGGATTGCTTTTTCTGTTCTCAAATTTGAGCTTATTCCTTCTTGGTAGTTATGGAATTTATCATCTTGCATCCTTTGAAATATGTACCTTGTTGATTTCATCAACGAAGGGGTTCTTTTATTTTCATCATAGATTTCTCTTTTCGCCGAACAATCTTGTAATGGGTTCATTCATTATTTTACTGGCATCAATTGCTTAATTTTTCAGCCATAGTTTCAGTGCATCACATCTTTTGCCTTTTCTGAACTTTTCCTATTTGATGAAATTCTGGTCACATTGTTTTCTAATTCTGATTTTACAAAAGTGATATAAATTTATTATATACTTGGATACATTTATACAAGTAATCATGCTGATGTTTTTGTCCAGTGGAAGTAGCTATCAGATTGATGGCTCCAAGTGGTCCTGGTTCTGAATCTCCTCACCGGAGGGCAGGTCTTCTGAAGGATCAAGTTCAGGCGGTGAAAAGAAGAGATTCAGACCGCTATAAGATTGTACCAATCCAAGAAAGTCTGTCCTTTGAAAAAGGGTTTTTCATTGTTATTCGTGCGTGCCAATTGCTGGCTCAGAAGAATGATGGAATAGTATTGGTAGGATTAGCAGGGCCATCAGGAGCAGGGAAGACGGTGTTTACCGAGAAAATACTCCACTTTATGCCCAGCATTGCTGTAATCTCGATGGATAACTACAATGATGCAAGTCGAATAATTGATGGCAATTTTGATGGTAGTGTTTTTGTACCATCAATTTTCTTCTAAATGGCTTACTTGGCTACCTATTTTATAGTGGTGATGTTTTATATTGTTTAGTCATATTTGAATGTCCTATGTTTCTACTTTGGGGGTGATTAATAGGCATCCAAACTACTTATTGCAGTAGAGCAATGACTTTAGCCAAATAAATAAGTTGTGGCAGTGTTTGAGATCGAGCTGTAGTTATCTTTACTTACATGTCTTGCCCTTGTGGCCTGTTGATGATCTGCATTTGAAAATATTTGATCTGCTGAACTCATTCTTGATTCAAAATTGCCTGTATATATTATGTCTTAGTCCTAACGTATAACTGTATAAGTATTTTTCATGAGCAGATCCTCGGCTGACAGATTATGACACTTTGCTCCAAAATATTAATGATCTGAAAGCTGGAAAGGAGGTTCAAGTTCCAATCTATGATTTCAAAACTAGCTCCCGTATAGGTTACAGGTTTGTTACTTCTGTATGTTTGTCACCTGATTATATTTTTCTCTGAACCAAGCCCCCTTAATGACTTGATGTGAGAGTCTTATGGAGAATAATACAAGCATCGCACTGTAAAATAAGAAGGATGTAGCAATGAAGATTTTCAATATAGGATTTTTTCCGAATCTTCCGTACTTTGTCATTATTCTAATTGGATGTGAACAGTTAGTCATTTACATGATTTCAGTGGATATGTAGTTTGTTGAATTGTTACTGTCCCTGCATTTTTTGGTTTTTAGTGTTTGTGGAATTGTTTTACGAATATTTTTAAAATTCTAAAAAACCCACATTTCAAGGGAGGAATATGATACGTTATAGTAGTTTCTATAAAATCTGTTCTCCATATCTCCATCCCTCCTCATCTCTTGTTGAGTTGTTATTAATAATCCCAAATCTCATGTTGATAGGACGCTCGAAGCCCCTAGTTCTCGTATAGTTATTGTTGAGGGTATCTATGCTTTGAGTGAAAAACTACGACCCCTGTTGGATCTTCGAGTGTCAGTCACTGGTGGAGTACACTTTGACTTGGTCAAGCGAGTTTTACGGGATATACAACGTGCTGGCAATCAGCCAGAAGAAATAATTCAGCAAATATCAGAAACGGTATGCTCATTGTATTTTGCAGTTATTTTATAGGCCAGTTACAACTTACAGCCATTTTGTTTACATCTTTTTATCAACATCTTGGATGCAGGTCTATCCAATGTACAAGGCCTTTATTGAGCCTGATCTCCAAACTGCTCACATAAAGATAATTAATAAGTTCAATCCATTTACAGGGTTCCAAAACCCTACTTATATCTTGAAGGTAATTTTCTGTTAGGCTTTATATGTTATGCAGATAAACTGCATTTTTCTTATGTATTATTCATCTTTATGTATAACCGAGTTTCTTGTATGAATACAGTCATCAAGGTGTATTGAAAAGGAACAGATAAGAGCTATTTTCCCTGAAGGCCATACCGAAGCTGAGGAGCAGACTTATGATATATATCTTCTACCACCTGGGGAGGATCCAGAGTCATGCCAATCATATTTAAGAATGAGAAATAGAGAGGGCAAATACAATCTCATGTTTGAGGTCTGCCCCTATACCTTGAAATGATTTCAAGGTTAAGAATGATGTTTTGCTCAAATTTCAGCCTGAATATAATGTCAGTCTGCCCATTTTCTAAAAGCACATGATGTTGTCAAAATGACATCACTCTTGAATATTGGCGAAAATGATCACTTCAATATTAGGATGCAAAGGTAGCTTCTTTTTTGAATTGATTGATTATGCTATATACTATGGAATCATAGAGCGATACTTAATTGAAATAACTAAATGACGTATTAGTGAAGATAAATTTGTTTCTTGAGGAAGCCTTTTCGGAAATCATCTATCTGGTGGCATTTGTTTCGATGTGCCATATCTTTATTTGCAGTCAATGTACTAAAGTGTCTGTCATCATGTTATTTACCAAAGCACTAACCTTATTGCTCTAATATTTTGTTCAGGAATGGGTATCAGATAATCCATTTATCATATCTCCAAGAATAACATTTGAAGTAAGTGTACGTCTCTTAGGTGGTTTAATGGCCCTGGGCTATACTATAGCAGCTATTTTGAAAAGAACCAGCCACGTCTTCTCAGATGATAGGGTGATTGTGAAGATAGACTGGTTGGAACAACTTGACCGTGGCTACACTCAGGTATAGAACACTTTGTTACATAAAATACATGTATCTGCACATTATGTTAGACCATTCATCCATTGTTATTCTTCTTTAACTATAATCAGGTTCAAGGAAAGGATCGTTTGGTGGTAAAGGTTGTTGCAGAACAACTGGGATTGGATGGATCGTATACACCACGTACATACATTGAACAAATTCAGTTAGAAAAGCTTGTAAATGAAGTCCAGGTATGGTAACTGCCTACTTTATTTGTTTTAGATGTTTATCTGTACAAGTAAGCTCCTAATTTCAGTGATAATACTTCAGGCGATGCCAGAAGACTTGAAAACAAAGCTTAGCTTGGAGGAGGATATTTTATCTAGTCCAACAGACGCACTTGCTCGAGCGTCTGCTGATAGGGTTGCTTGGATGAACAAGAACCTCAAAAGGTGTGTGATGTTTTTGATTTTTTCTTTCCATAAACACATTTTATATATGACTTTAGCTAAATGTATCACATGGAATGCACTATGCAGTGGTATGTCACACTCGTACTCCAACCACAGGGACAATAATCCCAAGATTACAGGGTTTGATTTATGTTTTGATAATAGAGGTGGTGAATCAGCCGAGCCAGTAACAAACCAGGTGATTTCTGTGATCTATTATTACAAGACTGTGTTCTGATTATTCATCTCATGCTTAATGATTTGTAAATTTTGTCTTTCCAGGGTAACATAACACAACTCTCGGAGCAAATTACCACCTTAAATGATAGAATTGATGAATTCTCTTCAAAGATTGAAGAATTAAGCTCTAGGCTAACCATTAAAAAGCAATCTCCGGACCAACAAAACATGATCCTGCAGTCGGAAGCTTGCAATGGGTCTGCACCCACATCTTATTTCATATCTAGCTTAAGCAATGGATCTTTGACAGGAGCTATTCTGCCTAATTCTTCCTCAGCAGCTCAGTTCATGAAGGATTCTTCCTTGACAGAAGAGGTATACTAATCTAGATTATCTTCTTTATGATCTTTTTGGGTTTTTTTGGATTCTATGTTGGTTCATTTGTGTTTTACATGAATTTCTCCTATAGATGCTCAAAATCTCGAGAGGCCAGAAACAAATGCTTCATCAACTGGACAATTTGACAAATCTTCTCTGCGACAACTTGGGAGAGACGTCTCTTGTAAAAAGAAATGACAGGAGGAAGTTAATAGCATCTAATGAAGAACCAGTCAGGTATGCAATGGCGTTATCTCTCACGCTCGGTTTTGTCGGTATCTGCTTGTATAGAGGCTTTTTGACCCGGACCTGACCCTACCGCTTGCTGAGATTTCAACTGACATGCTCAAACACTGATGATCGTCTAGCTTATGTTACAACACAACTATTTTTCCATTTTTCGTTTAAAAGAAGAAAAATTCGATACTGCCCTTGGGCTCGGGAAACAGACACCGTTCACTAGATCATTCATAGTACTGATCTGTGATTGCAAAGGCAATGTGGATGCCTTTTGAGGTTTGTTGAAGAAAGGAAACATGTCAGAATTTTGTAACGTAGTATACAAGTCTTTATATGGATTCTCTGTTTCTTCACACATTTGGATTCTATCTCATAATATCGGTGTCTCATAATATTGGATTCTATCTCATAATATTGGGTCTTCTTGGAGCATCCACGAAGAAGAGATTCAGGACCGTTTGATTACTTTTAGTACCCTACAAGTATGTTTTGCATGAAATCATACGAAATGATTTTAAAAAAAATTCATAAACAAAATAGATAAACTAAATTTATTTTTATTTTATTTTTGTTTATAAAGTTACAACCTGTTTGGCCTAAATTTTTTAACTAAATTCATTTTTATTTTACTTTTGTTTATAAAGTTACAACCAAACAGGGCCTAAAATTTTTAACTAAATTTATTTTTATTTTATTTTTGTTTATAAAGTTAAAACCAAACGGAACCTAAATTTTTACCTAATAAATAAGGGGCAAAATCAAGGAGTGTCACCAAATTTAGAACAAGTTTTTGTTTTACGCACCAGCTCTCCTTTGCACATTAAGGAAACATTTGGTATATTTTTAACGAGTTTTGGGTTCGGGTTTTCAAGGTTCGGGTTAGAGTTTTCAGGTTTCGCGTTCAGGTTAGAGATCTTGTTTTTTTTTTTAAAAATGCCCTTATTATACCATTAAAGATTTGCATGTATCGGACGGATAACCATATACACTCGTACATCAAACAAAATTATGAAATATTGATGTCTATATTCAAATATGAATACCAAACGTACCCAAGAGATTTAGAATTTAATAAAAAAGTAGTATTTCTCCGTTCTTTGGAGATACTTGTGTACACTCTATGAGTATATATTACCCAATGAATTAAGCGATGAAAGAAAATACATACATATCGAAACCAAGAGAAAAAAAGAAGAAGATAGAGCGACTATAACACCATATTTTCTCCTTGGATACATACAATCAATGACCGGCACCCCCGGCGCTAGGTCCGGATGACAATCGTTCGAGCCAATAAGCCAATGTAAACTTGGTTTTCTCGTACCCGAAAGAATACACGGAGACAAAGTCGTTCGCGTCACTTCTAGCATCTTCAGTTAACGGCCGTGCCATTGCAATGGTAGCAAATGCAACCAAAACCACAACCACGGTCAAGACACGAGTTGTTTGTGTGAACTTCATCTTTGCTTTGGCTTGTTTTGTTTTTTTCGTCTACCTTGCGAGTTTTTTTTTTCCGCAAGAAGATGTGTGATTTTGGATGATGAAGCTTTGGTAGCTTGTTGTGTATTTATATGGAGAAAGCTGGGAAGGTAAACAATACTAATATTCAACACAGGAGGTCCTGTAATAGGACTAAGAAGGATTCAAGAAGTTTGACTATTGAAAAAGTATTTTGGTCGTAGGGTTTGACAAAAGTTGCGTTTTTTATGAATGGGTCTAACTAAGCTTACACTAATAGTATTGATCGCAATAGCTTCTTGTTTATGCATGCATGCACAAATGCAACGAAGCTAACCCAAAGATGTTTGAATTTCCCGGAATTTGTCTATTTGATCAAAAAATTAGGGTTTGACCCATTGAAATTTATAGATATATTTTGGTCAAGTTATATGTCAAGGAAAGCGAGACGAAGCCACTCAAAGGATCAACTTTTATGCTCTACTAATAAGTGGACACTTGTGTATTGTGTTACATATACAATATATAGTTACTTGGGTAGTAAGTTTTGTTTTGTTGTTTTTTAGAAAAAAGAGAGGATCTAGTCTAACATTCAGATGGATGAGATTGTCAACAGCAGAATAAAGTGGATTTAAAGAGATGTCTCGGTTATGGTCGAGAGCCGCAAAAAGATCATCAACAACATTAATTTTTCGAAAGATGTAGCGGATATTAGGGGTGTCGATGGGTCGGATTTGGTCGGCGAGTACCCTATTCAGCCCCTCACCGTTTAGTATAATACCTCCGTCCCCATCCCCATATCCGTTCGGGTATTGAAAATTATCTCCATTCCCGTCCCCGTCGGATATTCGCTCCCATCGGGGAATTCCCGTCCCCGTTTAATTTTTTCCATTTTAAAGTTTTATGGGTTTTCCCCGCAAAACTCCCCGTCTATGTCGGATATTCGTTCCCATCGGGGAATTCCCCGTCCCCATATTTGTCACGGCTCACGACTATCTCGTCACGATATTATTCCCGCAAATATACATTGTAAAATGGGTTAGATTTTTCATAATTAAGTTGCTCAAATGTAATAAACTGGACATATAAAATTTGCATCATGTGTAAGCATACTGTCAGCTACTCAGCAACCTCAACTGGCTCAGGTAACTAGCATCGAAAATGTACATCGTAAATTGGGTTAGCTTTTTAGTTGGCTGATAGAAAACAAACGATAGTGTACGCCAAACACATATAATATGTCATTAATAACAATATTATTGACAAGAAGAATAGATCCGGACTGAGTTGCGCCAACAATTGCGCCGTCAGGCAGTTTTATACGTTGTTGAAAGACCTTGCGGTTATTGAATAAGAGACTGCAATTGCCCGTCATATGAAACGTTGCACCGGAGTCGAGAATCCAAGGGAACGTAGGATTACCTGCACACGTATCTAATGTAGTTTGAGTGCGATAGTTATTGAGGGCTGATAGAAGATTACTCAATTGACCATCCGAAATTGATGGTCCTAGAGCATGACGATCTTGTGTTGTTAACGCAAGGGGACTACTAGAAGTGGCCTTGTTGGTGTATACTGTAACTGCAACATTGAACAGTAACAACAGATTTGACCTTGTTTGGTGGAGGAGCACCGGTGGTTGGATCAACGACACCTCGGCCGTTATTCCACCAATCTGGATAACCTATTACTTTTAAATAAGCAACAATATCATGTCCAGTTTTAATGCAGTGTTTGCAAAAAAAACTTGCTCTTATTTGGTTTAGGGTAACTAGATTTGGCGCGAGTAGCAGCAAAAGCAACATAGTCCACCTTTGTATCACGTTCACGGGCTATGGTCTTAAATCGTTCTTCTTGAACCACCATTGAGTAAACCTTGTTCGGTTTTGGATGTGGCGCCTGGGACACGATGCTAGATCAAAGCGAGGAAAAGTATTATCATCGAGTCCAATTAAAATCTGATGTACCTCCTCTTCCTCTTTGCTTTTAAGTTTGTTACCGCTAGGGGTGTCAATGGGTTGGGGAGTACCCTATTCATCCCCATCCCCGTTTAATATAATGCCCCGTCACCATCCCCATCCCCGTTCGGGTATTGAGAATTGTCTCCATCCCCGTACCCGTCGAATAATCGTCCCCATCAGGAAATCCCCGTCCCAGTTTAATGTAATACCCCAAATCCACGAGACTTGGAGTGTCACATTGGGTTAGGATCTCACAATGGATCATGACCCTAGCATGACAACAAGTTCACTGGATCTTACAACAAGGCACATGTAGATTAAACCAAATACATAAAAGTTGAGTATGACACATCAAAAGAGTTTACAAACTCATAGCCGAGTACAAAGCAACATCATAAACCACAACCACAAAAGATCCCACATCCCACGCATCCTGATGTACAGAAGTCATCGGCTTGTCACACCATCTGGCTCACTCTGCAGTCTTCCTAACCTGCAAATCATCTACAACACGGTATGAAACCGTTAGCTACAACAATGAAAAGCATGAAGGTAATATCACAACCACACATCAGCATCTCATACATGCAATGCCACACACATTCATTTATTATTTTTCATTACGTTATTCCATTACTAATTCAACTTCTTTTGTAACACGAGAAGTCTCAAGAACCTCGTCCCTTTCCCCCTTAACACAGGGGTCTGCATTGGGGGTGATCGTCACTCGTCCCCCCCTGTGTTATTGGCTTCCTGGCACCTCCTCCTAACTAGCAGGCGGAGACCGGTGGTTACCGCCCGTTATAATACACTTGGGCCAAATAAATGTAATAAATGGTCATCCTAGTCCGGTTTAGGTTATAAATGCACAATCATATGAACACACACAACCATCACAATCATACAATCCACAACTACACGCTAAGTAAGTCCTATAAACTTACCTGATATACTCGTAACCTGTACCACGTCACAGCTTCCCCTTGGGGAAGTAATCAACGCCTGCAATAGCAAGACACACACAATCACATACTGCAAAGGTTAGAAGACTCGTCTCACTAACCACAACCAACCTATATCTCAAATCTAAACCTCAGATCCTCAACACATTCATAAATGCCTAAGGCATATCCTCAACATAACATCTCATCATACTCGTACACATACTAATCCTTAAAGCCATAACCGATATCCATAACATCATCATGATCCTCAACTCATTCTGACACCTAGCATGCATCTAATCAGTATTCCTCAATCTCAAATTTAATCCTAATTTAATTAATTAACCTTTAATTAATTAATTAAATTTCACCAAAATAACGTTTTGCCCGAAAGCCATTTCTAAACCCACCTGTCATCAGATTTCATCAACAAACCACCCATAAATACCAGAATAATATAATGATCATAATGGAATTTCTAATTATCCATTTTGAAAAGCCTAAGGTCAATTTAGGCCAAATCGCAGTACGGAAAACGAATAAATTCATAACTTATTCGTTACTAACCCGATTGACGATCTGAAAGAAGATTCAGAATCACAATGACGCAGGCTACGCATGTACAACATCAAATTCACCGGAATCTGAGCGACGGAACTGTCCTGGTGACACATATGCTCGATTAGGTCTTAATCTGCTCGGAAATGCAGAAACTTGGTACCGATATGAAGAGAATGAAGAAAGGAATCCAGAAACTCAAACGGAATTGAAATCGGATTAGAAATGGATAGTAGATCTAAGTTTGAAGTTTGAAAAAAATCAGAGCTTTTACGAGGAAACGTGAAAGGAAATGAATTAATGAACGATTTTCCGCTATTTATAGTGAAGTCGATAATTATTTTTTAGCCGATCCAATGGCGGGTTGAACCCCCTTCTCCAAACTTCTCGAAATTGGAACAATAAATCTTGAATATTGTAGCGATAATTATTCCACAATTGCCTCGGAAAACGTATATTCCTAAGCCGTCTTTCTTAGCCGTTAAGAAACGAAAGAATAAATTAGGGAAATGGGACCCTTTATATATTGCTTTTGTAAAATGGGTCTCTAGAAAAAACAATAAAAATTAGGCCTACACCTAGGGAAATAGGACATAATTGAAATGATGGTACTACACAATATTTAAATATTGATGGGATGTTTACTATTCATACTTTTTGGTTTTTTAAATAAAGTGAGGGAGACTCCCACTTAATCTTTCATATGTTAGGTGTGTTATTTATTTTTTGGATATTGTATGACGAAATTGAGTTGTTATTTTTTGGGTATGTTAGGTGTGTTATTTATTTTTTTGGGTTGTATGACGATTTATGTTTGATTACCCAAAATTCCGATCTCAAAATTAGGATATGCACTTACCATGTTCGATCTACTATATTGACAACCATACGAACATACCACTTACCCAAACATATCAATATCTTAAAAAACACTTACCCAAAAATGTGTTAAAATGTTGGATATGTTTTATAGTTACCCAAAATGTGTTATATTTAAAGTGATATCGTGGATATGTTTTATGGTTACCCAAAATGTGTTATAATGATCAAATGTCAAGTGAATTTTTGGGTAATGACCAAATGTCATTTGATATTGATGTTTGTATACAATATCGAGTTTTGAAAATTTTGGGTATGACAAATTTAAATTGGGTATGGATTTTGTATTAAGTGATGTTTAAATTGGGTATAAATATAAAATATTATCCAATTTATGGATATTATTTTATATTGATATTTGATTTAGTGGGTGTATTGTTTTCGAGTATGTTTATGTACTTTGACAAATTTATTTTTGGGTATTATTGTGACATTAGTTGGGTAAGCAGATTTTTGGGTAAGCTGATTTTTTCTGGGCAAATGGCTGCGTTTTTTTGGCCCCCAAATTCCCCCCAAATGTCAATCAAAAGTGTCATAGTCAACACTCACATCAGCCATCACTCACTTTTGTCAACTTTTTGTCATATTTATGAATTAGTCTAGTAAAGTAGGAGCCCTATTTCTCAATTTGTAATTGGTAGGACCCTAAATTTTAACTCTATAGTGTAAAAAGCCCTAAATGCCAATTCAGCCGAAACGAAATAGCGACTCTTTTGGCCGTTTTGCCTTTCCATGTTATTTCATATCTAGGATATGTCCGATATCCTGATCATTTCTCTCAACTGCATTTTTATTAATTGGAGCTCCCAAATGCTCCAAATAATACCGGAGGGTAAAAATAATTACCCGGGGAAAAAGTGAAAATTTCATTATAAGCCCAAAATTACGCCAGGAACATAACGGTGGGACTTATACTCAACACTTACGCAATCTTCGCGAGTTATATGCCAATTACTATCACTGATTAAATTAATCAACATTAATTAGAATTCGGAAATCCTAGCTACTACATTTAATTTCTCCATTTTAAAACTTTATGGGTTTTCCCGTAAAAATTCCCTTCTCCAGTTAACTTTTAGGAGTTTGAAAAAAAAACATTGACTCGGATAATAAATGTGAAATTAGACCATAAAATACAAAACTGTTACTTTGTTTAACTATATAAATAAAAAAAACACGAGTATAAAAAAGAAAGAAGAAATTTGTATTTTTTTTAAAAAAAAATACAGATTTGGCAAAGTAAAGTTATACCGTCTATATATTACGTTTCATTCGTTCAAGTAGGATCGAAACTCGTAGTACAAACTTGTATAAACTAAAATAATTATATTTTACAAACATTTAGATTATGATATTAAGATAAAGTGTTCTATTGTTTTATCATTTTAATTTTACGGTTTAGGATTTAGATTGCACATCAAAACACGTATCTAAAAGAGTAAGACACATAAAAAAACACAACATGTAGTGGGATGTGCATTTGATCATCGTGATTTGACGACGTTCACGATGTATTCTAAAATTTCACGAGGTGTTATCCTTATATGATCGAAAACCAAATTAATATAGGTTAGCGTTAGTATAATTTACAGATATAATTATCAAATAAATATTTAACATCAAAATACATTTTGTGTAAGTAGGAACGAGTAATCTTAAAGTATAAAAGTTTATATAGCTTGAAATTATAGTAATCATCGACAATTTTTGAATTAAATATGAAACTACAAAGAAATTGTAATTTAAATACAATTTGTTTGTAACACCCCAAGTTTTGGGAACTCGAAGCGCTACGAGCTAGGACCGCACATTGGGTCCCGACCCCCAGAGTAGCAACAACAAACGGATTTTACAACAAGGCACAGACGAATGAAAACCAAAACTCAATATAAAACCAAAGGTTTAAACAAAATAAAACGGAAAAGACTTGCAGCCGAGCTCAAAACAAAAGGGAAACAACGAAAGAAACATAAACCCGATCCCGTCCTATAATGTACGGGAACCCTGCCTGACCACATCATCCGGATCACTCAACAACATCCTGAACCTGCGGAACATCTACAACGCCGGTATAAACCGTTAGCTAACACTCTAGGTATAAGCAAGATCGTAAAGGCACAAACACACATAAGGTAAAGAAAACACATAGCATGCTTGCACACAACCGGTTATTATCTTTCATTAAGGTTATCCCTTTCTAATTCAACTTCTTTTGTCACACGAGAATCTCCCGAAACTCACCTCCGCTTCCGTCTACCAATAGGAATAGATCAGTACTATCCGTTGCCTACGGTCCTGGGTTGCAAGAGCACATTCTAGTCTCCTAGGTTATAATACATTTGGGCCAATTAAGGTTAAAAAGGGTGAATCCTATTTCCGATTATCCGTTATAAACATGATAAACAACACAAACAATCCAATACAATCCAACTAATACGCAAAATGAAGCTAAGTAAGTCCAAGGGACTTACCTCACTCGAAGGTAACACAAAGGCTCATCAACAACTCAGAGAACACTCAAGAAAGCTCAGTTTCCCTCAGGAAAGGAGCAAGGAAAGCCTGTACGAACAAGTATCACGGATCAGGAACGAAAAGGTTGCTAGAAGTCTATAACTTTTAGTCTCAACGATATCTAAGAGATCTCCACAAGCTAAGGGCTCGACCTTAGTCTTACAGCAACTCAGGGAACAAGGAACAACCACAAGGAACCAAGAAAGGAACAAGGAAAGGAAGGAAGGCAACAACTCACCAAAGACGGGAATTACAGCAGAGAAAACGCAGGGACGGTTGGGCAGAGGTGTAGGGGCGGCCTGTGACAGAGGCGCAGGGGCGGCTCTGTGTAGGCGCGGGGGCGGATCTTCGTCAGAAGCTACTATCGGGCTTCTCTTCGACATATCTCACAGCAGGGGCAACCAAAGCTTGCACCTTTGATTCCAACACGTCTAGACTCAACTACAAAGAGCCTGAGAACAACAAAGGATCAACAACGGAACGCTCCACAAGAATCAAGGCTCATGCTTGATCCTTGGAGAAGAAGAAAAAAGAAGAACGAAAGAAAGAAACCGAAACAGAAGTGAAGCAAGGTGCAACAACACATGAACGTGATGAAGAACAAGGGAGGAAGAACTTACACGTTCAGTAAGGACACAGGGGCAAGACTGCAACACTCTAGGGTTGAAGAAGACGATAGCAAGAGACGGGAAAAAGGAGGAAAAGAAGAGAATATATAGGAACGGGCTGGAAAGATAGACGGAAGGCGTCTAGGGTTTAGAAAGAAGATAAGGAAACCGGCCCATAAGATAAAATATTGGATATTCTATCTATGAAAGGAAGATAAAATGAACGGAAAAAAGATCGGGCACGATTTGTCGTCATCCGCAGGGGCGAATCACATCAGCCGCAGGGGCGGCCCTCTTCACCGCGGGAGCGGTGAAGGCAAAAACTGAGATCTTACATTGTTTATATATATTTGTATCCTCGACAAATTCTCCGTCGGGTTACCCGCAAGGGATCCCCATCGGGTTATCCGTGGGGGATCTCCAGTGGGTTCGAATTCGAATCGGGGAGCGGGGCGCAGGGACGGATCCAAGATTAAAATTATGGGTAGGCTAAATTTACCTTAGGGACTAATCCAAACTAATTAAAATCTTAACGGATGTTCACTTGTTTTTTTGGTGTTTATATTTGTATTAAGATTATATAAATGTACATATATATAAACTAGTTATTATACATTATATGATATTACAATTTCAAAAAAGACGATAATAACGGTATATTTATGTTATAAGTTTTTGTGAATACTTTTTACATGTATATACATAAAGCTTTCAAATAAAATAAATGTACAAGCATAAAACATCGTATATAAAATTATAATTCTAAAATTCAAATATACAATAAATTTCTTTCAAAAATTTTTATTATTAATTTATAATTAACTAAAGTCACAACACAATAAGTAAATACATATGGATTGAACATATTTGCTTTTATACGATATTGCAATTCAAAAAAAGTTATTACTAAAAAATATATTTGCTTCTATGTATTAAAATACTATTAACTTGTAATTAAACTAAAAAGTGTAATAAAATACTATTAAGTTTTAATTAAACTAAAAATATACACAACAACAAAAATAAAAAATAAGCCTTGTAATAAAATCAATATTTTGTTCATAGTTGGGGGTGGACATAAACCCCGCTTAATCCCGTCTCGTCCCGTCCCGGTCCCGTCTCGATCCCGTCCCGTCCCAGTCCCGTCTCGATCCCGTCCCGATCCAGTCTCAATCCCCGCGGGATTTGGAAGAAAAATGTGTATCCCGTCCCGTCCCGTGAAAATTTTGCGGGACGGGACGCGGGACGGAGACTTCCCTTCCCGGTTAATCCCGTCCCGTCTCGCATATGTATATAAATAATATTTTTATATTTTTATATATATTATATAGATATATATATCATACATAAATTATAATTTTTAAAAAATTTTTTTTTTTTAAATATTTTTATATTTTCAATATTATTAGTTCAATAATTTTTCATTTGTCATTTACCATTCTTTACGATTCATTTGGTTAGATCTAAAATACCAGAGGTTCTGCTCTCCCTTAATTTAGTCCGTTTGTCGCCTTACTCAGGTCCGTTCCATCAAGACTTTTTACCATAATAACAAAAGCTTTTAAATTAATTACAAAAATATCAAATTGTAAAAGTAATTTACCAACATAACAAACTTTAGTGACAAGACCACCCTAGCTTGACTAGCTTTTATTTTTTTGATATTATTTTTCTCCTTGCAAAATTTGTGGTGGGGGACATAGACCCCTTAATCTATTAAATTAATATTCATCAACTATCAAGATTATTTAAAATATAAAACTAATATAGTTTGCACTATTAAGTATTTTCCTCAATTTCATGTTATTTACAAACACTTAATTTAAAATTAGATTGAAATAATTTTATAGATTATGATAAATTTTGGTGGAGAAGGACATGGACGGTGGAAATAGAATATCAATGGATTAATGTTATTACGATCTTTTATATTGGATTACAAAGAATTAAAAGAGAATAATAAAGGTATTGGGTATAAAATAAAATATAAACTAACATAAAATAAAAAAAATAATATACTTATTATTTTAAGCAATATATTCAAAAATATTTTATTTCACATATCTTTCAATAGATTAGTCACTAGTGTTAATAGTATAATAGTGTAAAGATGCGACAACTAACATAGTTTATATTTGATTAGTATGACATATACATGTAAGTGCGAGAACATAATAATATAACTTTGAACGATCATAAAATTTAAAATTATTTTACAATCATTTTTTTCATACTTCAATTGAATTTTATTTTCTCGCATTTACGTGCATTTGTCTTATTTATCGACTATGCTAGTTGTCGTATCTTATACTATTAACACTATATTAAATTATATATATATATATATATATATATATATATATATATATATATATATATATATATATTACAATCTTATCTTAAGTTATCTATGAATGATTAACATGATATTATGAGAAAAACTTTTTAGTGCAAACTATTTTATTTTTATTCTTAAATCTAATTTTTATCTAGTACATTATAATGTAGGTTGAAATTTAGTGTATTATATTTTTGTTTGTAAAATAACTTAAAAATAAGTTTAATATTTAATGAGTATGAAGGGGTCCCATGTACCCCACCATAGACTTTTGAAGCGAGAAAAAAAAAAAAAAAGGAAGCTACAGTGATGCAAATGCAGTAGCATTTGTTAGGAAAATTTGCTATGTTGGTGAATTTTTTTATTATTTGTTATTTGAGTAATTAATTTAAATATTTTTGTTATTTAGGTAAAAAAATCCATTCCATCGCCACCCTTACTCTAGTCCGTTCCATCTCCCTTATATTTGTAAATTCCCACAATTGTAATCGATAGTTAAATAAATGTAATTTTCTGTAAATAATTTGTTTTTATTTTTTGAATGTGAATCGATAAGACACTTTGATGGAACTTGAATTTGTTTTCAATATATTAACTACTAAGTAGGCGTCATGAATCGATAATTAGATATCGAGTTTTTTTTCCGATCATTTGTGTCTATAAACATGAGAGAAAACAAGCATACATATTGAATATAATCGGTGCATAATTTGCGCGGGATTTGTCCCGTCCCGTCCCGTCCCACATGGGACAAGGCCCGCGCGGGACGAAGAAAAAAGTCATAAATCGCATCCCGTCCCGCAAATAACTTGCGAGACGGGACGCGGGACGACCCCTATCCCGTCCCGTCTCGTCCCATGCCCACCCGTAATCATAGTTGGGATTGAGCACAAGACCATTGAGGTCTTCACACGCACAAATTACCACTAGGATAGTAAAGCTTTCATCCTCCTTATACATACTATTATATAGATATTTATTTATTTGGTGGGCTAGAGCAAACCCTAGCCCACCCCAAGATCCGTCCCTGGCGGGAAAGATACCCCTATCTTCATCCTCGTCCCCATCCCCAAGCGAGGAATCAAAGTTTCCCCCATCTCCGTCCCAATGACGGGTAATACCTGCGAATTTTGGGTAATCTACACCCCATTTACACCCCTAGTTGCCGCAGGTACAATTACACGTACAATTGCTCTCATGTGAAGCAATTTCCTCCTAAAGCTTCTTCATCCGGCCAAAATAAGCAGCTACTTTTTGTCCGTCTTGGAAGCATTTGGCGAGATCAGCCCGCAAATGCATTAGGTGAGGGACGTTGCCTTGATCAAAACGCCTAAGCGAGATTTGTGGCTGAAGGGATAGATCAACACTAGCAAGAATCCAACCGGAAAGCATGGAATTGACACTTAGCCAATAGGGGTGGTCTTAAGATGTCTCATTTGGTTCTGAAATTTTGCTTGTCAAAAAATCTAACTTTCGTTTAGTAGAGAAAGCATTGGACATTGCACAAGACCAATCAACATAGTTTTCATTTGTGAGAAGGACGAGGAAGATTGTTTGGCTTGGATTGTAGGAAGGATGGAGGTAATAGGGCGAGGTTGAGGTGAGAGCTGTTGGTGTGGTCATTTTGAGCGGAAGATTGATTGAGGAAAAAAGCCGGATACCATTTGACATATAGATTATCTGAAGGCATGAATTTTCTTATTGATGAATAGAGTATATATATATACAACAAACATGTATAACAAACTCACAACAAAAAAGACAGATACTAGGTACACAAGGATATACAAAGATAAGATCCTGACTAAGCAAATCGTATCCTAACGATAAGGAATGATTTCAAAAAAAATTCACGAACAAAGTACACATTTGATCTAAATTCATTTTTATTTTGTTTTCGTTTCTAAAGTTACCACCAAACGGGGGCATAAAGTTTTTCTCATAATAAATAAGGGGCAAAATTAATGAGTGTAACAAAATTCAGAACAAAAGTTTTTGTTTTACGGGAAAGCTCTCCTTTGCACATTCTCTTAAGGATACATTTGGTATATTTTCAACGAGACCTTAATTATACTAATTACACTAATTATACTTAGAGATCTTGTTTTTTTAAAATGCCCTTATTATACCAGCAAAGATTTGCATGTATTGGACCGATAACCATATACACTCGATCATACCTCAAATAAAATTATGAAATATTGATGTCTGATATCCAAATATGAATACCAAACATACCCAAAAGATTTAGAATTTAAATAAAAAAGTAATATTTCTCCGTTCTTTGGAGATGTTTGTGTACACTCTATGAGTATATATTACCCAATGAATTAAGCGATGAAAGAAAATACATACATATCGAAACCAAGAGAAAAAAAAAGAAAAGATAGAGTGACTATAACACCATATTTTCTCCTTGAATACATACAATCAATGGCCGGCACCCCTGGGGCTAGGTCCGGATGCCAATCTTTCGAGCCAATAAGCCAATGTAAACTTGGTCTTGTCGTACCCGAAAGAATACACGGAGACAGAGTCGTTCGCGTCACTTCTAGCATCTTCAGTTAACGGCCGTCCCATTACAATGGTAGCAAATGCAACCAAAACCACAATCACGATCAAGACACGAGTTGTTGATGTGAACTTCATCTTTGCTTTGGCTTGTTTAGTTTTTGGTCTAGCTTGTGAGTTTTTTTTTTTTTGCGAGAAGAAGTTTTGTGATTTTGGATGATGAAGCTTTGGTAGCTTGCTATGTATTTATATGCAGAAAGCTAGTATATTCAACAGAGGAGGTCCTGTAATAGGACTGAGAAGGATTCATGAGGTTTGACTATTGAAAAAGTATTTGATCTTAGGGTTTGACCAAAGTTTCGTTTTTTTGAATGGGTCTAACTAAGCTTACACTAATAGTATCGATCGCAATAGCTTCTTGTTTATGCATGCATGCACAAATGCAACGACGCTAACCCACATATGTTTGAATTTCCTGGAATTTGTCTATTTGATCAAAAAATTAGGGTTTGACCCATTAAAATTTATAGATATATTTTGGTCAAGTTATATGTCAAGGAAAGCGAGACGAAGCCACTCAAAGGATCAACTTTACTGCTCTACTAATAAGTGGACACTTGTGTATCGTGTTATACCATATACAATAGTTACTTGGGTAGTAAGTTTTGTTTTGTTTTTTTTGAGAAAAAAGGAGACCAGTCTTTAGAGACTAATCGCTCTAAAACATTCTGACGGATGAGGTCATCAACCGCAGAAGAAAGCGGATTCAAAGAGACGCCCCGAGTATGGCCCAGAGCCGCAATAAGATTATCACCATTGATTTCCTGAAAGATGTGGCAGATAATGTAACAATTAAAACGAAAGAGATAAAAAGAAATATCAGAAATAATTATATCAAATGCCCGGGTAAATTTTGTTTTTTTTTGTGTGGCAGGAAAGAGAGTCAGTGGTCTTCGCGCATCTAATCACACTTCACATAAATAAAAGATGGCTAAATAGTCCTCACACGGGGATAACATTGCCCGTAATATCATGAATAAGCAAATCAACGACACCTTGTAATATCATGAATAAGCAAATCAACGACACCCTCAGGAGGGTCACACAATACATGAAAAACGAGTTTGAAAGAAAAAGCTAACGAAGCTAAAAAGTCATGAGGGTAAGTTTTGTTCTTTTGGTTTTGTTTAGTACGTGTATGTCAATAATATATTTCAAACAAAGGAAACGGTTGAAGTATGCAACTTTGTATATATAACGGTCAATCTTGGTGGCTTTTGCGTATGAACTACTACTGTGTCTGCACTTATAAGTTGGTTTCCTAGTTATTTCAAAATTGAACCACTAATATAGTTTTGACAATCGAAATTGACTCGACTTTTCTCTAAATATATGTGCACCGTGACACTATGGTTTGTATTTTCTTTTCTTCTTTTGACTATTGATAAAATATATAATTTCTATTGATTTTTTAAAGATATTATTAGTTTCAAACTTGAATTGCTACCCTTTATTAGGAGATCATTTGATTCACACTATGAAACATTAAACTCCAAATAATAATAGTTTGTATACCGTGACTTTCAAGAAATTTATGTAATAACTAAATTAAGTAAAAAAAAAAAAATCTATATTCAATAACATTATGAATTTCAACGTTTGCCAACAACGAACTACGTCGCAAAGAGTTCAATGAAATAATTGTGAGCTAATAAATAATTCTAATAATAATAATAATATGACACAATTTTATAATAATTGAAGAAAAGTTACAAATTATATTATTTATGTAAATAGTACCTTCAAACTTCAGTTTTTAAGGTTTGGTTGGAATAAAGTTTATTAAGAGACCATTGAAGAGAATTTGGATACTTAAAGCGGAAATACAGAATAATTATGATCTAATATTATGATCTTCATGAATAATTAATAGATCGATCTTTGTTCATAGGTAATACATGTTGATGCGTGAACTGTACCGAATCTAATCGGGATCAGAAGAGAATGAAATCCTCGTATGTGACTTGTCCATTTGGTCTACATTAGCCCTATGTTAAAATGTCATTTGCCTTCTACCGCTAGGACGGAGATTGAAAGACGAACAATCATATTACTTAGCATGATGATGGTGGTTGCCGTTTGGTACTCACAATACCAATCTTTACTTTTTCACTTCCTTGTTCACGTTAGAGAGAGAAAAAAATTTGTCAAATAGACCCTTTTTTTAATTTTCTTTAGGTCTGTATACCCCTTTAATTTTTACCAGTTTCGTTAAATTGAAGTTAGAAGGTAAGGAGTTTGATTAGGGGTACATTTACTAAACATATTTATACTACGAGAATAGTTACTAGAGAGAAATCTCAAAAAGCTTACTTAGCTAATTTGGCCGAGAGAAAGAACATGAGAGAATTTTAAGAGATCGGAGAGATTAGGAGAATAATAGAAATTAATAATATATAACATTTAATACAACGTGTAACTTCCTTTAAAATGCGTGACTCCCTAATTAACTCGTCACCTATTAATCTCTCTAATTATTTATTTTATAAATAATATTCCTTCTTAATAATATATAATATAAATGTAAATCAATCATCATTTTCGTTGATCTAATCCGACAACACAAAGTAGGGAACTTATTAGACTCGTTTAGAATAGGCATGAGCTTAAACCATTTAACCTCAATAATCAATTGTAGGGAATTCTACCAAATCACTACGACTCCTAAAATAACCGGATTGTATATCGCTATTAATTTTCCTATTCCATTTTAGTTGATATCAATTTTAAGTTGACATCCCTTTACAATTTAAACGGAATTAGACATTTTTCAGAAAGTATTAAAACACAAGGCCATCATCCGAATTAAAAAAAAACTTTTGCTCAAAATCCAGAATACCCAAACCATAGGGAAAACCATCCAGAATTTCACTAAGGGTGTGTTTGATTAGGGATTAAAGAAGGTTAATTTAGATTAAAATTTAGGAGGTTAATTTATGTAAGTGTTTGGATGAAGATGGAGATTATGAAGAAAATTGTATCAGGGATTAATTGAGATTAAAAATGGCCAAAAAATAACCTCATATTGCCGAGGTTAAAGGAGATTAATTTCCAACCATTAATTAGGATCCACTCAAATTTATAAATATGTATCAATTAAACCCATTAAAAAATCTTCAACCAAACAACTCGATGTAAATTATTTTACATAATATAATCCATAATAAATCCCACTTAAAATTTAACCTCTTTTAAATTTCATCTATATTAATCTTCAAAATAACCTCCATCTCCTACAATTTATATATCCAACAATTTATATATCCAGACACTTGCGTAGGCACTTCTTAATTCTGTAATTAGCACATAGGGTTTGATCAAATCAGATGATTGAGTTTGAATGGGTGCAGCATGATTCACTGGGTGGAGGGCTGCAACACACTAAGCAGATCATATACTTTGCTACTTTCATTTCCACCATACCCTGAAATATTTTTGCATCAAAAAATCAATCATCTTTCGCATTTACTACGTATATAAAAACGATGGATGATTATAAACTCAACAAGCTAAACAAGGAGACACTCAAATTAAAGGGGTAGATCTTGATTGTGTTCTTAGATCCAAGTCAAGGCTTTGTATACATTGTTTTCTTAACGTTGTAAAATCGACCATAACCGAATATGTATGATCCAATTGAAAGGTTCTATTCAGACACAGGCAATCTTTGAACATGAAACTGAGAAACTATCTATCAAACACCTCAGGCGAAGACTCCATCCGATGACTGGTCCATTGCTCTGATTGACCGGCGAGCCATTGTTTTGTCAAGTTCCCCAAAGAACTAATAAGTTTCCACATCACTGATGGTCAAATTTCATTCTCTTAGCAGGACCTTGGTCGATGATTGGGTCTACGGAAGGAACCTCTGTCTCGGTGCCCTGCTGATTCTCGGGGCCCTTTTCACCCTCGGTTGGTTGAGTTGGGACATACCCTTCTGGGAAAGGTGGCGGTGGAGGTGCTGGTGGCAACTATACATCCAGGAAGGGGGGAAAAGATTGACATGAAACAAAAAGAAGAAATCTCTCTCTCAAATATACATGGTGAATCTATCTTGATAATTCTTCACCAGATTCAGATGAAAGAAGAAAAAAGGCTTTAAGATTGTTAGTTACCTTCCGTTGCAATGACATTAGAATGTGATCAACTCGTTTAAGCTCTTTGAAATTGATATTTTCTTTAGCAGTTTTAGATTTAGCATCACTATCATCACTTTCATTATCAACTGCAAGGGAAGAATGAGAAAGTCGTTAGCAAAAGCTTTGGCAAGTCACATGAACAAGTACCAAATCAAAAGGCAGGAAAAGTGTGGATAGAGTTGCATCTTCCTTGTGTTCATTCTAAGAACAAGAATAATCATAAGCATGCTATCAACAGAAAATCAGACCAAAACTCCATACGAATAAATCACCCTAACTTGTCCAACTTACAAAAACAAATAGTAACTCTATATACACATGACATTGTTCAAGTAGCAGTTTGTTTATCTATAGAGCACAGAACAGAAATACCATTACCATATCCAACTTTCTCCAACTTTGAGGCAGCAGTAGAGAAGGCTTTTGATATATAATACAGAGCTCGACCCTGTTCATTCATAAAATAAGCTATAGTGATTATATATCCTTCTTAATAAGACGAGTTCAACAATGACCATATGAAATGATACGGAGGAACTTGAAAAGCATCGTCTTGTGAGCAGCAACACTACATCTTCAAAGGAGACACGGGCAGGGAAGTAGTTTTGTCGGCAAATTAAACATAACTAGAGAAAACGTTACTGGCGAATCGTGATCAACCGAAAACTTAGTACCAAACGAGGAATGACATGGTCCACAAAAAGTAGCTTTTGATCACAGCCATAGGCCCATAACAATATTTGAGACTTTAAAAACACAACCTACACAGTGCTTCCTCAAAACTACCTTAACTCAGCCTAGGAAATGGAAAAGCTTATAACTTTTTCAAGTTAATCAATGCTCAAATGAAACCAAATGTATATAGTTTATAAATTAAAGTGGTTTCCTTCATATTCAAAAGCTTTATCCAGAATCAAACACTTATCTATTTCATCGAAACATAAAAATGCTAGAAGGAAAGACACGGAAAAGAATGGACAATAAGAAGAGTACTCACAATTCGAGCAGCAAAGACATTAGAAAGTTGAGGTGCTTGATATATTGAACCATCCAAGACATAGTAAGTCAGCATTGGTGTAACCTTCTCCGGGCTGTCTCTCTTTTGCTTACGTATGACAAACAGATGGGGCTCCATAACTTCAGTCAACATATACTCTAGGCCGGTCATCTTTCTGTTAGAAAACTACCAAGAAATTCAAGAGACATAAACATTGACTACTACTGTTAATCTACTCTGAAGCCTTTAAACATATACAACACGGTTCATAGCAATTACTCCCTTTGTCAAACATTATTTGTCATTCTAGCAATTTCCACATTGATTAAGAAGACTTTTTTGGGTTAGATGACTAAGAAGACTATATGATGTACTATTATCATACGTTTATACCCTTATTTATTAGTCTTCTATTAACTTTCTTGAAAGCCATAACTAACTATCTACTAATAATTACATGGGAAATGTGTGAGGTAAATACCCGAATAGTTAAATGACAAATATTTTTTAAATAACAAATTAAGGAATGGCAAATTTCTTGAAGGGATGGAGTATTTCAGAACCTTCTAAGTGACTGACGCGCTGTCACATCCGTAAATTGTCATATTTGTTTCCTCTTTCAGATTTAAAATTGGGGTGGAGACTATTAACTGCAAATTTCATGCAATTGACTAACAGTAACAACTACCAACAATGTTCCAAACCAGGGAAAGGCAACATGTTGATGAAGCTCATCACATCCTTCTTATTATTAATATTAAGAAAGTTCAGTAACTGAATTTCAGATGAATGGAAGACAGAAACAGCGGAATGGAAATAAAACCTTACGAGAGATGAGAAATATCAAGAGGGTGAGTGGCATTCATCCGCAGTTGTTCATTGTTGCAAGTCCAGTCATAGAAAGGTGACAGTGCAAAGTAATCAAATACAAGATCCCGATTCAGAGGATAAGTGTTTAACCACAACTGATCTCTGAAGCACATTCCTGTCATATCTGTTCCCGGGGGCATAGGGGGAGGCGGATTCCCATCAAACATTGGGTTTCCCCCTGGCGGCATCATTGGTGTTGCAGCCATCCCTCTGAAAATTCAAACTAGAATACTTAAACCAACCTTTATTAAGATTTTAAAAAAAAAAACACTAAGGACGGAACTCGGACCATAATGCTAACAACAAAACATAGTGTTCTTGCAGAACATCCCTTTAAATCCTTGAATTTTACCTCAGGAGGTTTCAGAAAAGAAACTCTAGAACAAAAAAGAAAACCTTAATTCCTTAGCCTACAGATTGACATGAAATGTAGTTTATCAGGTATATAAATCTGAGGCAAGTAGAGGATCCTTCGCCACACTGCAAGTGGCAACACATTCTTCTGAAGATTAAATATGATCAATGATGCCACGGGATTTTTGTATTCAGGCCACGAAACACAGAGCGATCCTTTTATTTTATTAGTCTGGCATCGACCCAAAAGGGCAGCACGAAGGCTTTCAATCATACTTCCTGAAGGAAAGTACTCTAAATCCTTTATCAGCAAAGAATCACCATTTCTTTCTGAAGCCTTGTCCAGCTTATATGCAATAACCTCATCCCACGAAAGCTTGCCCTGAAAAAGCAGTGCCTTGATCGAATCCAATATTAAAACCCTCTCTGCTAGACTGCTACACACTGTCCACAAACCAACAATTTTGAGAGAGCAAAAGCTCTCTCGGCTGGCAGCCTGGCACAGGGCACTGAATAGTGACAAGAAGCACCCTGTTTTCAGCATCGTCAAGAGAGTATATGTTACAAGATTTGTCTTTCAAGGAGGGCGTTGTGGAGTTCCCGAAAAATGGAATCTTGGGTAGGATGATGGTCCCGTTCAAGTTTCTTAGAGGAACGTGATTAAAGATGTGAAGAGATGGGGTAGGGCTACAAAGAGAAGAGGAGGGTTTAGGGGTTTGTTTGCATAAAGCTCCGAGAACAAAAAGATGGGGGAAAGAAGTGGAGGGATGGAGGAATTAAGTTGTGGAGGTCTTCTTGGAAGAACCTTGAAGGAGGAACTTCCATCAGCACATCTTCCATGTCTTAAACGGAGATATGTGCAACCAAGTCAGCAGAAGACCCATAATATAAAATTTAATCCATGGTTCAACACAAGTATTCTATGCAGCATTCTAAAAGACAGACTAAGGACGGCCGTAGACGGAGGACAGCCACCAGCCGTCCCATCTTTGTGCTAAACAGACCTTCCTGGACGGGTTCGGACACTGGACGGTTCAAGACGTGTTCAAAACCTACTTTCTAAAAACGGAACCCTAAATCAATTTCCTTCTCAGTCACAAGCCCAGTTCAAAAGCCTACTTTCTACCGTTTGCACAGGAATATTCAGGTTTAGACGATCTGGACGGGTTTGTAAGCATTCTAGTATTCTACAATGAGACAATCAGAATCAATTTACAGTATTAGTCAATTTACAATAAAAAACAGAAACGAACACTCAACAGTACACTTCAACAGGAACACGAACGAATGGAAAGAATGGAAGGAATCAAATCAATTAACAGTATAATTCAAAATCAGTTAAAAGTGTAAATCAAAATCAACAGGAACACGAACGAACGCTCAACAATAAGACAATCAGTAAACTTGCCTACAAAAATCAGAATCAATTTATGTTTTATTGAATTTATTCCATTCGAAAATGAAGGACCGAAGGAGAGAAGAGAAGACTAGAAAAGTAGACCGAAGAAGAAGATCGTACCTTGAAGACTGAAGAGGAGAAGAAGGATCGAAGAAGAAGAAGGCTTCGATTCGAAGAAGAAGGCTTCGATTTGAAGAAGAAGATCGCGTCCTGCACTCCTGCTTCCGGCAGCCAAGATGACAGCAGATAGGGTTAGCCGTGTAAAATGTTACGGTAGTATCTGTTTTCTTTTCAACTAAATAGTTTTTTTTTTTGTCTGAAAATAGGAAAACTTTGGGTTAACCGTGTCTGGATCCATCGGACACAGTCAACCCAAAGTTGAGTTTTTTTTTTTTTTTTTAAGTTCAACCCAAAGTTGAGTATTCCAAACAAGAAACATCACAAGTTATTTTTTTACAAATTTGATAAGCTCTATAAGCTACTAACGGGTCTTTTGAAAAGCCACATGTTGGTCTTTTGAAAAGCCACATTTTAGAAGCTGTAGCTTACTAAGCTTATGAAAAAATAAGGGAATTAGTGTACGTTTGAGAGCACAAGCTTACAAAGATTATGTTAATTTATTGTAGTTTATACCATTTTAATTTCATAAGCTATATGAAAGAAGTTTACGGAGTTTATGACAGCTTTTGAATGCTATATTACAAACACCCATCAAACTTATCAAAAAAAAAAATCAGCTCGTTCAATCAGCTATCAATAAGCTTCAACATTTAACTACCAATATGCTTTGACTTCAATTACAATTCCAATAAACTTATGGTTCTCAGATGAACCCTAAACTTCTCAAACAAATACTGATATTTTGTAGTTAAATTTATTGATGTCGCTATACGTACTTGAAGTTTGTAACCTCATTTTATTTATATCTAAATTATTATGTTTAAGTTTCGGGTTTCTTTACTAGCACTATAGTAATATTAATAATAACAATAATAGGAATGATAACATACTATATTTGCCTAGTTAACTAGTATAAATAGATAAAATATACTCTCTTGGCATTTTAGAAAAAAATAAATAAATATGTTATACAAGTTAGTAGGGGTGTAATTAACTAAGTGCTTTCACAAAGAACCCTAGGGCGACGTGAACCGTTTCTATAGCGGTTCGCCGACACACATCTTCCTCTCCGGTAAAGGGCCGTGGGAGTCAGGGTCATCTCGCCGCCAGTGTGCGGGTTCACTGGGTGGCGGAGGTGTACGTGATAGGTTTTTGCAGGTGTTTGAAAGAGGCTTCAGCGATGGCGAGCGGATCAAAGAACCGAATGAATCTGGAGTTGACTGATGAGGAGGCTACGATTGTTGGGGTGGATGAAGTTGTGTATTTGGAGGCTGGATAGGCGACAACCAAAGCGGTGGTGGGCACCCTACTCACCAATAGGCCGTTCTATGCTTATGCCCTAAAATCCACAATGAAGGGTGCTTGGAAACTCAAGAATAATTTCATATTTAGGGAGATCCGACATAACCTTTTCATGTTCCAAATTGTCGATGAGGAGGATAAACATAAAGTCCTAAAGTGTGGATCTTGGTCGTTTGATAAAGCCCTACTTGTCCTGAAGAAACCAGGAAACGAACAACCATCGCAGATATCTTTCGATCACGCTCCGTTTTGGGTCAGGGTTCATGACCTTCCGTTCACGGCAATGAATGTGCCAACTGCCAAGGTGATAGGGGAGGCAATGGGGGCTTTATGGAGATAGGTGATGAAGATTTGATAATCTGCTCGAAGTTCCTCCGGCTAAGGGTTTTGATAGACATCAAGAAACCACTTCGTCGGGGAGTTATATTATCGTTGGGGAAGAAGAAGGTCTGGGCAGAATTAAAGTATGAAAGGCTACCAAACTTTTGCTACTTGTGTGGTCGGCTTGGTCATGTTGAAACTGATTGTGATCAAGAGGTACAAGGGGATACTGCTCAACCTTATATAGATAGCTTGCGAGCCTCACCTTTGAAGAGGGCGAATGAAAGTAGCACAACGGAAAGGGAACGCGAGAACTATCATGCTTTTGTATGATTTTGTATTGTTGTAGTTGTCCAAAATGCCATTTTCTTGTTGTTAAGTTATATACTATACTGTTATGTTTTTTTTTTTGCTTACTGTATCAAAATTAACTACATTTAAAAAAAATTAGTTGCATCTAATGATTTAAGCATATCATTCATTAATAAGACCATATCTAAATAAAAAAAATCTCTTAATTACCATCATATGCTTAGATTTCGGGATGCTATGGATCACTGTGACTTGAGTGAGATCTCTTTCTTCGGGCAGCGGTATACATGGGACAATGGACGTACGGCGGATGATTTTATCAAGGAGCGGCTTGACTATGCCCTTGCTAACGAATTGGTTTGAAATGTGACACCTATTTCATTTCTAGTTGATTACCAGTTAATTAACCCTGTTTAAAGCAATAAGCGGAAAAGCGGAAAACGTAAAATTTTAAAACTTTGTCTTACAACCATCTTCACAACATATATACATACTAACATACGTCATAAAACCCTGTTTAACAAAACACAGCTGTTTAAAACCACACAAAACATCCTAGGCGGTAGCATCCCATAACAGTCCACCTGATATGATCTCAAATCCAAGTGTTGGGTCCAACGTCCTTGCCTTGATCAAGCCGAGTCTGAGTAGCTGAAAGAAATGTGGATATAACAACAATGAGTCACACACTCAGTAAGGGTATACAAATCGCACTCTCCCAATATATATAAGTATCTAATATCCCGTCCACAATGGACACTCTATACCCTTCCTCACATTCCAAATCACACATACATATCCACATTCACATATAATTCCACAACCATTCATATCACATTTCACATAAACATTCAAGCATGTTATCACACATCACATATAAACATCTCATCTCATATAAACATCTCATATCATCTCATCACATATAAATAATCATAACATAACATATAACATGCTAGACTCGATTGCATCGATGCATATGTAATAATTAACTAACTAGCCCCAACTGATCGTACGATATATTTTCTCATGTGCTTTCGTATTTCTTTTCTTTCTTTCTTTCTTTCGGTTGGCCAACCTGATAGCGTCCTAGGCCCCCTGTAGATCAGGTAGCGATCTCGGCCATCTTGTCCTAAGACCCCCTGTAGATCAGGTTGCGATCTTGGACTATTTTTCTTATCTTGAGGCCCCCTATAGATCAGGTAGCGACCTCTGACTATTTTTCTTATCTTGAGGCCCCTTGTAGATCAGGTAGCGACCTCTGAGGCCCCCTGTAGATCAGGGAGCGACCTCGTCCCCCGGAAACCCGTGCGGGACCCAGTTTGGCTAATTAATCAATTATCATCCTATATTATCACTTTCATATCATAACTCAATTTCATGCTTTCATCATATTCTTTCCATTATCATCTCATGTACCTCATGCATGCATTCATAAATCACATCAAGTCATCATCATCATTTCACTCATATATATTTATAAGCATGCATAAAACCATGGCATAATAAATACATAATATATATTAAGCAAGTGTAATTCATATACACTTACCTCGCTGGTAAGAACAATAAAACCTCGCAAACCACCTATTGAGTCCGTTTCCCACTCGGACTATCCTCCTTTATCGTGCTTGGATACACTCACAAAGCAACTAAGCTATAGTTAAACCGAAACCTTCAACAACACCTGTTGAGAATATCATATTCATCGTATTAAACTTCTCGCTTCAAACACAAGTTAAATTCATTCCTTTGAATTTAATTAAACTATATCCTCCTATATAATCACAATTTAATTAATTAACCTTCAATTAATTAATTAAAATTCGCCAGGATAACGTTTTGCCCGCAGGCAATTTTTGAACCCACCTGTCATCAAATCTCATCAAACAAACAACTCATAATCACCAGAATAATGTAACGGGCATAATGGAATTTTCAACTATCCATTTTGACAAGCCTAAGGTCAATTTAGGCCAAATCGCAATACGGAAAACGAATAAATTCATAACTTATTCGTTACTAACCCGATTGACGATCCGAAAGAAGATTCGGAATCACAACGACGCAGGCTACGCTCGGACACCATCAAATTCACCAGAATTTGAGCGACAAAACCTCCCTAGCATCATATATGCTCGACCAGGCCTTCCCTTGTTCGGAAATGTAGAAACTCGGTACCAAAATGAAGAGAATGAAGAGAAGAATCCGAAAACTCAAACGGATTTGAAATCGGATTAGAAACGGAGAGCATATCTGAGTTTGAAGGTTGAGAGAAATCAGAGCTTCTACGAGAAAACGGGAAAGGAAATGAATTAATAAACGATATTTCCGCTATTTATAGCGAAGACGATAATTATCCTTTCACCGATCCGAAAGCGGTTTGAGCCCCCTTCTCCAAACTTCTCGAAATTGGAATAATAAATCTGGAATATTGTATGGATAATTATTCCGCAATTGTTTCGAAAAACGTGTATTCCTAAGCCATCTTTCTTAGAACGAAATAGCGACTCTTTTGGCCGTTTTGCCTTTCCATGTTTTTTCATATCTAGGACATGTCCGATGTCTTGATCATTTCTCTCAACTACATTTTTATTAATTGAAGCTCTCAAATGCTCCAAATAACACCGGGTTGTAATATCATCTAGGAGCAAGTTACCTCGAGAGGTATCTCGTGTTAAAACGAATTTAATTCCTTAAAATTCTTGATTAGGTCATCTTCGATTTTTGACTGTGGAACAAACTGAAATCCTGGAAAGGACATTTATTATCCAAAGCAGGGAAGGATGTGCAAATGTGTAGGGGACCCTTGTGCCATGTCTGCGGGAGCGTTGAAACGGTGGAGCATGTGCTATTTAGTTGTATTAAGGCAAGGAGAGTGTGGAAACTTCTCCCGGGGCTACCAAGGATCGATAAGCTGGGTAAAACTTTTGTGGACGGAGTGCTTATAGTGCTTGATTCGTCTAACCAAAGCTTGAAGGAAGAGTGGGTTGCGGTTTTGTCAAGAATATGGACTGCTCGCAGCAGACTATTGTTCCAAAGTGTTGATCAGTTGCCGGAAATTGTGGTAGAGCGCCAGCTGCAACTTATGGCGGATTTCAGGCAGGCTCAACATCATCCTCGAATTCAATCCGATGTGGTGCAGTCGGCATCCTCTCGCTGGAAGAAACCCCGTCCGGATTTGTGAAGATTAATTGTGACGCTTCGAGCTCAGAGCTTATGTGTCGCACTGGGGTGATTGCGCGGGATGATCATGGTGCGGTTTGTTTCCTGGGGGCAAAATCCATCCAGCATGGCTCAACCCCGGTGGTGGCAGAGGCGGAAGCAGTCTATTGGGCCACCGAAATAGCGGCGGAACAAGGGTGGACTCATGTGATTATAGAGTCCGATTGTATTGAGGTGATTAATCGTCTCCGAAAGCGGAAGGTGGACAGAGGCACCCTTGGTATGTTGATCCAGTTGATTCTCAGGAAAGCGGAAGAGCGCACTTGTCGCCATAAGTTGGTCATACGTCCGAAGGGTGGGCAACTTCGGGCAGCTCATAACCTCGCAAATGTGAAACCGGGGGAGCCTACCTTCTTTTTAAATTCTAGTGATGCTCCTTTCGATTTCGATTCTATGTTGTTGAATGACGTTTCGGTTTCGTAATGTATTGCTCCGGTGGTGGTTATCAAAAAAAAAAGTTAGTAGGGGTGTAAGAAATATAAATAATAAGAAATTTTAATTAACTTAGTTTAGTTAGGGATTTTAAAGGTATTTCATTTATTCAAAGAGATTAAACTCGAGACATTTATTATGGAGTGAGTCCATTTCCAGCTCAACTCGTCGTACATCATATTCTTCTTTACTTCAATTTTTCATCATCAATATATTATTGAAGGTGTTTGATATACATATTTCGTGGGAACTAATTTTTTTTCTCTAGACTTTTTTTAATATTGGTTGACAATAAATCAGTATCCGAAATATCGCATGTTGAATCCGAATCTAGCATATAAGTCTGGTGAAATAGAAAAAAAAAATATTAAAATTAGGGTTTATTATTATTCGTGTAGAACAGTCCATTCAATAGATATTAAAAACAAAACGAGTCAAAGTCGAGCGATGTGGTGTCAAGAAATGGTAACCATAAATGACCCATTATAGAGATTACATAGGTATATTGGTACGTTGTCAATTGTTGTGTAGGTTGTCTGTGGTTCGAAAATGGCTCAAGGTTCCTTTCAATCCTCAGGGCTTAATTAACACACCACATGCTCAATGGTGGTCACACTATATACTATATATGCATGCCACCCTTCAATCAATGTGTAACATTAATTTCTTATTATCCACCTTTAATATCTTTCTACACATATTTTGTATCCTCATCTCAAACATTTTTATTTGCCGACATGATAAATATACCTTCAAAACTTTTTAGAAACAATTTGGTTTACTAGGCTTTTTCTAGTTTTGTGTTTAGTAAATGTATCCCTCGAGGGAAGAGTGTGTAGAATTTGAAAATAAATACAAAAGGTTGGAGTATATTTACTTAATTGAAACATTAAAAAGTCTGCTTACTACTCTAGTTTCTCAAAAAGACCTAGTTACCAAAATTGCCCAACTTTTTACCTACGTATAAATCAAGATCATTAAAATAATGCTATTTTAATTTTTAGCTTCTAAATACATTTTAATTTTAAGTAAAAACATTCAATTCCTAGTATATACGATTGAATAGATTTTCTTTCAAACTAAAAATTTAAATTACTGAAAATTTTGTTATATTACCTTATAATAAAGCAAAGATAAATACTTTTTTTTATTAAATAGTTTGAAAATTAAGTACGGACATTACACTAGTTTACTTACGTTGATGAGAAATATATATTAAAAAAAAGGGAAATAATTGATTTCCTAGGAGAATAATTGTCTTTCATTTCACAATGTATGAAAGAAGAGGAGGAGGGTTTGAATGGACATGTACAAAACATAGTAACCCTAGTGTGGGGTTATGGTTTTCCTTTTGTCTTTCCATAACAAATAACATAAACAAAGCGTGATTTTAATTGTACAGCACCCAAATATATAGTCACTCTTTCTCTATACATGACAATTCAATGAATTTACGAGTTCTCGACTATTTATCAGTTTATATTATGTAAAGTAAAATTTTTTTAAAATTAAAAAAAATGTGATTACCAAAAACACAATATTGGAAGGTGTTTTTGCCAAAAAAAAATCCCTTATAAACAACTAATATTAATGTAACATCCCGTAAAATTGTCATCCCCGATCATTTGAATGGAAATTTGTGATTGACTTATAAGGATGGGTTGCTACTCATGTCAACAAACAAGAATTCTTCTTTTCCAGTGGTAGATTGAGGACAAATAACTTTGAAATTAAGTGTGCTCGTGCGGGAGAAATTTCAAGATAAGTTACCTCCTTGTCAACAAAAATTCTTCTGTTGTCCCCATGACATCGGGTCTTACAATTAAAACTTTTTAATAATGTTATGTATTGTTTAATTATATATTTTCCACTAATAAATTTAAATTACTTTTAAAATTGTCACTCATAAATTGTCCGTGTATCGATACCTGACATAAATTACTACACACTAGTGTTTGAGCTCGTGCTATTTATAATATTTTTCAAATAGTTTTACCAATAAAAATAGAATTATTTGGTAAAAATTATACATATTTCCTCAAAAATTTTAAAAAATGTTACATTTAATATAAATATTACGGTTGCTATCATTATTATAAAAAGTATTCATTTTATTCCTATCTATAAAGAAAAATAATACCAACTTCAAAATTACTATAAATTTACAAATAGTTAACTTTAGGCTTTAGATAAAATAATTTAAAGTTAATGATCTACCAGAAAATAGTAGAAATGGTCAAATAGGTCATTTTTTATTTTCATTAGGTTCGTCTATTCATTCAATTTTTATCACTTTCATTAAATTAGAGTTGAAAGGTAAGGAGTTTGATTAGAGTACATGTACCAAACATTTTTATGGCGTAGACTCAATGCTCACAACCGGATAGAAGGGTTCTTCGAACTACCGTTCGCCGCCTGGATTCGAGGTAACTTCTCTTCTACGGTTAATTTTAATAGCATGTGTAGTTGGAATGCGGTTTTTGCTGTAGGTATTTGATGGCTATGGAAGTGGAGAAATGAGAAAGTTTTTAGAGCCGTTCCTATTAGGAACGACCTTCACAACTTTGTGGTGGAGAGAACTTTAGAATACATCAATGGCAGATTTGTGGGGTATTTACCATGGTCTAAAGCTCGCTTGGGAGTGTGATATTGGAAGGTGATCATCGAATCGGATTCCCAGTTAGCGATCTCTCTATTGGGCAGGACGATCCCTCGGTGCCACCCTTTTTCTAGTCTGGTCAGTAAATGCCAAGACTTCATCAGAAGGGACTAGGATATCCAGTAGCGGCATGCCTTCCGCGAGGCGAATAAAGTAGCGGATTAACTAGCTAGTATAGCTTTTAACTTTCCCGTTGGACTAAGTGTATTGATTAACCCTCCCGAGGATGCGCCGGAGACCACCAACTCTCCTTAACACCAAAAAAACAAAAAAAACAAAAAAACAAAAAAAAAACTACTTTGGCTAAATAGTATAACTATCAACTTATAACTTACAATAAATAAAATAATCACTTATATATTATAAGTTTTAAACCTTAATCTACATTACAATATTCTACATTTTCATATTCAACCACTCTCAAGCTTCAAACCCAAAGCATGAAAATCACCGTCAGACTCCTCTTCATCTTTCACGAAGAACATTCTCGTCATATTCAACTCAATCTTCAATTTTTTTTTTTGGATTTTATGTAAATTTATTATTTGTTACATTGAATTAAAATAAGAGATGTTGATACTTTCTCTGTATCTAGACATGAGCACCTATTAATCTATTAGTGAATGAAGTAAAAGCATATTACAAAAAGGCATGAACATCCGTACAGCGGGAAGATACATTCTGTCATAACCACAAAGGCACAAACCACCCAACTATGGCCTTGTATTTTCAAATGGATATCTAAATGCCCAAACTACCCCCCTATTTGCTAGTTTTATCTTCGAAAATACCTCCGATAAAAAGGTAAAATATCCTTATAAAAATACTAAATTCAGGATCGTCAACTTTTCTTATCGGAAAGCTGTTCGAATCATTAGACGACGCGTCGTAAAAAACTTTAGTGTTGGATTTTCAAAACTGATAAATAGTTACATATTATTTGGATTCAAAAATGGTAAATTATCTATGTTACTAGCCGTTTGATTCAATTGAGATGCTTCATTTCATACAACAATTTTCTAATAATTCTGAACTTTGTGTGTCACACCCGTAAATATGCTTTAGGTTGGAACACTTTTAAATGTGATTCATCTCAATTACTTTCCGTTGATAACGACTACTTGATTAAAGAAGTTTGAGTATGAGCATATTTGCATGCTCGATTTAGGTTCAACTCGATTATAGACGAGACGAGTTGAACTTGAGAATATCAAAGTCCGACTTGTCCTAAAAATGACTACATGAATCAATATTCAAAGCAATTATTATATGAAACGATTAGGGTTTGTTCACTTGACTAAACAATACTCAGCTGATTTGGAAGTCTTAAACTACAAATTTGTCCAAAGAAATTTTGTTCAATTTATTTTCCAAGGAAACTGATAAAATGATAATTTTGTTAATGTGAAAACGATTTGGTGTAATTTGTTATATAAAAGTAGTTTAGCAAAAAGTCTCAAAAATTTGTCGATTTACCCAACAAGAAAACCAAAAGTATCAAAACAGGCTTGCTTGCTCCCCATTGAAACAACAGTAACAACCACCATTAAGCATTAACAAAAAGAATAAAGAAGGTAGTGAAGAAGACAAAGAGCAAAATTCTAAAAACAAAGAATAACAAGTTTAAACTGTTCCATTAACAACCCCAAATAGAATTTCATCTTATTCAACTCATGGAAGATGAACTTCATCTTCTTCATCACACAAACGCCAAAATTCCAGTTCACTATTTGCAAATTCAAAGCTGGCTTGTTAATTCCTATGGCCTTTCCTCTTCAATTTTATTCTTATTTCCTTTATTTCCTGCTGGCTGTGACTGTGACATATGTCAAAACAGAAACAAAACTTCTTTCTAAATAAAAATATAATTAATGGTCAATTTTTGTTTCTCATGTCTATGTTTCTGACCATGACAGTAATTCAGGATATACACAAAATTTACAGCCTGCCAATGTTTCATTTACTGCATTTTGATGTCTTTACCTACCAATCTTGATTTCGATCAACTTTTCACCTACTTTGAAATCTGTAAAAAGGGGGTTTTCCATTGAAGAAACGAATTTACTATTTATTAGTAAATTGTTGTATGAATGTAAAATATGCTCATGCTAAAAGAGAGTGCATGATTTTACATCATAAATATTACACCTTCTACTTTTAATTTTATTAATATATGTCAATTATTGAGAACCAAATAACTGCTATTATAAATTTTGTAAATTTATGATTTCTGGTATCCTGGTTAACTTTTAATATATTTAGTTCAACCAAAAGGAGGTAAATTGTGTAGATGTTTTTTTTTTACTTTATGTTTTGAATGTGTAGATGAGAGACTAGATATAATGGGTAATTTTGTGTCATTTTATTTTTATGGATGATATTGTAAAAAAATGAAATATTTGAAGGGTGGTTTGGTGAAATATAGAGAAACATTAATGGCGGTAGTGTTGATTTTGTATTGTTTGTTTGAATTGTATATGGAAGGCAAAGGATAAATGGGCCAGTTTTGGATGCCAGGTGGTGGAACTCAATCTGGCAACTCAATAATGAGGCTCTTTTGGGCATGTGAGATTGATGTGTTATATGCTCTATTTGTTCTTTGTGAGGAAAACTACTACTTTAATTCTTGAATTTGAGGTCAAATAGAGCACACAAAACCACAGCAACTCTTCTTCATAAGCTTCACTACAACCATCATCAAGATTCAAGACCATCCCTTCTTCATCTTCATCTTCATCATCCTCCCAAACCCGAATACACAAGATGTCTTCAGCTGAAGAGTTCAGCAGCAACGAATCCGGGTGGACAAAGTATCTCGGTTCGCCATCTCAAGAAGGAAACTACAGCAGTGGTGTTTATGATGATGATGATGAGTGCAACTACTATAACAGATACAGTGTTGCATCTCGGAGAGGAAAACACAAGGATAGCGATAACGATTCCGTGGCTTCGGATGCATCCTCAGGACCAAGCCACCATGAGGTTTTTGCTGCTAGAAATATCAACGGAGGTGGGTGTTCTAAGTATCACTCACCGGATGCAGACGAAAGATGCTATTATAGCCGAACGCAGTCGATAAGCGAGAAGCCTTGCAGTCAAGTGAAGGGTAAGGCTTCGCAGGAAGCCGTAATTGATCACAAGAGCAAGAAAGGGACAAGTTTGAAGCAGAAAAGAGGTAAGAAAGCAAACTAGGATAGGGATGGTTAAATTTTCTCTTAAGTGTTTGGTTCTTTACCAAAAAGTATTTTTATGAGAATGGAATTCTTGGGTATCTAGGAAGTATATGATTGGAGTTCTTGAGCTTTCATCTAATATGTACATAAAAGATTAAGGATATCATATTTTTCTGTATAGAAGTTCATGGCTTATCATCATCAAGAGTTGCTGTGTGCTTAGATGAACTTCAGAAGATCCATTTTGATTCAAAAATGAAGATTTTTTGGTTAAGGAAATGGAACATCCTTCTCAGAAGCCATGAAAGGGTGCAATTTTTTTGTCTGTTTTTCCCTTCATAATCCTTAGTAGACCCCAGGAATGGAAAAAGACAAAACAAAAGCACTAAATGTAAAATGTGGAAGGAAATATGGAAGTTCAGTTCAAAGTGGGAGTTTATCTCAGCCACATATGTTATCATGGTCTTCTTTGAGACACCTTGTCATTCTCAGCCTCTAAGGATACTTCACACATCCCTGGAACCATAAACTCCGGTCTAGTATGTTGGGTTGAGGGTTGGAAAGTAATTTCAGGTTCGGTTCAGGTTTATGGTCCGGGTCAATCTTGCATAGCTCTAGAGGGCAAGTTAGAAGATCAGTAACTGAGAATTTACCAGGAAAAAATCTAAGTATATGCAGATAATGGTCTGGCTAGTTCATACCTGAAACCTTTGGCTTTTGGAAACAATTAAGGGACCAAGTGTGCTGACAACCTGAAAACCTGCAACACAAAGCTGGCTATCATGTGTTCATAATTTTAAAGAGATAATACATTTAAACAGAACAACAGAGCTGTAAAAGATCCAACTTTCAAGAAAGGTTCATGAATAATGTGATCTCAAACCTTGAAGATCTGCAGAAAGAAGGGATTGAACTCCATAATTGAGATGTAGTGAGAAGTGTATTAACATTACATTCTTGGGCAATCTTTTTTGCACTGACAAGCACATTTGCTCCATGACTGTCCAGCAAAGCAGGATACTGAAATATTATGGATATAGATTCTGCATCTTGCCTGTGATTGTTTGGATCCAATAATTCACCTGCCAAGATCAAACCTAAAGTGACAAAACCCGAGAAATTGTAACCTTAGTTTACTTATGGTTAAACTGCTACTTGAACCTAGTTGAAACGATAAATGCTACCAAACACAACTCTTCGACATGAAACATTAAACGCTACCTAATCTTCTCTGTTGGTTCACACATGGACATATTGAAATCTTCGGCTTGTTTGATATCGATTCCAAACATAACATGTGTAGTATGAGTGATACCGATGTTTTCTAGAAGTATATCAACTCATCAAACAATTGAACATCACCTATATCTTGATATGATACCAAACTAAATTAGCCTGGATCTAAGAATATAGTTTTGCCTTAAGATTGCACTAGTAAGTTGCTGACATCTGTCAAATGCTTACAGATATTTTTAGTGAACCATCAGTATTTGCTGATCTTTCAATTATTGATTGCTTCTGTGGACACAGTACAAATCACAGAATTAGCCAAAAAAAATCAGCTGTAAACGTCAATTTGTGACATAATTCTTTCCATCAGAGGCTTCCTAGAAGAAGCATTAGCTAGCCTTTGAGTAACAGCAACTTTCATAATCAACTTTTGGACTCATAATTCACATCAACCAATCAACATATGCATTGGTTGAATTCATAACTTCAGGATTCTACCTTCCTATTGCTGAAGTGTTTTTCTTTTTAGCGTAGAAATCTCAGCCACTATCCTTTAGAAGCTCTCAAAGTTAGACCAGGCATTTATTAGCCAAAATTGAAGAGGCAAAAGCATGCAAAGAAAGCATAACTTAAATAATGATGAAAACCCAGATACATATTCTCACAAGAAGCAAAGTGCATTAAATTGCTAGACAAATTGTTCAGCCAAAAGAAAATCTACCATAAACTTAATGGAAATCATTATGTCTCTTCAGGGACCTGAAATACTGTTATCAAATTGTTCAGCCAAAATTCTCAATCTAAAAGAGGTGTATCACCACATCTAGAACAGCATAGCAATCCCTTGTTCAGTACCGAAACGAACATTATTACATCACCATAACATTGTAAAAGTTGGAAAACATTGATGGGAAGGCCAAACTAATTCTTTCCCAGCTTAGCCAGTTTGAACCACTCGGTATGGAAGGAACCTGGCATGTCAACTCTTTCATAAGTGTGAGCTCCAAAGTAATCTCTTTGGGCTTGGACCAAGTTGGCAGGCAGCCTCTCCCTCCTGTATGAATCGAAATATGCAAGACTTGAAGACATACCCGGAACACTGATTCCTGAATTGATAGCAAGGCAGACAACCCTACGCCATGCCGATTGGCGTTCAATTATCTCTTTTGAAAACTCTGTGTCAATTAGGAGGTTTGCAAGATCTGGGTTCCTGTCGTAAGCCTTCTTAATGCTGTCCAAGAAGATGGCACGGATGATGCAGCCGCCCTTCCAAATGCGAGCAAGCTCACCGAGTTGCAAGCCCCATCCTTTCTCGACACTCTTTGCACGAATCAAGTTCATACCCTGAGCGTAACTGCATATTTTTGAGGCAAAGAGGGCTTTCCTTACATCATCAATCAATGTCTTTTTGTCCACAACTTGGTCAACTAGAATATCATTGATCCCGCTTGATTTAAAGACCTTTGCAGCTTCTGTCCTCTCTTCCTTTAATCCACTCAGAAACCTCGAGTCCAAAGATGCTGCAATTGTGGGAGCTGCAATGGATAAATCAGCAGCTTGCTGAACAGTCCATTTTCCGGTTCCCTTCATGCCGGTTTTATCTAAAACCTTGTCCACCAAATACCCTTCAGCCTTATCATCCTTAATTCCAAATATATCTGCAGTAATCTCAATCAAGAAGCTAAGAAGCTCGCCTCTGTTCCATTCTGTGAAAACTTCCTTTAGTTCTTCGTTAGACAGCTTGCCGACTGATTTGAGGACATCATAAGCCTCAGCAATCAGTTGCATGTCACCGTATTCAATCCCATTGTGAACCATCTTTACGAAATTGCCGGATCCTCCTTTGCCAATATAGGTTACACAAGGACCACTGTCTGGAACCTGGGCAGCAACCTTAAGAAGGATGTCTTCAATGTTTTTGTAGGCCTCAAATGAGCCACCAGGCATCATAGAAGGCCCGTTTCGAGCACCTTCTTCACCACCAGAGACTCCCATTCCGAGATAAAGCAAACCCTTCTCTTCCATGTCTTTTTCTCTTCTCTCAGTATTCTCATACCACTCATTACCTCCATCAATGATACAATCTCCCTTTTCCAGATAAACTGAGAGAGTTTTGATGGTGGCATCGACTGGAGCTCCAGCCTTGACGAGCATGATAATGACACGAGGCTTCTGGATTGAGTTAACAAAAGACTCGGGATCATGGAATCCATACAAAGGAAGGTCTCCTTCTCTCTTTGCACGTTCAACGGTCTCATCGACTTTCGAAGTGGTACGGTTGTAGACGGAGATTGGGAACCCTTTTTCAGCAATGTTGAGGGCAAGGTTTTGTCCCATAACAGCCAAACCAGCAAGACCAATTCTTGTTTGAGTAGCCATTTCTTCTTCCTATTAGAGAAGCTTCTGTTATAATCATGATGTAAAGTAAAAGTGCGACACAGTATAGCTATATGCATCATTGTACATAAAAAAAATAAACAATAAAAGTCAAGATCTTTATAAGTACAAGTATCATAAAGTCAAAGTAGAAAAAGAAACCCTCAACCTTCATTGTTCTTCAATTTTGTCATAGCAATAAACAAAGGGCGTGGAAATCGGACTAGAATTGTTGAAACAAGCTTATGAGTACCAACAAGCATCAAGTTAATCCAAGAACGGCGTGACACACAAAGAACATATTAGGTAAAAAAAGCAAATCCCAGCAGAATGAAAGATGCAACTTCGTAAATGATGAAACCGGAGAAAAGACAGTCTTAACATAAAGTTTTTAAAGTGATTTTTCTATCTTCTTTTATAGATCCAGTACAAAGAAAGCAGATCTTCAAGCCAAAAGCGAAACACTTTGGGATGCTAAACAAGTAGATTACAAAACCTAGAATCGTTCAATCAGAAGCCTGTTAGCAGGATCCATAAATTCAAAAACAGCAAATCCCATACATGGATTCAATCAACAGTTAGCAATTGTGAAGTTGCGATCAATAAACGATCTAAAATTACAGTAATTCTACACATAACACCAGACTGACCCAACTAAAGACGACCACTTTTGAGATCAAACAAGTACAGCACAAATCCAGCAATTACATCTACAAAGAGATGCAAACCTAATTCCAAACAAGTACAGCATGCATCTAGCAATTCTCTGCAATAAAACTTGAAATCCGAATGAAAAACTGGATGGAAGAATGATTACCTTGGAAAATGACCCGGACCCAGAAATTGAAAAGATTATAGGACAATGAATTTGGTTGGCCTTGTTTTCTCTCTGAATGAAAGGGAAGCTGAGATTCAGTTGAGGAATGGGGGAAGAAATGGAGTTATATTGAGTAGTAGGGTCGGGTCGACCGCGTGCGACGTTGAATTGAAACGCAAGCCCACCAACCCCCAACGACAGATGAGATCAGACGCATCTGAGCATCCCCACTACCACCTATAAAGAAAGTTACTAATGGCAGAATTAAAAAGTCAATAATGGCTGATTCGATTTTTTTCATATAATATTTTTATTTTTATTTTTAACCTTTCTTGTTTATTAATTGGAACTTATGTTCATAGTTCAACCTCAAATGCATGATCCATGAGTTTTTCTTAAAAATTAGAATAGATTTGATTGATCCTTGAACATTTTATGATCAATTTAAAAGGACTTGATTTTTTTAATAGTGGTGATTTAAAAATTTAATTGTCATCTTATTCTTGTACACAAACTTTAACAAAATCAAATTATTTAGACTAAAATACTCATACTTAAATAAATCATACTTTAATGAAGATAAAATTTAGAGAAAATCTGGACAAAATAATTTTCGAGGATAGTTGTTTATCCGGCGTGTGAAATAGAGTATAAATTGTGGAGTCACATCCAAAATAGAGAAGATTGGTGAAAGGAGACACTTTTTGTAATTTGTACACTAACTAGGCACCCTATTTTTTGAATTGATATTGCCGAAAATATGGAAACTTAAAAATCCTTCTCTCTCATATTAATAGTCAATTAATACACAATTTCAATTACGCAATATTAATACATAATTTTAAATACATAATGTTAATAAATAAAAGACTTGTGTAATCAAACCTTGTGTAAATGACTCAAGCATACATAATGTACATACTAACGTGTGATATGGACAAAGAATACACTTTTCTAAAATTTAACCGTTATGTACACATTTCCAATTAATATGTATTTATCACGCAATCACAAACAAAACTCGACACATTAATATGTACATATGTATACATATTTCATAATCAACAAGTATTGATTACTGCACATACATATTATTCAGGAAAAAAACTCAGCGAAAGATATTTCGTACACAAGTTTTTTGTTTACACAAGTCTTTTATTTATTAACATTGTGTATTTAAAATTATGTATTAATATTGTGTAATTGAAACTGTGTATTAATATTGTGTATCATCAAAAGAATACACAAAGTTTAATTAATCCAACTAATATAAGGGTGGGAGGGGCAAAATTTAATTAGTCCAACTGTTATAAGAAGAGAGAGAAAATGAGGAGAGATTCTAGAAATATTTAGTTATTATTTTCTATTTTAATATTTCAGAATATCTGTTTAAATCATTAATTAAGAAAATAATTAAATTTATATAGGAGAGAATATTTTCTAAAAAGGTACAATTATTATCTCTTTCCATATTTTACGTAGGAGCAAAATTTTTTAAATAACTAATTAGAAAAATAATTAAATTTAGATAGGAGAGAAGATTGACTTATATGGCAATATCTTTTATGATTATCTATTTAATGTTTTTTATAATAATTTAGGGTGCCTACTTTGTTAATAGAAAACAAAAGTATTTACCTTATACACAAAAATACATAAACTACCTACTTAACCAACTCATCCTCCAAAATACAGGGATGTATTCAATTAAGATTTGACAGGATTTTTTTTAGTTTAAAAGTCGATGGGTATTCAATATATATTTTTAAAAGTCCATATAAATCTTTTGATATTCGGTTAGAAATTTAAATTTTCCATAAAATTCCTATGGTATTTAAAAAATTCTTGATTTTAAAAGAATTTATTATTCCATTGATTTTGTAATATTTTTTTTATTACTTATATAAATACATAAACCCTATACATTCTTCTCCCAACACATAAGATTTTCACGTCAAACTTTAGCACTGAATAACCCTAACAACCAAATCAACTTCTTCAAACGTTTTCGAATGTTTGGGATCGGTGCATCGTTAGAGGTTAATTCTTTCCGTCATGTTGATTGTTTTCTTGCTCATTTGTGTCTTGTTGATTGTTTTTCATCACGTGTCATGTCTAGAATTGTTTGTTCTTTAGAATTGCTTATTTACTAATTTGCCTTCCTACCCCAAATTTGTTGATTTTAAATGAGTTGTTGTTTTGTGATCTATATCTTTGAACCTGAATTTGCCTTTCATATTTTTTATGTTAAACTATTTTATTTATTCGTGCATGATTGATCTCTTAGGCCGTGTTGGATTATTGAAGGAAGCTGAAGTGTTGTTGGATCAGTCCTTGATGAAGGATGACACTATTATATATAGTTCCCTGCTGAGGTGTTGTAGGGTTCATCAAAAGGAAGAGGTTGGACGAAGGGTGACAAAACGTTTAATGGAGATAGTAGCGGGTGATCCGGTATCTTGTATTCAAGCTTTAAGCTTTTATCATAAAATTGAGGATTTTGAGTTCTCAACGCATTGTATGTAGTTGTCAATGACACGGAATGTGAGTAGGGAGATGGGATGAAGTAAAATTGAAACTAGAGAGGTCCATTATAATAGTCAAGGCTAGCATGTTGTAGTGTTAAACAAAAAAATTACAAAAATAAATAAATATATTTTTCTGTTGCAGCATTTGTGGTTTTGGCAGATCGCCATCAACGCGATAGTAGATTTGTTTTTCCCGTTAGCACCAAAGTATTAAACTGACGGAATCTGTATTAACTCTATATAAAATTAAAATATCTCACAAAATCAGCAAATTCTATGATTATTAAAAATCAGTCAAAATTTTTAAAAGTTTGGATTGAATACACCGCTCTTATTGTTTTATATGATATTATTAACCTTTGATATCGGATGGTCAAAGTTATGTCCGAACCGAAAATTTGGACCTATTCAGAAAATTCGACCCTATCCTAGACCGATCTTAACACATTAGGACCGGGTTTAAATTCAAGATTTTATAAAGTGGGACCAGGATTAGGGTCGAGTTTGTCTAAAACTCATTCAGGTTCGGTCCAGATTAAACTATGTCAAACAATTAAAAAAAAAAAAAAGGTCAGTGAACATCATTCATGGTTCCCTAGTATCTCTCTACCCTTCGTTCAAGTGTTCAACTCCACTTTTCATTTTGGTTCCGCCGTTCCAGTTTCTTGCCTGAGTTCTCCACCGTTGTCTTCGTTCAACTCTTCCACTTCCTTAATTGGTTCCGCTCTTCCTAGTTTGACGTCTTTGTATAACTCTTCAAGTGTTACCCTCTTCCTCACTCCCGCCTTTCAACATTTTTATGAGTTTCTCACTGTATTTGAGTTATCAGTCTCTGCATCACCAACACTACTTGCATGAGTTTCCCATTTATCGTGTCATATATATCGGTGAATGGTCGATTACCAATAGGAAGGTGGAACATGATACATCCTAGAAAACCAAGGAGTGTTGATCAACCTTATGCTCGATAATAGCATGAACTTTTTAACATTGAAAGAAAGATTAATAATAGCATTAGTTGTTTGATTTTGGATCATGAACTTTTATTAATTAGTATGGGCTGAAAACTTATTCTTTTTATGGTATATTTGTTTATATATTTTATTTTTGTATCCTCTAGTATTCTCAAAGAAAAATAAAATAAAAATATATTAGCTTAAGTTAAGTCCAATAAGGTTTGAAGTGGATCGAGCCCCTATATGGACTGACTTTGACCCTAAGAGCATCTTCTTCCCAGAACTTCTGGTTTTATAATTATACGATAAAGAAATTTGGATGAATTATGGGATGGAAGAGAGAGAGGTTCTTAATCATTTTGTGAATTAAAAAAAAAATCAGATAAGAAATTTCTTGAGAATTTCTAGGATGAAGATGCTCTAAACATTAGGGTTGGTATTCGGTCCACCAAATTTGGAGGTTTGGGTTTAGGTTCGGATTAGACAGATGAACGTTCCTACATATCGAATTCGTAAATCCTCGAGATATCAGCTTTAAAATCCTCACGTTCCTTGAGTATGAAATTCATATGAATGAAAGTAATAAAGTAAGGTAAAATGGTTAAACATAAAGATTATTGAATGACAAATATCGAAGGTTTGAAAACAGGTGCTTTTGACTAATATAGGTTGAAATCAAAGACGGGGTATGAACGGTGAAAACCGAAATTGAGGAGTTAGATTTCACATTAGGTTTTGACTAGGGTATGTTAGAGGTGAAAACCGAAATTGAAGAGTTAGATTTCACATTAGGTTTTGACCAGGGTGTGTGTAACTGTAACATATTTTTGGATGTCAACACTAAGGGTCCGTTTGATTGTAACTCCGAAAATAACTCCGAAAACGGAAACGGAAATAACTCCGAAAACGGAAACGGAAATAGAATGGAAACGAATATTGTTCATGAAATTATTTGGAATCATTCCTTGTGATTTGAGGTAATTGTAGTAAAATTTGATTATTTGAAATCATTCCTTCTTGTGATTTGAGGTAATTGTAGTAAAATTTGATTATTTGAAATCATTCCTTCCTTCTTGTGATTTGAGGTAATTGTAGTAAAATTTGATTAGTTTTATACCCCATATGCATTTTACATGTAACCACAAGAAAATGATTCAAAAAATCTTCATGAACACGCTACACATATGAATCAATTCGTTTCCATCCGTTTCAGTTTCCGGAGTTATAACCATAACCAAACGGTAAGACTCCATTCTTAAACTGGAGGTTAAAACAAAATGGGTTGATACACCCATTCACTCCAATAATCTAACATTCGGTGTTAAAATTTTGGGTAAATTTAATTCTCAATCATCCTTCAACTCCAATCAACCTCTTTCTATCGGAGTCTAATTTTTGGATTAATAGATGATGTTTACCAAACATCTTTGATTTTTGTAAGTACATATTGTTTCATCTTGGGCATGTGTTCCATCTTCCCCGAGTGGAAAGAAACACAGCAATCTAACGTTCAGCAAGACCAATATGTGAAAAGCAGAGATCCAGATCTGGATAATTTGTCCCACTTCACATGGGGCAATGCAATCCTCCTAAGTTGGATTTAGAATTTCCAAATATTAAATGGAATTACGCAGTAAGCATGGCCAAAAAAGTAGGTGAAACCCACAGGGTGTGATCTGCACCGATCATCCACACGCCATTGCTTTTGGTTTTGGTTGGTAGATGTTAGCTTCCAGTTAGGTGTAGCAGAATAGGCAAGTGCCTATCAACGCACTTCTAAAGCAACTGCCGATACCATATTTGAATTGTTTACTTAATTGAACAAGATCGACTTGAATTTGTCACATAGTACTAAACAGCGTTGTTGGTTCATATCAAAACATTACATGAAACCATGAATTGTACATGTCGTCTACATTTGATTGCAGCTCTTGGAGCAAATATACAACAAGCATAAGACTTCCTCCATCTTTTATAGATCTACTGCAAAAGTTAAAACATCAAAATTAGGTAAATTAACAGCAGAACGCAGTCGAATTGATGAGTAAATCACCTGAAATTAAGCAGGGAGATCCTTGGCATGGAGAAAGAAAGCAGCGGAGCAAAGAACAGAGGCAATGAAGGCGAAGATTCCAAACCCAAACATCAATGAAATTCCTGCTACCATTAAGTCCATCATACACTGAATGCTCATTAACCCTAACATCTTCCTTTTCCCTCCGATTCTAAGCCTTGCTACAAGATTAATCAAATCAAATTTGGTTGTAAAACCAAAACTCCATTTGCTAATTATAAGCAGTCTACATAAATTGGGACCAACTCAAATCGGCTTTCAGAATTGAGATCTACGGAGCCGACGTCTGTCTTTACGGAGAAGACAGGTGTCCAAGTTCGCGACATGTGTAATCTGCGTTGCACTCTTCGTTTCCAGATTTTTGCTTCGGCTCTCAATCGTAAGGTTATTTGGGCTTTTTCCTTGGGCTCAATCTTCGTCAACAAAAAAGGAGAGGCCTATATACTCATTTGATCCACAAACGGTACAGTACCAACACAATTAAAAAATCAAAACTTTTCGGCGCCAATGCTCCGAATCCGATCCATGACTCAATCTACCAATGTTGTACAAATAATCTTGCAATTTTCTCCTAAATCCATGATTCAATCATTCAAGTTCATACTTTTTCATGCAGAACCAACTTGTTATAGGACTGGCTTGTGTGATCTTGAATTTGTGATGATCAGTTTGAGAGATGGATTCATCTTAAACGTGGCGGCAGCCCAAGAGCTCCGAGACCTGAATAATAAGACAATGGTTGAGTAATTTGTTAGAACATACAAGCATATACAGCACAAGTCTTATTTCACGTATGTTGCAAACCCTAGCTGCAAGTTCCGTGCATCAAAAACAAAAACGTGTCCTCTTTTCTCGTTATTCCTCTAATTAACTCGTTGAAATCGCAACAAGGTATTTGATGGTTTAGTGTAATTACCAGGCATGGGTGTTGGCGGTCTTATCCTCGGCAACACTGGTTTTGATTCCACCACATCAACTGCAACTGCATCCGACGTAAGGAATATCTTTGCAACTGAGGATGCATGCTCCAAGCAACATCTTACAACCTACACCAAATCACCAACATGCTAGCATTTCCATTTTTATCAACCAATGATAGAAAAAAAAAATCATAGTACCTTAGTTGGATCAATGATTCTAGCACTAACAAGATCTTCATAACAGTCTTTACCAGCATTATACCCGTACCTGGGGTCACTGTTTGCAAGGATCTATACAAAAATGTACAATAAGTTGAGATCCTTCGAATTTCTATTAATAGAGGAGATTTGTGCTGATTAAGACTGCAAGAAACCTTCTCTATAACAACACTGCCATTTGTGCCTGCATTTTTCGCTATCTGTCTTGCTGGATAAGATAATGCTCGTCTGAAAATCTCGGCTCCAATCTGTTCATTCTCTTGTTAGTGATCAGATTTAAGGTAATACAAGTTATAATATATTCTATTACCTTCTGTTCTTCGTTATCAAGAGCTTCTTTGATGCTGTCAACCTTCAAAGACAACCTTAATAGGCAACACCCGCCACCAACCACAACACCTTCTTCAATAGCTGCCTATTCATTATAAATACAACCTTGAATTCTAATTTTAATTAAAAAAACTCATTGATAGAAGAAATTGCCGACCTTGGTTGCATTGACAGCATCTTGAATCCTTAGTTCTTTGTCCTTCAACTCAACTTGTGTTTGTGCACCGACCTGAAATGGTTTACAATAGCATGAGAACAATACTTTCACAAACTTCAGCCAAAAATCCAAGTCACCAGCATTTGTGCATACCTCAATAATGGCTATGCCCCCTGACAGCCTTGCTGCCCTCTCATTCAGTATTTTCTTCTGAAAATTTTCTTCAGTATTCTGAGATGATATCGCTCTTTTGTTGTTAGAGAAAGAAAAACCTGTTTTACTTTATAAGGAACTATTTAGACTCAATGCATACCTTAACAAGTGCTTGGATCTGAGAGACTCTTTTATTTACTGCTGGCCTTGTGCTTCCATCAGTAACTATCAAAGTCGAGTCCTTTGTTACCACCACTTTCGTTGCACTCCCCAGCAAATCCTTGCCAGCCTTTTCTAGTGTTAACCCCATGTCATCTCTAATAACAGTTCCTACAGTGTAAATCACAGAACTTGATGTCGTGAAAGGAAAATCTTCATCACTTTTACAATATATCATATTTTCAAGCCATTTTATATAATTTCTAAATAACAAGCTCAGTGATAAAATTGCTTAACCAGTAGATAAGTTCTTCATGTAGTCATTTACCATTGGTTAAAACAGCAATATCATCCAAGTAATGACTTTTGCGTTCAGAAAATGCAGGAGCTTTGACAGCAACAGCCTTCAAAGAACCCTTAAGTTTGTTCCTGATAACAGGAGCTAGCGCTTCCTGTTCAATGCTCTCGGCTATTATCAGAACCGGGAAGTCCTCTTGAACTGCAGTGTCCAAAACCTTATACATCTCCTTTGGATGTGAAATTTTCTTGTCAACCAAAAGCACCTGCCATAATATGATGGAATTTTTACTTGGCTAGTGTCATTACACACAAAAAAAACATACAAAACCTGTTTGTAACACCACTTTTATGTTATATCGCTGATACCTTGCAGTTATGATACTCTGCAATCATCTTCCGTCTATCAGTGACCAAGTATGATGACAAATACCCACGATTAAATTGCATCCCTTCGACGATATTGAGGTTGTTTTCTGTACCTCTTCCTTTCTCAATAGTAATGACACCATGTTTGCCCACTCTCTGAAGAGCATTTGAGATCATGTTTCCCACTGCATAGTCATTTCCTGCACTAACTGCAGCTACATCTGCAATTTCATGATCCTCAATCTGCAAATAAATTCACAATGACCGTATTTTTTTTTTACTTCCAATCACCAAAAAGGCAAAAACAATTGCTAAAATATAATTGCAAACTTTTTACACATGTAGATGGTAATGTGTCCAAGGAAACAAGACAGTGAAATTTTGTTTTACCTCTCTAGACATTAATTTAAGTTCTGAAACAAGGGCTTTTGCAGTCTTTTCTATCCCACGAGATATTTGAATTGGATTCCTACCAGCTGCAATGACCTTCAAGAATTGCACCTTCAGTAAAGAACTGGAGGAGCCAGCAGTGTTTTCAATTAGAAAAAACTAGTTTACTGTATGCAACACATGGTAATAGTTAAACCAACATGCAAGTACAATGAGGTCTCAATTAAACAAACTATCTGATCCAAAAAAGGTTTTGACCCTTCCATGTTAGAAAGGAATATTTTTCTTTTGAGAAATACTACCTTCAAACCCTCGGCAATAAGACCACGAGCAAGAACTATGGATGTTGTGGAGCCATCACCAGCAAGGTCATTGGTTTTTGCACCAGCTTGCCTTACTAACTTCACTCCCAGATTCTCCAAAGGGTCCGCAAGCTCTATCTATTTAGAACAAGTGGAGTGGAAGCATCAATGGAATTGAAAACAAAAGAAAAAACTGTGGAACATTAACTTTTTAATCCATATTACAACATTTTTTCAGCTTGTATTCTAAAAACAAGCCTCCTACCAAAAAACAACAACATAGAAGTATGCACTTCATTGCTGGCTAGTTGTTTCTTTCAGCTATTACAATTGACAAGTTCTTGCTAACATGCCTATATAGCAGAATAGTAGGTTCTGCAACTGAAGGAGCATCACTCAGTAGTTTCAAGATTAGAAATAACTCGCTGAATTCATAATTTCTCCATGTTAATGCAGTTTAAGTCTTTCTAAGTAGTAAAATATGGGTTTCAATTTTCAAGATGCTTCAAAATATGCCAGCAATCATTCAAACATCAGATGTCTACCCTGAAAAAAAGACAGTACAATGTAATGGATTATGTTTCGTCTTTGTTTACCTCTTTAAGGACAGTCTCCCCATCATTGACGATCTTAGGAGGGCCATACTTGTTAGGCAACACAACATTCCTGCCCTTTGGACCCAAAGTCACGCCTACCAAATCAGCCACCAAGTCCACACCAGCCTGCATTGTAACCCCAAATGACAAAAGTAACTTCCAATTTCCAAAACCCTAAAAAATCTAATCCCCAATTGTGAAAATTAAGACAGAAAATCAGAAAGAAAAACTAAAGCTGAAAGAACCTTGAGTTTGCGGGTAACAGAACCATCATGGTTGAAGAAGACCTCTTTGGCAACCGCCTTTGTCACTGAAGCTGAACCCGGTTTGATGGTGGAAACTCTCCTGGGTAATTTTGGTTTGCTTAGCGAAAGGAAGGGTAGAAGGTTTTGGGAACAAGCCATTGACGTGGAATGGAGGTACCCAAAACTTCTTCCTAGCTCCTATAGATTAGATACAGTGCCTTATACCATCGCAGACAACTAAAATATCTTGCCCTGTTTTGGCGCTATCCAACATATATGATAACGGCCTTACGGCTGCAGGAAAAACAGCCCTGAAGTTCGAACCGGACCGAATTGATCACGGTTCAGGTGATTCTACTTTGATAATTGATATTTATAGACCATTTGCTGTAATAAATAAATAAACCCCCATATATTTTAAACTTTTGAATACTAATTAACTTATATTTTAATCTTATTTTAGCTTTTGAGAAAAAAAAAATTTTCACCTTTTTAAACATTAAATAATATTACTATATGGTATTTTGAGATTTTTGACATATCAATTGTCTCGTATAATACTGTATTAATTAATTATCATATTTGCTAATTAATTATTTTAAAAGATACTCTCAATTTATTACCTCATATTATCTTATCTTATACCGGGTCCGTTAGTAGATCGAGAATTATTAGGGATGGAGTTGGAACTGAAGTTGGAGGTGGAAGTGAAACTGATAAATGAGAATGAAGTCAAAGGGAATGAAATGAATTATTTTATTTTGGTGTTCCTTGAAAAAGGAAATGAAGGGGATTGAATATGGGTTAAATGACCAAAATAAGCTTGCTTCTACATTTTATTATGCATATGAGTTGCACGTGACATCATTGTTGTGTATCATTGTTGGCGTGAGAAGAAGAAAATAGAAGTCGAAGCCCTTACTCGAAGCATTCATTCGGATTGAGCGAGTAGGGGACACGAGGGAACCTTCGAAGAGAAGGATAGAGGAAACGGAAAGAAACCTTTTCTCGAAGAGAAGAAAACATAAACAAGCCCTAGCTTACTCGAATCCCCTTACGCTAAGTATTCATCTGGTTAGTAGCTCTTCATACTTTTTTTTTATTATTATTTTACAAACCCTAAAATGTGTGAATTCTATTTTCTATCGGTGAAAGAAGTTCATATTGCTTTCACTTTCTGTTGGTGGAAGTTGTTCCATCCATTTTTCATGGTTTGATTTCATTCTGGTTTGATTTCAGATTACTTCCATTTCTGTTTAGTGAAATACTCTTTTAGTAAAATCAAGCAAGTGCTTACCGGCATGAAACAAATTTTATTAGCAGTGTAAAAATTGATTGGTGTGAATCTGATTTCAAGCATAAGTTTTAGGTATGTAGATTTGGAATTTAGATTGATCATTTTATATTTAGGTTGTTAAATATGCATTTAGGCTTAAGTTTTTTTTTTAATATATTTACCTTGTTGAATTTTGAAGAGCATATTGTAATTTGTATTGGTTATTAAGTATGTTATTGTCAACTGTAATTGTTTATTTTGAAGTAATTCATGGCTCCTAAAGCGTTGTCGTATCAAAAAGCCAAATGTTTTAGTTGGTCTCACAATACAACAATTTAGTTTCTTACCAAATGTTGTGAGTACCAACTAAAATATGGGCAAGAACAACCCTTTGCTTGACATGCAATTGTTTAACAAGTAGTGAAAACGATTGGACTGATAACTGACATGATATGGTTGAAAAACAAGTTTGGAAATTTGGGGAAATAAAAATTCGAAGTCTTGAGGAATAGTGACACTGATTTAATATGGGATCAAATACAATGTCAAATCATTACACACATTTTGAAAAAAAAAAGATTAAGGTGAATTTTTTGTTCTCCTTACTTCATATATGTTATTTTATTAAACAATTACATAGCGGCTCACAGCCGACTCAAACAAACAAATATAACTATTATTAGTCAACTTTTGGCTACAAGCTTGGCCATATCACCATTCACTAGTTGGGAGCTTCGATAATATGCTTCATGTTGGTTGGTTTCTTCATAACCATTAGTCTACCAACTAAAAGTCAGAAAACTTAATAATCTACCAATTGGTTAAGTTAATGTTTCAAAATTCCTTAACACTAACAACTACCAAGCCTATGCTTGTATACTGTCACGGAATTGCAACAAGCCTATGCTTGTATACTGTCACGGAATTGCAACAATTCAAATATGCTTGTTTACTGTCAAGGACAACAATTCCAATTAAGCTGGTTAACAAAACAAAATAAATAAATATAGAATTAAAGTCTAAAGTAGAACAAAATTAGATCATTCAAAACAAAAGAATTCCCGACCAAACAACACTAACTTAATTTAAAATTTATTTTTTACAAAATTATTCTTATTTTCTAAAGGGTTCTTTCTTAGACTCTTTTTGCTCTTTGAGAGGCTTTCCGTAGGTTAATCTCGTTCTCACCAAAATTGCGGCCTAACGGCACCATTGATACCAAAATTGTTTAACAAATTTAGTTATTATGTTCGAATGTGGTTTTCTCAAATTCTTTTATAGCCTAACGGCACCATTAACATCAAAATTGTTTACAAATTGCGGCCTAATGGCACTTCTCCTTTGCAAAGCTTCTTTGCTTTAATCATTTTTTACAAACTCGGTCCAAACAATGTTTTCCCTTATAAATCATCTTCTTCACCATCAAAGTTGTACACATTTTTATATCACGATACCCGTGTAATGCAGCTTCGTCTTCTCTGTTTTGATGCTGTCTTTGGTAGTGTTTCGAGTGTTTGTCGAGAAGGGGGCGTGGATGTGTGATCGACTCCTGACGGCTCTGTTTGCAGCCCAAATCTGAGGTGTCCACAGCTGTTCCCCAGACTTCATGTCTGTGTACTTCCTTCGAAGATGAACGTTCATGCTCATCGCTTCTGACGGACTGGATCATTCTGCTTTCCCTTGAAGACTTCCCTGTTTTCGGGCTTTTGTGGTGTAAATTTGTGTTTTCTTTTTTCTCCTTTGTTTGTGGTCATTCATGACGGTTAGTCCGTCTGCCGATTTTTTCGGCCTTTCGATCCTGTAGTCGGCGCGCCGTCTATGAGATCGAACCGCTTTCCATTATCAAAAAAAAAAAAAAAAAAAAAAATATATATATATATGTTATTTTATTAAAGTTAAAATTCGAAGTTAAAGTTTAGCATTTCGTGTCTGTAGGTAAGATCTCCTCTTTACTTTTGTAACATTTGCCTTTGTTGTAAACTTTTGACAAACATTTTCACTTGGTGGATTAGAATTGACTCTTGAGATCTTGTGAACAAAAATCTTGTGTGACTTTGATTGTGCAACATACGTCATTCACATTCATATAGCACACACTTACATACACATGAAAATATACTATAGTCAAAATAAGCCTTATCATAGTATACTAAGGTCCTTACAAAGAAGTAGTCATAATTAAGCCCTAGATTGGTCATACTGCACTTGGGATTAAACAAAACAAATCAAAACGAAAACTTCACCAATGTAATGTTGTTCAACCACACTCAAGTTTGAAGATTAGAAACACAAACTTCATCTTCCAAGTCTCTCAAACCATTGAAAGGACTACCAAAGTGAACACTAGTGATCATCATTTGACGAAGACCGGCATTTTCTTGTTTCATTTGAGCATTCTCCACAACAACTTTCTCATGGCACTCAGACGCCTTCTTTAGCTTCTCTATAAGCTCATGATTCTCATTCCTAAGCCTAATCACTTGTGACCATAACTCGTCGATTTGCCGTTGTTTCCTCATCCTCGACCTCCTTGCCGATTCCCTATTCGAAATCATTCTCCTCCTCTTCCTCTCATCGATAACTTCAAATTGTCGGTCTTCTGCTTCGTCGGATGTCGAGTTGTTGCTCATACCCGACGGTTGTTGTTGGATGGAGAATGCTCCATTGATGGGTATGAAGTTGGATGGGAATTGGAAAGGGATTTCAAAAGCCATAGAGTTGATGGAAGCTAATTCTTCAGGAAACATGGCTGCAAATTTGGTATTGTGAAGAAGGTGGAGAGTGAAAGCATGTTATTGAAGAGAGTATTAATAGGAAGATAAAGAGAGATTGGCAATGAGGGTAAGGATGAAGTATTAGGTAGATGACATATTCAAGTATTGGAATCTTATGTAAGGGGTGAAATGTGCGTCTTTCTTTAGTTAATCTAATTTGACTTTTAAGACTTATTTTTATATTCGTAATTTTCTTACAAAATATAATGTAATTGAAGACCTTATATTCGTTATTTTATACTCAGATTTGGACTCGACCAATAGTACAAGATTCGATCACACGTCCACGACTCTTTCAATTACACATGCACACGATTCTTTCAATCAGAAAAAACGTTTGAAAAAACTATAAAACTGTTAATTTATCTTTTCTATCCGACGAGTTTAAGATTTGAAGGGTTTACACGCCTTCGGGTTTCATCCTAAAACTAATGGACAATAAGAGTAGTCAAACAGGCAGATAACAAGTTTTCGTTAATCACAACCCAAACACAGGATAACGGACCCGGATCGGACCTGAGATGCATAAGTGAACTTATACACACAAGCCTTTAGGTCCTATCCTAAAAACAATTGACAATAAAAGGAGTAGCCATATGACTTGTTTGTTAAGTTCACACAATATTATGTTGTCGATGTGGGACATTTCACACGTCTCAACATCGACAATACGATAATATGTGAACCTAACTTATAATACCTAGAGCACCACCACCTATTGCCAATTGATTTTAGGATAGAATTTCAAAGACTTGTGTGCGTAGATTCACTTTGACGTGTAAACTCTCTACGTCTTATATCATCCGGATATAAAAATTAAATTTTAAACAAAAACCTAAGCTTGACTTTATGGGTTTAATATAATTTCATTAAGAGTAGTAGAATCATAAACTTGTGAGACTACAAAGAGTCAATAATGACAATTATAGTGCATTGTAACTTTCATTTCTTTATTAATATATATTATGGATATATATTTGATTAATGTTTTTGTCATGTGGTAATTGGCCTAATGTTCTAGATAATGATGATGCTTCATAATCTAATTAGACAACATTTCATCTCTCTTTGTTTAAGTGATGCTAATTAAGAGGCTAATTAGGGTTGGATCTTATCTTAATGGATTAGAAACTTCCAAATGAGAGGCAACACTTAGTGTGACGTACAATAAGTTGTCTTCATCAGTGAGACAAACATGAAAGCAAGCTCTCAAATCAAGAAGTTGAATTTGATTAGCAATGGCTATTTTTATATTGCATTTGGTGAGTCAATTAAGCACTTAAGTTTGAGTAAGTGGGGATTGGTATGACCTCACACTTTCTACGTAGTTTCTAAACAAATATGTATCATTTTTTTTTCTCACTAAAGTTGCTTTCTTTTTGAGCTACGTACATAGGACAAGGCACCAAAAATGTTCACTATCCCTATCCTTTTGAAACTTGCCCTTATCCATATTAGGCTGCATTTTTTGAAAACCAATCAAAAAAACACTCAAACAAACAACCCTTTTAGTCCTTGAGACCAATAAAATTCAACAATAATGATCGAGATTATTGAATGCGTTGGTTAATTAGGTAATTTACGTATGTTTGTGCATAAAGTAGGTACCTGTTGTTTTCTATTAACAAAGTAGGCACCCTAATTTAAGTACAAAAAAGATGAGTAAAAGTGGTGTGTGGTCTATTATTGTAACAATGCATACAAACAGGGCTATTATATTTTTATGCATACAAACTAGGCCCTTCTAAATCTATTATACTTACTAAAACAAAGCACGGGTTGATGACGTGGCGCGCTACGTACGCATGATTTTTGAAATTGAGCTCTCACAATTAAAGCCAATAAATCTTTATTTTTTACACTAATTTTTAAACCATAAAATCTTTTATTATCAAAATAATAATTTTATAAAAACCAAATCTATTATATACTTACTAAAACAGAGCACGGGTTGATGATGTGGTGCGCTGTGGATGCAGGATTTTTGAAATTGAGCTCCCACAATTAAAGCCAATAAATCTTTATTTTTTACACTAATTTTTAAACCATAAAATCTTTTATTATTATAATAATAATTTTTATAGAAACCAAATCTATTATCTATTATACTTACTAAAACAGAGCACGGGTTGATGACGTGGCGCGCAGTGGACGTAGGATTTTTGAAATTGAGCTCCCACAATTAAAGCAAATAAATCTTTATTTTTTACACTAATTTTTAAACCATAAAATCTTTTATTATTAAAATCATAATTTTATAGAAACCAAATCGATTATCTATTATCTATTATACATACTAAAACAGAGCACAAGTTAATGATGTGGCGCATTGTGGATGCAGTATTTTTTAAATGGAGCTCCCACAATTAAAACCAATAAATCTTTATTTTTAAGCCAAAAAATCTTTTATTATTAAATTAACAATTTTATAGGAACCAACACGTTAGTTCAAACGACTCAATTTTGTGTGACAATTTTTTTATAATAAAAATTAAGCCAAAAAATCTTTTATTATTAAATTAACAATATTATAGGAATCAAATCACTCTCAATAAATATTGTATTATTAGAAAAACATTGTTCATGATGATATTAAAACATAAAATTTTATGTTCTCAAGTCAATTTAACATGAACTAAATGTACTATAAATAAATATGCGGTACATAATACATAACAATAACAATAAAATACTTTTTATTTTAAATAAAACCCGCACAAGGGTGCGGGGATTAAACTAGTTGTTTTAAAAAGGCTCTACCACGCCAATATTGTCATTATTTTAAATTGGAAAATGGTAGGGGTTTACTTTGTATCTGTAATAGAAAAAAAGGCTCTTCTACACCAATATTTTCAAAAAAGATCAAATAGAAAATAATAAATGATATTACCATATAAGTGAATCTTCTCTCTCCTATAATAAATAACTAATTTTTCTAATTAGACAATAAAAAAATTATGTTACTACGTCAAACAAGGAAAGAGATACTAACAACTCCTAAAATATCTCCATAATTAATTATGGCCATTTAACAATATTCATCGTTTTTTTTATTCTATTCTCCATTGCTCAACGTAAAAGAACTCGGATCTTCGGTTCGAGAGCATCAATGGAGGGTTGTCGATGAAGATACGTCCTACATAACTCAACAAATTAATGTAGTAAATGTGTATTCTTTGTGGATCCGTTATGAAGATACGTCCTACATAACTCAACAATATTCATCGTTTTTACATAATTTTTACAATTATGTAGTAAACGTGTATTTCTTGTGGATGACATACGTCGGAGTGTAGAATATGTATGTCCAATGCATTTTATGTAGCTGATATTTGTGTTTTATGTATTAACATTATGTAATTGAAATTGTGTAAGAACATTGTGTAATTGAAATTATGTATTAAAAATGTGTATTAAATATTGTGTATCATCAAAATAATACACGAAGTTTGATTAGTTTTCCGATTTAACAAAATTTAATTGATTATATATAGGAAAGAAGAATCTTTGAATTTCCATCTTTTTGGCCATATCCACTCAATTTTATCTTTATTTTTTATGAAACAATTTGGTTTACTAGGCTTTTTTGCGTTTTAATTTTAGTAAATGTACCCCCTTGAGAGAAGAGTGTTTAGAGTTTGAGAGAAAATGCAAAGGTTGGGGTATATTTACCTAATTAAAAAACTAAATGGCCTAGTTACTAAAAGTAAAATTCAAAAAAACCTATTAACCAAATTAGTCCATTTTTTAATTGCAAAAAATAGGGTGCCTAATTAGTCTACAAGTTACAAAAGGTGCCATATTTCACCAATCTTCTCAAGATTATTGTTGTTAAGAGATAGGGATACAATAATGATCAAGCTTATTGTTGTTAAGAGGTAAGGATACAATGTCTTAGGATCGTTTGGTATTATATCCTGATATCATATTGATATATGATATTTTTATTTGGGGTATCAAGATATGAGTATCAGATTAAAAAGATGATAGCTAAAACCTAAAGTACACATTCCTCAAAACTATGTCAACACGTGATGTATTTCAACAACCACACCAAATCCAAAAGGGAGGGCCGAGCGAAAGAAAGAAGGATTTTTCACGAACTTTAAATTTGAGAAATTTTCAAATCAATCAAATAATCAACAAAAGAAAAGGCAAAAGAGAACAAGTTACATGAGAAAGAGGAATTTCGATAGAGAAGCCCACACGCTCCGGAGAAGGAAGGATGGATGAGTATGAGAAAAGAGGAGAACCAGAAGATAGATGGAGGATGTGAGATGAGGAGAAGTCCACGAGAAAAAAGAATCGATGATACCTTCCAAAATATTAGTTATTAAAAGCTATCAAAAGTGAAAAAATCTAGATACTAGGTATCAATTTGATACCGATATACTAAAATATCAAACACCGGATATGGGTGTATCATTCATACTCATACATTTAATATCACTACCAAATGGGCCATTATATTTACCGTGTATAAAGTACGTACGCGAGTTTAATATTAAATTTAAAAAACTCTTTCTATTATTAATTAGTATCAGGTGAAACCTCGTATAATGTGTTGAGGTCCACTAAGCGTGCACCTTTCACGTCTTAAATCATCCAGATATAAAAATAATTATTGTAGTGAATTCGAATAGAATACGGGAGAAAATAAATATTTTAAATAAATAAATCTTTAAAATTCTTTATTATTGATTTTAGAGATACCTCATAAACCGCCCACAAAAATATCGGTTTCGCCTCTAGGCTTAGCTCCCGTACACTAAAAAAGGGTTTCACTTGCTATTACTTCTTTACTTTAAATCAAACTAGTGTATTGCCCGCACTTTGTGCGGGTTGAGTTTTAATAAATACTTAATACTTAGCAATTTACATGTATATTTTTGTAAAATAAAAATCCGGAGAATGAAGTTATAATTATTATTATTATTATTATTATGACTTTTAATTCTCTTTTAAATATTTATCTCTTCTAATTAATTATATATTTAAACTGATTTGTTAAGATATGCTCGTTGGTTAAAAAAAATCCTTAAAAGTTTAAAAACTATTTTTATAAAACTATTTATTTAAATAATTTTTAAAAAATTTAGAAATTAATTTCCAATTTATATTAACATTTAGAAATCACTTTTTATAATAATTTTTTAGGCTTCGAGAAGCCTGGCGTTGGCACGTGGCAATAGAGGTCTTTGCTTTAATAGATATAAGATATGACGATAATTGTGTATAAAACTTTCAATTTAGTTAGTAGGCTAATTAATTGTGGTTGGTTACATAGAATGAGTAAATCATGGTTATTATATATCTAATTTGAATAGAGAAGATTGGTGAAATAAGGTACTTTTTGTAACTTGTAGACTAACTAGGCACCCTATTTTTACAATTAAAAAATAAAGATAAAATTGTATAGATATGACCAAAATTATGGAAATTTTAAGATTCTTCTCTCTCCTATTAATAATCAAATAAATTTTGTTAAATCGGGAAACTAAATATTCTTATTTATCTTCTTAATTATAATAAGTAAAAGATTGTGTCAAAGGTTGGAATCGAACTCTGGACGAGTTGCCCCCCCCGCCCTTATACCAGTTAGACTAATCAAACTTCGTGTATTCTTTTGCCGATACACAATATTTAATACACAATATTTAATACACAATTTTTATACATAATTTCAATTACACAATGTCCGTACACAATTTCAATTACACAATGTTAATACATAATACACAAATATCAGCTACAAAAAATGCATTGGACATACATAACCACGAAATCGTTATGTAGAAAGTCGTTATTTAGAAAGTCGCAAAAATTATGTAATCGTTATGTAGAAAGTTGCAAAAAATGCATTGGACAATATTCTTTGTGTAACCAAACATTGTCAAAACGACATACACTTGTACTACATAAACGTAATCGTTATGTAGAAAGTCGCAAAAATTATGTATCAGCATATGTACATAACCACGAAATTATGTATCAACATATGTACATAACCACGAAATTAATAACATCATATTTTTTTAATTATGATAAATAAATAAATAATTAAAGAGCAAACCTCCATTGACGATATTCGAGTTTCTTAAAATCGAAAAAATGGAGATTAGAAAGGTAGACGAAGAAGAAGAATGAAAGATTGCTGTATTTATGTGAGGAGTTATTTTAGGAGCTGTTATAATTTCTTTCCTAATTTGACGTAATAATTTAGTTTATCAATTATTTTAATTTGCCAAATCTGTTACATATTTAAGGAGATAGAATATTAACATTTATGGCAATATCAATTAATATTTATCAATTTATCTTTTTCTATATAAAATAGGGTGCCTAGTTTGTTAATTGAAAACAAAAATTGCCTACTTTATACACCAAGATACATAAACTACCTACTTACTCTAAACACTCATTTGAATATTATATAGGGACGACGTGAAATACATAGTTTAACCAACGTATTTATCAACAATATATTTGTTAGCTTTTCTTTGAATGAACAATATTATATGTTAACTAGTTCTGAGTAGATATGTGTCCAACTTGAGACGCTGAAATGAGATATTAATAATTGAATTTTTTCTTTTGGTATGTTTAAGGTTTGGAATTTTTTTTTGGTATTCATTAAGTTTTAAATTTTTTTTTTGATGTTCTCAAAGTTTCATTTATTTCCTCTTTATACTCATTCTTAATATATTATATTAAAATTCATTATAAAATAATAAAAAAAATTAGAAAAATAGATTATGACCTCATTACATTTTAAACTAATAAATTTATAATAATAGTATTTGTTTTAAATATATTTTTCTAATTAAAAAAAAGTAAAGTAAAATAAAGCTAAGTTTTATTTTTGAACTAAAATAAATAAAATATATTTAAATTTTTTTAAGAGTCCAAAAAATTAAACATATAATTTTTTTAAAGTTAATTTTCTATAATTTATTTTAATTTAAAAATAAAAATATTATTTATATGTTTTAATTTATTATTTTTTACAATATAATTTTCCATAATCTTAAAATTAAAAAAACATAATTTTTTAAAAATTTCGAATTAATATAAATTATATAAAATTTAAATTCAAAATAAATTAAAATTTATTATATTTTAATTCTCTAGACACTTAATACAATTTCAAAATTTTGTTTTTTTATTTAATTATATATATATTTTCTTAAATCAAAAGTAAAAAGTAAAAAAAATATTTTAATTCAAAAATAATATATATATATATATATAAATATTTCTATTATAAATTTATTAATTAAATTTAATGAGGTTATAATCTATTTTATTTTTTTTTTGTTTTTTTAATTATTTTATAATAAATTTTAATGTAATATATTAAGAATGTGTATAAAGAGAAAATAAATGAAACCTTAAGGGCACCAAGAAGAATTTTGAAACTTAGTAGATACCAAGAGGAAAAGTTCAAACCTTGATGGCACCAAGAGGAAAAATCCTTAATAATTTAAAGTTTGATTAGCCTTGACAATCTCATGAAACAACGCAACCTAAAGGAAGTAGTGTCGAATGTAAATTTAAAGTTAAGGGTATAAAATAAAATTATTAAACATTGCATGAACACAATGAAATTTAGGTTCGGTGACAACGTTTTAAAGGAAAGAGGAGGTCGACGGTAGGAGAAGGAGAGAGACACAATGAACACGACCGGGCAGACCGGCCGACATCAATACAATGGGCACGGAGGCGGACAATTATGGCCGGTGGACTAGGGTTTAACAAAATTTGTGGGTGAGTGAGAGAGATCTGAATGTTGTTGATACCATGTGAGAAAACATCAATCCGATAAGTTGTGAAATTTCATGTATCAATTTAATTTTAAAACTTGATTAATGTACATTTAAACAAAGTCAGTCTAGCTGGTTGTATTCGGAAACAGTTGAGAGTAGAAAAATTAGTTCATCGACTTTATATAATGAACTGCGAGTTTAGTTTTATTTCATTATCAACGTGGATACACTAAAAGCTTCATATGTCTCCTTTAAATACAACCATCTTATTTGATTGACACTTGATATGAACTTCCTTAGCTAGGATAGAGTTTTATTAGAAGTTGATCCTCCATTAATTGGTCACTTCTCTGTAGTTTATTGCGTAGAAACATTCCAATTGCTTGTATAAGTTTGCACCAAGGGAGATGTACCTACGAAACAAGAGGGCGTATTGCAAGTGCACTTTGGAATATGCCAAAAGGCACAGCAAACTAGTTCAAACCATACTAACCCAATCCAAACTTAACCTTTCATCTATACATCTTTTTCCCAATATTTTTTTAAACAAATATGAAGCATGTCTATCCACAAATCATGACGTAATTAATCAAAAGTTTAATTGATATTTGGGTATATTTTAAATTTCATATATGTTTCATTTGTATATAGTTGTGATTAATAAGGGTAAATAATGAATTTTAGGCTTGAATTATGAAAATACGTGTCTAGTTTATATTAGCGACCATCAGAATTGCTTTGAAACGATTCCCATGAGTCGGATATAATGTGGTCTATTGAGCGTATATGTATATTGGGTTCAAGTCTTACATATCAATCAAATGAAATTTCATCCTAAAATCAACCGATAATAATACTGAATCCATGATTCGGTGCTACTCTTTAATGTTGTATATGTATAGTTTCTCAAACTTATAGCTGCATAATATATGTATTGGAGTTTTAGGGCCTGTTTACTAAGGGTTTGAGTTTATTCGGGTTTATAAACTAACGAGTTTAAAAACCCAAATAAAAATAACCTCATCTTGAGAAGGTTATTTTTTACGGGTTTAAAATCCCAAATAAACTATCATTTAGTTTATAAACCCGCAATGTAAACGGTTACACAAAATCAGCAAAGGTTTATAAACTATCATTTAGTTTATAAACCCGCAAGGTAAACGGTTACACAAAAATCAGCAAAAGTTTATAAACTATCATTTAGTTTATAAACCCGCAAGGTAAACACGCCCTTAGTTTGATTACGACGGTAATATATAACCATTTATTTTATTGAGTGGCCAGTATTTAATGGCGTGGTGAATTGTACTACTAAAAGATTATGGGCTCTACTTATTGCCCAAGATTTCATAACTAGACTTTCTATTCAAAGTAGTAAACCACTAATTTATGAGAGTTGAAATTTATTATTAGGGTAGTGTAGAATTGATCCGGATCGGATTTTACGGTTTCAGTTCTAGGTAAATACTATTCTGGATTTTCGGTTTTGGTCCGGTTTCGATCAAGGATCGGAAAAAACCGGTGGATCGGGTTTGTACTAGAGTGTTTTTTTTTTATTAGTTGACTATTTGTTAATATGAATTAACCTCTAGTCCGTCCAGTCTGGTCAAATTCAACTTTCGGTGCATTACGGTCCAAATTTGGCCCGAACCGTAATGGATCGGACCGGGTCGATCCGGTCCCTGGTCTAAGATTTTGAAAATTACGGTCCACCGGTTCAAACCAGATGTACATCCCTACCGACCCTACTTATTGATAGTTAAAGTTTATTGAGTACCACATCCCTACTTATTGATAGTTAAAGTTTATTGTGTATGTAAAATAGATAACTGATTGAGTGAATCGTTTTTTATTTTTGATAAATTTAATGAGTATTTGAGAGAGTAAGGGTTATTTAATCTAATGTAAGTGTAAACTTATAAAAAAAACTTTTCTTTCATATTTTTTATAGGTATATTTATAATATATTATTCAGTAAGTTACAAATATTTTTCTGAATTAGTCTCGTCAGTGTAAGAATTAGGAATTCTTCTTCCAACTCGTCCCAGAATGGGCGTTATGGCAAAGAACAAGAGGAAAAGAAAAGAAGGAATTTGTCGGGCTTGACATGCCGCGAATCCTCTTGAAAGGGAGGGGTGCCTTCGGGAACGCGGACACAGGTGGTGCATGGCTGTCGTCAGCTCGTGCCGTAAGGTGTCACTCCAGGTTTAGAAAGTAGGGCAGAAAGTACAACAATGCCCCAAACAGTAAGGGGACTAGAGGTTGTCTTGCCGCTTGGATATTCACCCTCTTGGCTCACCTGGTCTACCCCCACCCTTTTTTTCCAAAAAAGATCACGGGTTCCAATCCTGTCATCTCGTGCCAATCCCTATGTTGTGCGGAGCTGAGCATCGTCTATTCGCTAGGATAAGGCTTTTCCTCTGCAGGGGCCTTGTACAGTAAACCCCCTACGGGCGGTCATCCGTCGTCGTAAAGTAGTCTCCGCAAAACTTTCGGGAAGAGGGGTGAAACAGATTTCCGGAAGTCCACAGAAAAATGATCGCTAATTGGTCAAAATGAGAAGCAAAAATATTCTGATAAAGACGTTCTTCGGTAATATCATCGTGACTTTCGAAATCATGTGCGGTAGCAATGCCAAACCAAATACGACGAGTAGTGGGGTCCTGAGCTAATATAAAAAAAAGTTTAATTTTTTTTATCACCTATCATAAACTTTTATAAGTTTGAATCTCAAACACTCATTTCCAAATTTATGTCCATTTGTCATAAGTTTCATAAGTTGATCATAAGCCAAGTGAATCCGAATAAGGTTTAAAAATTTGGATTTTCACTTGTCTTAAATTAAGGGTAGCGGCAACCAGGCCATGTTTAATTTGAACAACTATAGTGATTAATATTGTTACTTAGGTGGGGTCTTTTACATGATGGGATTATTTTAATTTAACTCAATGGGAAAAAACAAAAGCTTATTGGATGCTAAACCATGATAATGAAATCCACCCCAAATTATATAATCTTACAACCACAAAATATCTTTCTCATTTCATCATTAATTTGTGTGGCTGATAAATTTTGATGGATCAATATGATTTGATATATTATGTTTATCTATTTATTATGTGGGTCGAGATAATAAGTTCTTATATTAAAAGTGGAAATATTCTGAGCATATTATACAAGGTCGTGAGCTATTTTTATAATCTCAATAGGTTTTAGGATTAAATCTCATTGGATTTACGTGTTAGGTTTGAACATAACACGAATGTATGTTCGTATGCTCATGACCCCGGCCTACTGTCCATTTATATTAGACTTTTTGTGTGGGTTTGTTTTTGTCAAACCTACTTGTTATGATCGATATATGCTGTAAATAAAGTAAAACTAGTGTAGCTCTCGTGCTTTGCACGGATTTTCTTGAAAAAAACAGCGTAAGATATATTTTTAAAATTATATTTTACTGAATATTATAGTTAAAGATTACATTTTAATTTGGTTTATTATAAATGTAATTTATTAGAATTTTTGGTAATTTAAAATAAAAGTTTGAAATAAGATTTACCAAATCGATTATATTAAGAAAGAAATACACGATATTTTATTGTAAGATCCTAGGTGTTTGCCTTCACCGCCCCTACGGTGAAGAGGGCCGCCCCCGCGGCCAGCCGCCCCTACGGATCGTGCGACAGATCGCGCCGATCTGTTTTCGTCGTTTTATCTTTCTTCCATAGATAGAATATCCTATAATTTATCTTATGGGCCGGATTCCTTATCTTCATCCTAAACCCTAGACGCCCTTCCTTTTATTCTTTCCAGCCCGTTCCTATATATTCTCTTCTTTCTCCCCTTTTTCCCGTTCCTTGCTATCATCTTCAACCCTAGAGAGTTGCAGCCGTCTTTTGCTTCCCGTGACTTCGTTGAACGTGTAAGTGCATCTTTTATGATTCCTCCTCACGTTCCTTTAGCGCTGCATGCCTTCTCCTTCTGTTTTGGTTTCTTCCTTTCGTTCTACTCTTTTCTTTTTCTCCAAAGATCAAGCATGAGTCTTGATTCTGTGGAGTGTTCCGTTGTTGACCATTCATTGTTCTCAAGCTCTTTGGAGTTGAGCCTTGACGTGTTGGAGCCAAAGTCTCGAGCTTTGGTTGCCTTGCTATGAGTTTTGTCAAGAAGAAAGCCGACACCGCTTTCTGTCACGCCGCCGCCCCTGCGCCTGCACAGAGCCGCCCCTGCGCCCCTGTTCAGCCGCCCCTGCGCATCTGTCTAGCCGCCCATGCGGTTTCTCTGCAGTAACTCCCGTCTTTGGTGAGTTGCTTCCTTCCTTCCTTTCCTCGTTCCTTCCTTGGTTCCTTATGATTATTCCTTGTTTCCTTGAGTGTTGTAAGACTAAGTTTGAGCCCTTAGCATGTGTTGATCTCTTAGAGGTCTTTGAGACTAGAAGTCATAGACTTCTAGCAACCGTTTCGTTCCTGATTCATGTTGCTTGTTCGTACAGGCTTTCCTTGCTCCTTTCCTGAGGGAAACTGAGCTTCCTTGAGTGTTTTCTGAGTTGTTCGCTGATCTCTTGTGTTACCTTCGTGTGAGATAAGTCCCTTGAACTTACTTAGCTTCATTCCGCATATTAGTTGGATTGTATTGACTTGTTTGTGTTGTTATCATGTTTATAACGGATAATTGGAAATAGGATTCACCCTTTGTTACCCTTAATTGGCCCAAGTGTATTATAACCGGGCGGTTACCACTTGTCTAGTTCTACAGGAGACTAGAATGTGCTCTTGCGACCTAGACCCGTAGGTAACAGATAGTATTGGTCTATTCCTATTGGCAGACGGAAGCGGAGGCGAGTTTCGGGAGATTCTCGTGTGACAAAAGAAGTTGAATTAGTAATGGATAACCTTAATAAAAGATAATAATCGGTTGTGTGCAAGCATGCTATATGTTTACATTACCTTATGTGTGTTTGTGCCCTTAGAATCTTGCTTATACCTAGAATGTTAGCTAACGGTTTATACCGTCGTTGTAGATATTCCGCAGGTACAGGATGCTGCTGAGTGATCCGGATGGTGTGGTTAGCCGGGATTCCCGTACATTATAGGACGGGATCGGGTTTATGTTTCTTTTGTTGTTTCCCTTTTATTTTGAACTCGGCTGCGAGTCTTTTCCGTTCTGTTTGGTTTAAACCTTTGGTTTTATATCGAGTTTTGTTTTTCATTCGTCTGTGCCTTGTTGTAAGATCCATTTGCTGTTGCTACTCTGAGGGTCGGGACCCATTGTGCGGTCTTAGCCCCTAGCGCTTCGAGTTCCCGAAACTTGGGGTGTTACAATATGGTATCAGAGCTCTAGGTTGGCAACAATGGCACTCGAAATCTTCTACAAGACGGATGGATAAATAAATAGAACCCGCAAGGGGTCTAACGTTTTCAAAAGGGGATTTTGTTTTAAACCGTTGGTCTGGGATAGATGTACGGGCGACCACCACTACCTCCGCGGATCTCAGCAGTATAGTTTCTTATATGTGGCCTTTATATGTGTTTTTCTTGGATTTTTGCTTTAGCTGTAGCGTGGCCTTATATATATATGTAGTCTTATATATCTACCCTTATAGCAGATGGCGAGTACTAGAGCTACATCTGCTATGGGGCGAGGAAGGGGTCGACCACCACTTCCACCTGCCGTCCGTGGACGAGGACGTGCAGGAAGACCTCCACTAGCTAGAGGTCGGGGCCAAGCCCCTGCTGCCGATCCGCCTATCGCTGAGGCGTTTGCTGAAGAGGTTGTTGAGAGCATCATTCTTGAGGCTGGAAATGGGACCGCTGCTAGGTCCGGGGCACAGAGGGCACCATCGACGAAGTCCACACGAGTGTCTATCGGAGCTTTTGCATATCGCGACTATGTGTAGAGAGTTGAGGAAGCTATCAGGACTGGAGGACCAACACTAGTGCAGCCAGTTCAGTTCCTGCGAGATCAGTTGAGGTTTCGCAGAGAGTTACCCAAGCTGTTGCCCCGCCTGCTGGAGTTGCTGAGGTTGTTAGAGCGCCGGCTGAGGCAAAGGAGCCAAAGCCCGACAGTTGGTTGAAGGCTTTCGATCAGTTGAAGGTTCCCGTCTTTGTGGGAAGGAATGGCTTGGAGGTAGAGCAGTGGCTAGGACAAGTTGATTCTGCTATGGAGGCTATCGGTTGCCCTGAGGGACGTCGAGTCAACATAGCGCAGACGTTGCTGAAGGATCAAGCTCATTCTTGGTGGAGGACAATTCGGAGTAAGGTCACTAGTTATGAGAAGATGAAGACAGTGATCAGGGATCGCTACTGCCTTGCAGCTATGAGGAGAGACCGTCTTCAGGATTTCCTGGAGGCTGGATTCGAGGATTTGCCTATTGCTGAGATAATCCTCAAGTTTCAGGACGAGTTGACATTGCTAGGTCCTTCTGCACCACCGGAGGATCAGTATGTTTACCTTTTCTCTCGAAGGTTGAGAGAGTCGACACACTCTTATCTTACTGGTTTCCGTTGTGAGTCTTTGACGGATTATCAAGATAGAGCTTCTGCTTATGAGAGAGACCGACCGGGTCAGAGGAGAGCTTCTCAGACTGGAGGTCCTGAGAAGAGACAAAAGACTAGATCAGCCAGTGCTGGAGTTGGAGCAACTGGTTTTGGGCGTAGTCAGACGCCTGGACGTTCTGGCTTTCAACAGAGTTCTGACAAAGCACGACAATGTCATAACTGCGGAGTAGCTGGACACATCCGAGCTGATTGCAAGAAGCCAGCAGTGACTTGCTTTACTTGCGGCAAGCCCGGACATAGAGCTGCGTTTTGCCGTCAGGGCAAGGCGCTATCCCAGCAGGATTCTTCACCTGCCAGTGTTGTTGGAGGAGGACAGAGATCGCAGTATCAGCAACAGCAACAGAGAGTTTCTAGTTTTACCGCTCCTCAAGATTCCACTCCGGGATAAGGGAGAGGTAGAGGACGTGTTGGTGGATCTGCAGACACTAGAGATGCACCAGCTAGAGTATATGAGTTGAGGAGTGTTGTAGAGCCGACAGCGCCAACAGTTATAGGTACCATTCATATTAATGGTTTTCCTGTCCGAGTTCTTTTTGATACTGGTGCTACACATTCTTTTATATATGATGCTTGCGTAGATAGATTGGCCTTAGTTACTGTAGAAGGTAGACCCTTCTCTATAAAATTACCCGATGGGGGTAAGATTCGAGGTACTCGAGAGGTTCGCGATTGCCCTATTAGATTGGGAGGTCGCGATTGGCCAGCTAACTTTTTCGTCATGTACTTAGTACATGAAGTAGTTATCTTGGGCATGGATTGGATGGATCGACACCGAGCAGTTCTGGACATCGGCAAGAGGACAGTGACGGTAACTACAGATGCAGGCCATGTGGAGATATTCCGAGGATGGGATCTCGGGAAGACTGGTACAATCATCAGTGCAGTTTGAGCTGTGAAACTTATCAGTCAGGGATGTGAGGCTTTTTGGTGCTATGCCATGAAGGATAGTACTAGTCCATCTTTGGAGGATATTCCAGTAGCTTGCGAGTTTGCGGACGTCTTTGGAGAGCCATCAGGTTTACCCCCACAAAGGAGTGTAGACTTTGGCATTGAGCTAGAGCCCGGTACGAGACCGATCTCTAAAGCTCCTTATCGTATGGCGCCTATCGAGATGCTTGAGTTGCAGCTCGAGGAGTTAGCAGAGAAGAGCTTCATCCGTCCTAGTGTATCTCCATGGGGCGCACCAGTTCTCTTCGTCAAGAAGAAAGACGGGTCAATGAGGTTATGTATCGACTACCGAGAGTTGAACAAAGTGACGATCAAGAACAAGTACCCTTTGCCCCGTATCGACGATCTTTTGGATCAGCTACATGGAGCTTCAATATTTTCGAGGATTGATCTGAGATCTGGTTATTACCAGCTGAGGGTGAGAGAGCAGGACATAGCTAAGACAGCTTTTCGGACTAGATATGGACACTACGAGTTTGTAGTGATGCCATTCGGGCTTACGAACGCGCCCGCAGTCTTCATGGAGTTGATGAACAACATCTTCATCGACTTTCTAGACCAGCTTGTAGTTGTCTTCATCGACGACATTCTGGTTTACTCTCGCAGTAAAGAGGAGCATGCAGGACACTTGAGGATTGTTCTTCAGGTCTTACAGGATAGAGAGTTGTACGTCAAGCTCTCTAAGTGCGAGTTTTGGATGTCCGAGGTAGCATTCCTTGGTCACATCGTTTCTGCAGAAGGTATCAAGGTAGATCCGGCGAATATCGAGTTAGTGGCATCTTGGCCGCCACCTAAGAACATCAAGGAGGTCCGCAGCTTCTTAGGATTGGCAGGCTACTACCGGCATTTTGTTATGGGCTTTTCTGTTATCGCCCGACCACTCACTTCCTTGCTGAGGAAGTCTACGAGGTTTATATGGTCCGAGTCTTGCCTGCAGAGCTTCGAGGAGCTGAAGAAGAGGTTGACCTCTGCTCCTATCCTAGCTCAGCCAGAGGGCATTGAGGATTTTGTGGTTTACAGCGAGGCATCCAAGCTGGGCTTGGGATGTGTTCCGATGCAGAGGGGAAAGATGATCGCTTATGCGTCTCGACAGTTGAAGACGTATGAGGAGAATTACCCTACCCATGATCTTGAGTTAGCTGTTGTTGTTCATGCTTTGAAGATTTGGAGACATTATCTGTACGGAGCCACGTGTCAGATTTTCCGGACCATAAGAGTCTGAAGTACATATTCACTCAGCGGGAGTTGAATAATCGTCAGCGCAGATGGTTAGAATTGATCAAGGATTTTGATCTTGAGATCATATACCACCCGGGGAAAGCTAATGTGGTAGCAGATGCCCTTAGTAGGAAGACTCCCTGAGAGATGGCGATTGCTAGGCTGACAGCTCAACCACAGTTACAACGAGACCTGGCATGGCTAGAGATGGATATCTACATTCCAGATTCTGACAGCCAGTTGTCCACTTTGGAGATAGTACCTGATCTGTTGGCCGAAATCCGACAAAAGTAGGGGAGTTGCCCAGCTTTGACACAGATTCGAGACCGGATGTCTCGAGGAGAGGCACCGCAGTTTGCAGTTGGTGCTGACGTAGTTCTGAGGCGTGAGGAACGTGTTTGTGTGCCCTCAGATCGAGAGTTGAGACAAAGGATCCTTCGGGAGGCTAACTCTTCACCTTACTCAGTACACTTTGGTGCGAGTAAGATGTTATCAGACGCTCTTTCTGGTGGGGAGGTATGAATCCAGATGTGACGAGATATGTAGCTTAGTGTGCGAGCTGTCAGCAAGTCAAGATCGAGCATCATAGACAAGGAGGCGAGCTACACCCACTTCCTGTTCCACATTGGAAGTGGGAAGATATCTCTATGGATTTTGTTACCGGTTTGAGACCGAGTCGAAGCTTTGATTCTATCTGGGTGATAGTGGATCGACTGACGAAGACCACACGTTTCATTCCGATCAAGGAAACGTGGCCGGTGAGTCGGTTAGCAGAGGAGTTCACCAGACAGATAATGAGACTTCATGGAGTACCTAGGACCATTGTCTCCGACAGAGACGGACGGTTCACTTCGAGGTTCTGGCAACAAGTTCATGCCGCCCTAGGTACGAGTCTACAGTTCACGACCGCTTATCATCCTCACACCGATGGTCAATCTGAGCGGACCATCTAGACTCTGGAGGACATGTTGAGAGCCTGCGTGTTAGATTGGGGACATGTGTGGCCAGATCACCTACCCTTAGTGGAGTTTTCGTACAACCACAGTTGGCACGCATCGATCAGGATGGCTCCTTATGAGGCTTTATACTGACAGAGATGTCGTACACCGTTGTGTTGGGATGAGCCGAGTAGTGCTAGCGGAGTAGCACCCAAGCAGATACAAGATGATATGGCTCGAGTAGTAGTGATCCGAGAGCGGATGTTAGCAGCACAGAGTCGACAGAAGTCCTACGCAGATAAGAGGCGTAGACCTCTGGAGTTCAGAGTTGGAGCTCAGGTGTGGTTGAGAGTATCCCCGACACGAGGCGTCAGACGTTTCGGTGTCAAGGGAAAGTTGAGCCCCAGATATGTTGGACCGTTCGAGATCCTTGAGCGAGTGGGAGAGGCAGATACAGACTTGCTTTGCCACCGGACTCGAGGGTGTTCACCCAGTCTTCCATGTGTCTCAGGTACAGGAGTACATACCGGACCCGAGGCACATTGTCAGTCATGAGGATCTTGTGATCGAGCCAGACCACACGTTCGTAGAGCACCCGGTGGTTGTCTTAGAGCGTAGTACGAGATGCTTACGTTCGAAGGACATCTCGATGTTGAAGATTCAGTGGTCGATGCGAGGAGCTGATGAGGCGACTTGGGAGACAGTGGATAGTATTCAGAGGAACTATCCGGATTTTTACGTTAGACTGGATGCACCTTTAGCATAGTCAGTTGTTTGGTTTTTTCTTGTTGCGTTGCTTACGCTTTTGTGTGACGTTTTGAGTTACGTGCCCCGTGTGGGAATATATGAGTTCAGTTTTGTTTCTGTTTCTGTTGTGCTTGTGAGCTTTTGCAAGTTTCGGGACGAAACTTCTTTTTAGGAGGATCTTATGTAAGATCCTAGGTTTTTGCCTTCACCACCCTGCGGCGAAGAGGGCCGCCACCGCGGCCAGCCGCCCGTGCGGATGTGGGATCCGCTCATGCGGATCGTGCGACAGATCGCGCCGATCTGTTTTCGTCGTTTTATCTTTCTTCCATAGATAGAATATCCTATATTTTATCTTATGGGCCGGTTTTCTTATCTTCTTCCTAAACCCTAGACGTCCTTCCTTCTATTCTTTCCAGCCCGTTCCTATATATTCTCTTCTTTCTTCCCTTTTTCCCGTTCCTTGCTATCATCTTCAACCCTAGAGAGTTGCAGCCGTCTTTTGCTTCCCGTGACTTCGTTGAACGTGTAAGTGCATCTTTTATGATTCCTCCTCACGTTCCTTTAGCGTTGCATGCCTTCTCCTTCTGTTTTGGTTTCTTCCTTTCGTTCTTCTCTTTTCTTTTTCTCCAATGATCATGCATGAGTCTTGATTCTTGTGGAGTGTTCCGTTGTTGACCATTCGTTATTTTCAGACTCTTTGAAGTTGAGCCTTGACGTGTTGGAGCCAAAGGTTCGAGCTTTGGTTGCCTTGCTACGAGTTCTGTCGAAGAAGAAAGCCGACAGCGCTTTCTATCACGCCGCCGCCCTTGCGCCTGCACAGAGCCGCCCCTGCGTCCCTACGCATATGTCTAGCCGCCCCTGCGGTTTCTCTGCAGTAACTCCCGTCTTTGGTGAGTTGCTTCCTTCCTTCCTTTCCTCGTTCCTTCCTTGGTTCCTTATGATTATTCCTTGTTTCCTTGAGTGTTGTAAGACTAAGGTTGAGCCCTTAGCATGTGTTGATCTCTTAGAGGTCTTTGAGACTAGAAGTCATAGACTTCTAGCAACCGTTTCGTTCCTGATTCGTGTTACTTGTTCGTACAGGCTTTCCTTGCTCTTTTTTTTGAGGGAAACTGAGCTTCCTTGAGTGTTTTCTGAGTTGTTCGCTGATCTCTTGTGTTACCTTCGTGTGAGGTAAGTCCCTTGGACTTACTTAGCTTTATTCCGCGTATTAGTTGGATTGTATTGACTTGTTTTGTTGTTATCATGTTTATAACGGATAATTGGAAACAAGATTCACCCTTTGTTACCCTTAATTGGCCCAAGTGTATTATAACCGGGCGGTTACCACTTGTCTAGTTCTACAGGAGACTAGAATGTGCTTTTACGACCCAGACCCGTAGGTAACGGATAGTACTGGTCTATTCCTATTGTCAGACGGAAGCGGAGGCGAGTTTCGGGAGATTCTCGTGTGACAAAAGAAGTTGAATTAGTAATGGATAACCTTAATATAAAAGATAATAACCGGTTGTGTGCAAGCATGCTATATGTTTACATTACCTTATTTGTGTTTGTGCCCTTAAACTCTTGCTTATACCTAGAATGTTAGCTAACGGTTTATACCGTCGTTGTAGATGTTCCGCAGGTACAGGATGGTGCTGAGTGATTCGGATGGTGTGGTCTGCCGGGGTTCCCGTACATTATAGGACGGGATCGGGTTTATGTTTATTTTGTTGTTTTCCTTTTATTTTGAACTCGGCTGCGAGTCTTTTCCGTTTTGTTTGGTTTAAACCTTTGGTTTTATATCGAGTTTTGTTTTTCATTCGTCTGTGCCTTGTTGTAAGATTCGTTTGTTGTTGCTACTCTGAGGGTCGGGACCCATTGTGCGGTCCTACCCCGTAGCGCTTCGAGTTCCCGGAACTTGGGGTGTTACATTTATATTATAAGAATTAAATATATTTAGATAGTAAAAATATCAACTAGTTTGATACCGTCTTTTTAGATTAGTAGAATTTTATTCCATCTTGATTTATATGCTAAACAAAAATTAGTTAATGAAAGATATATAATTAGTTCTTAAAATAGATATAACAGATAAAATATAATTAAATAGAAAAACGTAAATTATATGGAAATGACACTTGACATACGATGTATAAGAAAATGACACGTGACTTCGAATACTTTTTCTTTAATATAATAATAAATAGAATATATATATATATATATATATATATATATATATATATATATATATAAATTTTAAATGATACCTTATATTTTACTTTTTCGGATAATGTTTGTGCTTTGTAAATTTCTAGGATATTTTCTTCGATCACCCAAACTAAACGTTAGTTAATCTTTCATTTACTAATTTTTATTAAAAAAAAAAACACACACAAAATTTCACCCTTGAAAAAAGATGATCTAAATTTTATGAATATTCACTCGCATACAAAATGTGACCTTGTTAACCAATTTACTGGATTATCACGTCGTCAATAAATTACTAAAAGTCTTTTTTTATAGGGTTAATTACAAAAACCCGTTAAAAGAGATCATTTACGTTTAACCACGTTTTAAATCCTTAATCTTTACCATTAATGGCTCGTTTGGAAGCGGTAGGAATCATTTCCGGTAACGGAATGATTCCGAATCAATCAAAAAACACGTTTGGTTAGATAGCATTTAACACATGAAAGTAATCTCATCATTTCCATTTTCTTTCTTTACCCTTATCCGATTCCATTCCGTTTCCATTCCACCGATCCAACCAAACGGGCACTAAATATATTCCGTTACCAGATTAACACCCCTCCTAGATCCGTCAAATTCTATCATCAAAGGTCCAACTTTTAAATATTTTATTATTATCTCCTTAAACTAACAAAATTCGTTAACATTATTATTGTGAACGAACCAAATCGGTTTTAATTTAAATGAACCAAAAGCAAACCCTTCCCCCACCTTCATATTTTCAAACCCAGCCCCATTTCTCCTACCTTCACATTTTCAAACCCAACCCGATATTTTAACCTTATCCATAAAAAACATTATCTATAATTTTTCAAAATAAGCATACAGAAACTAGGAATAGGTTGAATTGGGCCCTGCGTTCAAAGCATAAACTCCTAATTTGGCCCAAAATTTACAATCAAGTCAATGCTCTTTCCACCAATTAAGTCTTTATTCTTCAAATTCATTATTTTCTGATTTTTCCCTAATTGAGTTGAGAAAACTACAGCCCTCCTTTAAATTTTCTTAACTAATTATTATGCTTAACGAAAAAGCTAAATGCACGAGGTTGGTTTTACTAGTGTAAAAAATAAACGCATTCTGATGGCGCTCAACAAGTAAAAAAAAACAAAGAATTTGAGCGCCAGCACCTTCCGAAAACACTCAAATTTTTAATTAAAAAAAGGCAAAAAGTAAGAAGACACTCAAATCTTTAATAAAATAAAAAGAAAAAAAAAAGAAAAAGCAGGGTTTTGAGCGCTAGCGCCATGCGCCGGCGCTCAAAACCTGTTTATTTTAAATTTTTGCCCTTTTTATTTATTTTAAGATTTGAGCGCCGTCGCAAAGCGCTCAAATCTATTTGAGCGCCACCACCGCAAATCGTTCATATTCAGTACCAAATAAATTTAAAATTGTGTATATAACGATTTTTTTTGTTTTTTAATATATAAAGCAATAATTAGTCAAAAATTATTGTTTAGACTATTTGGTCTAATAATTAAAATATCGTTAATGTATATAAATAATGCAGAAACGACAAATAGGACATTATTATGTACAAAATGACCCAGTGAATCGCAAAATAGCATTAAACTTCTTCACATAGTTGAACAGTCTAAGCTTACTTATGAGTTGTGATAGATATGCAACACGACTAGTTAAAACCTACTAGTCATTTACATCAACACACAAACCAACTAGTCTTTAACTAGCCCTCGTTTTCATATAAATTACCATCTACCCTTTCTCCTCCATTTTGATCACCCCAACTGATCGACAAAGGGGCCGGCGCCGGTACAGATAAGATGACTCATACAACCCCACTTCTCCTACCATGTTGTACCAAGGACGCCGCCGATATCCAACTCAACCCCGAGAACAACCTCCATCCTCTCGGGAAGCTTCTCCGGGGAAGGCGGTTCGCGCAGGCGGCACTCGGAATGTCGATCGGGCTAGCCATCAGCACAGCTTGGTTCCGATACGATTCAAAGGTGATCTCCCCGAAGTTCCTGAGTATCATCATCGCCGCCGTCCTTACAGCCGCAGCCGTGGTGGTTTGGAATGTGATGCTGGTGGCGAGGGTTTTCCCGGCTATCGCTGTCGGGGCGGAGAGGGCGGGGCTTGCGGCGATATTGTTCCCGTTCTTTGCGGTGGTGGACGCGTTTGTGAGTAGGAAAGGCGGGTATTATATTGTGGAGTGGGTCCCTTGGGGGTGTCTTGTTGGCACCGTTATGATTGTGACAAGTGTCAGGGTGGTGCCTCGTCCTCAGGTCGTCACCTTCAAGGCTTTCAATTGGGTACGGTGATCGTGTTTATTTTTTGTTTTAAATTTTATATAAGAAATGTTGAATTAGGAGATCTTGGTGGTACGTGTTCACCCTTTAGAAAGTTCGAAGATCTCTGTGCAGTTTTGTATATAATCGTTTTGTGTTTGTGTTTCGAACAATGTAAAGACTTTGGCATTGTTTTGACCCTAAAAACTAAACTATATCTTACATATTATAACGTTGCATATGAGCTATGTAATTATGTTTTGTGAGATTTACCATAGCTTTTCATGGGAAGCTTCACAAACAATTTCAAATAATTTACTAATAAGTTTGATTGGTTATGATTTAGATCTGTATAAGTTTCGGTTTGTTTGACCTATCCGAATAACCACAAAATAAATTTATGATATAGATAAGTACTTTGATTTGAACGTGTTCGACCATATAATGAGATGGGAATGAATCATTATTGTAGTCTACGGCCTGATCCGAATGTGTATATTTATTAGGATTTGTTTGGTAGAGAGGGTATATAGATTGTTTTAAAGGATAAAATATGTGTTTGATGAAGAAAGATGAAGAGAATTATTTTATGGACCAAAAAAACAAAGAGATGAAATTTATTAATTCTTTCATGTTTCAATTCCCTCGACTAAGGTTATGAGATTAATTTAGGAATGAATTGTTTTTAGTCTTTGTATCACCAATAAAAGATTATCGAAGATGACATTTTTGTTTTCATTCAACCAATTAATTTTAAATTACAAAACAATCCCCACAAAATCTTCCAGAAATGTAAGTTTTTTCATGAGCCTTCTTATTTATGCCCCAAAATGGGCAAATCAAAGTGATAAGTGACAATTAATGTCAACTTAATGAAAGTTAATGATAGACTAATGATAGCAAGCTCTTCTTAATATAAAAATAATAATAAGGTAATGATGGTGGAGAATTGTTAGGGGGCCATTGTTATTATAGAGCCTTGTTATCTCTTGTGAAGTATTATATATATATATATACTCAAACATATAATATATATATATATATATATATATATATATATATATATATATATATATATATATATAAACAACTCTTATCGTGTAAAATGAGAACAAATTGTATTTGTTAGATCGTTAAATAGATGGCTGAAATTAGGCAATATTAAAGGAAAAAAAATCTTGTTATTAATGGAAGAAGAATCGCCGGACCTGAATATATATATTCGGCGATATACTCACATATATTCGATGTTTACACGTTCACACGATAAGAGTTATTTACATATGAGTCAAGATCTATATATATAGTGTAGATCATATGAGAACACCCCTAACGTGTATACATGAGAACAGATTCGTAATTATTATTAGTTTTGTTACGAAAAATGAGCCAAATGAAACCGAACCGAGGCTTACCAACCGAACCAATTAAATTGGTTACCAACACGTTGGTTACCAATTTAATTGGTACGGTACTACCGAACCAACTACAAAGAGTTGGTTGGTAGATGGTAACAATATCCGCGTACCACAGGAATACCGTACCAACCGAGTTTTTTTAAAAATAAAATAAAAAAATATATACATACTAATCTTGATATAATACTTCATATATAATTATATATGCAATTCTTTTGTACCATTAGATGTAAATTCAAGTAATGTTTTAATCTCATACGTCCATTGAAGTGTTTTCTCCGTTTACTCATTTAGTCATCTAGCCTTATTTGAATTATTTATTTAATCAGTTTTGTATTAATTTTTGCTTGTTAGTTGTTACTGTTTTAACTGGTGTTCTGTTCAGTATTATTTTTGTATTAATTTTAGTTTGTTATTGTCATGGAATTTGTACTATGAAAGAGAATGCTTTCAATCAATGCTATGAGGAAAGAAGGAATGCAACAAGCTCTACCTCGATTCAAATATAAAATCATGTGGAGTATAAGTCGAGATTGGACTATTGAACTCTCTAGCCTATAACTTGGGATCATGATTGCATATTTAATTATTTGTGTATGGTTTGTAATGAAGTATGAAGTTCTATGAACGTGTTAAACATACTGTACTCTAATTTGCGGATTGTTGAATTGATGGAGTTTTTCTCTTGTTTTAAATATTGTACTCGAATTTTTGGATTGTTGAATTGATGAAGTTCTTGTCTTATTTAAAATTTATTTTAGCAAACATATAAGTTGGTAAAATTCCATTACCAACCGAACCAATAGAAAAAGTTGGTATACCAAAGAGTTGGTTAATAGGTTTAGGTGGTTGATAATGGTACAAGATTTCTCATTACCAATTATAGTTGGTGGTAGGTGGTAAGGGTGAAAATAAGTTGGTAATGTACCGAATCCAGCCCTAGTTACGAATGTGTCATATCGTTTAATGTATTATTCGTAGTTATTGTTAGTTGAGTGGATTATTCGTAGTTATTGTGGATATTCCTAATTATTATTCCTAATTATTATTAATTATGATATCTACACTAAATCTCGACCCTTAATACTCACCATCCGATGGTCTAAGATTGTTCTCATGTATACACGTTAGGGGTGTTCTCATGTGAACCACACCCTCTATATATATATATATATATATATATGTATATATATATATTAAACTTATATAACTTTTTTTAAATCTCTTTAACGATATCAATAATTGTATCGTTTTTTAAAAATCTCGGTAGTGGAATCGATTGGTTTTGATTATTAACTATATATATATATAATAGTTAACGATTATTCCGTGGACCGAAAATAATAAGAACAAACAACTTAAATAAGATCCGGCTTAAAATTAGATATTACATTACAAGTGGGAAATACGAAATAACATGAACATATTAAAATCAAAAACGATCTCTTTGTTGTGCTTGTCTCGATGATTGTGTGACTGGGGTGCAGGTGCACGAGAAAGGAACATGCTAAACAATTCTTAAACTTCATCCATTGTAGGCGGATATCTCCGCCTTTGGATTTGTGACACCCTGCCTCCTATTTGCATGTGTTGTTGGACACAACTTGTGGCGAAAGAAGTCGTTTGTAGATCCAGAAGAATCCAAGACGACTTGAGGACATACAGGTGACAGTTTGTTATGTACCAAAGCATGTTTCCTTCTTCATCTTGCCATGGAACTACCACGAATAATGCATCAAACAATTGTTCGGATATTGCCTCCAATCGGAAGTTCCACTTGTGCCATACAGGATCAAATTCCAAGTTATAATGTCGCGAGTTTCGGCTTTTCTCCAAACACAACGGGTGAATGGGTTCCACAGGAATCTGCTGAACTCGCCTAAATTGACGGATAACCCTGTCTGGATGATATGACTCGATGAATGGACCTAACTGGATTGTGCCCCTGTACATAGATATCGGGTCCAATGCAGCTAGGTCGTATGGGAACCACATGACCTCGCTCGCATCTAAACCCTCAATTTGTGCCCTATAACGGCGCAAACGGTCTTCTGACACCCGCAATGTCCTGTCTGCCTCAAAGTGGGCTCCAATGGGTACGTCTTGACCTATACTCACTCCTTGGACTCTTGCTTGGAAACACAGAAAATGCAAAGAAATCTAGTGCTGCATATGAATATTTAACATTGTATGTGTTAAACATGAAATATTAGTGTTAATTATAGTCAACTTATAAACAAGTATTTTAATTACGCCGAGAAGGACGGTAAACCCGGCCATTTGATGTGTTGCTTCTCGAGTAGCATCACCCAATTGTCGGTATAGGTAGTCAAGAGTGAGCGTCCCCTAAGTCGTCTCCCCTGTTTGACGGTGATCGTGAACAAGGTCCAAGTAGTGTGACCGAACCTTGTTACCGGACTTGTCCTGAAATATTGTCAAGCCCAAAAGTTGCAATAGCCATGCAGAAGCAATTGTTGCGGGGTTACCATTGTTAATCATTAGAAACTCCATTCGTGCTCTGAGTTTTGCTGTCACAAACCCGCCCTTCCGATGGATCAGATGTCAAGCGTCGTCATCCCAGAATCCAAATAAATTCGTCGCTTGTTGCTGGATATCGAACTCCGAAGGAATGATGGGCATGTCGTTACCCTTAATTGATAAGCTGGTGATTTGATAAACGTCATGAAGTGTTATCGTCATTTAACCGAAGGGAGGTGGAATGACGATAACACTTCATGAAGTTTATCAATCGATTTAAAAAAAGCGATACGATTATCGATTCCGCTAACGAGATTTAAAAAAAAACCCGATACGATTATCAATTTTATTAACGAGATTAAAACAAAATACATAAAGCTTTAATATATATATATATATATATATATATATATATATATATATATATATATATATATATATATATATATATATATATAATAACAACTTTAAGCTATTATACTAAACTTTATAATGAATTTCAAAAATATAAGCTGCCAGCCTGCAACACAAGAGCCCTGCAACACAAGAGCCCTAGCCAATTTTGGTTTTTAAAATTGAGCTCTTATGCGCACCTGTTGTGCGTCCACATGAATGAGTGGCCGTCAAAAGTAAACACGCACCTGCTGTGTGTCTTGAAGCGAATTTTATTTTGGAACGTAAATAAAATGCCCCTTTAAAATTGAGCCCCTATGCACACCTGTTGTGCGTCCACATGAAAGAGCAGCCGCCAAAAGTAAACACACACCTATTGTGCGTCTTGAAGCGAATTTTATTTTGGGTTGTAAATAAGATGCCCCTTTAAAATTGAGCCCCTATGCGCACCCGTTGTGCGTCCACATGAAAAAACAGCCGCCAAAAGTAAATACGCACCTGCTGTGCGTCTTGAAGCGAATTATATTTTGGGGCGTAAAAAAGACGCCCCTTTAAAATTGAGCCCCTATGCGCACCTGTTGTGCGTCCACATGAAAGAGCAGCCGCCAAAAGTAAACACGCACCTGCTGTGCGTCTTGAAGCGAATTTTATTTTGGGGCGTAAATAAGATGCTCCTTTAAAATTGAGCCCCTATGCGCACCTGTTGTGTGTCCATATGAAACAGCAACCGCCAAAAGTAAACACGCACCTGCGGTGCATTTTGAAGCAAATTTTATTTTGGGACGTAAATAAGATGCCCCTTTAAAATTGAGCCCCTATGCGCACCCGTTGTGCGTCCACATGAAAAAGCAGCCGCCAAAAGTAAACACGCACCTGCCGTGCGTCTTGAGGCGAATTTTATTTTGGGGCGTAAATAAGATGCCCCTTTAAAATTGAGACCCTATGCGCACCTGTTGTGTGTCCATATGAAAGAGCAACCGCCAAAAGTAAACACCCACCTGCGGTGCGTTTTGAAGCGAATTTTATTTTGGGATGTAAATAAGATGCCCCTTTAAAATTGAGCCCCTATGCGCACCCGTTGTGCGTCCACATGAAAAAGCAGCCGCCAAAAGTAAACACGCACCTGCCGTGCGTCTTGAAGCGAATTTTATTTTGGTGCGTAAATAAGATGCCCCTTTAAAATTGAGCCCCTATGCGCACATGTTGTGCTTCCACATGAAAGAGCAGCCGCCAAAAGTAAACATGCACATGCTATGCGTCTTGAAGCGAATTTTATTTTGGTGCGTAAATAAGATGCCCCTTTAAAATTGAGCCCCTATGCGCACCTGTTGTGCTTCCACATGAAAGAGCAGCCGCCAAAAGTAAACACGCACATGCTATGCGTCTTGAAGCGAATTTTATTTTGGTGCGTAAATAAGATGCCCCTTTAAAATTGACCCCCTATGCGCACCTGTTGTGCTTCCACATGAAAGAGCAACCGCCAAAAGTAAACACGCACATGCTATGCGTCTTGAAGCGAATTTTATTTTGGGCATAAATAAGATGCCCTTTTTCATCCTCTCAATACTAACCTTTTCTTATATGTATTAAATGAGAGACCTTCTTTGTCACGTGTTAACGTCACAATTTACGCAGCGTCCCAAAATATTTTTAATAGTTATTATTTTGAATATTTTTGATAGAAAATAAAAAGCAAATCCTCAAATCTATAATTAATTTTTTAAAATCTTACTAATTTTTTCAAATCTTGTAAATATTCTAATTAAATTCTAAACATATTTATTTTTATTCAAAACTAATTTATAATTATAAAAAAATTTAATTATAAATCACAATAAATAAACGTATCTAATTATATATAATATATAATTAATTATAAGAAAAAAATTAAAAGAGAAAATTAAAAATAATAATAGCAATTAATTTTATTTTTGAAATTTTTATGTTTCAAAAGTATACATATAAATTCTGAAGTATAATGTATTTATTAAATCCCAACTCGGATAATACACTAGTTGAATAACTGAGGGGCAGTGCCCTATGAGAATGATCACTGCTAAGAAAACTAACTACTCTTTCAGGAATGGTAAAAAGTGAGAAACTGGCATAAAAAAGAAGGGCAAGGAAGATGAGAAGGATGCGGACTGGACACCAGTGATGAATCATAAGAAGAAAAAGAGAACCCCAGTTGTGGTTAGTGGAGTTAAACCCTATCTCTCGGGGTCTACTGGCATCACTGTTGCCTTCAATGATCTGTCTTCCCAAAGCTCGAAGAGCAGCTCATTGGGCCCTTGCGAGAGCAAGGAGCCTATGACTAATGTGAACCCCAATGAGGAAATAACTGAGGGGCAGCCCCCTAAGGATGATAACATTGAGAACTTTGGTAGTGACCTAGTGCAGCCCACCTTCCTGGAGCAAGTGATTGACATCCCCCGGCTTGAGGATGAGCTGTTTGCTTTGAACATGATCAATGATCAGGGTGGTGGAATGACACTTAGTCCGAGTGAGAATGGTTTGATCCTTGCTAACCTACTGCAGAAAGTCCCAGCACCAATTGATGATGATATTATGATCTCTGAGGGCTCCTTCCACTCCTTCCACACGAATAACACTATGCACAGGCAGCTGGAGGAGTTGGAAGTGAAAACTGAGGGGTCCAAGTCAACATCCAGCAAAAGGAAGGTGAAGGGAGGCACTAGTGACACAGCCACCTCGACACTGAAGGGGGCTAAAAAACCGAGAATCTGAGTCTATCCTTAAAGCTAGATGATTAATAAATGTTCTCTTGTGCTAAGGGTGTATGAGCCTACCCACATGAAAATGGCCGCAGTTCCTTTGACTAAAATAAGTGTGTTTGCGATCTGGCCTTCATGCCATGAAAGCTACCCTAGCATATCTGCTACTATGTTGACTGTCTTTCTGTCTTTGTTAGGAAAGTTTGATGTTTGTGTCCATCCTGGCACCACTGTTAAGCCTAGTGCTGACTATCTGCTATATATGAAAACTTTGAACCAAGCCTTCTTTCTTTCTCTTTTTGGTTTGGTATGTTGCTGCTGCTTGTTTTTGTTGTGTCTCAGGAAATTGCGACACTGCTCTCCCAGCCGGAATTTGAGAATTAGACACAAGCGAACTCAATGCCATCATCTAGAGGAACATAATCTCCCTGCAACTGATCGAATGAAGCGCATGAGGACCAGCACATTGCTGATCTATAGAAAACCATATCTAAAATTGGAACTGACTGGTTTTTATATCCCTCTATATGCTGAAGTGTTTTCAATTCTTGTTAAAAGCTGGATGTTATTAGTAGACTTTGTTCGTTTTGTGGTTATTTTTTCTTTCCCATTCATGAATCATTGTGGTTATGAGGAGTACGAACTGACGTCTCTCTTTGAATCGCTATTAAATGAACTATATAAAATGTTATTGTGGCTTCGAATAACCCAGGTGCAAGGCAAAATGAACAGAAGGTCTGTAAAAGAGGCAACCATGCAATTGGAGCCTCTTAGGCTTCACATGAACAACAGTGATGCTAAGGTCTTTTTTTTCAACTATTGTGAACTTCACGTTGGAAGATCGTCTTGTTTTACGGACGTTTTTGTGAGTCCGAAACCCCGAAATAATCCAAAGATTGAATCGACTTTCATAGCTGATCCTCCTGAGAGAAAAACCGAAACTCCCCAGCATAAGAAACGCCTTCGGATTATGAGACGGAATAAGGCTGACCGATATAAGGGCAATTCTAGCTACTATAATCTATGGAAACTAACCTACGCTAAGAATAGAACCCAAATTTTGGAGTTAAACGTGGGCTCTCCACCCATCAATCAATAAGTTAGTCAATGAAAGTAGCCTTCTGGAATTGTAGAGGGATTAAGAAGAGGAATTTTTGGACGGATCTTAACATCACTTGTAAAAATGATAAAATCCAAATGATCATGCTAGAAGAATTAAAGACTAGTGATGAACCAGATGAAAAATGCTGGAAAGGAGCGGGATTTGATAATATTTGCTTTGTCCCGGCTGATGGGTTTTCGGGAGGACTTTGCCTACTATGGAAAAGCTACCAAATGCCTAGTGAACAGATTAAGATTGTTAGCAAAGAAAAAAGGCGAAATACTATCCTACATAAAAATCTAATAACCAATGCAAGCATTCACATTATCTTCATCTATGCACCTCCACATGAGAATCAAAAAGAAATGTTCTGGACCCAATTAAAAAACCACATTAACTCTGAGCATCTGCCTTCCATCGTTATTGGGGACTTTAATGATTTTGTTCAACTCTCGGAGAAAAAGGGAGGGGCTGAGCCTTCAACTAATAGAACTAGGAGACTATATGAACTTACACAACAATGTAGCCTTGCTGACTTACCAACAAAGGGGAACAAATTTACCTGGAGGAAACGTAAAGAAGGGATTGACAACACCTTTGAGAAATTAGACAGGGCAATGGTACACCAAGGAGTACTCCAGGCATACCCGAATATTTTTACATGGAACCACGCCTTCACCACCTCGGATCATTGTCGCATCTCATTAAATCTCCAGAATCTCGAATTCCAAATTAAGAATAAACCCTTCAAATTTGAGATGATGTGGACACAAAGGAAAGAATGTGAGATGATCGTTAAGCAAACCTGGAGAACTCAATTTCAGGGGACGGATATGTTCAACCTTGTTAAAAAAACTAGCTTAGTGAAAACCAAACTGAAAAAGTGGTGTAAAACTAGTTTTGGAAATATCAATAGACAGGTTGATGAAGTGGAAACTACCATTGAGCAATTACAAAATCTGAATGCATCTAGTTACTCGGTGCAAACTGAAACTAAGTTAAACAGGCTAAGTAACAAAAGAGAATGTCTCATTAGTTATCAACACAAATACTGGACACAGCGGGCAAAAACAAACTATCTCCGACTGGGAGACAAAAATACGAAATTCCATCACCGGAAAGCAACGGGAAGGAGAAGTCATAAAAATATAGCAGCAATTAGCACTAATGATAGCTTGATATTGACTACTGAGATGGATATTGAAAATGAATTTGTCGCGGATTATGAAACTAGATTTAAAGCCTCAAACTTAAACCTAGATGAGCTCCATAAACAACTTGAAGTTCTGACGAACGAAGTCTCGGATAGTGAGAATGCTATGCTAACGAAACCCTTCTCTAATGAGGACATTAAAACGGCAATATTTGATATTGGAAGTGAGAAATCCCCCGGTCCAGATGGATTCCCGGCTGGTTTTTTCCATAAATACTGGCACATTATTGGCCAGGACGTTATTCGTGCAGTAAAGAGTTTCTACAGGAACGGAAAAATTCTTAAACAAATTAACCACACATTTATTGCCCTCATCCCAAAAATAGACAACCCGTCAACAACATCACATTACAGACCCATCAGCCTATGCTCTACGATATACAAAGTTATTGCAAAAATTCTTACAAATAGACTTAAGATGATCCTTCCCAACCTTATTCACCCATACCAAGGGGCTTTCACCAAAAACAGATCTATCCATGACAACATCTTGATTGCACATGAAATTTTCCATGGATTTAAAACAAAGAAAGGTAAAGCTGGATATGTAGCTATGAAATTGGATATGGAAAAAGCATATGACAGGGTGGAATGGCCTTGTGTTCTGGCAATTTTAGAAAAACTGGGCTTTTTTGGAAAATTTATTGGGTGGATAAAAGAATGCATATCGACAGCCTCATACTCTATCTTAATTAATGACAAACCAACTAAAATCATCTATCCAACAAGAGGTCTTAGACAGGGAGATCCGCTATCTCCGCTAATCTTTAACCTTGTTGCAGAAGTTCTGGCAAGAAATATTCAAAAGGCAAGCTTTGAGGACAGAAAAAACATTGGCTTTCCAATTACTAGGACCGGAACTATTATTCCTTTCTTAGCTTTTGCTGATGATATCATTATCTTTGTTAAAGGAACAAATCAGGCTTGTGACAAAATTCTGGATATCCTGGCAAAATACTGTCAAGTGTCCGGACAAAAAGTTAATTACCAGAAATCTGCCTTCCAAACATCTGGGAATCTAGATAACCAAACTATAAGTATGATACAACAGAATATAGGTTTGTTACCGAGCAATTGTCTGGAAAAATACTTGGGGTGCCCAATTATCAATGGAAGGGCTAATAAAACGACATTTCAAGATGTCATTGAGAGTGCGAGGAAACAATTAACGAAATGGAAAGCGTCCTCCCTATCACAAGAAGGACGAACGGTACTTATCAAAGCTAATCTAAATGCAAAACCAAACTATATTATGCAAAGTTTTATGCTCCCTTCATCGATACACAAGGAACTAGACCAAATTAACATACAATTCTTCTGGAACAAAGGACCTAACTACCATCCGCTCATAAGTTGGGATAAGATTTGTAAGCCAAAAAACAAAGGTGGACTTGGTATAAGGAAAGCGGAAGATATGAATAAAGCACTCCAAATGAAATTACTCTGGAAAATTATGGCTGAACCAGAGAATATCTGGGTTAAAATAATTGAGGAAAAGTATCTAAAAGGGAATCAACTATGGAATTATAAACTGGGTTATAACACATCTTGGCAATGGAAGCGAATGATGAATTTACGACCCGAGTTTGAACAAGGGATCAAATGGAATGTAGGAGATGGGGAAACTATCAGAATTTGGAAAGATAGGTGGATTGACGACCGCCCGTTAGAACAATTGGTTCCCAACAAGGCAACTATAACTAATATTGAGGAAATAGTAAGCACCCTTATTACGAACAAAAAATGGGATCCCGTGAAAATTGACTATCTGAAAAGTTGCTTAAATAATCAAGACATTATCAATAGAATAATTACCCACCCTATCCCAATAAGTGATATCCAAGATAGACTATATTGGGCCCCTAGTAAGGATGGCTGGTTCCGCACAAAGGATGCTATCTCCTTCTTGTATGACAAATATAACGCCAAATTAGGGCAGAGAGACATCTCATGGATCTGGAATGTGGATATAATGCCGAAAGTCCAAAACTTTACCTGGAAGCTAGCAATTGATGGTCTACCTACTAAGGAAAATCTTGAAAAACAAAAAATAGCTACGCCGATGCCCTGTGTTCTGTGTCAGCACCCGTATGAGAGTGCAAAGCACATTTTCTTTAGTTGCCCGTATACTATGGATAATATAGCCAAAAATGAAACTAGAAAATTCTTACAGAACAACGAAATAACTAATGCAAAGCTAAGGGAAGCAGTGTCACTTGTTGGAACTAAACTTGCAGAATCCTCACTTACTGCTCTCCTTGTCACTTGGTGGAACGTGTGGTTCATGAGAAATAAGATCATCTTTAATAATGAAAAAATTAGTAACATCAGACACACGGTTGAATCTCAACTTGAGGAGTGGATCAAATCAAAAGAAAGGAAAATCACCACAAAAAGTAGCAAAAGGAAAACTAGGAATATCAAATGGTCAGCGCCTAATCCAGGCGTTGCCAAACTCAATTTTGACGGATCTAAACGATGTAATGGCCAAAGTAGCTTTGGATACTTACTAAGAGACCACAAGGCCTCAGTCATCGCACTAGACTATGGAAGCTGTACGGAAGCTTCCATTCTCCAGACTGAAGCATATGCATTAAAAAAGGGTCTAATCAAAGCCAGACAGTTTGGTATAAGTAAACTCGACATCGAAGGGGATAACCTTACAATTATCAATGCGGTGAAAAAAATTTGGATGCCTCCATGGGAACTGGATATTACCATCTCAGATATTTCCATTTTACTTTCTGGATTTAAACAGGTTCAGATCAACCACATATTCAGAGAGATTAATAGTGTAGCGGACAAGCTTGCAGCGCTTGGACATGAGGATCAGAACACAGATTCGCAAGAGCTGGATAGGACGATAACTGGTCGGCGGGTCCCATCTCAGCTTGAAGTTTTCATCCGAAAGGATGCTCTAGGATGGTCAACCTCGAGACATTGACCATTCCTAATCTCTTACCCGATGTAGTCAAAAAAAAAAAAAAAAACACTAGTTGAAAATTGATGCAATTGCCTGTCCAAGCACAACCCATAATTGGATGACATCACCTTCACTCCTAATTATCATTTTTCTCGTTTTGATTGTTGTATTGCTTGTCTTGTCTATTGCTTTATCGGCTTTTCGAGCCATCATTGTCATTTGGTGCCTCAAACTTCGATCATTGATTCAACATGATGTCCCTAATTAAACCCGTACCAAAGCGGGCTCGGGTCGGATTTGGGTCGGGCCATACCTAAAAACTCTACCTATAAGGTGCGGGTTGGGCTGGCCCGACCCGACTTGTCCGGGTCACAAACGCTGCCCATGTCCACCCATGTAAAAAGCGGGCGGGCTGGACGGGCCGGCCCGGATTTGTACAGGGCTATCCCTAATCCCTATACTTTAGGTTTATGGATTATACTTAGTTTTTTTTTTAGTTTTTAAATATTGTCCTTTAATATTATATTATTTCGGAGTATACTTTTCGACCATCCATCGACAATTATGAACATTTTGAGATGAAAAAAAAAAAATCAGATCTCCATCCAATACATTATCAATTTATTTAGTTTAAATATTAGTTATAACTAGTAAACAATAATCATCTTCTTTTTTTTTTTTTTTTTCTCAATATGCTAATTTTTTATTATCAAAAGGTATATTTTAAAAAATTATAAATTTCAAAAATATTATCCAAAAACTAAAAAACTCTTAAATGTAATCTAAAATAAAGTAAAATATAGGATCAATATCCAAAATTTCCCACAAACCATTCGATCAAGTGAGAGAGGGAAGTGGATGTGGCAGGACCAGTACATCATGAGTCCGTTTGGAAGGCACAATTTATAGAGTTTAAGGGGAAAAACTAGCAAAATAAGTGTTTGAGGTATAAACTATTTTTTATCGAATAGTTTTTTTTTTTTGGTCGTACATACAACATAGATATCATACGTTCTTAGAATAATACTCTGACATGCCATATCGATCATCTTATCTTGTCTTCTTAGTGTTGTGTTGGAGTGATAGATATGAATATTCTAGAACAAAAAAAATAGTTATAAGAAGACTAATTGTAGCACTTTGTGTTTTTTTTTTTTTTTTCTTTTTTAGCGTAGTTTGTAGGGTCTACATTGTATTGATATATAAATTTTTTAAAGATAACAAAGTTATAAATTAAAAAAAAATATATATTTTTATAATTTATCAATTAATTCTATCTCTTCATCAATATCCATTTTACCTGTATTTATCTTATTGTTATAATGCATATTTTATAACATTTATTTAATTGGATACAAGGTATTAAATTCCAAATTTCTAACAATTTATCCATAAAATATAATTTTAGTTTATATTTATTTTTAGCATTTTAATTATATTTTTTGTTAATAATATAAATAAAAATGAGTATCATATAGGCTCCGTTTCGTAATCAAATAAATCAAGGAGGACTAAGATTATGAGAATTAAATTGGAGAAAATTTTTTTTTAATTTCGTTTGGTAAGGTAATGAAGAAGATAAGAAGGAGTTATATTATAGAAATTAAGAAAATTAGATCATGAAAATTTTATAATCATATAAAACTTCGATTATAAGGATTATAAAAATTGTTGAGACAAAAATCTCATTTTTAACACTTTTTTTTTTCTTCTTTCTATCGCTTCATATATAAAAATTCTAACACATTTTTTCATCATTTTATCCACATTCATATTCATTTTACGAAACACCCATTTCATTTATTTTCATACTCATCCTCTTAAACAATTTCATCTCTTTAATCATTTATCTAAATAATTAAATTCATCCTCATCGTTACCTACGTAAAATTACATGTACCCATAATATAATTTGTTAAAACAAACTATGTGTTGTATGGAAGATTGAGGGAGAAAAAAATGTCAAAATATGGATTAATTAAGGCTGTGCAAAATTAGACCGACCGGAAAACCGGACCGGAATTTATGGTCCGGTCTACGGTCCAGGTTTTTTTGAAAATTCGGGTTCCGGTCCGGTCCGGTTTTTGGACCGTATAAAACTGTAACCCGGGTTGGACCGTAAACTATGCATTTTCGGTTCGGTCGGTCCAGTTCGGTCCAATCCGGTCCATTCCGATCCGGTTTTGGACCGGAAAACCTCACCAAAATTGCACAATTAAGGTACAAACCGGTCCAATCCGGTCTGGTCCGCAATGTTCAAAATTCCACAATTTATGTATAAACCGGTCCAACCTGGAACCGGTCCGGTCCCGGTCCGGTCTACGGTACAAGGTTTTCTTAATTTACGGTCTACCGGTCCGGTCTGGACCGTATGCACAGCCCTAGGATTAATAGCGATCTTGTGTGTGAATACTCTTATTACGTAGTAGCCTAATAGGACACATGATACTTTTTGAAAAGAGCTTTAATTTCTGTAATAAAAAGTACATGCCACATAGACATCATACTAGCTTTATCTAAAGTTCATGCTGCCATGCCATTGTATACGTCTATAAAAGCTTTAAATTGCATAAAAAATTTTTAGCAACAAATATTTGCCATTGTGATGATAGAACCCTTAAACACAAGTTAATGAACATCTTCTCAAAAGACCTAGAAATCGGATCAGTAACCGATGTTTCCGTATCCTCGCCACCGACAACCGATATAACCAAAGTCATTGACATAGCGAGGGACGACAATGAATCGGGCAAAGGTCCAAGAGTAACATTGCAGTTGAAGAGCATAGTGGTGTTGTACGAGCAACATGAGTTAGGTAAGGCCATATTGGGATTTGCGATTCCGGTGACGACGGGGCTTTTGTCGTTACACAAAGAGGCTAACCCATTAGTGGTGCGTTTAGTTGTGATTTCGTTGTGCATTGGCTTTGTTTGCATTTGGAATGGCTTGCTTTTGAGGGACATTATCAAGGACGTGGCTAGAAGAGTTGAGCAGTTGGGTGTGGCTCTTGTTGCCGCCGCCTTTTGTGGCCTCGTCTCCACGTTTCTTCATGATTCATTGGTGTGGGTCCCGTGGGTTTGCTGGGCCTCTTTCTGCTTCCATTTCTACTCACGTTTCTATAGACCGTTTATCTCGTATATTTGCTATGTAAAATAAACATACTATGTGATCAAAGATATTAGTCACTCTACTATATCATGCAATTCTCTTTAGTATGATGCTTAGATTGTACAATTTTTCGAAAAAAAACTTAATTACGCAGATTTGTCGTGTCTATCGCGAAGTAAATTATGTTACAATTTTTTTGTAACTAGGATTGCTTTTAATTTTTGATTATACAGAATATATTATGTAGTTGATATTTTACATTTTGATATAAAGGGTCGGTTTACCCGGATGATTACTACTTAACTTATTTCTTCTTATTAATAAAATTAAAAACACATCAAAATGTTAGAGATCTCTCCTAACCTAAAAAATATTTTGACCGATGCTTATGTATCATATGCTCTTGTATCTCTCCATGCACATATTAAGTTCTAGTTACGCTTGATATTCTTACGATTACAATTATTTCGATAGAAAGTTTTTCAATTGAACATATCTTACAACTGAGAAAATAAAAAAACTAATATTTATTATCACCATTTTTAAATTTTTATAAAGATAAAAAAAAGTTATATAATAATATTTTATCATTATTTTTAAAATAAAAATATATTATTATCATTTTTTATCCTCTAAATCTCACTTATCATATATAAACATATTATATATATATATATATATATATATATATATATATATATATATATATATATAAATTACATTTTTTTGATAGTGTGATTAGTTTATACTTTACAAAAATTGAAAAAAATGCATTTTAAAAGAAAATATTTTAAAAGATTTTTGTCCACTAGAATTAATTTAGACAAAGTCGAGAAAAATGCTGTAGAAATATTGTATTTGAGTTTGTCTTTAACCTATAACTGAATTATTATATACTTTTAATAAAATTTACATGATTTAAAATTTTTTATCACTTTATTCTTCTAGAAAATAATTTAAAAATTGAGACAAAGTAGAGGAGTGATTTAACAAAATTGGATAGTGTGTTTAAGAGAGTTTAAATGTGGAGATTAATTTAAATATTAAACCTAAATTTAGGGCTATGAATACTCTAATTAATAATATATCATCCCTATTAAAATGGTAATTGTCTAGTATGTTAATAACTGGAATGAAATTGCATTTGAAGCCAACAAATTAATCAAAGGGTATTTCTAGATTTTAAAATTTTCATCACCTCCTTAACCTCCCATAAGTTTATCATGAGAACTGATGAAAATCACCATTTCATAAGCTTCTGTAAGCTTTCATAGCATCTTCAACTACTATTAGCTTCCGCTCCTAAACGTCTGCTAAATATATACAATGTCAGCTGAAGCTTTCGTAAGCGGTTTCCCAAACGCCCCTATGTAAATCATTTTGCATAGCAGCTAGTTAAAAACTCAATCATCACAAATAACTAAATTTTTTTAAATAAGAAAAATAAGATCAAAATCTGCAAACAAACACATCTATATCTATATTACTTACTAAAATAAAGGACACTAAGTCCACATGTCAATCAACTAGGTATGCCACATAGGATTTTTTCTAAAATATTTACTAAAATGCCTTTCTATTTAAATTTTGTGTTATTCATCTTATTAATTAAAATAAAAAGATTTTGTTAACTAACTAGCTAAATTAATAAATTTAAAAATACTTTTAAAATATTTTTCGTAAATTCTAAGTAAATTTTCAAATAAAAAAAATATATGATAACTAACTAATTGCTAAATTAATAAATTTATAATTTTTTAATTTTTTAACCAAATGGAATGTACGGCATTCAATTTTATTTATTTTGTAAATTTTGTTATTTTTTAAAATTTCCAGCTTTGATAGTAAGGAATTGATTTTAATTTTACTTATATAGTTTCGTATTTTAATAAATTTAATTTGGTGAATTCAGTTTCGTAAATTTACACTATAATTTTCGTCTTCCGATTAATCAATATCTATATACTCTACTAAAACAGATGTCAATAATTATTTTTAAAAAAAGTTCAGCCTTCTATTATTTTTTAAAAAAGATTTTCAGGCACAAATAGTAGTGAATCAAGATTTGTTTAGCCTAAAATCTTTTTTAATTAATTCCAATTTAAATCATTTATTAAATTAAAATTTAACTCAATAAATCTTTTTTACTAAATAAATATCTAAAATTATAATTGCGGCATGTAAATCAAATCATAAACCGAAAAGATTTGACCTGTTAAATCACTAATTAATCAAATAAAGGTATTTTGTTGGACGGAACAATAAAATCTAAATTAATTCTACATACCACAATTGAAAAAAGCGTTATAATATTTTTTAAACACAACTAAATAAGAAACTCAAATTGATTCTCCTAAATTATCGTTAATATCTATATCTATATCTATATCTATCTATATACTAAAGTAGTCCGTCAACTTCCACTTGGCACAGTTTCGTGCAACCACCTCATCAAATATACACGTGTCACCTATTTGTTAAACCACGTCACATTATTATTTAGGTTAATTAATTAATTAGTTTTTTAACCATAATTAATCAAATTCAAGATCCTAACAACCTCTATTTTTATTAATTCTTTGTAAACATATAATTAACATTTTCCCCTTATATTATATAATAAATATCCTTAAAATTTACATTAATTTAATTATTATTCTAATATCATTTAATTTTATATTATTTATTGGTTAGTTAATATATAATAAAATTATATAAAATAAAGTAGGATTGATATCCTAACAACATTTTATTTAATTTTATATATTTTGAAGTATGTTTTTTAATTATATAATTTTGTTTAATTATCAACTTTTTTCATTATAGTTTATTAGTTCGATAATGTATAATAAATCCATTAAAACTTACTTTAATTTTATTATTATTCTAACAACATTTTATTTCATTTTATTTATTTTGAAAAATGTTTTTTAATTAAAGATTTTGTTTAATTTAACTTTTTTCTTAATTATAGACTATTAGTTCCTTATTATAATAAAATTCATTACAATTTTATTTAATTGGATTATGATTATTATAAAACATATATTTTTTTATTTTATATGTTTTTATGTATGTTTTTTAATTGTTTATTTTGTTTAATTATTACTTTTATTAGTTATAGATTATTAGTTCATTAATATACATTTAAAAAAACTGCAAGATAATTAATCAATTTATTACGAAATTCATCTAATTTTATAAAAATATGTAGTTTTTTTATCTCTAAACTAATCTAATACTACAATTACATATACAGTTAGTTACAAATTTTAAATTAGTTATTAAAGTTTAGAAATTTTCAATACAGCAGCAAATGTAACTAATTGTAGGTTTTATTAATTTTGCGAAGCAATTACAAGAAGAATATAATCGTGTTCCATTTGTTTTTAGTTACGCAATTTAAACCATTAACTATATTATTTAAAATTTGAAATTTACACATTTCAATAATATTATTTCTAACCTTATATTTAACATACAAACCTTGAAGATAGTATATCATGGTAAAAATAAATTTTATTATCACATCACATAGCGTAAAAATTTAACCTACAAACCTTGAAATTAGTACATTTAGTTGTTATGATTTAACAAATCCCGTGCAGGGCACGGGTTTGAAGACTAGTTACTTACTAAAACTAAGGACGCTAGCGCCACGTGTCGTTCAACGAGTAATGTCACATAGGATTTTTTGTGAAATATTTACTAAATTGCCATTCAAAATTTTTTGTGTTATTCATTTATTAATTGAAACAAAAAGATTTTGTTAACTAGATGCTAAATTAATAAATTCTAAAATACTTTTAAAATAATTTCTGTAAATTCTGTTAAAAGTAATTTAAATCTTCAAACAACTTTAAATTAGATAATCTGTGAATATCTACCACACGATTCCCTTTATACGCTAGATTAACTGTCAATTTTTTTTGTTGGAAATTTTATAACCGATCTGTTTTGAAAAAGACTTAAAATAATTTTAATTAGATAATCTTTGCATTAATCAATATCTACTCAAACGATTTTCCCCACATTTTCTTTATAAATTTATTTTTTTGTTAACTACTGTATCTTTTGTTGGAAGATTTTAGTGCATATAGATTTTCTATTAAACGGTTTCCCACAATATAGATTAATTTACGTCTATCATTTTTAAATTTGGGATTCTATTCTAACCAAATTTTATGTTAAACTTATTCAGTAAGTTTCTAAAGATTTTCTCCTCGCCTATATATACTTATTCTCATAGGTTAACTTTCTCGTACTTTCTATGTCACAACTTTCTCATACTTTCTTTATATTATCGCACTGCGCCAAATCGGAAGGTTCACGCCAAATCGAAAGGTTAGCAACTGATCATGTAATCAGATTTCGTAATCTTCCCTCATCATTCACATCTCGGCCTTATACTGCTCCATAAGCGCCCGATCTTGCTCCATTATGTCGACTTCCTCAGCGAAGAGGTCTGCTGCATCGTTCAAGTCGTCGTCCAGCGGGAGAAGTTGATTGCTTCGTTCATCCGGAATTGGAAAGCTAAGTCATGATCGGAATGAGCGATATTCGCGGACACGAGCTCTTCGTGTTGGGCCGCGAACATCAACGCTAGGTCATCCTCTTCTAGGTCATCCTCTTCTACGCATTTCGTCCCCGAGCCCAAAGCTGCCATGGAATCAATGGATACACCCGTATTGAGGGAGCAGAGATGTGGAAAGGAAAGGAGTTGGTGCTTTGGATTGTGGTAGTCAAACGAACATCTGATTAGATGATACTCAGGTCGTGAAAAAGTGACCCTTTATCGATGCATTATCAAACTGCAGTTCATATTTGTCATTTCAAAAGGTAGTCTCACTGTTGCAAAATCCACCATCAATTTGCAAATCCACCATCAATTAATCTGTACACGCACTTTATTTATAACTTAAATGAGATGTGCCATTTTGTTTATTATTTTTACTTAATTTCTCCTCTTTGCGTGATACCTGTTTTTTTACTTTAATATCAAACCCTACTCTGAATTAATAAAGAGTAGTTTCGTGTGAGACCCCAAGTAATTTTAAAATTTAGTGGCACTATTGAGTTATTTAATATTAAATTTATAAAAATGCACGTTTCGATCAAGATTTGAAAAAAAGAAGAAGTGAAACTGACATTAATCAAAATGATCATCAAATCAGCAACTTTCCTTATAAACATTTGTTGATGATCGAGATAAATACGAAGTCAATTCGATGGATTATAGATTGATAAGATCGTCGAAATAGGCAGCTGCTAAATTAACAAAAAGATTTGTTAACTAACCAGCTGCTAAACTAATCAAATATTTTCAAATAAAAAAATATTTGTTAACGAACTAATTGCTAAATTAATAAATTTATAATTTTATACATTTTAACCAAATAGAATGTAAGTCAATTCAAATTTTATTTATTCTGTAAATTTTGTTACTAAAACAAAATCTTTTTACGCTACTAATATTCCTAAATCTTGCCCATAATCTTCTTTTAATAATGCTTATAAATTAATCTTATTTTTTTTTAAATCTTCCCAACAACCTAAATCATATTTGTTAATAGATTATGCATGCAATGTAGATATTTGCGTTCAAAGAAATCATTGTAACAACCGATCAAATCTGCCACCGGATTATACCGACAAATCGTCTCAAAGAAGCTTCATACTTTATTATATAAGGAAAAAAAAACTACTTATTTTGGTGGAGTTCAGGTAACCAAATCTTCATGCCTTTTTATTTACAAATAGATATTTCCCTCTCTGCAGAAAATGATCGATATAGCGCTACACAAGCGAGCTATTGTTCTACTCGGATTTGCTTGCTTCAAGATGATAAAGAATGATAGTGTGATGCAATCAACCAAGTCCTCAGAGTAAGATACAGAGATTGAACTTCCAATCATATTTAGTAAATGCACATCTGCATGTATTGATATTGCTAAGTTTACATTAAGATAACAAAGTGACTAATGAACTCAGGTGTGATTTAGTAGAAGTTAAACATATGTATATAACATTTGACCCCTTATGTTTCGTGTTACACAATTCCAGTCTCCAACTCAGTGACATCATCAAAATGAATGGAACAACTCAATTGGAGTTGATGAGCTGAGCTCATGGAAACTTGCAAATACTTTGCGGCATGTGTCAACACATCCTCGCTCGATATTCGCCCAAGGTTGCTACTTCATCTGCTAGCGAAAGAGATTATGCATATTTGTTGCTCCTCAACAAGTTCAATATAGTAAATTGTCCTTTTTCAAACCACATTTTTCCTTATCAAACCCGTAGCCTATAATGCACATAATTACCAGGAAATGGGAAATCTTACTCATGCTTTTGTCAATATTTTTCCTTGTACGTAAATAAACTTAATTTTAGTCAATTTTTCATATTGTATGTAAAATTGTATAAATTCTAACCTACTTAATTTCTAAGTTTTGCATAGATATCATAAGTTTACATCAATCTCTGATATTGAATCGCCGGACACAATATACTACATCGTATATATACTCAATCCTAATAACATTAATATAAATCTTAATTATGTTATAACATTTTATAACATTTAGGTTAGTTCCTTTAATTACAAATTGTGTAGAGGAAGAACTGAACCCGGAAAGGACAACGATGAAGATGAATTTGATATCACCCGGTGAGGAAGTTAAGATTAATATATGCCAAAAAAAAATTGTGTTTACCATTGTATAAGCAATTTTTTCGATTTCTATATTTTTATAGTTTATTGTTTGGTTTGGAAGTACTCGATTATTTAATCTTATCGAAACTTTATCTTGAAAAAAAATAAAATCAAACGTATGAATGAAAACTATGATATATTGCTTTGATTACATGTATTTATCATAAAATAAATATAAATATGTTTAATGATAGTTACGCTATTACATTAATATCCTGAATATCATACTAGCAACCTATATATAGTTTTTAAAAGTAAATTCTATTTTATTAATTTTGTTGAGTAACTTCTAAATTTGTTAAATTTATAAAGAACCAATTTTCATGTAATATAAGAATTTAAATTTGAGAAATTAAATAACATAATTGTATTTCTAATTTCCAATTATGTTTAACTTCCTTTTTAACGTAAATATAACTACTAAATTTTATTGTTACTTTTCTGTTATCACATACAATATATTAACAAAAGTTATTTATCATTTATATGTTCTAAAAGAAAAATGACATAATTATTTATAAAGACATAATTTATAATTCACACTAACGGTTATGATATAGTCATAAAATCATTTTTACCAATGCTACATTTTAAAAAAGATTTTATCCGTTTAACTTCTAACGTAATGTTATACAATTTGGAAATTTCATAGATATAATTTTCTTTAAAATATAACAAAAGATATCTTTTTGGATACACGAATAAGTAGAAAATTTGATCGTTCAAACTCTTTTAACGCGATTTCAAAAATCTAACAAAAATTAAAACTTGTGGGAGAAGTTCAACATAAACCCGTCTAACTTCTAAAGCAATATTTCATGAATAAAAACATTACTTAGAACCCTAATAACACTTTTAATCCATAACTAAATCTTCTCGCACGATCTTCATTTCCAAAAAAATTAAATATATTATGAATAAATCAAATAAATAGGTTCGATTCCATCATATCTAAGTTACCTTTAGCTTGATCAATTCGAATAAATCTTTTCGATACGTAATTGCGATTTACTCTCCAATATATATATGGAACACCTAATTGCACTCAATCATAATTTATTGTAACTATATATATGGAACACCTAATTGCACTCAATCATAATTGATTTTACAATAAGTACAACTAAAATCTTCCATTTTTACTACATTAATTACTATTGAAATTTGTAAATTTGTAAATTATGTTAATTGTGGCATGTAACAACATTTGCTTGTGGTGGATACAGGACTCACTCACGCTCCTATAAACATCAATCGTATTCGTTGTTTCGAATAAACATTCAATTCTTGTATGTAAAATATTTTTTTTAACAAATACCCGTGCAAGGCACGGGATATGGACTAGTTCAAAATAAAACAAAATTTGTAGGCAAAAAGTGAATCAAGATCTACACGCAAAACATAATGATAATAAGATTAAAAGGCATGTTAGAGTATAGGGCTTATCTTTAAATATTTAGACTTATCTTTTCAGTATTATTTTATTATTTTTATTTATTTGTTTTTGCCTAGAAAAATATTGTTTGATCAATAAAATAAAACAAGTTTTCCGTTTACAACTCTCTTCAACACAAAACTACCTACAAAGCGTCGATTTGCTCCGCTCCAAGGACGCTCCATCGAATTTCACCGTCCTCTTCACCTCCGTTGTTCTTCTTCTACAAAACGCGTCAACCAGCCACTATGGAAATCAACCTGACAATTCAAGTAGGGCAAAACAAGGAGGTTTCAATATGATTGGCGAGGGTCATTGGTGGTGCAGGAGGGACAACAAAACAAGTACGATTGGCGTCGTTGGAGACAAAAGAGGTGTTGCAGCTGCAAATGAGGTTCATGTGATTTGGGGCTCTTTGCAACTGAACATGGCCCTGTTTGGTGGAAGGAGATTATGGAGATGAATGAAGATTATGAGATTATGAAAAATTAAATTCAAAAATTTTTTTCATCCTCGTAGAGATAGATTATTTGGATTATGGGAATTATGAGGATCAAATTAATATTTCATCAATTAAGCACCGAACGGGCCCATGTTACACAGGTTTATAGTCGGACTTGGTTCTAGTCTATGAGGATAGAAAATATTCATCTTTCCTTAATAGTTTTATCAACACCTCAATCAATAATGACCCTCAGTTACTTAAGTTACGTGTTGATCTTGCTTAGTTCAAATAAAAGAACCAACGAGTGTACTCTACTATGGACGTATGCGTCGGCTTTGGACGATCTAGCAACACCTCTCCCATCCAAAGACACGATTTATATTGCGTGTCTGAAATTACTAACAAAAGATCGTGACGGTGAAAGAGTACATTTCTTGCTTGGTTTAGATGAATCATTTCCTAATCTTAAGACAATGGATCAATTGATCCATTTTCTGAAATTTAGGGCCCATTTGAAAACGTTAAGCATCATTCCTGATAACATAATAATTTTGAATTAATAAAAAAAAAATATGTTTATTTAGAGGTATTTTAATACATGAAAGTATTCTTATCGTTTCTATTTCCTTTTCTACCCTTATACGATTTCATTCCATTTCCATTTCACTGCTCTAACTAAACGGACATTTAATTGCTATCTTTTATTTTGAGTTGTCTTTTAACTCATCTCTTTGGTTTTTTATGTTTTGTATAAGAGATTCAGGACTAACTTCTCTCCTATATATTAATCCCTAATTGATGAATATCTTGGTCCTTTGATTTACTATTCAACCACATTGCGAGATAATAGTCTTGATCACTATTAGGTTCAAGTACTAAAATGGTGTTGTTTACAAGGAGTAAGAATTGGATGAATGTATTTAGTTGCGTAGGGTTTGAGTTTTATTTTAGATTTCAAATGAGCCCCACCGTTTCATACATTTGTTTAGTTAAGGATATGAAAATTAGGTTATTATTTCTTTGGTGTGTTTGAAGATCTTTGAAGAGGAGATTTTAGAAAGTTGAATTTTGAACATTTTATGAGATTTGGGAATTATATATAAAACTAAGTTACGTAATTGTCCTCTTTTACCTCTCTTCTTCTCTATCGTTACTTGTTCTCTTCTACTTCTCTTCCTCTCTATCGTTGCTGGGAATAGAAGACCATTGTTTCCATCGTCCTCTCTTCTTCCAAAATGACCTAATTAATATATCATCATCTTCTTCTTACTCTCTGTTCTGTACGATATCAAAATTAAACCCATCGGTTCTCTGTTTCTTCTTCCTCTTCTTTTGTACAAACAAACAACAAAAAATTGAGGACGCCCATTCAAAACCCTAGATTTGGAATATCTAACACAAACGAGTGCCTAAATCTAAGATCTCATTGCAAGTCGACGGACAACAAGTTTCCCAAATCGAAGTTGCACTATTGCTTCTTTAGGCTTCTCGGACACTCTTCACCGATTTACCTAGATTCAAGTCATTGACAACGAGTGGCAACACTCTTCCCGATTTGCCCAAATCCGGCAGTATAATCCTACATTGCAAACCATTTGCCCAGATCCAATTTCTTCATCTTTAATGGGGTTTAGGTCGAAGAAGAAAAGAAAATGACATAACCATAAAAGAGAAAAAAAAAAGAAAGAAAGAAAATGGGATGTGTAATGTAGGGATATTTTCGTTTTTTAAATGAATGAAATCCCACAAAATCTATTTTTACTAAACGCATATAAAGATTTTTTTACACAACCCGAATCTACAAATATGTTAAGGTGAAGGTACACACAAACCTTCGGGATTTCATTTTAAAATCAAATAGGAGGAGCATCCCATGACTTATATGTTAAGTTCACTTATTATCATATTGGCGATCAGTGGCGGCCGCAGGATTATAAAAGGCGGGGGGGGGGGGCAAAATTTTATTTTCGATAAATATATCTAAGAAAATTAAATAGCGATAAAAACAAAGTCAATATATCATCTACTTACAATAAACAAAAAATTTAAAAAAACATTACACTTAAAGGCGCGGTCTTGGACCGCGCCTATAAATTTTTTTTTTAAAAAAAAATAGCTGCCCTATAGGCGCGTCTATAACCGCGCTTCTTTAGGTTTTTTTTTCTTTAAAAAACGTTACACTATAGCCGCAGTTTAGCACCGCACCTCTATTTGTGTTTTTATTATCTTTATTTCGGATATTAAAACGTTGTTCACGACAACGAGTTTTGCAAATAATAGTGCGGTCTAAGACCGCGCTTCTACTTCAAACAACAAATCTCGTGCATTTAGGTGAATTATTTCACTCCGAGCCTAAAACTGGAAATTATTTTGAAGTTTCGTTTACTTCGGCGAAAGATCAAAAACAACATTTAAATATAACACAAGAATAGTGATAAATCGTAGAAATTTTTTTTATAAACGAGAAGCCACAAGCCATTTTAAAACGATTTTTTTCAAAATTTTTTTTTTTTTTTTTTTTTCTTTTCCGGAGGGTGGGGCGGCTGCCCCGCCCTGCCCCACCCAAGGGCCGCCCCTGTTGGCGATATGGGACATTTCCACACTAACACACTTAGTTTCTTTTAAAAAACTGATATACTAATAGTTTCAATATATTATATTATTGGTTGCTACATTTTTTTTATTTCTTAACATGCACTTTCTAAATCGTGCATATTTAAACTACCAGTTCGAACTAATGGAAAATAATTTTTTAACGTAATGTATGAAAGTGCAAATATGTAATCTTATAAAAGTTTTTTAAAAGTATAACTAAAAAAATATAAGATAGTAATACAAAATGTTTAATTAAATAAAACTGTCATATAAACTAATAGTATGAAATTTTTTAAACTAATAATATTATAATGAAGATATACTTATAAAATTTAAACTCCATAAATATTACTAATTAAAAATATACTAACTTTCAAGTTGTACCGTGTGGTGCAAGTTACTCCATACAATACCAGGCAACGAATGTTCATTTAATCACAACGTAGCGAATGTAATCTCTCAATTCTTCTGGGGGCAATGGGGGGCAATGGGGCATGCACAGAGTTATCTTGCCCCGTTGAAATCGCCGTTATATTGACCGTCATTTTCAATTTTAAAAATTAGAATCATAAAAAATATCAAATAATATAAGTAATTTAGCACTAAGTTTTTGATATTAACACAAAGTGACAGTTTAGCATCCTTAGTATCATGTTATATGTAATGTCATCCGCATCATATATATATATATATATATATATATATAGAAATTGATGTTTAATTTGTTTTTTGGGAAGGAGAGTCGGTGGGAAGGAGAGTCAGTGGTTTTCGGCGCATCTAGACGTGTTTTTATTCTTAAGAAAGAAGGCTAAGTAGTTCTCAAGCGGGAGTAGCCCGACCCCTTACATATCATCAAGCAAAATGTCAACTACACCATCCGGCGGGTCAAGCAATACATTCACTCCAATATGAAGGTTCAAAGCGAAACTAGCTATAGCATCCATCACTTTATTCGCCTCGCGGTAGGTATGCCGAAACTGGATATCCCAGTCTCTTTTCATAAAGTCTTGGCACAAATGTACCAGACTAGCAAGAGGGTGATGAGAGGCTATGTTGCTCTTGACGAGTTTGATAGCCAACTGGGAATCTGATTCCAAGATCACCGAGCGGTAACTTAATTCCCAAGCAAACCTTAGCCCATGAACCAACCCCCATAATTCAGCAATGGGGCCGGAACATATGCCAAGGTTGACACCAAAACCTCTCACCCATTCTCCTACATTATTCCTAACTACACCTGCCACGGGGTTGCGAAGCCATCCGCTTTCTTGGACCCATCCATGTTAAATTTGACGTAGGCGGGGGGGGGGGGGGGGGGGGGGGGGGGCGGTCTCAAGCAACATAAAACCTGCACAAATGAGGGCGATTTTGATGCACTTGACGCCTGGTCCACACTTTGGTGTACTCTTTAGTAGACTCTTTAACGTCCCAACTCCTATTGCCTCCATAGTTCTTGTCGGTAACATTCGCTTCATTTCTCCACTTCCAAACCTGCCAAATGCCCACTTTAAATAATTCACTCCACAAATAATCGTTATTGAAATGAATGTAGAGCGAATGTTACCTCGTAGCCATGCGGAAAAGTGGGAGTTGAAGAAATCATCAACACAGTAGGCGGCCTGTAGGGATTATCACATGGATCTGGTCTTCTGGCAGCCACGAAATAAATGAATGAGTGTTTCTTGGCTGCAACTACAACACTTGCATTATTCCGAGTTACTTAAGTGTCTTCTAGCTCTTTCATCATTACTCAGTACCCCTCCTCTCAATAATTTCCAGATAAACATTTTGACTCTTTCCTGGATCCTTAGCTTCCACATCTTTTTGAAAAGATCTCCTTCACTCACCATCAACTCATCGACATCAGTGAGCAAACGATAGGCAGAACTTATGGTATATCCCCCATCCTGCGCGAGGCTCTAGCCTATCTCATCCCTAAGACCGGGAGACTCACCATTGTCGGTATCACTTGGTTCACTAGTTAGCGGTCTCACAATAGCAAGTCTGAGCAAAGTTGTTGTCGGAAGAAATCGGTCAAGCTGCTACCAGTCACAACCTCGAGTATCAGAACAGTAACTCCTCATTATTCGCAAAATCTCCACATGGTCCATGGGAGATGTTGCTTGGGTGCTAAGGGGAGCTTCACTTAGCCATTTTTCTGTCCAGAAGGCTATGGAGCAGCCATCACCTAGCATCTATTTGGCCCCTCTAGCAACAACCTAATGTAAACCTTCAGTTATGCCTTGCCAAATATGGGATCTTGCAGTCATCCTTCTGGAGTCTCCTCTACAATACTTACTCTCCAATACCTTTATCAACATGCCACTGCCCTCTTTAACGAAACGTCAAGCCAGCTTACCAATGATAGCTTTGTTTGTTTCACTCATCCGCCGAATACCTAAGCCTCCCTTTTCTTTTGGAAGGCAAAAATCACTCTACTTAATGGTATGCATCTTCTTGTGACCCTTGGTATGACCCCACATAAAATTGCGACACATTCTATCAATCTCTTCACAAACACTAACCGGAGGGAAAGAGTCGTCATGCTATAAATAAGAATAGAGGTGAGAACGGCTTTAGTCAAGGTAACGTGACCCGCAAAGCTCAACGTCTTGCTTCTCCAACCACTAAGTTTAAGGTTAATCCTATCTGTAAGAGTAGAGAAAGGGGCTCTCGAAACTCTACCATGCAAAATGGGTACGCCAAGATAATTACCAAGGTTCTTAGTCACCTAAACCCCACTCAAGCTTTCAATACGGTTGCAAAGATCTCTCGACACATTGGGAGACATGAAAATCTTGGATTTTTGAATGTTAACCTTCTGACCCGACGCCTTGCAAAAGGTATCAATGCACTTCATAATGACCTGTATTTGTGTGACAGAGGCTTCTGCAAACAGAGTGATATCATCTGCAAAAAAGATATGAGATAAAGGAGGACCACCTCGGGATAAGGTGATGGGCTTCCAATCACCATTCTCAACTGCCTCAAGAATCAAGTGACTAAGCCGTTCAACGCAAAGGACAAAGAGATAAGGCGAAAACGGGTCGCCTTGTCTTAATCTTCTAGAGGGGGTAAACTGCTCCGTCATCTCGCCATTCCACAGGACTTGCATCTTAGCCGTACTCACACACTCTTGAATCATCTTCCCCCACTCTGGAGGAAACCCAGCTTCAGCGATCGTGTCCTCAATAAAGTCCCACCTGATTCTGTCATACGCCTTCTCGAGGTCAATTTTATCTTGGACCACTTCTTGCATGAGAACAATTTTATCTTCGATCAGACACCCCGGGATGAAACTTCCTTCGGTGGGACCAACTAAATTTCCAGTGATGGTTTACATGCGGTTGACGAGCACCTTCGTGATGATCTTATGACTGATGTTACACAAAGCTGTGGGTCTGGACTGACTAATGAGCTCCGGTTTTCAAACCTTGGCAATGAGAGAGATGAGGGTGTCATTGATGCCCGGGAACAACTTTTGATTGCCAAAAAAGCGGGTTACTTCACCCTTCATCGACTGCCCCACTACATTCCAACATTTCTGATAGAAAACTGGTTTTCGACATATCTAGGCGCACTTTTATTAATAGAATAAAAGGTTAAGTAGTCATCACACAAGAATAACCCAACCTGATGCGTCCTTGGAGGTAACCAAGGATAACTCCGGATCTAGATCTAGCAAAACTCCAACTACTCCTTGATTCTTTGTGCAACGTTGTATCGTTTCGGATCCAAATGGGCGGAAGCGGTGAAGAAACAAAGGTTACTTCGATCTAGAGAAATCGAATAAGCCTTTTTGTGTGGATCGAAGGTTGATTCTTAAGAAGAATCCTCGAATATGGGTTTCTTGGATCAAATACGAGATCCAAGGAAGAAATTTGAGAGACAGAATAGAGGTTTTGATGCCCAAGCTAAGTAGCAGGAAATTCTTCTCAAAACTTAGTAATATTGAACATGAAAAATAAGTGAGGCAAGATATCTCTTATATAGAGAGTCTTGCCTACCTATGGGCCAACGGGCCAAACAAAAATACATGAAGAAAAGCCCAAAAGGGAAAATCTAAAAGGATAAGATCAAAACCTAAAAGGATAAGATCAAAAGGAAATATTGTTATACGGAATATCCCTTTTATTACATAAAAAGAAAAATATGAAAATATAGTCCGAAAATAAGCTAGCTTCATGCCATGGAGTTGGAAAGACGAGACATGCCGCTAACGGAACCGGTAGCCTATGCCATGGTGGTGTAGAGACACGACATGCCGGTAATGGGACCAAGTGAAGAAGTAACGTGGGCGGTGATGGAGCCGGTGGCTCGAGCAATGGCCTTAGCTCGGGATCGGGTGAGCGGGCCATCTGAGTGAACCCCTAAAGCCTCGTCCTCTTGTCTACGGTCAACGTACAAGGGACATCCAAGGGCGCATCACAACCCCTTACATCACCAACAAAAGATCAATTACACCCTCCGAGAGGTCACACAATATATTCAATCCAATAAGAAAGTTCTTAGCAAAATTACCAATAAACTCCGTTACTCTATTCGTGTAACGGTAGGCATAACGAAACTGCAAAACTACCAGTCTCTTTTCAAGAAACCTTGGCACAGACGTACCAAACTGGCAAGAGGATGTTGAGAGGTGATGATCCTCTTGAGGAGTTTGACAACAAATTGAGAATATGTTTCAATATTTACCATTCGAAAGTACAACTCTGAAGCAATCATAAGGTCATGAACCATGCCCCATATATATTTCATCCATGGGAACATAACATATCCACATTAACACCAAACCCTCTCAACCATTCTCCTGCATTATTTCTTACCACACCCGCTGCGGTATTAAAATCATCATCTTTCTTGGAACAATCCATATTAACAATGATGAATTCTGTAGGGGGAAGTTCCAAGCAACATTCATGGTACTCTTCGGATTTCTTCTGTAAATTGTCTCTTTTGTTCCATACTTTCATATACTCCTTAACTTTATCCTGAATACTCGGACTCTTATCACCCACCTCGATCTTGTTATTAAAAGTCCTCTCGTTTCTCCGTTTTCAGGTCCACCCTTTATTGATTTGAAATAGGTTTTAATGGTTCCTAAAAATTGTATCCCAGGTTATAAAATAAGTTAATATTTGTATACTTCATGCAAATATTATATTCTCTTTTTTTTTGGGTTTGAAAATCATATTTCTTTTAATTTTATGAGTTCAGCTAAGCTTAAATTGCTTATTGAAAATTTCAGTAACCCTAATTTTTAGTCTATTTGAATTATGTTTAAGAAATTTTCACTTTTCGGATAATATTTCTAGATTTTACAAATTTTAAACCAAATTGTTTCAAAGGGGAATAATTGCTATCATTTAAACATTTTTAATAGTTATTTTGAACATATAAACAATTTTTGGATGGATAATTTATATTTTTTCTAAACTTTTTAAACTATTAAGTTATACTCCATTAAAAAAAAGTGTTAGATGTTATACAAAGAAGACTAAAATGTAGAAACACGTTCGTAAATTCCCCTCACTTATTTTATTACATTGAATAATTATCATTCTTAAATAATACAATTGCTTAATTAAATTTTCGCTTTATGAAAAAGTCTCTTGTATTCTGCAACAAAATCTAATTAGAAAAGGAGAGAAAAACCATGCCTATGCATACAACTCTTTAGTCTCGATAACCTGTTTGATAAAATGGACCATTCACTGATCAACAACAGTGACCAATAAGGCAATAACTCAAATCGAAAGGGAGAAATTGGGTGTAATAGATGACAAATTTTATTTATTATCCTAAACTTGTTTTCACCTTTGACCTAGAAATCTTTCTCTATTATTTATTATTAAAACTTAATTTGTTGTATGGAGTAGTAACTATGACTTGCATTTTATATCCAAAATTAATAATCTATGTTTTCTGTTCAGACGAATGTTATATTTGTTTCATTACATTTAAAAATTAGTTAGTAGATGGGTCACCCATCCTTAGTTTTTTTCTTAGGTAAGGTGCAATTACGTCATATCTCATGTACACTGAAGTAGACAGAGAGAAACCTTTCTTGCCTTTTTTCTTAGCAAACAAAGATAGGACGAAAAAACAATCTAATTCATGCAAATTATTAAATTATGTTTAGAGCTGGCTTGAAAATGGCATGCATTGATTTTGTGGCTATATTATTGGTTATTTTATTACCTTGAATGATCAGTTAGTATATACTAGGTCGCATACTAATATAGTATGGTATATAGATTCTGGCAAACATAAAAATTAATAATCCATTTAAAGATTGGATCATGGATATACGTGTATGCATGACATCTATAAAAACTTTGAGCAACAAATATTAAGCACAAGCTGCTTCATTTCATTTCTGTAATGAACATCTTCTCATCCTCCCCACAAGACATAGAAATCGATGTTTTCGAACCCTCGACATCGACAATGGATATAACCAAAGTCATTGATGTAGCAAGCGGCGGCAGTGAAGCGGACAAAGGTCTAAGGGCACCGTTGCCATCACCTGAGGTAGAGTCGGGCGAAAGGCGCGAACCGACGTTGTGGTTCAACAAAATAGTCGAGCTGTACGAGAAGCATGAACTAGGTAAGGCTATACTGGGATTTGCAATTCCGGTGACGACCGGGCTTTTGTCGTTACACAAAGAGGCTAACCCATTAGTGGTGAGTTTAGTTGTGATTTCATTGTGCATGGGCTTTGTTTGTATTTGGAATGGCTTGCTTTTGAGGGATATTATAAAGGACGTGGCTAGAAGAGTTGAGCAGTTTGGTGTGGCTCTTGTTGCCGCCGCCTTTTGTGGTCTCGTCTCCACGTTTCTTCAGAATTCATTGGTGTGGGTCCCATGGGTTTGCTGGGCCCTCTTTCTGCTTCCATTTCTACTCACCTTGTTATAGACCGGTTCCAGATTATAAGAGTTAATTTGTGTATGTTCATAACCATTCGTACTTGTATCTTTACATATCATTTCGATATTTATTTCTTTATATTATGTCTGTAAATATCTATGTAAAGAAACAACGCAATGTAATTAAAATTTGTTACCTTTCTTTGTCCGTTGGAATTATAATTGTTTGTTATTATTTTTTATTTTTTTGATATACTGGTAAGAAAATTAGGTGGATCAGTTTCGGCCTAAGGTATCCTTGCGACGAGGTCTTGAACATCTTCCGGAATCGCTTCAACTTCCAGCTCAACGTTGTGTCCATACATGGCAATCTTGTCCGCGACCGTATTAATTTTTCTATAAATATGTTGTGCGGTGGAGTACGAAAAACCTGAGATAATATTTGATATATCGTTGATAATCATATCTAATTCCCAAAGAGGCTTCCATATTCGATTAATCGAATTGATAAGCATCGGATTATCTCCTTTAATCTCAATGGATTTAATTCGGATGAGTTGGTTAAGTAAGCAGTTTATGTAGCGGTGTGTATAAACTAGACACGTTTCTTTAAACGTTGACAAACTAGGCCCCTCGGATTTTTATAAAAAGATAAATCATGAGCAAAATTAAAGATTCTCCATAACTCATGATCTTTCTCTCTCCTAGTTAAGTTTATTAATTTGCCTAATTAAATAAGCTAATTATAAATCGTTAATTAAGGAAACTATTGTTATCGTTTTCCTTCAAACGTGGAATGTGAACTGACTGTCTACTATTCCGGAAAAAAACGACGCTACTTTTCTCCTACTATGGCGTTCTTCATAGTTCGCATGTAGATTCCGACACAAGTATGTGTAAGATATGTACATAAGAAAAGGCAATTTGCTTATGTATATGTTACCTTACTTTCGTATGTGTAAGATATGTACATATGTACATACAAAAGTAAGATATGTACATAAGAAAAGGTAATTTGCTTATGTATATGTAAATGTACTGCATTATTATATACATTATGTACGCCAACACAAATGTCATTTACTGTACGTGATTATGTATTGATTTGTGTAAAATTTATGTACTTACATCGAAAAATTATCGAATCTAGAGGAGACAAATAATAGAGACTGACGAAAAAAAAACTGGAAAGAAAACTTACCTTGCAGAAATTGTTGGCAAACGACGAAGATGAACAAACGAAAACGAAGCTTGGAAGACGGCGGAGACAAATAACATAGAAGATATCTTCAATCGGCTTCAATGGAGACGGTGAGAGAAGAGATAATATTTTTTGCTTGAAATCCGGTGATTAGATTTAAGAATGACGGAAAGTAGCCCGCTCAATAGGATTTAGAGAATCTTCGAAATATAGTTTCCAAAATATTCAAACGGTTTATTTTCGGCAGTTTTTTTATTTCAATTTTAATTAACCACCCAAATCACCTTGGGAGAATTTGACATACTAGGCCTTTTTGAGAATATGATTTAGTAAATGTACCCAAAATTTTTTACCACTTTTATTTAATGATAGGTAAAAATAATTAACCCCTCCATTTAAAAAAAAGAATGTTTGTTATTTGTTATTTGCTATTTAAGTGTAAGTTTTAATTTTTAATTACTGAATTTGTTTTTTATTTATTTTATTTTATTTTATTTTATTTTATTTTATTGTCTTTTTATTTTCTTTATTATTTTTTTTATTTTCTGAAATAAATTTATCATACCAGAAGTTTTTCATATCAGAAATTTCTCATACCAGAATTTTATCATACCAGAATTTTTATCATAAATTTTTAATGTAATATATTAAGAATGAATATAGAGGGGAAACAAATAAAACCATGAGAGTACCAAGAGGAATTTTGAACCTTAGTGGATACCAAGAGGAAAAGTTCAAACCTTGAGGGCACCAAGAGAAAAAACTCTAATAATAATCAAAATTAAATTGCCATTGTTAGGTTAATAATTAGTTTATATAATCTTCTTATGATAGTTAAATTGGCTAGTTTATGCAAAACTTTTTCTAGATTGAAAATCTCACAAAGCATATGCTAAAACAAAAGGGAAGAGTGGATATATAGAGTTGACACTACTCGGAAAAATCTTACTATGTCAGTTTTGAGAGAGAAAGTTTGAGCCTAAACTATAAATTAAGGGTTTGTTGGGGGAACATGATTTTTAGGTGGTTTAAATTTTTTGAGTAGATTAACTTTTTTTGAGGTTTGTGCGAACAATTGCTATAGTGTTTTATGAGAACAAATAAAGGATGTTAGACAATTTGTTCATTATTGAGATAAGTTTAGAAAATAATGTTATATATATTTTTTGAGTTTTTCCTCTTTGTGCCCTCAAGGTTTGGACTTTTTTTTTTGGTATTCACTAACGTTCAAAATTCCTCTTGGTACCCTCATGGTTTTATTTGTTTCCCCTCTATATCCATTCTTAATATATTACATTAAAATTTTATTATAAAATAATAAAAATCAAAAAAATAAATTATGACCTGATTAATTTTAAATTAAAAAAAACATTTAAAATTACTTTTATTATAAACTTATTGGTTTAAAATGTAATGAGGTTATAATTAGTTTTAAATTTTTTTTTATATATTTTTAATTATTTTTAATAAATTTTAATGTAATATATTAAGAATGGGTATAAAGAGGAAACAAATGAAACCACGAGGGTACCAAGAGAAATTTTGATACTTTGTGAATACTAAGAGTAAAAGTCCAAACCTTAAGGGCACCAAGAGGAAAAACTCTTAATATTTTTGGTGGAATGAAAATAATGTTATAGATACGTATTGTGCTTTGCACGAGTATTTGTTTTAAAAAAAAATTTGACGTGAAATACAATTTTATAATTATATTTTCTAACAATTATAATTAAAAGTATATTTTTTTGTTTATTAAAACGTAATATATTATAATTTTCGGTAATTTAAAAAGTAAATTTGAAAAATCCTACACAATCGAGTATATTCGAAAATTTATACATCAGAAACAATTTGTTTATCAAAATTAAAATGTATTTAGAAGGTAAAATATCAAGAAAGAATTTGGCCTACTAGGCTCTTTTTGGTTTTTGTTAAAGAAACTATACCCCATATTTTTTTACCACTTTCATTTTAATGGTAGGTAAAACTAATTAACCCTTCTATGATACGCCCCCGAATGACGATGTCATCCGTGTTTCCGGATAGAAGGACCCGACACCATTATGAAGACATTTATATATTTCGGCTATTTATTAATTGACCTTTTATATTCGGAACTTTAATTCCGGAAATTAATTCCGTGACATAAATGCCAACCTTTTGTATTTTAGACCTTTCATTTCCGGAACTTAATTTCGGCTTTTAATTCTGTCATTTATTTTCCAACCTTTGGTATAGCCTCCATCCACTATATAAGGGATGCTTGAATCATTTGTAAAACCATGTCTAAGTTGAATCCAAGTATTGTGAAGGGAAAATCCTCTTAGTTTAGGCATCACATCTTCTTCCACCCTCTTAAACTTCTATCTTGGATCTAGTCTTTGATCCAAGCCTTCGTACTCGAGGATCCTTTTGAAGGATCAACCAAACGCTTCCGCATCTCAAACTCATAGTTAGATCCAATTCAAACGATCAAGAAGAAGTAGTTGAAGTTTCTCCTCGATCTAGATCGTCCCTAATTCTATCATTGGTATCAGAGCTCGGGATCGAGGTCAAGCTTCTTTACAAATTTTATTTTCTTGATCTAAGTTATTCAAGTGTTCTTCGAAGATCTTCAAGTGTTCTTCGTTGTTCTTCAAAGATCTTCATTGTGTTCTTCAGTGTTCTCCATCGTTCATCATGTTATATGATAATGATGATCAGTTTGATTTATATATGGTTGCCTTCTCCACATGAACTAAATCTCAAAGCGGACACAAAGAGGCACTGACGGTATCAACAAAACCGTTGGAGTTCCCATCATAATGAAGAGGAGTAGTTGCCTCCTCCGGACCCACCAAGACCGATGTTTTTCATGGATGGGCACCAACGGTATCCACACCGACAAAAATATTTTGAGGATACCAATTTTGCCCCAAGAATGCGTGCCAATCATGAGCAAGTTGTCAATGTTGCCCCCCGACGGCGTACTAGTCCCCAAGAGGAGTATGTCGTACTCAAGGCAACAAATGATGATCTAAAGCGTGAGTTAAAAGCTTTGAAGACACAAGTTCTTGCCCTAACGACGATTGCCCAACAAAAAGAACCTCAAGCGGTGTCACAACCAAGGAGTGAGTTGGTTGTCAAACCGTTGTGTGACGAAGTCAAAGACGTGGGAAAAATCATCATTCAAGAGGTCACCCCGGCAATTCAAATTCAATTAGTCAATCCATTACATGGCAAGTTCTTTGAAGATGACAAGGACGAGACCATTTTTTAGAGTGAAAAAGAAGCCAACCCCAACAACGGTACCATTTCGTTGATGGAAAACCAATTTGAGCCGGCCGAGGTGAGGTTTGTCTTTATGATGCCCACTAACTTACCTCCCAGCTTTCCGTTCCATCTTTTCAGCATGGCCTCAACGTTCCCCATCAAGGGTCGACGTCATGGTAGACAAACTTCACAACACCGCCACCTTGAGGGATTACATATTCAACGAACGCCACAGAGCCACAATCTTGAAAGACTACAAGTCCACACCGCCCGACTTTGACAATGTGCATCCGGTGTTTAATTTCAAGGGTCACGCTCCCAAAGATACTCCTTTCTTTATTTTGATCGTGCAAACGAGAACGTTTCACATTTAAGAGGAGGAGAACGATACGCCCCCGAATGGCGATGTCATCCGTGTTTCCGGCTAGAAGGACCCGACACCATTATGAAGACATTTAAATATTTCGTCTATTTAATAATTGACTTCTATATTCGGAACTTTAATTCCGGAACTTAATTTCGTGACTTAAATTCCGACCTTTCGTATTTTAGACCTTTCATTTCCGGAACTTAGTTTTCCGAATTTAAGATTAGACTTTTGGTTTCGGAATTTAATCGGAAACTTAATTCCGAACTTAAATTCCCAACCTTTCACATTTTTAGGCTTTTCATTTTCGGAACTTTAATTCCGACTTTATTTCCGTCATTTAATTTCCGACCCTTTGTATGGCCTTCATCCACTATATAAGGGGATGCTTGGCTCATTTGTAAATCATGTTCAATTTGATTAAGTATTGAGAAGTATTTTCCTCCTACTTACTTGAGCATCATTCCCTCTTCCAATCCTCTCAAAGTTCTTCTTTTGGATCTTCGATCCAAACTCAATCACATTCGAGGATTCTTCAAGAATCAACTCAACCGACCCACTTCAAGGCTTGATCGATCAATCTAGATCGACTCAACCATTCAAATTCCGCCTCCATCTCTAAGCTTCCGCAACCATCTTCAACGCATTCGCACTTCAACTAAGGAGTAGTTGAGCTTCAACTTAATTTAGATCCGGAATCATTCATTGACGTGTCCAAGGACTCATCATTCTAGTTTAAAAAAATGTTTGTTATTTGTTATTTGTTATTTAAGTGTAAGTTTTAATTTTTAAAAACTGAATTTGTTTTTTTATTTTCTTTTATTAATTTATTTTCTCTTTTTTATTTTCTTTATTTTTTTTTATTTTCTGGAATGAAGAAATTTTCACATACCGGAATTTCCACATACCGGAATTTACAATACCGGAATTTCCAATACCGGAATTTCACATACCGGAATTTTCACATACAGGAATTTTCACATACCGGAATTTTTATATACCGGAATTTCCAATACCGGAATTTCACATACCGGAATTTCATATACCGGAGCTTCACATACCGGAAGTTCACATACCAAAAGTTATCATACCGGAAGCTATCATATCATACCGGAAGTTATCATATCATACCGAACGTTATCATATCATACTAGAAGTAATCATACATGAATCTTTTTTTTTTGTCTTTTTTATTTTCTTTATTTATTTTTTATTTTTTTGGAATGCATACCGGAAGTTCACATACTGGAGCTTCACATACCGAAAGTTCACATACCGGAAGTTATCATACCGGAAGTTCACAATCCGGAAGTTATCATACCGAAAGTTATCATATCATACCGGAAGTTATCATACCGGAAGTTATCATACCAGAAGTTATCATACCGGAAGTTATCATATCGGAAGTTATCATACCGAAAGTTATCATACCGGAAGTTACCTTACCGGAAGTTATACCAAACAAACTGATTTTATGTCATAGTTTAGAATTAAGAATTACATACCGGAAGTTATAAAAATGGTATGAGAAAAAACACAACATGCAGGTATCAACCTTGAAGCAACAAAAATGTCTCTAAAAATGGTATAACCTTCTTCTTTGCCCAGAGACGATCAAGACCACTGTCAGCATCACCCTGAGCGAGCAAAAGTTGTAAATTCACCAGTGTAAACATCATTGGCATCCGGTATGAACTTCCGATATGAAAAATTTCGTCATGAACTTCCGGTATGAACTTTCGGTATGAACTTCCGGTATGAACTTCCGGTATGAACATTCGGTATGAACTTCCGGTATAAAAAAATTCGGTATGAACTTCCGGTATGAAAAATTTCTTTATAATTTCCGGTATGAACTTCCGGTATGAACTTCCGGCATGAACTTCCGGCATGAACTTCCGGCATGAACTTCCGGCATGAACTTCCGGCATGAACTTCCGGCATGAACTTCCGGTATGAACTTCCGGTATAAAAAATTTTGGTATGAATTTCCGGTATGAAAATTTTCGTTATGAACTTCCGGTATGAACTTTCGGTATGAACTTCCGGTATGAACTTTCGGTATGAACTTCCGGTATAAAAAATTTCGGTATGAACTTCCGGTATGAAAAATTTCGTTAGGAACTTCCGGTATGTAAAATGTCCGGTATGTAAATGTCCGGTATATAAAATGTCCGGTATGTAAATGTCCGTTATGTAAATGTCCGGTATGTAAAATGTCCGCTATGTTAATGTCCGGTATGTAAATGTCCGGTATGAAAACAGAAAATAAAAAGAGAAATAACATAAAATAAAAAAAATTCAGTAATTAAAATCAAATTTTACATAACAAACATCAAATATTATTTCTTTTTTTAATAGAAAGGTTAATTAGTTTTACCTTACCATTAAATGAAAGTGGTAAAAAAATCATGGGGTATATTTACTAAATTGAAAACTAGAAAAGGCCTAGTTAGGTAGAAATTGCGTTTTTAAATTAGCCATATTTTATTTCATCTTAATGAATATGGTAAAAATAGCTAGATTTTAGTTAATGAAAGATATAACAAAAATAAACATTTGTTTAACAAATAGTGAAAGGTAAATTGTGATAAAATGACACGTTTCATCCAATGTATAAATGAATGACGTGTGATTTAAAGTACTTTTGTTTTTATATAGTACTAGTTTTAATACTCGTGCCCTGCACGGGTTAGAAAATAATTGTGTTTGAAAAAAAATGTTTGATTGTTCAATGTGTTGGAAATTGTTTTATCTATTTTGTGAAGTTTGTTGTAAGGTTGACTTTTTTATATTATAAATCAACCAAGAATCCAACTCGTGCAATAAAACGAGGAACCCGGAACAATATTCCTTGAGCTACTTGGATGTCAAAGTTATTATCGATCCAATATAGTATTATGGATTATTACAATAAGAAGTGCATTGCCTATTATGTAATGTTTGGTGTAAGGACAAATTTCTTACGATATGAATAGACGAAAACTAAACTAGAAGGCTGACAATGATCCAAGCACTGCAACCTTGTAATAACAATCTTGACAACAAACGGTGTTTCACGAAGATTGATTTAGCCAAGGCATACGACACCATATCTTGGAGTTTCCTAAGCTTCCTCACGATGGAGTTGAAGTTCCCGACCACGTTCATTGACTGGGGGACAGAGTGCGTCACCACGGCGTCGTACTTGATCCGGGTAAACAAAACTTCACAAGAGTTCTTTCAGGGTCGTTGTAACACCGTGTAAAATTATCATCCCACATCATTTGAATGAGAATTTATGGTTTACTTATAAGAATGGATTGTTATCCATCTCAACAAGAATTCTTCGTTTCTAGTGGTTGAGCGAGGACAAAGAACTCTAGAGTTAAGTGTGCTCGTGCTGGAGTAATTTCAGGTTGAGTGACATCCTCGGAAGTTTTTGCACGAGTTATAATACCCCGAATCCGCGGGATATCAGAATGCTACGAGCGAGACCACACAATGGGTCCCGACCCTTATCCTGACAACAATCTCACCGGACCTTTCCAACATAGCACAAATAAAGGCTTAAAACTCGAAAACGTTTTAATGTATGCAAGACGGAAAAGATAAAGAGTACAACTTGGAAACTCAGCCGAATCCTCAAAACAACATAAACTCCACAATACATAAACCGAAAACATACAACAACCACAAACCCAACAAAAGAGTAACATAACAAACACAACCACCCAAAAACGCCCCCGTCCTACAATGTACGGCGACCCTCGGTTGTCCACTCCTCCACCTCACTCGGCGACGTCCCTAACCTGCGGGGCATCTACAACAAGTTGTTTAAAACCGTTAGCTACATTCGAAGCATTAAAGACATGGTGAAGGGACAAACACAAACATATATAATCACATAAACATGCTCATCAAACAAGTCCGGTTATTTATCTTTATTATTTAGTCGTATCCCGTTCTAATTCAACTTACTTTTTTGACACGAGACCACCGTGGTCTCGCCTCGGTCCCTACTTACCGGCATGGAACTCTTCGGATGCCTCCACCGTCTAACCAGCACGGGCTAGTCGCCGAGAACCTCCTAGACTCTCGCAAGAGCTAGGCAGATGATGTCACCGCCCGTTATCATACAATTGGGCCAAAATATACACATAAAAAGGTCGGTAGTCCTATTATCCGGTTTATAAGTTATAACAAAACGATAAACACACACCACCAAGCACACAATGAATCTAATACAACGAATATGGCTAAGTAAGTCCGGAGACTTACCTCAACTCCCAACTCACAACACTCTAGCTTCCTTAATGAGGAAGCACACAACCTGCTCATACACGAAAGTACTCATCAACACAAGTCCACACTAATGAAGTCACAGACTTCATTCCAAAGATCTAAGCAAGATCCCACCACTCTCAAACTAGGAATGTATCCTAGGGTCCAAGGTAACACAAGACACTAACCACTACTAAAGAAAGCTCACAGCAGCCTATACAATCTAAGAACAAGATCAACAAATACATTCTAGGAGAAGCAACTAGCTTAGGAAGGTCAACATGCTCACACTCAAGATCAACATTCACCCCAAGCCATAAGGGCTCCAAGGCTAGCAACCACTATATGGCATTCTCACAAGTCCTAGTCCATCCTAAGCATGCTTCTATCTATGTCCAACAAGGATCTAAGGAAGGAACGAAAGGAAGGAGGGAAAGGAACCTACCGGTGAAGAAGACGCAGCCGCGGAAGCAAGCTGGTGCCCCGGCGGAAACACAGTCGCCGCCCCTGCGCCCCTGGTGGCCGCCCCTGCGGTGGTTCAAGCCGCCCCTGCGATGGTCCTGGCCGCCCCTGCGGTGGCCTCAGTCCGCCCCTGCACCTCTGGCATTCCGCCCCTGCGGTCGAGCTGCAGAATGTTCGTCTTCTTCGTTTCTTCGACTGGTTCTTTGCTCCTATCGTCTCCTTCTCTTGTTGGGCGTCCTCCAAACCTTCATCACATGTCTTAGTCTCCTCAACACAACCTAAAAGAGCTAGGGAAAGGGACATGCAAAGGCTTTACAAGATATCTCTTCAAGGCTTCCTCCATAGCCATGGAGGTGAAGAGAAAAGAAAGAAGGGAATACAAGCAGCAAGAGGAAGAGGAGATAGTATCACTTACCACTACAGATCCGGAAAGCTCAAGCTGCAACTCCACACACCACTCCTCCAAGGTACAAGAGAAGAGAGGTCCAAAGGAAGAAGAAGGGATGTGGAAGGGAAAGAGCGTAAATGAGGAGAAGGAAAAGAGAGAAGGAAGGAAAAGGGCTGACAAGGAGGTGGGATATCCCAAGGGTCAGCCTCCTTGTCCCCACACTCCACATACCAAGGTCGGAAAGTAGAACGGGAATCTCTCTTCTCGCGTTAAAAACTCGTACTCAGCAACGTGCCTGCAGGAAATAAGCCGCCGACGCGGGAAAGATTGAAAAACACCTCAACTTCCGGAAATTAAAATTTTTGGATGTTACAACTAACCCCCCTAAAAACAAGTTTTGTCCCGAAACTTGAGCGACGTGCACCTCACAAAAAGTAGAACTCCGAGGTCGAAACTCGTAAACACATCGATACCTCGAAGGGTAATCACACATAAAGCATATACGAGTATGTCACAACACAAAGCATATATGCATAAGTAAGGAAAAGCTCGGGACTAATCCGACTGCCCTATCGGTGACTCTAAACTCGCATAAAACTCGGGATAGTTCCTCCGGACACTATCCTCCGTCTCCCAAGTAGCCTCATCTGCTCCTCACCTCGACCACTGCACTCTCAACATCGGTATCTCCTTCGATCGAAGGCGTCTCGTACTCCTCATCAAAACCGCTATCGGGTGCTCTGCAAAAGTATGGTCCGGCTCGACCACAAGGTCGTCGGGACTAATGATGTGCCTCGGGTCATGGACGTATGCCCTCAACTGAGACACATGAAATACCGGATGTATACCCTCTAATCGCGGTGGCAATGCTAATCGGTATGCCACCTCACCGACCCTCTCCACTATCTCGAATGGGCCGACATATCGGGGGCTTAACTTCCCCTTAATGCCGAATCGTCTAATACCCCGGGTCGGTGACACCCTCAGCCACACGTGGGCTTCTACCCTAAACTCGAGAGGTCTATGCCTCCTATCCGCGTAAGATCTCTGACGACTCTGAGCGGTCAACATCCTCTCTCGTATCAAGGCAACTCTAGCCATGTTATCCCGTACCTGATCCGGATCTACAACACTCGAACTCCCCGGCTCGTCCAAACATAAGGGAGTGCGGCATCTCCTCTCATACAACGCCTCATAAGATGCCATCCCAATCGATGCGTGCCAGTTGTTATTATACGAAAACTCCACCAATGGAAGGTGGTCTGGCCATACCTGACCCCAGTCTAGTACACATGCCCGCAACATGTCCTCTAGGGTCTGAATAGTCCGCTCGGACTGGCCGTCGGTCTGTGGATGGTATACGGTGGTGAAGTGTAGACTCGATCCTAGGGCGGCGTGTACCTACTGCCAGAACCTCGAGGTAAAGCGCTCATCCCTATCTGAGATGATAGTCCTCGGTACTCCATGTAACCTCACAATCTAACGCGTAAACTCCTCGGCTAGACGACTCACCGGCCACGTTTCCCGAATAGGGAGGAAACGTGCGGTCTTCGTCAAACGATCCACTACTACCCAAATGGCGTCAAAGCTCCTACTAGGTCTCAATCCAGTCACGAAGTCCATAGATATGTCCTCCCACTTCCACGGCGGCACAGGCAGTGGATGAAGCTCTCTTGCGTGTCTCTGGTGCTCGATCTTGACTTGTTGGCAGGTCGCGCATCGGGCCACATATCTAGCTACATCGGGCTTGAGCCCGCTCCACCAATAAGATCTCCTAAGGTCCTGGTACATCTTACTCGCGCCTGGGTGCACCGAGTAAGGTGTAGAGTGTGCCTCCTGCAAGATCCGCTCTCTCAACTCCGGGTCTGACGGTACACAAATACGTCCCTGGCATCTCAATAACCCGTCTGCCCCTGTGATTTACTGCGGTGCCTCACCTCTGGCCATCCTGTCCCGAATCCTCGTCATCACGGGACATCCCTCCTGCTTCTGCCGGATCTCTCCGGACAGATCAGGTAATACCCCTAACTCGGATAAACGGCTGACCGTATCCGGAAACCGGATATCCAACTCTAACTCCGCCAAATCCCTCTGCAACTGTGGCTGAACCGTAAGTCGAGCTATAGCCTCCTCTCGAGGTGTCCTCCTACTCAAAGCATCGGCGACCACGTTCGCCTCCCTGGATGGTATAAAATCTCCAAGTCAAAATCCTTAATCAGCTCTAACCATCTCCTCTGGCGGTTATTCAACTCCCGCTGAGTGAATATATACTTCACACTCTTATGGTCTGTGAAGATCTGGCACGTAGCTTCATACAAATAGTGTCGCCAGATCTTCAGGGCATGAATCACTGCCGCTAGCTCAAGATCATGGTTGAGATAATTCTCCTCGTACGGCTTCAACTGCCGAGAAGCGTACGCAATAACCCTACCCCTCTGCATCAAAACACACCCCAAGCCTAGCTTGGAGGCGTCACTATATACAAAAAAGTCATCTATGCCCTCACGCTGGGCTAACACAGGAGTGAAGGTCAACCTCCTCTTCAGCTCCTCAAAACTGCGCTGACAAGGCTCGGACCAGACGAACCTGGTAGACTTCCTTAGCAAGGAAGTAAGGGGCCGTGCAATCACGGAGAAACCCTCAACAAAATGGAGGTAATATCCCGCTAAGCCCAAGAAACTGCACACCTCCTTGACTGTCCGAGGAGGCGGCCATGAAGAAACGGACTCTATCTTCATCGGGTCAACCATGACACTCTCGGCGGAAATTATATGACCTAGAAATGCCACCTCGGGCATCCAGAACTCGCACTTAGAGAGCTTTGCATAAAACTCTCTATCCTGAAGGACTCGAAGAACCGTCCTCAGGTGTCCCGCATGCTCCTCCCTACTCCGGGAGTAGACTAAGATGTCATCTATAAACACCACTACAAACTGGTCCAAGAAGTCGATGAAGATGCCGTTCATCGACTCCATGAAGACGGCAGGCGCATTCGTGAGCCTGAATGGCATCACGACAAACTCATAGTGACCATATCTCGTCCGAAATGCCGTCTTCGGCACGTCCTCTTCCCTCACCCTCAGCTGATGGTATCTCGACCTCAAGTCGATACGTGAAATTACGGAGGCTCCCTGCAACTGGTCTAGCAAATCATCAATGCGCGGTAGGGAGTACTTGTTCTTGATGGTGACTTTATTCAATTCTCGGTAATCGATACAAAGTCTCAAAGATCCGTCCTTCTTTCTGACGAAGAGGACCGGTGCACCCCAAGGGGATACGCTCGGGCGTATGAAACCCCTCTCTGCTAACTCCTCGAACTGCTTCTTCAGCTCTAGCAACTCGATCGGCGCCATGCGGTATGGGGCCTTGGAGACCGGCCTCGTGCCGGGCTCCAACTCAATAGACAAATCCACGCTCCTCTGTGGCGGCAATCCGGGTGGTTCCCCAAATACGTCCTCGAACTCATGTTCGCCACTTAGCGTGCGTGCAATCAAACTTTAAATTTATAAAACTAGAATAAAAGCAAGCGAACCCGCAGTGTACGGATCGGCGTAGATTAGCAAGTATTCCAGAGTATCGAACACAGGGATTTGGGGGGTTAAATCTAGTTATAGAATCGTCAAGCAAGTAAATGTACGAGCTTTGTAAATATTAGGAGAACAACAATCCTAAAGATACAGGAATCCAATTGTGGCAATCGATTCAAGATATACTGAAGAACTAAGGACAGAGTTAAGAGTTACAAAGGTATACTAAGGTAAAGCAATGTACGGTGAAGTTCCAAGGCTTTATATGACTTATCTAAGGACACTCTCTATAAAGGTTGTTGAGGCTTCAGTATAGAAAGGATCTAAAGACAAGAATTAATATCAAATACCCAAACTTATAACCCAAGGATCAAGACTAACTAAACCGATTAAGGTTGTGACACTCGGAATCGAAGTAGAGGTTGTTGAGGCTTCACTACTACCTAGAAAAGGCAAGCCAAGACTAAGTGATAACATGAATTATAGTCTATATTTTGGGGTTTGTTTGGACGTTTTATCTTCAATAATCTGCATGTTTGTATGTATATTATGTGATTATATTACCATTTCATCTACCTTTACGGGAATCGAGGTCTACACCTAGTTTTGTTGTAATCGTAGGTAAAATGGCACGTTTTGTATCAAAAAGGAGCAAAAGGAGCTAATGAGTCATTGGAGCTACATTCAGGAACATAAGGAAACACCCAGGAAGCACATCCATGGATTAAAGATTTACTTTGGGCCAGAGAAGTCGACTCGACCGAGGCGAGCACCTGGGACGCGGCGAGAATATTTTATTCTTGGTTGAGATCTTTTATCTTTGGAAAGAGATCTTATATTTTTGGGCTTGGCTCCTGGTAGGAAGAAGATATGCTAGATCATATATTTTACCAATCTTTATGGGAAGAGATCTTTCTAAGATATCTTATCTTTGGAGAGTAATCTTCCTATAAAAAGGGTCGAATTTCCCACAAATCCGACATCCCGCCTAGCACGCAGCATACATCCGCTATCACCTCGCTTACACCGCAGCAGCCATACTCCAGTTGGGAGATTTGAAGAACCTCTTTGAAGGTTGAAGGAAGAAAGTCTATAGCTTTTATAGCTTTTGAAGGGTTTTTGTAAGATCATCTTAGATTCCCTTCCTTGTTGTTTTGTCTTGTTGGATTTCTATCCAAGGAACGCTTGTGTTTGATAATTGATTCAGTTATTGAAGCCTTGCTCTTAAGGTTTTCTTGTTCAATTATTCTCTTTCTTCCCATATATTTGATTAATACTTTCATGATGATGAGTGGCTAATCTCTTTGTGTGATTCTAGGGTGATTGGCTGAAGGTTGTGGGAAAAACAATGATAGAATGATATTAATCACAGTAGGACCCTGAAAGTTCGAGTCTTTTACCTTAACCCTAAGCATCTTGCTCAGTCGATGAACATCTCGGCCGGGGTGGAATTTGGCTGACCGAGGTGACTTACCTGATCCGAAACTGAGAGTTAAGAGTTAGAATTTGCCAAATCCTATTCTTATTACACCTTTCCTGGTTCAATGCAAGCTTAGGATGAGACTTACCCGGTAATTCCTTAGTTTGTTTACCTAAGATCATAAGTGTAGGTAATAAAGGTTTATCCTTTATTGGGGTTTGAGTGTGCTTTCATCCCATCTTTGTGAGTTAGCCTGAGACTTACCCGGTAAAGGTTGATTCTATTCCCTTAGATGGTGTGTTAGTTTGAGATTATAGTTCTTTACCTTAATTCCTAGAGACTTACCCGGTAATAGGAGTTACGGTTTATGATTAGTGAGTAGTGAGACTTACCCGGTGATCTATTCCACATTAGTAACACCTTCCCTATGCAAAAATCTCAGCTTTGTCCGCTTTATCTTTAGATCTTGAGTTGGAACCACAACTAGATGCTTTAATCCCTAGAATTACATATTTCCTTTATTGACTTTTATCATCTTTGATTGTTTTAATTGCTTTGTGGTTAGTGATTGCTAAGGCTTACCGTAATTGGACTTTGTTTCACTAAGTCCCTGTGATCGACCCCTGGAATTCCTTGCTTTTTACTACGATTGACCCGTACACTGCAGGTTCGCATCCTTGTTTTAAGCTTACGTCTAGGGTTATAAATTTAAAGCTTGCACACACCGTTTGGAGCGAACACTAAGTTAAAGCAAATCTTTAACTTTGGATTAAAGTAAAAGCAAGGTTCGTAAACTGAAGTAAATCACGGGTGGATCTTGAGATTCCACGGCCGTGGAACTCAAGAACAGACCGTGATTCTGGTCGTCGGCGAAATCTCTCTAACTCTCAGGGTCCAATCTGTTTACGATCGATCTATCATCATCTAAGCCACAACTATCAACCCTTCACCTTAGAATTGCTAAAGGGTTTTAGCCAACAACAGTCATTATGATATCAAATTCAAGATTTAAAAGAATGAAAGATAAAAACCTTCGAAAACCTTCAATAAATCTCAAATCAATCTCAGATCCACAAACAAGGATAATGATGTATATCAGATTCGGAATAACACAAACAATCACAATCCTTGATAAGAACGAAGAACGGGATGTCAATCCGTCTTCTAATCAAACCTAAGGACAAAAGACGTAATTTCCAAATCTCCAAGTCTTTGCAAATCTCCGCTGCAAAAATGGCAATCTCCGCACGTCCAACTGAAACCCTAAACACGTGCAAGTAAGCGTAAGCGAAGGTGACGGAATCTCCCTCCTTCAGTCCTTTTATAGGGAAAGATAGAATGTCTCTCTCCGACCCATTGTGTAAAAGATCGTGGCTTTAATTAGTACGTTAAAAGATCGCCTAAATCACGGTCATAGAGGGTTCCACGCCGTGGTTTAGAGCGTGGATTCCATCACGGTTCCTCACAACTTCCACGACCGTACTTTACACCGTGTAACTCTCTAGAATGCTCCACGCTCATGTTGCCAAGTTCCACGGCCGTGGTTTAGAGCGTGGACTTCATTACGGCCGTATTTTAGAGCGTGGAAGCATAGGTTGCTCGTAGTTCCCTTTGTTTTGTGTCATTCTTCATCCTAGCATCTTCCTTAGCTTATTTGTGGTGTCCTCAATCCTTGGATGTGCTCAATCCATCTCCATTCTCTCTTAATTCGTTCGGTTTTAGCTCTTATTCGCCTACAATCAACACAAAGCTTATGTAGACCTCTATATCGACAATATAGACAAACTAGCTCACAATTGCTTCAATGCTTTATCAATGAACACCAATATGGATGAAATACATATAGAAAACGTGCCTAAAATATCACAATATTTCATGCTAACAGAATACCCCATACTTGCCACTTGCTTGTCCCCAAGCAAGGTCTTTCAAAAGCTTTAAAACTCAAGTTAGGATGAAATATGGATGCACTCTCAAAACAAGACTTCTTTTAGATGAATGTGCTTCCTAGTCAATAGATCATTCTCAAATCTTGCTTCATTCGTTCATAAGACTCTCATATACATAATCAAAGAGTAAAGAGTAAAGAGAAATCATGAATTGATCAAACTTCCATGTAAACATCATAACCTTCAAACATTATCAAAATTAATCATAAGAAACTTCAATTTAGATCACCAAGTCATATATCATTCTCTTGATCTTAAGGACTTTCAAAAAAGGTCTAGAATGCGGAAAGGGAAGGAAAAACTTTAAGGAATGTGGTGCATGAATCCGGGAAAGTGGATAACTAACTCTTTTCTTTTTCTCTTGCGGTTTTACAACACTTTCAACTTAGAGCTTCGCTCTCTTCTTTTGAATTCATTTTTCGACTTTACTTTTGGAGTTATGGATAGAGGTGCACAAAAACTGAAGCCTAGGAGATTGGCGATTCTCAATTTTGCGAGATGCCTCAAACCCTTGATGCACATACCATAATCCGCTAGGAATATCGCTCAATCCGACTTTGGCAAGACACAAACACCCGGCTATGTGAATGGTGCCGAGTTACTCATCGTCATGATTGACTTCCTCAAACCTATAAGTTCTTTCCATTCTTTTGAATGCAAAATTTTGCTTTCATGGCCCTCCCACATTAAATATGCCAATTATCAACTCCTCCAAATTCCCGGATAGGTAAAGGAGGTCATTATTTCATTGAGGGGCTAAATGATCAAAGAAGGAAGAAAGAAAATCGAATTGCCTTAATTATTTCAACAAGAAGTATAAGAACTTATCATGTGATTTCAACCTCGATTTCTCAACATGATTTAGGTAACATTCTTCACATTATGAAACTTGCAAAAGAAGAATAATTAACTCAATCGATTTCTTTTCAATTCACTATTTGTTTAAGCATGCGATTGTCATCAAAACTTAATTCACAAGTAGTGATTATCATAGAAGTCATCTCTATCCTTAGAAGCACAAAATTTTCAAATTTTTTTCAATTTTTATGGGTTTTTCAAAAGCTTTTTCATGCAATGCGATAATGAAACGTGTAACAATGGAATGAAACATGCAAGGTGTTCTCGATCAAAGCATACAAAGTGAGTAAGAGTTATTACAAACGATTAGTCACACCCCACCCCATACTTGGAACAAACATTGTCCCTAATGTTCAAAAAGAAAATAAGGAAAAGAAAGAAAGAAAATGAACTCACAAGACGGTGGTGGAGTGGCTAGAACGGTGGATCATCAATCATCCTCACTGAGGTGCCGGTAGAGGTGGAAACGGGAAGAAGCTGGGATCATAGTTCCGCCCAAACTGCTGGCGGTAAATATCTCTCATCATGCGGTCATGATCGGCGGCTCGTGCATCCCTAGCATCTGCACGGATCTCCAAGGCTCCGACCCTGCTGGAAAGATCGGTGGCCCACTCCGGCAGCTGCTTATACCATCCGGGCGGCTGGCTGTACCATGCCGGTGCGTCTGACGGTGCTGGTGGAGGTGGCGGCTGTGCATGCCAAGGTGGTGGAGCTCCCATCCACTCCGGCTGAGTGCTATACCATGAAGGAGGATCTGCCATCCATATAGGTCTCTCGCTCACACTAGCACGGCGAGAGGAAGAGCCAGAAGCTCTAGCGGGACGGGGAGAGTGTCTAGGAAGGTCAGGAACTGCGTCCGGCTGATCCGGAAAGGTACCAAAATCATGATCATCTCCTCCTCCCTCAAATCGTGGGCGCGAACTCTTTAGGTTGGAGTTATTCGAGTGCGGTGGGCGCGAACTCTTCAGCTTGGAGTTCCGGTGTATACTTCTTGAGTCGTTGACCGTTCACCTTAAAGCTTCCGCCCTTTTCACCCCATACTTCAACTGCACCATGGGAAAAACACGTTTGATTAGAAAAGGTCCAGTCCAACGAGATTTAAGCTTACCTGGAAAGAGACGAAGCCTTGAATTGAAGAGGAGAACTTGATCTCCTTCTTTGAGGTCCTTTGGGATGATATGCTTATCATGCCAACGCTTCGCTCTTTCTTTATAGATCTTGGCATTTTCGTAGGCGTTCAAGCGAAGTTCTTCAAGCTCATTGAGGTCCAAGAGACGCTTCTCTCCCGCTTCCTTCATGCTGAAGTTTAACCACTTTATTGCCCAATACGCCTTGTGCTCCAGCTCTACCGGTAAGTGACAAGACTTCCCATACACAAGGTTGTATGGCGTTGTTCCGATGGGAGTCTTATATGCAGTCCGGTACGCCCATAATGCGTCATCTAGCTTCAAAGACCAATCCTTCCTTGTCCTTGAAACCGTCTTCTCTAGGATTCCTTTGATCTCCCGGTTTGAGATCTCCACTTGTCCACTAGTTTGTGGATGATAAGGGGTGGCGATCTTGTGAGTCACCCCATACTTAGCTAAAAGAGCTTCAAAGCGTCGGGCAATGAAGTGAGAGCCTCCATCACTAATGATAGAACGTGGTGTCCCGAATCGTGGGAAGATGGTCTTGTTAAAGAACTTAACCACTACCATGGCATCATTGGTGGGAGAGGCAATTGCTTCAATCCATCTCAAAACGTAATCCACCGCTAAAAGTATGTATTGGTTTCCACAAGATGATGGGAAAGGTCCCATGAAGTCTACTCCCCAAACGTCAAAGATCTCAACCTCTTAGATGTTGTTGAGAGGCATCTCATTCCTCCTAGATATATTCCCTGTTGTTTGACAAGCATCGCAGCGAGAAACAAAGGTTTGCACATCTTTAAATAGAGTAGGCCAAAAGAATCCAGATTGCAATACCTTAGTGCTAGTCTTGTTCGAACTAGCGTGTCCTCCACAAGGTAGTGAATGACAATGACGGATGATACTTTGCATCTCATCTTCCGGCACACGTCGCCGAATAATGCCGTCCAGACCTCTCTTAAAGATGAGAGGTTCTTTCCAAAAGTATTCCCGAACATCCTTAAAGAACTTCTTTCTTTGTGCGTAGGACAATCCGGGTGGTAATTCCTGACAAACCAAATAGTTAACAAAATCAGCAAACCATGGTTCGTTACCTTTGGTGATCACGTCGATGCACTCCTCTATGATATGTAAATGCTCGTCCGGAAAGGAGTCATTTATAGGTAGATGGTCGTCCTCTAGATGTGTTAGACGACTCAAATGATCCGCAATAGAATTTTCCGAACCCTTCTTGTCGCGGATCTCTAGATCGAATTCTTGTAGGAGAAGAATCCATCTAATTAGCCTTGGCTTCGCATCCTTCTTTGCAAGTAGATACCGGATCGCAGCATGATCCGTGTATACAATCACCTTTGTACCTACAAGATAAGAGCGAAATTTGTCAATTGCATATACAATTGCTAAGAATTCTTTTTTTGTAGTGGCATAGTTGAGCTGCGCTTCATCTAGCGTCTTGCTAGCGTAATAGATAGCATGGGTTCGCCCTTCCTTTCTTTGCCCAAGCACAACCCCTATGGCTACGTCACTTGCGTCACACATAACCTCAAAGGGAAGATTCCAATCCGGAGGTTGAATAATCGGGGCTGAGATTAGAGCTTCCCGAATCATATTAAACGCATCTAAGCATTCCTGCGAGAAATCAAAAACTGCATCCTTCATCAATAGATTAGTGAGAGGTTTTGATATTTTAGAGAAATCATTTATGAAACGTCTATAAAATCCAGCATGTCCTAGAAAACTTCTTATCCCTTTCACCGAAGTTGGGGGAGGAAGCTTTTCTATAGTCTCTATCTTAGCCTTATCCACTTCAATCCCTCTACTAGAGATCAAGTGTCCTAATACAATGCCCTCTTTTACCATAAATTGACACTTCTCCCAATTAAGAACTAGGTTAGTGTCTTCACACCTTTGTAATACAAGAGCAAGGTTAGAAAGACAATTGTCAAAAGAGGAACCATAAACGGAGAAGTCATCCATAAAAACCTCCATGATTTCCTCTATATATTCCGAGAAGATGGCCATCATGCACCTTTGAAAGGTGGCTGGGGCGTTGCAAAGCCCGAACGGCATCCTCCTATAGGCAAACGTACCCCACGGGCACGTGAACGTGGTCTTCTCTTGATCATCCGGGTGTATCGGGATCTGAAAGAAACCACTATAACCGTCAAGATAGCAAAAGTGTGAATGTTGTGCTAACCTTTCAAGCATTTGATCGATGAAGGATAGTGGGAAGTGATCCTTCCTCGTCGCATTGTTTAGCTTGCGGTAGTCTATACACATCCGCCATCCTGTTACGGTTCGTGTAGGAATGAGCTCATTGTTTTTGTTGGTGATGACCGTCATTCCTCCCTTCTTCGGAACCACCTGTACGGGACTCACCCACTTGCTATCGGAGATAGGGTTGATGATACCTGCATCGAGTAGTTTAAGAATTTCCTTCTTGACAACCTCCTTCATGGTCGGATTTAACCGCCTTTGAGGTTGTCGCGAAGTTCTAAAGTCCTCTTCTATTAAGATCTTATGCATGCATAGGGAAGGTTTGATTCCTACTAAATCCTCTATAGTATATCCTAAGGCTTTCCTATGTTTCTTAAGGACAACCATAAGCTTACTATGTTCATCAATACTCAAATCGGAACTAACAGTTACCGGAAAGGTAGAATTAGGTCCTAGAAATGCGTACCTTAGATGTGTAGGAAGTGGCTTCAATTCCATCACTATCGGAGTCTCTAATGTCTCTTGAGGAGTACCCGATGTTTCCTTAGAAGTGTCTAAGGATGTAGAAGGTGTTGGAGAAGAATCAAGAGAAGTTGTGGAGGAAACACAATTTCCTTCAGATTCACCCAAAATTACGGCACCCCTGCCTTCTCCACGGCCGTGATTTTGGACGTGGAAAGTAATTACGGTGCCTCTGTTTTCTCCACGGTCGTGGTTTTGGCCGTGTAACTTACTGGAATGCTCCACGCTTGTGTTGGTGAATTCCACGGCCGTGGAATAGGCTGTCTGACCGTGGATCCGTACGTTTTCTGACTCATCGTGGAGTTTCTCGAACTCTTCTTCATACACTTCTTTTTGCTTCTCTAAGGCTTCAATTGCCTCATTGCACTCCTCTTCTTCCCCTATATCCATAATGCTCATAGAAAGAACTTTTTGCAAGGGATCTTTGAAGAGAATAGAACTTACCTCCTCTCTAGATAGCTCTTCGTCATGGATATTGAATATATCCTCATCGAAGGCTGGTTCCTTCACTAAAGTGGAAAGGACGAACTCTACCTTCTCTTCTCCTATGTCAAAGGCGAGTCTAGCATTCTTGCAATCGACTATACAGCCGGATGTTGCAAGAAACGGTCTTCCGAGAATGATCGAGACCGGACTATCTGCAGGAATGTCAAGCACAACAAAGTCTATAGGAATATAGAACTTACCAAGCTTGACCGGGACGTCTTCAACTATATATACCGACGGGACGAGTTATGGATCGATCCGCCATGTACAACGTCATCTTTACCGGTTTAGGATCGCCTAAACCGATCTTCCTGCATAGGGCAAGCGGAATGATGCTCACGCTTGCTCCTAAATCACATAATGCATCATATGTGACATCTCTCACTCCTATGGAAATACAAAATGACCCCGGATCTTTCAGCTTAGGGGGCATCTTCTCCTTCATTGTCTTGATGAGATCCGATGAATCCGAACTCATCTTAACCTCTCCAAAATCCTCTAGCTTTCTTTTGTTAGAGAGGATCTCCTTTAGGAGCTTTCCATAAGCTGACATACCTACAATTGCATCAATGAAAGGTATATTAATATGCAGTTTGCTCATGATTTCAACAAACTTACCGAATTGTTTGTCTAGATACGCTCTTGCTCTAGATTGCGGGAATGGTAGGGGAGGTTTGTAAGCTGGAGGAGGAACGTAGACATCTTCCTTCTCTTTCCCCTTTTCTTTCTCCTTCTCAACGGGGACCTCTACAAACTTAGGCTGCGGGTCGGTAGTTGTTACTCCGCTCCTAGTTGTGATTGCCATCACCCTTCCTTTTGGGTTATCCTCCGTCTTTCTTGGAAGTTTCCCTTGATTCCTAGGAACTTCCTCAGCATGGCTAAACATTTGGTTCTCTAAAACCTTTTGGGCTTTATCAAACTTAGTTATGTGATCATCAACCTTGATGATGCGAGTCTCCAATCCTTGAAGCTTGCCCAAAATTGTTTCCAACATGGGATCGGGCTTCTCTTTCCCCGAAGTACTTCCACCATTAGATGTTTGCCCCTGGCTTTTCAAATGAGTGGAAGAAGAGGAAGGTAGAGTTAGTGAATTTCCTGAATTGGAATAAGAATTACCGGAATTTTGTTGGTTGGGACGCCAACTGTTGTTGTTTGAACCCCTATTGTTGTTCCAATTGTTGTTCCGGTTGTTGTTGTTCCAATTGTTCCGGTTGTTGTTCCGGTTGTTGCGGTTTGTATTCTCATTCCCGTTGTGGTTATTGTTGTTGCCCAAATAACCTACATCTTGTTCCTTTTGCTTTGGAAAGTTGGTTTTGATGGCTTCCTTCAACTCTTTAATCTCCGTATTGAGAGAAAAGATTTGAGTTTGAGCCACTTGTGATAGCTTTGCTCCTTGCTCCACATGATTCGCCTCTACTTTCCGGTGAGAATACTTCTCAATGACTCGCGCTTGCTTCTCAATGAAGTCCCAAGCGCCATCTTCCCTCATGTCCATGAATGTACCACATGAAAGGGATTGGAGCTTGAATTGTGTCTCCGCATCCAGCCCCTTATAGTATATCTCCAATAGCGCCAATTTGGATATGCCATGATGTGGGCAATCCAATAGCAAATCCTGAAATCTTTCCCAAGATTGAAACAAACTTTCGTTAAATCTCATAGAAAATGCATTAATCTTACCTCTCAACTCCGCCGTCTTGGATGGCGGAAAGAACTTAGTGAGGAATTCCGAAGAAAGATCCTCCCATGTTTCGAGTTTCCCACTTGGAAGAGTTTGATACCAAGACAATGCTTTCCCTTTCAAGGAGAAGAAGAAAGGCTTGAGTTTATAGTTGTTGGTAGTTGCATTCTTTGGCTTCAATGTCTCCATCATGATCTCAAAATTTTGTAGGTGTTGATGTGGAGATACAGCGCTTGTTCCTCCAAATTGATTTTGGCGGACAATGGTAATAACTTGCGGGTTGAAGCTAAACCCTTGTGCATCATCAGCATCAAAGTTCACACCCAAACGGCGTGGTTGCTGCGTTGGATCCATCCTTTGGCCAAGAGTTCTTGGCTCCTCATCCCCGGCAACGGCGCCAAAAACTTGTTCGCCACTTAGCGTACGTGCAATCAAGCTTTAAATTTATAAAACTAGAATAAAAGCAAGCGAACCCGCAGTGTACGGATCGGCGTAGATTAGCAAGTATTCCAGAGTATCGAACACATGGATTTGGGGGGTTAAATCCAGTTATAGAATCGTCAAGCAAGTAAATGTATGAGCTTTGTAAATATTGGGAGAACAACAATCCTAAAGATACAGGAATCCAATTGTGGCAATCGATTCAAGATATAGTGAAGAACTAAGGGCAGAGTTAAGAGTTGCAAAGGTATACTAAGGTAAAGCAATGTACGGTGAAGTTCCAAGGCTTTATATGACTTATCTGAGGACACTCTCTATAAAGGTTGTTGAGGCTTCAGTATAGAAATGATCTAAAGACAAGAATTAATATCAAATACCCAAACTTATAACCCAAGGATCAAGACTAACTAAACCGATTAAGGTTGTGACACTCGGAATCGAAGTAGAGGTTGTTGAGGCTTCACTACTACCTCGAAAAGGCAAGCCAAGACTAAGTTAAAGCATTTCTTTAACTTTGGATTAAAGTAAAAGCAAGGTTCGTAAACTGAAGTAAATCACGGGTGGATCTTGAGATTCCACGGCCGTGGAACTCAAGAACAGGCCGTGATTCTGGTCGTCGGCGAAATCTCTCTAACTCTCAGGGTCCAATCTGTTTACGATCGATCTATCATCATCTAAGCCACAACTATCAACCCTTCACCTTAGAATTGCTAAAGGGTTTTAGCCAACAACAGTCATTATGATATCAAATTCAAGATTTAAAAGAATGAAAGATAAAAACCTTCGAAAACCTTCAATAAATCTCAAATCAATCTCAGATCCACAAACAAGGATAATGATGTATATCAGATTCGGAATAACACAAACAATCACAATCCTTGATAAGAACGAAGAACGGGATGTCAATCCGTCTTCTAATCAAACCTAAGGACAAAAGACGTAATTTCCAAATCTCCAAGTCTTTGCAAATCTCCGCTGCAAAAATGGCAATCTCCGCACGTCCAACGCAAAGATCTCAACCTCTTAGATGTTGTTGAGAGGCATCTCATTCCTCCTAGATATATTCCCTGTTCTTTGACAAGCATCGCAGCAAGAAACAAAGGTTTGCACATCTTTAAATAGAGTAGGCCAAAAGAATCCAGATTGCAATACCTTAGCGCTAGTCTTGTTCGAACTAGCGTGTCCTCCACAAGGTAGTGAATGACAATGACGGATGATACTTTCCATCTCATCTTCTGGCACACGTCGCCGAATAATGCCGTCCGGACCTCTCTTAAAGAGAAGAGGTTCTTTCCAAAAGAATTCCCGAACATCCTTAAAGAACTTCTTTCTTTGTGCGTAGGACAATCCGGGTGGTAATTCCTGACAAACCAAATAGTTAACAAAATCAGCAAACCATGGTTTGTTACCTTTGGTGATCACGTCGATGCACTCCTCTATGATATGTAAATGCTCGTCCGGAAAGGAGTCATCTATAGGTAGATGGTCGTCCTCTAGATGTGTTAGACGACTCAAATGATCCGCAACAGAATTTTCCGAACCCTTCTTGTCGCCGATCTCTAGATCGAATTCTTGTAGGAGAAGAATCCATCTAATTAGCCTTGGCTTCGCCTTTGCAAGTAGATACCGGATCGCAGCATGATCCGTGTATACAATCACCTTTGCACCTACAAGATCAGAGCGAAATTTGTCAATTGCATATACAATTGCTAAGAATTCTTTTTTTGTAGTGGCGTAGTTGAGTTGCGCTTCATCTAGCGTCTTGCTAGCGTAATAGATAGCATGAGTTCGCCCTTCCTTTCTTTGCCCAAGCACAGCCCCTATGGCTACGTCACTTGCGTCACACATAACCTCAAAGGGAAGATTCCAATCCGGAGGTTGAATAATCGGGCTGAGATTAGAGCTTCCCGAATCATATTAAACGCATCTAAGCATTCCTGCGAGAAATCAAAAACTGCATCCTTCATCAATAGATTAGTGAGCGGTTTTGATATTTTAGAGAAATCCTTTATGAAACGTCTATAAAATCCAGCATGTCCTAGAAAACTTCTTATCCCTTTCACCGAAGTTGGGGGAGGAAGCTTTTCTATAGTCTCTATCTTAGCCTTATCCACTTCAATCCCTCTACTAGAGATCAAGTGTCCTAATACAATGCCCTCTTTTACCATAAATTGATACTTCTCCCAATTAAGAACTAGGTTAGTGTCTTCACACCTTTGTAATACAAGAGCAAGGTTAGAAAGACAATTGTCAAAAGAGGAACCATAAACGGAGAAGTCATCCATAAAAACCTCCATGATTTCCTCTATATATTCAGAGAAGATGGCCATCATGCACCTTTGAAAGGTGGCTGGGGCGTTGCAAAGCCCGAACGGCATCCTCCTATAGGCAAACGTACCCCACGGGCACGTGAACGTGGTCTTCTCTGGATCATCCGGGTGTATCGGGATCTGAAAGAAACCACTATAACCGTCAAGATAGAAAAAGTGTGAATGTTGTGCTAACCTTTCAAGCATTTGATCGATGAAGGGTAGTGGGAAGTGATCCTTCCTCGTCGCATTGTTTAGCTTGCGGTAGTCTATACACATCCGCCATCCTGTTACGGTTCGTGTAGGAATGAGCTCATTGTTTTTGTTGGTGATGACCGTCATTCCTCCCTTCTTCGGAACCACCTGTACGGGACTCACCCACTTGCTATCGGAGATAGGGTTGATGATACCTGCATCGAGTAGTTTAAGAATTTCCTTCTTGACAACCTCCTTCATGGTCAGATTTAACCGCCTTTGAGGTTGTCGCGAAGTTCTAAAGTCCTCTTCTATTAAGATCTTATGCATGCATAGGGAAGGTTTGATTCCTACTAAATCCTCTATAGTATATCCTAAGGCTTTCCTATGTTTCTTAAGGACAACCATAAGCTTACTATGTTCATCAATACTCAAATCGGAACTAACAGTTACCGGAAAGGTAGAATTAGGTCCTAGAAATGCGTACCTTAGATGTGTAGGAAGTGGCTTCAATTCCATCACTATCGGAGTCTCTAATGTCTCTTGAGGAGTACCCGATGTTTCCTTAGAAGTGTCTAAGGATGTAGAAGGTGTTGGAGAAGAATCAAGAGAAGTTGTGGAGGAAACACAATTTCCTTCAGATTCACCCAAAATTACGGCACCCCTGCCTTCTCCACGGCCGTGATTTTGGGCGTGGAAAGTAATTACGGTGCCTCTGTTTTCTCCACGGTCGTGGTTTTGGCCGTGTAACTTACTGGAATGCTCCACGCTTGTGTTGGTGAATTCCACGGCCGTGGAATAGGCTGTCTGACCGTGGATCCGTACGTTTTCTGACTCATCGTGGAGTTTCTCGAACTCTTCTTCATACACTTCTTTTTGTTTCTCTAAGGCTTCAATTGCCTCATTGCACTCCTCTTCTTCCCCTATATCCATAATGCTCATAGAAAGAACTTTTTGCAAGGGATCTTTGAAGAGAATAGAACTTACCTCCTCTCTAGATAGCTCTTCGTCATGGATATTGAATATATCCTCATCGAAGGCTGGTTCCTTCACTAAAGTGGAAAGGACGAACTCTACCTTCTCTTCTCCTATGTCAAAGGCGAGTCTAGCATTCTTGCAATCGACTATACAGCCGGATGTTGCAAGAAACGGTCTTCCGAGAATGATCGGGACCGGACTATCTGCAGGAATGTCAAGCACAACAAAGTCTATAGGAATATAGAACTTACCAAGCTTGACCGGGACGTCTTCAACTATACCGACGGGACGAGTTATGGATCGATCCGCCATGTACAACGTCATCTTTACCGGTTTAGGATCGCCTAAACCGATCTTCCTGCATAGGGCAAGCGGAATGATGCTCACACTTGCTCCTAAATCACATAATGCATCATATGTGACATCTCTCACTCCTATGGGAATACAAAATGACCCCGGATCTTTCAACTTAGGGGGCATCTTCTCCTTCATTGTCTTGATGAGATTCGATGAATCCGAACTCATCTTAACCTCTCCAAAATCCTCTAGCTTTCTTTTGTTAGAGAGGATCTCCTTTAGGAGCTTTCCATAAGCTGACATACCTACAATTGCATCAATGAAAGGTATATTAATATGCAGTTTCCTCATGATTTCAATAAACTTACCGAATTGTTTGTCTAGATGCGCTCTTGCTCTAGATTACGGGAATGGTAGGGGAGGTTTGTAAGCTGGAGGAGGAACGTAGACATCTTCCTTCTCTTTCCCCTTTTCTTTCTCCTTCTCAACGGGGACCTCTACAAACTTAGGCTGCGGGTCGGTAGTTGTTACTCCGCTCCTAGTTGTGATTGCCATCACCCTTCCTTTTGGGTTATCCTCCGTCTTTCTTGGAAGTTTCCCTTGATTCCTAGGAACTTCCTCAGCATGGCTAAACATTTGGTTCTCTAAAACCTTTTGGGCTTTATCAACCTTAGTTATGTGATTATCAACCTTGATGATGCGAGTCTCCAATCCTTGAAGTTTGCCCAAAATTGTTTCCAACATGGGATCGGGCTTCTCTTTCCCCGAAGTACTTCCACCATTAGATGTTTGCCCCTGGCTTTTCAAATGAGTGGAAGAAGAGGAAGGTAGAGTTAGTGAATTTCCTAAATTGGAATAAGAATTACCGGAATTTTGTTGGTTGGGACGCCAATTGTTGTTGTTTGAACCCCTATTGTTGTTCCAATTGTTGTTCCGGTTGTTGTTGTTGTTCCAATTGTTCCGGTTGTTGTTCCAGTTGTTGCGGTTTGTATTCTCATTCCCGTTGTGGTTATTGTTGTTGCCCAAATAACCTACATCTTGTTCCTTTTGCTTTGGAAAGTTGGTTTTGATGGCTTCCTTCAACTCTTTAATCTCCGTATTGAGAGAAAAGATTTGAGTTTGAGCCACTTGTGATAGCTTTGCTCCTTGCTCCATATGATTCGCCTCTACTTTCCGGTGAGAATACTTCTCAATGACTCGCGCTTGCTTCTCAATGAAGTCCCAAGCGCCATCTTCCCTCATGTCCATGAATGTACCACATGAAAGGGATTGGAGCTTGAATTGTGTCTCCACATCCAGCCCCTTATAGTATATCTCCAATAGCGCCAATTTGGATATGCCATAATGTGGGCAATCCAATAGCAAATCCTGAAATCTTTCCCAAGATTGAAACAAACTTTCGTTAAATCTCATAGAAAATGCATTAATCTTACCTCTCAACTCCGCCGTCTTGGATGGCGGAAAGAACTTAGTGAGGAATTCCGAAGAAAGATCCTCCCATGTTTCGAGTTTCCCACTTGGAAGAGCTTGATACCAAGACAATGCTTTCCCTTTCAAGGAGAAGAAGAAAGGCTTGAGTTTATAGTTGTTGGTAGTTGCATTCTTTGGCTTCAATGTCTCCATCATGATCTCAAAATTTTGTAGGTGTTGATGTGGAGATACAGCGCTTGTTCCTCCAAATTGATTTTGGCGGACAATGGTAATAACTTGCGGGTTGAAGCTAAACCCTTGTGCATCATCAGCATCAAAGTTCACACCCAAACGGCGTGGTTGCTGCGTTGGATCCATCCTTTGGCCAAGAGTTCTTGGCTCCTCATCCCCGGCAACGGCGCCAAAAACTTGTTCGCCACTTAGCGTACGTGCAATCAAGCTTTAAATTTATAAAACTAGAATAAAAGCAAGCGAACCCGCAGTGTACGGATCGGCGTAGATTAGCAAGTATTCCAGAGTATCGAACACATGGATTTGGGGGGTTAAATCCAGTTATAGAATCGTCAAGCAAGTAAATGTATGAGCTTTGTAAATATTGGGAGAACAACAATCCTAAAGATACAGGAATCCAATTGTGGCAATCGATTCAAGATATACTGAAGAACTAAGGACAGAGTTAAGAGTTGCAAAGGTATACTAAGGTAAAGCAATGTACGGTGAAGTTCCAAGGCTTTATATGACTTATCTAAGGACACTCTCTATAAAGGTTGTTGAGGCTTCAGTATAGAAATGATCTAAAGACAAGAATTAATATCAAATACCCAAACTTATAACCCAAGGATCAAGACTAACTAAACCGATTAAGGTTGTGACACTCGGAATCGAAGTAGAGGTTGTTGAGGCTTCACTACTACCTAGAAAAGGCAAGCCAAGACTAAGTTAAAGCAAATCTTTAACTTTGGATTAAAGTAAAAGCAAGGTTCGTAAACTGAAGTAAATCACGGGTGGATCTTGAGATTCCACGGCCGTGGAACTCAAAAACAGGCCGTGATTCTGGTCGTCGGCGAAATCTCTCTAACTCTCAGGGTCCAATCTGTTTACGATCGATCTATCATCATCTAAGCCACAACTATCAACCCTTCACCTTAGAATTGCTAAAGGGTTTTTTCAAACAACAGTCATTATGATATCAAATTCAAGATTTAAAAGAATGAAAGATAAAAACCTTTGAAAACCTTCAATAAATCTCAAATCAATCTCAGATCCACAAACAAGGATAATGATGTATATCAGATTCGGAATAACACAAACAATCACAATCCTTGATAAGAACAAAGAACGGGATGTCAATCCGTCTTCTAATCAAACCTAAGGACAAAAGACGTAATTTCCAAATCTCCAAGTCTTTGCAAATCTCCGCTGCAAAAATAGCAATCTCCGCACGTCCAACTGAAACCCTAAACACGTGCAAGTAAGCGTAAGCGAAGGTGACGGAATCTCCCTCCTTCAGTCCTTTTATAGGGAAAGATAGAATGTCTCTCTCCGGCCCATTGTGTAAAAGATCGTGGCTTTAATTAGTACTTTAAAAGATCGCCTAAATCACGGTCATAGAGGGTTCCACGCCCGTGGTTTAGAGCGTGGATTCCATCACGGTTCCTTACAACTTCCACGACCGTACTTTACACCGTGTAACTCTTTGGAATGCTCCACGCTCATGTTGCCAAATTCCACGGCCGTAGTTTAGAGCGTGGACTTCATTACGGCCATATTTTAGAGCGTGGAAGCATAGGTTGCTCGTAATTCCCTTTGTTTTGTGCCATTCTTCATCCTAGCATCTTCCTTAGCTTATTTGTGGTGTCCTCAATCCTTGGATGTGCTCAATCCATCTCCATTCTCTCTTAATTCGTTCGGTTTTAGCTCTTATTCGCCTACAATCAACACAAAGCTTATGTAGACCTCTATATCGACAATATAGACAAACTAGCTCACAATTGCTTCAATGCTTTATCAATGAACACCAATATGGATGAAATACATCTAGAAAACGTGCCTAAAATATCACAATATTTCATGCTAACAGAATACCCCATACTTGCCACTTGCTTGTCCCCAAGCAAGGTCTTTCAAAAGCTTTAAAACTCAAGTTAGGATGAAATATGGATGCACTCTCAAAACAAGACTTCTTTTAGATGAATGTGCTTCCTAGTCAATAGATCATTCACAAATCTTGCTTCATTCGTTCATAAGACTCTCATATACATAATCAAAGAGTAAAGAGTAAAGAGAACTCATGAATTGATCAAACTTCCATGTAAACATCATAACCTTCAAACATTATCAAAATTAATCATAAGAAACTTCAATTTAGATCACCAAGTCATATATCATTCTCTTGATCTTAAGGACTTTCAAAAAAGGTCTAGAATGCGGAAAGGGAAGGAAAAACTTTAAGGAATGTGGTGCATGAATCCGGGAAAGTGGATAACTAACTCTTTTCTTTTTCTCTTGCGGTTTTGCAACACTTTCAACTTAGAGTTTCGCTCTCTTCTTTTCAATTCATTTTTCGACTTTACTTTTGGAGTTATGGACAGAGGTGCACAAAAACCGAAGCCTAGGAGATTGGCGATTCTCAATTTTGCGAGATGCCTCAAACCCTTGATGCACATACCATAATCCGCTAGGAATATCGCTCAATCCGACTTTGGCAAGACACAAACACCCGGCTATGTGAATGGTGCCGAATTACTCATCGTCATGATTGACTTCCTCAAACCTATAAGTTCTTTCTATTCTTTTGAATGCAAAATTTTGCTTTCATGGCCCTCCCACATCAAATATGCCAATTATCAACTCCTCCAAATTCCCGGATAGGTAAAGGAGGTCATTATTTCATTGAGGGGCTAAATGATCAAAGAAGGAAGAAAGAAAATCGAATTGCCTTAATCATTTCAACAAGAAGTATAAGAACTTATCATGTGATTTTGATAGCATGAATTATAGTCTATATTTTGGGGTTTGTTTGGACGTTTTATCTTTCATAATCTGCATGTTTGTATGTATATTATGTGATTATATTACCATTTCATCTACCTTTGCGGGAATCGAGGTCTACACCTAGTTTTGTTGTAATCGTAGGTAAAATGGCACGTTTTGCATCAAAAAGGAGCAAAAGGAGCTATGGAGTCATTGGAGCTACATTGAGGAACATAAGGAACCATCCAGGAAGCATGGCCATGGATTTGAGATTCACTTTGGACTAGTTTTGAGAGATTTCACATTCAGTTGTGACTCACCTCGGTTGACCACAGATTCATCTCGACCGAGTCGATCCAGGGAAGTCGACTCGACCGAGGCGAATACCTAGGACGCGGCGGGAATATTTTATTCTTGGCTGAGATCTTTTATCTTTGGAAAGTGATCTTATATTTTTGGGCTTGGCTCCTGGAAGGAAGAAGATATACTAGATCTTATATTTTACCTATTTTTATGGGAAGAGATCTTTCTAAGATATCTTATCTTTGGAGGGTTATTCTCTTATAAAAAGGGTTGGATTTCCACAAATCCAGGATCATGCTATACCACCGATCAGGGTTTATACACCGCAGCAGCCATACTTTAGTGGGGAGATTTGAAGAACCTTTTTGAAGGTTGAAGGAAGATTGAAGATTGTAGCTTATATAGCTTTTGGAAGGTTTTCTTGTAAGATTACCTTAGATTCTCTTCCTTGTTGTCTTGCTTGTTGGATTTATATCCAAGGAACGCTTTTGTTGTGATATTTGATTCAGTTATTGAAGTCTTTTCATTAAATTCTTCTTATTCAAATATTCACCTTCTTTCCATATATTTGATTATTACTTTCATGATGATGAGTGGCTAATTTCCTTGTGTGATTCTAGGGTGATTGGCTGAAGGTTGTGGAAAAAAAAATGATAGAATAATCTTAGATTCCAGTAGGACCCTGAAAGTTCGAGTCTTTAACCTTAACCCTAAGTATCTCGCTCAGTCGATGAACATCTCGGCCGGGGTAGAATTTGGCTGACCGAGGTGACTTATCTGACCCGAAACCGAGAGTTAAGTGTTAGAGTTTGCCAAATCCTATTCTTGTTACACCCTTCCTGGTTCAATGCAAGTTTAGGATGAGACTTACCCGGTAATTCCTTTGTTTGTGTACCAACGATCATAAGTGTAGGTAATAAAGGTTTATCCTTTATTGGGGTTTGAGTGTGCTTCCATCCCATCTTTGTGAGTTAGCCTGAGACTTACCCGGTAAAGGTTGATTCTATTCCCTTAGATGGTGTATTAGTTTGAAGATATAGTTCTTTATCTTAATTCCTTGAGACTTACCCGGTAATAGGAGTTACGGTTTAGGATTAGTGAGTAATGAGACTTACCCGGTGATCTATTCCACTTTAGTAACACCTTCCCTGTGCAAAAACCTCAGCTTTGTCCGCTTATCTTTAGATCTTGAGTTGGAACCACAACTAGATGCTTTAATCCCTAGAATTGCATGTTTGCTTTATTGACTTCTTATTCAGCTTTGATTGTTTTGATCACCTTTTGTGGTTAGTATTTACATAAGCATACCGTGATTGGACTTTGTTTCACTAAGTCCCTGTGATCGACCCCTGAAATTCCTTGCTTTTTACTACGATTGACCCGTACACTGCGGGTTCGCATCCTTGTTTTAAGCTTACATCTAGGGTTATAAATTTAAAGCTTGCACACACCGTTTGGAGCGAACAAGTTTTTGGCGCCGTTGTTGGGGACTTGGTCTAGACCGAGCCGGTTACGGTTTGCTCTTGGGGCACTTGCCCCCGTGTCTACTAACCACTCTACTTGAGTGACTTTTGCAGGTTCTTTCTTAGGTTTATGCGAAGAACCCGCACTGGGAAGGAAATCGTTCCTTACGATCCCGAACCAGAAAAGACATACAAGCGACGCTTAAGAGAAGTGAAGATGGCCCACCAAGACAATCGCGATCTTGAGGCCGAGTTGAAAGAGGCGCTAGAGCTGCTACGCCTCAGCAGGGAAGAGCTAAGGCGAGAGAAGGAAGAAACTCGCACCAGGACTGAAGCAATCGAAGCAGATATGGCAGCCATACGAGACCAAATTCTACTTCGACCGAGGAAAGATCCAGTTGCTGATCCTCGACCGATGCAGGATCCAGTCGCTGACCCTCGACCGAGGCAGGTTCCAGTACCTGACGCCCCGGCCGATGTACTTCCACCTCGGATGCCAGTCCAAAACGTTCTTCTTGCAGGAATCCCACAAACCCTAGGTCAAAGGATGGACCCTAATCAACAACTGAGGCGTCCAGGAGTTAACCTAGGAGATCCAGCGGACCATGACTATGAACTTCGACCGCAAGTTCTATCCATGATTCGCCAATGCCAATTCGGAGGGCTAGAGAAGGAATCACCACATCAACATCTTCAAAACTATGAGATCTTGATGGAGACCTTGAGAACCTCAAGGATTGAAAATAACAACTACAAGCTAAGACCTTTTTACTTTTCTTTAAAAGATAGAGCTCTTACTTGGTATCAATCTCTTCCTCCAGGAAAAATTAGCACATGGGAGGAGATGACTACGGAATTCTTGACGAAATTCTTCCCCCCCTCGAAGACCGCTGAAATGAGAGGAAAGATCAACGCTTTCATTATGAAGGACAATGAGAGCTTGTCCAAGTCATGGGAGCGGTTCAAGGACATTCTTTTGGATTGCCCACATCATGGGATTCCAAAGTTAGAGTTATTGGAGATATACTTCAAAGGACTGGACGGAAGCACCCAGTTCAATCTCCAACTACTCTCCGCCGGTACCTTCATGGACATGGCGATTGACGAGGCTTGAGACTTCATCGAGAAGCAAGCCTTGCATATGGAGAAGTACACCCACCAAGGAGCTGAAGGTGGAGTTAAAAGAGTTAACTTTCAGGAAACTCAGCCCAACAACAATCAACTCACGTCTTTGAAGAATGACGTGAAGCAATTGAAGGAACTCTTGGTTGCTCAAACCAAGAAGGAAGAGCAAGGGCAAAGGAACAACAACAACAACGGATACCGTAACAACAACAACGGTTCCCGGAACAACAATTACAACAACAACAACAATAGAGGATCCAATAACAATAATTGGAGGGCGAACAACCAAAATAACGGTAACAATCATTCAAACTCCAACTCTAATGATTCCTCTAACCCTTTCCTCTCTTCCCCTTCTTCTTCTTCTTCTACTCCATTAAAAAGCCAGGGGCAAGGATCAAGTTCGTCTCAGCCAGAAAAGAAAGACGCAGTTCTGGAGGCTATCTTGATCAAGCTCAACGCTATGGAGACTTCTATGACTTCATTTTCGAAGGCCCAAAAAGCCTTTGAACAACAACTTGCAAGTAGGGCGAATGAAGCGCCAAGAGATCCAGGGAAGCTTCCAGCAAGGATGGAAAGCAACCCTAAGGGCCAGATCATGGCCATAACTACGAGGAGTGGACTGAAAACTGCAGATCCAGTACCTCGGTTGGTGCCAGTACCGACGAAGACCACCTCGGTCCAGATGCAGTCGAAGAACACTTCGACCGAGATACCAACCGAGGTGGAGCCACAGAAAGCGGAGGGGAAAACTGAAGTTTATGTTCCACCTCCTGCATACAAACCACCACTTCCATTCCCCCAGTCGAGGGCCAGAGCACATCTAGACAAGCACTTTGGTAAGTTCCTTGACTTGATGAATAAACTGCATAATAACATTCCTTTCCTTGATGCTATTCTAGGGATGCCCGCCTATGGGAAGTTCTTGAAGGAGATCCTATCAAGGAAAAGGAAGCTGGAAGACTTTGATGAAGTTAGGATGACATCTAAATCCTCGGAGCTCATACAAATCATGAAGGAGAAGATGCCTCCTAAATTGAGAGATCCCGGCTCATTTTGCATTCCCATTCAAGTTGGGGATGTCACTTGTGAAGCCCTTTGTGATCTAGGAGCCAACGTGAGCATCATCCCGCTGGAGCTATGTGTGAAGATCGGACTTGGAGAGCCCAAGCCGGTCAAGATTCGACTTTACATGGCGGATCGCTCCATTACCCATCCCGTGGGCATCTTGGAAGACGTTCCGGTCAAGTTAGGTAACTTCTATCTACCTATAGATTTTGTTGTACTTAACATTCCCGCAGATTATCCTGTCCCTATTATTCTCGGGAGGCCATTTCTAGCAACTTCGGGTTGCAATGTGGATTGCAAGAATGCCAAGTTGAAATTTAACGTTGGCGGCGATGAGGTGGAGTTCGCATTACTTGCAGCCATGAAAGGGGAGCAACTAACTGATGATATCTTCAACATCTACGATGAAGAAGAATCAAGAGAATTGGTGAGCTCTATCCTTATTAACGATCCACTCGAAAGAGTTATTAGCTTCAGTTTAATGGAGGAAGGTATAGATGCTTCTTGTGATGCAGATATACGGAGCTTAAAAGCACTGGAAGAGGATCCAGGAGCTAAAACTGAGAAGCTAATCCAGGAGACGAATATCTCCAGTTTTGGTTCCAGCTGCAGTACCTCGACCGAGGCACTTCCTGGACTGAGCGAGGCGATTGAAGAACATCTCGGTCAACGCCTCTGCGCCTCGACCGAGGTCGATGGCGAGACGATTTCAACTGAGACTTCCGAAAGTCCAGTTTCTGAATCCATTCCACTGGAAGGAGGAAGCAAGGATCCCCCTCAGAAAACACCCCCAGTTGTGGAGCTTAAACAACTCCCTAGTCACTTGAGGTATGTCTTTCTTGGACCGGATTTTACTTATCCCGTTATTGTTAATGCTTCCCTTTCCGAATCTGAATTGTCTAAGCTAATGCATGTCCTGAGAAAGCATCAAAAGGCTATAGGTTATACCACGGATGATCTTATTGGCATTAAGCCTTCTTTCTGCATGCATAGAATTCTAATGGAGGACAATCATAAGACTTCACGGGAACCTCAAAGACGGTTAAATCCGATCATGAAAGAGGTTGTGAAGAAGGAAATTCTTAAGTTGTTGGATGCAGGTATTATTTATCCTATCTCGGACAGCAAGTGGGTTAGCCCGGTGCATGTAGTTCCGAAGAAAGGAGGGATGACCATTGTGACTAACAAGAACGACGAGTTGATCCCAACTAGGACCGTTACGGGCTGGAGGGTTTGCATCGATTATAGGAAGCTGAACACGGCCACACGGAAGGACCATTTTCCACTTCCCTTCATTGATCAAATGCTCGAGCGGTTGGCCCAGCATTCACACTTTTGCTACTTAGACGGTTATAGTGGATTCTTCCAGATTCCTATCCATCCGGATGATCAGGAGAAGACCACTTTCACTTGTCCATGGGGGACATTTGCTTATAGGAGGATGCCATTTGGACTGTGCAATGCACCCGCTACCTTCCAGCGATGCATGATGGCTATCTTTTCCGAGTACATAGAGGAGATCATGGAGGTATTTATGGATGATTTTTCTGTATATGGTTCCTCTTTTGATGATTGCCTATCTAACCTTTCGCTAGTACTTAAAAGATGTGAAGACACTAATCTTGTTTTGAATTGGGAGAAGTGTCATTTTATGGTTAGTGAAGGCATTGTGCTAGGACACCTCGTTTCTAATCGAGGCATTGAGGTCGATCGCGCTAAGATCGAGACTATTGAGAAACTCCCTCCCCCTTGTTCTGTTAAAAGTGTGAGGAGTTTTCTCGGGCATGCAGGTTTCTACAGGAGATTCATCAAGGACTTCTCTAAGATTTCTAAACCTCTAACTAACCTCTTGAATAAAGATGTTGTTTTTGAGTTTTCGCAGGAGTGTCTTGATGCTTTTTACAGGATTAAGGAAGCGTTGATCTCCGCTCCTATTATCCAACCTCCGGATTGGACCTTGCCCTTCGAGATCATGTGCGATGCTAGTGACGTAGCCGTAGGAGCGGTGCTTGGACAGAAGAAGGATAGACGGACCACCGCCATTTACTATACTAGCAAGACGCTAGATGTAGCAAAACGCAACTACGCTACCACCGAGAAGGAGTTATTGGCGGTTGTATACGCTTTCGAGAAATTTCGTTCCTATTTAGTAGGAGCGAAAGTCATTGTTTACACCGACCATGCAGCCATTCGCTACTTGTTGGCTAAGAAAGATGCCAAGCCACGCCTTATTCGATGGATTCTCTTGCTTCAAGAGTTTGACCTAGAGATCCGCGGTAAGAAGGGATCCGAGAATTCTATCGCGGATCACCTCAGCCGGCTACCTGCATCTTCACGTGAGAAGGACGACCCGCCCATAGACGATTCATTCCCCGATGAGCACTTACACTTGTTGGAGCGTTTGATAGATTTACTTACTTCACCCCACGATGGAGGTGAAATATGGGGTGAGGGCACCTCCCATCACGTTTGAGAGACGCATTATGGTCCAGCTAGCGACCTTAAACCAAGCGCTTCTTGGGAGGTGATAGCATGAATTATAGTCTATATTTTAGGGTTTGTTTGGACGTTTTATCTTTCATAATCTGCATGTTTGTATGTGCATTATGCGATTTTACTACCATTTCATCTACCTTTGCGTGAATCGAGGTCTACACCTAGTTTCGTTGTAATTGCAGGTAATATGGTACGTTTTGCATCAAAAAGGAGCAAAAGGAGTTATGAGTCATTTGGAGCTACATCCAGGGAGCATAGCCATGGATTAAAGATTTACTTTGGACTAGTTTTGAGAGATTTCACATTCAGTTGTGAGTCACCTCGGTTGACCACAGATTCACCTCGACCGAGGTGATCCAGAGACGCCGACTCGACCGAGGCGAACACCTAGGACGCGGCGAGAATATTTTATTCTTGGAGGAGATCTTTTAAACTTGGAAAGTAATCTTATATTTTTGGGCTGGGCTCCTGGAAGGAAGGAGATATGCAGAATCATATATTTTACCTATATTTATGGGAGAATATCTTTCTAAGATTTATTATCTTTGGAGGGTTATTTTCCTATAAAAAGGGTTGGATTTTCCACAAATCCGATCGTGCTTAGATCCCGCTTACACCGAAAAACACGCAGCAGCAGCCTTCTCCAAGTTGGGAGAGTTGAAGAACCTTTTTGAAGGTTGAAGGAAGATTTAAGTCCATAACTTTTATAGCTTTATTGAAGGGTTTTGTAAGATTGTCTTCAATTCCCTCAATTGTTGTCTTGTCTTTTTGGATTGCTATCCAAGGAACGCTTTGTTGTGATATTTGATTCAGTTATTGAAGTCTTTTCATTAAATTCTTCTTTGTTCAAATATTCACCTTCTTCCCATATATTTTAATACTTTCATAATGATGATGAGTGGCTAATTTCCTTGTGTGATTCTAGGGTGATTGGCTGAAGGTTGTGGGAAAAACAATGATAGAATAGTCTTAGATTCCAGTAGGATCCTGAAAGTTCGAGTCTTTAACCTTAACCCTAAGCATCTCGTTCAGTCGATGAACATCTCGGCCGGGGTGGAAACTGGCTGACCGAGGTGACTTATCTGATCCATAACTGAGAGTTAAGTGTTAGAGTTTGCTAAATCCTATTCTTATTACACCTTCCTGGTTCAATGCAAGCTTAGGATGAGACTTACCCGGTAATTCCTTAGTTTGTGTACCAACGATCATAAGTGTAGGTAATAAAGGTTTATCCTTTGTTGGGGTTTGACTGTGCTTCCATCCCATCTTTGTGAGTTAGCCTGAGACTTACCCGGTAAAGGTTGATTCTATTCCCTTAGATGGTGTGTTAGTTTGAGGTTATAGTTCTTTATCTTAATTCCTTGAGACTTACCCGGTAATAGGAGTTACGGTTTTGGATTAGTGTGTAGTGAGACTTACCCGGTGATGTACTCCACTTTAGAAACACCTTCCCCACGCAAAAATCTCAGCTTTGTCCGCTTATCTATAGATCTTGAGTTGGAACCACAACTAGATGCTTTAATCCCTAGAATTGCATGTTTGCTTTATTGACTTCTTATTCATCTTTGATTGTGTTAATCGCTCTTGTGGTTAGTATTGACATAAGCACACCGTATTGACTTTGTTTCACCGAGTCCCTGTGATCGACCCCTGGAATTTTCTTGCTTTTACTACGATTGACCCGTACACTACGGGTTCGCATCCTTGTTTTAAGCTTAAGTCTAGGGTTATAAATTTAAAGCTTGCACACACCGTTTGGAGCGAACAAGTTTTTGGCGCCGTTGCCGGGGACTTGGTCTAGACCGAGCCGGTACGGTTTGCTCTTGGGGCATTTGCCCCGTTTTGTCTAACCACTCTACTTGAGTGACTTTTGCAGGTTCTTTCTTAGGTACATGCGAAGAACCCGCACTGGGAAGGAAATCGTTCCTTACGATCCCGAACCAGAAAAGACATACAAGCGACGCTTAAGAGAAGCGAAGATGGCCCAACAAGACGATCGCGATCTTGCGGCCCAATTGAGAGAGACGCAGGAGCTGCTGCGCCTCAGCAAGGAAGAACTCATGCAAGAGAAAGAGGAGAATCGCACCAGGACTGCAGCAATCGAAGCTGAGATTGCTGTCATTCGGGACCAGATTCTACTTCGACCGAGGGAAGATCCTCCTGTTGACCCTCGACCGAGGCAGATTCCAGTACCAGACGCCCCGGCCGATGTACTTCCACCTCGGATGCCAGTCCGAGAAGTTCTTCTTGCAGGAATTCCACAAACCCTAGGTCAAAGGATGGACCCTAATCAACAACTGAGGCGTCCAGGAGTGAACCTAGGAGATCCAGCAGATCATGACTACGAACTTCGACCGCAAGTTTTAGCCATGATCCGCCAATGCCAATTCGGAGGGCTAGAGAAAGAGTCGCCGCATCAACATCTTCAAAACTACGAGATCTTGATGGAAACCTTGCGACCTCCCAGAATTGAGAATAACAACTACAAGCTAAGACCTTTTTACTTTTCTTTAAAAGATAGAGCTCTTACTTGGTATCAATCTCTCCCTCCAGGAAAAATCAGCACATGGGAGGAGATGACCACGGAATTCTTAACCAAATTCTTTCCCCCCTCAAAGACCGCTGAAATGAGAGGGAAGATCAATGCTTTCATCATGAGGGACAAGGAGAGCTTGTCCAAGTCTTGGGAGCGGTTCAAGGATATCCTTTTGGATTGCCCACATCACGGGATTCCAAAGATCGAGTTGTTGGAGATCTACTTCAAAGGGCTGGACGGAAGCACCCAGTTCAATCTCCAACTACTCTCCGCCGGTACCTTCATGGACATGGCGATTGATGAGGCTTGGGACTTCATTGAGAAGCAAGCCTTGCACATGGAGAAGTATACCCACCAAGGAGCTGAAGGTGGAATTAAAAGAGTCAACTTTCAAGAGACTCAACCCAACAACAATCAACTCACGTCTTTGAAGAACGACGTGAAGCAATTGAAGGAGCTCTTGATAGCTCAAACTAAGAAGGAAGAGCAAGGGCAAAGGAACAACAACAATAACGGGTACCGTAACAACAACAACAAAGGTTCCCGAAACAACAACTACAACAACAACAATAGAGGATCCAATAGCAACAACTGGAGGGCGAATAACCAAAATCACGGTAACAATCATTCAAACTCCAACTCTAATGATTCCTCTAACCCTTTCCTCTCTCCCCCTTCTTCTTCTTCTTCTTCTACTCCATTGAAAAGCCAAGGGCAAGGATCAAGTTCGTCTCAGCCAGAAAAGAAAGACGCAGTTCTGGAGGCAATCTTGATCAAGCTTAACGCTATGGAGAATTCTATGACTTCATTTTCGAGGGCCCAAAAGTCCTTCGAACAACAACTTGCTAATAGGGCGAATGAAGCGCCAAGAGACCCAGGGAAGCTTCCAGCGAAGACGGAAGCTAACCCTAAGGGCCAGTGCATGGCCATAACGACGAGGAGCGGACTCAAAACTGCAGATCCAGTACCTCGCTCGACGCAGACCACCTCGGTCCAGATCCAGTCGAAGAACACCTCGACCGAGATGCCAACCGAGGCGGAGCAACAGAAAGCAGGAGGAACGACAGAAACTTATGTTCCACCTCCTGCATATAGACCACCACTTCCATTCCCTCAGTCCAGAGCCAGAGCACATCTAGACAAGCACTTTGGTAAGTTTCTTGACTTGATGAATAAGCTACATATTAATATCCCTTTCCTTGATGCTATTTTAGGTATGCCCGCCTATGGGAAGTTCTTAAAAGAAATCTTATCAAGGAAGAGGAAGCTGGAGGATGTTGGTGAAGTTAAGATGACATCTAAATCTTCGGAGCTTATCAAGATCATGAAGGAAAAGATGCCGCCTAAGTTGAGAGATCCCGGCTCATTTTGCATTCCCATTCAAGTTGGGGATGTCACTTGTGAAGCCCTTTGTGATCTAGGAGCCAGCGTGAGCATCATCCCGCTGGAGTTGTGCACTAAGATCGGTCTTGGAGAGCCCAAACCGGTCAAGATTCGACTTTACATGGCGGATCGCTCCATTACCCATCCCGTGGGCATCTTGGAAGACGTTCCGGTCAAGTTAGGTAACTTCTATCTACCTATAGATTTTGTTGTACTTGACATTCCCGCAGATTATCCAGTACCTATTATTCTCGGGAGACCGTTTCTAGCAACTTCGGGTTGCAACGTGGATTGCAAGAACGCCAAGTTGAAATTCAACGTTGGTGGCGATGAGGTGGAGTTTGCACTACTTGCAGCCATGAAAGGGGAGCAACTAACTGATGATATCTTCAACATCTACGATGAAGAAGAATCAAGAGAATTGGTGAGCTCTATCCTTATTAACGATCCACTCGAAAGAGTTATAAGTTTCAGTTTAATGGATGAAGGTATAGATGCTTCTTGTGATGCAGATATACGGAGCTTAAAAGCACTAGAAGAAGATCCAGGAGCTAAAACTGAGAAGCTGATCCAGGAGACGAAGATCTCCAGCCTCGGACCCAGTAGCAGTACCTCGACCGAGGCACTTTCTGGACAGAGCGAGGCGACTGAAGAACACATCGGTCAACGCCTATGCGCCTCGACCGAGGTCGACAGTGAGACGACTCTAACTGAGACTGCATCGAGTCCAGTTTCTGGCACCACTCCACTGGAAAGAGGAAGCAAAGATCCCCCCCAGAAAGCACCCCCAGTAGTGGAGCTTAAACAACTCCCTAGTCACTTGAGGTATATCTTTCTTGGACCGGATTCTACTTATCCCGTTATTGCTAGTGCTTCCCTCTCCGAGTCTGAATTATCTAAGTTAATGCATGTCCTGAGAAAGCATCGAAAAGCCATAGGTTACACCACGGATGATCTTATTGGCATTAAACCTTCTTTCTGCATGCATAGAATTCTAATGGAAGATAATCATAAGACTTCACGGGAACCTCAAAGACGGTTAAATCCGATCATGAAAGAGGTTGTGAAGAAGGAAGTTCTTAAGTTGTTGGATGCAGGTATTATTTATCCTATCTCGGACATCAAGTGGGTTAGCCCGGTGCATGTCGTTCCGAAGAAAGGAGGGATGACAGTTGTGACGAATAAGAACAACGAGTTGATCCCAACAAGGACCGTTACGGGTTGGAGAGTTTGCATCGATTATAGGAAGCTGAACACGGCAACTCGGAAGGATCATTTTCCGCTTCCTTTCATTGATCAAATGCTCGAACGGTTGGCCCAGCATTCACACTTTTGTTACTTGGACGGCTATAGTGGGTTCTTCCAGATTCCTATCCATCCAGATGATCAGGAGAAGACCACTTTCACTTGTCCTTGGGGGACGTTTGCCTATCGGAGGATGCCATTCGGATTGTGCAATGCACCCGCTACCTTCCAGCGATGCATGATGGCTATCTTTTCTGAGTACATAGAGGAGATCATGGAGGTATTTATGGATGATTTTTCTGTATATGGTTCCTCTTTTGATGATTGCCTATCTAACCTTTCTCTAGTACTTAAAAGATGTGAAGACACTAACCTTGTTTTGAATTGGGAGAAGTGTCATTTTATGGTTAATGAAGGCATTGTGCTAGGACACCTCATTTCTAATCGAGGTATTGAGGTTGATCGAGCTAAGATCGAGACTATTGAGAAACTCCCTCCTCCTTGTTCTGTTAAAGGTGTGAGGAGTTTTCTCGGGCATGCAGGTTTCTACAGGAGATTCATAAAGGACTTCTCTAAAATTTCTAAACCTCTAACTAACCTCTTGAATAAAGATGTTGTTTTTGAGTTTTCGCAGGAGTGTCTTGATGCTTTTTACAGGATTAAGGAAGCGTTGATCTCCGCTCCCATTATCCAGCCTCCTGATTGGACCTTGCCCTTTGAGGTCATGTGTGACGCTAGTGATGTAGCCGTAGGAGCGGTGGTTGGACAGAAGAAAGATGGACGGACCACCGCCATTTATTATGCTAGCAAGACGCTAGATGAAGCACAACGCAACTACGCTACCACCGAGAAAGAGTTATTGGCGGTTGTATATGCTTTCGAGAAGTTTCGTTCCTATCTAGTAGGGGCGAAAGTCATTGTCTACACCGACCATGCAGCCATTCGTTACTTGTTGGCTAAGAAAGATGCAAAGCCGCGCCTTATTCGATGGATTCTCTTACTTCAAGAGTTTGACCTAGAGATCCGCGATAAGAAGGGATCCGAGAATTCAGTTGCGGATCATCTCAGCCGGCTACCGGAATCCTCCCGCGAGGCGGATAACCCACCCATAGACGATTCATTCCCCGATGAGCACTTACACGTCTTGGAGCGTTTGATGGACCTACTTACTTCACCCCACGATGGAGGTGAAGTATGGGGTGAGGGAACCTCCTACCTCGTTTGAGACGCATCATGGTCCAGCTAGCGACCTTAAATCAAGCGCTTCTTGGGAGGCAACCCAAGGTATTGCTTTCTTTTCCCGTTTTCTAGTCTAGATTAGATAGTTCTTGTTTTTGCTTTGCTTTGCTTTGTTTTTGGCGTTCTGGACAGACAACAGGGAATATCTAAGGAGGAGCACAACTGGAAGGACAGAAGTTCGAGATTCTGAGAAGACAGAAACACCTCGGTTACTGTCAGAGCACCTCGACCGAGTTGATTCTTGAGCAACCGAGGCGACTAGGGTTTCTGTAGAACCGCCTCGGTCCGTACCACCTCGGTCCAGTCGAGACCATCTCGACCGAGGTGACAGCAGATCCAGTAACAGTATAAAAAGGAAAAAAATTTACTTTTCACCTTTTTATCCTCCTCGACCGCGGCGAACAGACGCACCTCGCTCATCTCAGATCTTGCTTGTTTTCGACATTTTCTGCTTCCAAATCGAGATTGAAGGGTAGAGGAGTCGATTGCAACAACGAATCTGCAAGAAAATCGAGTGCATTGGCCGGAACGAGGTAAAAACGACCGAAACCCTAACTCGCTCGTTTACTGAAATTTGGGCTTTGGTTGCCCTTGATTCTGTTGAGGAAAAGCTTAAGTACCCCTTAGGAAGCATCTGTAGTGATTATAGGGGGAAAAGAACTGAATTTCTGAGAGTGGAATCGCGACTGTTTTCGCCTCGGTCCAGTCGACCTGCACCTCGGTCGAGGTGATTCTTGGAGTTTGTCAGTCGACCGAGGTAGTCTGACAGTATTGATTGAAGATGAGTTCTGACAGATTGTTAGCCCTTAGAGATAGATCCTCTCCTTCCCCTTCTTCTTCCTCATCCCGACCTTCTATACCGGTGATCCACGAGAGACACCTTGTAGATTACGAGCGCATTGCTAGCCGTCCAGTGATCGCACCTAGATTCCTAGACATTTCTGCCTTTGACTGTCTCCACGTTGATGGAGATCTTAGGAGGATGATCACCACCGTCGGGCTGGATCAGTTTACTGAGATCCGAGCCCCAGCTTACTTAGAGCCAACCCTCGAGTTTGTCAGCTCCTTCACTTACCTCCCCACAGAGAGGGCTGTGAAGTACCGGTTGATGAACCGGAACTACCTAGTACCTCTAGACCATTGGAGAGACATCTTTGGCTTCCCTGCCCCCACTGCCGTAGACTTCCCGACCCGAGCTGTAGCTAGAGAGTTTTGGGGTCAGATCGCCCACATTACAGGGCATGCAGATAGGTGGCGCCCTGGTGATTCTAGGGAGAAGCTTATCTTCCATCTTGCTTTTCGTTTAGCTCACAGGATCTTCAGCGAGACGCTTCTGGCGCGTACTGAGACGCCCCAGAAGGTCCGACAGGGGAGCTCTTTGCTTTGTACTGCATGGTCACAGGTGGATACCCTGACTTTGGATTGATGCTGGCAGAGGATCTGCACAGGATCAAGGCCAAAGGGAAGGGAGATATATGCTGTGGAGGGATAGTGACCCATATCGCTACTTATCAGGATATGGATCTGAGTAGGTGTACTATGGTGGCGGCTGCCAAGCCGCTCGGACTTCAGGAGATGATCACACGGAGGATTCTAGTTCCCCGTGGTTTGACTACACCTTACGTCGCTATGCCATGGGAGCTGACTGCACCTCAGGGCATCAGATGGTCTGCACAGTTCTTTGTCTTTGATCCACATTTTTGGCAGACCGCTTGGGGTCCACTTATGGAGGATTACAGAGAGGGAGCAGCTGCCCTTGCTGCAGCTGAGGAGGAGGAGGAGGCTGAGGATGAGGACGACGATGAGGACACAGTAGATGAGAGAGGAGGTGGCGTCCCGATGGACACAGGGACAGATACAGCTGGGACGAGCGCGCCACCTATTATAGATCTAGACGACGAGGAGGACACTGAGCCGGCGCCAGCTGAGACTTCTCCAGTCAGACCTGCTAGACGCAGGAGGCATGGAGTGAGGGATAGAGCTGCTCACCGACGGATTGATGACCTGACGGATCAGGTTATCGACACATATGCTGCACTTTCGCTGGATATCCGCGAGATGTAGGAGCGGCAGCATCATCAGCACATCATGGCTCAGCTGCAGTTCGAGCACATCATGGGCCATCCTTACGATCCTACTCAGTATCCCTACATACCACCACCACCACCGGATCGAGACTACTGAGGAGCTGCAGGATTTTATTATTATATTTTTATGCAGTTCGGCTTTTATCCGGTGAGTTCTCTCTTGTTTAGACTTTTATTATACCCACTGGGACAGTGTGTCTCAAGTATGGGGTGTTTGTTATTTGACTACGTGACTACGTGATGTATTTGACACCTTTGATGTATTTTATTTATCGGATATTTTTGTATTTATGCTTCATTGCCTTTATATGATTATCTGATATTACATACATGCATACAGGTTATTTGATTGAGAAAAACGTCGAAACTGGAAAAAATGGTTTTAAAAAAAAATTTTTTTGACCTCGGCCGAGTCAGTTCTGGCCAAACGAGGTGCTTCACCTCGGTTGAACCAAGAACACCTCGACCGAGGTGTGTTAACTGAGAGTTTTCGAAAACGAATTTTTGTTACTTATCTGGATATGACCTCAGTGAAGATCTTGTTTACTGACTGGTTTTAAATTCTTTAATGTGTTTGAAAGGTTTTATAATATGTTTAAGTTGCTAAATGCTTTATTTGAAATTATTAGCATGTTTAATACTTTGTTTTTATCCAAATTATGTTGAATTTGAAGGTTGACACCGCAGGTTAAGTTCTCTCACTTTCTTCTTGGAAAGACCAAGGCAATTCATTCTCTTCTTCTTCTTCTTCTTGATCATGCTTAGCCTCTCATATACATTTTGCCTCCCTTTACCTATCCGGGAATTTGGAAGCAAGCGAAGTGGTGAAAGCAAGTGAAGTTGAGAAGTGGGCTGAAAGTGAAAGTGCTAGAAAGCAATTTTAGGTTTGGGGAAGTCAATCATGAAGATGAGTAACTCGGCACCATTCACATAGCCGGGTGTTTGTGTCTTGCCAAAGTCGGATTGAGCGATATTCCTAGCGGGTCATGGTATGTGCATCAAGGGTTTGATGCATCTCGAGAAATTGATGATTGCGGATTTCCTAGGCTTCGGTCATTGTGCACCTCTGTCCATGCATCCCAAAAAGTAAAGTAAAAAAAAAAAAAAAAAAAAAAAAGCGTGAAATAAGCAAAGCTTATTGGTGGAAGATGTTGCAAGTCAAAGTGAAAGTGAAGTTCATCCTTTTCCCGGATTCTAGCACCACATTACCTTACATACATCCCTACCCTACACGTTTCTTGACCTTTCTTTTGGGAAGCCCTTGAGACCTTGAGCTTGTTGATTGACTTAGCGGTTTAAACTGGATTATACATGATTAATTTTGATAATTATGAATTATTATGCATTCTATGATTTTATGCAAAGATGAACAACTTTTCTATATTTATAAAATGTTTTGAGCATATTGAGTTTTTAATTTCCAAGAAGTACTCTCTTAGAGTGATCTATGATTGTAGCACACCATAAAAATGTTTTTGAAAGACTTTTCATTGATTTTCTTGACTTATAATCCATTCTATCTTGTCTTCTATATGCGGAACTTGCTTGGGGACAAGCAAGGGCTAAGTATGGGGTATTTTGATAGCATGAATTATAGTCTATATTTTAGGGTTTGTTTGGACGTTTTATCTTTCATAATCTGCATGTTTGTATGTGCATTATGCGATTTTACTACCATTTCATCTACCTTTGCGTGAATCGAGGTCTACACCTAGTTTCGTTGTAATTGCAGGTAATATGGTACGTTTTGCATCAAAAAGGAGCAAATGGAGTTATGAGTCATTTGGAGCTACATCTAGGGAGCATAGCCATGGATTAAAGATTTACTTTGGACTAGTTTTGAGAGATTTCACATTCAGTTGTGAGTCACCTCGGTTGACCACAGATTCACCTCGACCGAGGTGATCCAGAGACGCCGACTCGACCGAGGCGAACACCTAGGACGCGGCGAGAATATTTTATTCTTGGAGGAGATCTTTTAAACTTGGAAAGTAATCTTATATTTTTGGGCTGGGCTCCTGGAAGGAAGGAGATATGCAGAATCATATATTTTACCTATATTTATGGGAGAATATCTTTCTAAGATTTATTATCTTTGGAGGGTTATTTTCCTATAAAAAGGGTTGGATTTTCCACAAATCCGATCGTGCTTAGATCCCGCTTACACCGAAAAACACGCAGCAGCAGCCTTCTCCAAGTTGGGAGAGTTGAAGAACCTTTTTGAAGGTTGAAGGAAGATTTAAGTCCATAGCTTTTATAGCTTTATTGAAGGGTTTTGTAAGATTGTCTTCAATTCCCTCAATTGTTGTCTTGTCTTTTTGGATTGCTATCCAAGGAACGCTTTGTTGTGATATTTGATTCAGTTATTGAAGTCTTTTCAGTAAATTCTTCTTTGTTCAAATATTCACCTTCTTCCCATATATTTTAATACTTTCATAATGATGATGAGTGACTAATTTCCTTGTGTGATTCTAGGGTAATTGGTTGAAGGTTGTGGGAAAAACAATGATAGAATAGTCTTAGATTCCAGTAGGATCCTGAAAGTTCGAGTCTTTAACCTTAACCCTAAGCATCTCGTTCAGTCGATCAACATCTCGGCCGGGGTGGAAACTGGCTGACCGAGGTGACTTATCTGATCCATAACTGAGAGTTAAGTGTTAGAGTTTGCTAAATCCTATTCTTATTACACCTTCCTGGTTCAATGCAAGCTTAGGATGAGACTTACCCGGTAATTCCTTAGTTTGTGTACCAACGATCATAAGTGTAGGTAATAAAGGTTTATCCTTTGTTGGGGTTTGAGTGTGCTTCCATCCCATCTTTGTGAGTTAGCCTGAGACTTACCCGGTAAAGGTTGATTCTATTCCCTTAGATGGTGTGTTAGTTTGAGGTTATAGTTCTTTATCTTAATTCCTTGAGACTTACCCGGTAATAGGAGTTACGGTTTTGGATTAGTGTGTAGTGAGACTTACCCGGTGATCTACTCCACTTTAGAAACACCTTCCCCACGCAAAAATCTCAGCTTTGTCCGCTTATCTATAGATCTTGAGTTGGAACCACAACTAGATGCTTTAATCCCTAGAATTGCATGTTTGCTTTATTGACTTCTTATTCATCTTTGATTGTGTTAATCGCTCTTGTGGTTAGTATTGACATAAGCACACCGTATTGACTTTGTTTCACCGAGTCCCTGTGATCGACCCCTGGAATTTTCTTGCTTTTACTACGATTGACCCGTACACTGCGGGTTCGCATCCTTGTTTTAAGCTTAAGTCTAGGGTTATAAATTTAAAGCTTGCACACACCGTTTGGAGCGAACAGGAGGCAACCCAAGGTATTGCTTTCTTTTCCCGTTTTCTAGTCTAGCTTAGATAGTATTTGCTTTTGCTTTGCTTTGTTTTGTTTTTGGCGTTCTAGACAGATAACATGAGACATCTAAGGAAGGAGCATAACTGGAAGGACAGAAGTTCGAGAATTTGAGAAGACGGAGTTTGACTGAGGCATCTCGGTTGCTGTCAGAGCACCTCGACCGAGATGATTCTTGAGCAACCGAGGCGACTAGGGCTTTCTGAAGAACCACCTCGGCCCGTACCACCTCGGTCCAGTCGAGACCATCTCGACCGAGGTGACAGCAGTTCCAGAAAAGGGTATAAAAGGGGGAATTATTTTCTCTCTCTCTTCACTTTCACCCTTCCTCGACCGCGGCGACAGTTCACCTCGCCTCTTTCGCCTCTTGCTCGTTTTCGAAGATTTTTGTCTCCAAACTACGATTGAAGGATAGAGGATCGTGTTGCAAGTACAGATCTGCAGAAAATTGAACCGATTCGGCCAAAACGAGGTAAAACGAACCGAAACCCTAACCTCTCCGTTTCGCTTCGATTTGGGCTTTGGTTGTCCCTACATTTGTTGAGGAAAGGCTTAAGTACCCCATAGGAAGCAATTGTAGTGATTTTTGGGGGAAAAGAACTGAATTTTCAGAAGGAATTAGAATCCAGTTTTCCGCCTCGGTCCAGTCGAGCTGTGCCTCGGCCGAGGTGATTCCTGAGTGTTGTCAGTTGACCGAGGTGACCTGACAGTAGTGACTGAAAATGAGTTCTGACCGCCGCCTTGCCCTCAAGGATAGATCCTCACCTTCCCCTTCTTCCTCTTCTTCCCGACCATATCGACCGGTGATCCATGAGCGACACCAGGTCGATTACGACCGTATTTCTGGCCGTCCAGTGATTGCACCTCGCTTCCTGGACGTGTCCGCTTTTGATTGCCTCCAGGTAGACGGAGACCTTAGGAGGATGATTTCTACAGTTGGGCTGGATCAGTTTACTGAGATCCGAGCCCCAGCCTATTTGGAGCCGACCCTAGAGTTCGTTAGCTCCTTCACCTACCTTCCCACAGAGCAGTCTGTGAAGTACCGGTTGATGAACCGGAACTTCTTAGTGCCACTCGAGTACTGGAGAGATATTTTTGGCTTCCCGAAGCCCACCACTGTTGACTTCCCTTCCCGATCTGTAGCTAGGGAGTTTTGGGGACAGATTGCCCACATTACTGAGCACGCAGACAGATGGCGCCCTGGAGATTCCAGGGAGAAGGTCATCTTCCACCTAGCCTTTAGGTTAGCCCACCGGATCTTCAGTGAGATGCTTCTGGCGCGTACTGAGACGCCCCAGAAGATCCGACAGGGAGAGCTTTTCAGTTTATACTGCATGGTTACTGGGAGTATCCCGGACTTTGGCTTGATGCTGGAAGAGGATCTGCACAGGATCAAGGCCAAGGCGAAGGGAGACATCTGCTGCGGAGAGCTTGTCACCCATATAGCTAGCTATCAGAACATGGATCTCAGTGCTTGCACGATGGTAGTGGCTGCCAAGCCGCTTGGATTGCAGGAGATGATCACTCGGCGGATTCTAGTTCCCCGAGGTCTGACGACACCGTACGTAGCTATGCCATGGGAGCTGACTGCGCCACAGGGGATCAGGTGGTCTGCCCAGTTCACTGTTTATGACCCACATTATTGGCAGACCGCTTGGGCTCCACTGATGGAGGATTACAGAGAGGCAGCAGCTGCCCCAGCAGAGGAGGAGGAGGCTGATGATGAGGAGACAATTGATGAGAGAGAGGGTGGAGTCCCGATGGATACAGGGACAGATACTGCAGGGACGAGCGCACCACCAGTTATAGATCTGGATGAGGAGGACACTGAGCCTGCACCTGCTACTTCTCCAGTGAGACCTGCTAGGCGTAGGACACACCGACGCAAGGATCCAAATGCTCACAGACGGATCGATGACCTGACGGATCAGGTTATTGATTCATATGCTGCTTTGTCACTGGATATCCGCGAGATGCAGGAGCGGCAGTACTACCAGCACATGATGGCCCAGATCCAGTTTGAGCACATCATGGGGTATCCGTTCAACCCGACCCAGTATCCGTACGTGCCACCACCACCACCACCGGATCGTGACTACTGAGAGCTGCATGATTTTCTTTATTATTTTTTATGCAGTTCAGCTATTTATCCGGTGAGTACTTTTATCCTTTAGACTTATTTTGACCCACTGGGACAGTGTGTCCCAAGTATGGGGTATTTGATGTATTATTTGACATTGATGTATGACTCTATTGACCGGATATTTATATTTATGCTTCACTTCTGCATTTATATGTTTATCTGAGATTGCATGCATACTTACATGTTATTTGATTGAGAAAAATGGTTTTAAAAAAAAAATTTTGGACCTCGACCGGGGCAGTTCTGGCCGAACGAGGTGTTTCACCTCGGTTGACCTACGAACACCTCGACCGAGGTGGGTTAACTGAGAGTTTTCGAAAACGATTTTTGTGTTACTTATCTGGATATGATCTCAGTGAAGATTTTGCTTACTGACTGGTTTTGAAATCTTTATGTGTTTGAAAGGTTTTGTAATATGTTTAAGTTGCTAAATGCTTTGTTTGAAATTATTGGCATGTTTTATACTTTGTTTTTATCTAAATTATGTTGAATTTGAAGGTTGACACCACATTATGAGTTCTCTCACTTTCTTCCTGGAAAGACCAAGGCAATTCATTCTTCTCTCTTCTTCTTCTTGATCATGCTTAGCCCCTCATATACATTTTGCCTCCCTTTACCTATCCGGGAATTTGGAAGCAAGCGAAGTGGTGAAAGCAAGTGAAGTTAAAGTTGAGAAGTTGGCTGGAAGTGAAAGTGTTAGAAAGTAATAATAGGTTTGGGGAAGTCAATCATGAAGATGAGTAACTCGGCACCATTCACATAGCCGGGTGTTTGCGTCTTGCCAAAGTCAGATTGAGCGATATTCCTAACGGGTCATGGTATGTGCATCAAGGGTTTGATGCATCTCAAGAAATTGATGATTGCTAATCTCCCAGGCTTCGGTTATTGTGCACCTCTGTCCATGCATTCCAAAAAGTAAAGTAAAAGAAAAAGTGTGAAATAAGCAAAGCTTATTGGTGGAAGATGTTGAAAGTCAAAGTGAAAGTGAAGTATATCCTTTTCCCGGATTCTAGCACCACATTACCTTACATACATCCCTACCCTACACGTTTCTTAACCTTTCTTTTGGGAAGCCCTTGAGACCTCGAGCTTGTTGATTGACTTAGTGGTTTAAACTGAATTATACATGATTAATTTTGATAATTATGACTTATTATGCATTCTATGATTTTATGCAAAGATGAACAACTTTCTTATATTTATAAAATGTTTTGAACATATTTTGATTTTAAATTCCATGAAGTATTCTCTTAGAGTGATCTATGATAGTTGCACACCATAAAATGTTTTTGAAAGACTTTTCATTAATTTTATTGACTTATAATCCATTCTATCTTGTCTTTTATATGCGGAACTTGCTTGGGGACAAGCAAGGGCTAAGTATGGGGTATTTTGATAGCATGAATTATAGTCTATATTTTGGGGTTTGTTTGGACGTTTTATCTTTCATAATCTGCATGTTTGTATGTATATTATGTGATTATATTACCATTTCATCTACCTTTACGGGAATCGAGGTCTACACCTAGTTTTGTTGTAATCATAGGTAAAATGGCACGTTTTGCATCAAAAAGGAGCAAAAGGAGCTATGGTGTCATTGGAGCTACATTGAGGAACATAAGGAACCATCTAGGAAGCATGGCCATGGATTTGAGATTCACTTTGGACCAGTTTTGAGAGATTTTACATTCAGTTGTGACTCACCTCGGTTGACCACAGATTCATCTCGACCGAGGTGATCCAGGGAAGTCGACTCGACCGAGGCGAATACCTAGGACGCGGCGGGAATATTTTATTCTTGGTTGAGATCTTTTATCTTTGGAAAGTGATCTTATATTTTTGGGCTTGGCTCCTGGTAGGAAGAAGATATACTAGATCTTATATTTTACCTATTTTTATGGGAAGAGATCTTTCTAAGATATCTTATCTTTGGAGGGTTATTCTCCTATAAAAAGGGTTGGATTTCCACAAATCCAGGATCATGCTATACCACCGATCAGGGTTTATACACCGCAACAGCCATACTCCAGTGGGGAGATTTGAAGAACCTTTTTGAAGGTTGAAGGAAGATTGAAGATTGTAGCTTATATAACTTTTGGAAGGTTTTCTTGTAAGATTACCTTAGATTCTCTTCATTGTTGTCTTGCTTGTTGGATTTATATCCAAGGAACGCTTTTGTTGTGATATTTGATTCAGTTATTGAAGTCTTTTCATTAAATTATTCTTGTTCAAATATTCACCTTCTTTCCATATATTTGATTATTACTTTCATGATGATGAGTGGCTAATTTCCTTGTGTGATTCTAGGGTGATTGGCTGAAGGTTGTGGGAAAAACAATGATAGAATAATCTTAGATTCCAGTAGGACCCTGAAAGTTCGAGTCTTTAACCTTAACCCTAAGCATCTCGCTCAGTCGATGAACATCTCGGCCGGGGTAGAATTTGGCTGACCGAGGTGACTTATCTGACCCGAAACTGAGAGTTAAGTGTTAGAGTTTGCCAAATCCTATTCTTATTACACCCTTCCTGGTTCAATGCAAGTTTAGGATGAGACTTACCCGGTAATTCCTTTGTTTGTGTACCAACGATCATAAGTGTAGGTAATAAAGGTTTATCCTTTATTGGGGTTTGAGTGTGCTTCCATCCCATCTTTGTGAGTTAGCCTGAGACTTACCCGGTAAAGGTTGATTCTATTTCCTTAGATGGTGTGTTAGTTTGAAGATATAGTTCTTTATCTTAATTCCTTGAGACTTACCCGGTAATAGGAGTTACGGTTTAGGATTAGTGAGTAGTGAGACTTACCCGGTGATCTATTCCACTTTAGTAACACCTTCCCTGTGCAAAAACCTCAGCTTTGTCCGCTTATCTTTAGATCTTGAGTTGGAACCACAACTAGATGCTTTAATCCCTAGAATTGCATGTTTGCTTTATTTATTTCTTATTCATCTTTGATTGTTTTGAACACCTTTTGTGGTTAGTATTTACATAAGCATACCGTGATTGGACTTTGTTTCACTAAGTCCCTGTGATCGACCCTTGGAATTCCTTGCTTTTTACTACGATTGACCCGTACACTGCGGGTTCGCATCCTTGTTTTAAGCTTACATCTAGGGTTATAAATTTAAAGCTTGCACACACCGTTTGGAGCGAACAAGTTTTCAACCTCGATTTCTCAACATGATTTAGGTAACATTCTTCACATTATGAAACTTGCAAAAGAAGAATAATTAACTCAATCGATTTCTTTTCAATTCACTATTTGTTTAAGCATGCGATTGTCATCAAAACTTAATTCACAAGTAGTGATTATCATAGAAGTCATCTCTATCCTTAGAAGCACAAAATTTTCAAAATTTTTTCAATTTTTATGGGTTTTTCAAAAGCTTTTTCATGCAATGCGATAATGAAACGTGTAACCATGGAATGAAACATGCAAGGTGTTCTCGATCAAAGCATACAAAGTGAGTAAGAGTTATTACAAACGATTAGTCACACCCCACCCCATACTTGGAACAAACATTGTCCCTAATGTTCAAAAAGAAAATAAGGAAAAGAAAGAAAGAAAATGAACTCACAAGACGGTGGTGGAGTGGCTAGAACGGTGGATCATCAATCATCCTCACTGAGGTGCCGGTGGAGGTGGAAACGGGAAGAAGTTGGGATCATAGTTCCGCCCAAACTGCTGGCGGTAAATATCTCTCATCATGCGGTCATGATCGGCGGCTCGTGCATCCCTAGCATCTGTACGGATCTCCAAGGCTCCGACCCTGCTGGAAAGATCGGTGGCCCACTCCGGCAGCTGCTCATACCATCCGGGCGGCTGGCTGTACCATGCCGGTGCGTCTGACGGTGTTGGTGGAGGTGGCGGCTGTGCATGCCAAGGTGGTGGAGCTCCCATCCACTCTGGCTGAGTGCTATACCATGAAGGAGGATCTGCCATCCATGTAGGTCTCTCGCTCACACTAGCACGGCGAGGAAGAGCCGGAAGCTCTAGCGGGACGGAGAGAGTGTCTAGGAAGGTCAGGAACTGCGTCCGGCTGATCCGGAAAGGTACCAAAATCATGATCATCTCCTCCTCCCTCAAATCGTGGGCGCGAACTCGTCAGGTTGGAGTTATTCGAGTGCGGTGGGCGCGAACTCTTCAGCTTGGAGTTCCGGTGTATACTTCTTGAGTCGTTGACCGTTCACCTTAAAGCTTCCACCCTTTTCACCCCATACTTCAACTGCACCATGGGAAAAACACGTTTGATTAGAAAAGGTCCAGTCCAACGAGATTTAAGCTTATATGGAAAGAGACGAAGCCTTGAATTGAAGAGGAGAACTTGATCTCCTTCTTTGAGGTCCTTTGGGATGATATGCTTATCATGCCAACGCTTCGCTCTTTCTTTATAGATCTTGGCGTTTTCGTAGGCGTTCAAGCGAAGTTCTTCAAGCTCATTGAGGTCCAAGAGACGCTTCTCTCCCGCTTCCTTCATGCTGAAGTTCAACCACTTTATTGCCCAATACGCCTTGTGCTCCAGCTCTACCGGTAAGTGACAAGACTTCCCATACACAAGGTTGTATGGCGTTGTTCCGATGGGAGTCTTATATGCAGTCCGGTACGCCCATAATGCGTCATCTAGCTTCAAAGACCAATCCTTCCTTGTCCTTGAAACCGTCTTCTCTAGGATTCCTTTGATCTCCCGGTTTGAGATCTCCACTTGTCCACTAGTTTGTGGATGATAAGGGGTGGCGATCTTGTGAGTCACCCCATACTTAGCTAAAAGAGCTTCAAAGCGTCGGAAAATGAAGTGAGAACCTCCATCACTAATGATAGTCCGTGGTGTCCCGAATCGTGGGAAGATGGTCTTGTTAAAGAACTTAACCACTACCATGGCATCATTGGTGGGAGAGGCAATTGCTTCAACCCATCTCGAAACGTAATCCACCGCTAAAAGTATGTATTGGTTTCCACAAGATGATGGGAAAGGTCCCATGAAGTCTACTCCCCAAACGTCAAAGATCTCAACCTCTTAGATGTTGTTGAGAGGCATCTCATTCCTCCTAGATATATTCCCTGTTCTTTGACAAGCATCGCAGCAAGAAACAAAGGTTTGCACATCTTTAAATAGAGTAGGCCAAAAGAATCCAGATTGCAATACCTTAGCGCTAGTCTTGTTCGAACTAGCGTGTCCTCCACAAGGTAGTGAATGACAATGACGGATGATACTTTCCATCTCATCTTCTGGCACACGTCGCCGAATAATGCCGTCCGGACCTCTCTTAAAGAGAAGAGGTTCTTTCCAAAAGAATTCCCGAACATCCTTAAAGAACTTCTTTCTTTGTGCGTAGGACAATCCGGGTGGTAATTCCTGACAAACCAAATAGTTAACAAAATCAGCAAACCATGGTTTGTTACCTTTGGTGATCACGTCGATGCACTCCTCTATGATATGTAAATGCTCGTCCGGAAAGGAGTCATCTATAGGTAGATGGTCGTCCTCTAGATGTGTTAGACGACTCAAATGATCCGCAACAGAATTTTCCGAACCCTTCTTGTCGCCGATCTCTAGATCGAATTCTTGTAGGAGAAGAATCCATCTAATTAGCCTTGGCTTCGCCTTTGCAAGTAGATACCGGATCGCAGCATGATACGTGTATACAATCACCTTTGCACCTACAAGATCAGAGCGAAATTTGTCAATTGCATATACAATTGCTAAGAATTCTTTTTTTGTAGTGGCGTAGTTGAGTTGCGCTTCATCTAGCGTCTTGCTAGCGTAATAGATAGCATGAGTTCGCCCTTCCTTTCTTTGCCCAAGCACAGCCCCTATGGCTACGTCACTTGCGTCACACATAACCTCAAAGGGAAGATTCCAATCCGGAGGTTGAATAATCGGGCTGAGATTAGAGCTTCCCGAATCATATTAAACGCATCTAAGCATTCCTGCGAGAAATCAAAAACTGCATCCTTCATCAATAGATTAGTGAGCGGTTTTGATATTTTAGAGAAATCCTTTATGAAACGTCTATAAAATCCAGCATGTCCTAGAAAACTTCTTATCCCTTTCACCGAAGTTGGGGGAGGAAGCTTTTCTATAGTCTCTATCTTAGCCTTATCCACTTCAATCCCTCTACTAGAGATCAAGTATCCTAATACAATGCCCTCTTTTACCATAAATTGATACTTCTCCCAATTAAGAACTAGGTTAGTGTCTTCACACCTTTGTAATACAAGAGCAAGGTTAGAAAGACAATTGTCAAAAGAGGAACCATAAACGGAGAAGTCATCCATAAAAACCTCCATGATTTCCTCTATATATTCAGAGAAGATGGCCATCATGCACCTTTGAAAGGTGGCTGGGGCGTTGCAAAGCCCGAACGGCATCCTCCTATAGGCAAACGTACCCCACGGGCACGTGAACGTGGTCTTCTCTTGATCATCCGGGTGTATCGGGATCTGAAAGAAACCACTATAACCGTCAAGATAGAAAAAGTGTGAATGTTGTGCTAACCTTTCAAGCATTTGATCGATGAAGGGTAGTGGGAAGTGATCCTTCCTCGTCGCATTGTTTAGCTTGCGGTAGTCTATACACATCCGCCATCCTGTTACAGTTCGTGTAGGAATGAGCTCATTGTTTTTGTTGGTGATGACCGTCATTCCTCCCTTCTTCAGAACCACCTGTACGGGACTCACCCACTTGCTATCGGAGATAGGGTTGATGATACCTGCATCGAGTAGTTTAAGAATTTCCTTCTTGACAACCTCCTTCATGGTCAGATTTAACCGCCTTTGAGGTTGTCGCGAAGTTCTAAAGTCCTCTTCTATTAAGATCTTATGCATGCATAGGGAAGGTTTGATTCCTACTAAATCCTCTATAGTATATCCTAAGGCTTTCCTATGTTTCTTAAGGACAACCATAAGCTTACTATGTTCATCAATACTCAAATCGGAACTAACAGTTACCGGAAAGGTAGAATTAGGTCCTAGAAATGCGTACCTTAGATGTGTAGGAAGTGGCTTCAATTCCATCACTATCGGAGTCTCTAATGTCTCTTGAGGAGTACCCGATGTTTCCTTAGAAGTGTCTAAGGATGTAGAAGGTGTTGGAGAAGAATCAAGAGAAGTTGTGGAGGAAACACAATTTCCTTCAGATTCACCCAAAATTACGGCACCCCTGCCTTCTCCACGGCCGTGATTTTGGACGTGGAAAGTAATTACGGTGCCTCTGTTTTCTCCACGGTCGTGGTTTTGGCCGTGTAACTTACTGGAATGCTCCACGCTTGTGTTGGTGAATTCCACGGCCGTGGAATAGGCTGTCAGACCGTGGATCCGTACGTTTTCTGACTCATCGTGGAGTTTCTCGAACTCTTCTTCATACACTTCTTTTTGCTTCTCTAAGGCTTCAATTGCCTCATTGCACTCCTCTTCTTCCCCTATATCCATAATGCTCATAGAAAGAACTTTTTGCAAGGGATCTTTGAAGAGAATAGAACTTACCTCCTCTCTAGATAGCTCTTCGTCATGGATATTGAATATATCCTCATCGAAGGCTGGTTCCTTCACTAAAGTGGAAAGGACGAACTCTACCTTCTCTTCTCCTATGTCAAAGGCGAGTCTAGCATTCTTGCAATCGACTATACAGCCGGATGTTGCAAGAAACGGTCTTCCGAGAATGATCGAGACCGGACTATCTGCAGGAATGTCAAGCACAACAAAGTCTATAGGAATATAGAACTTACCAAGCTTGACCGGGACGTCTTCAACTATATATACCGACGGGACGAGTTATGGATCGATCCGCCATGTACAACGTCATCTTTACCGGTTTAGGATCGCCTAAACCGATCTTCCTGCATAGGGCAAGCGGAATGATGCTCACGCTTGCTCCTAAATCACATAATGCATCATATGTGACATCTCTCACTCCTATGGAAATACAAAATGACCCCGGATCTTTCAGCTTAGGGGGCATCTTCTCCTTCATTGTCTTGATGAGATCCGATGAATCCGAACTCATCTTAACCTCTCCAAAATCCTCTAGCTTTCTTTTGTTAGAGAGGATCTCCTTTAGGAGCTTTCCATAAGCTGACATACCTACAATTGCATCAATGAAAGGTATATTAATATGCAGTTTGCTCATGATTTCAATAAACTTACCGAATTGTTTGTCTAGATACGCTCTTGCTCTAGATTGCGGGAATGGTAGGGGAGGTTTGTAAGCTGGAGGAGGAACGTAGACATCTTCCTTCTCTTTCCCCTTTTCTTTCTCCTTCTCAACGGGGACCTCTACAAACTTAGGCTGCGGGTCGGTAGTTGTTACTCCGCTCCTAGTTGTGATTGCCATCACCCTTCCTTTTGGGTTATCCTCCGTCTTTCTTGGAAGTTTCCCTTGATTCCTAGGAACTTCCTCAGCATGGCTAAACATTTGGTTCTCTAAAACCTTTTGGGCTTTATCAAACTTAGTTATGTGATCATCAACCTTGATGATGCGAGTCTCCAATCCTTGAAGCTTGCCCAAAATTGTTTCCAACATGGGATCGGGCTTCTCTTTCCCCGAAGTACTTCCACCATTAGATGTTTGCCCCTGGCTTTTCAAATGAGTGGAAGAAGAGGAAGGTAGAGTTAGTGAATTTCCTGAATTGGAATAAGAATTACCGGAATTTTGTTGGTTGGGACGCCAACTGTTGTTGTTTGAACCCCTATTGTTGTTCCAATTGTTGTTCCGGTTGTTGTTGTTCCAATTGTTCCGGTTGTTGTTCCGGTTGTTGCGGTTTGTATTCTCATTCCCGTTGTGGTTATTGTTGTTGCCCAAATAACCTACATCTTGTTCCTTTTGCTTTGGAAAGTTGGTTTTGATGGCTTCCTTCAACTCTTTAATCTCCGTATTGAGAGAAAAGATTTGAGTTTGAGCCACTTGTGATAGCTTTGCTCCTTGCTCCACATGATTCGCCTCTACTTTCCGGTGAGAATACTTCTCAATGACTCGCGCTTGCTTCTCAATGAAGTCCCAAGCGCCATCTTCCCTCATGTCCATGAATGTACCACATGAAAGGGATTGGAGCTTGAATTGTGTCTCCGCATCCAGCCCCTTATAGTATATCTCCAATAGCGCCAATTTGGATATGCCATGATGTGGGCAATCCAATAGCAAATCCTGAAATCTTTCCCAAGATTGAAACAAACTTTCGTTAAATCTCATAGAAAATGCATTAATCTTACCTCTCAACTCCGCCGTCTTGGATGGCGGAAAGAACTTAGTGAGGAATTCCGAAGAAAGATCCTCCCATGTTTCGAGTTTCCCACTTGGAAGAGTTTGATACCAAGACAATGCTTTCCCTTTCAAGGAGAAGAAGAAAGGCTTGAGTTTATAGTTGTTGGTAGTTGCATTCTTTGGCTTCAATGTCTCCATCATGATCTCAAAATTTTGTAGGTGTTGATGTGGAGATACAGCGCTTGTTCCTCCAAATTGATTTTGGCGGACAATGGTAATAACTTGCGGGTTGAAGCTAAACCCTTGTGCATCATCAGCATCAAAGTTCACACCCAAACGGCGTGGTTGCTGCGTTGGATCCATCCTTTGGCCAAGAGTTCTTGGCTCCTCATCCCCGGCAACGGCGCCAAAAACTTGTTCGCCACTTAGCGTACGTGCAATCAAGCTTTAAATTTATAAAACTAGAATAAAAGCAAGCGAACCCGCAGTGTACGGATCGGCGTAGATTAGCAAGTATTCCAGAGTATCGAACACATGGATTTGGGGGGTTAAATCCAGTTATAGAATCGTCAAGCAAGTAAATGTATGAGCTTTGTAAATATTGGGAGAACAACAATCCTAAAGATACAGGAATCCAATTGTGGCAATCGATTCAAGATATAGTGAAGAACTAAGGGCAGAGTTAAGAGTTGCAAAGGTATACTAAGGTAAAGCAATGTACGGTGAAGTTCCAAGGCTTTATATGACTTATCTGAGGACACTCTCTATAAAGGTTGTTGAGGCTTCAGTATAGAAATGATCTAAAGACAAGAATTAATATCAAATACCCAAACTTATAACCCAAGGATCAAGACTAACTAAACCGATTAAGGTTGTGACACTCGGAATCGAAGTAGAGGTTGTTGAGGCTTCACTACTACCTCGAAAAGGCAAGCCAAGACTAAGTTAAAGCATTTCTTTAACTTTGGATTAAAGTAAAAGCAAGGTTCGTAAACTGAAGTAAATCACGGGTGGATCTTGAGATTCCACGGCCGTGGAACTCAAGAACAGGCCGTGATTCTGGTCGTCGGCGAAATCTCTCTAACTCTCAGGGTCCAATCTGTTTACGATCGATCTATCATCATCTAAGCCACAACTATCAACCCTTCACCTTAGAATTGCTAAAGGGTTTTAGCCAACAACAGTCATTATGATATCAAATTCAAGATTTAAAAGAATGAAAGATAAAAACCTTCGAAAACCTTCAATAAATCTCAAATCAATCTCAGATCCACAAACAAGGATAATGATGTATATCAGATTCGGAATAACACAAACAATCACAATCCTTGATAAGAACGAAGAACGGGATGTCAATCCGTCTTCTAATCAAACCTAAGGACAAAAGACGTAATTTCCAAATCTCCAAGTCTTTGCAAATCTCCGCTGCAAAAATGGCAATCTCCGCACGTCCAACTGAAACCCTAAACACGTGCAAGTAAGCGTAAGCGAAGGTGACGGAATCTCCCTCCTTCAGTCCTTTTATAGGGAAAGATAGAATATCTCTCTCCGGCCCATTGTGTAAAAGATCGTGGCTTTAATTAGTAAGTTAAAAGATCGCCTAAATCACGGTCATAGAGGGTTCCACGCCCGTGGTTTAGAGCGTGGATTCCATCACGGTTTCTCACAACTTCCACGACCGTACTTTACACCGTGTAACTCTCTAGAATGCTCCACGCTCATGTTGCCAAGTTCCACGGCCGTAGTTTAGAGCGTGGACTTCATTACGGCCGTATTTTAGAGCGTGGAAGCATAGGTTGCTCGTAGTTCCCTTTGTTTTGTGCCATTCTTCATCCTAGCATCTTCCTTAGCTTATTTGTGGTGTCCTCAATCCTTGGATGTTCTCAATCCATCTCCATTCTCTCTTAATTCGTTCGGTTTTAGCTCTTATTCGCCTACAATCAACACAAAGCTTATGTAGACCTCTATATCGACAATATAGACAAACTAGCTCACAATTGCTTCAATGCTATATCAATGAACACCAATATGGATGAAATACATCTAGAAAACGTGCCTAAAATATCACAATATTTCATGCTAACAACTCACAAGCCACGGGAATCTCCTCTAGTGACGGTCCCGTCTCCTCCTTCATGGCATAGCACCAGAAGGCCTCGCATCCCTGTCCAATAAGTCTCGCGGCTCGAACCGCGCTAATGACTGTACCGGTCTTCCCGAAGTCCCAACCTCGGAAAATAACCTCATGTTCCGTCTCCGTGGTAACTGTCACGGTCCTCCGACTGATGTCTAGAACGGCTTGGTGGCGGTCCATCCAGTCCATGCCAAGGATGACTTCTTCATGCACTAGGTGCATGACATAGAAGTTGGCTAACCAATCTCGGTTTCCCAAACGTATGGGACAACCGCGTACCTCTCGGGTACCACTAACCCTACCCCCGTCAGGTAACCCTACAACAAAGGGTCTCCCCTCTACCGTAACTAAGGACAACCTAGCTATGCAATCATCGGAAACAAAAGAGTGTGTGGCACCCATATCAAACAAAACGCGGACCGGTAGTCCATGGATCTGAATAGTACCTATAGCTGCCGGTGCTGCAGGATCAATAGCACTCCTCAGCTCGATCGCTCTGATCTGTGTGCCTGTAGTCTCCTGTGCACCACCACCACGGCCTCTACCTCGGCCCGGACCCTGGGCTGAACCCTGGGTACGAGTCTGTCCCTAGAACCTCTGTTGAGAGCCTTGTGGCTGAAACTGTGGAGGCCTCTGAATACCTCCTGCTACCCCAACAGGCGAAGAACCCTGCTGAGACTGTGACTTGCCCTGACGGCAAAAGGCGGCTCGGTGACCCACCTGACCACATGAGAAACACGTCACGGGTGGCCTCCTACATGTGTTCCTCATGTGCCCAAACTCTCCACAAGTGTAGCACTGACGTCCCCCGTCTGGTGCCTGTCTCGATGCCTGAGGGCCGGAACGTCCCGGAGTCTGGCTACGTCCCTGCCCTGCCACTCCGGTCCCTGAACTAGCTAGTATGGTCCTTTGTCTCTTGTCCGGTCCCCCTGACTGTGCTGACCTCCTCCCCCCAGGCCGGTCCCTCTCGTAGGCCGAAGCTCGATCCTGGTACTCCGCCAATGAATCGCAGCGAAATCTTGCCAAGTAGGCACGGGTGGACTCCCTCAGTCTCCTGGAAAAGAGATAGACATGCTGGTCCGCTGGAGGTGCAGCGGGCCCCAGCAATGCCAACTCCGCTCTAAAACGTCTAATCGCCTCCATGACGGGAACATCCTCAAAACCGGCCTCTAGGAAGTCCTGAACTCTATCTCGGCGCAAAGAATCTGGGCAGAAAGTCTCTCTCACGAGACGTAACAACTGGTCCATCTTGGTCACACCCCCTCTCACCGACCTCCACCAGTACTGGGCCTCCTCTCGGAACAATGTCTGCACTATCTCCACCTGTCTCTCCTCCGGGCAACGAATCGCCTCCAAGGCTGACTCCACATGCCCAATCCAGTGCTCTACCTCTAGCCCTACCTTCCCATCGAAGTAGGGAACATGCTGCTGGTTGAAAGCTTTCAACCAGTCATCGGGCCTAGGAGACCTCAGTGTGTCTCTGGGCCTAGTAATCTCCACAACCGGCGCAGGTGCCACTACTGCCGGTGCAACTATATCAGGTGCGGCTCTGATCTGGGTAGCTCTCTGTGAGACCTCGACTGATCTCGTTGGTGCAGGTGCAGGTGCAGGTACAGGAGGTACCGGCACTGGTGGTGTTGGAGACAGTGCTCCAGTCCTAAACGCCTCCTCTACTCGGCGTACATACTCCTCAAACACTGTAGCTCCAATAGAAGCTCCCCCGGTCCTAACAGATGGGGAACTATGTGCCCCGGACCTCACATTTGTCCTATCCCCAACCTCGGAAATAACGCTCTCTGCAACCTCCTCGACGGGATCCTCAGCTGCTGGCGGATCCACAATGGGTGGATCCGCAATGGGGATACGTCCCCGACCTCTCGTGCCTGAAGGTCTCCCTACTCGTCCCCGCCTCTTAGCGGTAGGAGGTAGGGGCGGTCTACCCCTGGCGGGTCCCACGTATGCGGTAGCTCTCGTACGTGCCATCTGATATCGTGTCGCGTTGGTTCGATTTAATTAAGGTGGTATATATATATTACTCGCATTACATATATAATAGGGTACTTATAAAACTTAAGAGTGCCGAAATCCATAATACAATCAAGGCATAAAGCCCATTCATCCTAAGGTCGCATGCATATCTAAGTACATACAAGTCCAACATCAACCCTAAGGTCATAATATAGATAGCTAAGTAATTATACTTACATACGTCAAATCCGGAAATCTATATCGCCGAGGTTTGCGTGAGGAGTGGTGGTCCCGTACATTCTAACTCAATCCCGACTCATGCATATGCATTTAAAAACAAAAAGGTCAGAACCCGAAGGGTTCTCTTTATTCCTCATTCGGCCTTTAGAAGGTTGCGAGTGCCATTGTTGTCAACCTAGGGCTCTGATACCACTTTGTAACACTCCGAATCCGCGGGATATCGGAATGCTACGGGCGAGACCACACAATGGGTCCCGACCCTTAGCCTGACAACAATCTCACCGGACCTTTCCAACATGACACAAATAAAGGCTTAAAACTCGAAAACGTTTTAATGTATGCAAGACGGAAAAGATAAAGAGTACAACTTGGAAACTCAGCCGAGTCCTCAAAACAACATAAACTCCACAATACATAAACCGAAAACATACAACAACCACAAACCCAACAAAAGAGTAACATAACAAACACAACCACCCAAAAATGCCCCCGGCCTACAATGTACGGCGACCCTCGGCTGCCCACTCCTCCACCTCACTCGGCGACGTCCCTAACCTGCGGGGCATCTACAACAAGCGGTTTAAAACCGTAGCTACATTTGAAGCATTAAAGACATGGTGAAGGCACAAACACAAACATATATAATCACATAAACATGCTCATCAAACAAGTCCGGTTATTTATCTTTATTATTTAGTCGTATCCTGTTCTAATTCAACTTACTTTTGCGACACGAGACCACCGTGGTCTTGCCTCGGTCCCTACTTACCGGCATGAAACGGTTCGGATGCCTCCACCGTCTAACCAGCACGGGCTAGTGGCCGAGAACCTCCTAGACTCTCGCAAGAGCTGGGCAGATGATGTCACCGCCCGTTATCATACACTTGGGCCAAAATATACACATAAAGGTCGGTAGTCCTATTATCCGGTTTATAAGTTATAACAAAACGATAAACACACACCACCAAGCACACAATGAATCTAATACAACGAATATGGCTAAGTAAGTCCGGAGACTTACCTCAACTCTCAACTCACAACACTCTAGCTTCCTTAATGAGGAAGCACACAACCTGCTCATACACGAAAGTACTCATCAACACAAGTCCACACTAATGAAATCATAGACTTTATTCCAAAGATCTAAGCAAGATCCCACCACTCTCAAACTAGGAATGTATCCTAGGGTCCAAGGTAACACAAGACACTAACCACTACTAAAGAAAGCTCACAACAACCTATACAACCTAATAACAAGATCAACAAATACATTCTAGGAGAAGCAACTAGCTTAGGAAGGTCAACATGCTCACACTCAAGATCAACATTCACCCCAAGCCATAAGGGCTACAAGGCTAGCAACCACTATATGGCATTCTCACAAGTCCTAGTCCATCCTAAGCATGCTTCTATCTATGTCCAACAAGGATCTAAGGAAGGAACGAAAGGAAGGAGGGAAAGGAACCTACTGGTAAAGAAGACGCAGCCGCGAAAGCAAGCTGGCGCCCCGGCGGAAACATAGTCGCCGCCCCTGCGCCCCTGGTGGCCGCCCCTGCGGTGGTTCAGGACGCCCCTGCGGTGGCCTCAGTCCGCCCCTGCGCCTCTGGCAATCCGCCCCCGCGGTCGAGCTGCAGAATGTTCGTATTCTTCGTTTCTTCGACTGGTTCTTTGCTCCTATCGTCTCCTTCTCTTGTTGGGCGTCCTCCAAACCTTCACCACAGGTCTTAGCCTCCTCAACACGACCTAAAAGAGCTAGGGAAGGGACATGCAAAGGCTTTACAAGATATCTCTTCAAAGCTTCCTCCATAGCCATGGAGGTGAAGAGAAAGGAAAGAAGGGAATACAAGCAGCAAGAGGAAGAGGAGATAGTATCACTTATCACTACAGATCCGGAAAGCTCAAGCTGCAACTCCACACACCACTCCTCCAAGGTACAAGAGAAGAGAGGTCCAAAGGAAGAAGAAGGGTTATGGAAGGGAAAGAGCGTAAATGAGGAGAAGGAAAAGAAAGAAGGGAGGAAAAATGCTGACAAGGAGGTGGGATATCCCAAGGGTCAGCCTCCTTGTCCCCTCACTCCACTTCCCAAGGTCGGAAAGTAGAACGGGAATCTCTCTTCTCGCGTTAAAAACTCGTACTCAGCAACGTGCCTGCGGGAAATAAGCCGCCGACGTGGGAAAGATTGAAAAACACCTCAACTTCCGAAAATAAAATTTATGGATGTTACACGAGTGGGGGAGATTATAACACCCAGTAAAATTATTATCCCGTATCATTTGAATGGGGATATATGGTTAACTTATAAGGATGCATAGCTACCCATGTCAACAAAAATTCTTCTTTTCCAATGGTTGAGTGAGGATAACGAACTTTGGAGTTAAGCGTCGTTCTGGAGTAATTTCAGGTCGGGTGACCTCTTGGAAATTTCTACGCGAGTATGGTTGGCATGTGAACTACTTCCATAAGACCTCGAGTAATTTCAGGATGGGGGCTGAAGTGATTTGCATGGATTTTCTATCGAGGATGATTCAAGTGGGTTCTAGGTGGGGTTTCAGGTTTCAGATTCCATAACTATTAAGGGGAGATTAGGATTTCACACCTTATGTATGCAATTGATGTGGTGTTGTTTCCTAGGGGGAAGGAGGTAGAGGGTCTATCAATATTCTGATGGAGTGCCTTCGTTGATTTGAGAGGATATCGGGTTTGGCTATAAACCTCTCCAAATCCTCGATCTACTTTGCATCTATGATTGAGAATGAGGATGAGGCGATTGAGTTGACACTACTCTCAGGTTTTGCGACAAGAGAATTTCTTTTTAGATACACAAGGTTCCTATTTCTCCCATTATTCTTCGATCTGGAGACTATTCTCCTCTTGTTGATAGGATCGGGAGACACCTTAGCTCGTGGAACAAGAGACACTTATCTTTTGTTGGTCGTCTGGAGCTGATCAGGGCAGTTTTGCAGGGCACAACGAGCTTCTAGCTTTCTGTCTTACCGGTTCTTGTGGAGTTGGCTTCGTGTTGCATGGTCTATAGTTTCTACCAAAGATGGAGGGAAGTTTAGGACTACTATATCTCAAGTCTTGGCACATAATATTCATGCCTAAGTACTACTACCACATGCATGATCAACGTGACAGTCTATGGATCAGATGGATCCACCACAAATACTTGTACACCACAGAGCCGGAGCAGTGGATTGTCACTCATCGAGAGTCACCTTTGGTGAAGGCAATCCTCAAGGCCATGGATGAGCATATTGCCTTCATCAATCAATTAAAACCTTTAAAAAAACGGAAGTCGTAAACGCACGGCGATGAAATTCACAAACGCACGACGGTTACGGAACCGTGACCGTCATGGTTACGGGTTCCGAATCCGTAACAGATCTTTCCCGTAACCGTGATGATTTTCTTTGTGAATTCTAACCAAAAAAAGAAATTTCTGACACCATCACGGTTACGGGGTTCCGTAACCGTGATGTTAGAATTTTTTTTATGGATACGAAACTCGTGATCGTGGCGGTCACAAATTCCGTAACCGTCGTTCGTTTACGAAATCCATCGCCATACCCGTAATACCCTAAAAAAAAAAAGGATAAGCAACATTTCTTTTGGTAAATTTGTTCTTTATTTTATCTCTTTCAATGTGCTTAATTTAGTTGTTGGCTTGAATTATCTTTTTCCGATAAGCTTTTGCTACTTTAGGAGGAGAATTCTCAAGTAACTTTTTATTCGCTCTAATAATTTTGAGAAGGTTTTCTGATGTTATCCATTCAACATCTCTTCTCTTGTATATATTGAACTTCTACTCTTTTTCTTCTTTATTCATTTCGTCTTAGGATACACCAACGTAAAGTGATACATACGAATCAGTCTTGCGCATGCGAGAACAGCGAGATAATAAATGTCGAAACTTCTCATTTACAAGATCGAGTCAACATGGATGGAGTAAAGGTTCATAGCTTTGGTGAGAATGACCCGTTTTGATCCTAAATAGTCATCAATCCGATCTGCCCCAATCCGAACAGACCACAAAATTGATTTGATCTGAAACAGCGATCCAACCCGAACCTAAATGACCTGACTCGAACCCATCCCAAAAGACACGGTGACATTTGTAGACAAAATGTTTTCGTGGCCCTAACTGACGACATTGAAATGGGTCTCGGCTCAAACCCTGGGCTGATTCAGTTGGCGGCGTCCAAGGTCCAGCAGTTACTAAAATCAAATCAAACTTCTCTCGATTTGAATCGCAATTCCTAACGCATGAATTTCTACATTTACGAAAGCACATGAAGTTCGACAGATTCGCATTAACCTTTATATTTATATTCAAAGCGTGTGGTCGTGTTTTAGATCTTGTAAGGGGTCAAAGGGTTCATGCTCAAGCGTTAAAACTTGGGTTTCTGCACTATTTGTATGTCTCTAATGCGCTGATTCACATGTATGGATTATTTGGTGAGCTGGGTTTTGCCCACAAAGTGTTTGATGATGTGCCTGAAAGAGATTTGGTTTCTTGAAACTCTTTTAGTACAATAAATTCAGTGAGGTCGTTAGTTTGTTTAATGCAATGCAGGGTGCAAATGTAGAGGCTGATGAGGTACACTGATGAAAGTGGTTTTGTCTGCAGTCAGTTGGGTAACTGGGAGCTTGCTGATTGCTTGGTTGAGGAGCACATTGAGTATAGAGGCATTAAGATGAATGTATACCTTGGAAATACTCTGATTGATATGTATGGGAAGCGTGGTTTCATAGATTTGGCACAGAAAGTGTTCGATGAAATGACTGTTAGGAATTCGGTCTCTTGGAATGCCGTGATCAACGGATATGCCAAAGTCGGAGATTTGGCATTGGGCTCGAAATCGGTTTAACAAGATTTGATGAAGGAAGGTTGTGTACTGAAACCATCTGGCTTAAGCTCTGTCGAAGCTTCCAGGTCAGAAGACTGTGATATTCAGCAAAATGATTAGTCGTGTATGTTCTTTAGGTGCCAATTTGGTTGCATCAGTAAGCAGACTTCAGGTGCCAACACAATCAAAGCTCAGTTTGATTGCAGCTCCCCATGGCATTCCTTATCTTCACTATTCCATTTGTGTCCTGCAATTCACAACGAGGAAACTTGACGAAAAGGTCGAGTCTTTTTCCGAAACCTGAATGTCTGCATCAAGCGCCTCTAGCGCCGCTCATCCACATCTGCAATTACTATCCACAAGGTCAATGGGACTCCATCAATGATAAAGACACTTGTCTCAGGCTCAATGCTTTTGCGACCACGGGCATCGACTCTGAAACTGGGGCCCTATAATCCTGCATGCATAGGATTTCAAAGAGAGTGGGCAAAATGATACATCACTTGCAAGAGCAACCGGCCCTTCAGATGAATTCAAACGACAGTCACACAGTTGATATGGAATGTATCCAAGTAACATTCGAAACCCAGTGGTTTTATACGGTCCGTTTGGAAGACATGGTCTTTGGAGTCCATGGAGTTTATAATACCAATACTCAGTTGGTCTAATGAGATGTGGTACTAGACTACTTAATTGGTTAGTGTATATTCCATAAGTATTTCTTTCTTCAAAAAATCTAGAATTTTGAAAAAAAAAAACTCACTATCTTATATATCTATCTATCTATAAAGCAGCCCGTGAACTTCCACGTGGCACAGTCTGATGAATCCACATCATTAAAATAACACGTGTCAATTTTTTTGTTGATTCCGGTCCTACCATGTTAAACCAAATTATTTTAAATATTTAATTTATGAATTATTTTAAATATTTTACTAACTAATATTTGTTTTATTCTCTCATATTATTAATTGATTTTTAATTATTTATAGCTTAAAATCGAAATAGTTAAGATTTGCAATCTAATTTTAAAGATATTAATATTTTGTCAACTGAAATTTTTTAATTTATAATTGAACTTTATACTTTCTTAAACTTATAAACTTTATTTTAAATTTAATTTTGTTTTGTTTACTTATTTTTTTCAATTGAACTGATAACTTTATTTTTTTATATAAAACTTTAAACATCGTAATATATTTTTTTTTTGTTTTTAATTTTCAATTGAACTTCATTTTTTTTTTAAACTTATAAACTATTTTTTTTCTAAAATAACTTTTTTAAACCATTAACAAAAATATTTCTTCATTTTTTTTAGAATAAATTTTTTTATAATTAAAATAATTCGTATTTTTAGAATAAGTGTTTTTTCATTTTCGATTTTATTATTTTTTGAAAACAATTTTAGATATTTTTAAAATAATTTGTATAAAAACTCATAGTTTCATATTAAAAAAGATATGGAAAAAATCGATTTTTTTTTCCCAAAAACGTTAAATTCATTTTTTTTTCTAAAAAAAACTATCGGCTTTTTAAAAATAAATCAAATATTTTTTTAAAAAAGTTTTTGTCATTTACATAAAAGTTTTAAAAAATAAGAAAAAATGTTTCAAACTTATTTTTATATTAAAAATATTTTACTTAATTTATGACTTTTTACATATTAAATTGTTTTTTAGAAAAAAATAATACAAAAAGTATTAAAAAACCATAAAAAAAAACTCGTGAAATAGTATTTATCATTTTCTATAATTTTTAAACTTTGTATTATTTTTAGTTTAATTGATAGTTGTTATTATTTTGAATTTTTTTAAAAAAATATTTAGTAAAATTTATCATTTTAGTAACTAGACATATGTTATTAGCCTTATTAATGGTTAGATAATTTACTATTTAAATTTAACTATTTGATATTATAAATTTTGACTTAGACATGCTACTTATATTATATAAACTTCTTTCATTTACATTTTAATATATTATTATTTAAGTTTGTTAATTTAAATCTAATCATTTGTTTTACCCTTCTTTTTTGGCAAATTTTGATATACTAGACTTTTTTAAGTTTTTATAAAACAAACTATACCCCTATTTTTTTTACTGTTTAATGAACTTAATTTACCTAATTAATTAACCTCATTCATTTACCCAAACTCAACTCCGTTCCGTTCATTCAATCACTTAACTACCAGAGAAGAAATATTCGCCCTTCCCTCGCATCGCCTTCCCTTCGCCCGTTCAATTTCTCACCTTCATCAATCTCTGATTCATCATCTCTCTCGTAATCTCTCTCGTAATCTCCATTTTCTTCATCTCTGATTCAGTATTCGTCACTTTCCGGCCATCTCCTCACTTGTTCTTTGTGTTTCGTCTTCGTTTTTACCCCAAACACACCACAATCCTTTCGATTTTTTGTAAACCCTAAGAAATTGAAAATGTCGACTCGATCAAAGGTTGCTGCCAACAAATCTTCTTGTGATGCTCCTACCTTCAACCTTCTGACTCCTACGCCTCCTTTACCTGTTGAAGATGCCACACCAAACGAAGGCGATGATTCTGCTGTCTCTCATGATGAATCAGGCCTTCAGATTGTAGTATCTGGTGGTCCTCGACCAGTCGATATACCTATGGTTAGTATTGCTTTGATACTCTTTCATGTTTTATGGTATTATAGTTTCTGGTGATTGTTCATATTAGTGTTTGTAAGTTTAATCATCGTTTCTGGTATCTGTTTTGATATGGTTTGTTCTATGTTTGTTTTGTCTTTATATTTGCATGACTTTTCTGGTATGTTTGTATGTTATTACATTTTCTGGTATGTTATTGGTTTCAAGTTTTCTGGTATTTGCTTTAGTTTAAGTTTCTGGTATGTTTATTAAGTTTAATCATCGTTTTTGGTATCTGTTTTGATATGGTTTGTTCTATGTTTGTTTCGTCTTTATATTTGCATGACTTTTCTGGTATGTTTGTATGTTATTACATTTTCTGGTATGTTATTGGTTTCAAGTTTTCTGGTATTTGCTTTAGTTTAAGTTTCTGGTAAGTGTTTATTAGAAGTTCTGGTATGTTATTCTGGTAAGTTTAAGTTTCTGGTAAGTTTCTGTTATTTGTTCATATGATGTTTAATGTTTTCTGGTATTAGAAGTTCTAGTATGTTATTCTGGTATGTTATTTGTTTCTGGTATTAGATGTTCTAGTTAGGGTTTCTGGTATTTGTTTTATTTATTAATGTTTTCTTGTATTTGTTCATATGAGGTTTTTATATTACTTTCTGGTATTTCATGTTGATTTATATATTGACATTATTTTCTGGTATGTTTACACAGGCTGCTGAGGAAAGTGTTAGTTATGGACATGAAGAGTCCAATGTAAGTTGAATGGCTGATATGAGTTTCTGGTTTGTTCTTGACTGTTTTTTTTGTATTAACAATCTTATTTCCTTTACTAGTTAATGTACAGATTTGATGAAAACCCACAATACGAGGCAGCACGTATAATTGTCTTGTCTCGTGTCAACATGGTTAAATTTTTACTTGAAGGGTTGGATGCTAATGGGCAAGAAATGTTCAAAAACTCTATTTTTTCATCTGTCATCTCCCTCTGTACCAATCTTAAACCTTCAAATCAATTAATACACTTCATGCTTCTGCATGAGGTTCAAACTGACCGCAAACACTCAATGTGGTTTGCAATCAACAAAACCTTGCTTAGGTATATATTAACTATACACTTAACCTTTTCAGTTCAGATTGTTACCTCTATTCTACTTTCTATTGTTAATGTGTTTCTATCTTTTTTTGTTGTGTATTTTTGTTCATAAGGTTTGGCTTAAGCGAGTTTTCAGAAATTACCGGCCTTGAGTGTCGGTTCCATGTGTACAACGAAGAAGAAAATGTCGACATGAAGGAGTTGTTCGGCATGCCCAAGTGCAAATTGGAGCAATTGGAGGAAAAATATTCAAAGCTGAAAAAAAATGATGAAAGGAAATTCAAGATGGCTTTGTTGCTGTTTATTGAATTTGTTTTGCTTGGCAATGACAAGAAGAAGTTCGTCTCCAATCTTCCTCTATCGCTTCTGAAGGACATGGATGCCTTTAATTCTTATTCATGGGGGCGCCTTGTCTTTAATAAGACACTTGACAACCTGAGGGATTGCGAGCCAACAAAGTATAGGGCATCCGGAAATTACTGCCTTTCTGGTTTCCCTTTGGCATTCCAGGTATGCTTCTGGTTTTCCATTTATGTGCCTCTGGTATGTTTATATTTGTTATTTTTGTTATGGTTTACGTCTCTGGTATGCTTGTTATTCATTTATTTTCCTCTGGTATAAGTAATTAGTTACCAGAAATGATACTTTTGTGATTTTATGGTATGCTTTATTGTATTAGCATTTCTGGTTTTTGTTTCTGGTTTTTTATTCTTGTATTTTGTTTTAATGTATTAGATTCTGGTATGAATGTGTATGTTGTATAATTGAGTTCTGTGAAGTATTGTTTTGTTGTTGGTATGTTCTGAATTTTATACTTTCTGGTATGAGTTTACTTGTTTTCTGGTATGAGCAATTAGCTACCAGAAATATTAAGTTTGTGATTTATGGTATGCTTTATTTCAATAGCATTTCTAGTATATCTTTCTAGTTTGTGTTTTATAATTGAGTTTACTTGATTTCTGGTTTTCTGATATGCATTTGTGGTTTCATTTTCTGGTATGATATTATTTTATTAGTATTATATTATTTATTGGTTTGAGTTTCTGGTATGGTTTATTCATTTGTTTCCTGTCTACATTATGCAGGTTTTCATCCTTGACTCTCTCCCCACACTGGCATCTTTGTTTGCCACATGTGTTAATGAAGAAGCAACCCCACTTTGTCTTAAGTGGGTTTCATCAACAAAGGGGAAGATGAAATGCAGCTTCCAGACAATAAAGGATACAGCGTCATCGGTGGCTCAAGATGACATCAAAACTATCCCCCTCAACCTGGAAGACCCAAAAACTGAGGATGACTGCAAATGGTGGGGGATGAAGTTTTGGACCCAGCTGGCTATCTTTGTCATCTTTTCAAAGTAGGGTTCCACGATGTACGTGTATCCAGGCCTGGAGGGCATAATGTCAAGGCTATCAAGGAAGTCCCAAAGAAGGAGGAATCCGAGAGTGATGACTTTGCTACTCCTCCTCCTCCTCCTCGTCATCATATTTTGAGGTTGCCAAGACCACAAAAGGTTGTTAAGAAAGAAGATGTCCCAAAGAAAAGGAAAATTGAAGAGGGAAGGAAAAGGTATCTCAATACATTTCATACTCAATCTATATTTTAATAATGTTGCATTAGTTTCTGTTATACTAGTTTCTTTAGTTTTATTGTATGACTGTTTTTTTGCTTTCTGGTATGTGCCTGTTAGTTTCTGGTATGCTTATAATATAACTTCTGGTATTAGTTTCGGTTTTATTTTTCTGGTATGCATGCTTTGTTACTTTCTGGTATGTGTCTTTTTGTTTCTGTTTTTTATTTTATGTTAATTCTGGTATACTTTTTTCCTTACATTCTTCTATTAGATTTAATATGTTTTCTGGTATGATATTTTTAATCTTTGTTTCCTGTGTACATTGTTATGTTTTATTTGGTTTTTGTTTCTGGTATGTTATTGATTTACTTAATAATGTTTGTTTTTCCTAATGTAGGGCTGCATCTAAGAAGCCTAAGAGAGAACAGATTGTAGAGGAAGTATCATGGTAAACTGAAGTTGAATATGTATTTATATTATCATACCAGAATACTTAATATTTACAAAATTTGTTCTATTATTTTAGCCCTGAAGAAGACATGCTGGCAGTGGCTACACCCCCAGTTGTTGGTGTTGCACCTTCTAGCACTGTTGGGATTGTTGTTGCTCCAGAAATGGATAGCATTGTCCCTACAGATGCTTTGGTTGCACCACCTCTGCCTGATCCCACCACCTCCAATTCAGAAGCTGTGGTTGAACCACCTGTCCCTGATCCGACCACTTCCAACACAGAAGCTGTGGTTGCACCACCTGTCTCTGATCCCACAACCTCCACTATTTCTACCACAAAAATGTAGTTGATATTTTACATACCATAATTTATTAATTTCAAATGCTTATTTGATATCGCATTTTTAATCTTTTATTATGTTAATGTATAGTGTGCCTGATTGGGTTGAAGACTTAAAGAAACAACTACAAACCCAAAATCAATTGCTTTCTGAGTTGGTCAAGAAGGTTGAGCAACAAGATGCCACTATCAACCAAGTTGTTATGAGGCAGAAGGCACAAACGATGACAGAACACAGAATAGAAAGTCAATGTTTCAGGCTCATCACTAATGTTCAAAGGTTGGCCGGTTTTTCTAAAGGTACCAAAGCCTCTAAAAAACCGGCCTCCCAACCTCCAGCTGATGCTCCTAAGTTAGAAGTTTTTGGGGTTTCTTCAAGTTCTGAAGAGACGATATCTACAGAAAAGCCAATGCCCCAGCCTCAGTCCCAGCCCGAGCCCAAGGAGGAAGCTGAAGTTGATCAGCCAAAGGAAGAAGCTGTGGAAGAGGTATAATACACTACTATTCTTCATGTGTTTTGTTTTGTGTATATTTATTAATGTTTGTGTTATGTTGTTGTTCTGGTACAGAAACCACTACTAGAGGTAGATGTGAAAGGGAAAGGGAAAGTTAAAACTAGAGGACCGAGGAGAATGGGTTTACGTGAAAAGAAACCCAGTGACCTTGTTGTATCACCTTATGTTGTCCCAGTAAAAATCCCCAAGCCCCCCAAGCATTGTTTCTTGAGCAAGAAGGATAGAGATGCTTTTTATGCTTGGTACCTTAACCCGAAGACTAAAAAAGACCTTATTACTGGATTTCAACATGAAGCAAATAAAGAACACTTCAAGCTATTACTCCAAAAAACTGGCTGGTTATGGGATTATGTAAGTTAACACTAACCTTACTTTTGTTTAAGTTAATAATTTCTGGTATTATGTTTTCTGGTATGACTTTCTGAAACTAGCTACTGATGTGTTTCTGGTAAGATGTTGTTTGTACATTTTGTTTTTACAATTTCTGGTATGATGTGTTGTACTACTTTCTGGTATGAGCTAGTTGTATAAGAGTCTGGTATGATTGTATTTTTGCTTCTTTTTTTCTGGTATTATGTATTTCATTAGTTTTATGGTATGTAATTCTTTCATTTTGCCATAAATTATCATTTAACTTCCTTAGATGATTTATTGCTTGAGCTTTCTGGTATTTGTTTATTTTTTGTGTTTCTGGTATGATGTGTTTTCATGTATTTGTATCTTGCCTGATGGTTATCATGTCTTGAATTCTGGTATGAACTTTTTATGTTTTTCTGGTATTATTCTCATATTTGCTTTGGTATTGAATTATTAGTTTTTTTTCCTACTTTACAGCAACTGGATGAAATGATTACATACCTCCGAAAAGCTGTAATTGAGTATCCAGAGGTTTATCGCCGTATTGCCATTGTTCCCGTACCCTTCGTCGACTACTTCAACGATGTGCGTTATAAACAATACTTAGAGTTGAAAGAAACAGGGACTTTTAATTACGGTGAAGAAATTGCATGTTATATACATGGACTTGATCATCCCTTTTTTAGCAAGAGCTTTTATGAAGTCGATACAATATACACTGCCATCAACACCTGTGGTAAACACTGGATAGCACTACAGATTGATTTACTTAAATGGTGTGTTATTGTATATGACTCAATTGTGGACTGTATGTCTGATGGGGACTTGAAAGCTTTTCTCACCCCATTCCTTGTTATGTTTCCTTATATTCTGAAACTTAATGGAGAATTTGGGAGGTTTGGGGACAATCTTGATAAGCCATTGGATTATGTTCGTAAGACAGCCAAAGAAGTTCCACAGAACAATCCAAGGTGATTTTTACAATACTAGTCATATGTTTATGGTATGTTCATTAGTATGATGTTTTGGAAAAACACTTATATAATCTTTTGTCTACAATTGCAGTGAAAGCTGTGGTGTATTCACAATCAAGCACATTCAGTATTTGTCGTCTGGACGAACTGATTTGTCAAACATATGTCAAGAATGGGTTCCAGCTTTCAGGGAACAATTCTGTTCTATTTTGTACCATAGGGAGTGGGTGAAACCCCACGAGTCCCTTTGAAACTTAATCTGTCCAAAATGATGTGCTAAACTTGTACTTTGGTATTGACTAACTCTGTTGTAATATATTAACTCTTTTGTAATATAATGTACCAGAAGTTTTTATGTTGCTATTTACCAAAAGTGTTTATGTTAATATAGTTTCTTTACCAGAAGTGTTTATTTTGCTATTTTGGATTCTGGTATTTCATTTAAGTCCCTCTGGTATGATTATATCTGGTATTTCTTTGTTATTTTTTATGCTTCTGGTATGATTGTTTTTCACATATGTGCCTCTGGTATGAGTAATTGTTTACCAGAAATGTTTATTTTGTGATTTTCTGGTATGATATATTGCTTTAGTATTTCTGGTATGTGTTTCTTGTAGTTTGTTTCATATATTTGATTCTGATATGATTATTTGTTTACCAGAAACATTCAATTTGTGATTTTCTTGCCTATGCTTTCTGGTATTCATGTAAATAGCCTAATGGTATACTTTTATTTGATTTTGGTATGAGTTTTTTTATTTAGTTTTTGTTATTACCTATTGTTTTGATTATGGTAAGTGGACATTTACACATAAAACAAACATATAGTTATATAGTAACTGTTTTCTACATATCTGATAATGACAAATAAGCAAAATTAGTATTTCTGGTATGTGTCTTCATTCTTTCTCCATTGGTTGATTTCGGCAAGTTTTTTTGTTATGGCCTATCCTGCCGCAATAGCTGCATTTCTTCTTCTTGCTTCCTTCCATTGATCCCCGTATCCTAGCTTTAGGCAATCTTCCTGTTCTCTTCCTCTTTATTGGAGGGTTGCATTCAATAGATGTAATGCAACTTGGAATCTCACAATGCTCATGATCTACAATTGGGTATATTGTCTCCTCATATGCTGTGTTCCAATATTCAGTGCTGTAATATTTACTTACCAGAGAAGCCGGATTCATTTTCGCCATCTTTGTTGCAGCTATTGCATGAACACATGGTATTTCCTCAATATCAAATTCCTTGCAAGTGCAACTCCTATCCACTAAACACACAACTTCCCTTTCCTGGTTCCATTGTATCTCAAACAACAGCCTTTTCGCATCAAGCACATAGCATCCATACTTTGTTGCCTCTCCATATTTAGCTTGTATCAGGGCATCGACGTTTGGTGTTGTCATTTCTGTACATGATTCAGCACTTTGTCTTCGCGTTGCAAACCATCTACCCACTGTCTGTCTGATAACATCAACGAGGGCAAGCACTGGATAATCTCTTGCATCACACAGTACACTATTTATACATTCTACATTGTTGCTTGTCATAATGTTATAACGTTTCGCGTTGCAAAAAACTCGGTACCAAGCAGCAAATCCAATTTCTTCCAATAGCTGTGCAACTACTACCTTCTCCTACAAACATTAGCAGGTACACATGAAGTTATATACAATACCAGAAAAAACATACCATACATCTAACATGTTTCAATACCAGAAAAAGGTAATACCATAATCATTGCTCATCAATAATATTGTTGAATACCAGAAACATATCATGTATGATACCAGAAACAATCACAAAAAGCATACCAGAATTCATACTAGAGATTAAATTTAATACCAGAAACTATAATTTTCATACGACAAACCTAACCTGCGTTCATACCAAAAACATTCATACTAGAAACACTATAAATGAGAGATAAGGGACAATACCAGAAATAAAATAAACCACCAGAATTGAAATACCAGAAGCATAATGTGATTGCATACCAGAAAATAATAAAAACCAGAATAAGCATACCATCTTTATATTTTCAAACAGTTGAAGACACTTATCCTTTCTGTAGCACCTAGCCGCATCCACGAACATTTGTTGAACTATATTCTTGGTTGATTTTTTCTTGATGTTCCCTTTCAAGTGGTACATGCAAACTCCATGAGATGCTTTTGTGTAGTGCTTAGCAATACCATTCTTGATTGACATGTGTTTGTCCGATATAAATAGTTTTTCCTCGGTATTAGGAACAAACTTGTGTATATGATAGAAGAAGAAATCATACGAGTCATCACATTCACGGTCAACAATTGCAAATGCTAGGGGGTATATTTGTTGGTTTGCATCTTGTGCTGTTGCAAGCAATAGCACCCCACCATATCGTCCTTTTAAAAATGTTCCGTCAACTGATATGACCTTAAACAACAACAACCAAAAATCAATTAGTTTTTTGGTATACTAGAAATGGATAATAGTCATACCAGACACTTAATTGTTCAAATATATAATACTATACCAGAAAAGAGCATACCAGAAAGATAATTCTACTGCTTACCAGAAACACAACATAACTACCAGAATCTAACAATACCAGACACTGGTTATACAAACCAGAAAAGAGGATACCAGAAAGATAATTCTACTGCTTACCAGAATCTAACAATACCAGACACTAGTTTATACAAACCAGAAAATAGCATACCAGAAAGATAATTCTACTGCTTACCAGAAACACAACATAACTACCAGAATCTATATCATTCATGCATAATTGATAATACCAGAGGCATAACTTTATTACATACCAGAATAAGGATAATACCTTTCTCATTACTGAATATCCTTTGATTGATTGTCCCAAAGCAAAGAAGACATACTTGAATTTGTTTTCATCATCCAATTGCATTGCTACAATAGTGTTCGGATTTGCCTCTTGCAATCGATGTAAGTACACCGGCACACCCTTGTAGTTCTCTTCATTTGTTCCTCTTATATTGTCCTTGACAGCCTCTTGTGCCATCCAACATTTCCAGTAGCTAGCTTCTAAACAATGCTCGTTTCTCAAAATTCCAATAATTGTCTTAGGCTCGGGGAGTTTATGTGTATTAGCATACCTGAATAACATAAACAATATGATTTGAATGTATTTCATACCAGAATGGAAGAAAAAAATATAGAATTGAATATTATATGTGATAATAAGGAATGGACTTACATTTTTGCAACTATTTCAGCAATGACAGGATATGAGACCTTTCTGCGATAATTTCTTCTGGTATGGAATGAACAAGTGTGCTCTCTGGTATACTTTGTTAGTGTAAACACTTTCGATTTCTTGATTTTTGAGAACCGCACGCGCCACTTACAATCTTTATCCAGACATTGCGCAAGAATAGCAAGCTTGATAGACTTTGTTATTCTGTATTGTGTACATTCGGCAACAGCATTCAAACACAATGCATTTTTCACTGCGTTTTTATCCTTGAACTTTTGTCCAAGCTTAAAATCCCATTGAGTTTCTTCAGGTTCAACTTCAGTGATTGCATAGCTATTCTCTGTTTCTATTTCAGTCACACTAGGAGTAGGAACAATGGCAGTGTGTGGATGATATTCATTAATTTCTTCAATTTCTGGTATAATAATTGTAGACTTTAATCTCACACACAATGGCACACTCCAGCATGGTTGAGTCATTTGATTAACTTCAACAAAATCCTCGAAATCTTCTACCGTCTCAATATCAAACGGTTGCAACGCTTTATTTAAGGTATTCTTGTATGTAAGTTCCAATTTGTTCAGTGTATCATCTACTTGAAAACGTTTGGCAATCAACATCCTAATTTCTGGTATGCTAACTGGATCTCTTACAGTGATGGGTTTGCACACTACTTTATCCCCTAAATATGTCCATTCATTTCCCACAGATTTCCACTCTCCTCCACAATAAACTACAATTTGTAACTGAGCCATGGCTAACAAGTTCTGTATATACCAGAAAAAAAACTAGTATAAGTATACCAGAAGTTAAAAGTATACCAAATTATGCACAACATCACAAATACCAGAAATTAAAGTATACTAGAATTATACACAGCACCACAAATACCAAAAGTTCAAGTATACCAGAAGTTAAAGTATACCAGAATTATGCACAACATCACAAATACCAGAAGTTTAAGTATACCAAAAGTCATTCAATTTATTATACTAGAGAATTAATGATACCAGAAAGACAATCACCATACTACAAAAGAGATTATACCAGAACTATTAATTGATACCAGAATTAATGATACCAGAAAGATAATTATCATACTACAATGGAGATTATACCAGAACTATTAATTGATACCAGAATTAATGATACCAGAAAGATAATTATCATACTACAATGGAGATTATACCAGAACTCATTAATTTATACCAGAATTATGCATAATACACAAATACTAGAGTATTAATGATACCAGAAAAACAATTATCATACTACAAAAGAGAGTATACCAGAACTCATCGATTGATACCAGAACTATGCACAACACCACAAATATCAGACGTTCAAGTATACCAGACGTTGAAGTAAACCAGAATTATGCACAAGAACATAAATACCAGAAGATCTAGTATACCAGACGTTCAGTATACCATAATTATGCACAACGCGACAAATACCAGAGAATTAATTATACCAGAACTCATTTTTTCATATCAGAATTAAGAAAACAAACTAGCAACAATGTTCATACCAGAATCGTAACACACTCATTCATACCAGAAACATAATTTAAAACAAAATCAAATCTGTCGATACCTTATACCAGAAATACAAGAATCTGATTAAAATTTCACAATGGTGAACAAAATACCAGAATAATACTGAAGAAGATGTCGAGAGAGAGAGAGTAGAATATTGTTAAAGAGATACCTGTTAGATCGAAGCGAATTCTGGTATTTGAAGTCTTGGATCACAAGTCGATTGCGTTGTATTCGTTTCTGGTGTTTGATTGATTGATACGAGAGAAGATTACTCGATCGATGTCGATTGTGAGAGATAAGAGAGAAAATAGTTGTGATACCAGAGAAGCTTGCGAGAAGGGCGAGATCGAAGGAGGAGAAGATTGGATTCTGAAATCGAGATCGAGAGGAGGAGAAGAGTGGATTTTGAGATCGAGATCGAGATCGAGAGGAGGAGAAGAAACCAGATTTGTTTTCTTTGCTTGTAACAGAAAAGAGAGAGAAAGAGGGGATTTACCTAATTATTATGGTAATTAAGTAGCTCTTGAATGGTAAATATGGTTTTGGGGTATATTTTGTTGATGGAAAATATAAAGAAGCCTACTTTGTATCCCTATTTCTTAAAAAAACCTACTTACCAAATTTGCCCTTCTTTTTTGTTAGTATATGTTTTACACATGACTTCTTATCTATTTTATATAATAAAACCCGAATTTTTTCTAGGATTGATACTAACTCGGAATTCGAGTATCTCAAAAGATATTGTCCTGAAATCCTCTTTCCCGATTGTTATTGCACGATTTGAATTTTTGCTTGACTTACATTCATAATGTGAAAAATACAATCTTACAACAAGTATCACATAACGATTAAGACAATTCTCAACATAGTGAATTATCATACATTTTTTTGACACACAATTATCGTCTAACCCGTGCAGGACACGGGTATTAAAACTAGTCTATATACTAAAACAGCTCGTGAACTTACACATGACACAATCTGATGAATCCACATCATTAAATTAACACGTGTCAATTTTTTGTTGATCCCGGTCCCATCATGTTAAACCAAATTATTTTAAATATTTTACTAACTAATATTTATTTTATTCTCTTATATTATTAATTGATTTTTAATTATTTGTAGCTTAAAAATCGAAATAGTTAAAATTTGCAATCTAATTGTTTGTTGCAATGTATTGTTTTTTTCTATATGCTAAAACTATATAGAAAAAAACAATACATTGCAACAAACCGTACATGTAGATCATAAATTTTGGTAAGTTAGCATAAGATAATTAAGATTATCAAAGGAAGACCTCATCAACAGACTCAACAATAAAATTGAAACCACAACACACCTGATCAAGAAAACACATACAATCATGAGCTTCGTTTCCTATTCACATAGGAAAAATAAACCTAGAAGGTTAACCTCATAGTCAACATACAGAGTCCCTTGAATAAACAATTTATGTAATTGAATCTAGAGAGGTTAACCTCACAGTCTTCGTTTTAGAAGTCAACAATAAGTTGCATATATCTTCAATAAGCAATCTGAGGTATGTTTCAAGCTGCAAAAAGTTATGAATTTTTTAATTTACGGAAGAAACAAATTTTAACATGTTCCTTCCACTTCACTTTCCAAGTAAACATGAAAGAAAATTCCATGTCCGAATTCCACAATAGAGATACTCACCATAATTGAATCCATAGAACGTGCTAGTTGTATCACCAACAACAACAATAACTATATAAGAATATGTAAACAATAACAATCAAACTATCGAAGCAAAGCATTGACTTCTTATCTTAATAGTTATTATGGCCATCAATCAACTTGAAATTTTGTTCCATCTCCAGACTATTAGCCTAACTAAAGCTAAAAACCCAATCCCAATCGTCATGATGTATTTTGTTATGTATCAATCAAGTTTCCATTTCAGTTCTGATATCCATTCTAGGATTTTCATCCATCAGATACTTAGTGACACACTCCAGGCAAATTACACATTAACACAACTAACATGTGTTTACATACACACTAAGAAGCAGAGGGTAATCTTACTATAAAATATCCAGTCCGTGAGTTGTAAATGTACCATGGCCAATATCATGCAGGAGGCCTATACAAAGAATCAATTCACTGAATTCATTTTTTCTTCTTCTCACAATCATTTGAAATTGTGATACACAATTCATACCTGCAAGCTTCATTGACTTCGTATCAAATCTATCAATTCCAAGTTCGGAGCCCTATAAGCAGAGGAGGTATAAATTATTGAATGAAAGCGGTTTCCTACGAAACAAGGGAATTAAGTGTAGAGAATTGCAAAGAGAAGGAGTCGTATCGATGGCTACTTCCGAGAGTAGGTTAAAAAACCGGGGCGCCCGTACAGACCGAGGAAACCCTAATCTGATGGAGATCGAGGCAGAAAAATCAAAGCGGAATGAGATCAATAGAGATTAGAAATAAGAAATGTGAGATTTGAGAGAGTTATCGGGAGTGAGGACTTAAGGTAATTTGAGTAGAGATTGAGAGAAGTGAGGATGGAGTAAGAGGGGAGACCGGGAGAGACGAAGCGGCGGGGATAGATGGCACAAGAGAGGCGGTGGAAAAAGGTAGAGCAAATTTTGAGGGCGATGGTGATGTCGATTGCAGAGAGAGATCTTGTGAGAGGGTAAACAATTGCATAGCAAGGGAAGTTTATGTTTACAGAGAAGGAAGAGAAGAATGCGGTGGTAAATTCGGTGGAGAAGCTCAGAGAAGAGAAGAAGACGAAGGACGTTAGAATTCACAGACAATGAAGAGAAAGAAGATGAAAGATATCTGAGTAGGTAGAAAAAACACAAGAAACAATATACGGTGTGAAGGCTGGGAAACAAACACTATACGTTTAAAATTTTAGATTTATGGTGGGCTAACTCAAATAAAAGCACATGTAAGACTAAAAGACAAGGGACATGGGATGTAATATGTCAAAATTATAGAGGGTAAATAAGTCACAATAGAATAAAAAGGGTAAAATAGGAAATTCCCTATTTATTTGAGGAACTCCCACATTTAATATGGGACATGAGATGTAATATGCCAAAATTATAGAAGGTAAATAAGTCAAAATAGAATAAAAAGGGTAAAATAGGAAATCCCCTATTCATTTGGCAAACTCTAAAGTAAGGAAGTGTGTCAAAGTAGGGCAAATTTAGTAGCTAGGCTTTGAGTTTTCCTTAAACTAACTAGGCCATTACCTATTTTCCATTAAGAAAATATACCCCAAATCTTTTTTTTTACCAATTGCTCATTTCAATTCGCGTTTCGTCTTCCACTCGTGTTTCTTCGTCTTCCACACTCTCGGTTATTCGCATTTTGCACATAAGCATCGTCTAACATGGAGGAAGCCGGGTTCCCCTTTCTCAAACCCCTCATTTGATGTCGGTGATTCCTAATTCCCTCGTATAACCCTTCAATTTATCTCCCCTCCAATATCTCCCAATTTTCAAATTTAGAGTTTTTTTTATGATGTTTAAGGAAGAAGAGGGTAGTGATTTCTAGGGGTTGTCTCTGGAGATTTTCTCACGACAAGATGGAGCGCTTTCGTGAATAAGAAGAAGGTTGTCTTTGGAGATGATGTGCTCTTCCTCAGGTGTTAAGAAGGCTATTTATGTGTTTACTATTTCCATTATGTAAAATGAGTCAAATAACAGATCGATGAGTGTGATTTCTAGGGGTACTGATGGAGAATTGAGATTGGGAATCCGAAGAGCGAATCAAGCAAAGGCAACTAGTATCTTTCCAATATCATCAAGTGAACAAATGAGTCATAGCAATCTAAAAGCTGTTCTTGACGCTATACAGACTAGAACTACATTTATTGTCTGCTACAAGCCAAGGATTAGCTCTTCTGAGTTCATTATACGATTTAAAAGGTTCTTGAGGAGTGTTGATCAATCGTTCTCTGTTGGGATGAGTTCATTATACCAGAAGGAGGTAAAGTATGAAGTAATTATGTCTATATATTATCTTACTCTCTTTCTTAGACTGCATAGTTTATGGACAAAGCAAGGTTCATGTCTAACTCACAGTAGGATTCACATCACTTGGATTCGTATAGTTTATGACATTTGGTTATCAAAGCATCCATTCATCAATTTGTTCCTATATAGTTGCTTGAGCATTGAATTTTGTTTTGATATTAGATTACATGTTTCATGGCATTCTGGTGTATGTTTGATTTTGGAGCTTACTGGTTGGTAGACATTATTAGACAATGGAGACTTATGTTCTGACCAAGGATTAAAACAACAATGTAGAAAGAATAATAGAGTTATTTAACTTAGCATGCTAAAACACGGCAACTGCTTGCCTAAAAGAGCTCAAGTAATCTTTTGGTATTTGATTATGGAAACATGTGTTGTACTGATTTATATACTCGTATTGGCATGTTCAATTACTCGTTCGATCCAAATGAAGCTGATGAGTTAAAGATACAATTCTGGTATGTGAATTTCCGGTATGTGAATTCCAGTATGTAAATTCCGGTATGTAAATTCCAGTATGTAAAATGCCCGGTATGTGAATTCCGGTATGTGAATTCCAGTATGTAAATTCCGTTATTTAAATTCCGGTATGTAAAATGTTCGGTATGTAAAATCTTCTTAGCAATTATATTTGATTATGGTATGTGAAAAAATACAATTCTGGTATGTGAAAAAATACAATTCTGGTATGTGAAAAATACAATTCTCGTATGTGAAAAAATACAATTCTAGTATGTGAAAATACAATTCTGGTATGTGAAAAAATATAATTCTGGTATGTGAAAAAATACAATTATGGTATGTGAAAAATAAAAATTCTAGTATGAAAAATTTTTGGTACGAAAATTTTCATACCAGAATTATTCCAAAAAATAAAATAAATAATAAATAAAATAAATAAAAAATTAAATAAAAAGAAAAAAATTAAAAAATTAAAAAATAATAAAAAAAATAAATTCAGTAATAGTAATTACAACTTAACACTAACTAATGTCTATTATTTTTCTTATTAAAATAAAGAGGTAAATTATTTTTACATACCATTAAATGAAAGTGGTAAAAAATTATGAGGTACATTTACTAAATCATATTCTCAAAAAGGCCTAGTAGGCCAAATTCTCCCGTCAAAGTATGTGAATTTCAAAATAATTAAAAAATTACAACGGTTATATTTTATTAAAAAAATACCAACGTTCAAATTTTTTTCCCTCTATATGTAAACACTCACTTTGACACACTTCAAAAGGCTTCATTTCTTTTATTTGTCTCCTCAAACTTGTAGAAGTTGTGTTATTTTGTTCAATTTCTGAAAAAACTGTTCCTAATAATCCCCATCGATACTCAATAAATTTTATTGAATTCGATCTTTTTTTTTTATTAATCATACTTAATTTTCTCAGTTACTTGTAAATGTAGGAAGACCTTTTTCAACATAACAATCACTTCCACAAGAAATGACTCCACCAACTTACAAATTTTTTTCCTAACTCTCAAAATTATGAGAAATCTCCATAAGTTTTTCAAGGAGTCAATAATCAAACGATTAGTGAAGAAGAAGATATTGTTCTGGAGACACAACATATCGCTCCGGAATTAGTATTACCACCTCAATTGTTAAGCAACCGAAATCGGCCAATTTCGGTTACAACAATCAACCGTGATTGGTCTGTCAAAGAAGAAGCTCTAATTGAGGCCTACTTCACCAACTGCACAAACACCATTATTGGCAAAGAAAAAAATTTGTTGATCTTGGGAGAGATATACATCACTCATATAAAGGGCTCGTCAACATCGACCACACGAGATTTTGGAGCGGAACAACAATATGTTGGCAACTCATTGAAGAAGGATGAGTGACGATTTACTCATTTGGGACAGTGATTTGGAAGAAGTTGATGAAATAACGGGAAGGGAGTACAATGAAGTTGATGTTACAAAAAATACCCATCAAATATTTCGAAGTTCTATCAAGGTGCACCAAGGAATTTAAATATCAGAGTGTTTGGAAGATGGTAAATAAGTATCCAAAGTGGAGAAAGTTCATAAGGTGGGGTTTGAATAAGGAAGAAAGGAGGAAAGTTGATGCTAAACACAAAGCGGAAAATGATCTCAAAAATAGCAACGGTAGTGGCAAGATGTAGGGTCTATGCTAGCGGTAACTTCGTATCTCCAGGTATAATTCGTCCAAATGGTGTGAAGAAAGTCAGGGCCAGAAGAAAAGGCAAAGGGATTGTAATAGAAGATTTATCCAAAATGGGTGAGCAGATTAAGATTTACAATGATCAACGCGGTTTTGAGATAACTCTAAAACAAGAGAAATTTGAGTTTGAAAGGCATATGAAAATGAGAAGGCGGAGAGAAATATTCAACTTCAAGAAGAGATAATGAAGGTCGAGAAGAAAAAATAAAATTTTGATATGTTACAAGTGTTGTTGTCTAATACATCGTTGACCCCAAGAGAAGACAAGCTAAAGGAGAAGTTACCCATGGGTCTTGAAAATTACATCTATTTACTCTAAGACAAGTTGAAAGAGAAACTAAAGAAGTTAAATGTGTGATTTTAATTATGGGTAAAATGGCTATGTAGGTAGTTTTTGTAACAATGGCTAGTAGGCCCACTCGATCCAAAATATAAATGTTGTATCAAGTGAGTTTCGAACTCTAGGTGACAAGCCCTACCTCTCACCCTTATATCAGCTGGACTAATTAAACTTTGTGTATTCTTTGATGATACACAATATTAATGCACAATTTCAATTACACAATGTTAATACATAATTTAAATTACGCAATGTTCATACACAGTTTCAGTTACACAATGTTAATACACAATATCATTTTCTATGTCAATTTATGTAGTTAACAAATTTGGCCATTTTTTAAATTACACAAATTCCGTTTGTTTACACAAAGTTGAGTTACACAATCAAAAAGGTTTGTCATGTACACAAGTCTGTCATTTATACTAGGTTTGGTTACACAAGTCCGTCATATGCATAAGGTTTGTTTACACAAGTCCGTCATTTACACATGGTTTGGTTACACAAGCCCAAACTCATCGAGTTACACAAGCTCAATTAACTATAAAAATGTAGTCCTTATCCCGTATTTATAAAGTTTGGTTAAATTTTAAAATTAAACAAATTGGGGCAATTGGTGAACTTTCAAAACTCTACATCTTTCCTGCAATTATAAAACATGGGCCATTTCAGTAATTATCTTGTTAAGGATGAATTTGCAAATTCTAAAAGTTTGGGCCAATAGTGTAATATAAAATTTGGGTTGTTTATGGCAAATTACCTAAAATTTAGAAAAACCATACTAAGATCCCTGTAGTCGCCTTCTTCAATTGGGCATCGGAGCGGCCAAGAAGCGGTGGCACGGCGAGGTCTCCGTCGAGGAGTGGAGGATTGGCGGGTGTGTTGATTTATAGATGATGCTCGCGCCGGCAGCCTCTGATTCGCTGCTTCCTTACAGCTTCATCTCTTCGCCGGTTGGTCTTTGTAGCCTTCAGTCTTCGGTCCTCGCAGTCGGTGGTCCTCGCAGCCGGCGGTCCTCGTAGCCTTCAACCTTCAGTCCTCGCAGCATTTGGTCCTCACAATCTTTTGTCCTCACATCCGACGGTGTAAGTAGCGAAGGAAAATCCAAATCTTTTAAAAGGGATACAGAAATTTCAAATATTCAGTTACCAAATAAATTAAACGGTTACCTTTTTTGGCAGTTTAATATATTCTTTTTTATTAACTATCCTTTACTACTTAACTAATATCATGTTTATCATTTTATTTATCTTTATTTTTAATTGATAATTGGTAGGGGTCATATAATTAGTTAGTAATCAAGATACAAAAAGTGTCTTACTAGCTCAATTTTCTCTTTAATTATTTACTTATGTTTAATTTGATGTTTGTTATAACTACTAGTCTTCTTTTTAGTTTCTTTTAATTTGAAGTCTTTTTTCTAATGTCATATTTATGTGTCACTGAATGATCACATCTATGTCATATGCATCTTATCACATTGAAATGTGTGTCAATGAATGATCACATCTATGTCATAGTCATGAAAAATAATGAAATTGAGCAAGTAACGACAAAAATGGCCTTGTTGTCACAAACGCGTGATGGAAAAAGTAATGACATTGTATTGTCATGTCTAAATGTGTACTATAAGAGCACTATCCGAATGAGTTTCAATATCAACTCAAAACATCCAGTGAAAAGAACCCATCCTAAAAAAAGTAATGTTGTTTCAAAGAAGCTCTTCAAGCTCAAGTTCTTCATCAAATAGTGATGAAGAAATCCCCATAATCATTGACAACTTTGTCAATAATCACTTACCATCTATATTGTTTTCACCACCACCACCATCACCTCAAACACAACTCACTAATTAAGATGTTTAAGTTGTGGTTCTAATGGATAGGAATCGTGAAGAAGGGTACTTTGCGGATCCTCCAATGTGTGGGAATCAACTTTAGAGGATGTTTCGAATGAAAAGGCCTTTTTTTGCAAGATTGTGAATAAAGTGGTAGAAAATGATGAGTTTTATAACAAAGGCAAAATGCAATTGGGAAATGGGGGTTATACGGACTCCAAAAACGCATTGCGGCAATGAGAGTATTAGCGTATGGGGTGGCTCCCGACGCGGTTGATTAAGACCTGAGGATGGATCAAACAACTGCACGAAAAATGTTACAAAAATATTGTGAAGGAGTAATCAAGGATTTTGAAGTTGAGTATTTACGAAGTCCGACGGATGAAGACCTACGAAAGATCCTCTATAGAAACGAGCAACGAGAATTTTCAGGCATGATCGGTAATATTGATTGTATGCATTGGGAGTTGAAGAATTGCCCTAATCCAAGAAAAGGTCAATATTGTGGACGAAATAAGAACGCAATCCTCATTTTGGAAGTCGTTGCAGATGAAGATCTATGAATGTGAGATTATTTTTTCATTATTTCAGGTTCGTGTGATGATCTTAATGTACTTTACCGTTCACCAGTATTTAGTGATGTTTGCAAGGTCGGGCACCTCATGTGAAGTTTACTGTCAATGGTCATGAATACAACATGACATAATACCTAGCTAATGGTATTTACCCTAGTTGGGCTACTTTCATGCAAGGATTTACCCATCCTTAAACTTCTAAGCAAAATCTTTTTGCTAATTGTCAAGTTGGTGCACGTAAGGATGTTGAACATTCATTCAGAGTTCTGTAAGCGAGGTTCACAATTGTAAGAGAACCAACTCTTGCTTATGATGAAGTATATTAGTTGGTTTTATGAAGGCTTGCATTATTATTCATAACATGATAGTGGAGGATGAATGAGGCACGCATAAGAATGTTGAAGTCATAAGAAGATATTACGAAACAGATCTCTGTAATCATTGTTCACGTCGTAGAGGTGAAGCGAGTACTAGTGCTATTGTCAACAATGATGAAGCTTTCCAGTTTTAAACTGGACGTCCGATCGACATTAACATATACTTGGAAACAAGTGACTTTATGCTTAATAGACGAGCTCATCAGCTCCTTAAAGATGACTTGATAGAGCACATTTAGCAAAAGTTTGGTGGCACAAATGCTTAAAATCACTCGGCATCTCTATAACTTTGTGATTAGGTTTCGTAGTTTATTTATCATTTGTTGTATTTTCATTTAGTTTTTGTGACGCTTTAATCTTCATGCATCATGTTCTTATTTTACCGTTATTTTATCTCAAAATTATTGATAATCATGTTATTTAATTAATTATTTCACTAATTCATTATCGTATTAATTTAATTATTATTATTCAATTAGTTTAAAATTAACTAAAATAACAATAATAATTAAGAGTTTTGTAATGTCTTAATAGTTATTATTTGATTAGTTATTATTTATTAAAATATAGGAGTGAGAATGTGATGTGGTAGACGAGAGTGGGTTGTGAGAGAATTTTTGAATTTGTTGTCCGCGATATAAACAAAATTCTTTGTGAAAATGATGATGTGAAGGTGAATTAAATGAAAAGAGAGAGTGTACGGAGAGTTTCTTTTGTATCACTGGTGAGAGTGCTCTAACACGACGGTAGACGAACAACCGTATATATTATCCCAAGGCAAAATGTTTTGAAAGAATTTGGTAAAATAGGTTATTTTCTATTTGCATTAGGTTTGTGTACCCCGTCAATTGTTATCACTTTCATTAAACTGAAGTTGGAAGGTAAGAGGTTTGATTAGAGTTACATTTACTAAACATATTTATACCATGAGTCTAGTTATTGGGGAGAAATCTCAAAAAGGTTTAGCTAATTTGGCCAAATATTTTATTGCACAAAATACAAACTCTTTCCAATGACGCTTAAGAAGTAGATCGAGTGAAACTAAGATTATCCGATTGAAAAAATAACATGAACCGTGGATGTATGCTATGGGTCTTTGTTTGATTTCAAAGAAAGAAACATCAATGTTTTAAACATCATCATAAATCGTGGTTAGATAATGGTTTATTAATAAAAACTTGTTGTTTCAAAACACGGCTTATAACATCTTCCTATTTTGTAAAGGCTGAATTGGCATTATGGGCATTCTACACTATATAGTTGGAATTTAGGAACCTCCCAAATTTGACTTGAGAAATTGAGCTCCTACTTTGCAAGGCTAGTTTTTTCATAGTACGAAAAGTGGAGAAAAATGGTTGATTGATGACTGATGACTGGTATGAGTGTTATGACAAATTTGATTGACATTTTTTGAGGGAATTTTTTGCCCAAAAATACGTAACCCTCTACCCAAAAAACACAACCCCTCCTTCCCTATTTATAAACCCATTTCGGCTACCTGTTCCAACACATTTTTAGTGATTATATATAGTTTTTGGTTTCCTGTAATTTTTTGGGTGTGTACGTATTTATTACCCAAAATACATACAAATCCACATACTCAAGTTTGATATGATTGAATAAGTGTTTTGTAAGATATTGATATGTTTGTGTAAGTGGTTTGTTCGTATGGCTGTCAATGTAGTACATCGAACATGGTAAGTGCATATTCCAATTTTGAGATCGGAATTTGGGTAATCAAACATAAATCGTCATACAACACCAAAAAAAAATAACACACCTAACACACCCAAAAAATAACAACCCAGTTTTGTTAACCAAAAGTGTGTTAACATTCTCACATAAGTTTTTGCCCCAAAAAACAACCTTATCCAAGACAACTGTTAACAATTTCGCCTATCTTTCATAATACATACCCAAAACAGCAACATGCGTAACCAATTCATAACAATACCCAACTAGTTATGTACCCAACTTAGATGATAAATATGCATCCCAACACAAGTCTTACCAAAAAAACATCCTTACCCACCTATCTTGCAAAATCAATTGATAACAATACCCGGTAAATACATTCATGGAGTAATCAATTACTCAAATCCATACCCAAATTAATCCATACCTAATATCAAATCCGGATCCGCACACGAAAGAGGAAAACATATTTGTTTGCGAGAGAGACTACTGGTGTTGGACTAGTGTCGGTGATGGCGGGTTCCCAACAACGACGGAGCAGCAATGACGGGTTCCTCGAGACAACCTTAAAGGCGAAACCCTAGATCTCTCGCTCACCCTTCGGTGTATGATTGGTGGCCAAATGTGATCCCCGGTGGCCGGAGTACTAGAGCCGGCGACTGCACACTGGAGAAGAATGAAGGGTTATGGGAGAGAGAGTCTTGGATGAAAGAAAGTGAGGAGAGAGACTTGTGTGAGAATGAGAAGGAAGACCTAAAATAATGTCATATGTCACGTCAAAATTCAAATTTTCACCCACTCATCATTTCAATATGGGCTGCAATAGTACCCTATTTTCTAGGTGCAGATCTAGAATATATTATTTTGTATAGAGGCTCATTTTACAAAAGTGAAATTTAAGGGTCATATTTTTCTAATTTATTATTTTATAATTAAATTTTTACTTATTAAAAGTTTATAGTTACTTTATTCTCTTAAAAAAAATCCCAATAATAGACCCTCCAAAGAATACATCAGAATATTTCATATTTTATATAATTATAGAGGTGAGAGTGTAGAATTGTGGAACAAGTTGTTTTGATTTAAGAATTCTATTTTTTTTAGTTATTGTAGTGGTGGTGGTTGTTGATAAGAAACCTTGTCCACACAAGAAACAAAAAAAAAAAACTTTCTTTTTTTTTTGATGAAGTTCAAGTCAAATATGTGTTCTGAAAAATCTACCGTGTTGACGATCGATTGACTTATTTGATAATTTCGAATTCCAACACACCCTTTTCTAATAATCCCGAACTTCGAGTTCTGATTCACAAAGATGTTTTAGGTGAACTACCTCTAAAAGATAGGTCGCCTAATCGTTTTCGTTTTTAATAAATTACAAAAACAACGAAAAGTCTTCGGTAAGTACAACTCCATCAAATAGATATTTTAAAGTTATACATGACCATATATTTTATTTAAAAAAATTGTGCGCAGAATTTAAGCGATTATTAAATTTGAATTTAATTAAACTCAATTACGTTTTTAGATCGAAGTTTATTTTATTGACTATATTTTAATCCAAAAAAAATCTCAAAAAAATCTTATTTATTGGTTTTTTTTGAATATTTAATAAGTGATAGAAGGTTTTTTTAAAATATAAAATGGAGGTTGTTTATTGTTTTTTTTTTAAAAGATCACGTCAATGACCCTTAATTAGGGGTATGTGATTTATAAAGTCAAAGTACAACCACTCAGGAAATATATGAATATATTTTCACTCAATTTTGATGTTGAAGTTAATGATTACATCAGCATCTAGATCAACTTTCACGTATCAAGCACTCTCTTGTAAATTATTAAAACTATATATATTTAATTGTCATACACACATCATCCTACCAAATACATATTTCACCATTTTTATATCATTTAACAAAATAATTATTAAATATTATTTAATGTAATATTACAATTTAAAGGTGATCTTCTGAAAATTATACATACACTCAGGGTGGTTTTATGTAATATACCCAAAATTTAATCACAAAACTTAAACACAGATGACTCCTTAGTCATTACCCACAATTAATACACAACTGTAAAACACAGTTAACATATTGCAGACGAACTTGATGCCCGGCCAGAACTTATGACCTTACTCGAAAGCAAACGGTACATACGAGTAAAGGTACGTACGAATTACAACCCATAAGAGAAATATCATTCGTGGTAACAGATCGACAATTATGCAGAAAAACAAAGTTATCATATTGATATTGCAGATACTGAGCACCAGCGCATTGGTTGGTTGTCCAGCCACACAAAGATTAAGAGATGGAACCGTCGATGTTTATGCTTCAGAAGGCCCTTTCCACAATCAAGACCACGTATAAAGCAAAAGTGTTCACCATTATCAGCTTAAAAATCAAGATTAATTTTCAGCACATCCTCGGTCTGTAACTTTTCCAGTCTTTGAATATGGAATGACAGAAGATGGAGATCAATCTCTTCTTAAGAGATTTGGCAGTATGAACCATCACAAAGCACGTATGGCCATATATTGACCTGATCCAGGAACATAGTTATTTTATAATATGCTTCAAGCAGAGGAATGGAATCATTTCCCACCAAAAAAAAAGGAATTGAATCATTTTAACGAAATTCATCTCAAACAAAACTTCAGCATTTGAATCTACCCTAACTGACTATATCAGATATCAGATAGAGATCACAACTCAAGGCTTTCCACATAGTGCTGGTACCAGGAATTGAATATCGAAGATAAGTTTTCAGATTGTAGCACCACCGAATCATGCCTATTGACATCCTCCGGTGAAAGACTCATTCATTCTGTAGAATCAGCAAATAGCTTTCAGGAATTCATGACAACCAAATATAACTGAAGTTCCTGTTGGAAGATCAGATTGTAGAACCAGCATAGACGAGGAGGAATTGATGCAATTTTTGCATACATATGAATGAAAATAGAACATTTCATTCAAAAGAAGAACAGATCTGAACAGATCCAAAGAAAAAATCGAATCCATTTCGGTTATTTGACTCACCAAAACGGCCACTTTGCGTTTTGCAGTAACCGTGCCGAAGGGGCCATCCTCCACATATCGATCGATGTGTCCGCACCCAAACTTTTTGTAGCAGCTAGACGGCGACCAACCGCCGCGCAGGGGCTCAGGCAGCAGCAATAGATAGGCTAGATTGAGTAAAAAGCGCAGCGGCGGCCCACGGAACAGCCAAGCCGAAGAATACCCCGAAGGCGACGAACATCGACAAAATACAGATGTACCGACAGATTTCGGCGATCTTCGGGTAGATCTGCCTAAGGGAGATGGTCATAACTCCAGCGCAGAAGGCAAAATTAAGACCTAACACGTAAGTGTGAAAGGAAGATGCACGGTCTTTGAAAATGATGGTTGGGACGGGGTTTCCATCGATTCTCTCGAACGGAAATTGGAGCAGAGAGAATACGGCGACGAAGGAAACGGCGGAGATGATTTCCTCGACTGAGTACTTTGACATGGTAACAATAGTAGAAGTGTTAGATGAGGTCAAGTGAGGAAGTTCTCATCTTCATATATATATATATATAGCTGTAAGGCCCCTTTCTAGGAAGATGGCACGTATATTATTATTTTTTTTCTTGTCCAGAAACGGATGAAATTGATGGTCCAAAACTTATAAGGATATTCTTACCAAAAAATTTTTTATAAAGATATTGCATGACTTATAAAGTAATTATTTATGAATTATAATAGAATAGTTCATAACGGTAAGACGGTAAGCTGTCAAGTTAATCTAGGAAGGTGACACATGTCCAATTTTTTTTCCCACTTATTCCTTCGAGAAAACTGCATAAAACCACCCTTAATAATCACTCTTTTGCAATAAACCACCCCTTATAAAAGTTTTAGCACAAAACCACCCTTAATGTTCAACTATTTGCAGTAAACCACCCCTAATAATTTTTTTGGCATAAAACCACCCTTAATTTCTAAAAGTTTGCAATTAACCACCCATACTAATTTAAATTACTTAAAATAATTTAAAATTGAAGCATTGACAAAGTAAATTTTATTATTAATATCACATTAATTTCTATAGTTTGATTAAATATTGTAATTTGGTTAGTATCACAATTTAAACTTGAAAAATAATCAAAAAAATTATACAATTTTTATTACCCATGTACAAAACATAAAAAAAAACTATAGAAATTTTATATTCAGTAATTTATATACTATTTCATATTTTCAAGCCTAAATTAAAAAACAGATTTTTAATAAGCTATATCTTTAAAAATACAACGTTTAATTTTGTGCATAACACAAAAGTATTTTGGCTTATGTATTGTTTATGGGTAATAAAATATGTTTTATTTTTTATTTTTCTAGTATAAATTGTAATACTTAATCAAACATATTGAAATCATCTATGATATTAATAATGAAAATTTATTATGTCTATGCTTCAATTTTAAATTATTTGAAGTAGTTTTAATTAGTATGGGTGTTTAATTGCAAAAATTTAAAAATTAAGGGTGGCTTTATGCCAAAAAATTATAAGGGGTGGTTTACTGCAAATAGTTGAACATTAAGGGTGGTTTTATGCTAATTTTTTTATAAAGGGTGGTTTATTGGAAAAAAGTGATTATTAAGGGTGGTTTTATGTAGTTTTCTCTATTCCTTCCAACAACGAATTAAAATGATAATGCAAAACTTATAAAGAGATAGTGCATAACTTATAAAAGGATAGTTCATGAATTATAATTGAATAGTTCATAACATATAAACGATTAATTTATAAATAATTTGATATAATATATTAAAAAATGAAGTATTGAAAGTAGTATTTTATGAACTTTATAAGAGTAGTTCATTGGAGATATAATATTTGTTCATGAATAGATTATCGTGAAGTAATACTTCATGAATTACATGAGAATACTCAATGTAGTATATAAAAAGAGTAGTTTATTAATAGTATATCGTGATAATTCATATTCTAAGGGAATAATTTATAAATTATATGTGAATAGTTATAAAAAACTAATTCATGAATAATATAAAGTAATAGTTCATGAATTATATGAGAATAGTTCAAAGTTTATAAGAGAATAGTGCATAACTTATAACATGGTAGTTCATTATAGTTAAAAGTATCAAGAATATATTTTAAAAAAAAAAAAAAATTGGACACGTGTCAACCTCTTAGACGGCCGCACAGCCTTACCTATATATATATATATATATATATATATATATCCTGACTCATATGTAAACAACTCTTATCGTGTGAACGTGTAAACACCGAATATATGTGAGTATATCGCCGAATATATGTGACTATACCGCCGAATATATAGATTCAGGTCCGCCGAATCTTCTTCCATTAATAACACGATTTTTTTTATCCTTTAATATCGTCTAATCTCAGCCATCTATTTAACCATCTAACGGATACAATTTGTTCTCATTTTACATGGTAAGAGTTGTTTACATGTGAGTCAACCCCTCTCTCTCTCTCTCTATATATATATATATGTTCAGGTACGGTTCAATTAATGCGGTACGGCCGTGCGACCGACCGTACGGGCAACACGTGTCCCGATTTTTTTTTTCCCAGAAATGAATGAAAATTTGTTTGAACTACCATGTTATAATTTATGCACTATTCTCCTATAAACTTTGAACTATTCTCATATAATCCATGAACTATTACTTTTTAATATAATCCATGAACTATTCTATTATAATCCATGAACTATTCTATTATAATTCATGAACTATTCTATTATAATTCATGAACTATCTCATAATAAGTTTTGAACTATTACTTTCACTCCTTTATAAATTTTGCACTATGAACTATTCTATTATAATTCATGAACTATCCTTTTAGAAGTTATGAACTATTCCTAAATAAGTTTTGAACTATTACTTTCATTCCTTTATAAATTTTGCGCTATGAACTATTCTATTATAATTCATGAACTATCCTTTTATAAGTTATGAACTATTCCATAAAAAGTTTTGAACTATTACTTTTACTCGTTTCAAAATTAAAAAAAAAAACTCGTTCAAAAAAATAAATAAGTAAATAAATAAATAAATAAAAATTTTCCGGGACACGTGTCGGCCGTACTGGAATAATGTGTCTTACTTGAACAACACCATATATATATATATATATATATATATATATATATATATATATATATATATATATATATATATATATATATATATATATATAGTAGATCATATGAGAACACCCCTAACGTGTATACATGAGAACAGATTCGTAATTATTATTAGTTTTGTTACGAATGTGTCATATCGTTTAATGTATTATTCGTAGTTATTCTTGGTTGAGTGGATTATTCGTAGTTATTGTAATTATTCCTAATTATTATTAATTGTGATATCTACACTAAATCTCGACCCTTAATACTCACCATCCGACGGTCTAAGATTGTTCTCATGGGAACCACACCCTATATATATATATATATTAGTTAAATGAGAAGATTGCTCGTAGATAGGAATAAGTAGGATTGTGAATAATTGGATGAGTTTTAAATCAGAAGACTTTTGCATGCTCGTCATTAATGTTATTTTTGTAAATTGACTTTTAAATTTGAAAAAATACTCAAAAATAGACTAGAAATCCTACTCATAATAAACATTCTAATTCTTTGCAAAGTCATTCTCACACGCACGCCATTCTAAAATCATTTCTATGTGACGTCTTTCTTCTCCTTCTCAATGGTAAACAACGAAATCAAAAAGAAACGACGATTCGTGGTTTTTTTTGAATTTGTACTCTTAATGTTTAGGTTTATACTCTTTAAATTTAGGATTGATTACCTTTGATTTTGTGTTTGAAATCAAATGTGTTTCATTGTTGTGTTTGATAGTTTTGATTGTGAAAATATAAGTAAATACATATGTTGTGTTGGTCTAAGCACTCCAATTGCATAATCTATATGCTTCTTATAATGTGCACGCAAAGTGTTCGACAAAATGCCTCATAGAAAAATAGTGTTTCACAACAACTCTTTTACTAGGTTTAAGGTTTGATTTCTCCTATCTATGAGTTTTCTTAAGTTTGAGAAGCAAAGCTTAAAGAACTAATTACTACTTTTCAATTTTAAGCATAAATGTTGATAAATGCATAGGTGCTAGCCGATGTTCATAAAATGCATAAATGTTAAGATGAATTGAATTACATAAATGTTCATAAAATGCATAAATGTTATTTGTTAACAAGTTAAAAGGATAAAGTATGACTCCAATATTTATCCGAGGTCCCTTGAAAAAGAATATTTCATATATTCATTCCTTTGCTAATTTAATGTTGCAACTATTTTTTATTGATTGATTCATCTACATGAATTTTGATTTTACGAAGAATTGTGAGTTGTGATTATGAGAAATCTTGTTATTTCAGTGATAGTTTCTAATTTAGAACCATGCTAATTCTGATGATATGATCGAAAAACTCGCTTACTAAGGGGATTCATGTACTCTCATCTCATTGATCAACTCATAATAGACTAATATTTTACTTAAAAGTTGTTTCATATCCACCAAACCACAACTATTTTGTTGGTGTAGTGAAAAGAATTGTAGATTAAAAAATCACTGAAATGTGTATCTATGTAACAAGCCTTGAACACTTGATTGTTATTGGTTTAATATCTTGTTCTTCTTCAAGTTTATTTTGATGTTACTTCTTTTTTTATCTGTTCATTTTTTGTACATGATTGCTCATCATATAAACATAACTTTCATTCGTGTTTGTACATTTCATATTGAATTTTTGTTCATGTTTTTTACCATAACTATTCATAGTTTGATAAAATATTGTTCATATTTATTAATGATTCATCTTCATGTCTTTATTACTAATAGATTTAAATGTTTATAATTTTACAACATCATTATACATTTTTTAATTACATAGTCTTTTATATTATTTTTGCCTATAAACTTGCTTTTTTCCTTCAAACAAGAGGGAAGAAACAAAACTAGCACAAACTTCTGAATCCAATGAGGATTTTTTCTAAACATGAGGATAATGTGGGCTCTTCAACTAAGGAGGAGTTAGATCTCGATAATGACGAAGAAAACTCTGATGATGATGATGTCTAAGAGCTTGAAAGTATATCTCCGAAAAAGAAAAAAGGTAATACAAGGAAGTCTAGAAGCAATTCAAGAAGTCATCAGTGTTTATTCTCTTGTAATAATTTTTCTGAACATGAGGATAATGCGTATCCAACGTCACTGAAGTTGTAAAGCAATGTAAAAATATACTAGTGTAAGTTTATTTCGTCATGTTCATTTATTCTTTTGTGTTCATTTTATAATGCATATATATTCATTTATAATATATAACCACGAAAAATAAAAAAAACTCATAAGAAAACGTTAAAAGATGATCATTATATGCTATGTGTAAAAACTATTGATAAGTCATCAATGTTCATACTTTTATATGTCATTGTTCATGTTTTTATTCATCGATGTTCATATTTTTTTTATTCATTAAAGTGTCATGTTCATTTATTCTTTTGTGTTCATTTTATAATGTGATAACGTGATTTATGACGTTAGTATAGGCGTTCATTTAGATAGTTTTTCCCGTTATTCATGCACGGTTTGACATTAGTTCACGACATTTACACTCATTTCGTGCATATTTCTAGAAAAGACGTCTACAAGAGCTTTTGTCGGTTTTGTAGGTATTTCGGGGATCTTTTGGGCATTAATCGATACATTCGAGGTTCAAGCCTCATGGTGGTACACATCCAAGGCTTTGAAGAAAAATAATTGGAGCAATGAAGGACACAAGGACCCTTATTGGTGCAAGCAATGGAGCAACTCATGGCTAGATGATCATAACAAGTCTCTGTTGAAGAAAATCGGACCAACACTCAGGAAAATCGGCCGATTTATCTGACTGGGTCGATTTTTTGGCCTTTGACAACTTAAGCCACGTGTCCCACGATCTCTTTGTCCGGCCTTGCTCTTGATGGAGAATATGAGTGGTCCTGCAAGCTGTTGCTGAGGAGGCTCTCTCCCACATTCTCTCACACACACCTTATTTTCCAATTGGAGGATAGACTTGGAGAAGAAGAAAAACTCTCTCAATTTGGGGAAGAAGAAGAACACCAAACTTAAAGTGAAAGTGAGTTTTTGAGTGATTTTGAGCGATTTTTGGAGTCTTTGATTGAAGAACTATTGGAAGGATTGTTAGGAACGTTTTGGAACTTCTTTTGAAGGGTTGTAAGTCTTGCTAAAACTTAGATTCAGCTGAGATTCATTGTTTTTACTTACTTATCTTTCATCATCTATCTATGAAAACCATGTATGCTTGTGTGATGATTTTGGATCTTGAAATGCATATTATTGGCTAGTTTGTTGTGATTCTGGAGTGATGGATTGATGGTTATGGCTTGGGTGATGATAGAATGGACTTATATGTTAGTTTAGGATGATTCGTATGCACAAAACCTTACCCAAGAAGAAAAATCGACCTGTTCTTCAGGGTAGATCGTCCGATTTTTGTATGATCCACCCGATTTTTCTCTCTGTTGCTCTTTAATTGATGAACCTGTATGTTAGGGTGTTAGGCTGTTGGAATCCTAGTGTTTATTAAGCATAATATAGCTTAAGATCACCTAATTCTAGCAACCTAAGTGAGGGAAGAGACCTACCCGGTGATTTCCGACCTTAGATACCTAAGATGATGAACTCTAGGTAGTAGTGAGCCTCACAAGCCGCTATTGGATTGAGTGTGCTAGGATTATTGCTTGAGACTTCCCTTTTCCGAGACTTACCCGGTAAGGAGAGGGTTGCCCCTTAAGTAGAGTCCGGTTTGTGTAGAATTCCCTACTTTAACCCCTTGAGACCTACCCGGTAATAGGAGTTTGATGCGGGATTAGTGAAGCGAGAGAATTACCCGGTAATTGCTTCCATTAGAGAAACACCCTTTCCCAACACCGCAGCTTTATCCTTAGAATCTTTAGAAGCTTGAGTCCAATGCCATAACCGGAAATCTTGACCTCTAGAATCCACTTTTCTCTCTTTGATCACATATCTTGTGCTTGTGTTACTTGTTTGTTTTGACTAGCTTGAATTGTTTGTTTGGTTTACCATCTTGCTTGATTTGTGATCTTTGTTTGATCACCACAAAAACCCGATCAAAAATATCATGATTTTCATTTCTTTGTTTCTTTCCCTTTTCTTAGACTAGATTCACACTATCTATGATCACTTGTTGACTTGATTTCACCTTAGTCTTCGTGTTCGACCTCGGAATACTATCCTTGCTACAAAACGACCCATACACTGTGGGTTCGCTAGGAGTTAGGAAATTATATCGAGTTTATAAATTGTAAGACTTTTGTGCTACACAATCTTAGCGTAACATAATGCATAAATGTTCATTTACAATATATAACCACACAAAAAAAACTTATCACAAAGCGTTAAAAGATGATCATTATATGTTATGTGTGTAAAAGTTATAGATAAGTCATCGTGTTCATACTTTTATACGTCATTGTTCTTGTTTTATTTATCGGTGTTCATACTTTTTTATGTCATTGTTCATGTAAATATTATAGACTATTTTTCTACGAGGCATTTTGTCGAACAATTTGTGTGCACAATAAAAGGAGCACATAGATTGTTCAGCTGGAGCTATTAGACCAACTCATTATATATTTTTACATGTATTTTCTCAATCAAACCTATCAACCACAAAAATGATTAAAAAAAATTTGATTTCGAGAACAAACATCAATCATAATGATGTGGGACCATCCTTGATAACACCTACATTACATGGAACCATCATTAAGTCAAGAGCAAGAGACACTCAAGGAAAGGTTACTTGCAAGCTGCAAACATAGGAGGATCCGAGAGAATGGAGGATTGCATGGAAGATGCAAAATCTCGGTCAACACAATAAAATCTCGGATGAGATTAATGACTCGAGACCGAGATTCTCCACTATTGCGTATTATCGAGTAGATCTTGATAGGAGGGTTATTATCCTCTACTCATCTTTTCTTATTTTAATACATTTTTATCCCTCAAACATTCGGAATGTATTTTAGTTTGTGATCCTATCTTTTAGGATTATTTTTAGATTATCTTTTAGAGGAATCTCTCCTATAAATAACCTTAGAGGACGAGATTCATAGAACAATTAGATTTGAAGTTGATTACCACATTATTGTGAGACACTTGTGACTTCGTTCACGGAGTTTGTATTTTATCATTTCTATTCAATCAAAAGGAGAGTTTTTGGTTGAATCGTTATGAATCATTGCTAGGTTGTTCTTGTGTGTTTTAATTTTGTTGAAAGGTAATTCTTTGTTTAGGATTTTGACACATAATTGGTCAAGGTTCTTTGCAAGTCTTATAATAGTCCAATCTTCATATGCTTATCATTTTACATTCCATTAATCATCTTCTTATCTTTCATTATCATCAATTATTCCGCATTCTAAGTTACGCAGAATCTTGGCTTGTTCTTGAGTATATCGCGCCTGAGATTTCCTTCAGTTTACCCGAGATTTGCTTTTGTTGTTAGATTTGAGGACTTTCAGTCTATATCGGGAAATGCGGAATCAACCCCGCATCAAAGTGGTAGCAGAGCTAAGTGATTGAAGTTCGACCATACACCAAAGGTTTGATCTTTTTATTGAGTCTTCTTTGAGTCACATAAAAATCGAGTCTTTTGTGTTTGCCATCTCTTTCAAGATTATTTGAGCTTAACGTGCATTGTCTTGTGTTTATTGGAAGAGAGAGAAAAGACTTAGCCAAACACAAGCCAATCATAACCTTGAAACATTGAAACCTCAATCGAGATTCCACTGCAAAACCAAAATCTCGGCCCCGTACAAGAAATCTCGCCCGAGATTTACAAAAATATTGCCGAATATTTTGTTATAACTGAAAGATCATGATATTTTCTCCAAATCTAATCAGATCCAAAATTATATTTGGAACATATCATCATAGAGATATCATATCAAGTTACAGAAAGAAAGGAAAGAGATATATAGAGTATCTTATTGTTGAGATTTTATCTAGTAGATAAGATCTTATCATATCTTCAAATGTAACCAAATATATCCACAAAATTCGACCATAAATATATATATATATATATATATATATATATATATATATATTATTCAAAATCCTTATATCCATCATTTACCTTGAATACACGTTCATATAACATCAATGGTCCACTCTTGACTTCACCATTACATTTATATCATCGATTATAACCTAAAGTTTCGGTGAAGTCATTTGGACAAGTGTTATTGAGATCCAAGAGTATATATACCAAGAAGGCAACAAACAAGAAGCTTACCCTGAGCCCCAACCAGTTTGCATAACAAAAACCTTTCCTTTTGACAAATCTCGGCTCCTTGGCCGTAAAGCTCTCTCTTAATCTCTTGTGTGCCTATTTCTTGCCTCTTTTCACTCTAAACGTATTGATTCGAATTCTTTGGGTATGTTAGTTAGTATCTATACTTTCTAACATGCTAGTTGTGTCATACTTGCAATATTCTTTGTACTTTGTACCATTGTGTGAAGAGACCTACAACAAGAGTGCCTTCACTCACTTCCAACACAAAAACCTTTCTCCGAACCAAGTTGACTACTTGAGGCATCCAAAGAGTTCTATCTGAAGCTATTTCATAGATTGGTAAAGAAGCATTAATCCATCCAAGGTAATTACATCAAATTAGCTTGAGATTCACAATAGAGTGTGAGTGCGAGAGAAAACAAGTAAGGAACCCTCATTCTCGCTAAAGTCACGCGTTTGTTTTTACTTTATGTGATTGTGCAAGATGTTTAGGTCTAAAGACCATAACAAGTCACAAGGAAGCGGGTTAGACAGTCTCGAAGCCCCATAATGAAACAAATTGTGGCAGCCTTGACAAACATAAACGAGAGGCTAGAAACACTAGAACCTCGCCCCAATGACAAATCTCGGCCGATTTCCTTAGTATCTCTCCCGGGATTTGAGAATCTTGCCCCGCATTCAAGATTTGATAACCGTATTGCCTGTAACTCCCCAAGTTCAGGGAACTCGAAGCGCTACGGGTTAAGACTGCACAATGGGTCCCGACCCTCAGAGTAGCAACAACAAACGGATCTTACAACAAGACACAGACGAATGAAAACCAAAACTAAATATAAAACCAAAGGTTTAAACAAAAGAAAACGTAAAAGACTCGCAACAAAGTTTAAAACAAAAGAAAAAACAACAACAGAAACATAAACCCGATCCCATCCTATAATGTACGGGAACCCCGGCTGACCACACCATTGATAACGTGATTTATGACGATAGTTTAGGCACTTAATTAGATAGTTTTTCCCGTTATTCATGCACGGTTTTACATTGGTTCATGACGTTTTCGCTCAATTCATGCATATTTCTAGAAAAGACGTCTACACGACCTTTTATCGGTTTTGTAGGTAATTCGGGGATCTATTGGACATTAATCGATACATTCGAGGGTCAAGCCTCATGGTGGTACACATCCAAAGCTTTGAAGGAGCATAATTGGAGCAACAAAGGACACAAAGACCACTATTGGTGCAAGCAATGGAGCAACTCATGGCTAGACGATCATAGCATGCTTTTGCTGAAGAAAATCAGACCAACTGCCAGGAAAATCGGCCGATTTATTCCTCTGGGTCGATTTTCCTGCCTTTGACAGCTTAAGCCACGTGTCCCACGATCTCTTGATCCGGCCTTGCTCTTGGTGGAGAATATAAGTGGTCCTGCAAGATGTTGTTGAGGATCTCTCCTCTCCCACATTCTCATTGACAACTCATTTTGGATTGGAAGCAAGATAAGGAGGAAGAAAAACTCTCTCAAATTGAAGGAAGAAGAAGAACACCAAACATAGAGTGATATTGAGGTTTTGAGTGATTTTTGGAGTCTTGGATTGAAGAACTATTGCAAGGATTGTTAGGAACGTTTTGGAACTTCGTTTTAAGGGTTGTAAGTCTTGCTAAACTTAGATTCAGTTGAGATTTATTGATTTAACTTGCTCATCTTTCATCATTCCATCTATGAAAACCATGTGTGCTTGTGTGATGATTTTGGATCTTAATATGCATACTATTGGCTAGTTTATTGTGTTTCTGGAGTGATGGATTGATGGTTATGGCTAGGGTGATGATAGAATGGACTTATATGTTAGTTTAGGATGATTTGTATGCACGAAACCCAAACCAGAAGGAAAAATCGCCCTGATCATCAGCCAGATCGGCCGATTTAGCCAAGATCCATCCGATTTATTCTCCTGTTGCTCTTTAAATGATGAATCTGTATGTTAGGGTGTTTGGTTGTTTAAATCCTAGTGTTTATTAAGCCAAATGTAGCTTAGGATCACCTAATGCTATCAATCTAAGTGAGGGAAGAGATCTACCCGATGATTTCCGACCTTAGATACCTAAGATCATGAATACTAGGTAGTAGTGAGCCTCATAAGCCGCTATTGGATCGAGTGTGCTAGGATTATTGCTTGAGACTTCCCTATTCCGAGACTTACCCGGTAAGGAGAGGGTTACCCCTTGAGTAGTATCCGGTTTGTGTAGAATTCCCTACTTTAACCCCTTGAGACCTACCCGGTAATAGGAGTTTGATGCGGGACTAGAGAAGTGAGAGACCTACCCGGTAATTGCTTCCATTAGTTAAACACTCTTCCCCAACTCCGCAGCTTGTCCTTAGAATCCTTAGAACCTTGAGTCCAATGCCATAACCGGAAATCTTGACCTCCAGAATCCACTTTTCTCTCTTGATCATATACTTGTGTTTTGAGTTACTTGTTTGTTTGCTAGTTGAATTGTTAGTTTATTTTATCGTTTTGCTTGATTTGTGATCCTTGCTTGATCACCACAAAAACTAACCAAAAATATAGAGATTTTCATTTCTTTGTTCCTTGACCCTCTCTTGGATTAGATCCACACTATCTATGACCATTGTTTGACTCGATTTCACCTTAGTCTTTGTGTTCGACCTCGGAATACTATCCCTACTATAAACGTCCCGTACACTGCGGGTTCGCTAGGAGTTAGGATAATTATAACGAGTATAAATTTAAAGCCTATTGCGTATCACATCCTGAGCGTAACAAGTTTTTGGCGCCGTTGCCGGGGACTAGGTCTAGATTGAGTCTATTTTGTGATTGTTTATAGTGTAGATCTTTCTTGTTGCTTTTGATCTCTCTTTGGTGTGTGTCTTTGCTTTTTAGGACATCTCTTACTCCTTAGGTGCATGCGAAGATCTCGTGGCAAGGAATTAGCTCCATTCGATCCCGAACCTGAGAAAACCCTTAGATCTAGATCAAGGAGCATTAAAAAGGGAAAAGAGATGGCCGGAAGAGATCTCCAAGCTGAATTGGATGAAGCCTTAGAGCAAATAAGGCTAAGAGATGAGCTCTTGGAGGAAGAAAGGAGACTTGCCAATGAGAGGCAAGAGGCAACTAGGAGGGAGATTGATGAGATTAGGCAAGCCCTTGTACAAGGGGAGCTTAATCGCCAACAACCTCCACCTCCACCACCACAACCGCAGCCGGCGGCGAATGTGAGGGTTGTGCCTATTGCTATTGAAGAGCCACAAACTTTAGGGAGACGTATGGATCCGGCACAAAGAGCACACCGTCCGGGTGTGAACCTAGGAGATCCCGCAGCCCACAACTACGAACTCCGCCCTCAAGTTCTACAAATGATCCGGCATAATCAATTTGGAGGGATGGAAGGAGAATCTCCTCATCAACACTTGATGAACTATGAGATTTTGATGGAGACTCTTAGACCGCCTAGACTAGAGAGCAACAACCATAAGCTTAGGGCTTTCTCCTTCTCTCTTAAGGACAAAGCCTTAGCTTGGTATCAATCTATTCCACAAGGGCGAGTTGGTACTTGGGAGGAGATGACAACCGAGTTTTTGACTAAGTTCTTCCCACCTTCCAAGACTACCGAATTAAGAGGGAAGATCAATGCCTTCGTGATGAAGGAAAGAGAGAGTTTGTTCAAGTCTTGGGAGAGATTTAAAGACCTTCTCCTAGATTGTCCACACCATGGCATACCGAAAATTGAGCTATTGGAGATCTACTTCAAGGGACTTGATGAAGATAGCCAATTCAAGCTTCAATCTCTTTCCAGTGGGACTTTCATGGAGAAGCATGTGGATGATGCTTGAGAGTTTGTAGAGAAACAAGCTCTAGTGATTGAGAAATACTCCCATAGGAAAAGTGAAGGGAGAAAGGCGGGAGCATATGAGGTGAGTGAGGTCACCATGAGTAATTTCAAGCTTGACGCCATCAACAACGAGCTAAAGTCCTTGAGGGAGTTGTGTGCTACAACTTTGAAGAACCAAGCAACTCCTCAAGTACTTCCACAAGCTAATTTATCTTCCAAGGACGAGGATGTGAGTTACATGGGAAGGGGCAACTACAATAACTACCAAGGCCCAAGGAACTTCAACAACAACCGGCAATTCAACAATTACCGGCCCAACCACAACCATCCCGGGTTTTCCTATTCTAACCCGGATGGAGCCTTGAACCCTCCCGCTTCCACAAGCACAACTCCACCACCAAAAGCTTCACAAGAACCTCCACCCGGATTTACTCAACCTCCAAAGGATAGAACCGAAATGATGTTTGAGCAATTGCTTGGAAGGTTGAGTGGTCTTGAGAGCACGGTGATTTCCATTTCCAAAGCTCAAAAAGTGTTGGAAGCACAAGTGTTCCAAAAAGCGGGTGAAGCCCATAGAGATCCGGGAAAGCTTCCCGGGAGGACCGAAGACAACCCAAGAGGCCAAGTGTTGGCCATTACAACGAGGAGTGGGTTGAGTATGAAAGACCCTTTGCCCAAGGAGATTGCAAAGGGGAAGCAAGTGGTGATAGAGGAAGAGACTTTGCAAGGAGACGGAGGCAAGAGCAAAGATGTTGAGCCGACATATGTGGCACCGCCCCCCTATAAACCACCACTACCGTTCCCTCAATCACGAGCAAGAGCTCGCTTGGACAATCACTTTGGTAAATTCCTTGAACTTATGTCTAAATTGCATATTAACATTCCGTTCATGGATGCTATTTTAGGAATGCCGGCATATGGCAAGTTCTTGAAGGAGATACTCTCCAACAAAAGGAAGTTGGAGGAGTATGGGGAGATAAGAATGACAAAGAGATCCTCGGAGTTGATTCAAACAATGAAGGAGGAGATGCCTCCTAAGCTAAGGGATCCGGGATCCTTTTATGTGCCAATAGGAGTAGGAGAAGTGAAGTACGACGCCCTATGTGATTTTGGGGCAAGTGTAAGCATCATTCCGCTTGCACTTTGCAACAAGGTTGGGCTAGGAGAGCCGAAGCCGGTCAAGATGACCCTTTACATGGCGGACCGCTCGATCACTCATCCGGTTGGAATCTTGGAAGACATTCCGGTGCAACTAGGGAAGTTCTATGTGCCCATAGACTTCGTTATTTTGGACATCCCGGCGGACTATCCGGTTCCTATCATCTTGGGGAGACCTTTCCTAGATACTTCCGGATGTCTAGTAGATTGCAAGAATGGGACTCTCTCCTTCAACATTGGAGAAGAGAACATCAAGTTCAAGCTGTCCACAATGATGAAAGGGCCAACCTTTGATGAAGATGTATTCAACATAGTTGAAGAAGAGGAGTCTAGAGAGGTTGTGAGCTCAATCTTGCTCAAGGATCCACTTGAGAAGGTTCTTAGCTCAAGCTTGATGGAGGAAGGAGTTGAGGAGAGTAGCAATGAAGTAATCAAGGCCTTGAATGCATTAGACGAGGTACCAAGTGTTGGATTTGAAGTGCTAGAAGAAGAGAAAAGTAGGCAGAAAAATCGGACTGTAAAGACCAGATCGGCCGATTTTTTGCCTTGTGCTGAAGCTTCGTCCAGTTCTGCAAAAACAAAAACTCAGATCGACCCACCCTCAGGAAAATCGGCCGATTTTTCTGACTAGGTCGATTTTCCTGAGTCTTTTCAGCATCAACCACTTGATTGTGAGCAATCATCAAGGGACTTCAAGAAGGCTTCCATGGCTTTGCAATCATCTCAACCTACATTGTATGGATCGTCTCCAACCGAAAAAGGTCCTCCTCAACTTGATCTTAAACCTCTTCCTTCTCATTTAAAGTATGCTTTCCTTGGTTCGAAATCTACTTATCCGGTGATTGTGAATGCATCTTTGAATGATGATGAATTTAATAGATTGTTGAATGAATTGAAACTGCATAGAAAGGCAATAGGATACACCATTGATGACCTTGTTGGCATTAAGCCCTCTTTGTGCATGCATAAGATAATGATGGAAGATAACCATAAACCCTCTATTGAACATCAAAGAAGATTGAATCCTATAATGAAAGAGGTGGTCAAAAAGGAGATCATTAAATTGCTAGATGCGGGAATTATCTACCCTATCTCGGATAGTAAGTGGGTTAGTCCCGTTCATGTAGTCCCTAAGAAGGGTGGGATGACCGTAGTGACCAATGAGAACAATGAGCTAATCCCGACTAGGACGGTTACGGGGTGGAGGATGTGTATTGACTATAGAAAGCTTAACATGGCCTCTAGGAAAGATCACTTCCCTCTCCCTTTCATTGACCAAATGCTAGAAAGGTTAGCTCAACATTCTCATTTTTGCTATTTAGATGGCTATAGTGGATTTTTCCAAATCCCCATCCACCCCGATGACCAAGAGAAAACCACATTTACATGTCCATGGGGAACTTTTGCATATAGGAGAATGCCATTTGGGTTGTGTAATGCACCCGCCACCTTCCAAAGGTATATGATGGCTATCTTTTCGGAATACATTGAAAATATCATGGAAGTGTTTATGGATGATTTTTCTGTTTATGGTTCTTCCTTTGATAATTGCTTGGCTAACTTGTCATTAGTATTGCAAAGATGTGAGGAGACAAATCTTGTCTTTAATTGGGAAAAATGCCACTTCATGGTAAGTGAAGGTATTGTGTTAGGACACTTAGTGTCTAACCGTGGCATTGAGGTTGATAGGGCCAAAATTGAAACGATAGAGAAGTTGCCACCACCTACCTCGGTGAAGGGGGTAAGGAGCTTTTTAGGGCATGCCGGTTTTTACCGGAGGTTTATTCAAGACTTCTCTAAAATTTCTAAGACTCTTACTAACCTACTAATGAAGGATGTTGAATTTGTTTTCTCCAAAGATTGCCTAGAGGCTTTTTGTAGGTTGAAGAACGCTTTGATCTCCGCACCTATCATGCAACCTCCGGATTGGAGCCTACCGTTTGATATCATGTGTGATGCAAGCGATGTAGCCGTTGGGGCTGTTTTGGGGCAAAGGAAAGATGGGCGCACTCATGCCATTTATTATGCTAGCAAGACGCTAGATGATACCCAACTTAACTATGCCACAACCGAGAAAGAGTTGCTAGCGGTAGTGTATGCCTTCGAGAAGTTTCGGTCATACCTTGTTGGAGCGAAGGTCATTGTTTATACGGATCATGCTACGATCCGCTACCTCCTTACAAAGAAGGATGCCAAACCTAGGTTGATTCGGTGGATCCTTCTTCTTCAAGAGTTTGATTTGGAAATCCGGGACAAGAAGGGATCCGAGAACTCCGTGGCGGATCACCTTAGTAGACTACCTCCTTTAGAGATTGAGAGAGATGACATCCCGATTGATGACTCATTCCGGGATGAGCAATTGCAAATGATGGAGGAGTGCTTGTTCCAAGTGTCTAGAGGGAGTGAGCCATGGTATGCCGACATTGTGAACTACCTAGTGTGTGAGGAAGTGCCTCCCGGATTGACATATGCCCAAAGAAAGAAGTTCTTCAAAGATGTGAGGTACTACTATTGGAGTGAACCACTTTTGTTCAAGAGAGGGCCGGATGGAGTGTTTAGAAGATGCATACCGGAGGATGAGGTGGAGAGTGTGATCCGCCATTGTCATTCCTTGCCGTGTGGAGGGCATGCTAGCTCACACAAGACATGTGCTAAGGTGTTGCAATCGGGCTTCTTTTGGCCAAGTTTGTTCAAGGATGTACAAGGCTTTGTGGTAGCTTGTGAAGCTTGCCAAAGGACGGGCAACATCTCAAGGAGAAATGAGATGCCCTTGAACAACATACAAGAGGTAGAGATATTTGATGTGTGGGGTGTGGACTTCATGGGACCATTCCCTTCTTCATGTGGCAACCTCTACATCCTATTGGCAGTAGATTACGTTTCGAGATGGGTGGAGGCAATCGCCTCTCCCACAAATGATGCCAAGGTGGTGGTGCGGTTCTTCAACCGAGTGATCTTCCCTAGGTTTGGAACACCAAGGGTGATCATAAGTGATGGAGGGAAGCACTTCACTAATAGGAACTTTGGGGCACTTTTGGCTAAGTATGGGGTGACTCATAAGGTGCCAACACCTTACCATCCCCAAACTAGTGGCCAAGTGGAGATCTCCAACCGGGAGATAAAAGGAATCCTTGAGAAGACGGTCTCTAGAACAAGAAAGGATTGAGATATGAAGCTCGATGATGCCTTGTGGGCTTATAGGACCGCTTTCAAGACACCAATTGGCACCACTCCTTACAAGCTAGTTAATGGCAAGTCTTGCCACCTTCCGGTAGAGATGGAGCATAGAGCATATTGGGCTATAAGGTGGTTGAATTTTGACCACAAGGAGGCCGGTGAGAAGCGGTTGCTAGACATGAACGCCCTTGAGGAGATCCGGTTGGATGCTTATGAGAATGCCCGGATCTACAAGGAGAGGACCAAGCGTTGGCACGACAAGCGCCTCATCCCAAAGGAGTTGAATGAGGGTGACTTGGTGCTTCTTTTCAACTCGAGGCTGCGGCTTTTCTCCGGAAAGCTCAAGTCAAGATGGACGGGTCCCTATGTTGTGAAGAAGGTCTTTCCTCATGGAGCGGTAGAGATAGGAGGAGATCATTGTGGTGACTTCAAGGTGAATGGGCACCGTTTGAAGAAGTACATCCCGGAAGCCCCGGTGGAAGTGATTGCCCCACTCCACCTTGAGTGAAACGCTCCTGAATTTGGTCAAGCTAATGACCTTAAAGAAGCGCTTAATGGGAGGCAACCCATCGGTACATATTTTTCCCTTTGTTTTTCTTGCTTTTGTTTGAATCTTACTCTTGGTGTGCTTTGTTTTTCTTTTGTGTTTTTTTTGCTAGATCTTGTTGATTGTCATGTGTGATGAGATATTGGAGGTCATGTGAACACCTCATGGAACTGTTGAAGGTACAAAATCTAAGCACATGGACGAGGAGGAAATCACCCAGAAAAATCGGCCTGTTCTTCAGCCAGATCGGCCGATTTTCCTGGGTTGTTGGGGCGATTTTTCCTTTTGTAAAGGAAAGAGGTGATCTCCAATCAAGCATGAGTGGAGCGGACGTGGAACTTGGACAGCTTGCGGTGCCAAGCACGGGTTCCGACACCATAATGAACATCAAGAGCTCTCTACCATCCTTGATTGATCATCCACCATCATCATTCAATGTGAACCGAAATACCAAAGCATCACCAATTTTTACATTGTGAGAACTCTCTTTCACTTCTTTATTTAGTTTCCACATTGGGGACAATGTGTTTCTAAGTATGGGGTGGGGTTTTCATAATCACTTGCATGATTAGCATCTAGGATAGTTTAATATTGTCACATGTTTCATTATGTCTTGCATTGTACATTCATATTTCGAAAAATCAAAAAAATTCAGGAAATTTTAAAAATTTTAGTGCTTCTAAAGCTTGGGAATGACCCTTATGATGAAATTGTCTTGTGAATTGGCTATGGATAGCCTTATGTGTTGAATAGATGAATGCATATGTAGACTTGAAGTACTTATCTTGAATCCCATAAATGATTTGTGATCATGAATGTTTGCCTTGATTAAATTGAGTATTGAAAGTCGAAATTACATGCTAGTTCTTGCACGTCATTTAGGAATGAATGAGACAATTCATTTTTCTCTACTTCTCACCTTGATCATGTTGTTTTAGCACCTCAATTGATGAAAAATTTTACCTCTTTTTACCCATCCGGGACTAGGAGCATGCTAGTGTGTTGATGTGTGTGAAAAGCAAGTGTGGGGTGAAATGGTTGATGAAAGAATGATGTGAATGAAGTGCTGAATTTGTTGTGAAAGTGTAGACAAAAATATAGGTTTGGGGACGTTGGTTTAAATGACAAGTAACTCGGCACACTTCACATAATCGGGTGTTGGTGCCTTGCCAAAGTCAAATAAACCGATAGTCCTAACGAGCTTTGGGTATGTGTGCCCGGTGTGGATGCACCTCGAAAAATAGAAAAAGCCCGAGGACGGCTAATCACCAAGGTTTCGGCTTTTGTACACCAATGCCATTGTCTCAAAAATAAGTGAAAAAGAAAAGAAAACAAAGAAAAGATGGAGAAAATTATACACTTGTTAGGAAGTTGAGCAAAAACAAAATTGTGGAGTTAGTTCCTTTCCCGGATTAGCATCACATGACTTAAAAATTCCCACCTAATCACAACGTTTCTTAGCCCCTTCTTTCCTAAGTCCTAATGACCTAAATGCATGTGTGTAAGGCTTAGTGATCTAGATTGGACATGCTCATGATCATCTTGACTTCTTCGTTTTCACCTCTCATGCATGACTTCTAGTTAAGTATAATTGTCTTTCCATGCCTTCATTTATTTCATGCATGATTGCTTGTCCATTGCTATGAACATGACTATGAAGGTGATCCAATGCTAGAAGCACAATTCCAAAAAGATTTTGTTGTTTTTCTGCATACATAAATCATGTCATCTCTTAGTCTATAGTTGGATCTTGCTCGGGGACGAGCAAATCTTAAGTATGGGGTATTTTGATAACGTGATTTATGACGATAGTTTAGGCACTTAATTAGATAGTTTTTCCCGTTATTCATGCACGGTTTTACATTGGTTCATGACGTTTTCGCTCAATTCATGCATATTTCTAGAAAAGACGTCTACACGACCTTTTATCGGTTTTGTAGGTAATTCGGGGATCTATTGGACATTAATCGATACATTCGAGGGTCAAGCCTCATGGTGGTACACATCCAAAGCTTTGAAGGAGCATAATTGGAGCAACAAAGGACACAAAGACCACTATTGGTGTAAGCAATGGAGCAACTCATGGCTAGACGATCATAGCATGCTTCTGCTGAAGAAAATCGGACCAACTGCCAGGAAAATCGGCCGATTTATTCCTCTGGGTCGATTTTCCTGCCTTTGACAGCTTAAGCCACGTGTCCCACGATCTCTTGATCCGGCCTTGCTCTTGGTGGAGAATAAAAGTGGTCCTGCAAGCTGTTGCTGAGGATCTCTCCTCTCCCACATTCTCATTGACAACTCATTTTGGATTGGAAGCAAGATAAGGAGGAAGAAAAACTCTCTCAAATTGAAGGAAGAAGAAGAACACCAAACATAGAGTGATATTGAGGTTTTGAGTGAATTTGAGTGATTTTTGGAGTCTTGGATTGAAGAACTATTGCAAGGATTGTTAGGAACGTTTTGGAACTTCGTTTGAAGGGTTGTAAGTCTTGCTAAACTTAGATTCAGCTGAGATTTATTGATTTAACTTGCTCATCTTTCATCATTCCATCTATGAAAACCATGTGTGCTTGTGTGATGATTTTGGATCTTAATATGCATACTATTGGCTAGTTTATTGTGATTCTGGAGTGATGGATTGATGGTTATGGCTAGGGTGATGATAGAATGGACTTATATGTTAGTTTAGGATGATTTGTATGCACGAAACCCAAACCAGAAGGAAAAATCGCCCTGATCATTAGTCAGATCGGCCGATTTAGCCAAGATCCATCCAATTTATTCTCCTGTTGCTCTTTAAATGATGAATCTGTATGTTAGGGTGTTTGGTTGTTTAAATCCTAGTGTTTATTAAGCCTAATTTAGCTTAGGATCACCTAATGCTATCAATCTAAGTGAGGGAAGAGATCTACCCGATGATTTCCGACCTTAGATACCTAAGATCATGAATACTAGGTAGTAATGAGCCTCATAAGCCGCTATTGGATCGAGTGTGCTAGGATTGTTGCTTGAGACTTCCCTATTCCGAGACTTACCCGGTAAGGAGAGGGTTACCCCTTGAGTAGTATCCGGTTTGTGTAGAATTCCCTACTTTAACCCCTTGAGACCTACCCGGTAATAGGAGTTTGATGCGGGACTAGAGAAGTGAGAGACCTACCCGGTAATTGCTTCCATTAGTTAAACACTCTTCCCCAACTCCGCAGCTTGTCCTTAGAATCCTTAGAACCTTGAGTCCAATGCCATAACCGAAAATCTTGACCTCCAGAATCCACTTTTCTCTCTTGATCATATACTTGTGTTTTGAGTTACTTGTTTGTTTGCTAGTTGAATTGTTAGTTTATTTTATCGTTTTGCTTGATTTGTGATCCTTGCTTGATCACCACAAAAACTAACCAAAAATATAGATATTTTCATTTCTTTGTTCCTTGACCCTCTCTTGGATTAGATCCACACTATCTATGACCATTGTTTGACTCGATTTCACCTTAGTCTTTGTGTTCGACCTCGGGATACTATCCCTACTATAAACGTCCCGTACACTGCGGGTTCGCTAGGAGTTAGGATAATTATAACGAGTATAAATTTAAAGCCTATTGCGTATCACATCCTGAGCGTAACAACCATCCGGATCACTCAGAAACATCCTGAACCTGCGGAACATCTACAACGATGGTATAAATCGTTAGCTAACATTCTAGGTATAAGCAAGAGCGTAAAGGCACAAACACACATAAGGAAAAATAAACATATAGCATGCTTGCACTCAACCGGTTATTATCTTTCATTAAGTCATTCATTACTAATTCAACTTCTTTTGTCACACGAGAATCCTTTCGAAACTCGCCTCCACTTCCGTCTACCTATAGTAATAGATCAGTACTATCCGTTATCTACGGGCCTGGGTTGCAAGAGCACATTCTAGTCTCCTGTAGAACTAGACAAGTGGTCACCGCTCGATTATAATACACTTGGGCCAATTAAGGTTATAAAGGGTGAATCCTATTCCGGTTATCCGTTATAACATGAATAAAAAACACAACAAGCCAAAACACTCAAACCAATACGCGGAATGAAGCTAAGTAAGTCCAAGGGACTTACCTCACACGAAGGTAACACAAGAGCTCAACACAACTCAGAGAACACTCAAGAAAACTCAGTTTCCCTCAGGAAAGGAGCAAGGGAAACCTGTACGAACAAGAAACACGGATCAGGAATGAAACGGTTGCTAGAAGTCTATAACTTCTAGTCTCAACGATCTCTAAGAGATCTCCACAATTTAAGGGCTCAACATTAGTCTTACAGCAACTCAAGGAACAAGGAACAACCAAAAGGAACCAAGGAAGGGACGAGGAAAGGAAGGAAGGAAGCAACTCACCAAAGACGGGAGTCACAGCAGAGAAACTGCAGGGGTGGCTGGACAGAGGCGTAGAGGCAGCTGGACAAAGGCGCAGGGGAGGCTCTGTGCAGGCGCAGGGGCGGTTGCACGACAGAAGCGCTGTCGGACTTCTCTTCAACAGAACTCACAGCAAGGGCAACCAAAGCTCGAACCTTTGGTTCTAACACGTCATGACTCAACTCCAAAGAGCCTAAGAACAACCAAGGGTCAACAACGGAACGCTCCACAAGAATCAAGGCTCATGCTTGATCCTTGGAGAAGAAGAGAAAGAGAAAAACGAAGAAGAAAGCAAAACGGAAGGAGAAGGCATGCAACAACGTAAGAACGCGAGGAAGAACCAGAAAAGATGAACTTACATGTTCAGCAAGGACAAGGGCAAGGCTGCAGCACTCTAGGGTTGAAGAAGACGATAGCAAGAGACGGGAAAAAGGGAGAAAATAAGAGAATATATAGAAACGGGTTGAAAAGATAGAAGGAAGGGCGTCTAGGGTTTAGAAGAAGATAAGGAAATCGGCCCATAAGATAGAATATCGGACATTATATCTATGGAAGGAAGATAAAAAGAACGGACGAAAGATCGGGCACGATTTGTCGTCATCCGCAGGGGCGGATCACCTCGGCCGTGGAGGCAGCCCTCTTCACCGCGGGGCAGTGAAGGCAAAACTGGGATCTTACATTAGATCCCCCTAAAAAGAAGTTTCGTCCTGAAACTTGCAAAAGCCTAACGATCACAACAACACACAGAAACAAAACTGAACTCATATATTCTCACTCGGGGCACGTAACTCAAAACGTCACACAAAAGCGTACGCAACGCAACAAAGGAAAAACCAAATAACAGCCTAAGCTAAAGGTGCAACAAGCTCAACGTAAAACTCCGGATAGTTCCTCTGGATACTATCCTCTTTCTCCCAAGTCGCCTCATCAGCTCCTCGCATCGACCACTGAATCTTCGTCATCAATATGTCTTTCGAACACAAGAGTCTCGTACTACGCTCCAAGACAGCCACCGTGTGCTCAACAAATGTATGGTCTGGCTCGATCACTAGATCCTCATGACTGGCAATGTGCCTCGGGTCCGGTATGTACTCCTGTAGCTGAGACACATGGAAGACTGGGTGAACACCCTCGAGTCTTGGTGGCAAGGCAAGTTGGTATGCTGCCTCTCCCACTCGCTCCTGAATCTCGAATGGTCCAACATATCTGGGGCTCAGCTTCCTCATGACACCGAAACGTTTGACGCCTCGTGTCGGGGATACTCTCAACCAAACCTGAGCTCCAACCCTGAACTCCAGAGGTCTGCGCCTCTTATCTGCATAGATTTATTGTCGACTCTACGCTACTAACATCCGCTCGCGGATCACTGCTACACGAGCCATGTCATCCTGTATCTGCTCAGGTGCTACTCCGCTAGCACTACTAGGCTCATCCCAACATAACGGTGTACGGTATCTCTGTCCATATAAAGCCTCATAAGGAGCCATCCTGATCGATGCGTGCCAACTGTTGTTGTACTAAAACTCCAATAAGGGTAGGTGATCTGGCCACACCTGTTCCCAGTCTAACACGCAGGCTCTCAACATGCCCTCCAAAGTCTGGATGGTCCGTTCGGACTGACCATCGGTTTGAGGATGATAAGCAGTCGTGAACTGCAGACTCGTACCTAGGGCGGCATGAACCTGCTGCCAAAACCTCGATGTGAACCGTTCGTCTCTGTCGGAGACTATAGTCCTAGGTACTCCATGAAGTCTCACTATCTGTCTGGTGAACTCCTCTACTAACCGACTCACCGGCCACGTTTCCTTAATCGGAATGAAACGTGCGGTCTTAGTCAGTCGATCTACTATTACCCATATAGTATCAAAGCCTCGACTCGGTCTCAAACCGGTAACGAAATCCATAGAGATATCTTCCCACTTCCACTGGGGAACGGGAAGTGGGTGTAGCTCGCCTCCTGGTCTATGATGCTCGATCTTGACCTGCTGACAGGTTGCACACTAGGCTACCTATCTCGTGACGTCTGACTTCAGACCTCCCCACCAGAAAGAGCGTCTGATATCCTGATACATCTTACTCGCACCAGGGTGTACAAAGTAAGGTGAAGAGTGAGCCTCCTGAAGGATCCTCTGTCTCAACCCTTGGTCTGAAGGCACACAAACACGCTCTTGACGTCTCAGAACTCCATCAGCACCAACTGCAAACTGCGGTGCCTCTCCTCGAGACATCCGGTCTCGGATCTGTGTCAAAGCTGGGCAACTCTCCTGCTTCTGTCGGATTTTGGCCAACAGATCAGGTACTATCTCCAAGGTGGATAACTGGCTGTCGGAATCCGGAAAGTGGATATCCATCTCTAGCCATGCCAGGTCTCACTGTAACTGTGACTGAGCTATCAACCTAGCAATCGCCATCTCTCGGGGAGTCTTCCTACTAAGGGAATTTGCTACCACATTAGCTTTCCCTGGGTGGCATAAGATCTCAAGATCAAAATCCTTGATCAACTCCAACCATCTGCACTGACGGTTATTCAACTCCCGCTGAGTGAATATGTACTTCAGACTCTTATGGTCTGTGAATATCTTACACGTAGCTCCGTATAGATAATGCCTCCAAATCTTCAGAGCGTGATTTACAACAGCCAACACCAGATCATGGGTTGGGTAATTCTCCTCGTACGTCTTGAGTTGTCTAGACGCGTAAGCAATCACCTTACCTCTCTGCATCAGAACACATCCCAATCCTAGCTTGGATGCGTCGCTGTAAACAACGAAATCCTCAATGCCCTCTGGCTGAGCTAGAATAGGAGCAGAGTTCAGCCTCTTCTTCAGCTCCTCGAAGCTCTGCAGGCACGGCTCGGACCCTGCGAACCTTGTAGACTTCCCCAACAAGGAAGTGAGCGGTCGGGCGATAACAGAAAAGCCCTCAACAAAACGCCGATAGTAGCCCGCCAATCCTAAGAAGTTGCGGACCTCCTTGACGTTCTTAGGTGGCGGCCAAGATGCTACTGACTCGATCTTTGCCGGATCTACCTTGATCCCTTCAGCTGAAACAATGTGACCAAGGAATACTACCTCGGACATCCAAAACTCGCACTTAGAGAGCTTGGCGTAAAACGCTTTGTCCTGTAAGACCTGAAGAACAATCCTCAAGTGTCCAACGTGCTCCTGTTTACTACGAGAGTAAACCAGAATGTCGTCGATGAAAACAACTACAAACCGGTCTAGCAAGTCGATGAAGATGTTGATCATCAACTCCATGAATACTGTGGGCGTGTTCGTAAGCCCGAATGGCATCACTACAAACTTGTAGTGTCCATATCTGATCCGAAATGCTGTCTTAGCTACGCCTTGCTCTCTCACCCTCAGCTGGTGATATCCAAATCTCAAATCAATCCTTGAAAACACTGAAGCTCCATGTAACTGATCCAATACGGGGCAATGTGTACTTGTTCTTGATCGTCACCTTGTTCAGCTCTCGTTAGTCGATACATAATCTCATTGAACCGTCTTTCTTCCCGACAAAGAGAACTGGTGCGCCCCAAGGAGATACACTAGGGCGGATGAAGCCCTTCTCTGCTAACTCCTCGAGCTGCTTCTTCAACTCAAGCATCTCGATAGGCGCCATACGATAGGGAGCTTTAGAGATCGGTCTAGTACCAGACTCTAGCTTAATGCCGAAGTCTACACTCCTTTGTGGAGGTAAACCTGATGGCTCTCCGAAGACGTCAGCAAACTCGCAAGCCACTGGAATCTCCTTCAAAGCCGGACTCGTACTATCCTTCATAGCATAGCACCAAAAAGACTCGCAACCCTGACTCATAAGTCTTGCAGCTCGTACTACACTGATGACTGTACCCGTCTTCCCGAGATCCCATCCTCGGAAAATCTCAACATGGCTTGCCTTTGTAGTTACTGTCATAGTCCTCTTGCCGATGTCTAGAACTGTTCGATGTCGGTCCATCCAATCCATGCCCAGAATAACTTCTTCATGTACTAAGTACATGACAAAGAAGTTAGCTGGCCAATCGCGACCTCCCAATCGGATAGGGCAATCGCGAACCTCTCGTGTACCTCGAATCTTACCCCCATCGGGTAATCCTATAAAGAAGGGTCTACCTTCTATAGTAACTAAGGTCAATCTATCTACACATGCATCGGATATAAAAGAATGTGTAGCACCAGTATTGAAAAGAACTTTGACAGGAAAACCATTAATATGAATGGTACCTGTAGCTACTAGCGTTGTCGGCTCTACAACACTCCTCAACTCGTATACTCTGGCCGATGCATCTCTGGTGTCTACAGATCTACCAACACGTCCTCTACCTCTTCCCTGTCCCGGAGTAGAACCTTGAGGAGTGGTAGAACTAGGAACTCTATGCTACTACTGCTGATACTGAGACCTCTGTCTTCCTCCAACAACGGTGGCAGGTGAAGAACCTTGCTGAGATAGCGCCTTGCCCTAACGGCAAAACGCAGCTCTATGTCCGGGCTTGCCACAAGAAAAGCAAGTCACTGCTGGCTTCTTGCAATCAGCTCGGATATGTCGAGCTACTCCGCAGTTATGACACTATCGTGCTCTGTCAGAACTTTGTTGAAAACCATAACGTCCCGGCATCTGACTACGCCCAAAACCAGTTGCTCTAGCACTAGCTGATCCAGTCTTTTGTCTCTTCTCAGGCCTCTAGTCTGAGAAGCTCTCCTCTGACCCGGTCGGTCTCTCTCATACGCAGAAGCTTTATCCTGATAGTCCGTCAGAGATTCACAACGGAAACTAGTAAGATAAGAGCGTGTCGAATCTCTCAACCTCCGAGAGAAAAGGTAAACATGTTGATCCTCAGGTGGTGCAGACGGACCCAACAACGACAGATCATCCTGAAACTTGAGGATGATCTCAGCAATAGGCAAATCCTCAAATCCAGCCTCAAGGAAATCCTGAAGACGGTCTCTCCTCATAGCTGTGGGGCAGTAGCAATCCCTGATCACCGTCTTCATCTGCTCATAACTAGTGACCTTACTGCGAATAGTTCTCCACCAAGAATGAGCCTGATCCTTCAACAACGTTTGTGCTATGTTGACTTGACATCCCTCAGGGCAACCGATAGCCTCCATAGCATAATCAACCTGTCCTAGCCACTACTCAACCTCCAAGCCAGTCCTTCCCACAAAGACGGGGACCTTTAGCTGGTCGAAAGCCGTCAACCAACTGTTGGGATTTTGCTCCTTTGCCTCAGCCGGCGCTCTAACAACCTCAGCAACTCCAACAGGCGGGTCAACAACTTGTGTAACTCTCTGCGAAACCTCAGCTGATCTCGCAGGAACTGGAGGCACTAGTGCTGGTCCTCCAGTCCAGATAGCTTCCTCAACTCTCTACACATAATCTCGATATGCAGAAGCTCTGATAGACACTCGTGTGGACTCCGTCGATGGCGTCCCCTATGCTCCGGACCTAGCAGCGGTCCCATTTCCAGCCTCAGGATCAATGCTCTCAGCAACCTCTTCAGCAAACGTCTCAGCGGTAGGTGGATCGGCAGCTGGGGCTTAGCCCCGACCTCTAGCTAGTGGAGGTCTTCCTGCACGTCCTCGTCCACGGACGGCGGGTGGAAGTGGTGGTCGATCCCTTCCTCGCCCCATAGAAGATGTAGCTCTAGTACGCGTCATCTACTATAAGGATAGATATATAAGGCTATATATATAAGGTCACGCTACAACTAAAGTAGAAAACCAAGAAAAAGCATATATAAAGGCCAACATATAAGAAACTACACTGCTGAGATCCGTAGAGGTAGTGGTGGTCGCCCGTACATCTATCCCAGACCAACGGTTTAAAAACAAAAACCCCTTTTTGAAAACATTAGACCCCTTGCGGGTTCTATTTATTTATCCATCCGACCTGTAGAAGATTTTGAGTCCCATTGTTGCCAACCTAGAGCTCTGATACCATATTGTAACACCCAAGTTTTGGGAACTCAAAGCGCTACGGGTTATGACCGCACAATGTGTCCCGATCCTCAGAGTAGCAACAACAAAGGATCATACAACAAGGCATAGACAAATGAAAACCAAAACTCAATACAAAACCAAAGGTTTAAACAAAAGAAAACGTAAAAGACTCGCAGCCGAGTTTAAAACAAAAGAAAAAACAACAATAGAAACATAAACCCGATCCCGTCCTATAATGTATGGGAACCCCGGATGACCACACCATCCGGATCACTCAGCAGCATCCTAAACCTACGGAACATCTACAACGATGGTATAAACCGTTAGCTAACGTTCTAGGTATAAGCAAGAGCGTAAAGGCACAAAAGCACATAAGGAAAAATAAACATATAGCATGCTGATACTCAACCGGTTATTAACTTTCATTAAGTCATTCATTACTAATTCAACTTCTTTTGTCACACGAGAATCCTTTCGAAACTCGCCTCCGCTTCCGTCTACCAATAGGAATAGATCAGTACTATCCGTTACCTACAGGTCTGGGTTGCAAGATCACATTCTAGTCTCCTATAGAACTAGTCAAGTAGTCACCGCCCGGTTATAATACACTTGGGACAATTAAGGTTATAAAGGGTGAATTCTATTCCGGTTATCCGTTATAACATGAATAAACAACACAACAAGCCAAAACACTCAAACCAATACGCGGAATGAAGCTAAGTAAGTCCAAGGGACTTACCTCACATGAAGGTAACACAAAAGCTCAACACAACTCAGAGAACACTCAAGAAAACTCAGTTTTCCTCAGGAAAGGAGCAAGGGAAACCTGTATGAACAAGAAACACGGATCAGGAACGAAACGGTTGCTAGAAGTTTATAACTTCTAGTCTCAACGATCTCTAAGAGATCTCCACAAGCTAAGGGCTCAACCTTAGTCTTACATCAACTTAGGGAACAAGGAACAACCACAAGGAACCAAGGAAGGGACGAGGAAAGGAAGGAAGGAAGCAACTCACCAAATACGGGAGTCACAACAGAGAAACCGCAGTGGCGGCTCTGTGCAGGCGCAGGGGCGGTTGCACGACAGAAGCGCTGTCGGACTTCTCTTCGACAGAACTCACAACAAGGGTAACCAAAGCTCGAACCTTTGGTTCCAACACATCACAACTCAACTCTAGAGAGCCTAAGAACAACAAAGGGTCAACAACGGAATGCTCCACAAGAATCAAGGCTCATGCTTGATCCTTGGAGAAGAAGAGAAAGAGAAAAACTAAGAAGAAAGCAGAACGGAAGGAGAAGGCATGCAACAACGTAAGAACGTGAGGAAGAACCAGAAAAGATGAACTTACACGTTCAACGAGGACAAGGGCAAGGCTGCAGCACTCTAGGGTTGAAGAAGACCATAGCAAGAGACGGGAAAAAGGGAGAAAAGAAGAGAATATATAGGAACGGGTTGAAAGGATAGAAGGAAGGGCGTCTAGGGTTTAGAAGAGGATAAGGAAACCAGCTCATAAGATAGAATATCGGACATTCTATCTATGGAAGGAAGATAAAAAGAACGGACGAAAGATCGGGCACGATTTGTCGTCATCCGCAAGGGCGGATCACCTCGGCCGTGGGGGCGGCCCTCTTCACCGCGGGGGCGGTGAAGGCAAAACTGAGATCTTACATTCCCATCAAAGGTCTGTAAATTAGGATGATGGGTATTCCCGTGTTCCGTATATATCCTCGAACCCGGTTCCATCTCCAAAGATTTCCCATGATCAAGGTATGAGATATTCACGTCATACTATGATTCACTTAACCGTTAAAAGTTTGATAACTTTCAGGAATTCGAGGATAGAAGAGATTTTCCTTGATATGAACAAAATCCCAAGAGAGAACGATATAGTGAATCACGTAGATCGCATTCAAACGAGGATGATGAATCCGTAAAGGTTAGTAATTCTAAACCGTCTATGCATGATCATTTGGATTTATTGAAATCGGAATCGACTATTGTGTTACATGCTAAGACTATTGTAGAGACACATAAGCATGAATTTGGTTTAAAACATAAAGTTGATAATGATAAGCATGACATAGATACAAGTATTTTTTTATCAAGAAGGTAAGATACTCGACTACACTAAAATAATTGGTGTATCGAGAGGCCGACAACCGGCAAACGGACAGACCGTCATGCAAATAGTAAAACTAAAAGGGAAACACTACAATCACCACAAGTAAAACTGGAAAAGAGAGAAAGACCCAAAAAGTCAGAACAACTAAACCCCGGGAGAAGACGCGGAACACTCGAGGTTGGCAAAATATGGAGAGGACACAAGATAGATAAACTAGCGCGGTGTCTCGCCGACGGGAAGTAGGATGGTAGAAACCTTTTTTAGGGGATGTCATACCTCCTGCGGAAATGTGGATCCCACGACATTGCCCCCACCGAGATGAAAGATCTTCGGAGACCTCGAACACAACCACGATCAACACGGTCACCAGGGGCATGTGACTACGACATCTTACAAGATAATCGTTTAGGCCACGCTCGAGAAACATCTTCAAAAAGGAAAGTTATCCCAAAATTTTTTTGGAAGGATTGATACATTTTGTTCAAAATATATTCATGTAGATTAGCCTTGGTCTTAGTAGTGGCATCCACAAATATGCTTTTACTGTGTAACTGCGTTCAAGGGGCGCAGAGAGCCCATGGTTTTTACTACTTTTTAAGAAACTCAGTTTATTTAATATATAAGGCCGGTTCCTTCCTTTAATTGTGCTATATATATGCTGAAATAATTGTTTGCAAGCTTCCTTGTAATACTTCCGCTGCTATCAGTTTTCCTCTTGTTAGCGTTGTAAGTGGATTGTTTCGAAACTTTGACTCTTTTAACCCACCTATTCTGCTTGTTATTGAAACTTAGTATCTCAAGTCTATCGGTTAGAATTTTCAAAACGGTCTAAAATGATCAATGCGGTTTTTATTTTGTTGGGGATAGTCGATCGATGGTCATTAGTAAAATATGATCGCTCCAAACTAAAACAACAGATTTGTGTGAAGCAAACACAAACTGTTGTAATGCCCACACTGATTTGGGGGAATTCCTACATAGCACTCCATTTAGTCAAAACTAACAATCTTTCAGAGTAAAATAAATTACATACTTTAACCAGGAAGAAATTTTTGCAAATTTTTTGAACTTGTAAGTTATACTTGTTACTCCAAATAGGCAATAAATAGAATGGGGATTAACCTACCAATTATTCATGATAGTTCATATTTTTCTTATTCTTTGCGCAAACCATTTTTTGTTTGTAATAACTGTAGATGGAGGATTGTCTTTTGTTCATTTGTGTTCTCTGTTACTCTCACGTCTTTGGTATTTCATCTTTGTGTGCATCTAACCAAGCTGCACTACAAATGTGGGATCCGAACCCTACATTTTTCCTTGTTCCGCTTGTCGCGATTCTTTTATTGTTCCCAAGTCAGCATAAAAGCACAGACAAAAGTAGTAGACAATGCAAGTAAAACGTAGTAACTATGTCAACAAGCAACACCTTGTTCAGTGTTTCAACAATAATAATAAAAGAGATTAATCCACCCCAAAACATACATTCATGAGAAATGTATGCTAGATAATCAATTGAAGATCATAAGGTTGGGAAGGGAAGATGCTTGTTCTAATGTCTTTATTATAAAGCCTAGAATTTTCAAGCAAGGTATTTTGTCCTACCAGTCAAAACAAAGGAGTATTTCACAGATTTTTCCACATACATTGTTGATGCAGTTGTTATGTGAAAGAGGTATATACTGTCAGATCTCAAAAGTTGAAAGATATTAATTTACCTTTCTAGACAATAGTTTGAGGTATAGCCAAGAATGTTTTCGATAGGTGTATAATCGTGGATATTGAAAGAGACGACAAGTTGCTTCCCGGCATCGTCTTTCCCTTTCTCTTTGGAAGCAGTCAAACCAGGAAAACCGGAAATAGAAGCCAAACAAAATGCTCCATCACCGCACATATGTGTTGTTTCTTCTTTAAGTAGTTGTGTGCCTTTGTCGCTGAAAACCTTTCAAAATCCGGCATCCTCGAGTATTGTTGATAGGTTGTAGTGTTTGCGTTCTTCCATCTCAGACTCTTCTTCCACCATCTCCAATTTTCTTCCATCAATTCGGAAGGAGTTGAGCACCGTCTTTGAGTAGCTTCCATAGTGAATCTTCTATTGTTTCATAGGTTCTTTTGATTGTGGATCTGGTTATTCATCACCACTAGAGAGATTCAAGGTGGATTTGGGGCTAGGTTTTCAGGGTATCAAGAAGAGGAAGGGGCTCAATTCTAAACGCATGACAGCGCGTTATCCGTCTAGGCTTTTAGGGTTTTCTGACATAGATACGAGTATGCATATATATTCTATTGATTGTGATATGCATAAGTCTAAGTCGTTGCATCCATCTTTGGATTGTTCATTAGGACAACTTCCTAGTGATCTATCTTCTTATTTGCATTTAATTCAATACACAAAGCCTCTTGAAACCCCCAACTGAGGGAGAAGTATGAGGAGCTTTGTTTGAAGTCTTGTCAAGTTGTGGCATTGTTAGATCCCAATAAGAAGGATGTTATGCATGAGATTGTTAATGAAAGTTTGAGGTTGCATAGAGTGTCGTATACTTTGCACTACCATGACTTTTTTTATACATTGTTTCTTTTAAACCTTAATTTTGCACCATTATCCAAGAGGAAACGAGTGAGCTTCATTATAGGATTGCAAGTTGAGGATACCAAGGAGAAGGATATACACGAAGTCCATGTACTAGGAATACCAGAGGAATGTAGTGAAGGAAGTTCTATCATAACCAGGACATAACTACAGCATAGGAAGGCGAAATTTCATTCAAAAGAGGAAATATCTGCCAAATTTCACAAATCTCGCCCGAGATTCCTACCCGAGATAACCTACTATTGTAGATTGTTTCGACGACAAATTGTAGGACCTCACCCCATCCCTTTAAGGTTTCTTTTTTGCTCTAAAGACGAGTTGTCTAAGGAGCCTCCACCCATTAACGTCTCTCCTAGGAGTTTGGATCAAGAATTACTCTTGTGGAAGGAAGCACCAAGGAAAGATCTTAGTGTGAGATTATTTGAGAATTTAGTTAAAGCTAAGAAGGGGAGAAACTACACTGTTGTACGTTATGGTGAAAATTTTCATGCCCCGAGTATTACAAAGTTTAAGAGACCTTCCGGGAGAGTCACAGAACTAGGAGTTTGCACCACCCAGACATTTGAACTCGTTTGTATCGAGTAATGTACAACTTGATGTACATGTCGGAAAAAAATGGATAAGGAAGGAGAAGTTGATATCTCCATCCCATGGAGTTGATCCAGTCCAGATCTGCCATACTTGATTTATTGTGTGATTAGTGATGAGCAAGACTATGATTCAAGGTCGAATCATTTTCAATAAGGGAAGTATGATGTGGGATCATCCTTGATAACACCTACATTACATGGAATCATCACTAAGTCAAGAGCAAGAGACATTGAAGGAAAGGTTTCTTGCAAGCTGCAAACATAGGAGGAGCCGAGAGAATGGAGGATTGCTTGGAAGATGCAAAATCTCGGTCAACACAATAAAATCTCGGATGAGATTAATGACTCGAGACTGAGATTCTCCACTGTTGCGTATTATCGAGTAGATCTCGATAGGAGGGTTATTATCCCCACTTATCTTTTCTTAATTTAATACCTTTTTATCTCTCAAACATTCAGAAGGTATTTGTTACTTTCTGATCATATCTTTTATGATTATTTTTAAGTTATCCTTTGAAGGAATATCTCCTATAAATAGCCTTAGAGGACAAGATTCACAGAAACAATTAGATTTGAAGTTGATTTCCACATTATTGTGAGACACTTGTGACTTCGTTCACGGAGTTTGTATTTTTATTATTTATATTCAATCAAAAGTAGAGTTTTTGGTTGAATCGTTTAGAATCCTTGCTAGTTTGTTTTTGTGTGTGTTAATCTTGTTGAAGATTGGTGTTACTAGTCAAACTAGTCCCCCCTTGTGATTGTCTTATTTAGAAGGTTTGTGTAAGGTTAAAGAAGGAAAGGTGAAAATAACTCTTTGTTTATTTGACACATAATTGATCAAGGTTCTTTGCAAGTCTTATAATAGTCCGATCTTCCTATACTTATCATTTTACATTCCATTAATCATCTTCTTATCTTCCATTATCATCCATTGAGTTATGCAAAATTTCGGCATGTTCTTGAGTAAACCGCGGCCGAGATTTCCTTCAGTTTACCCGAGATTTGCTTCTGTTGTTCGATTTGAGGACTTTCAATCTCTGATATGGTTGAAAACCGGAGCAATTATGAAGCTTGCTTGCTTGTGTGTTAGCGGCGAGAGGGGGATAAAAGAACGTGGGATGAAGATATATGAGAGAGAGGTTTGAACGTTTCTTTCTTTCTTTTTTAGAGTCTGATCCCCCCAGGTCTATTGTAATTACCAAAATGTCATTAATGATATCTTGTGTGAGAGCCCTTAATTTAGAACTCATCCGATAGCTCACAAAGCGCCTTATTCCCATAACCGGACTATATATATTAATTCAAGTGAGGAGAGAGCTAGTATATAGGAATTAGGAGGGATGTATGTCATTGGATGGATTTTAAATCAAGGGCTCCCACACGCTCATGATTAATAAAAATTTTGTAGATTGACTTCAAATCTGGAAAAATACATTTACGTTCAAAAATAGTCATTAGTGTTCATACTTTTATATGTCATTTTTCATGTTTTTACACATCGGTGTTCATAGTGTTTTTATTCACTTAAAAAATCATGTTCATAAATTCTTTTGTGTTCATTTTATAATGCATAGATGTTCATTTACAGTATATAACCACACAAAAAAACTCATCACAAAACTTTGGAAGATGATCATAATATGTTATGTATGTATAAAAGTTATAGATAAGTCATCAGTGTTCATCCTTTTATACGTCATTGTTCATGTTTTTATTCATCGGTATTCATACTTTTTATGTCATTGTTCTTGTAAATATTATGAAATATTTTTCTATGAGACATTTATTCGAACAGTTTGTGTGCACACTAAAAGGAGCATATAGATTATTCAATTGGAGCTATTAAACCAACTCAACATATGTATATATGTATTTTCTCAATCAAATTTATCAAACACAAAAATGATTCAAACAAATTTGATTTCGAAAACAAACATCAATCATAATGAAACCTAAATCTTAAGAATGGAAACTTAAACAGTGAGAGTCGAAATTCGAAGAAACAAAACCTGAATCGTCTTGTATTCTCTTTGATTTCACAATTTTTTATGTAATCGATCTCTGATTTGGTTGAAAATCAGAGCAAATATGAAGCTTGTGTGTTAGTGGCGAGAGAGAGAGAGAGAGACTCACAACGTGGGATGAAGAATGTGAGGGAGGGTTGAACGTATTTTTTGGTGTTTAATTTTCTTTTTTTCCCAGATTTGTGTAATCATCAAAATGTCATTAATGATGAGTGTGTGAGAGTCATTGATTTAAATATCATCTGATGGCTCACATTCCTCCTAATTCCTTTCTACAAGCCTTCTCCTCACAGGAATATATATATATAGATATAGAGGGTGTGGTTCCCATGAGAACACCCCTAACGTGTATACATGAGAACAATCTTAGACCGACGGATGATGAGTATTAAGGGTCGAGATTTAGTGTAGATATCATAATTAATAATAATTAGGAATAACCACAATAACTACGAATAATCCATTCAACCAACAATAACTACGAATAATACATTAAACGATAAGCCACATTCGTAACAAAATTAATAATTACGAATCTGTTCTCATGTATACACGTTACGGTGTTCTCATATGATCTACACTATATATATATATATATATATATATATATATATATATATATATATATATATATATATATATATATATAGGATGTGGTTCCCATGAGAACACCCCTAACGTGAGAACATGAGAACAATCGTACACCGTTGGATGTGAGTATTAAGGGTTGAGATTTAGAGTAGATATAAAAAATAATAATAACTACGAATAATAATAATTAAGAATCCAACAATAACTACGAATAATCCACTCAACCAACAATAACTACGAATAATACATTAAACGATATGGCACATTCGTAACAAAACTGATTATAATTACGAATCTGTTCTCATGTTCTCACGTTAGGGTGTTCTCATAAGATCTACTCTATATATATATATATATATATATATATATATATATATATATATATATATATATATATATATATATATATATATAGATTTTAGTTCAAGTGAGGAGAGAGCTTGTAGATAGGAATTAGGAGGGCTGTAAGCCATTGGATGAATTTAAATCAAGGGCTCTCACACGCTCATCATTAATGACATTTTTGTAAATTGACTTAAAATCTGGAAAAATATCCTTACGTTCAAAATAGTCATCGGTGTTCATACTTTTATATGTCATTGTTCATGTTTTTATACATCGGTGTTCATAGTATTTTTATTCATCAAAGTGTCATGTCCATTTATTCTTTTGTGTTCATTTTATAATGCATAGATGTTCATTTACAGTATATAACCACAAAAAATTAAAAAATTCATCACAAAATGTTAAAAGATGATCATAATATGTTATGTATGTGTCAAAGTTATAGATAACTCATCGGTGTTCATACTTTTATTCGTAATTGTTCATGTTTTTATTCGTCAGTGTTCATACTTTTTATGTCATTGTTCCTGTAAATATTATAAACTGTTTTTCTATAAGGCATTTTGCCGAACAGTTTGCGTGCACACTAAAATGAGCAAATAAATTATTCAATTGGAGCTATTAGACCAATTCAACAAATGTATATAAGTGTATTTTTTCAATCAAACTTATCAAACACAAAATGATTCAAACAAATTTGATTTTGAACACAAACATCAAACATAATGAAAAATAAACCTTAAGTTCGAAAATCTAAACAGTAAGAGTAGAAATTCGAAGAAACAAAACCTTAATCGTCTTGTATTCTCTTTGATTTCACAATTTTTTATGTATTCGATCTCTGAATATTATAAAAATGATTTTAAAGAAAAGTATAATTTTTAACAAAAAACACATCATATTATAAACACCATAACTGTAAAAAAAAATGAATACATACTTGTAAAAAAATGAACATCATATTTTATTAACACGATTTGAAAGAATAACATAATTTTTAAAAACAAATCCAAATAAATGTTTTAAAAAAATACAAAAATGAACATTTAATGTTCAAAAATGAACAGTTAGTGTTGAGAAAAAATGCATATTTATTGGTAAAATATGAACAATGACTCTTTTAAAGATGAACACATACTTATAAAATTATAAATACCAATTTTTATTTACAAAAAGAAAATCTGGGGAAAAAATGGTGATGTGGCATGCCACATGTCACCACCCCAACTCTCCTCATTCCTATCTACAAGGGTTCTCCTCACCGGAACCAGACTCTATATATATATATATATATATATATATATATATATATATATATATATATATATATATATATATATATATATATATATATATATATATTGCTTTTTACATGGTGAAAGTTGTTGTCGGTAAAGCATATTATTAAAGAACGTGTCCCGTCACTTGTACATTCGAAAACGACTTAATGTTACATACGAAACTTCCTGGAAATTCATAGAGATGCCATCATGCCAAGTTCCTACTTTTATTTAAACAATTATGATGAATTTACTCAATTGATTCGTAAGTATGACTTTTATAATTAAGGCACTCTTAATTTAATATTTTACACAAACCACCTATATTTAGAGTGTTAATTAAAATGTACACGTACTATATTAATATTCTTGTAAATTGTACTTTAGCCTTTTGTCGATTCCCTTCTCAAAAAAAAAAACTTGGATTTTTGAATGATTTTTTTTGAATTTTTTCAATATAAAAATATACCTTCAAACGGTTGTGAATAGTTTTTTAAAAATAAAATTTTGTAAAATGTTTTCTAGCTTAAAATTTAATGTAGTTTTACCATTATATGCAATTAAAACAAAAAAAATAAAAAATTATATCAATGGAACATTGAAGTTTAAAAGTAAGACATATTTTGAATGAAATTGTGAAACCTTAATACTTATATAAATATGAAATTTTCAAAGCCTCATATACTTTGATCATATTATATAATAATAGCATTTGATGAATATATCCTCAGGATTTTTTTTTCTGTAATAATTAAAAATATATATATTTTCCAAAATTAGATACGGAATAAAACATAGGTTAGGAGTAGAATCGTAGTTTGAAACTGCGGGTTTTTGTTTTTTTTTTTTAAAAAAAAAACATACCATAAAATTGTGGGTTTCTGGGGCCCATTAATTGCATCGGCGCAACTCATTATGGACTACCATCTTTTTTTAAATAAAAAAATTAGAAACCCGCAGTTTCGAACCTCGAGTTTCTTATTAAAAAATTAAAATTACAGTTTAAAACTGCGGGCTATTTATTTTAATCCGCAGTTTTAAAATGCGGTTCTACTTCAACCCAAAATACCTTCCTATTTTTATAATATGTTTTACTCCCAACCTAATTTCAAAAAATATTTTTATATTCTTATTATTTCGAAAAAATCCAAATCCTCATCAACGTTGGTGTAATTTATCCGAATAAGAGTCCTAATAAAATAATTAGTATGACGTACAACGTTCGTGTCGGCATCTACGCCGAAAGTGGGGCAGGAAGAGCTACGCTACTTGGATTCTTTCTATATATTGTATTGGGGCGTGTTATATACACAATTTTAAATTTACTTGTTACCGAATATTAACGATTTGCGGTGGCGCTCAAATAGATTTGAGCGCTTTGCGACGGCGCTCAAATCTTAAAATAAATAAAAAGGGCAAAAATAAGAAAAATTAGGGTTTTGAGCGCCGGCGCATGGCGCTGGCGCCCAAAAACATGTTTTTCTTATTTTTGCCCTTTTTATTTATTTTAAGATTTGAGCGCCTTCCTACTTTTTCCATTTTTTTTATTGAAGATTTGAGCGCCTTCGGAAGGCGCCGGCGCTCAAATTCTTTATTTTTTTTTTACTTGTTGAGCGCCATCGGAATGCGTTTGTTTTTTACGCTAGTAAAATAAACATCGTGCATTTAGCTTTTTCGATTGTATTTGAAAGGTACATGGGATTTGAATTTACACCGAGACTTTATAAAGTCTAATTTAGTGGCTAGTTAGGTAAGGAATTGAAATCTGGTTGAGATAACTTTGATAACTTAAGATTACGTATATACACGCCGCGTTTGATAAACTTAAGATTACGTATATGAAGTTGAAAATTTAAAATAATTATTTTGATTAAAAATTAAAAAATAAAATGTATATGAAAATAAGCGAAAGAATTGGCGCTTTAGGGGTCCAAAAGGTCTTAAAACACCACCTTGTATATAATGTTTTACAGATGTTGATGATGGAAGACTTAACACAAATGTATTAGTTGGATATACTAACAAATGTATTGATTGTATTCTCTAGATACTTGGTTAATTTGAATTAAGTGCAGGTTTTATCAAATGTCAAGGGCCTTGATACGAAATTCAAAGGCCTTGAAGTATATCTCAATGACAAGAAAGAAAGCGTAACAAGGGAATGATTTCAAAGGCCTTGGAGTTATATAGATGCACGGTTCAAAGATTCAAATGCAAAGAAGATTTTCAAGGAAGATTTGCTTAAACAGAAACGATTTTATAGGGAAGATCTTTTTCAACCAAGGATCTCAACCGAAGATTAGAGAATCTTTTTAGAAGATTTTCTAAAAATAAAAAGCGGCAAAATATCTTTTGTTCCGATTCAACAGAGGACGAGATGATCAAGGACCTAAGGTCTCGACGTGTTCTCAAGAGTTGAAGTTTTGCAACGTCTACCTTATCTCGAAACAAGAAACGATCTTCATGAAGAAGAAGATTCATCTTCAAACGGTCATCTTTTCAACGGCTAGAAGACCTCTCCATAGAAGAGTATAAAAGAAGATGCTGGTCGAAGAAGATAGACACACAAGCATATACGGAAAACATCGTTACGTCTTCAAGCAACCTGATCATCTTCATTCGTTGTTTTTCCTTCTCTCATTCACGCAAAAGCTTTATCCCCTAAGAGAGAGAAAACACTAGAGCTCCATTGAAAGATCTAAATAGTGTTATACTAGAGTGTGTGTTACTCTGCGAAGTAACTAGGCAATTATAGCTAGGTTAAGAGTTGGAGCTAGATCGTAGCGTTGGCTATAGTGAGAGAAGAAGGGAATTTCTTCTAGTTTGTATCTAGGACTCTTTAAGCTGATAATAGATAGTTAGATCTTAAGGCTATACCCTGAGACGGAGAGTAGGCTATTTAGAGCCGAACTTCGTAAACATATCCTCGTGTCAATCTTTTACATTCCGCACTATATCTTGTTATTGTGACTAACTTCGTTTTGCAGGAGCACGAAGTCAAGGCCCTTAAAAGTTGTTTCAAAGTCCTTGAAATCAAAGTTACACGAAGAGCACAGAACGACATCAAGGCCCTTGAAAGGATTAAAGGCCTTGAGATTTGGGTTTGCGAAAAGTTTTCATACTCTATTCAACCCCCCTTCTAGAGTATCTTTTAACTTATTTATTTCACCTATCGGTTCTTCAATAGGTCCATCTTTGTGTTTTGGCCCCCTACTTTTCCACCACTCCTTTTTACAGAAAAAAGGAAAAAAAATGATAAAACATGTTGGACGATGGTGCAGTGGAGGACTGTTCATTTCTTGCAGAGGCGTCACATCCTTACTCAATCAGATGAACGGTGAATTGGGCAAATTGTTAGCGGGCGATTCAAAATCATTCAAAGGAGGAATATATATACTTTTGAGAAAGAACAGGCCTCCGTATTCTCCATATATGTGCATCTCAAAGAACAAATACCCTCCATTTCTAATTTCCTCGTTTTTCATCGTCTACAACTCCAGTCGAAGCTCCATCATTTTCTACCCAATGAAAAACTCAGAATTTGTTGATGAATCCGAAGTTGAAGCTAAGGATATTGATGAAGTTGGCAATGGAGAATCATACCCAGTTTATTGATAAAGATGGATATTTTTTGGGTAGGCTATTTCTATTAGATTTTGGGTATGATTTTGATTCGTTTTGTTAAGTAGTATTGTGTATGCGTTTGATAAATTGAGTATACTGTTAGATCATTATTGGTACGTTTGGGCATGTGGATTTAATCTTACAATAGTATTTAAGGTTTGGTAAAATGTTACCCAATTTATGGGTATGATTATTTTATTGGGTATATGTTTATTATTTATGTGATATGTTTCTTATTGTTATGTATATTTAAAGTGACTTAAATTGAAGAGAAAAAAATGGATTGAGTATGCATACATTGATATTGATGTTTGTGTACAATATCGATTTGTGTAAATTTCGGGTATGACAAATTCAAATTGGGTATGCTTTTAGTATTAAATGCGACTTAAATTGAAGAGAAAAAATGGATTGAGTATGTATAAATTGGGTATGAATATTTTACAAAACAAAATACTACCCAATTTATGGGTATGATGTTATAATGATATTTTAGTTTTTGGGTATGCTTGGGTTTGGGTATGTGTGTTTTCGAGTATATTTGTGTAGTTGACAAAATTATTTTGGGCATGACAGTGACGTTTTTGGGTAAACGAATTTTTGGGTGGAAGGTGGGAAAGTGTGCATGTTGAGAATTGTGCATTTGTGTAGTAGGTGGAGATAAATATCAAATGTCAAATATGTCAAATCAGATGAGATGAAAAAGGTAGTGACAATGATTAGTTTTGGGGCCTAATTTATAAAGATGAAAAAGGTGGAAGCCAAATTAATAAGTGTTATAATGTAAAGGGCTCATTTCATCAAAAATGCCAAAATAAGTAAAGTGAGTGTTTTTATAAGATGAATATGATTGTGGGTAAATTACAAAAAAAAAAACAATGTACGTTACTACGTTGGATTTTTGTGTAGATGAAACAAATTATGAAAGGGAAGAAGGGTAAGAATGAGATTTTAGGATCAAAATTTTTATAATCGAAGTTCAATCGAATTACAAAAGCGCTTAATCTCAACCCCTTAATTTCCATTCTTCATCCCTTCATTCCCTTATCAAACGTGATTAAGAGAACCTTTCCCCCCTCTTCATCCTTATCATCTTCATTTTGTTAATTTTTCAACCACCAAACACAACAAATTACTTAGATGCAGATTAAATAAGATGAATTGATTTATGAGGTTAAAATAATTAAATAAGTAGTTATAATATGAGTAAAAGAGGTAAGTAGGATTTAATTGTATAGATGTAGATTAAGTAGACCATTATGTTTCAATGTAAATTAACTAGGCCCCTTGTAATTTTGAAAAAAAGATAAAATCTAAAATAATTTAAGATACTTTAAAAAATAAAAAGATGTTGTAAAATAAAAAAGGAAAATGAGAGTGGTCCCCTACAATTATTCAAAATTAAAAAGATTCTCTCCCTTAATTTTTAAAATAAAAAAGAAAAATGAGAGTGGTCTCCTACAATTAAAGAATTAGTTTTAATATTAAAAAGATTCTCTCTTAATTAATATAACTATTTTTTAATTAAATAAGGAAAATGAGAGTGGTCCCCTACAAATTTTGTACATAATTTCACACGCAAATTATGTACATAATTTCACACGCAAATTATGTACAAAATTTGTGCTGTTTGTGAAAATTATCTACATAATTTGTGTTATGTGTGAAAATTATGTACATAATTTGCGTGTGAAATTATGTAAATAATTTGGGTGTGAAATTATGTACATAATTTGCGTGTGAAATTATGTACAAAATTTGTGGGGACCACTCTCATTTTTTTTATTTAATTAAAAAACAGTCATATTAATTAAGGGAGATAACATTTTTAATGAAAGTAGCAGTAGTAATAGGAGTAGCAGGAGCAGTAGTAGCAGTAGTAGCAGGAGTAGGAGGAGGAGGAGCAGGAGGAGCAGTAGTAGCAGCAGTAGTAGTAGTAGCAGCAGTAACAACAATAGTAGCAGTAGTAACAGTAGTAACAGTAGCAGCAGTAGTAGTAGTAGTAGTACTAGTAGCAGTAGTAGTAGCAGCAGCAGCAGCAGTAGTAGCAGGAGGAGGAGGAGGAGGAGGAGGAGTAGTAGTAGTAGAAAAAAGAGCAGTAGCAACGGATCTTTTTTTCTTCTCACCGCCGTTTTTTAAATGATAATAAAATATATTAAACCTGAACCGCCAACCGACGGTTCAACCAAACCGGCAAACCTAAACAGCCGGTTTGCATATGTGATGATGGAAAACTTAACATTGTGAGCGGTTTATAAACAAACAAATATCGATTATATTTTTAGATTGCATGGTTTGATTTTATGTTTGTTAAATGTGTGCAGGCCTTGGAAAATATTTCAAAGGATAAAATGGAGGCCTTGAAACACATTACAAGGATCAAAGCCGAGGCCTTGAAACAAGATACAAAGGATATATCGGCTGGAAGAAATTCAAAATTCAAGATTCAATTTCAACAACAAAATCTACCAAGGATCAAGAGAAGATCTTCAAAGAAGATCTCGGCCAACTCAAGAAATATCTCAACGGATTTTGGAGAATATCTATCAGCTGAACAAGAAGATTTAAGGAAGATCTTCAAATGGTCATTTAAGAGAAACATCCTCAAACCGAAAAGATTCTCAACAACTCAAAAGATCTCCGAGCAAGGACTTTAACGACAAGATCTTCAAACGGCTCTTTCAAGAGAAGATCTCGAGAAGAAGACTCAACGTGCGTCAAGAAGATGAAGAAGAAGAAGATTCTACAACGGCTACTTCATCTCAACCTTCATCGTTTTCTATGGAGAAAGAAGAACATCACAACGGTTATCTTCACAACGGCTAAAAGACTTCTCCATCGAAGACTATAAATGAAGATCACGATTGAAGAGAACAATAAACAAGCTTAAACAGAAACATCTAAGTCTTCAAGCGATCAAAAGTATCTTCATTCATTCGAAAAGTTTGTCTTCCTCTTAGTTTACAAAAGCTTACATTCTTAGAGAGAGAAAAAACACTAGAGCTCCATTGGTATATCTAAAGAGTTTAATACTCGAGTGTGTGTTACTCTGCGAAGTAACTATGCTATTATTGCTAGGTTAAGAGTTGAAACTAGATCTTAGCATTGACTACAGTGAGAGAAGAAGGAGATTTCTTCTAGGTTGTATTTAGGACTTTTTGAAGCAGATAATAGATAGTTAGATCCTACGGGCAAAGAAACCCTAGGCTGGAGACATAGGTTGTTAGAACTGAACTTCGTAAACATATCACCGTGTCGATCTTTTTATTTCCGCACTATATCTTGCTTAATTGCGACTAACGTTGTTTTACAGGGTTTTGGATTCAAGGCCTTGAAATTATTTTGTAGGTGATGGAGGATTCGCTCAAGGAAGATTCACATCTCGACCACCACTCTTCTACAAACAACAACTTTTCCCATTGGAGAGCACTAATGCAAATGTTTGTTATTGATCAGGATATTGAACTATGGAGAATTATTCAAAATGCACCTAAAATCCCAACCACCATGGTTGAAGGAGTCCAAGTCGCAAAGAAGGAAGCTGACTTCACACAAACCAACTTGGATAATGTTTCAAAGAATACAAGGCCATGGACTTGCTCTATTGTGGATTGGACGTAAATGAATTCAACTGTGTCTCGTCATGTAAGAGTACAAAAGAAATATGGGAAAAAGTAGTTGTCACATACGAAGGTACAAGTCAAGTCAAGTCAAGCCAAGGAAATAAAAATCAGCATCTTCCTCAGACAATATGAGCTATTCAAGATGAACTCAAATAAATCAGTGAAAGAAATGTTCACATGATTCACCGAGATCGTGAACAACCTCGACTCATTTGAGAAGGTCTTCACAAATTAAGAAAAAGTAAAGAAGGTTCTAAGGATCTTACCTAAAGTCAAGTGGGGACCAAAGATGACTGCAATCGAAGAAGCTCAAAATCTCACAACACTTCCTCTTGACGACCTTCTTAGAAAGCTTGTGACCCACGAAATGGTTCTTGGTGAAGAAGATGGAGAGCTCTCATCCAACACAAAGAACCTAGCTCTAAGATCCAAGAAGGATGAGATACCGTCAGAGGAGGAATATAGTGATGATGAAGACGAGGAAGATCCATTTGCCTTGATCTCAAGCAGTTTTGTGAAAATTCTTCAAATGAAGAAGCAGCTTGCAAACAATAAAGATTATCCGCGAACATCAAGACCTCGAGGTAAGTTTTCTGACTTGTTTTGAATGTGGTGAAATAGATCATCTCGTAAAGGATTGTCCACAAAAGAAGATAAACAACTTTAGGAAGAATGATCTAAAGAAGAAAGCTATGATAGCTTCATGGAGTGATTCACATTCTACCAATGAATCGTAAGACGAGAAAGAGCAAACAAACTTATATCTTATGGCCGATCATGTAGAAAATCCAAATCACTATGTTGATAATGTGGTAAGTACAATTATGTCCCAACCTGAATCTGAACTCCTGTAATTCCTTAAAGACATAATCATATGTGATAAAGAACATATAATAAGGATAAGTTCCTTGAGAGAAAAGCTTTTCAAACAAGAGAAACGATTAAGTGATATGTCTCTAGAGATTGAAAATCTTAACATTGAAAAGTTAGACCTTGATATCAATATCAAGGCATTGGAATCAGAAAATGCGATTCTCAAGGGCAATATCTCTTCTCTCCATCGATAATATATCGATCTAGAGAAAGAAAAGATTGATCTAATTGTGACTTGTCAAGACCAGAAGGATGCACTTATTCAATTCACTCGTTCGAAAGTCAACCTCGAAAGAATGATAGGTGAGCAACAATCTTCTCTTAACAAAAATGATATAGGCTATCACGTAAGTTTTTCTAGAAAATGACAACCACGTTTGTTAAAGTTAAAAGAAGTATCCATGTGCCCACATGTATCTATTGTTGTAAAAGGGGTCATGTAAAATCAGCATGTCCATATAGAAGAAAGGATCCTTACATCATTAGAAACACTTATCCCTTATGTCTAAGGAAACAAGTTAAGCAAATTTGGGTTTCTAAAGGTACTAGACCACCAAGCATGATTGAGCCTGAATATGGACCAAAATATGTCATTTGGTTGACCCGGAAAGGTTGATATTTGTTGTTTTGCAGGATATCACCAAGGTAAAGGAACATAAATGGATATTAGATAGTGGTTGCTCAAGACATATGAGTGGAAAAACTCATTGTTCTCGGATCTAAAGAAGCAATCATCTAGAGCCATCACGCTTGGTGATAAAGGAAAGTCTAACATTATTGGCATTGGTGAAATTGGTTATAATTCATCTTACTTCATTGATGATGTTTATCTTGTTGACGGTTTAAAGTACAACTTGCTCAGTATCTCTTAAATTTGTGATAAAGGTAACAAAGTGATTTTTGATTCAGAAAAATGTGAAGTTCAAGATAAGATATCGGGTGATGTTGTGCTTACAACTCCTAGATGCAACAATGTTTATTTTATGAGTACTAACCAAGTTTCAGGAACTAAGCTAAAGTGTCTTAAGGCCTTGACTGACAGTCCAAGGCTTTGGCATAGAAGACTTGGTCACGTAAGCATTCATACAATGAAGAAACTACTTTCAAAGGATTTGGTATGTGATTTGCCAAACCTAAACTTCAAGGTAGATGAACTATGTAAGGCTTGTACACAAGGTAAACAAACAAGAGGTTCATTCAAACCAAAGAAGGTTGTAAGTTCTTCTCAACCCACTGAACTTTTACATATGGATCTATGTGGTCTTATGCGTGTCAAATCTCCCAAGGGTAAACAATACATCCTTGTCATTGTGGATGATTTTTCTAATTTTACATGGATTTCATTCTTACGGGAAAAATCTGAAGCTTTGTTTGAGTTTTCAAAATTGTGTAAGGAGTTGCAAACTTTGAAAAACCTACCTATTGTTTCGATAAGAAGTGATCATGGTAGAGAATTTGATCAACTAAAGTTTGATTTGTTTTGTGAAAACACTTCTCAGCTCCTAGAACTCCTCAACAAAACGGGGTTGTGTAATGTAAGAAATGCACCTTAGAGGACATGTCTAGGACCATGCTTTTAGAAAATAGTTTGCCAAAAAGTTTTTGGGATGAAGCAGTTAATACTGCTAACTACATCTTGAATAGATGTTTAATTCGCCCTATTTTGAAAAAGACTCCTTATGAACTCTTTAAAGGAAGAAAACCTAATATTTCCTATTTCAAACCCTTTGGATGTGCTTGCTTTATCCATAACAATGGCAAAGACAACCTTGGTAAATTTGATGCACGTAGTGACGAAGCCATCTTCATTGGATACGCTTCAAATAGCAAAGCTCATCGTGCTTATAATAGACGTACCAAAATCATTGAGGAAAGCATCCATGTTATATTTGATGAAAGCAATGATGGTACTTTGAGTGAAAGTTTTGCAGATCTAAATCTGAATCAACATGAAGATCATAATTCTGATGGAGAAGAAGATCCTAAAGCTCAAGAAAAGAATATGCAAGAAAAGATTCAAGATACCGGAGAACAATCTCAAGACCTTGAAACGCATCTTCAAGACCTTAAAACAGAAAACTGCAATGTCAAAACTCAGTTTCAAGGCCTTGAAACTCAACTTCAAGGCCTTGATATTGGATCCAAAGGCAATACTCCAGCGGTTTCTGAATCTAGTCGAGCTAATGAACCCCAATCTTCAGAATCTTCTCTATCTTACAAAAGGAGAAAGTTTCAACATTCTTCATACCATCCACCAGAGAATGTGATCTCAGATCCAAACGTAGGAGTTCAAACTCGATCTAGAGTTAACAACCTATGTGCATTCTCAGCGTTTGTGTCCCTTATTGAGCCCAAGAACTATGTTCAAGCTCTTCAAAAGCCCGATTGGATCATGACCATGCAAAATGAACTACATGAGTTTGAGAGAAACAAAGTTTGGACCCTCACGTCTAGACCTAAGAACCAATCCGTCACTGGCACAAAATGGTTTTTTCGCAACAAGTTGGATGAAAGTGGAAAGGTTATTCGAAACAAAGCACGACTTGTAGCTCAAGGCTATAACTAAGAAGAATGCTACTTGCTTTTGCATCCTTCATGAACATAGAGTTATTTCAAATGGATGTAAAATGTGCTTTTCTAAATGGCTTCTTGGAAGAAGAAGTCTACGTTGCTCAACCTCCTAGTTTTGAAAATGATGAATTTTCGGATCATGTTTTTAAATTGGACAAAAATCTTTATGGTCTTAAACAAGCTCCTCGAGCTTGGTATGAAAGATTGTCCAAGTATCTCCTTGAACAAAAAGTTTAAAAGAGGTTTGATTGACAAAACTTTATTTATCAAAACCAGAGGCAACGATATATTAGTAGTACACATCTATGTTGATGATATATTATTTGTTGCTACTAACGATTCTCTATGCAAGGAATTTTCAGATATTATGTGTAGGGAATTCAAAATGAGCTTAATGGGAGAGTTAAATTTCTTTCTTGGACTTCAATTCACACAAGCAAAGAAAGGAATATTTCTCAATCAAAGCAAGTATACCAAGGACTTGCTTAAGAAATATAAAATGGATCAATCCAAGGTTGCAAAAACTCCTATGACTTCCACACTTTTGAATTGATCACAACAAGGACGGTAAAAGTGTTGTACAAAAGTAGTATCGAGGCATGATCGGCTCTTTGTTATATCTAACTGCTAGTCGACCTGACATTATGTTTAGTGTGCGCATGTGTGCAAGATTTCAAGATGATCCTAAAGAGTCACACTTGATAGCTATGAAAAGGATATTTCGGTATCTAAATGACACTAAGGATCTAGGGTTATGGTACCCACGTCAAAGCTCATTTCACCTCGTTGGCTATTCAGACACTGACTTTGCAGGTTATAAGGTCGGTCGAAAAATTACTTCTGGATGTTGCCAATTCTCAGGGTCATCCCTAATCAGTTGGCACTTCAAGAAGCAAAACTCGGTCACCCTATCCATAACTGAGGTAGAATACATAGCCGCGGGAGCCTGTTGTGCACAAATTCTATGGATAACTCAACAACTTCGTGATCTTGTCTTTGATCTTAAAGGTATCCCAATTAAGTGTTATAATACTAGTGCTATTTCGATTATACTAGTGCTATTTCTGCATTCTGCATTTTAGATTTTGATATTATTGCATATGCATCGCTAACTTTAACTGTGAGTACGATATTTGTTTTGTCTTCCATCAAGAGGGAGATTGATATGGTTATATATTTGCATACGTGATGATGAAAGACTTAACATTATGACCGGTTTATAGACTAACAAATATCGATTATATTTCTAGATTGCATGGTTTGGTTTTGTGTTTGTTAAATGTGTGCATGCCTTGGAAAATATTTCAAAGAATAAACGGAGGCCTTGAAACACATTACAAGGATCAAAACCGAGGTCTTAAAGCAAGATACAAAGGATATATCGGCTGGAAGGAGTTCAAAAGATCTCGACTCAACAAGAAGATTTAAGGAAGATCTTCAAACGGTCATCTAAGAGAAACATCCTCAACCAATAATAATTCTCAATAACTCAAAAGATCTTGGAGGAAGGACTTCAACCATAAGATCTTCAAACGGCTCTTTCAAGAGAAGATCTCGGAGAAAAAGACTCAACGTGCGTCAAGAAGATGAAGAAGAAGAAGATTCTACAACGGCTACTTCATCTCAACCTACACCGTTTTCTATGGAGAAAGAAGAACATCACAACAGTTATCTTCACAACGGCTAGAAGACTTCTCCATCGAAGACTATAAATGAAGATCACGATTGAAGAGAACAATAAACAAGCTTACACGGAAACATCTAAGTCTTCAAGCGATCAAAAGTATCTTCATTCATTCCAAAAGTTTGTCTTCCTTTTAGTTTACAGAAGCTTACATTCCTAGAGAGAGAAAAAACACTAGAGCTACATTGGTATATCTAAAGAGTTTTATACTCGAGTGTTTGTTACTCTGCGAAGTAACTAGGCTATTATTGCTAGGTTAAGAGTTGGAAGTAAATCGTAGCATTGGCTATGGTGAGAGAAGAAGGGGATTTCTTCTAGGTTGTATTTAGGACTCTTTGAAGTAGATATAGATAGTTAGATCCTACGGGTAAAGAAACCCTAGGACGGAGACGTAGGTTGTTAGAGTTGAACTTCGTAAACATATCACCGTGTCGATCTTTTCATTTCCGCACTATATCTTGCTTAATTGCGACTAACGTTGTTTTACAGGGTTTTGGAGTCAAGGCCTTGAAATCACTTTCAAAGCCCATGAAAACCAGTTGTGTCACAAAGAGCACAAATCGACATCACGACCTTGAAATCAGTTTCAAAGCCTTGAGATAGGTTTTTGCGAAAAGTTCTCATATTCTATTCAATCCCCCTTCTAAAGTATTTATATCCTTTATTTATATGTTCACTTATACGGTTCTTCACTACGGTTTGACAGTTTAGCCCAAACAAGACCCATGTCAAGATTTATCTAGGTTTTCAAAAACTTCCGAGGAAGCTACTATTCTTTAACTTTAAAGATTTGTAATTTAAAAACTTTCAATGAAGTTTCATTTTTATCCGAAAATAGTTGTAAATCATATAACTTTAAACATTGAATTTAGAAAAAATATCAGCTTTTTTAATTACTATATAAACTATCAATGTATTTGCTAAAATTAATATTTAAAATATATGATTGGGTATGTTGTAATTTTTATTTTAAAAAATTAAGTTAATATCCATTAGTATGTAAAAAAAGAAATTTAGTACAAATACAAATTATTTTTTTTAACAAAATGTAATGATATTTTAAAGATAAAAAAATTTAACTATTTTGAATAAGGATAAGAAGCCAAAAGATGATAATTACTGACCATTAATATGTAAAAAATAATAATAATTCAGTATTTAAAACACAATAACTTTTAAATAAAATTATTTGAAAAAATTAAAAAAAATTTGAAAAAAAAATGTTTCTGAAAAATAAACATATTTAGAAAATTTTAAATAAATTTAGCTTAATTTAAAATTTTTAGTATATTAAATAATATTAATCTATTTTTTAGATAAAAACACTCATAAGACACCAACTCCTTTCTTTCTTACCCGATATCATGTAAAAAACTTGATTGTCCCGTCATCGTCGGTGTTAAACATTTTGGTTGGAAATTAAATCGTATTATTTTTAGTAAATGTAATCCGTCAATAATTTTCAAAGTCAATATTACTTTGATTTTAATATTGATTGTTGTCATTATTTAGTTTTTTTTTCTTCTTTAAATTTAAAGATTTTTAGTTTTTGAATAATACTTTTTTTTAATAAATTTTTTATTTTATACTTTTCGACCGTTTATAAATTAATGTTTATTTGTTTCTTACACTATATATTATTGATTATGATTGTTAATAGTCTTTTTGACTACCTTTTGAATAGATTATAAATTTTTTTGAGTGATGTTATCCGGCGCCGGCGAAGGGGCCGGCGCCGTCGCCTTGCGAGTGCGCGCAGGGCCTCGCGCATTGGGCCTGCGCGAGGCCCATGCTCTCTGCCCAACCCGCCTCCGCCTATTTAAGGCGGCGCGGAGGCCAGCCTCCCTTGCCCTTGTTTTCTTCGTAGCCGTTGCGCGTCCTTTGCCCTCGCGTTTCGCAGCCGTCGCGCACTTCCCTTGCCCTCGATTTTTTTTCCTCTTGTTTTCATCCATTTCTTCTTTTCTTCGATACGTCCAGCAATGGAGGGAGATTCAGATATCGAGAGCTCTAGGAGTAGACCACTTGTGAATCGATTCCAGGTTAGTTAATATTTTTTTTTATTGTTTATTTATTTTTTACATTATACTTGAAACTAGTTAGTTTAGTTAGGTTCGGTTAGTTAGGAATAATTGAAATTGGATTAATTTCGATAGTTAGTAGTATTGAAACTAGTTAGTTTAGTTAGGTTTGGCTAGTTAGGAATAATTGTAATTGGACTATTATCGATAGTTAGTAGTATTGAAACTACTTAGTTTAGTTAGTTTCGGCTAGTTAGGAATAATTGTAATGGGACTATAATCGATTTTATGATAGTTAATGTAATATATATATATATATATATATATATATATATATATATATATATATATATATATTGTATATGATTATAATAATAGCACAATTTTATATATAAATATTTATATATACAATTATAATATATATGTATATTATAATAGAAAAATAAAAATTTGAGTTAAAAAAAATATTCAGCGTGCGTTGAGGACCGTTAGAGAGAAGAGGAAGAGGGCGACGAGAATAGTCACAGCTTCCGCCCGTCAAGAGGTTGTAGCTCGACGAGTTAGACTTGCCTCAACAGGTGTAGAGGCATCCGTTCAAGCACCTGTAGATGCAGCTGTAGAGGCATCCGTTCAGGCACTTGTGGATGCACCTATAGATGCAGAGGTTCATGCACTCACATTGGCTTCTGGCGAGGAGGATTTCGTACCTATTTCACTTACTGCTGATTACGACACGGAGGAGTCTGCACACGATATGTCTCATTTAGATGATATACTGGAGGATGAGCACGAGGAGATACCAGTTGAGGTAGAGCAGCAGCAGCAAGACATACCACAGTAGGACATACCACAGTAGAAGGAGCCGGATGACTTACCTGAGCATGTACGTGATGAGGAGCAGGTAGAGGAGGACGTACCTCCTCCTTTATTGACATGCTATGCTGACCACAGAGCCAGCGTTATATGGGCCGGTATTGACATGCTATTGCCTCCTTGTACGGGTCAAGCCAAGTCGTCTCGAGATAGGTCATTAACCTCGGAGATGATTGCCAATAGTCTCTCATTTCCAGCAAACGGCGTTGGTAGCTTCCAGGGGATCTTGAATCGAACAAGGCATGACAATGGGATATGAAGAGTGCTTCCGCTTCCTTATTGCGCAAAACAAGTGCCGCTCTGTTAACTATATTGCACTTTATGTGAAACGTGCACAATATATGCTTCACCTCGGGAAATACTACACCCAAGGTGCTTATAAGACCAAGCTCACGATCAGTGGCAATCACCTCCAGCGTCTTTCCGTACAACAAATAACGGACCCTCCTCAAAGCCCACTCGTAATGATCTCTATTCTCTTGTGTCATGAACACAAAAGCAATTGCGAATGTCTTCTTGGTGCTAGTGATGCCTACGATCTCCAACAATGGCATATTGTACCTAAAAGTAATACGAAACAACGATTGAGTTACAATTTCTAAGGAAAATAAGATTGAGTGTATGAAATAAAGTAAAAATGTGCCTTGAATTGAAGCTTACTTGTTGGTCTTATATGTCGAGTCCATCACAATAACATAGGGAAACATGTTGAGCAAATGCCTCGAGTCGGGATGTGAGATAAAGAAATCAATCACTTCATCGGAATCTTGACTTCTCCGAGTGTTTATATAGTATCCACGGTTCGTCAACGTGTGAAGTGCTTGTTGTAATGGACATCTTCCTTCGGCTTGTTCCATTCTAATCTTCAAACCGGTGTTGTAAACTTGACGGATGGAGGTGACATTGTCGGGATCCTCTAATTGCACGGATTTTAATATATGTCTCGGTTTTAAGCCAGAATTCAATTCACGCTCCACCTTTCGGCTCTGCTTTGGAGTCATACGTCCAACATATGCATGACCTCTTAACACCGAAGGAATTATATGGTTGTGGATTTCACATACAACCCTCACCGTCCACTTTTCCTCTTCAATTTGGGTTCCTACAAGCTCAAACAAACACATACACTTCTTTGAGTTTTTTTCCGGCTAGAACTGGGAACATGATCGGGATCTACGTCTTTTTCTTTTCTAGGTCCTCCGTGTCTATCACAACCCAACTGTAGGATACGAAAACCCCTTCTATCCAACCATGATTTTTTAATGACCAACACCATATTCATAGCGTTGGCCACATACCGAGCCCATCCCAATAAGTTCTCTCTATCCGCAAAATATCCATGAAGCTCAAATTTTGACGAATAATTGGTACCGAGAGCACGAGAGTAATCCATAAGATCCTAAATAAAAATAACATAGAATATTATTTTAAAAATACACATCATTTTATTCTTACATTGCTAATTCTATAATTTCGATTCTCTATTCTAACATTGCTAATTCTATGATTCCGATCCTCTATTCTAACATTGCTAATTCTATAATTTCGATTCTCTATTCTAACATTGCTATTTCTATAATTTCGATTCTCTATTCTTGCAAATTCTATAATTCCGACAAAATAAAACGACATAACAGTAAAGTATAAAAATGAGTTTGTACACTTACTTCAAGTTTTGCGAGAATTTCTTCCGGATCACTATATTTTTCAATATCGAACGGCATCATCGAGCTTTCACCATCGGATTCTACATCAACTTCATCGGAATACGACGACATTTTAACGACTTTTTTGTTTACGTTGTTGAGGTTTGGATGAAGGTCAATGAGTCTCACATGTTATTATATAGGCTCGAAAAATCCACAACGGCTATATTCCCCAACGGCTAGTCCAATGGTCCAATTTTTCGAAATTATAACGGGCAGGGAGACGCGTAGGCGGAGTGCGCCTCCGCGCCAGGCCACGCGCATGCGCAGTCCGCATGCGCGCGGACTGGCGCGGAGGCGCAATCCGCCTCCGCGTCTCCCTTGGCGCAGGCGGACTCCGCCTCTATGAAGGCGCGAGTCCGCCCGAATAGTAAGCCTGATTTTTTTTAACCTAAAAGATTATCGACCCTAACTTGTTCTTTTTAACTTAAAAGATTATCGAACATAAACTTATGTCTGATAGTAGGGTATATTCCGACAAAGTTATAAATACATTGTATAATTTCTGAAAATATTTTTGGGTATTATCTGAAAAAGTACAAAAATGCTATTCAGAATTTTCTATAATTTTAGTTTGATTTTGCTGGTTCAAAATGAAATTCTAACCGAAGAAAGTTATTCAAATTAATAAAGAACTTGATCGGATTGAAAGCGATTATGACAATGATATGAATTCGAATTGACATTGTCTCGAATACAAATATAAGAAAATTAATTGTTCAGATTGGATTTTTTTATAGTAATGTCTATAATAACTTTTCTACATGTTCTCACGTCACGGGAATTTTAAAATTTGAATCTCTCAAACCACAACTAAAATTAAATACGAAAACTAGAGGAGAGTTTTCAACTGGTGGATCTATGACAACATTAAACGATCAAACCGATGAATTATCGATCGGAATAACAATCAAACCCTAGATTTATCGATATAAGAACACCCGCAACTAGATTCACCGTAATTTGGATACAAATGGTTGATTGAAGCCCCAGTCGAGGAAACTAAAATTTGATAGCGTCGGAGAACACAGCCGGAATCGAAAAAATACAAACAGAAACGAGCTATCAATAGTTTATCGAGCAATCTTGCCTCCAGCTATCAATCAAAAAGCTATCAAAAAGTCGAGTGACCTACGTACCTCTTCAAAAAAAAAAAAAAAAAAAAATTGTTAAGCTATCAATCGGAAAAACACGTTAAGCAAATGAGATGGGAATCAAAAAGCCGGAACCCAATCAATCTTGCCTCCGTCCATGTTAGGATTTAGTGTTAAACCCGGTTCGAGTCAACCATATAGGGCGGCCTAGAGTTCTATAAGTGTGAGGCCGGGTTTGGTGAAACACTTCAGCTCCTCAAAACCCTAGATCTTAGAGAAAAGACAGAAATTAACGAGTGCATCCTGGAGAGAGATCCGAGCCGAGTGATTCACACAATATTGTTCTTCAGTGTTCTCTGTTGTCTTGATCTTGCTTTGCCTCAAAGCACATATCATTTACCTTGAAGGGTTTTACAGACCTCTCCCTTATCCATCGTTTTCTTGTCTTTTGATTCGATTAGAATTGTTCTGGTTTTGATTGTTGTTTTTGCCTATCTTGTAACCGGTTTCATACTGTAAATCTGCCTAGTGGATTGGTCTGCCTCTCCTCGTGAGATCCCGCATAGTAGGGCTTAACCTGAATTGCGTCACCAAATCTTTGTGTGTTCAAAGTGTTTTTGATTGGTTGGATCGCTCTAGATCCGATCGAGTTTGATTTGAATCTTCAATATAGTTTTGTCAATCCAGAAACCCAAACAGAGCTATTGTGCTTCCATCATTAACGGAAGATTTCGGATGAGAGGATACTTTTCAGATCATACTACACAAACAAGGACAAACACATTAAGCAAACAATTTCAGATCAAGCTAGGTAAGTTTACAAATCTACCATAGATTTATGTAAATTCGTCAAGATTGTCTCTGTTCATGAACCGAGATTGCATTGTCTCCTACTCTTCTGATGAAAAACCCGAAACTGATGAACACAAGAGAGTTTAGTTGGATGACCAACATTATCTATACAAACGGGTCGAAGCGTATCAAAATAAAGCACATAGTTAACATCACGCTCACGGAAGCTTATCACCCTCCAAAACTCCTTATTTCGAATATCAAACACGGATATACAATGATTCCACCGTTCACACAAATAGTGTACAACGAGACTACAGGCATATTGCATTATATAGCAGAGATTCTGCGACAAGTCTGTTCTTCCCATTTTCCATTCGAGTATATAGCAAGCTGCGTCTTATGCCAAATTTAACACCTAACCACGACTGCAAAGTGTAATCATTAGGGAAAGAACCCAAATTTTCTTCCAGTGGATGACACTCTATCCATGCACGAAAAGTTTGGCCATATAGGAAGACATAATCACGAGTGGAAAGTCAATATGGTTGCAGGATTGAACAAGCACAAGAATCTATTTCCAATTTCACTAGCTAGTGAGGAGTAAGCCGTTGCTGGAGGACAAAATATGTCGGGATTTGATCACATTGCTTCTTGATGAAGTTCAGCTCTGAATGTATATTATAGATTGATTTACAAAGGGAGGATGAGAATTTGATGGCCGCTTTAGCAGGCATCCATGACAATATCTCGTACATTGCGTTGTACGCAATTACACATAAGGGCAGATTCAGTGCTAACCTGGAAACACACGGAAAAAAGGTTCAGCAAATCGAATCTGCATTAGGGTTCTTTTCGAATCAACCCATGACTTACCCGAATGTGCCAGAAGTTCAAAATTACAGCAAACAACTAAATTTATCATCTATTTAAGATACAGTGATCGTATCTTCCAATGGCAAGTCGCGAGATCAAGCCATAATTTGATGAGCAAACGTTGATATATAATGATCAAACAAAACAATTTGAAGAAATTGATCAATTAGACATGACCCGCTTCGTAAAATTCAAATCTAATTCCAATGGAAACAGTGAACCCAATAAGAAAATCGAGGGCTAAAAGGAGTAAAATGAAAGCACAGGATTAAATTTCTAATAAAATTGAGACGAGAGAAAGATACAGTACGAGGTAGTAGTAAAGTAAAGAGAAAATTAGGAGGAGTTGTTGGAGTGGAGGCGGAAGAAAATATATCGAACATAATAGGGTTTGGGCTGGGCATCTAAGGGGGAAATGTATTTATAATCCGTTTTCTATTATAATCATATGAATATAAGTTATTTATTGATTAAATCTGAAGTATCCGGTTCAAGTATGGAGCAAAAATACGGGTACGATTGTACAGGGTGATATGCACCATTGAAGTGTCTGATTTACATGTACAAATTTATCCACGTCATTTAATGAAATTTGAGAAACAAGATGTCATTTTTGTATTTACAGGAATTTCAAATAACATTTTTTTACTTTTGAATGTACTTTAGTCTATTTCCTTGAATTTCTTTTTGTTATGTTTTTTTTATGACGGTTTCTCTCTTTAGCCTTTAGATCAGTTATCAAGATAATACGAAAAATAGTGTGCCATAACTGGATGAATCACATGATCATTGTCTTTATTACATATGTGAACAATATAAAACTATTGTTGTGCACATTGAATTCGAGAGAAGATTACTTTATCAATCAGAATAGAAAAACACCAGCTTCGTAATGGTTCACTAGTTCGGTTAAATTGACCAAGTCTCCTTTAAGAGAGAAAGATACAATATATAATATTCAAATAGTATCTCTACCTCCCATACCCATGCAAGGGCGAAGAAGTTCCCCTCGAACTCCAATTCAACTTTGTCAGGTGTGACATTCAAGATATTAACGTGAATAAGTTAACACGTATTCGTCTATCGATTAAGCCATACTAAGTTCATAACGTACATGTGCCTTTGGTTGAGATTGAAGCTTCCTCTTCCACTGAATTCTAGACACTATCATTGAATTCTATCATACAATACGGTGAATGAAGTAAGATAATTAAATTGCACTCAAAGTAGCCACAGCCCATGACAATTTAATACTGGATAACCCACGCACATAACTTGCGGAAGAGTATCCCATAAATATATACACTTATCATTATAACTCACCATACCCACAACCAATTCAGCTAAGATCGAGGAAAATCAACTCTCGAAGCTATACTTACATTTATATTTATATATTCCATTATAATCACCTTATTTTACAAAATATATATATAAAAAAATATGATTATTAAGATCGAAAACACTTTCCTTACATGTATTTCATATCTAATTTTCCATCTCACAAAGGCAATATCCAGGTTGATCAGTGCAAATAAAAACACCATCAAATGTATTACACTTCTCTGCACAAATATCTGCGTATTTGCACCTCCAATCTATCTTCTTTGCAAATGGATCGCAGTATGCGTCACTGGAGCAATTCACATGCGAATGATGAACCCTTCTTCTTCGAGCTGCTTCAACACCAATCATCTCTGTAAACAGCAAACTACCTGCAATTGCAAACCCTTATGCATATGTATGTATATTATACGTAATTAGAGGATGAATAAGAGACTAACCAGATGTGAGAAGAAAGAGAAAGAAGAAACCCAGTTTGATTGAAGCTTTTGCCATGGCTGTTCTTGAATATGAGAGAGAAAGAGAGAGAAGTTGTAAATGCAGTACTATAATGCTTCTGCCTCCTGGTGGTGTATATTAAAAGTGTATTATATCGAATGCAGATTAGTTGGCTTAATTGTTTATTAGGGAAAAGGGTTAATTAATGTGAGATTTGTTTTTGGTGATTTGGCGGATGAGTTTGTTTGAGGTTGAGTAAGTATATAATGATGGGGATTGGTAGCCAACCAGCGATGAAATTCTATTTGGGTTGTCTTTGCTGTATGCGTTGACTTGGGACGTACATGCAGTATCGTGATTGGTGAAATCATATTTGACTTTTTAAAATAAGATTAGAAATGTATTAACATTGATGAGAAGATTATAGTCTAGCTTTGTAGCTGTAAGATCTGCATATTGTTGTGATTTTGTATGAAAATCAGTTTTTGTGTTAAAGAACTAGGGTCCACGTTTCGTCTTCAATGAATGAAGTTGAATGTTTTATAGGGTGACACAAATAACCTCTAATTTTTCTAATTAGAAAGTAAAAAATATTTTTTGATACAAGAAAAACGTGAGAAATAAGAACTATTTAGATGAAATACACTGAAACAATATCTTCTAAAATTGAAATGGAAAAAGATTAAGAACTTTCTTTATAGAATACATCTCTGAAGTTTTACGTTGGTGAGGTAGATGTAGTTTAAATTAAATCATCCTTGTGGATAAGATGGATCATCCGAAAAATTAGTGTTGGGTATCGAGATTTTCATATGGGTCAGTCGGTCAACAACAAAATTAATTTCTGTGAAAACATGCGTGATATGAACATTATCAAAGAAGCGAAGATCTAGTCTGGAGTCGGACAAAATCATCCCGACCTCCCACGGACAACTCCACGAACATTGGAGTGTGCTGATAACACACAAATTATCACCCTCAATTTCGATCTTTTTAATTTGCTTTTGACACGTTTGGATTTTTTGCACCTGATGCTGTTGATATTCTCAAGAGGGTGCAAAGAGTTATGCATAGTAATATTATGTCCTCTAGATTTGTAGATGTTGTTTTTAAAAGGTTAGGTTTTGTCATCCAAAAAGGGGTAACGGCGCAATTTGTTGCACGCTTACCTTCTACTTCTATGTAAATAGTAATACCGTATAAATAAATACTGTTGTTTTCATAACACAAATTATAAAATGATTAACTTTGATATTTGTGTTAATTTGATTATTATTTTGGACCAATTTAATAAGCGACGAATTTGTGACTCAACTACCATGTTAGAAGTTGATGTTTTTGTCATTTCCATCTTGTCAAATAATATCTCTTTGAGTTTCATAAAAATATTCCATTGTTCAGACGTTGATCCTTTCTATTCATAATATAGAATGTTACAGGTAACCGTTGAATTTGTATATTCTAGTTATTTTTTACTTGTTACTATTATTAGTTAATGAACATTATGTTCCAAAATCTCAACAACATTATTTAAGTCGAAGTTGAAATGAAGTGCATTAGTCTTCCCTGCCATAATGAGTTGACTTTGAAGGTTGGTCTTTGGGCACGATAAAGCCGACTAAGAACTTTCTTTGTGGAACAAATGATTCATTGATCACATGATACCAGTGACTTTTAGTTCCCACTTAGGCCCCCGCATAGTATTAATACTTCAAATGAATTGTACTTATTTGTAATTAGGGGCGGATTCAGGGGGTAACGGGGTACGGTGTCCCGGTTTGCGACCTCGTTTTGTCTAAGAAAGTCTAAGGAAGTGGGAACAAAGAAGGAAAAAACCCTGCTTAAAACGAAATATGATACACATTGTTCTACTAGCTCATTTGATAGAGGAAAGAAAAGAGGTACTTGGAGTTAAAAGGTTCTAAGTCTTTTGAGTAGGAAAAAATCTGACTTGCAACCTCGTGTTTGTAATATTACATATTTAGAGTTGGAGTTTATACGTTACTTGGCAGGGGGGTGAGATATTATTTGGGTTTGAGGTGGGAGATTGATTTGTGTGGACACAAATAAACTCTTTTCAAACACATGAATGACGTACATTATCTTGCTTCGGTATAAGTAACTTTAGATCTATAAATAGAGATGGGCCGATTCAAACCAAACCGTCGAACCGGCGGTTTGTGAACAGGCGTAAATCGCCGGTTTGACCAAACCGGCGGTTTAGGTTTGCCGGTTTGATTGAACTGGCGGTTCACGGTTTAGATTTAGGTTTGGCTCTAGACCAAACCTAAACCAGCGGTTTGGTTTTTTTTTTTTTTTTTTAAATAAAATGGACCAAACCGCCGGTTTAGGTTTGCGACCCACCACTATGTATAAACACTGACTTTCAATATATCTTTATTAGATAGCGAATGTGAATATATATGAACAGAAGATAGGGCAAGATGATAACAATAGTTTGAAAATAGATTAGATTAAGTTTAAGTAACACCTTAATGATAATATCGTTTACATTCTATCTCAAGCGAAGCGACTTTTTGTGAGTTGTAACTTGTGCAACAAAAGCTAAAAATGATGGCACTGCAATGATTTCGTGAGTATGTTAGCTAGTTTGTCTTGACTCGAAACAAAATTGAGACATAGCTTCCCTTATTGCACCTGTTCAATTACGAAATGGTAGTTTAAAGATATGTATTTTATACAGGAATGAAACACGGGGTTAGCACATAAACTTGTCGTTCCAAGGCACTGGTGGTAAGTAAGTTGGATGGCGAAGTTCATGCAACAGTTGGGTGACCGAAATAAGCTCAGAAGCCGAATCTGCAACAACTTTATATTCAACCTCAGTGGAAGACCGGGCAACAAATTTTTTGCTTCCTAGAGCCCAAGCTAATAGGTGTTGGTCCCATGTAGACAATGTAACTAATTGTTGAGACATAATCATCTATATCCCAGCCAAGTCTGCATCAAAAAATGCATATGGAGAGTTACATAGAAGCGGCAGCAATTCGAATACCCAACTCTAGAGAGCAAGCTAGGTAGCGAAGAAGTCTCTTTAATGCACTCCAATGAATGGTTGTTGGTGCCTGCATAAACTGAGATTGCTTGTCGATGGTAAACCCAACATCAGGATGAGTTAGGTACATGTATTGTAAGTTGCCACTTCAAGTAATGTAGTTTGTTGGTTCGGGGATAGGTGATCATAAGTCTTTGTGAAGGACATTTGTTGGTGATAGTGGCGTAGATAGGGTTTTAGCATCACTTATTCCAACCTTGATCATGAGATCTTGCACATATTTTCTTTGTGACAGAAAAATATGTTGGAATAATTAAATTCCTTAAACCGTAAAAGTTGAGGATCAAAATCATGCTAGGGTTATTAAAGAATTAAAGTTTACATACTTGGTTTCATAGCGCAACAATTAGATCAATTTTTAGTGCGGAATCTACAATTCGAATGAGCGCCGCAGGTATATCGTCTTCCTCAGTCAAATCCCCTTAGGGTTTCTTTAGGTTTTTTCTCTGATGGGTAGAGAATGGAAATCGGTAGACCGATTTGACGTATTGGGGACCATAACCTAATATTCTTTATATATTGACCTAATAGAATCTCATTAAGCCTATTGGGCCAAAATCTGGTATTCACTCATTAAGCTCATACAGCTTAATTAGAGTCTACGGGCTTGACTTAATCGAATCACTTTAGATATCCCACAAACAAATTGCCATATAATATAATCTTGTATCATAACATATAAGCCCACATAGTAAAATTTATAAATAAATCTTACAAAATACCCGTGTATAAGGACTTCAACTCCCAAGAAATAAGCGAGAGTGTTCAGATCCTTAAGAGAGAAATTTGAGGAAAGTAAAGCAATCACAAGTTACCTGAGATTGGAAGTTGTCTATCAAGATGATGTCGTCAACGTACACTTGCAAGTATAGAAGATCAACTCCTTGGGAATAAATGAATAGCGATGCATCTGCTACGGAATTAACAAAACCAAGGCGTAGAAGAAAATTTATGATTTCGTTGAACCATACGTGGAGGGCTGGAAGCTTGGTTGAATCCACAGATGGCCTTCTTGAGCTTACAAATGTGATATGGACGGTCTTGATCAAAAAATCAGGGTGGTTGAGCCATGTTCACATTTTCATAGAGTGTACCTTGTAGAAACGCATTATTAATACCTAATTGTCATAGAGGCCAACCCTTTGATATTGCAAGGACAAGTACAACTCTAATTGTAACAAGTTTAACAAAAAGACTAAGGGCTCGTTTGGAAGCACTAGAATTTTTCCCGATAACGAAATGATTCCGAATCAATCAAAAATTATGTTTGGTTAGAGGTCTTTTAACACATGAAAATAATCTTATCATTTCCAATTCTTTTCTTTACCCTTATCCGTTTTCATTCCGTTTCCATTCCACCGCTCTAACCAAACGGGCACTAAATGTTTTTGTATAATCACATCTTGGTCTTCGATGCAAGCTTTTTTCCACTACACGAGCTTTATACTCATCCACCTTACCAATAGGGATGGAAATGGGTGCACAACCACCCGATCTAACCGGTCAACCGACCTGAATTCGTGGGTGAAAACCCGAAGATTTCCGGGTGGTGGGCGGTTGACGGGTGAAATTGACGGATGGTGGGATGGGTATGGGTATAGGTACAACCACCCACCACCCGGAGTCCCGGACCATACACCACCCGTCTCACCCGCCCCGCATCACCCGTATAAAGTATTTAAAAAAAATAAAATTAAAAAAACCTTAAATTCTACACACATAATTAAAATATTAAAAACATAAAAAACATAAAAACCCTAAAATATCAAGAAACAAGGGTGCAACCGCATCACCGTTCACCTTACTCCTCCCCCAATTTGAATTTTTAATATCGATTGCTAATTCGCTAGTTGCTAGACTCGTTAAAACCTTCGTTCCTTCGCCAAATCATCATACCTGACTACCTCAGTTTACCGCCGCCAAGCCACACGCTCCCTTCCCCGTTCGGTCACTCACTTATGCGCATCGCTCTCTTGATTCTCTCAATAGGTAAATAGTCTTCACTAGTGTCTTCTCTCCATCCTCTCCTCAGATCTATATTCGATTTTGGAGCTACACACTCTCTTCAACACATCACTCATTTCAGGTGTTCAATCAGTTATATGATTCATACATCTTAGTGCTTACCATTTGTTTGGATTAATGTTTTAGTTTGATAATTTTGGATTAAGGCAACTTCCTTGCAAGTTGTTCCATTAGTTAATCATGGGTGCCATAACATTTTGCGGGAGTTTGTGCGTATTGTCTCCCTATATGATATCAATCCGAAATTTTCGGACCTCTAAATTTAGAATATAAGAGAAGACAAGCTGATGATCAATACTAGTTGACATTTTACCATGTTGTTTGCGGAAGATTACAGGATCGCTACATCGAGCTCTAAAGGAATTTGATTGTAGTATATGTTGATTTACGTTTGTTGTATGCAAAAATATTGCGGTTATTTGCATAGTTTTGTACTAATTGGAATTCATTTTCCACGTTGGTTTGTAATGTTAGATAATGTTCTGTAATTTAGTAGATTTATATTTGTGCTACTTTAAAATATAAATTTACTTTATACATGTCAATGTTTAAAACTGAAAGATATACTACACAATACACACCCGGTTACTTAACCCGAACCACCTGAACACCCGGTGGGTGATGGGTGTGTGAGTGACGGATGAAGTGATAGGCGGGTGGTGGGCAGGTTGTGTGAGAGTTTAAGTAAGGTGGGTGGTTGGTGAAAGTGGAACTTCCACCCATAAACCGACCCATTTCCATTCCTACTCACCATTGAGAATATACTTGATCCAGTATATCCATATATAGCCGACTAAGTTCTCCTTGGATGTAGGATGTACAAGATCTCATGTCTTGTTCAAGCACAATACATCATATTCACTTTGCATAGCTACACGCCATTGAGGTGATTTTAGGACTTGTATTATGGTTTGGATTCGGTGAGGGTATGGGAGTTGATGGTGACAAAGAGATTGAGCTTTTGGATGGATTTGGCAACATTGTTTCTCGATCTAGTTACTACACCTGATCTTGGTTGTTGGGCCAAACTAGGTATAGTTGTGGAGGTAGGCCGACTAATAGATATAGAAGGTTGAGTAGGCGAAGTGATTTGTGGAGAAGAGGTAATAGCCAATGAAGTGAAAAAGGTTGTAGTGTCTAACCCAATCATAGAATTAGGGTTACTAGGAAATGGTGTGGGTGAAGATTTTGTAACTGAAGGGATTATAGCTAAGCCGGACCTTGCCCATTCATTGCATAGGGATGTGAAGGAAGTAGGTTGAGATTTCATGTGGTGATAGGGCATCTCTTGCTCAACAAATCAAACGTGCCGTGAGGTATATACATGTTTGGTTTTCGGATCCATACATTGGTAGAGTGAGTAACCAATGAAGACATAAGGTATAGACTTGTATTAGAGCTTGTGGTCATTATATGGTCGCAACCATGGGAAGCAAAGGCACCCAAAACTCTTGAGCTTAGAGTAGTTCGGTGTCGTGTTGGTTAACAAGTGGTAGGGTGAGTGACATCGAAGAGTTGAAGAGGGTAGACGATTTGTGAGGTAAGTTGCCATTATCATAGCAAGTGGCCAGTGATCGAGTGGCATGCTAGAGTAAGTTAGCAAAGATAGGCCAGTCTTAACAACATGTATGTGCTTCCTTTCGGACAATCCATTGTATTTAGGTGTGTGTTGTGGGGAGGTGAGATTTGTGATCCCATTATCACCAAGAAAAATCCTAAACACTATATATTCACCTCCATTTTCGGAGTAGAAGATTTTAATCTTATGTTTAAAGTAATATTCAACTAAGGATCAAAAGCGAATGAAAATAGCTTTGATCTCAGACTTGTATTTGATTGGATATAGCCATGTATACATATAGTCATCAAAAGACATCACATAATAACCCCACACATATTAAATATGACTTATAAAGGAGAAGATGATACAGCAGTAGATGAATGAAACGGAAGCTTGTGAGTTTTATTCATGTTGTATGAAGTAGAATTTCTTTGGTGATAGAGAGAACGTTTTAGATTGAGACTTTTATTCAAATAATTAAAGACTTTTGTGCAGGGATGTCCTAGCTTGTGATGCATGTACGTTGGACTTACCTTGAATTGTTGTGTTGACAGAAGGAATGACTGAGGACAAACCTAAACTCCATCCACACATGGACCCTAAGTAGAGTTGTGTTGGACTTTTTAGGTCCTGCACATAATAACTATCATATAGGAACACAACAACGTACGAAGTTTCATTAGTATGTTTTGAAACCGAGATAATATTTTTGGACATGGAAGGAAGCCAAGGAACACACAAGACGGTTGACAAAGAGAATTGTTTTTCAGAAGAAGACATGTGCAAGGAGTCAAAATGAGTGTTTGGAAGGCCTTTACCATTGTCAACACCATTTCATCCGAACCATTAAAAGGATAGTGTAAAGCTAGGTTGTTGCATGGTGAAAGGCACCACTATCGACTAGCCAAAGGAAGGTTGAGGGCATGGTTGTTGTAACATTGGTTTGATGGGGTGACATAGAGCAGGGCACCTCTATTGTTAGGTGCAAGGCTCGATATATTCGGTATTGAGCCAACACATGACCTACTTCTCTACATTATTGACACCTTCCTGTGAAGGGTTTTGGAGGGACATTGTGGGCATTTGGTGGTGACAAGTTATAATTTGGCGAGTTTGGGTTGTAGTTAGTGATGGTTTGGAGATGGGGATTGAGTAGATAGAGGCGTAGCTGGACGGGGGCTGGTGGGGCATTTGCCCCTGTTGATCGAAAATAGTCATATATATTTAAAAGAGTATTTTAACTACTAGAAGATATATCTCAGTTGGTTGTTCCGAAGTAACTTGACCCGTCCACCCGAGTTCGAATCTTGACAATGACAATTTTTTCCTTATTTTTGTAATTATCACTTAACATATTAAAAACATAATATATATATATATATATATATATATATACCATGCTTATAAATTTATAATACGAGGAAACAAAATTCTTTAAATAAAACTCACTCACATTTGAGTGATTATATTTACAATATGATATTGTAAAATTTCTATTATTAAGTTGATAGTGTAAGTGGTATATATTATATAATCTTCATATTAAAATATAGGATTTTTCCTCTTGGTGCCCTCAAGGTTTGGACTTATCCTCTTGGTATCCATCAAGTTTCAAAAATCCTCTTGGTACCCTCATGGTTTTACCTATTTCCTCTTTGTAACCATTCTTTATATATTACATTAAAAATTCATTATAAAATAATTAAAAAATCAGAAAATTAATTTTAAAACTAATTTTGACCACATTAAATATTAAACTAATAAATTCATAATAGAATTATATTTTTCATATTTTTAATTAAAAAAGTAAATGAAAGATAAATTAATTTTTTAATGAAAACAATTTTTTTTAATTTCGGATTTTAAATAAATATATATTAAAAAATAATTTTAAAAAAATTAAGAGTCTAGAAATTTAAAATTATTGTAAAATTTTTTTGAAGTTCTATAATATCTTAATTTGCAAATTTTATTTTATTTTATATTTTTAGTTCTTTAGTTCACAGATTCTTAAATTAAAAAAAATATAACTTTTTAATTAAATTTCGAATTAAAATAAATGATATAAATTAAATTAAAAAAAAAAACTGTATTTTTAAATTTCTGGAACCTTACAAAAACTATTTTTAAAAAAATTGTTTTTAATTTAATTGTATATATATTTTATTTTAAATCTAAGATAAAGAAATTATTTTAATTCATGAAATAAATATTACCATTAATTCAAAATATAAATTTATATATAAAAACAAATTCTATCATAAATTTATTAGATTATTTTTTCAATGAGGTCATAATTATTTTAAATTTATTTTTCTGATTTTTTGTTATTTGTAATGACTTTTTAATGTAATTTAACAAGAATAGGTATAAAGAGGAAACAAATAAAACCATGAGGGTACCAAGAGGATTTTTGAAACTTAGTAGATACCAAGAGAATAAGTCCAAACCTTGAGGGCACCAAGAGGAAAAACCCTAAAATATATGAAAAATTCTCAAAAATATGGCATTGTAATTTTTAAGATTTTTTACTAAATTTATATCAAATGTGTACATGACCACAAACTTTTTTTAAAAATTTATTTGGCTTGCTCTAAACAATGCTTCCGGCTCCGCCACTGGTTGCCTGGACTTTGTTTGAGGGTTGAAAGTCATCATCACGCTCCCTGCTTTTTTATGTTTGTGTTTCAACGAGAGATCATGGTTGATCAACTTCTCAAGAAGCTCTTCGAATGAGATCGAAGCATAAATCCATTACTAGCATGAACCAACAGGAGATGGGGTTCATCCAACCCTTTGAGAACATAGAGAGGCTAGCAGATTGGTTGCTGAGCCAATTTGTGAAATTAGTGCCTTTTGACATTACTCTGGAAGAATTGTCAAACGTGAGACACGTAGAGCTTCCCAGATCGTGTGAAGTAGTTGTGGCTACAAAGTTAGCAACTTCCGACAATAGGTACCCAAAATGGCCCCGTAGACATCAACGGTACCCAGAGTATAGACATCAAGGTCATATCTTGTTTCCAGTTAAGATAGCTGGTGAGAAACTAGTTTGATGATGTTATGCTGCCATGGCTGTTGCCTGTTGTGTTTGATAGTGTTACTCAGGCGACGGTCCAATAAGTCTGATGCCATACAAACAGAGTTTTATGGTTCTATAAGTCTGATGCCATACAAGATGAGCCTTCTTAAAGACGAGTGTTGATTGTTGAACATTCGAGCTGGCAGATTGCCTAAGAAAATGGATTCCATATCTTAGATGAGTTTGGTTTTGCAGTCAACAAACTGAACAAGAACATATTCACGGAGGATGAGATAATATTTTGAATCTACAGCAAGTTTCTAAGCCAAGTTCAACTTGCCTTTTTTCAAACATATTTCTCTGTTCCGAAGAACACTGTCAAATCCTCAAGAATATTATCCAATTTACGAAAGATATTCACCGTGAATTAGAATGCTTTTCTCTTCATCGCTTGCTAGAAGAGCAAGCCCTCCTTCAACAATCCCAACTTATCACAACTAACCCTATGACCATACAAACTCGTATAAGATCTTATCATCTCAACGACTATGGAAATTTTGCATCGATTCACTCAATCAAATAACAATATACCACCAGTAAATAAATATTTGACTTCAAAATGTATTTCATACCACCTATTGGCATAATTTTCTTGCATATGATAATATGAAGAGTAACAAAGCATCCTAATAATCATTATCCGTGTTCACTAATCATAATCGTAGTTATGATCCCATCAAAAAACGCTTTCGCGTATCAGATTACACAGATGATAACACCAAAACCAGTGAGAGAAAACTCTTACAGATTGGTAAATTTGGAGCAAACATTTAATCGAAAAGATATTCCCCCTGTTGATACAGAAAAATCAGATTGAAAACTCCTTATCGATTTGGAAAAAGTAAATTCAAATCGATTGTATGAGATATTAATGTTTCTTCTCAGCTTTAACTAAACACGCCATCTTTCTAGGGCAAAAAAGACCAGAAATCTGAACGCAAAAGAAGATATGTTTGATATAGCACCACGCTCGTGTAGATTATTCATACATTTGTCGGAATAAGCTACAATCAAGTGGTGCAACTTCTGCAATTACATAGTAGTTCATTTATCAATCATAACAGTATATCAACAATAAGAACAAAAAAGAAGGAAAGCAATCAGAGAACTTTGAAGGCACAATATGAATGAATTCTACACGGTAAAGAATTCAGATTCATCGATCTCATCATTTTGCTTTCGGCCTAGAAATTACCGAAAAATGTAGAAATATGTATACACTAGAAGAGAAGCAAACAGAGAACTGAGAGAAGACGAAAGGCTGATGTGAAACTGAAAGAGATGCAGCGGGTTTAAGTAGGGTCTTGATCTTCCACTTCTTAACCCTAGACCTGCAAACGGCGTCGTATTAATGTATCGTGTTTACCTGGCAAACGGCGTCGTATCATCACAGACGCAAAATAATTCAAATCGTAATTGTAACCGACCGTTGCCTATAAGGCTACAACTACAAGCAGAGAAATCAGAAATATATAGTTTTTCAAAAAGATTAAAGTAAATACTTCATAAAATCATAATTTATGTTCCCTCGAAAACTATACAATTCATGGGTATTCTACAAATAATAGAACAGTACATTTACCTACATTCTGATTTCTGATTCCATGTTGCGTTTCAAACGTTAGACATACATATCACCATATGTTACAGAAACAATCACAAAATCAATCATCAAAAAACAAAACAACAACAAATCAAATGTACATTAAACCCAGCTAGCTAAATAGGGTTTTACAATAAGAATTTTGCATCATAGACCAATACGTCGTCGTAAGGCAGCAAATTTCTCCTTTGTACAGATAATAAGAATTGCTGAAGCTGCTATGACTGGCATGAGGATCACCATCAAGATGTATCTTATCCTTACAATCCATTCTCGTTGCTCGGGACTCACGGTTTCACGGCTTAAAGGGTCTGTTACTTTATCATCAAGAGACGTTGAAGAACATTCCTCATGCTCAGTCGTTGTGACATTATCCAACGATTCGCTCACCTGCTCAATAATTCAGGCTAATTTTATAGTTAAACAGATTGGTTTCCCAAAATGTTTTTAGGGTATCACAAATTTGTCAATACCTTACTCACCTGATTACTTGTACAAGAGGTTTCTGGTAGTATAATGGATTCACCTTCAATGCTAGTAAAACCTTTCACAGCAGAACATGCTTCTTTGACATGGTCATTGTCCTCTCTTTTACCGCTATCAGTGGCGAAACTTTTTTTCCTAGATTTACGCAGTTCCTCCATCAATATTGTGTTCTCCCTTGTTATAGAAACTATCTGTGAATAGGAAATTGTGAAAGCCCTGATGAGAGGTTTTTTTATCACAAATCAGTGACTGACAAATTTTGACCATTAATAAACCTTCTGTTTTGCATAGCATACCAACCACACAATTGCATAGGACCAAAAGGTTCGAAACTCATCAGTCCTTCAAAAATTAAAATTTGATGGAAGATGATACAGCATAACTTCAAATCCAAGACCTAAACCATACAAATTAATTTCAACGTTCTAACAATGGTAATACCTGCTTCTGGATTCTTTCCCGTTCAAGAGCTAGTTGCATCACCATATCACTAATAATTTTGGCCCCGCTATTGATGTCTTTAGCACTTGCACCTTTTCTTCTGTTAACGTCTTTCAAAGATGCCTCTAATGTTTCGGCCCTAGATTTCAGACAGCTGATCTCTCTGTGTAGTTCTGAATTAGTTTCAGCTAGCTTAAGACATTTATCTTCAGTATTTTCTGATTTTACCTCTGCTTTGGAAGCCTTGGATTTCAGATCCTCAATTAGTGTTTCCATATCCCAAATTGCTGTATACAACATATTTTGCTGCTCTAGACTAGCTTCAGACGATGCCTTCGCATGTTGTAGTTGTTTCTCCAAATCTCTCACTTGTTTCTCCAACAAGCTTATCTTCTCTGTGTTATTCTCAGTACTTTTCAGAAAACCCAACTCTTCAGTGAGTTCCGTGTTTGCCTCAGTTAACTCAACAACCTTAGCTTCTGCTACCTCGGCCCTACTTTCAGCTCCGAAAGCATCTTCTCTCATTGAAAGGACTAAGTTCTCCATTTCAAAGATTGTCTGGTCATTAGCTTCCTTGGACGCATTTGCCAGCCTTAGCTTTGACTCGGAGGATTCCAAATTTTCTTCAAGTAACTTCACCTTCTCCTTCAGGGCATTTATTTGACTACCATAAGTGTCAGTCTTGTCAGTTTTGCCTTCTTGCAGCTGCTCATGGCAAGCCTGAAGTTGACATTTTAGCTCTGCTTCTCGTTGAAGTGAACCATTTAGGCTAAACTGAAGAGCTTGGAAACGCAAAATCATCTCATTTGCTGTACCCTTGAACACCTCTGCTAAATTTTCTGCCTCTAGCAACCTTAGCCAAGTAAGTTCCGCTGTGGTTTCTATACTAGATACACATTGGTCAGCCATCAAAAGCTTTGACTTCAGCTCATCTTCATTTCGCTTGAATTCTGCCAACTTTTTGTCAAAATCTAGTTCAGATGAAAATAACATGTCTGGTATCTTCATTTTGAACACTTCATCAAAAGTATAAGCTGCAGAGAAGCAGGTAACCATTGTAAGAGAACATGACAGAGTCAGAGAAGTTGGTAATTTGTCTCTTGATAAGGTTTGAGGACTTACAACTGTTTTGCCCAAAAGACCGAATTCTCTGCAAGATTCCCAATTGTTTTGTCATCTCTAAAAGCTTCTGTTGTAATGGCTTCAAAGATACTTCCAACCTTTTGAGGCTTTCTTCAAAAAGCATGGCCAATTCTGGTTCACTTTCAAATAAAGATATCTTCTCATAAACATTAACAACATCTACCTGCAGACTATCCAAGAAATTTCCCAACTCAATTACTTCAGAACCTAGATAACTTAATGAGAGATCAAGAGCTAGGGCCTTCTCACTTTGCTCATCCGAGAGACAGCCTTTTTCCGTGGAGAAAACCCGGGGGTCATTCTCCCCTAGAGACATATCTGTTATGCATAAATCCAAATTCAGTAGCTTCTCAGATGAGTATGCTATGTCCAAATCCAGTCTCTTTAGTACTTCCAAAATAATTCCAGGCTCTGGCATTGTTTTCCTATCACCTGAGGCTCCAGGTGTTAACCTCATCTTGCCAGACTTTGATGCAGCAGAATGACCTTCTCCAGAGAGATTGGAGTCCTTTGTATAGCGCCAAGAACTGCAATTTGCTAATCAAACAGCCCAAGATGCAGCAGAATGACTTCTGTCAGAAAGATCGGTGTCCATTTGTATAGCTCCAAGAACTCCAATTGGCAAACTGGAAAGAAAATGCTAGATTAATATATAGCACAAATATATATATCTAATCAAGAACAAATTTTCATCTATATTTACCTTGTGATTTATATTTAAAATTTAGTAGTAGAAAATTTCAGTATCATCAACAATCAGAATTCACAACTTCCCAATTCAAAACAATTTTTTTTATCATTGGGTCTCAATGGCATCAAGAATAATCCTGAGATGCTTTAAGTAATGTATCCTGAATTTACTCCCTATTACCATTTTAGTTTTAAGTGATTGTGAATTTTGATCCAGGATCATGTTTGCATCAAGAATAAACCTGACTCCAGATATGCTTTAATTATCTTTTTTCCTAATTTATTTTCTCTTACTTCTTTACGTCAATTTGGGAGGGGATCATATCCCATCTACCAGTCAAGCAAAATACTCTACTGGATCAAAACAATCAAGGAACAAATCTAGAAACCAAAACATATCTTAACTGTGTAAGTGATAAATCAGGACAGACTTGGGTTTTTTTATGATGAAGGGCATATAGAACTTACAATCATATCATTTCCCATATTTCAAGTTGTTCTTCATGTTCATAAATCATAAACCAGACACTTGGAAGCTATTCAACCATGCATTTGGAGACGATTCAATCCGAATAAAAGCCACCAGCACTACCTAATTGATTATTACAGTATTCCTCCACCAGGTCAAAAACTAGCCATCTACATACATACCTAAATAAAGCCTATCAAAACAATTATCCCTCCCTAAGGGCTCAAATTTTGAAGTTTTTGCATAATTCACTATAGGAACTTAAAATTTAGCAAAGATCACGGCCTAACACTATCCACCATAACCAATTACCTATAAATTTGCTATCCGGCCACCAACCCTTAGCAAGCATGTAACAGCTAAGGAGCTTTGAATGCCTTCAATTTCACCCATGTCTTCACACAATTCTAATGTAAACGAAACCCAACATGACAAATTTCAGGGATTTGCACAAAATTCAGATTAACACAAAAATTTGCAAACCTAAGTCCAATTTAGCAACCTAATTCGTAATCAAAGCAGATGAAATATAACTAGTTTACCTTGAAATCTTGTTGATGGGAATGGGGTGTATACTAGGGTTCTTCTCAAATCTCAACTGCTAAACATGAAGAAAATTTAAGAAGAATCGTCGGCAGGCTACGGCTCACTTCATCTCTTATGGTTTGGCCTCTTTTCACGGGTATTACTCGAAAACAGCACGACAGCTAAAACATCAAAATTTCAACTTTTGGTCTTCTTCTTAATGGAAACAGCTTCAAATGGGGGTAGTTCAGTTGGACCAAACAGGTAGAGCAAGCATACCACCACCGGTCCACCACCACCACTTTCACAGCGCATGTTAGCAATCTGCAATGACTTGTGCAATGATTGAATTGGAGCCAAAAGAATAAAATATTTTATTTTATTAGTCAATAATAGAATTAAATATACAATAAACACTAGGCACGGATAATTAAACGTAAATTACACAATATATCTATCCTTAAAATAACCGACTTTCTGATGAAATCACTATAAAATAGATATTTTTCAAACTAAATATTTTTAAGATATTAAATCGTGATTTTAATCCTATAAAAATATTTTAAAATGTAGAATTGTGATGTTAGAAAAAAGTTACCTATATTGTATAGTAAGATTTTTTTTGTTTGAAAGAAACTTATTTTTATAAAAAAATTAGTGGAAAAATAAAATGTACAAGTTATTTTTTACAAACTCACCAATTTAGTGTGATTTATAATTTATTACATAAGAAATACTTTATAATATAATTTTGTAAAAGGATATATGCATATTATTAAAATATACCACAAGGGTAATGATAGTTGCAATAATTAAAGTAATAAAATTGGATGGAGTGTGTCATGGAAATTATTGCTTGAATGTTGAAAAGATGTTTAATTTTGAAGGATCCATGATAGGAGCACTTCTATGTTCATCACTTATAAATTATAATTATTATCGATTTGGGGAAATTGTGCTGAATAATAATATATTTGTATCATTTGACTCATATTATTAAATAAATAAAAACTATCGTGAATTTTTGTAGAAGTTGTGTATGTTAGCATGTCTATGTTTTTCAAAAAGAAAAAATCACAGAATCTGTATTATCTTTTTTGTTTTTAAAAATCATTTTTTAAATATACTTCTTTTTATAAAGTGATCTCAAGTAATTCAAGAAAAATAATAAGATCTAAATTTTTAAATTTTGAAGAATGTTACATTACATCTAAGTTTTAGGACGTTTAGCTATCTCATTAAATTAACTATTTTTGTAAGGTGAGTAAATGAGAAAATTAATTTCTAAAGCATCGAGACGAGCAAAATCACTTTTTTTTATATAAAAGGTAAACGTAAGAAGGAGGTTCAACATCTAGAAATTGACTACGTTGATTTCCCTGAAAAAGTTGGATTCTAACTTGGCAACACCTTGAGATCATAATAGAGATATCAGAAATGATCATATTCATTTCGCATGGCGGTTTCCAAATCTGATTAATTGAGTTAATAAGTTACATGTTATCTCCCTCGATTTCAGTGGTGTTAAGTTCTAGGCTTAAGGCTTTTTGGAGGCCCTCTCTTAGAGCGTAAGCTTCTACTTAAAGAATAGATGTTGCTCCGCATCGACCTATTTCGGTATCGAGTGTTAGAGCATTGTGGTCTCGAATGATGAAATCAAAGGCACATTGGTTATTAGATTTTTTTGAGTAATCAAAATTCATTCTAACAGAGTTCATGCTTGGTCTCTTCCATTTTATGTTTTTTATTTTCCGTCTTTGCTTTGTATGTCCCGTGTTATAGTTTGTTGTTTTTGGGTTAGTCTCGTCCCATTCTTTAATTTGTTTAATGATCATCTGATTCAGATCAGGTGGTATATTTTTCTTGTTAAAAATTGTTTGGTTTCTCGTTAACCAGATATTCCACCATGTAACCACTATTTGTCTTAGTTATATTGGGTTACATTTTTTCTTTATCTCTATGATAATGTCCATTACTTTGTGGCATCTTGTGTCACAGTTTTGTAGGAACGTTTTGACTATACTATTAATTATATTGTGTAGAGTGTACGGGCATTTGAAGAAAATGTGCATTGCACTTTCTACTGAGTGTTGGCAAAGTTCCCAATGTATCAAGACCGGAACTTTTTATTTTTCTAAATTTTCTTTTGTTGGGATGCCATCAAGGGATAACTTCCATAGAAAATTTTTAACTTTTGGCATTATATTGATGCCCCATATTCATGTCTTGTCACCATTTATTCTCATATGCCCTTTTTGGATAAGGTCCATTGCTGAATTGGTAGAGAACCATCCTTTTTCGTTTGGCGCCTAGTATAATCTGTCTTGTATTTCATTTTGCAGTAGGTTATATGTGTTTAATTTTCTTATGACGTCAAGTGGTAGTAGACTAGCCACTTGAATAGTTTCTTGTTGGTTCCATTGTTTGTTTGATATAAACTTGCTTACTAGATCGTCCGTGTTGATCAATGTTTCATCATTTACCATGTTTTCTAGGGGTTGGTCGGTTATCAATCTATCATTTCAAAATCTAATGGTTTTTTCATCTCCAACGTTCCATCTTATGCCTTTCTCAAAGTCTTTTTTCAAATTTATTAATTTTTTCCATTGTCAAGACATGTTTTTGGGTTTGTAATTCCTTAGATATGTTCCTTTCAAAATCACTTTTGAATGAACTTGTGTTGTATGTAAGTTTTATTTTTTTTGAAAACAATGAAAATATTGGTAGTTAATGAGAAAAGAATTGAAAATAGGGTGATTTACGAATTTCTTCCGTAAAGAAGACGTGGGTTGTCAAAGTGGAGTGAAGGTAGTCCACTTGTAAATAGGCCGATCAACCGACTATGGAAACCTCCATGGAAATGGAAATGATTGTCACTGATATCACTAACACGATCTCGGGATTTACTAACTCTTCCATTCAACATATTTTCAGAAAAATCAATACAGTTGCGGCCAAGATTATCATGCACGGGCTCAACCACATGATGGATGTTGATACTGTTCCAAAAGATGTTCAAGACCTCATCAGCAAGGATGCCTTAGGTCGACCTGTTTCAAGAAACTGATCCGCTTAATTTTCTTACCTATGTATAAAAAAAAAGGTAGTCCACTTGTAGGGGCCGTGGGTTCTTGATCGGGTTAAAATACGAGATTTTCATGGAGTTTTTTTTCCAGGTTTTTCTGTGTACTTCACGTTGGGTCAACGCGTTCTCACCGCTTTTTTTGCCCAGGTTTTCTTCCTTTTCCTCTTGTGTCTCTATTTGATCGGACCATGTATCTTATATTCTTGTACTTTGATGTTTTTCTTTTTCATTGGGTCCATAAAAAAATGATTATTAGTTGTATGTCACTTAGTGGTCTCTCGACTCACTATATTTATCTAGTGCATAAAAAATACTTCTCTTATTTAAAAAAAAGTGGGGTTAAATTTGTAGATACACTTTATCATATGGTTTTTTTTTCTTGTAACTCCACCTTTCATCTATATTATAGTCCATTATATTTAATTGGTGGAAAAGGTAGTCACGATATAAAAGGATTTTATTTAAAAAAGAAGAGAAAAAGGGGAAGGAGAAATGACTCTTGTAAGGTGTAATTATGTGTGTTTTGTTGTGCTCGAGTCTCGAAGTTACGATGTAAATTACTTGCGAGTCATATTTGGGTTGATGATTATAAATAAAGCATGTTGTTGGCAATCTGAGTTTATTGGGTTGGTTAGGCCCAAAAAAGTAAGGAGTCCAACCATTCTCGTTTTATGTCTGGTTTAAAGGAGTTCATAAACTCAGTTTTTTGTTTTTTGCTATGCTTTGAGCGAACCAGTTGTAGTGGGATAAGTGTGAGGTGCTTGTGAAGACATGATTACTCGGATCCGCCTTAAAAGAAATCTCAAAATGTGTCGTTCGTTGCAAAATTGCAAGAGGTATTTGGTTTGAACTTCAAAAATGTTTCTCACATACTAAAATTGTTTCACACTTCAATATCGAAAATGATATACATGCTTGTGAACAAGGTACGGACTCGACTACATTATTCTTTTCAAAACTCAAATCATTGTGAGGTGAGAAGGATGATCTCTACGGCATTTGTCCTTGTACATGTGCAACAAGTCCTAGAATAAAGGAGTTCGTTAAAAATCAAAAGACCACGAAGTTTCTATTGGGACTTAATGATATTTATAATCAAACCCGCATTAACGTGATTGAATTAGATCCTTTAATGTCATTAAACAAAGCATATTTCATGGTCTTATGGCAAGAAAAACAACTTGAAGCATCCAACACCAAAACACTAGTAATTATTGATGCCACCGCATACATGGTCAAGAAAGGGCCTCGTAACACTCATGCTCCTATAGGTGAATCCAAATTTTATGAGACTTGTAATATGAATAACCACACCACCAAGCAATGCAGGGCACACTTTACATGTACCTTTTGCAATGAAAAATGCCACACATATGACTATTGTCATAAAAAGAAGAAAGTCATGGAGGAAAATCAAGCCGGAAATTCCACTATCAACTATACATACCATAATTCGGAGGGGTTTTCACTCACTCAAAAAGAATGTCAACGAATGATGGAGCTTCTACATAAGTTTAAATTCACGCCTCACACCAAAACATTCTTCACTGTACTACAAGAATGACAAACGGGAGTTGCTCTTCCTCCGCAAATCTTGTTGGTAACGTATCTAACTTAGATGATTTTTCGGGTAAGTTACTTCCTACTAACATTTCCGGAAACATGTTAAATGGATTTTAGATAGTGGTGCAAGCGACCATATCGTATGCAATACTCGTTTCTTTACTTCATATAAAAGCATCATATAACCACTATGTTAGACTACCCGATGGAACACAAGTTGTTGTATTACGTATAAGAGACGTTCCTTTTTCATCCAATTTTATCCTTAACAACTGGTCTTGTGTTCCTAAATTCTCAATTAATTTAATATCTATGAGAAAGTTAGTGTTTGACTCCTTTTATATTACCATTTTTTTAAAACAAATATGCTTTATACAGAACCTTGGACCGGGGAGGATGATTGGGACATGAATTGAGCAAGATGAACTTTACTGTCTCGATGTGCAGTCAAGAAGCACTTGAAATGTGGTATCCTCTATACCGATGGATCACACTTGGCACCTATGGCCCAGGCATCCATCTGCTAAAGTATCTTCTTCGTTTTTGAAATATAAATCATGTGATACAAACACTTGTTTTATTTTCCCTCTTGCTAAGAAAACTCGAAATGTTTTCCCATTACGTAGTTCAAACACTTTGACCTATTTTTATTTAGTCCATATGAAAATTTGGGGTCCCATCTCTTTCCGGCACACATTATTTTTCAACTATTGTTGGTGATCATTCACACTTTACTTGGATTTCCTTAATGCAATGTAAGTCCAAGACTCGCACTCTTGTTATTCAACTAGATCTTTAACCTTTTGGAAGATTTTACATGATGTTACCTCCATTTTTAACCACTAATAAGGAGCCTCGCGTTTGCAAACTACACAAGTCTTTGTATGACCTTAAAGAAGCCCCTCAACAATGGTATGTGAAGCTTTCTTCAACCCTTAAATCTAGAGGATTTATGTAATCATGGTCAAATCATTCTCTTTTTGTTCGTCATACTCACGATTAGTTTACATCCTAATAAATTTATGTCAAAGATTTATACTTGCCGGCAACAATTTACACGATATTGAGGAAATCAAATGGTTTTTTGCTAGCAAATTCAAGCTCATATATATGGAGTTTCTTCGGTTCTTCCTCGAAGATGCACGCTCTAAACACGTAATTGTCATTTGTCAACGGAAATACACACTCAAAATTCTCAAAGATGTCGGTTTTCTTGGCACCAAGCCAACACAATGCCTGCTCGACCAAAATATTGCCTTAACTTCCATAGATTGTGATATTCTGTCTAATCCCTCTTAATACCGCACATTGGTTGGATGCCACATCCACCTCACCATGACGATCCCAAATCTTGTCTACGTTGTTCATATATTAAGCCAGTTCATGAGTACACCCCGCCAACTGCATCTAGACGCCGCCCACCAAGTCCTCCGTTATGTCAAGGGTACGCCCAATCAAGGCATTTTTTTGCCTGCCACAGGCAACCTCTACCTCACAACCTCTTGTGACACTGATTGGGCTCGTTTTTGTGACACTCGATGATCGATCACCGGATATTGTGTATTTCCAATATTTTAGAAGTCCAAGAACCAAAGTATTGTTTCCCGTTCAAGTGCAAAAGCCGAATATTGATCCATGGCTGGCAATTGTTGTGAGTTAACTTGGCTCCGCACACTCCTCTTTGATCTTCATGTAGTTCACCCATAACTTATAACACTATATTGCGATAACAAGGATGTCATCCATATTTCTTCCAACCCCATCTTCCACGAACGTACCAAGCATATAGAGATTGATTGTCATATCATCCATGACAAGGTTCAAAAAGGACAAGGTTCAAAAAGGACAAGTTTATACGCTTCACATTCGCACACATGATTAGTTCGTCGACTTTTTCACCAAGCCTCTCAGCCACGTCCAATTCCGCTCCTTACTATCCAAGTTGAGTGTGACCAACCTACACTCCACTTGAGGGGGAATATTGACATCCACACAACCCTATCTTTAGCAACAAACTATTCTGCATATTTTGTTTTATTGATCATATTATTGTTGTTATTTACATAATAAGATACATTATTTGTTTCCATATAGAAGGATCGACTTCAATGGCTATATGTAAATAGTATATAGATAGCAATAGCTTTCTTCACCAGTACACATGAATAACATATCATTTTCATAGTAGACTCATTCTTCTTTACTTGCTCTCCCTTAACGCCTTTCAGTTCAGTGCTTGTGCAAGATTAGGATCAGTGTAAATAGGGAAGCAATTGCATTCATTAGCTATCAATTTATTTTTGATGAGTTGCTGAATTTTGCACAATCTATTTTCAAGGATATGCCAAATAAGATTATTGTAGGATGGAATACTATCATAGTAGGTTATAATCTTAATGGTTATAGTGAGGAAGCTTTGAGCTTGTACTATGAAATGCCTCATTTAGAGGCATCCAAAAAGTTTACAACTCCTCTTTACTAGTAAGCACAGCACATTGTTGGCAATACGTTAAAAGCTTTATAAAACATGTAATTCTATTTTTTAGGGTTATATGTGTCTTTTAAATTAAAATATTTCCTCCCTAAAAAAACCTTCAACCAAACACCCTTATCATGTTTATGTATATAAATCCGTGGACATAAACCCGAAAAGAGAAGATTGACCTAATAGACTCTATTTTGTATCTATGATACAAAGTAGGCCCCTTAGAGCATGTGCAGCAGTTTCCCCATTTTAGAGAATATTGGGCTTTTAGGAAATTTTGGGCTTTTTTTTTTGTCTAATAAATTCCCTATCTCAAACCATAAAATAGAGGGCTTCCTAAAAATTTGCCTTCCTTTCCCTATATTTGCAGCAAGGGAGAAGATTTTCCAAATACATCCCACGTACAATTTGATAGTCAGTTTTCTTTTATTTTCAACGAAGCACCAGCACCAGCCCCTTCATCAGGTATTCTGTTTTGGCTTCTTCTTTTTTCTTTTGTGCTTGTTTGGGTTTGATCGAGCGCTTTCGTCACTCATTTGAAGCTAGAATAATTGTTTGAATGTTCAACGAAGCTTCTCGTTTCTTATGTTCTACTAACTAGTAGAGCCTCTCTTGTATCTTCGCCTTCACAACCGAAAGCCCGTAGTAGACGGCAACCGACCGTCGACCTCGATAGTTTTAGGCATCATAATTTTTAGATTGTCCTAGATAGTTTTAGGCGTCATTATTTTGCTACGTTTTAGGTTTTGATCTAGGTATTATGTTTTTATCACCTCGGCTACTTTTACTATTACTTTTGTCACTTCCTTGATTTCAATTATGAAATCTAACATTTTTCAGTGTAGTAAAATTGATGAAAAACTAGTAGAGGACATTCTACATTATTCTGAACTGTTAGTTTGTTCTTAAAAAACTCACTAATTAATAAAGTATTAGTTCATGTTCTCAAGCTAAAATACACAAGTTTTTAGAGGACACAAAGAAAGCAAAGGTTCCACAAGTGTATTGTACTTGGTGTTCTGCGATTGATTAGAGCGTGTGGATAACTTCAATAGATTTATTGAATGTATTCTTTCGCATGTCTTGGTTTTGATAATGTGGTGTTCGTCTATTGCTTCCTCGGTTGTTTTATTCGTGTTTATTTTGCTGATTTGTGTACTCTTGTCTAGTTACTTACCGTTGAGATTGCAATGTTGCTATTGTTTTGTTGTTTGAAAGTTGAATTACTTCCTATAACGTTGTTGGATAGCATCTACTCAATACTTGTTCTTCAAATTCAGAATGTGTTGCAATATTTATTTGTTCATAATTATTTGATAAGGGATGACTTGCTATTTGCTAAACTCATTGAATGACTTGCTTAACTAGTTTGTCAACATATCTGCTAGAGACATTTCTAAAATTTGGGTATTCTGTTTGATATACTCAATAGTCTTTACTGATAGTTTGTGTGGGTATTTTTTTGTTCGATCCAACTAAAGCTCCTTTAATCTCGTCCGATGATTCCTCTGCTCACAAGGTTCAATTTTTCTTCTTTCTCTATCTTCTAAATTATGAGATGTCTTCAGTGCTTCTTTTTTCCCCACTACTTGCATGAACTTTCAATTCCTAATTCTCTATTGGAACATGTTGTTTTAATCACAAATTGCCTCTTTGTTTCTAAATTTTCAAATTGAATCTGATGTCATGTAAGAATTGCCTTTTTCAAACAATAGTGGGGAAACTTGCTAATTTTCAGCCGTTGCTAATAAAATTTCAAATTCCCTATTGTATTGTTGCATTGGTTGATGATAGATATATAATCTGTGATTGAACTTAATAGCTTTAAAATTAAGAGGAGATCCGATCTTTGTTGGGTACTTAATAATCCAAGTTGCTTGGTTTTTGGTGGAAGTCATGATGGATGATGGATATTATTTCTACTGAGTTTAATTATTTGTTCATCTATTTTATTTGTGGAGGTGTTTAACAGACAAGTACGTACAACTTCTAATTTTGGAGATGAATTCTACTTATCTATTTAACGATGGATCACCCCTTGATGATCTCAATGAACCACCTCTTACATATGATACATCATTGAGTCAGTACAATTGTGATGCTTATCATTTTGAAGAAACAGACACCACTGAAGTTCACATTGACCAAAATATGTCATGTGCACCTAGCAACAAGAAATCGCATAAGCAATCTCAAAGAACAACCAACTTTTCTCATGAGGAAGACAAACTGCTTATAGCCGCATGGTTGAATACAAGTTTGGACCCAATCAAAGGATCTGATCAACAGAAGAACCAAATCTGGAAAAGGATTACTCGATACTTTGAAGATCATAAGAGTTGGTCGGAAGAACGAAGTGAAAAATCACTAACGAATCGGTGGTCAAAATTTAGCTTCAGTGTTAGCAAATTTAGTGGGCATTGTGCTGCCGTTGAACATTTACGAAAAAGCGGATACACAGAAGTTGATAAGGTACACAATGTTACTATCTTCATTATCTTTATTATCACCTTATTCTCATTTAAATGTTTTCAAATGCTAGCTAGTAGATTGATGTTGTAAACTGAAAGATTATTTTTCTACTAAATTTTGACATGATCAAGGTAATATTTGTAAATCCAAGAGACCAAAACAATCTACAAATCTAAGGAAGGTCATCAGTTTGGATTAGATCATTGTTGGACTCTCCTCAGGTTTCAACAGAAATGGATGGTTGAACATCAAAATTTTGAAACAAGTAGAAACTCTAAGGGTGCTTCTGGGGAAAATCGAACTTCAATCAACTTGGAGGATGATAATGGATCTGATGTCAATGAACCTGCACCCTTGAAGAAGCCTATTGGAAGAAAGGCGGCTAAAGAAGCGACAAAAAAACAAAAATCCAATGGCCAAGGTGGTGATGTTGAGAGTGAGTCTTCTAATCTTCATTCCGAGTTACAAGAGTTTAGGGCAAGGAGACTAGAAAGTGATCGAGTAAAGGCTGAAAACCTTAAGATGTTAATTGATATTGAAAAAAAACAGGTTGCCCTTAGAGAAAAGGAAATTGAAATTCAAGCTAGAAGTGATGAGGCTAAAATAATGGCTATGAATATTAAGTTCATGGATCCTCTTGAAGCGGAATATATCATCAGTCGCAAACGAGATATTTTGGCAAAAAGAAATGATAAGAATGGAAGTGAGTAGACTCTTATGTCATTACACGGTCATTGAAGATGGTCGGGATCTATCTTAAGTACTTTTAATAGCCTCAATGTTTTTTTTCTAAAACTTTTTTATTTGGCAAACTGTTAAGACATTGTTGTTAGCATGTTCATTTGCATAGCTTAGTTACGTAGCTTAGTTATTCACTTATTGAAAGACTTAGTTGTTGACAATATTATTTTTTTTTTTTATCTTTCTTACTTTTTGTTCTTACATAGCTTAACTGTTAGAAGACTTCTGCAGATACATGTGCATTTTTTCTTCCTTTATCTATGCTTAATATACACTAGTTGAATTAGATATGATTTGTTTAAGAAAAAAAAATAAAAAGCTAAACTTTATTCATCTTGAGTAAAAGACATTACAATAAAGTTGATCATCATAATGTTTATTTATATAAAAAGCATATAACTAATTGGCTCCATGCTTTTTCCATAAGTGCTCGATAAGATCTTCTTGGAGTTGATTATGCACTTGTCTATCCCTAATTCGATGACGATTTGCAATGAATTCCATTATTGTTGGTGTACGATCGAGCGATGGTGATATATGTGTTATCTCAGCTACGTGATCATATTCTTTTTCGATCTCATGTATCTTCCTTAGTCTACAAACGTGCAAATATTCATCACGTTCGTCTTCGACGATCATATTATGCATAATTATGCATGCCATCATAATATGTTTTAGATGATCCTTATTCCAAAGTCTTGCTGGGTTTCGGACTATCGCAAAACGTGCTTGAAGCACTCCGAATGCACGCTCAACATCTTTCCTAAAACCTTCATGCTCTTGAGCAAAATGTCGATGCTTATTTCTTTGTGGAGCTGGAATAGCCTTCACTAATGTTGCCCATGATGAATATATACCATCAGCAAGATAATATCCCATGTCATATGATCTCCCGTTGACTTTATACCTAATATGTGGGGCACTACCTTCATCCAACCCACTAAATTCATATGAATGTTCTAACACATTGACGTCATTAAGAGACCTAGGTAAACCAAAGAAACCATGTCATATCCACAAATCATAGGAAGTTACGGCTTCTAAAATAATAGTGGGTTCATGAATGTGGCCAGTAAACATATCATGCCAAGCAGTAGGACAATTCTTCCATGTCCAATGCATACAATCGATGCTTCCAAGCATCTCCGGAAAACGGTGATGCTCCCCACTTCGAGCAATCTTTTGAGATCGTCAGAATTTGGCACCCTTAAGTACTCATCGCCAAACACATCAATAACTGCTAACACAAATTTTTTGAGACTTTCAATAGCAGTGCTTAGCCCAATCTGCACATACTTATCTACATAATCAATTGGAAAACCATATGCAAGTTGTCGAAAAGCAGATTTTACCTTCTGAAGTGATGACAAGCCAAGACGTCCAACAACATTCCTCTTTTGAACAAAATAATTATCGTGTGCGACGACGGCATCTTGAATGCGCATGAAAAGAGCTTGATTCATTTGAAATCTCCTTCGAAAGAGACGAACCCCGTACTTTGGAGGATTGGCAAAGTAGTCACCTCAAAGTCTTGCATGACCCTCAATTAGATCACGATCAACAATACGATGACCCATAACAGAACCACGATTACCACCTCTTGAACTTTGATTGACACGATTTTTTTTCTTCTATTTCGGCAAGTAACAATTCTTCATATTCGTCGTTGATATCATCATCGTCACTTATGAACGTATCAACTAGATAACGACTACCCAACGAACGATTATCCATAATAAAATATACTCAAAGTAAGACAAAATGAAAAGAAAAAAGTTGGGAGAAATGGGATACAAAGTACATTGAGATGCAATTGCTTTTTATATATACATAGATAATCAATAAAAAAAATAATAACCAAGCCATTGAAAGTTTCGAATGACTATTTTTAGTCAAATATTTTTAAAAAAAAATTTAGTTTCCATAATATGTATATGTAAAGTAGTAGTCAAAATAACCATTTTAGTAAAAGATTTAGAATTTTTTTAGTTTTCTTTATTATATAAACATTTATCTAAAATTAATATAAATAAAGAATAAAATGATTTTTAAAATAAAATATTAAATATATACATGCTTCCCTATTATGAAGAAGCTATTGGGTTTTAGACAAAATTTTTTTTGGATTTATCCGTTTGGTACCCTTGAGTTTTTGGCTTTTCCGGATGGTGCCCAAAGTTTTTCACGTTTCCTCTTGCTACCCTTAAGGTTTCGGTTTTTCCGTTTGGTATCCTTATTTCTTAGTTTTTGTCTAAAATAATGTTTTTTATATCAAAATTATTTTAAAAAACAGAAAAAATATATAATTAAAATATTATATTATAAATTTCGAAGATGAGTATATTTAATTTAAACAACTCTAATCAACTATTAAAAAATTATGATATTTATTAAAAAATTATCATATTTTGCATCAAAACATGAAAAATTTATTATGTTTTATATAAAATATAATAAATTTAATTTATATTTATATGATATTTTTATCAAAATTTTAAAATTAAACATAATTTATATCTATATGATATTTTATTGTTGGTATACTCCGTAGATTTATTTATTGGTTTATTATATAATATTGGATGGTTCATATCCCTATTATATAAAATAAAATTTTGATTCTATGTGAGAATGCTTATATTTTGGGGGGAAATCTTCTAAAATCATAGGATATTCATTTTTTTTTGAAAAATCAAATGTCCGTTTTGAATATTCTACGTTATATATTTATCAATTATATGAAATAAATTCACGAATTATAGCAACAACGAAATATAATCTAGTTATAAAGTATGTTTAATTTTAAAATTTTTGATTAAAATATCATATTAATATAAATTAAATTTTTTATATTTTATATAAAACATAATAAATTTATCTTGATGTGAAATATGATAAAGTATCAAATAGTAATAAATATATTAAAAATTATAAAATAATAGGTAAAAGTATTATATAATTTAAGAAATATTATAATTTTTTAATAGTTGATTAGAGTTGTTTAATTAAAATATACTCATATTCAAAATTTATAATATAATAATTTAATTATATATATTTTTCTGTTTTTAAAAATAATTTTAATATAAAAAACATTATTTTAGACAAAAAAAATAAAAAATAAGGGTATCAAACGGAAAAACCAAAATCTCAGGGGTATCAAGCGGAAACGTGAAAAACTTTGGGCACCATCCGAACAAGCAAAAAAACACAAGGACATCAAACGAAAAAATCTAATTTATTTTAAAGAAATGAAAATTATTTTCCCAATTTAGAGTATTTTTGAGGAATTTGTTGCCCATGTCCATGCTTTTTAATAAATTAAATCTAACCTGAAAAGAGAAGTTTGGCCTCCGTCTCTACTCATCCCAAGAGGAAGACTTGGCTGCCCGAAACCTACATTAATTCAACGAATTTGATGAAGAAGGGCGCCAACGGGAGCAACAATCCGCGTCGAGCGTTGATGGAAGACAAGGGGAGAGAAGCGAGCATCCAAGGTGTCTTTGGCGAGTCGAGATTTGGGCTCATCCCCTTCTCTAATCCGAGTCGAGCATCCATGGCGTGCATCGTTGTAGATCTGGACTTTGATTTCCTTGCAATCTCAGACTTCGAATCACATACCCCAATGTGGCAAATATCTTGGTGGAGTATCAGGGGACGTCTCCCTTGACGGCGACGACATCCAATGGCTTCCGTAGCTACAACGATGTGGATGCAAGCGATGTTAAGGTTACGGCTAACTCTAGGCGGCGAGTCTTCTACTACGTACAAACCCTAGGATTCCGCCTCCACTAGCGGCGACAATTGTGACAACATGAGTCGGAGTATTACATTGGATTCCATCTTTGCGCTAGCGACCACTGTTTGTGACGATTCCATCTCTACATTGTAAATCTAACCTACGAAGAAGATGGTAGAAGGAATTAGGTTTTAGATCCATTTTAATTAATTATATTTATTGCCTACTAGTTGATAAAATTACAAAATCAATCTCAAAATTTTAATTGCAGAAAACAACCTAATTTTTTGAGATTGGGAATTACAAAAATTGACTATTTTTTTGAATGGGTATTACGAAGACTAGGCTTGTTTAAATTGAGAAGTCTTGTGTAAATCGAATGAGAGTTTGATTAATTACAAAATTTTTGTAAATTACGAATTTAGTAAATCGAAATTGGGTCACTCGAATTTAGGTAAATTGTGTAAATCGAAGTGGGTGTTACGTTTGGGTAACACTAGTTTGGGTAATTAGAATTTAAGTATAACTTCAAAAAAATAACAATAGAATACCCAAGTTCAATTAGTCAAGTGTTCGAAACGCCTGAGCTACCATATTTATATTTTGTGTAAATCAATTGGGCTTGAGCTTGTGTAAATCGATTGGGCTTAGACTTTGGTAAATTGAAATTAGCAGATTAATTTTTTAAAAATAATTTCAAAGGGCCTACTTTGTTTCTTGTAAAACAAAATAGCCTACTTAAGGGCTCCACTAGGCAAAAGAGCCTACTTGCCTAACTCATCCACCCGAAAATAACTTATAATCCCAAATCATTTAGGGGTCATTTGGTATAATACTCTGATTAAAGGTATCAAATATGGGTCGATTGATATTTGATATCCTTGTTTGATATGAGGATATGGGTATCAAACAACCTCAAATGTCTGATTAGGTCAGGACAGGGACAAGGACGATTAATCAACACATGTCAAATTAGGTCAAGACATGGACAAGTTAGATTAGGTCAGGACTGGGCCAAGAGGAAAAGTACAAACTTGAGGGATATCAAGAGGAAAAATCAATAATTTATAAACCCTACAAAAATCAATCTCTTACTAAACAAGCCCTTAGACTACCCCACAATGGTGGATTTTTAAACCCCATTTCTCAAGAGAGAATTGGTGAAATTAAATTTTCTTGTCTATTTAAAACAAACTAGGCCCCTCACCCCACTAACCTATCTATAAAGTTAAATACAGTTTCTCCGCTCCTTAATTATCTCTTCTTCAATCAAAAAGATCTTCCAAAACTATCATCGTGAAGTTGAATCTAGTTTTTTATTGAGCGCCTTCTCTAACAAAGTTCTTCCTTATATACAACAAATAAAAATGAAACAAATCTTACACAAGCAGTTTCGAAAAAACCACAAAGCAATTACACAAGCAATATCGAAAAAATAACTACACAAACAATCACACAAGCAGTTTCGAAATAGTAATTACACAATGTTCATACTTAGCTCGATTAGAAAGTGAATCATTCCTTGTGGTTTAAAATTATTGTAGTAGAATTTGATTACTTTTGATATCCCATAGAGAAACAAAATGGGGGGAGCAATCACATTTTACATGCAACCACAAGCAATGATTCCAAAATATATTCATAAATAAGGTAAATATATGGACTAAATTCGTTTTCATTCCGTTTTCGTTTCCGAATTTATAACCTAACGGGGTAAATTCTAATCGATCTTCAAAATCCTTACAATACTAAAAGCATGAATCTCTCTTATGAATAGTTCATAGACAAAAATACCCTTCAGTCATGACTCATCTTTGTAAATGCTACGTGTTGATTCATCTTCATTCTGTCCGCCGCCTTGCCTCTTTCACTTTCATCTAATGAGGATGATTCCAACAAGCCACGATTTGTGCTCCTTTGCCCTCGGTTTCTTCTTCTTCATCCTCTCTCTGATTCAATCATGCCGCCGAAATGCCAAATTCATTCTCTTCTATCTTTCCCGAACCCTATATTTTCCGTTTCTTTTTGTTTTTGTGTTTTCGGTGGTTAGATCTCGCGCTTTTGATGCCGTCTACAGAATTGAAGCACCGGTGCTCATATGATTCTTCAAAGACACCCAGCGACGGATTCATCCGAAACCCTAACGCTCATGATTACCCAATTTTCACCCCTTTTTGTTGAAGACGGTCTGCGTGATGGACGCCTCCAGCGAACTCAGCCACCGCCTTATGGAACACCTACTCCAAAGAGGCTACTAGGTTGGGGCCGCCGTTGAGAGTCTTCAGACTCAAGGGTAAGCTTCCTTATCTTCTATTTCCTTTCGAAATTTATGTTTCTCTTTTATTTCGGTTTGAAGCTGTTTTGCGAGTTCTCCGGTTCTCTTCTGTTGATTCTGCTTCGTCTTGAAGCTACGGATTGAAGAATGTGTGAATCTCTTGATTGTAGAGTTAGATGAACGAGTTTTCTGTTTTCCTTGCATTTTATCCTCAGATTATAACAATTTGTGAACATGTTAATTGCTGACTTTATTTTTACCCTTCATCACTCATGTTCACCGCCTGCTGAGCAAAGGCGTTCATCAAAGCCGATTTAGAGGAGGTATCTTTGATTGACATCTAAGATTAAGTTTAATTGGATTCTTTTGGTGATCGAATCACTTTCTCTCTGTTGCCTTCTTCATTTTGTCTATCAGACACACCGCATCTTCAATCGCCCTGTGTATTCATTCAACCATGTAAGTATATCTATGTTTTGAGTTTACTGATCGATCCATGATGGTCACCCCCAAGTAGTCTAACGAGCCGATTAAATATGATCGGTGAATGTTGTAGGCCCCTGCTTGAAACGGGTATCACACCTTTCTTTATGAAATTTTAAGGTTTTAGCGCATCTCAACTGCTCGATAAAATGCTTCAAAGAAAATTAATATTTTTTGAATCATTAACCATTGTTGTTCTTTGTTTAACATTAAAACAAAGAGGCTAATCACACCTCTTTTCTCAATTTGCAAACTATGGCCTGGATTCTAGATGACTACTCCAAGTTTTATGGCTACTCTCCTACTGTTGTAACTAGCAAACCCATTGTAAGTTTCATGCCTACTCTTCAATTAATGAATTGATTGATGTGTCTTAAAGTTCCCTATCTACAATCTACAATCTATAAATCACAAAGTACGAGATTTCTTATTTACAATATAGCAGCATATCATGAAAAATAGACCAATAGCAACATCTTCAAAATCCCAGTAGCCATCAACTCCTGAACACTTTGAAGTATCCTCCGTCAATTCTTGACACAATCACATTGTTTATTTGGAAAGTCAACCATAAATAATTCAAAACATCAAAAGGTAATCATCATTAAAGACGTTATTGTCTTTGATGCTTTCTATTTAGTTAATTTATATTTTGATTTGGTTAATGTTGTTATTAGTAGCTAAACAACGGAATCATTGTACCGCTTTGACTAGGATACACAAATGAAACTACAAATATGTTCCAATTTCTGTATTTTCAGATGATGATAATTGGAATAACCAGTGACCATCTTCATCAAGCATCTAGCTTCAGTCCAACTGGACTAACTCATGCAACTTAAGGCCTTACCATACCCTGGTGGGTTAGTTTGAGGGTTCTAAAAGACTTGGTTGTTTTTTCTGCACTTTGTAAAGGATTCACTGCTGCTTTTCTAGAATTACACAAGCTCAAGTATCCTGAACATCGTTTGGTCTAATACAACGTCTATATTTTACATCCTATTCTTATATATGAAGAATGTTTATGTTCAAAATGTACTTATTTGTGTTTCACTTGATTTACTATATAATTTACATGCTATTCTTGTATATGAAAAATATTTATGGCCACAATTTACTTATTTGTATTTCACATTTATTCATTACTAATGCTATTTCACTATTGGCTTTTGTAGGTTTCAAGAAGCTAAAGTTGAATGTACAAAGACACTAAATTTAGATGACCATTACATAAAAGCATATTCACGTAGAGCAACAACAAGGAAAGAGCTCGGAGAAGCCCTGTATGGTACTATACACCGCTAAGTATTGTTTTAAACTTGGAAAGTCAATCAATGATGATAGATTAGCTCATTGGTTGTGTTTCACATTTATCTGTGTTGCAGTTGTGTTGAATTAGCTCATTGGTTGTGTATTGTATGGATCTCTGCAATTGTAAGAGATGAAGTGCTGTGATTTTGCCTCTCCATGTTTATCTGTTACAATTTTATATAGAGAACTAAATGTGATTTTGTTACCTATAGAATTGTTTTGAATAATTTTCCTCCATGCTCTGTAAATACCGGGAGGACACATTAGTGTGATCAATATTTAATTTTAATTTTGAAGTCAATTTTTTAATAAATGTTTTGTATATTTGCTATTGAATAATTTCTCTGTATCAAGTTCATTAGTATTGACTGTCAACGAGTGCTTAATGAATCACCCATATTTTCTAACAACCTTGTATAAAATGAGTTGGCAAGATAAATTTCTCAATTAATGAGAAATGTGTTGAGTTCAACCAACATTGTTGATCGAATACAAAAGTTGATCGAATGTACTTGCTCTTAAACAACTCAATAAACAATATCTGTTACACACGCATAATCTGTACATCTTTTCATATGAATCTAATTCAATGCCATCTAACAAGTCACAACGACAACCATTAGATAAAATATGCTTATATTGTACTATACGTTATTTTCCGTTATTTTCCGCTTACATATGACACGAATTAAAATCACGACGTGCGCGCGCAAAGCGCGCGCGTCCGCAACTAGTATTTCAAAAAACGTGAAGCTGGGCTTTTTCCAAACTGAACCCTGCGTACTATAGGTAGAAGTTATTTTATTGGAGAATTCCGAAGCCCATTGACGCAATGACGGGAAGCCCACTTTACCCACCCATTCGTACTAAATATTAAAAAAAAACATTATATTGGTTTAAATTAGTGGTGGGTCTAGACCGGCGGTTTAGGTTTGCGAACTGCCGGTTTAGGTTTGGCCTAAACCTAAACCGTCAAAATCCAAACCGGCGGTTTAGCCGGTTTATTAAAAAAAAAAAAAAAAAAAGTTGAAAAGCTGGACCAAACCGACGGTTTGATCTCCAAACCGCCGGTTTGATCCTTTTTTTTTAAAAAAAAAAAAAAACCAAACCGCCGGTTTAGGTTTGGTCTTGAACCAAACCTAAACCTAAACCGTGAACCGCCGGTTCAACCAAATCGGCAAACCTAAACCGCCGGTTTGGTCAAACCGGCAGTTTACGCCGGTTCACAAACCGCCGGTTCGGCGGTTTGGTTTGAACCGGCCCCATCTCTAATTTAAATGCATGTAAATGATATTAACACAAATATAACTATAAGAAAAAACATTATAAACACGAATATTTAGATATAAACCGACTCTGATTCAAGTTGACGGACTTCCAAAGTTATACCTGAGTGGTATTATTGAAGTTATATTATCTAATATTTATGACGTCGAAATTATAAGATAAAATAAGTACTGTACTCTTCTTCAATCGAACGGTCCAAATTACAACTCCTTAGGCAGCTTTTGGTAAGAGAAGAACAGCTTTCCCAGTGAACACCATGCACCAATTATGATCAGTACGTACCTTATGGTCTACTGTGAGATCAAAACATGTCAAACAAAGGTGTAAAAATGACCAAAAATAAGTCACCAAATAAAGTTTATGAATATGTCCACTTCAAAACAAAATAAAATATTGTACATATTTATTTGCAAAGCCCATCAAATATTAAATCGATTCAACAGTACGGATTAACGTTTAGGGCCCGTTTGGTTCCAACTCCGGAAACGAAAACGAAAACGGAATGGAAACGAATTTAGTCCATATGTATATCTTTATTCATGAAATTTTATGGAATCATTCCTTGTGTTTACATGCAAAATGCACTTGTCTCCCCATATTTTTTTACCCTATAGAATATCAAAAGTAATCAAATTCAACCTCAATTACTTCAAATCAAAAGGAATGATTCCAAAAATTTTGATGAATAAGGGTATACATATGGATTAGATTCGTTTCCATTCCGTTTTCGATTCCGGAGTTCAAACCAAACGGGCCCTTAAAGTATAGCTAGTCTGAGTTGGTACGTGTGCTAATGTGTACGTATGTGAGTAGTGTACTCGTAGCTGTATATATGTAATTAGCATGCTGCATGCATCACGGCCCACTTACAGAAGATGTTACGTAGTTGTTATATTGCATGTGTTAGCTACGCATCTATATGCTTTCTCCTTTTCCCTATGTGAATTCATTGATATGTCCAATTTAAAATAAACTGACTTTCAATGTATTTTGATCGATCGGTAGCTATTGTAATATCAAGCTTTGGTGAGTCGATAAGCAAGTCAAAATTATAATGAAATAATTTGGTTTATTATGTTTTTTTAAGTTTTTTAGTTTTAGTAAATGTACCCAGGGAGAGTGTTTAGAGCTTGAGAGAAAATATAAAAGGTTGGGGGTATATTTACCTAATTAAAAAACTAAATGGCCTAATTACTAAAAGTAAAACTCAAAAAAGTATATTGACCAAATTAGTTCAATTATAATAAGAAACGAAAAACTGATTATGAGATTCTTTATTATGGTAATGAATGAGAATATTTAGTTAACAATTTATATAAAATAATCAAAGTTAACGATTTGAAGACGTGTCCTGTATGTGGGTATAATAAAGGTGCACAATTGTACGTCTTTGGTGTTTATGAAGGCAAACAAATCGTGACTGTTTTGAATGTGGTGTCGATCGTGCACACAAGGTGTACGATTGTGCTCTGGGTGCACAATCGGGCACATTAGTCATATTAAATATTTGTATATAAAAAATCTTGTTCAAGAGGTTTTAATATATTCTTCATAAATTGTACATGTTATGTTGTTCATCTAAATTAATGAAAAAAAGGAAAAGACAAACTAATGAACAATTAGGGAGCTAGGCACGATCATAACGCGCGTATGATCGTGAACCAAGAGCACGATCCATTTTTTTATAATGAAGAGGGTCCATTACAAGCACACGATTGCGCACCTAATACCCACGCGAGAGACAAGTGAGAAAATCAAGAAAGTTATTTCTTTTTATTGAATATTTTTAGAGGTTCTCACTCTTTAATGTGTTAGTGGATAATTTTTTTTTATCAAATACTGTTTTGGAGGTTCTCACATGTCCGTGTGTGGTTCTCGGCTGCACAAGCATACGTTTTTAATGACCGATTGTACACAAAAAAAGAAACAAAGAATGTATTATTGGATAAAATAAATGAATGTATTACTGGATAAAATAAATTACATACAGAAGTTGCAAACATAGTATAAATATCTAATGTGGATGTACATGTAATTTGACTAAACTTATAGCATGTAAATATGAATATTCTAACATAAAGTTGCTAACCTCATCTTGAAGATATTTGTGAACCGAAAGTTTGTTTATTTCATTGATAATATAATGTTTATATAGAGAAACATAAAAAGATAAAATAATAAACTAATATTAAAAGATAAGATCAAAAGATAAACTAACAAATAACATATGATTTAATATATTAGGTCTAATTAGTCCAATACACGAGGCTCATACTCTAACACTCCCCTTCAAGCTGGAGGTGTGATTCAACAACTCCACGCTTGAACATTAGAAACTCGAAGAAGAGCTTGATGTAACTCCTTCCTTCATCACCGGTCTTTATTTCGTTGGCGTCAATATGACGTAGGTGGGTAGGGCCCTAAGATGGGCCCTACGACGTAGGTCGATTAACTTACTACGTCCTAGGGTAAGTTTTGGGCCCTAAAACGCAAGTTGTTTGGCGTCCTAGGGTAAGTTTTGGGCCCTAAAACGCAGGTTCATTAGCAAACTTATCCTAGGACGTAGGTTGATTAGCGTCCTAGGGTAAGTTTCTAGGCCCTAGGACGCATGTAGATTAACGTCCTAGGGTAAGGTTTGGGCCCTAGGACGTAGGTAATTTAGCGTCCTAAAGTAAGTTTCTGTGCCCTAAGACACAGGTTGATTAGTGTCCTAGGGTAACTTTCAGGATGAACAATAGAGGCAAAGTATTTTCTTATACAGCTGGCAAAGTATACTCTAATACCGCGAACAAAGTCTTCTGTGATACCGCCGCCATCACCGCCGCAATGGCGGCGGTGATGGCGGCGCAACTAGGGTTTTGTTTTGTGCGGAAGCGTAGATTAAAGAAACTGCTCTGATACATGAAGAGATTTGTGAACTGAAAGTCAGTTCACTTCATTGACCATGTAATATTTATATAGGAAAACATAAAACAGGTTCTTTAATGTAGGAGACCCAACTTGTTGAGTAATAAATTATACATCCTTTTTTATCTAACAAAAATCATGCAAATTTGACCGGATGATTTACTGGTTTTAATGTTTGTTTGAAAAAGCATGTTTGTATACTCATAGTTTCTTTGGAGTACGAGACACAACTTGATGGAAAAAAAGCCATTTTTAGTTTTACTATTAAATAATCTTTATTTCCATTCATTTTACTGATACAAAAATCCAATAAAAAAAAATATATCGATTGCTGTGTTTTCTAGTCCAACGCTTTTGTCTCTCACGAATGATAGACGCTTCTCCGGTTAAGTTCAAAAGTTGTTTCGATTTCAACAAGTGGATCACCAACAGGGAGTTGAATAACTTCAATTACCTGATCTTCTATTGTTATAGCAACAACGATTCTCTTGGTGGACTTTTAATTTGCTTGTGAAGGATGCGTTCAATCTCGTTGTCTAGGGGTACAAGTTTGCTCGAATCGTGGATCCTACGCATTCAACACTCTAACCTAAGAGTTCAAAAAAAAGCAGCAAACAAAAAACTTAAAATAACTAAAAATTAACATTAATCAATATATCTACAATCCCCAGCAACGGTGCCAAAAACTTGATCGTGAAAATTTTATCGAATTACAACGACATCTCCCATAAGTATTACGGGTTCAAATGTAGTATAATCAAGTTATCGAATCACATGGATTGTGTCTTAATTGAATAACATTAATAGTTAATTATTTTAAGTATAAAAGAAAGCAATTAACAAGCAATGATGGATGTATATCAATGGGAGGAAATTTGATCTAAGGAAACATAAATCTCTACTGTAATGATTTAATATATTGATGCATATATTTATTTCATGAACATTGAATAATGAATAAAGTAGGTAACCATCTAAAATAGTCTTGAACATAGACAGACCAAGATCGTGCTTTCAAACTCACGTAACTCTCAATCCAGCGGTTCGGCGAGTATATGAAAACTCATTAAGCATTTAGAATCCGGAAAAGAACAAGAAAACATTAGCTTGTGGCCCTTCAGTTTAAAAAGGTTCAAACACTAGAACTTTATATGACGATTAGGAATCCTTGAAGTTTTAATAAACTTGTACTCTCAAAACCAATTTATTTTCAATAAATCGAATAAAATAAACTTCGCTTTTGGCTCTTCACTTGTTTTATCTAAACCAATAAAAAACACCACTTCTTTCGGAGGTTTTCAAAAGGTAGAGTGTAACACTTTAAAAAGAAACAATTTCAAAATCTCAATTCATAAAGATATATGCATACAATATACCAAAGCATTATAGGGATCATCCAATCTTTAGACTAGGGAAGAAGTTTAGCCAATCATGATAAAATATACGCCTAACATCATATAATAAATCAAGAAAGACGGCACTTACAAGAGTTTGGTTCCTTCGGGGCAACCTTCAAGCAAAATTAACAATATCCAATGGCTAGAATTAGGAGAGAATAGAAAACTATTGTATTTAGGAGGAATCAGCGTATCTAACCCTAAGACTGGGGGTGTTTATATTTATAAGGGAGAAATCGGAGTCTAGGGTTTACACAATATATGCACTTTTCATAGATGAAGTCGAAGATTTTGGAAACTTTCGTTGCGTCGGCCAAACGGAAGGCATACGGTCACCATACGGACGTATGACCACCGTTTGGTGTGCGTTTTACACCCTTGTCATGGGATGCATGGGCTGGATCATGGCGTCAAAGTTTCGGGCCAAACGACCAGTCAAACGGCCTAGCAACAGCCACCATACGGCCGTCCAGTGTCCGTTTGGAGGGTGTTTCACTAGTTTGTCACTTCTAATCTCGAATCTTTCTCTTTTGCTCCGATCTTGTGGACTTCGTGTTGTAGTTTCTTGATGCCATGAATTTTTTCCGTAGTTTAGACTTGCATTTAGGTAGATTTTCCCTTTATTTTGCATGAATAGACATGAATCACTACAAAAAAAAATTCAATTAGCGACGGTTGTTTGCAACGGCAGAAAAGCCATTTGCAGTCGCCAATAATCAACGGCGACGGCATAACCAGGCGTAGCCAGAACAGGCGACGCAAAAGTTTTTGCGACGGCAATGTGCCGTCGCTAATAATTCGCATCGCCTGTTGGCGACGGATCATATCCGTCGCAAGATTTTTGCGTCGGCTAAAGCCGTCGCCGTCCAGTGTAGCAAACTTCGAAATTTGGTGCGGAATTTTAACTTTTGCGTCGGCAGTAGCCGTCGCAAAATTTAAATTTGGTGTGAAATTTTGTATCTTTGGCAACGGCAAGGAGCCGTCGCAAATTGTGTTTTTGGTGGGAATTTTTGTATTTTTGACGACGGCATGGAGTCTTCGCAAATTTTAAAAATGTGTTTAAAATATTAAATTTAAGCAACGGTAACCTGCCGTGACAAAGTAAATTTGGTGGGAAAATTCTACCACATCTTTTAAAACTATACCACAACTTGTATTATTTGAAAACATCTAAATGACTGCATCAAGTTGCAACAACAATTTTTATAAACCAAAAGAGTGTATTTAACCTTCAAAACAATCAAAATAACACGATTCGAAGTGTAAATAAGTTCACAATCTGAAAGTACAAAACCTAGATGTCCTTCATTTTAAACAGAATGGTAATGAGGTTCACAATCACACACTTCCACGATCTAAACATCTTCTACTTGAAAAAATTCTTCATCAACTGCATCATTTTTGCTAATTGGTTCATTTTCTGATGCTACATGATCTTCATCTCCAATAGACTCTTTTCGATGTGCACTAGTTGCAACCTATAAAATATGAAATAATAACAATAGTTTAGGTGGAGAAAATTTACGGTAACGAGGTCTTATGCACATAGTTGAGCATTTACTTATTAATCATGGAATTTTTAAAGAATTTAAAGTTTTAGAATACCAAAACTAACCTGTGTAAGTGAATGCGAGCTTCTTTCATTTCCCTCCGATTGCATAAGAAGTTTCTTCAATTCTTCATACTTCATCTCAAAGTGCTTCGTCAATTTTGTTGTTACGTCTTCAGTGACTTTTCGAGTTACATCTTCAATGACTTCTACTCTTAGCTCTTCCATCATCTTTTGCATTTGCTCCGGATTGTTCTTATATGTAGATGGGTCTGATTGATACACCATAGAAGGAGGTGCACTAGAACCAAATGTTCGACAATAACCATGGCCATCAACTCCAATTATCTTGTAGAATATTCGATCTTTTACAGCCGTAAGTTGTTGTTGTTGATCATCGGGCTCCTTAACTCTTCTTCGTAGTCCTTCTACATGAATTTCACAAACTAGTTAGTTATTGTAAATACTGATAGATTTAAATTTATATTGTTAGAAAAGCTTACAATGGCCTCAACAACATCAAAGTCGGTTGGGTCTCGTGCTTTTAACCAAACACTCATATTATCCGTAGGCTCTCCATTTATTTTCATCTCTCGATTACAACAAGTAATGTATAATAAACTCAATATTGGCTTAACCTTTACAAATATTTAAGCAAATGTGCATAGATACGTACGTCATGCCTTATTTGGGCAAAAGATTTCCGACCAATGATGTGATGTGGTCCTTGCTGATCTCGATTTATAGCATTCTGCTTTGCTATGGCCTACATAAAAGCAACACTCAAATATAATCATGAGAAATTATTTAAATTACATTATAATAATACCTCTATCTCGTTATTGCGCCAATAAGCAACAAGCATGGGCCATTGTATGTAGGCCTAACATGACATGTCAAGACACTCATAAGTTCGGATTGCATCCACTTGTTCGTTAAACGTCTAGCTTGTATGAATAAAGTTAGCAATTTCGGTCTACCTTAATTCTTCTTCTGCTGAGTAATGTAATAACAAGACTAGTTGATGTTCATCAACCAAGCATTTCACCAGTTTGAGAATTTCATTGCCTTGGCAGGTAAGAAGATAAAAAATGAAATCTCTTTCAAACTTCCTAGCATTTCTTTGTACCCTAATTTTGGACTAGCTGTCTAGGCACAGAAGAATCTATATAAATGTTTCTACTTTATCAAGAAGAAGAAAGCACTAATTTTATCTGTCATAATGAAAAGGGCCAAGGCATCACTACAAACCATAAAATGTAACAAAATACATCAGCAAGTGCAAGGAATAATTACATACACTCATCTAATTCATATCAAATAAACACAACATTTTCCAATTTCTTCAGCATAATCCATACCATTTGACCAATCTCCTTACTGAAATCAAAAGGCGGGAACTTATCCAGGCTGTGGTGCAAGTAAAATGTCAACGTCATCAGTGGTTTCTTCTATGACCTCAATGCACGAGCCAACCGATTTTCCAGCTGACATGGCATCAGCTAGCTTTGCCCGTGCTTGCTCATGTCGGCGCAGGAGCAGGATAGTGTTCAGCATAGCCTACCTCACTTGTGAATCTGCTTTCTTTTGTGTGAAACCCAAACTCTTGAACAAGCCATCCAGCTTTTGAAAAAAAATAATAATAATCAAGTGTAACTTATCAAGTCAAGGAGTATATAAGTTTCTAATTTAAATGTTTAGGTCCTGCACTTACTGTGTTAATATCAGCCACACCTCCTTTTGCATACCAGGATAGAAGATATTCCGTTGCGACTCCGGCTAATGCTATACACGAGAATCTGTTTAGCATCTGAAAATATCAAGCCAAGCAAATGTAAGTTGAACTTCATAAGTGACAAAGAAGTCTTAACTTCTTCTGTAGATTGTTCGCTAGAATAAGCATACCGTGGCTATTAATTTTCCTGTGTTAACCTGCAAATCTTACCAGCAAATGTTTCTATATTTAGTACATTGACTTTCAAAATCTTGTCATTTATAAGTATTAAGTAAACTATGCATATGAGTATGTTTTTATCTAGATAACTAAGATAAGCCATGCCACAAAATAACCTACCTCTTCAAGGAACTCATAGTCCACGAAAGAAGTACCAGCCTGAACATTGAGCGACCCTTCTTTCCGCAAAGCATCTATACTAGTTAGTGTGTATCCCCTCAGAAGAATGCCAAGCAAATAGGCTACCAAAAAGTCGCCTTGTTGCCAGTCTTCGTCGGCTACTCGAGACTGCGAGATTGCGAGACTGCGATAGTTGAATCCTATTATCAGTTAAATGCAGAGGAATATAGGATGGTATGATACTCGAAACTACGAGAGAGGGAGCATAGAGAGAGACCGGGAATAGCTTGGAGTCAGAGGCGCCGTCTTCGTCGGCCGACGGCTGATGCTCGCTAGTCCTCGCCAATTTCTAGTCGCCGAAGTGTCTTGTTCCCGAATACCAATTGCTAAAACCTAATGGTCACAAAGAGTATCGGGGGTTACAAGGTGAGTGGGCTTTTTTCAAACTTTATTATTATTATTATTATTATTATTATTATTATTATTATTATTATTAAATGAGTTTTTGTGAGCTGCTCGTATTTGGCTCGGGCTCGTTATGAGCTCAATACCAGACTCGTATTTGGGTCATTTTATAATATGAACGAGCCAAAGACGAGCTTTTGGGGAGCCGAGCCCGAGCCGAGAAGAACAAGATGGACACGTATCATGAAAAACAAGTACAAAAGGTCGTTAAAGAGAACATCAAAGGAGATTAAGTCGGACATCAGTCTCGTCCCCTGAAAATGGTGTGTTTAGCAAGCTTACCGGGAAAAATAAGATGTACATCAAACTTGAAATCCCGATAAGTGATTGTCGGCTTTTGGGTAACGACAACGGAGACTAAAAACATCACGGAGGAGAGTAGAAGATGGTGGCGAGTAGCGGATGGTGTTAGTCGATTCCTACTATAATTCCGTAATCGATACTTTAGGTGAGGTTTTTGGAGAAGAGTAGAGGACGAATCAACAAGGAGAAGAGTATAGGACGGGGTCAATCGATTCTAACTGTAATTTCGTCCGTAATCGATATTTTAGGCGAGGGTTCTTGGAGACAAACAAGGAAGAGAGTTCATCATCTCTTCGATGGGATGAATTTTGTTAGGTTTTTTTTGTAAGGATTTTTAACAAGCTATCATTATTGGATAAAATTTTAAAATTTTTATTGATGGAAGGTTTTTGGAGATAAAATTTTAAAATTTATAGGGATTTTTAATTATTTTAAAAGAAAAAGAAAATTAATTATATTATTTTTTAAAATTTTTACCACAATAATTGGGATTTTTTTCTTAAAATAATAAGAAAAAAAATTATTTATGAAACTAGAAACGGAAAAAAACAATTTGACGAGAATAGGAAGTCATTTAGGTTCAGAACAAACCCGCAGTTTGAAACTGCGATTTATATTTCTTTTTTCTTTTTTTTTTTAGAAACCGGAGTTTGAAACTGCGGGTCTATTTTTTTAATTTTTTTAAAAAAAATAAAAATGCACAAAACAACCTAAAGCCCATTAAACACAAATGTGGGGACTCAAACCCACGATGAGAACCACTAAAAGCCCTTACCACTGTGACACAATGTACTGCATGTGTATTTCTATATTTTGTGCAACTAATTACATAATTATGTCTTCCCCTAAAATTAATTTACCGAAATTATGTTAGCAATGTTTGGACTATAAGCAACATAATAATTTTTATAAAATATACTTTTATAATATAAATAAATATATCTATTTATATTATAATATAATTAATTTTACCTAAAACTAATCATTTATGTTGATTATATGATTTGAAAATTTATATTCTAAATAATATAATATAATATAACAAACTATATATATTACAAATATAGCTAAATTATGAAAGATTATTTTTGATATTTTAATATATATTATAATTTATCGATTGAAAACTCGTAAATGAAAAATGGATGTATTTAATATATAATATAGATAATTTCGGTAGATTAATCATTAATTTTAGGGGGGGAACGCAATTATGTTCTAACTAGTTGCACAAAATATAAAAATATTCGTGCAATACAACGTGGCATATTGGTAGGGGTCTTTATTAGTTCTCATGCATCTTGAGTTTGAGTCCCCATTGCTGCATTTAATTCCCACTCCCTTTTTCTTTATAATAAAAAGCAAGACCTGCAGTTTAAAACTGCGGGTCTGTTCCGAACCTACAAGAATTCATATTCGCGTCAATAGTTTTATTCCGATCTTAATTTTAGAATTTTTTTTTTTTTTTATTAAAGAAAAAATCTCAATGATTGATATGGCGCCAAATAATTTGGTTGTTGGCGTCGGCAACATAGCCGTCGCCAACCTTACCTTTTATTAGCCACGGTAAAGATTAGCCGACGCCAATTACTTGACTATTAGCGACGGTCATATACCGCCGACGCAAATAATTTGTATTTTTTGCCACGCTGATGCTGCCGTCGCCAAATAAAGACCAATGGCGACGGCAAACCCTTGCCGTCGCCAACAAGTGTGGCCAATTGAATTATTTTTTGTAGTGAATCCATGACATTTAAGCTCAACTTTGCATATTATCCTATAATAGATGTCTACACGGATTTTTGTCTCATTTTCAGGCGATTTGGTGAATTTCGGAGCGGAATGGCATACACGAGGACTAAGCCTCGAGGCGGGTCATAGCGGAACATGATGGAGCACAAAAAGGAGGTTGGAACATCATCAAGAGGATCAAGCAAAGAGCTAAGGAGAACACACGTAGAGGAGAAGCTGCGGCCCCGACGTTCATGCAAAACTGCGACCGAGATCATTACAGGCCCGACCCACGGTTTATCTTATTTCGGCCCATGGCCCATGCTTGTCAAACCCTATAAGATCTCTATCAAAAATCTAATGCCAGCAACATCAAGATGCTCTCTCGCACCCCAAACTTCGATCGATTACACTATGACACGTTATTTTAGCTACAACACTTGTTATTTTCGGATTGAGAAAGATTGTGAAGATGTCTTGAAGAGAAAGACACATGTTCTTGATTTCATTGCTTTGGATTATAGATTATGACTTTGTTATTGGATTGCTTTTGCTTTTGGATATTGAAGACACCTTGCTAAGTATTTCTCACTTTTCTTTTAGTTCTATTGCCTATGATTTTTTTGAATTCTTCTTTTACCTTTCTTGATTTGAATATGTGCGTTGTTGGATAAACCCCTACGATTCTAGGGTGATTGGTTGATGGTTGTGGTTTAGATGATGATAGGCTAAGCCTTTATGTTAGGTTTGGACGTTTAGAGTTGGTTTAACCCTCGTTCTTTAGAACCTCGGCCTATTCTTCAGGAACCGCGGTCACGGTTTATCTTAGAACCATCCGAGGTTTCTTTTGTTGATCTGTATATGCTATATCTTTATGCTTGGGTTTTAGATTGCCCAAATCCTAGTCTTTGTTGAGTGTTTCATACCTTAGATCTCTCTAAGGCTTACATCTAAGTTTGGGAAGAGACTTACCCGGTGATTCCCTTTCTTAGTTACCTCCGATGATGAGTTCTGGGTAGTAAAGAATTCAAAACCCTTTTATTGGTTTGAGTATGCCATCTTCTCGCTTGAGCAAGCTTAACCTGAGACTTACTCGGTGAAGGTTAGCTCTATTCCCTTAGGTTGAGTGGTTGGTTTGAGTTTATGTTCCTTTCCTTGTAACCTTGAGACTTACCCGGTGATAAGAGTTTCGGTTTGGGATAGTGGATTGAGAGACCTCCTCCGTGATCATTCCCACCTTAGAAACACCCTTTCCTTGCGATCCCAACCTTTTCCTAGTTTTTAAAATTCTTGAATCAAAAACCACAATTGGATATACCTTGATCTCTAGAATCTGCATCACTATCATATTTCACGTCTTTATTGCTTTTTGCTCGACTCATTCTCTATTTTCAGCATCGGTCTAGTCTATTTTTTATTTATCATATATATTGATTTCACCTTAGTCTCTGAGATCGACCTTGGAATATTTGTTTATCTACATAACGATTCATACACTATGAGTTCGCTACTGTTCAGGCTTTTATTACAAGTATAAATTTAAGACTTTATCGTTCATTATCACCCCTCCTTGAGGGGCGAACATTCCTCAATCATATTGATCTTCTCTTCTGCTCTAACCTCAGGGATAATGCAATATTAGCACTTTTGATGCCTTAAATATCTGAAACACATAAATGCCAAGGTAGATACCGAAATACAAAAGGTGAATGATTTTCATATGAAACGGCATATATGAGATAGAGTAGAGGATATAATATGCATGAAAACATGGTATAAATAGTGTTACATTTGATAATTATCAAGGCATAAAAAAATTTGTAGGAATTTAAACAAGTAAGGTCAAGAACTAATCCTAAGAAAACAATGTTCAAGTTGTCAATCAACACAATAAACAAAGGAAGCACTTCTTAAACTAGCACTAGATTTCCTAAGTTCAAACCTCCAAATTCCGTTTGCAACGACGACTTTTTCAAAAACTATTATTCGTTCAACCTCAAGCCCAAATTTTAGGTACGATGAATCTTCAACCTCGAGTCCTCCATATTTGCAACGACGGCGGAAAAGGATCACTATGGCGCCAATGACTTTGCTTTTTCATCTTCAGGGGTGTTATGGTTGAGAATCCGGTGTCGAATATCCGGCATAGCTATCCGATTCGATTCAAGACTTCGGATCGGATCCAAATTCCGTTTATCCATATATTATTTTAGATATCCAAAAAAACAAGACGGATCAGATCAGATACCCGGATATGCACAACACTAATGGCCACCTCCAAAGAACTATCTACATGTAGACTTGGACAAAGTCGGACCAACCCATCTGCCCACCCAGATAAATAGGCGGGTATGAACAAGGGTACATGCCCACTCAGTGCCTGCATCGGTCATGTAAGTGCAAGGGTCAAGGCTCGTCCTACCCGAAAGTCCGTTTTAATAAAATAAAATTAAAATGTAATATATAGGGGTATATGGTAGGATTCGAACTCAAGACATCAAGGTAAGGTTCAAGCGTCCACAATCATTAAGCTACTTTTGTTTTTGTAAACTACTTTGATTTTTTTTTATTTAATAAGAATATTTTCTCTCTTTTTTAGAAAAAAAAAAATAAATACAGGTCATGCCTCCCGGCCCAAAGTCAGGCACGAGCGGGTATAACAAGATCACAGGCCCGGACTCGATCCATGTCCAGCCTAGGAAAACGGTCAAAAAGTTTATTGAAAAGTCTGGCCCGGATCCGGCACAAGCCTTGGTTTGCCTAGGTCTATCTACATGTACTAACCCACAGACTTCATAAACTTAGACCGGACATCCAACATTTGCTGGCTTCGTAGGTCCTTATATGACCCGAAGCAGACTCCCTAGGATTGATATCACATATTTGCAACTTACGTGGCTCTGATTGTAGAGTTTTTACCGAAAAGTAACAACAACCTACCCCGCAAGGATACGAGATCGGATGTAGTACAATCGGGTATTGAATCACAAGGATTGCGTCAAACTTGGATGATACTAATAATTAATTATTTTAAGTGAAAAGCAAGGCAAATAGGTAGCAACTATAACAAGCAAAAAACGATAACGATTGTAAACAATATGTGATTGACGTAATCTAAGGAATCATGAATCTCACTATAATTAATTAAGACATTGATGCATATACATATCGTATGAACATTGATATATGATAATTGCAGGTAATCATGTAAAATAACATTTGACATAGACAAACAAAAACCGTGCTTTCCAACTCGCGTAACTCTCATTCCAGCGCTTCGGCAAGTATAGTAAAACCATTTAACACTTAGAAATCCCAAAAAGACCAAGAACAACATTTTCTTTTGACTCTTTAGTTAAAAAAAGATACAAAGACCAAAACTTTATAAGATAATTAAAAATCATCAAAGCTTTGATAAACTAGTACTGTCAAAACCAAGTTATTTTCAATAAGTCCAATAAAACGTCCTTCGCTTGTGACTCTTCAGCTATTTTATCTAAACTAGTTATAAATACCACTTATTTCGAAGGTAAATAAAGGTAGAGATGAAGTGCTTTGAAAAGAAGCAATATCGTATATATATATAAACAATAAATTAAACCGGGATCATCCAATCCTTAGATCGGGAGGGAATTTAGTCGACCATGATTTGATAAAAAACAAAGATCGACAATATATAAAAAAATGAAAGTCATAAGCTCACAATTGTTTGGTTCAGTAAGACGAACCTTCAAAGCAAAAGAAGCAACTACTTGACGGCTAAGGTTATGGTCTAACAGTGGATGGTAGTGGTTGCGGCCTCTCTAACCCTAAGGTTGACCTATGAATATATATAAAAAAATTTCAAAGTTTAGAGTTACCCAAAATATAAAATTCCAACGTACAATCGAAAATATTTAATTTTCTTCTCAGTGGAAGGTTATACGGCCTCCTTACGGGCACCATACGGCCGTAGGCTAGCTGTAAACTTGGCTGTAAGTTGGTAGTAGGCAATGTTGTTTGACAGCTTTTTTGACCGTTCAATAAAACTGACTTTCCCTTTGCTCTGGTTAGTACTACGTGACCCATGAATACTAATTTTGAAGCTCTTTCGAAGATCTACAACTTTTCAATTTGCATTATTGTCCAAATCAAAAGAATAGATGGCCAAAATAAAAAATCACTCAGAGATCGTCATAAAATGACATCCATTTTGTAATGATTTTCACTTGTCTTCTTCAATCTTCAATCGAATTTGATGTTTCTATATATTCTCCGACTCCAAGGAAGATTGAATCCTCGTGTTATGGTATTTTCATATCATTATGCTTCATAAACGACCATGAATGTCTGAACCACATAAAAAAAAGGTCAAGGTGGATACCGAAGTACAGAAAGTAAACGCTTTCCATACAAATTGAGAAGTATGAGAGAGTAAAAGAGAGATGAAATTTATGAATCGAAGGTATAAAAAATGCTACATTTAACACTCATCGGGCTCAAATAAGGTACCGTTAATGTCAATCATTTATACCACTCTCTATTTGCCTACAAAGATGCTCGCTCCACCACATATCTATTGTTTTTATGTCGACGACGTATATTCATCACTGCCTCCTCCGTCAACTATTGTCTCGTTTCATGTCCCTTCTCTAGGATGAGTTTTTCATAACATGCTTAGACGAGATCAACTAGTCACATACATATTGTCCTTATGTATTTTATTAATACGAAATTAAATAAACACCAATTTCGAGTTCAAATTAGTAAGGTAAAATAAAATGAACTTGGTTAAAATTCACATCATAAGAGTAAAATAGAGAAACTAGATTCCATTTACAAATGTGTAATATGTAGGCTATATATGTAGGGTGGTGTGGTCGACCGCAAGTCCCGATGGCAACTAATAATGACATGAGAAGAAGAGCAAATTAAGTACGACAGTCCATCGATTGCCTCTGCGAAATTTTAAATACTGCCACCATATTTAATGTAGTACAAGATTTGCAATTATACATGTCACCTACATTATTCCGTATCATATCATCGTCTTACAACTATGCTTATGCACCAACTTTATTTTGCACTTTCACGGTGTATATAGTTTACTGGAGAAGATATGGCCTCGTTGGTATATATGACTAATAAACGTGAATCCCTTTTTGCTAAAAATTAATCATCTATGTTTGATGGTCAACAAGGTCTATTTTGGATTATGTTTTTTTTTTTTAAAGTTACGTTCTCGGTTTGATCGGCTTTGCCGCTCTACGTCCGGATAGGGAATATAGAGGATTCGAATTTGAATCTCCATGCTAACACTTAAGGAGTCTAGTACCACTTTACCGCTAAACCAACTGAGTATTGATACTTTGGATTATGCTTTGTTGTAGGGTGATTATTGATCTAGTCAAACCTTTGACTTGGTATTAGTGGGTTAATTTTGATTTTAGAATAAAATCTCGTTGTGTGCGACTAACGTACGTATGTAAATTCGGACAGACGATGTAGTACACCCTCTTTATATTTGACCTACCATAACTTCACACGGTATAAAAATTGTTTGATCTCGGTTCATGATTAATTGTGGATGTCGTTTTATACGTTCCCGCTTACTTTTTAATTAAGTTCTAGTTTTAAGATTTAGTTTCTATTCATATTAGTTTTCTTTCTTAATTTCCAATCTCGGTCTACAAGCATTGTCAGGGATCCACTTTCATTAGTTGCTTAATTTCAAGAGCACGATATATTTGTAAGATTTTGTTCACGAACAGAGATCAAACAACTCTGGATTAATGATGAACATTGCTAGGGTTTCTCTTGGCTAGTCCTAGGGAAGGACTACAAGCCGATGTTTGGATTTATAAGTCAAAAGCTGTATTCAAGGTTGTTGGTTTGACTTTTGAATTTGAGGGCAAATGTGGTGAAAGTTAAAGTTCAGTAACAATAACTGCTTCACAACTCACCATTGTTGGACACCAAGACAACTTCTAGAAGAGCAACTCCTAGAACAATTCTCAACAACAAGGTGTTCCAATGCTGTCCAATTCGGTAGACATTAGACGCCAACACAGATGTGACAAAAGAGCTGTGTTATCGTTGTGATGATACATTTGGTGATGAGTATCAATGAACATCTTCTCATTTCACTTTGCTTAAAAATCATAGATGAGTTGGAGCAAGGCGTGAAACTACTAGTATTGGTTACGGTCATCACATAGGTATTGTCTTGAGGTCAAGACATCTATTGGGAGACGATGCATTGACAAGTTCTTACTTTTTTATAAATTAATTTTTAGTTTTAGGATTTGATTTTTATTCATATTAGTTTAATTTTCTAATTTCTAGCCCACAAACCTTGTTACTGATCCATTATCATTGCTAATTGTTTGATTTTAGGGAAATTTCGGTTGGTACCCCTGTGGTATGGGGTATTCCGGATTTTGCACATGACTTTTCCAGAGTTCGGTTGGTACCCCTCAATTTTCACATTTATCCGGAATTTGCCCACCTGATAAAAAAACTGGTTTAAATGAATAACCCGTATTATTCAAAATAATAAAAAAAACAACATTTATTTCTCATTTTAGGTATGAACCATAACTATTTCTGAAAGTGGGAAGACACTGAAGGTTGGAGTAGACTCGAAGTTTAAAACTATGGGTTTAAATGAATAACCCGTATTATTAAACTAAGGGTTTGTTTGAAAATTTTAAAATATGACTAACCCGTAGTATGAAACTACGGGTTTGTTTTGAAAATTTTAAATATGAAGAACACGGAGTTTAATACTACGAGTTTCTTTAGGAAAATTTAAAATATGCATAACCCGTAATTTAAAACTATGGTTTACTTTTTCTATTTTCATAGAGTGAATAAACTGTAGTGCTAAACTATGGTTTATACACTTAATTACAAAGGGCATGAAATGAATCATTTCCCCAACTACAACCCCCAAATCTAAAAACCTTCACACACCATATTCCTAGAACATACCCTAAAACTACGAATCTGTCTTTTAACCCCAACCCTAAAACTCTAAATAAACAAGTCTATTTTTGCACAACCCTAACCATGACTCTAAAATAAATCCATGACCCTCTAATTAAACAAACCCAAAATATATAAAAAAAAAAAAATCAAAACCCTAGTGCTAAACTAGGGTTTTGATTCTCTCAGTTAGCTTCTAGCTTTCAAGGGAAAGCATGTCCTTCTCCCCGTGGGTCACTGCTCTTGTATTTACCGTTGCTCAGAACCTCCCGCGTATCTCATATGCTGATCACCAGCGCATTTGGTAGAGGCTCAATAGATAACCATTCGTCCTCCTTCACAATCTCAAACCCAACTGTCTGACTCGACTTAGCCCCAACATCTCGTCGGCTCTCAGGCATGCCGGACAATAGTTCATTCTTAGTGCATGAACAATGTCCCTGAATATGTCTTCAATTGCATCTCTTTTTAAGCCTAGACTCATCGATATGCCTTCCAGTACCTTCCTCGACAACTTCCTTATCTCTTTGGAGTAAGCCTCAATCATTTCACTGTACGCAAAACATATTAAGACAAGACACGATATTTTTAAATTGTTAATAAGAATGAATTGGACCTGAATTCGTGTGGGTTGTGTGGCCAAAGGGTTTGGAAGAATCCTACGGTTTTGAAAGCTAATTGAAAGCTTATTCTCTACCTAATAGAAAGCTGGAAGCTAATTGTCAGAATAAAAAAAGAAAGTAAACCCCTAGTTCTAAACCACGGGTACTACATACATGCTCATGTTACTGTTGGCACTAAGTCTTTCCACACTATTACAGTCTATGCTCCCCCGACCATATGAGACGCAAGGAGTTTTGACCGGCTATCGATTCTGAATTAGGTAACATCACCGACCCGCTCATACTTGGAGGGGACTTCAATTGCATCAAATTTCTGCATGAAAGACAAGAAGGGGTTAAGAAACTTCATGTGGATTCGGGGATGTTCAATGATCTAGTTTTGGAGCATGGTCTTATCAATATAGGGTTCACAGGGGACGAATACACATGGGATTGAAAACATCCAAAAGAGGAGTCCACAAAAGATTGGATAGAGCGTTCCTGAACCAAGCTGGAAGATTAAATTGGCCTAATGCCCACATGAGACATTTAGCTCGGACGAGAATCCGACCATTCACCCATTCTTCTAACCTTGGATCCCACCATCTCGTTCAGAAAGGAGAGGAGACCTTTCAGATTTGAGGCGGCTTGGTTGACTCACCGTGATTTCGATCCAATGGTGGATCTATGTTGGTTGAACAATCCGGAGGTAAGTAAAGCGCTTCCTAATCTCAATAATTCTCTAATTTTCTAGAATAGCCTTGTCTTTGGTAACGTGGTGCGCAGAAAACAAGAAACCTTGGACAAGCTTTCAAAGATCCAATTCAAGATAAGTCAAAGAAGCTCTACTAGATTACTCACTGAAGAAAAGAAACTACAAGAGGAGATTGCGAGTATTAGCAGGAGGAAGTTTTGTGGCTTCAGAAGTCGCGAGAACAATGGCTTGAACATGGAGATCGAAATACCTCTTTCTTCCACACCTACACGATCCTTAGGAGAAGTTGTAACAGGGTAACAGATCTTAAGATAGGAAATGATATTTGGGAAGAAGATCATATTAAACTTGAAGAACATGTGGTGGATTATTTTAAATCTCTGTACAGCCTCAGTGACGCCCTTCCCTTGCAAGCTAGTCATCTTCATATTCTTGGGTATCTTGAGATCAGTTCTTCGGATTGGTCTTCACTAAACTGTCCCGTTAGAATTGAGGAGGTATGGTCGGCCACTAGAAGCATGGGAGCATACAAGGCTCCGGGAGAGGATGGTTTTCAACTAGTTTTTTTTTTATCAGAATTGTTGGTGTGTTGTGGGACAATCGGTCAAAGATGAGGTTACTCGTTTCTTCACAGATCATAAGCTCTATTCAGGAAGAAATGATACCCTTATCTCGCTTATCTCAAAGGTCGGAAAGCCGGAGCTCATAATCCAATTCAGGCCCATTGCGTTGTGTAATGTCAGTTACAAGATTATTACAAAGTCATGGTTCTTCGACTCCAAAAGATCATTGGCAAACTTGTAGCTCCGAACCAAGGTAGCTTCATCCCGGGACGTCTTATCCAAGATCATATTGTTCTTATTGAGGAAGTTATTCACACTATGAGAAAGAAAAAGGTGGTTAAGAAATGGATGTTGCTAAAACTGGACCTCAAAAAAGCCTATGACAGGGTTAGGTGGGACTTCATAGATGACGTAATCTCGGAGGTAGGCTTTCCTGATTCGTGGAGAAAGATAATACAAGAATGCGTCAACTCAGTTAGAATGCAAGTTCTCTAGAAAGGGGAAGCTTCAGATCAATTCACTCCGGAGAGAGGTATCAAACAAGGCGACCCTCTCTCCCCTTACCTGTTTGTCCTATGTGTGGAGAAGCTCAGTCATCTAATTAATGATTCAGTTAAAAGGGGAGTGTGGAAGCCCATAGTTTTATCTAGAGGCGGACCGAAGTTATCTCACTTATTTTTTGCTGACGACATTACTTTTTTGCGGAAGCCTTCATCCCTCAACTCAAAGTTTTCATGCACTGCATTGAAGTCTTCTGCAAAGCTTCAGGTCTAAAAGGTAGCACTCAAAATTCAAGGATATTTGTTTCTCTAAATGTTTCAAGAGATCTAAGCCTTAACCTTGCGAGAATAAGCGGAGTTGAGGTCACAAAGAATCTTGGCAACTACCTCGGAGTACCCATTCTTCAGAAACGAGTTTCTAAGGATACTTTCACGGAACTCCTAGATTAGATCACTCGCAAACTCAATGGATGGAGATGCAATGCCCTAAGCTTTGCAGGAAGAGTTAAACATACTAAAGCGGTTCTCACATCGCTTCCTGTTTACTCTATGTCCGTTTTAACTCTTCCAACTAGTATCTGCGAAAGGATAGACAAATATTGCCAAAACTTTGTCTGGAGGCACACTGAGGGAAGAAGCCGTGTGCATATTGTTAAGTGGGACGTGTTGTGCCGACCTACGGACATGGGAGGTTTGGGCATACGGAAGATGCTGGAGACCAACGTGGTGTGTCTTGGAAAGCTGGCCTAGAGGTACATGAAAGATCCTGGAAGTCTCTGGGTCAATGTCCTGAAGAGTAAGTATGAAAGAAATAATCGGCACATTATGAGGGGATCTTCACATATCTGGCAAGACATAAATATGGGCATAAAAGAGTGGTGGAGGAAGGATCGTTCTGGACTCTCGGCGATGGCAGAAAGATTCAATTTTGGATAGATAGTTGGTTAGACAGGCTCCCTCTACAACACTATTCCAGACAAGCCATCCAGGGAGATGACCTTAGCATATCCGTTCGAAGCTACCAAGACGACATATAGGGTTGGGATTGGCAAAGTCTGGAGAATCAACTACCCATGGAGTTACTGCTAAAATTAGCCGATGTTTGCCCCTTCAAAGATAGTGTAACTGACGATATCACAAAACAAATAGTTGTGTTTGGTGATGAAATTGGGTGAGCTATACCCCAGACGGTAATTACTCTATGGCGTCGGCGTATAAGATGATAACGAGCCCTTGTGATATTCAACTTGGTGAAGGTGGCATCTTCACCAACGTGTGGAAGCTAAGGGTTCAAGAGCGAATTAAGATGTTCATGTGGAAGACACTCAACGGAGGCATCATCAGTAACGATGAACGGAAGCGAAGACACATAAGCCATACCAATACCTGCACTTGTGCAATCGAGCTGTGGAGACTGTCGACCATGTCTTTAGAGATTGCCCCCGCACGAAGAGACTGTGGAAGGAGCTACGAGTAGAGCGTTTTGCAAGCGACTTTTTCGATACCCCGTTTGCAAGTTGGATAAGAGGTAACCTCATCTCTAATGCTTTTGATTCTAACATGTTTATGTGGAAAGAATTGTTTGCAGTTTGCTTGTGGGAGATATGGAAATGGAGGAATGAAACAGTTTTCAATAATAACCGGGTTGAAGCAAATAGAAGTCAATCTGTCCAAGTTAAAACTCAAGAGTACGTGAAAATATGGAGAAGGAGCAACATGGATTCAAAAGAGAGACTGTGAGTTTCGGTCAATGTGTCATGGGACCCACCCCCTGGATTCGTCAAGGTTAACACCGATGGTGCGAAGAATAAAGAAGGGCGGTCGAGTGCAGCTGGTGTGGTAGAGATAGTGCAGGAGAGTGGATGAGAGGTTTCGGAGTAAACCTAGACATATGTACCGTTCCCATGGTTGAGCTATGGGGATTGGTTCATGGCCTTAGGCTTGCATGGGAGCTTGGATACCGATCGGTTATTGTCGAGTCCGACTCCCAATTGGATATTCAATTTCTCACTAAAACCTTGGCTCCTTACCACCCTCTTGCTAGTCTGACACGCATGGGTCAAGACTTTCTGAAAAAAGACTAGAATATCCAGTTTCGTCATGCCTTCCGCTAGGCGAATAGAGTTGCGGACTTTTTAGCTAATTTTGCTTTGAACTTTCCTATTGGACTGAATATATTGGGTGACCCGCCGGAGGGTGTAGTTGATCTTTTACTTGATGATATAAGGGGTCGGGTTATCCCCCGTGTGATGATTACTTAGCCTTCTTTTCAATTAATAAAAGCGCGTTGAGATGCGCCAGAGACCTCCGAATCTCCTTCTAACCAAAATAAACCGCGGGTTCTTCATATTTTAAAAATAAGTTTTAAACTACGAGTTTGCTCCGAGCCTCAATACCTTTCTACTCTCGAAAATTAGTTTTGGTTCGTTCCTAAAATGAGAAATAATTTTTGTTTTTTGATTATTTTGGAAAAAAATCTTACATAAACTTTTAACTTTATTTGAATTTTTGGATCAAACAAGAGGGTCAGTGAGAATTCTCGGATCATTCGGGTTAGTCGGGTCAACCCGATCTGGCTAAGTCATTTTTAGACAAAACGGATCAAGACCATGTTATTCGGATCGAACAAATCATCCGGATATCCGCGGATAATGATCCGATCCGACCCGGCTAAATCAAATTCCAATACTAATATTATACTTCGGATGAAATGGGTCAGAATGATATCCGTGGATAATTATCCGATCCAAAAATTGTCGAATATTAAACTGGATCCGGATCAGACTTTCCCTTAAAAAATTTATCCGGGTATTCGGATCCAAACGATTTGTTGTCCACCCCTACTTAAGGGGCCGTGGGGAGAATAAAAACAATCTCTCATCGATGATAAACAAACATCAACCAAATATATAAGGTTAGTGGACCGTACGACGAAACTTTATATCATACTTGACTTATCGGAATTTCACATTATAAATGAAAATTTTTCTTAACTAAATAATTATCCATTAATCTAGCCAAAATAGTACATTCCACGCTCCATTTATAACCTTTAATATCCTTGTGCGACTTCATTATTCTTTTACATAGTGACAAATAGTCCTTTTAATTTCACCTTTCAATTTCACAATTCAAAATAGACTAAGCATGTCCACGGATCACCCGTGACCCGGCGGGTCCTGACCCGGCGGGTCCGGGTTCCCCCGGGTTGCGGGTTCGGGTAAGGGTCGTCAGATCCTTACCCGTGACCCGCCGGGTCGACCCGTAACGGCTACAAATTCAAAAAAAAAACAATATAATTTAATAAATCTAACCTAAAAACAATTCTATAAATACCCCAAACTCAATTCATATCATCTCACACCAATTATCATCATTCAATCATCTATTCGCTCTCTCAATCTCTCCATAATTTCCAACTCTTACATTCAATTACTCTCCTAATCTCATATTCTCATTCTCTTATTTTTCATTTTACCACTCTTACTACTACATTCTATTATTCAAAAAAAAAATGTCTAGCCGAGGAAGACGTTCCGTTAGCGGTGCAGGTCCTTCATCCGGCGAAGGTTTTATTAGAGGACGGAATTCCGTGAGCGTACCTCCAACCGGTTTGGATTTAAGCCGAGACTTATTAAGTGGAGATCACGAGATCTTTGAGGAGGAGGAGGATATCACGGAATCACCTACTTTCCCCAACACCCAAGGATCCGAGACCCAATTCACGGAGGAGCCGGAGCCGGAGGAGCCACCGTTGAACAACACTCAACTAACGGCGGCGGTCTTCCAATTTTGGTTTACAAAAGGTGCTCCCGATGCCAATGGAATTTTCTATGCCAAATGCAATTTTTGTGCGGTACAATACAAGCACAAAAAGGGAGAAGGCTACGGGAACTACAAGAGGCATATCCGGAATAAGCATCCCGAGAAAATGGGATTAGCACGAGGGCAAACACAACTTACCGGGTACGCATCTACTTCTAACCAACCTCCTTCTCTATTTACATATGATCATTCTTCTTCTATGGATGCATTTTCGGAAATATTGGTCGTAGATTCTTTAGCATTTAATTTTGCACAAAATGTTGGTTTTAATGATTGGATGCAAAATCATGCTCAACCCGCATATAAACCGATTTCTCGCCAAACCGCTAAAAGAAAAATGATGCATAAATATAAAATTCGTAAAGAAGAATTGATTAAATATTTTATGGACAATGGTGATATTCAAGTTTCTATTTGTAGTGATATTTGGACCGACGGTTTTCAAAAAAATTCATATATGGGTATTACTTGTCATTTTGTTGATAAATTTTGGATTTTAAACAAAAGAGTTTTAGCATTACGAGTTTTCAACGAACAATACACCGCCCAAAACATTGCCCGTTTGATTGCAAATGTTTTGGAAGAATATAGATTAGTTTCACGAGTTTTTTCAATCGGTTTTGACAACGCCTCCGCTAACACGGCTTCCATTAGAGATTTAACCAACTATTGTAAGCCGATGATTGGAGGTAAATTTTTTCACATTAGGTGTGCCGCTCATATTTTAAACTTGTGTGTTCAAGACGGTTTAGCACACTTGGACATTTAGTACAACCTATTCGAAATATTCTTAATGAACTTCGGACCCGCCGGGTCGATGGGTCCGACCCGCCGGGTCATGGGTCCGGGGAGGGTGACCCGCCGATTTAGCATACGTTGCAAAATTTTGAATTCTTAATCAAAATATTGCAAAAATCTGGCCAATATTTAATTTTAAATCTATATATATTTATATCTTCATTTTCAAAATGTCTACCTTTCAACCTTTTTGATTTAGTGTAAGTTATATGGCGAAAGTTTTCTGTACTTAAATATTTTTTATATTTATAATCTCTAAAATAGAGTTAATTTATAGCGCTTGTTTTGATTATTTTTGGAGAAAAAACAACATAGAACTAATATATTCAGAGAAACAAGAGCATTAAAAATTAGGTAAATTAAATAAAGTTGGTCAAAGAGTCGTGGAATTAATTGACCAACCAACGAGGGTTGTGTGAACGGCGGTCCTCCCCAGATGCAATGAAGAACAATCCCACAAGATCCACTATAAAATCTCCAAAATTTGATACTTGGCAGGGTGTCAGTGTTGCGGTACAGCATAATTACAGTAAATCTTGGCGATTAACAAAAACCAACCTCAGAAAAAGCAGAAATAAAATACTATAATTTCATGTCATAAACAAAATGATTGTTAATTTCTTGTTTTTGACAGTAGCAGTGGCGGTGGTTAATCATCAAGAGCTCTCTTCTCTATACAGGCGTGGGTATAAATGCAGTACCTTTTTTCTGGTCTTCTCTCTTCTCTTATTTCCGTACTTGTTAATTAACACATATTTTCTCTCTTTTTTCAAAACACTGCTATTTTACTCTTTCTCTTTCTCTCGGGGTCCTTCCTTTCCATGGTAAAAAACATTGCCAGCCATAGAAGCTAACCACTAGCTTCTGACCAAGATAAGTAATCAAGGTTGGACTGAATTTCAATTGAAGGCTTTCATATTGTGTACAGACTGCTAAAAGTAGCACCAAATCTAAACTGGGTATCTTTCTCTTCTCATTTTCACTTCTGGGTTCACTTTCTTTTTCCCCTAGGGTTTGCTCTTTTTTATATTTTGAAGGGAAGAAGAGAAAAAGGGGGTTTCTTTATTTGTTTAATTTATTTTCTTGAAATTAAAAGTTCTTCTGTGAAATTGACCGCTTGTTTGAATTAAGATTCCATTGCTGTGGCTTTCACGGTAGGCCTCCCCCTTTTCCCTACTGTCTGAATTTCGAAATGTACAATTTCAGTGATGACTTCGTAAACAGTGATCGTTAAACACTTGTATGATTATAGTACACATTTCGGTACATTGTTTTTTGCTTTTATCCTTGTTATGTTGCTTTCAGTTCATTAATTGAAGTGGGTTTTCTTTGTTTCTATTCTTCTCGCCTTCAATTGATACTGATTGAACCCACCCACAAGTTAGCAACACTGTTTGAATGTTAATTGTTTCACTGTAGGTGGTAGAGTTAAGCTCTTTGAGTGTCTTTGAATTGTAACCTGGTGATTTTGGAATCATTGCCTGTGGTTCTTCCTGAGTTTGTGTTTTGGGGAAGCTTTCTTGTAATATGGATGTGGGTGACAATGAAAAGTTAGATTCTGAGAAGAGAAATGAGGATTCTGTAAGCTACCATACACCTAGGTTTAGAGGTGCAGAGTTTGTGAATTCATCAATGGGAGTTGTTAGTGATGGTAAGGGAGATCTGTTGAATTCAATGGCGGATTCGTATGGAACAACTGTTTGGGATAATCCGAGTGTAAACCAGATTGGATTAGCTGGTGGATGGCAAGAACAGAATTCAGTGGCGAAAAATGGTTTCTTGTTGCCAACTAGTTCAGGAACCATCCCGCATTTGTCCCAGCTTCCCGCGGATTCGGCTTTCATAGAGCGTGCTGCTCGGTTCTCGTATTTCAATTCAGGAAACATTGTTGATTTGATGAACACTTTTCCCATGAATCAACCTGTTAGTCCATACCATCAGCTTACATCAATGCCATGTGGTCCAATCGAGACTAATCCGCCTTCAACTTCCAAGGATGATCGGCCGGCAAAAAATGCAAGACGAGATTCCGAAACTAAACAATCTGATTCCGATGAAGCGGAATCTGTTGGAGGTAGAGGAGAAGAGGAGACTTCTCTTATGGATACCAGTACTGAACCTTCTTTGCCTAAGGGGTATGGGCCAAAGAAAAGAAGAAGAGCTGGTCAGGTAAAAATATTTGCTCATGAAATTATATGCAAAACTCTTCAGTTTTGAGCTTAACATGATGATGACTTGATTTTTTCATTGCTTGTTGATTTAGGATACTGAGCTAGAGCAATCTCAGCAGCTATCAGGTGAAGATGCTAATGGTAACAGTAAAAACAGTTCGCCTGTGAAGATTAGTGGGAAAAATGCAAAATCGAGCTCTCAAGCGGATCCATCAAAAGAGGAATATATACATATCAGAGCGCGAAGAGGCCAGGCTACAAACAGTCACAGTCTCGCGGAAAGAGTAATTTTTTCTTTGTATAATTTTGCTTGATCTGATGGACTACTGCGGTGCAGCTGACAATTGAGCTAATGTTCTGCATTACAGATTAGAAGGGAAAAGATCAGTGAAAGGATGAAGTTTCTTCAAGATCTTGTTCCTGGTTGTAGCAAGGTCAGTAACTGCTCTTAATTGTAAATTCATAAAGGTAGTTGGTATTTTATTTGAGTTCTTAGACTTGATAGATGCTGTTAATTCTGCAGGTCACCGGAAAAGCGGTTATGCTGGATGAAATTATCAATTATGTACAGTCTCTACAACGACAAGTCGAGGTACAGTACCACCTTAAGATGATTCTTGATCAAGTTTAAGATATTACAGAGTATTACTTTATTATTGATTAGGCTGTACTTATGATGGTTCTGCAATTTTGCAGTTCCTATCAATGAAACTTGCAACTGTTGATCCTAGGGTGGACTTCAACATTGATAGTCTCCTGGCAAAGGAAGTGAGTAAATCTTATATTTTCGGTTCCTTTGTTCCGATAAGGATTTTTATCATCTAGTTCTAGAATGGTGAAATTCATCTCAAATTTTTGTTATAGCAATTGTTTCCCACCCTGGCTGGTGTTTCATCTTCAATGGGATTCTCCCCGGATGTGCAAATGGCTTATCCTCCGATACATCCTTCTCATCCCATCAGCATCCATCCCCCCGTGATTGGAAACACTTCCGATGCACTACGGAATCTTAATCCTCAATTGACAGGAATAAATGAAGCTACTCAACAGGTGACTTTCTTAAGTGTCATTATCTATAACGCTACCACTGTCAATTTGCTGCTGGCTGCTTGTTATTGCAATTGAACTGAGATCAATATCTAGTTATGATTCCATTCAAAGTATGAGTTCTTTTAGATTGCGTTTTTTGGGCGAATACTATGATATACTCTTCTGATGTAGAAATTTATTTCCTTATAAACTTGAGTCATATGTTGTATGCAGATGCCTAATGTTTGGGATTACGAGCTCCAAAATGTCGTCCAGATGGGCTTTGATCCTAATGCTCCAATTGATAATCAAGAGACAAACAACAGTAAGCCTTATCCCACAAAAAACTAGATTCCCATGTAGTAAGTTGTTGTGCAAATCAAGAGATCTCACATTTCTTGTTGTACAACATCTGCAGGCTCACTGCCTCGTATGAAAGTTGAACCTTGAGTTTATATATATCCGCCATATCTAAAATGCAGAAAAACTGCCTATCTCCCTTACATTCCCCATACAACCTAAAAGATCACCCTGATGAAGCTGACTTGACTACTACTAGCTAGCAATTCCACAAAATAATTCAGGCACTGCAAGATCAGTTTGTGGATTTGCAACGGTAATACGGCTTTGCTGTAAGTTTGAGATTGCTGGAGATGAGGGCAGTGTTTTGGAAGTAAAAAATTCTGGCTGAAAAGGCAGTTGATGAAGGATGGTTTGTTTAGGGAAGAGTTGTCCTTCACCATGCATTTGTATAAGAGATTTCAAAGGATCTGTATGTAGTTTCTTGTTTGCAGTAATTTGCAGTTTTATGTATTCATTGATACCGGTACAGTGGTACCTAGTCTAGTTTGTCTAGGTCATAATACCCTGTCTTGTACCGCTTATCTATCTATTAGATCATCAAAAAATGGAAGTACATTAAGGGTTTGTTATTTTAGTAGAGTTGTGTTTTTTTTTTAAAAAAACTTGTTAGTGTTTGATACAATAGTATGATGTGGAGGTGTTGTTAGGGACGAGATTGGCGAGTGTCTGGTTGGGTTTGCCGCGAACATAGGTTCTGCAACGGCACCGATTAGTGAGTTATGGGGAGTCATCTTTGGCCTTGAGATAGCTTGGGAACGGGGATATCGTCAAGTCCTGTTGGAAATCGACTCACTAGTAGTTCTCCGCCTCCTTTCAGAGGGAGTGGATTCTATGCGTCCACTATTTAGCCTGGTTCTCCGGTGCCAAGGCTTACTCATCAGGGATTGGGTTGTTAAACTCGATCATGTGTTTCGGGAAGGTAATAGGTTAGCGGATTCACTAGCCAATGTTGCGTTCTCTCTTTCAGTTGGTTTACATGTTTTTGATTTGCCACCACTAGGTTCTAGGACGGTATTGTTAGATGACCTCAGAGGGGTGTGCTTCCCTCGTTCTAGCCGCATGTAGACTTTTTTTATTTAAGTAGTTTTTCTCTCGCTTTCACCAAAAAAAAGATTGAATTTTTAGATAGATTTTTTAGGAGAATTTTGGTGGGGTTTTAAGAAGATGATGTTGATAGATTTAGAAAGATCATTATATAGCTTTGACTTTTTTTTATTTATAATTTTATCCTTATTATCTTTTACACTTTTAAGAATATTTTCAATATTTATCCTCTTTGATAAAAGAATTTTGTACATTTACCAAGCATCAATGAAATTTTTCGCTAACAATATAATCTAAAAATCTCAAAATACTACCCAAAAAGCTTAAACTAAAAAAATCTAAAACTAACAAAAAAAAAAAAAAAAAAAAAAACTGTGATAACCAATACTACTTAAAAAAAACTAACCAAAAAACTTAAACTAAAAAAACATCAACTAACCGAAAAAAAAAAACACGACACCAGACCATCTCAAGTAAAGTGGCAAACCAATATAAGCAAAAACCCCCAACAAGTGGATTAACACAAAACAAATGAAAGCAAGCTTGAGTGAGAACCAAATTCTTTCACTACAAAACAATATACAGTCTGAAAAACATCAGTAAAACCACAATACTAAGTTGATGATACAACTATAGTTTTGACTAGTTGCTTTTAAAGCCAAAATGGCACTGTATTTATAAATACTGTTTATAACTGTGGACCAGTATTTATAAATAAACTGCCAGGCAAAAACTAAGAATTGAAGGAGATAATGAGGAAGCTCAAGGTTTGGAGGAAGCACGTTCATATCTTGACAAAGCGAACATCGTTCTGGCCAAATGCAGTTCCGCATGCGGGGCATTTCCTATGCCGGAGTTCCAGGTTCTTTTGGATGCATCGATTACAGAAGAGATGGAAGCATTTAACTATAACAACCTGCGTATCACAAAGCACCAAATACGATTGAAAACCAAAACCTGTGATTTGGACAAGAAATCATATATACTGTATTTTCCCATGAGTTATAAACTCTTTAAGGGGTTATACCTCCTTTGGCCGATCAAAACAGACCCCACACTTGAGAACAGACTTGCACTCCTTTATTTCTTCTTGGAGTTTTTGTATTGCAGCTTCCCCGGTCTCGGATTTCATCTTTTCAACCTTGGCTGTCCATTCCTTGATCTCTTCCTCAAGCTTCATCCTCTCAGCTCTGGTTATATACATCAAATATTTTAGTAAATTTACGTTTAAGAGGTAACAATGGAAATTTCATGTCTGCATTTTCAGGAGGTAAGGCTAGTTTAGTGAAAACATTCACATCAGCACAATCGAATTTGTCATCAACACTAAAGACAATTTGGGCATGCGAAGAAGACAGCCACATGGATTGTTTATATCATAACTTCATAAGTCCCTAATCCCTATAATGTTGCCCAAGCGTCTATAGTCAAGATCCCAGTAAGAGAGTGAATATTATCTCTACTAATGGTGTAAAGAAAGGAAAGGCTTCTTCATGCTAGCACGAATATTTAGTCTTTCAACCAGCTTTTCTACTCTATTCCTGTACTTGGTTCAAAACGACTAAATGAGGTATTACATCTTGAACGTGACTTGAAAAGTTAAACTAATGCCTGAAGTTAACCTTAAAAATATCTTCAAGTAGAAAATTTAAATGAGGTTTTAGTTTATGGAAAGAAAATGTTTTGCTCAAGAGTGCATGACCTCATTCGTGACAGAGATTGCTCATGGTCTGATACAAAGAGACGTTTTTCTTTTACTACTTTTCTCCACTTTTAGTAACAAACAAGGTTCTATTAGTTGAACACTGACACCCATCATTCATAGTTGCATAAGTAAACCATGTTTGTACAAAGAGAAATGAGTCAAATGACAATGTCAAGTGAGATTTCACAATAGAATGAGAAGCTTTAGTTACAAACAGATTGTAGCAGATCTTGACCAGTTAGCCCTAGAATATTAAGATTTTAAGGAATGTAAAGTGGAATATTAACCTGAATTTGATTGATTTAAAGCTTAGAAAAGCATACCCAACTTAATGAAATGCAAATGATCAGTAAAACAAAACCTGTCAGATTAGGAGGAGGAATACTAGCAAATTCCAGATGCAGAAAATACCTTTCAGTGTCCACTTCAGATTGGACATCTCCAGCCATACGCTGTATCTGCTCATATTCCTTTTCGGAAGAAGCAAAAGAAGATTTCAGCCACTTCAACTCCTTTTCAGTATCAGCCAATTCCCACCTTGCACTTTCTAGACTGATACTAAGATGCCTGTCTTCTTGCGCGGAGTTAACAGCCTCTGAAGTCATAGCTTTCATCTGCAAGATTAAAATACATAATATGCAACTGCTTTGATTGATACACGGGCATCAGAATACACACACCACAGCCTACCTGGTCTTCACCCCTTGACATTCTTGTTACAAGAGATTCAATAGATGCATTAACTTGTTCAAGTTGTTTACTCAGTGTCTCCTTTTCAGCAAGAAGAGCATTCTGAGATTGCTTTGTCTTGACACTTTCAGACACCAGCTAAAGAAAAGCACATAGGACAAAGTTGTTGACATGATACAAAAGAACTAAAGAAGGTAAAACATTAAACCTAAGCAACGTAGGCTGGTGAGCATGAACCCACTAACCTTAATATTATAATCATCCCTCTCCATCATCTGCTGCAACAAACGTTGGTTTTGTGTCTGCATATCTTCATATGCTTGACCGATGGTCTATACATATTAAAGAAAAACAGACGTAAGGGTATAGCTAATCTCAAAAGTTTATCCGATGAAGAAGAACAAGTACCTCAATCTCAGAGATATATGCTTCTGCCTCTATGTCTTTAATCTTGATAGCCTCTCTTACCTCTTGAACACTCCTGAACATGGAAAAAACAAGTCTATAAGAAAGAGAAATGTTTCACAGCAGAGTCTTCATGTAATTGGAACACGACCAATATATCACGATGTCTAATAAGCTCAGAACAGCTATGTTATTATCAAAAATGTTGCAATATGACTGAAAAACTATGTTAGTCCCAACCTCTCAGTAGAATCTGATTTGTTCTTTAAATCTTCTATTTCAGCCTTGGCAGCAGAAAGTCTCAGCTGACATGCAGCCTCTGCTTCACGAGCAGCTCTCACTCTTAGTTCTAGATCATGTTCATCAAGAGCACGCCTCAAGGCTTCTGCTTGGGAGTCGGCTCTTCGTTTGGATTCTTGGATTTCAGTCAAAGATCTGAGAAAATCATAACATTAGCAAGAAGAAAGAATGAGAATCAGTACAAAACTGTCATCCAAATTTAACAAGATTCGGGTGAAAAGCTTCATAAATTTTTCACTGGAGTGAAATTATGACAGTTCATAACCAAATGAACACTTGAATATAGCGAAATCTACAAATGAGTAGGGTGCGAGAGTAGGCATCAAATGTGCCCAAGGCCTTGTTACAAATGAACTGTTTGCTTTAAGTTTCAAAAAGAAGAAAGCATATAGAAAAAGAAAAAAGATTGTTAAGGTACATAGCTGTATGTATGGGCTCTTTCCTTTGTTTTTATTTTTGGGGGCAAGAGTGTTCTAGGAGCTAGATAGTATACCAGTTGGAAATTTAAGAGAAAACTACACGAGAAGGAGGCCACACATACAACTGGCTACCTTCAAACAGGTTTCCTTTCTGACATACTTTCTTCTTTTTGAAGATCAAAGCCTATTGTCATAAATATTTAAGACTTTAACAGGGCATTCATACAACTGTATAACCCCTATGCCACATATATATATATTACCTTTCATCATATATTCCCTCTCCATACATATTGAGATAGATTTCTAGCTCCAGATTTTCCTTCTGTGATTTCTCGATCTGAAAAATTGAATCTTCAGTATATTTTCTATCTTAGGAATAAGATATAAATGATATCTCATATTTGGCTTGCAAGCATCAAACTAACCAGCTCTTTCAGAGACTTGATTTTAAACATCTGTCGAAGAGATTTTTCTTGTAAGCCCTTCGTTTCACCGGTCTGTTACAACAGAGAATATTAATATTGATAGAAATGAATGTTGTTATGACTAATGCAAAAGTAGGATTGCCAATACACCAAGACAAATTCAAGAATAAAATGGTAGATCCTTAAAATAAGTCGAGTCTCAAAAAGGTATTGCTTGACAAGAATTTTGGCACACCATAACCACAAGCTTCATTTAGCAATTAGATGGAAGACATATGATCAAGGGTCTCTACAAAAATCGTACCTTTCTGCCTAATAGTGCTTTCAAAGATTGAGCTTCTTCACCCAAGGAGAGGGCCTCATGTGCGGTATCTTTCCACCGATTCAATTGAGCTTTCATCATCTCCTTCTCTTTAGACAACGCTGATGCCATTACATGTAACTCTTCTTTAATATCCTTCCTTCCTGGAACAATTCTGAAGTTAAAATACTTTCCTCAAAATCGAAAACATCTCACAGCTGATTTTATATTTGCAAAGTTACCCAAATCTTGGATAGACTCTTCCATTTTGATTTCAAGATCATTCTTTTCACATAAACAATTTTGCAGCTTCAGCTCTAATTCCTTAACTCTGGTTTCAATATTGCATACATCAGTCCTTAGATCGTCAGCTGACTGTGCTTTTATCTCTAGATCCTTCTCCCTACGAACAAGACTGGGCCTTTCAGCCTGCAGTTCAACATTCACAAGTAAGCATTTACAGGAAAATGCAATCTTAAAATAAATTTTTTTAAAAAAAACAGGCAACTGCAAGAAAGCCAACCTGCAAAGAATCTGTCAATGTTTTGTACCGTTCCACTTCCAATTTCCGGTGATGAAGTTGATCTTTAAGCAGTGTGAACAGTCGACATGAATAGACAAATTTGTCATCCTTGGTTTCGTTCTGTGAGAATGTATCAAACATTAGTTCCCACAAGACAAAACTAGAACTTACTAATTGATTGAAGGCTTTATTTAAGGAAGGAAAGGAATATAAGAAGATTCAATACCTGTAGATCTTCTAACTGTTTTGACAAGATCGCATTTTCATCTCGTGCATCCTCGAGCTCTGAGAGACGGTCTTCAGATACTATCTGAAAGCTTTGCTGCATATTAGTCTCACACCCCAAAATGCACAATCAATTAAAAAGATAACCATCTATACCTGGGCTTCTTCTATAGAATCCTTCAGTTCTTGCAGCCCCATTGACTTATCAGATCTCTTTTCTGGGGGTACGTTCCCATTCACTGCACCGGGAGTTGGAGTATAAGCTTCAGATACCGCTCTCTTCTTCATCTTAAGGTTTACAAGCTTTCTTCTGCTTTCTTCCAGCTCAGCAACAGTTTCCTCCAGTTCACCTAATGAAAGAATTATTTGCGAGATAAAGAGATCATCATATGCATTCAAATGAGTATTGGCATATGACTTGACAATTTATTCCTCAACTCTATTTTAACAGTAAGAAGCGGATACCGTTCTATTTTGTTTAACTGTACAAATCCATTTCATAAGAATAAAGTAGGTGAAGTTGCTATGTTATATATACCTTCAACATGTTTGATCTCAGCTTGATCCTCGGTATGTTTCTGAATGAAATTCTGAATCATCTCAGTATATTCATTATGCTTCTGGCGGAGCAGATCCAACCACTCACCGAGTATCTTGAGCTCCTCTTCCATCAGACTGTCAATGCTACTCAATTTGGTCACAGTATCTGCATAAGCCAAATAAGCAGATGTTTGGTAAAGCCTATACCAACTACAAAAGCAGATCCATTTTGTAACATTGCATATGGAGGACACTGAGCACGGTATTACATCATAAATTCAGCCAAAATATACACACACAAAAAGCAACTCGTATGCAAATTAAAGCATGCAATAACGGTGATATATCTGTTATTGTCAGATTAAGAAGAGATGTGCATAAGTAGCAGAAACAAAACGAGATGAAAGGAAATAAATAGAATGTGAGTATGTCAACAATTCAAAATGAACAGAGGAGAAGATCAACTGTAAATGAAAACACAATTTCCATAAAACGTAAGTTTTGATGAAGATGGATTGCTGTGTTGAAAACAGTAAGGATTTAGAAAAGGCGTACATTGTCACAGGAATTGAAATATGGTAAAAAAAAAAGAAGCAGCAGGATATGGGTCAGAAATTCCTTAAATCTTGCAGAGAAGATCAAAATAACTTCTTTCAGTGAAAAGTACAATTGGCTAACATGACAACCTGATCAACAAAATTAAACCAAAGAAATGATATTGTGATCAAATAACTTCTTTGAGTAGGATAGTATATACTAATACTTGACCTTCTCTCATCGAATTGATCAATCACTCAGGAAAATAGTTACCTGTTTGTGGTTTCCGCGGCGGCCGCGGCGCAATTCAAGGGCGACGATTTCTTAGTATTCGTAACCCTAGCACCTCTCTCCATCTCCCCAAAACCCCCCTTTTCCTATATATAAGGTCTTTGTAAGGCCTTCAATAAATTTATTGCAAGCGCACTGGCACCGCAGTAATAAAAGGGCCTTCAATATTATTGCAACCATGCCACAATTGAAAACCAAGTACTCCCTCCATATAAAAATTACTGTCGTTTTAGACTTCAATTCTTGTTCAAAAACAGTTGTCATTTTAGCTATATTGGTCTATACTTACATATTTGCACCAGTAGTTATTAGTAGAATGTTAGTCGTGGTTATCAGTTCAGTAAAAAGGTGTGACAGTAAAAAGGTGTGGCACTAACAAATAAGGTATAACTAGTACGGAGTAGTATATTTGATAGCCCCTTGAAAAAGTGTGCAAAATGCACGGAGGGAGTATTTGGGATCCACTATTATGTAATAAGAATTCCTTTAATTGAAAATCATTAGGTGTTAGATTGGGGTTTCATATTAAGATTCATGTGTCATTATAAGTCGGTAGCACAAATAGTGTAACTATGAGTCCAAACTATGTTACAGTGCAAAAACTCTCAAGTTCCCCTCATTGATTTTTTCATTAGAACAATTATGATACACCTATGGAAGTGAATATACAGGAAGAGAAAGACTATATATGCTCATTGTAACAGATATAGCGAAAGCATATATAAGGAAAGCCTACAGCAAATCTCTGAGAGTTTACTCTGCACTCAGCACAGCAAGGTCCTTACTCTAACATATGTAAAACCTACTCACTATAACTGGCCAAGTAGCGTAAGTAGACAATTCAGGAAAGCAATCATTTTACAGAAAAGAAACAGGTCTAATTCTACCAAAAGAAAAAGGAAAGAACAGGTCATAGTCAGATTAAATTAGAGAATAAAAGGAAAACAACAGCGACAGTGAACTCAAGTCTAGAAACACAGATTAAAATTCATAACTCATAAATTTATCATGGTAAATATTCTCTTCTGACCTTCTGTGGATGGGTTTTCTTGTAATGCCTGTGCAATGCTTTCAGTTTTAGCTCGCTGCGCCTTAATTGTAGCTTCAAGAAGTCCCATCAACTCCATTGTACAAGAGAGACGTTGGGCAAGGGCTTCTTCAATAAAACTTTCAGTATCTTTATTAGTCTCAATGGAATTCACTTTTAGAAGCCTACAAAGAAACATGTCCTCTGGAGCACATGAAGGAACTGAACCTGGAATTATGTTTCTGCATCAACTTCTCTCATGAAAGATAACAAGCTCCCATGACTATACTCTTCCATAATTTTTTAAATAATTTACCTTGAAGATAGTTGTCATTATACAAGGTAAGTAAAGATTGTTGAGCACCGCCAGCCCTTGTTCCAAGTAGCAGCAAGTCATCATCCAACTAAATGGCAATGTATACATCGTATATAAGATGACAATTGAGAAGCTAAAATAGGAAAACATATGACGACATGAAACATAGAACTCCTCCAAGAGTAGAGGAGTGGAAACTAATAATTCAGCAGCCAACCTCACTCCAAAGTTGGTTTATTTTTATCAACACATCATCATAAGAAGATTGTTTCTCTTTTAGCTCTTGAATTTTCACTTCAAGATCATGCAGCTCATGCTTCTGCTTATCTAGCTGCTGAACGAGCTGCTGATTTTGGTACTGAAGAACAGCTGAGTCAACCTGGGGAAACGAGCAATAAATTAAATTTCCTCCTATGAATTTAGGATCCAACTTGTAAGGATCTATACAATGTATTTCGTAAAACTATATGAGAAGTCAAACTGGGTTTTTCCAACATCCAACAACCGAAGACCTCGGCTAAATCTCCTCCCCTCAAAAAATGGGAAGTTGAGAATGATGAATGATGGATAAAAATATCGATATTCCCATGTGAGGCTTCATCCAACAGCATATCAAACAGAAGTTAAAAGAGCGGACAGTATGAATGTAGAAAACCTTTTACAAAGAAACATCTCAAATTTCATGTTTCCATAAGGAAAATAATAATGATTCTATATTACTTCAAGTTAAGCTTCTCAAATGATAATTAATGTCAGCAACTGAAGCATAACACAGAAAGCAGCTACAAGATTAATTAATGTCATCAATCTACTGTGTGACAGAATTCAACATATTAAAAGTAATCCCACATGCCACACTAAATATCAGTGATCATCCATCATGATTGAAATTATATACTTGACTCGGGATGAATAATGATTACAGTTTTGTTTTCTGGAGACGAAGTAGAGTTGCGAGCCATTGGAGAAGAGATGCTGCTCAAATGTAATACTTTCTTATCTGGTTCCCCTAAATCTTCTCTTTCCATCACCTTTGCTCCACCATCAGACCCTCGACTTCAACTGTATAAGCAGCTTCCCTAAAACTTGAAAACCCAAATACATAAGCGCATAAGATAGGATAAACTTTTTAAAAAAATAACATTTTAAGGTCACCGGTCTTTCAAAGAAAATATACTAAAGAACGTGTAATATCTTAAAGAAACATCCATCGGATAAATTACCAGCTTAAAATATTTGGAAAGCTGATAAAAGATACAGTAACTTTGAGGTGCAAATTCCCAAATGATGCAATTTAATCAATCACAAGTATGGCATTTTTATTTTGATTGTTAATTGACAACATGGACCCGTACTGACTGGAAAATTATAAGAGTGAAAATCTTATGCAACACGGAACATTATACTCACATGTGAGGAGTTTTGAATCAATGCAATCAATCTACACCATAATCAAGATGAAAACTCGAAGTAACAACAGCAAACAAACAGCATATCATTCCCAGCTTGTCAAATTACATCAAACTTTACAGTCCCTAGAATCACAAAAGATAGTTAACCTAGTCCTCACACCAGCATACAGTTCAAAAGGTATCATTAAGAATTAGAAAGACCAACAGATAAAAAAAGACATTTCAAGCAAAATTTCAGGCTGTAACTAATTTCAATTTCACCGTATCATCAACCTATCGATTCAATTTCACAATACATTAAGTTAGAGTTTTCATCAATTGCTAAATATCCCAGTCCACAAAATTTAGTGATGAGTTTCTCACCCAAAATTACCGCTCAAGCACGGTGGGGAACCAACTGGTGACGGTTGTGGAGATGAAACTACAGGCGGTGCACAGGAGATTCCGGCGGTGGAGAGGTGGCTCGCGGTTAGCAGCTCCAGGGCCGAAAGAGACAGGGCAGTGGCGAGAGGGAAACAACAACCGATACTTGGATACCCTAGAGCTCTTTGAATCCTTCTATATAGCAGGAAGAGAAGAATCAATCTGACATTTTAGGAATGGTATCAGCTCTACAATGCAATGTCTTTAATTGTAGGAATTAAAAAAATAAAATTAACAATAATAAGGGTTTGATTGGGTGAACTTATTTATTGAGTTGGATTGGAATAACTTTATTTTATAATTAAATTAATTTGAAAAAAAAAAACAATCAAGTTTGCAATTAAAAGCCCGTCGATTTATATCTCGGATTCATTTAACTGTTTGTAAAAACTAATGTCCTCATATTAACTACCGTACTACATTCTTTGTATAAATCCGTACTTTGTATAAGTCGTAATTGACATACAATCCGAAAAGAAATCAATTAAGTTTTCATTGTCGAAGTCCATCAACTAATATCTCATTGTAACAAGATTATTCAATTTGGTAAATTTCAAATCAAAGCAAAATATTGGATCAAATTGGAAGAAATTATGTATTTAAAGCATTAGGAGGTTAGCCGTCGAAAGAAACTTTACCGTTGTCAAATGGAGGTTTTAGAAAGAATGACAATAGAAACAAAGAAATTGGGAACATGGATAACTTATATAAATAGAAGGTTTTAAGATTAAACAATTCATAAATTTCTTGGTCTTTTGACTAAGTTAAAATATAAATTTTATTATTTTCAATCGCACATCGGTTATCAAGTAAGACTGACAGTTTGATAGTTTGATAACTTGTATAAATAAAGGGTTTCAAGATTAAGCAATCTATTCAAAATATAATAAATTTTTTGAATACTCATGCAAGACCCGAGTCCTAAACTAGTTTATTCTAAAAAGAACTTACTACACCAATATTCTTATTATTTTAAATTGTGAATTGTATGAGCCTACTTTGTAGTTGTGATACAAAAAAGGCTCAGCTACATCAATATTCTAAAAGGAAATTGATTTACATGCACAATAAATCCTACAGATCGATCGATTGATCCCACATATGTTTAAGATCTTGGACGATATCTCCTTTTTACCTTTTTTGTTTTAGGTTATCTTTTAGTCGGTCTAATTAGATGTTTTTATCTTTTTGCTTAGATATAGGGTTTGATAGAAATAGTCACAACCTTTACGAGGACGATGTTACAAATCATCCTCTGAATAAGACATTTCCACCATTAGTTTAATTATCCAATTCTTGTTTGAGAATTTCATTGAGACAAATTGTAGTACAAGTTGGCCAATCAGCAAAGTCAAATCGGTCGATCACCCTCTTTTCCTTCGATTAATAACAAGTGAAAATTTTGTAAGTTTGTCTTGCTAAGTTCTATCATCCTAGGGTGTAAAGAACCCAACTTGCATGAATAATTTGTGATGTTGATAATGATCTGTATCCTTATGATTATATGTCTTAGTTCATGTGTTATGGTAGTTTAAGGTTTTATGGGCAAGATGCGGGAGATGCATATAAAAATGCTTTTATTCTATTTGTGCTTTCAGGTGTTAATCGCAAGATATGAGCGCTGCGTGACTAATATCTTTAATATTCCGCAAGATGTAAAAAACCGCGTATAACTGTTCCCTTCATAGCATGATGTATATGATATTTGGATTGAATTATTAAGAATTGATACTTAATGTGTTTTATCGTGGTGATTTAAGTTATGTGACTCTTTTATTATCATTGATTTTAAAATTCGATTATTTTCGATATGCCCAATTTGTTTGTTTTCTTTCCTTCGTGATTTTTGTTGTTCGCTTACATCATTCTTCATCTTCTTGTTCGTTCCCATTGACTATTTCGGCCGATCCCTTTGATTTTGATATGTTTTTTTTGTCTTGTCTGTTTGTTGTTGTTTTTACGATTATTTTTTCAAATCATTACTTTGTTTTCTCAATGTTCGATCTTGACCCTTTTACTATTTAAGACTTACGTTTCAACCCTATCAGTTACATCAAAATTACAACAAGTCATGATATACAAATATATAGTGACTAAATAAAAGTTAAAATTGGAAAATAAAACATCCGATGAAAGCTTAATATATTTCATAAATATCTTAAGCCAAGACTTCTTAAAAAAAGATAAAAACTATAAACCAAATAAAATTTCAACTAAATAACATTATTAATATTAAAGTCTTAAACAAATTTAATTGAATATGATTAATTTAATAAAAGTCTTAAGTCTATTTTGATACCAAAATTCACAGTTTGATTTAAACCCCTAATTTTTGTTGAGATATTACTAATTATGTTGAGCTTATGCCTATTTTTAGTTGAACAAATCTAATATGTTATACTGTAGTTCAAAGATATTCTAGTTTGTTTGTAAAAAATGATATGGTTGTTTTAGAATATCTCAAAATCTATATACACTATTAAAGCAGTATACATTAACGTTGTGACGCGTTGTGTAGTCATTATTTTAAAATAGAGTTCTCACAATTAACGCTAATAAATCTTTATTTTAAAATAGAGCTCTCACAATTAACGCCAATAAATCTTTTATTTTTAAATCCAATAAAAAAATTAGGTGATGGGAGAAATCTTTACGTTGATTTTTATTTGGGCAGTTAAAAAAACTTATTGTTAGCCTTGACTCATTGACCTATTATTGTGGGTTGCTAGATATTCACTAATTTTGTTATCTCACGTTGATTATCAAATTAGATTGATAATTTGAAAACTTATATAAATGGAGGATTTTAAGATTAAACAAATCATACATTTTTTGGCTTTTTGGCTGAAATATAATTTTTATTCATAAGTACTTGATATCCGTTATATGGGTCGTTGACCTATTGTTTAATAGGTCGTTGACCTACTATTTTGTGAGTCTATAGGTCGTTGACCTCTTATGGGTATGAGTCACTAAGTATATTTATTATTTATTCATATGTTGGACTACAAGTATGTGGAGGTTTCCACTCAAATTGCTCGTTTAAATCTCTCATTTATCCTAATAATTGCTTTTATCTTCCATCTATTTATTGATCTAACCACCGAAATGGTTGACTCTATGTCTAATTATCATACTAATTGTTTTTTATTTTGTCATAATTAAACACTCTTTTATTTGTAATTTAAATAAATTTTTGTATATTATAACATTCAAGAATGTTACCTTGAGGTGCAATATGCGGGATCCTATTGTCATCAACTTGATCCTTTAAATTCGAATTTTCAAGTGAACAATAACATGTATATAAACATGATCATAAATATATTTTAGAATATTATAAAATATATCTCAGTATGATTAATTTAAAAACACAAGAACATGTATATAAACATAATCATAAATTTTTTTTTAAATACCGCACACGGTGCAGGTACTAAACTAGTTTTAAATAAAGAGATTATTGTATGGAGTTAACAACAATACGAGTATTTCAAATGCTCTCACAATGACGTGTCACGTCAACTAAAATTCTTCGAATTTAATATGTGCAAGATTTAATACTCAACCCTAGTGCGGGATTGAGTTGTAATGATTTCTTTAATAATTATAAATAATATGCATATTTAGAAGATTAGGAGATGAAGAATTGTATAATGTTTTCTAGCGTACTTTCCAAATTTCTTTCAACTATTTTTCTTCTTACAATAGTTTCTTACGACAATATTACATTTTCCACCGTAATATACAATTCAAATCAAGATTCTTACTTATGTTATAAAATACATATTAATTAACTAATAATTTTAAAGTATAGATAGTAATAGGATTTAATTTGGTTACTATTTTTTAACCTATAAGTTGTAAATTAAAGGTGAGAAATAATATATTCACAAATAAAACATTATTTACAAAATGTTCTAGAAAAAACGATTAATGAACCATAGTAAATTAAAAATATCAAATACTCTTATGATGTAGCTAAAATACTTTAATTTTATTGATTTTGACTTTCCTTATCAAAACACATGTAATAACTAATAAATATATTTTATCGTCTTATCGCGTACTTTGAATACAAAGGCCATGTTCGGTAGAGATTATTGTGTAGATTATTGTGCAACTTTATAATGTTGGAATATTATATGATTGGTATATTTGATTTTTGATGAGATAAGACTTTCTATGAGCTTTTGGTTGGGAATTAAAAAATCTTTTTAGGATAGCTTTTTGGTAGATTATCAAAAATCTTTAAAATTTTGCATCACTTTCATGTCCTTAAAGTTTGTACAATTTTATCATTTTTGGTAAATCTACTCACCAATCTACTTTTAATAAACATCAATTTAATTATTTGTTAGATTTTTATATTTTATAGCGTCTTGCAAAATCTACATCATAAACTATGAAAAAGCTTAAACTATTAAAAGAAGCTTAAACTAACAAAAAAAATCTCATTGCCGAACAAGCCCAAAGTTTATATATATATACAACTTGTATGTATTCTCACTTTGATAGAGAATTCAAGGATTACGATATCTTTCTTCTAGGTCCTATTGGTATATTCAGTTCTTTCCGGTTGATGTCATTTATTTGTCTTAATGTATAGAAGTTGTCTCCTCCCATTGAAAATTGGAAACATACTTCTTTGACGCTAATGCTTACAAAACTCCATTAAACTTTAAGAGTAGAAAACCAGAAAACCGTGTCATTATCTGTAACAAAAAGGAGATTACATACACTAAGACACATTAGCAATATTCATATGAAAGAACTAAATATACCAATGGGAGGTAGGAAAGAGGTTGGAAGGAAGAAGCCAAAGAGTATACAGTGTTGGCATGGATTATCAACTTGAAGAAGTATTTTGCAAATTACAAGAATTTGAGCATTCCAAAGGGATTGAGTTGTAGGCTTAACAAGAAAAAGGTATGTTTGTTTTGTTTTTTTTTTTTTTGTGTGAAAGGTATGTTTGGTTTAAAAGAAATGTATTTCTACATCCCTAATCACAAATTTTAGTTATGTCTGGAGACATGTACCTTTAAATATTTTATCTAAAAATAAATTATGTTTTATGTTTTAGATCAATAAAAGAAACTTTAATTGTTAATTCACAAAAATCTTAATATTGACACAAATTAATAATCAAGACATTGAATAAATTAATCTTAAATTTTGTCAAGAACACGGGTAAATTATAGAAAAAAATCCAACATAATTAAACATAACTAATCAACATAATAATAAATATGCAAAATTTTGAGTCTTGTACGTGGCAAGAATTTGACAGTCTAGTGTGAAAGTATCTCCAACCATTAATTTCTAAGATTTAAAAAGTATGGTCTTATATTGTACCCAAAAAGTCCTAATGAATTAGGCATACACAGATAATCAAAGTTTGTTTCAAAATTACGACGCGTCACGTCAACTAAAATTCTTCTAATTTAATATGTGCAAGATTTAATACTCAACCCTAATGCGGGATTGAGTTGTAATGAATTGTTTAATAACTATAAATAATATGCATATTTAGAAGATTAGGAGATGAAGAATTGTATAATGTTTTCTAGCGTACTTTCCAATTTTCTTTCAACTATTTTTCTTCTTACAATAGTTTTTTACGATAGTATTACATTTTTCACCGTAATATACAATTCAAATCAAGATTCTTACCCTATGTTATAAAATAAATTTTAATTAACTAATAATTTTAAAATATAGATAATAATAGGATTTAATTTGGTTTTTATTTTTTAACCTATAAGTTGTAAATTAAATGTGAGAAATAATATATTCACAAATAAAATATTATTTACAAAATGTTCTAGAAAAAATGATTAATGAACCATAGTAAATTAACAATATCACATGTAATAACTAATTTTATTGATTTTGACTTCCCTTATCAAAACACATGTAATAACTAATTAATATATTTTATCGTCTTATAGCGTACTTTGAATACTAAGGCCATGTTCGGTAGAGATTATTGTGTAGATTATTGTACAACTTTATAATTTTGGAAAGTTATATGATGTTTGGTATATTTGATTTTTGATGAGATAAGATTTTTTAGGAGCTTTTTGTTGGGATTTAAAAAATCTTTCTAGGATATCTTTTGGGTAGATTATCAATAATCTTTACAATTTTGCATCACTTTCACATCTTCAACAATTTGTACAATTCTATTATTTTTGGTAAATCTACCCACAAATCTACTTTTAATAAACATCAATTTCTTTATTTATTAGATTTTTATATTTTACAACATCTTGCAAAATCTACACAATAAACTATGAAAAAACTTAAACTATTAAAAGAAGCTTAAACTAACAAAAAGATCTCGTTGCCAAACAAGCCGAAAGTTTATATATAGATACAACTTGTATGTATTCTCACTTTGATAGAGAATTCAATGATTACAATATCTTTCTTCTAGGTCCTATTGGTATATTCAGTTCTTTCCGATTGATGTCATTTATTTGTCTTAATGTATAAAAGTTGCCTCCTCCCATTGAAAATGGGAAACATACTTCTTTGACGCTAATGTTTAGAAAACTCCATTAAACTTTAAAAGTAGAAAATCGTGTCATTATCAAAAAGGAGATTACATACAGTAAGACACATTAGCAATATTCATATGAAAGAACTAAATATACCAATGGGAGGTAGGAAAAAGGTTGGAATGAAGAAGAAGTCAAAGAGTATACGGTGTTGGCATGGATGATCAACTTGAAGAAGTCGTTTGCAAATTACAAGACTTTGAGCATTCCAAAGAGATTGAGTTGTAGGCTTAACAAAAAAAAAAGGTATGTTTTGTTTAGAAGAAGTGTATGTCTACATCCCTAATCATCCCTAATCATGAATTTAAGTTATGTTTGAAGACATGTACCTTTAAATATTTTATCTAAAAATAAATTTATGTTTTATGTTTTAGCCTTTAGGACAATAAAAGAAAATTTAATTGTTAATTCACAAAAATCTTAATATTGACACAAATTAATAATCAAGAAAATTTAATTGTTAATTCACAAAAATCTTAATATTGACACAAATTAATAATCAAGACATTAAATAAATTAATCTTAAAATTTGTCAAGACATTAAATAAATTAGTCTTTGAAAATATATCCAACCGTTAATTTTCAAGATTTAATAAATAATGGTCTCATATTGTACCCAAAAAAAGTCCTAATGAATAAGACATACACAAATCATCAAAGTTTGTTTCAAAATTACGAACTACTACAAAGTCAGCTTTTAACACATAAAGTCACAAGGGATCAAACAAGAAGAGAAACTCAAACGACGTCTTTTGACGAGACCATGACAAAGCTGAGACGAGGCCATGACGAAGCCCGACAACCTTGTGACAAGGCCCGGACAACAATTGACAGCCCAATTTTTCTACCTTGCTGCTTGCTGAATCCATGCTCCAGTCCAGGATGTCCAGCCCAAGATGGTGTCTTGTAGCTGCTGAATCCCTCGCTCCAGCCCAGGACGTGCAGCCCATGACGGTGTCTTGCTGCTGCTGCATTCCTCGCTCCAGCCAGGATGTGTAGCCCAGGAATAGACGGGCCTCCTCTCCTCCTGCTCCACAGCAACGTCGCCAAACCCGCTCTACTCTCTCTCTCCAATCTTCACGATCCTCACCGTTACGCTTTCCTAGTGAGAGCCGTTTCTACCGAATCAGCGCACGTATGACTCGCACATTCATCCTCAGATCTCATTCCTTCTCCACCGTCCTCGTTTTGCATCTAGATTTACCTCCTAGCCTTCTTCGCGACAGCAAGCCCCATTGCCTAGTTGGAGCCTTCTGCATACGTTACTGATTTGCCGGGGAGTTTGGCTCTGCACGCAGCTTCTGTCGAGGTGAGTCTCGAGTCTCAACTATCCCTCTCTCCTCCTTCTTTCACGCAGTCAGATTGACCCCCTTGCTTCCTCAGTTTCACACATCCTGAGCCGACGACAGTGGCCTCTTCTAGTGTCCAGCGTAGAAGCAGTGAACATATGATGTCGATAGCAGGACTACATGAAGCCTTCCAGCACTTGCAACCGGCGTGAGAGAATGGCAGTTGCCAACCCTTCCAGACAGGCTTCATTAGCGCCAATCACTGCCCCACTTCATAGATCGAGAGAGTCTCGATCTTCCTCTGTCCATCCAGGTAAGGACATGTCTTCTTCTTCTCTTCATCTTCTTAATGTCTAGCCATAATGACTCACACACCCTCCTTCTCTGTGCCCGGACAAACCTTCACTCTCGGCCCAATTTGATGGCAACGGTGGGACAAAGTCGAGTCTTCCAACCACTACAACAGTGAAGCCGAGCCAAGCCATCGGCCTCCCAGTCCGGTATGAGATCAAACCTTCTTTGTTTCCTGTATATTAAAAAGATGAAGTTTGTGTATGTGTATTTTAGTGACCTCCATAGGAATCGAACTTAGGACATGTGGTTTAGGGTTATGTAGATTTTGGTAGCCAGTGAGACTCGAACTAGGGACCCCTGGATAGACTTAATAGTGCCTTATGCTGACCACATGGATCGAAGTGGAGACCTCCTGCTGAGCCTTGTTTTACAGCCTCGACCTACTGACTTTAGGATCTAATTTTGTTATCCTAGATCGAGCATCCACCGTTGAATTTTTGATATGTTGTAGATAGATATATGTAGTTTACTATGTTAAATTTTGGTAATGAATTAACGGTCGGATTAGAATTTATAAGGTCCCAAAGTAGAGCAGTTGGGTTGTTTTTCCAATAGAGCAAATTTTTGGCTAAGTATGGGATTTATGGATGTTGGACCCAACTTTGGGAATTTGTGTAGGATTCTTGACTGAGTATTTTTGGGAGATTTTTGTCATTATGACTTGTATGCATATCATAGATGGCTTGGGTAATTTTCTTAGGATTTTTATACATTTATTCGAGTCTCGTATATTAAGCCAAAGTCGGACCTTAGCGACTTTGTAGGAAAGTCAAGAATGTGTTTAACTCTTCTAAAACTTTAACAAACTTCCTTTATAGAGTGAGAGTGTGTTTTTGAGTTCTAAAGAATATTTTGGGACCTTGTTATAGAATTTTATAGAGTTTCGGGACCAGGGGTAAAATGGTCATTTACCCGTATAAGGGTACTTTGGTAAATTCTTTATGATCGATTCTATATCTTAGAAGTTGGAGACTTCTAAAAAAGTGGGATACATCATTGATCCACGTGCCTTGTGTGACAGGCGTTTGAGTTTCTACGGTTGCGGACCGAGTTGAGAAATTGAGAGTTGTGATTGGATTCAGGTAAGTCCTTGCGACTTACTTAGCTGGTTTCTGGATATTAGTTGGGTGATAATGGTTGTGTGTGTGCAATGTGTGCTATTATAAAAATAACAACTTGTTAGGACGACCGTGGTTATTATGAGTTAAGGCCCAAGTGTATGTATAACGGGCCGTGACATCACTGCCCAGCTCTGCCAGGAGACTGGGAGGTTCTCTATACCCAGACCATACAGGTACACGGTGAGATGCATCGGATCCACTCCTGATGGGTACACGGGGCGGAGGCGAGGTTTGGGAATCCATCGTGTCACAAAATAAGTATCATTAGAGTGAATGACTTAAATGAAGATAATAAATGGATTGTTTGAAAGCATGATGAGTGTTTATTATTTTTATGTGTGTGTGTGCTATTATTATTCTTCTAATGTTTAGATAACTAGCTAATGGTTGTTCTTGTGTTTTTAGATTTACCGCAGGTTAGAGCAGTAGCTGAGTGATCCGGAAGTAGTGGTCAGCCGGGTCTCCGTACTCCTTAGAGTGGGGTTGGGTGTTTGTTGTCGTTTCTTTCTTCGTAGTATGACAGTTAGACTTTTAAGTTGTTTAAGTACTGTGGGCTGTTAGATGTTATTGCATTCATCTCTTTAAAATAATATTTTATAAATTTTGGTTTTTCTTATTTGTGTCTTGTTGCAAGATCCTAGTAATATTGTTGTCAAACTGAGGTCGGGACCCATTGTGAGGTCCTAACCAGTAATGTCCCGAGTTTTGAGAATTTGGGTGTTACACAAGGGATCAAACAAGAAGAGAAAAGTCTAATCATAGTTATCCCTTGTTTACTATAATTTCTCAAGAAGTAGTAAAGCGGTATATATCGTAAAAGTCTTAGAAATTGAAAGATCTAAGAAGAAGAGGAAAAGGGAACTAAAGCTTAAGTACGGAAATCCCGGATGACCACACCATCTGAATCACTCGACAACTATCCTATCCTGCAAAACATCTAACAATATTGCAATATCGTTAGCTAACAATTCATATATATGCAGAACACATAAGCACAAACACACATAAAGGAAATTTAGAACACAGAGCATGCTATCACATAATCCGTTTCATTATCTTTATTAATGTCATACACTCATAATCCATTTAAGCTTGTGGCACAAGAAGTCTACGACTCTCGCCTCCGTCCCTTTATCCAGCACCGACCCGTATACCACATGGAGTGGATTAGTATTCTCTCCGTCTACCCTGTCTGGCCTTGTCGCAGAGAACCTTTCAGTCTCTCGCACGAGCTGAGTCGTTGAACAGATGATGCCACCGCCCCATTTACTTGGGCCAATAAATACGTCGGTAATCAATATTATAAACATACTATAATACATATAGCACAAACCACTCATATGATCAATTCATATATGAAAGCAAATAAGTAAGCCCAAATGACATACTTAAATCGAGTCACGAATCTCGATAAAGCTAATACTCAATTTCGCAAGAGTCAAGTCTCAAACGCCTGGTTATAAAAGGAACAAAGGATCAATACATATCCTAACATCTTAGAAATTTCCAACTTCTAAGCTAACGAGGATCATCTACAAAAATAAACCAAACTAGCCTTATTGGTGTAAAATGACCAATTTACCCTAGGTTCGGAAAACCTAAAAAAGTCCAGAAAGACTCAGAAACTTCCACTAAAACCTCAAAGAGCTACAGGCTCACTCTAAACAGGAGGATCTATCAAGTTTGAAAGATTTCAAACTTTCAAACTTGAAACCAAAGCTCACTAAGGTCATACATTTGACCTAAACTAAAATACTATGACATCTCAACCCTAGCTAGAACCATAAAAACCCAAAAATAATAAACCGTAAATTCTACACTAAAACTCAAAGTTGCTATAAAAACATATAAAATCTCATACTTGGCCAAAACCACTCAATTACTACAAAACTGCACTATAACCCTACTTTGGGACCTTATAACTCTAAACTCGACCGTTGAATCCTTTCCAAATTTTAATAAATCGAACTACATATATTTAAAAAATTCAGCGGTGAATGTACCGAAACTCATTACCGAAGTCAAGCGGTTCAAGCCCTCATTCCTGGAAAAAGAAAAAAACAAAAAAAGAAGGTGCAAGATGTCTATGCTTCGATACCAATGTCCAAAACTTTCTGCAACTCACCCTACCACACGTCCCATGTTCTAAACCTACGGCCGGCTCTTTCCTACAACTGAAACTACCTAAAGGTCACAGGTTCGATACTCGTAAATGCCAAAACAATAACATTTCCATCATCTTCAACCTTACATCATTACGGAAGAGAGGGAAGCTTACTAAACTATTACCGTTGGTGATGAAGACCTCCAGTAGTGATTGATATCGACATCAAGGGCTCGGCTCGTTGATGCTGAGCCTGAAAGATCGAAGGAGCAAGGTGTTCCAGAATGTGCGAGGCTGCGATCGGCGTCTGTGTGCAGAAGCGAGAGATCGAGACCGGTGACGACTTTCCCACCGGAGAGGACGATTATTCTGTTATTGTGCGAATTGAGTCCCTGACTTTGATCATTTCATTATTCAGAATATATAGAATATGAAGATTACATAGCATCGTAAATCAAGGGATATCATCCATAAATAAAGATTACATAGCATCGTGAATCAAGGGATATCATCAATAAATATAAAGACACGCTAGCTATATATGTAAAGAGTATATACGTGCTAACACTCCCCCGCAGTCGAAGCGGGAGGAGACCGGATGCAAAGACTGGATCGAAAATCTAAGAACAGCGGAGAGGGAAGGCCTTTGGTGAAGATGTCGGCATACTGGTGGCTGGAAGGTACATGAAGGACGCGAAGATGACCCAAAGCAACCTTTTCCCGTACAAAGTGGATAACCATTTCGACATGCTTCGTGCGCTGATGCTGAACAGGATTAGAGGACAGATAGACGGCACTGACGTTGTCGCAATAGACGACAGTAGCCCTCCGAAGGGGGACATGAAGCTCAATGAGTAAGTTACGAAGCCAACAAGTCTCAGCAACTACATTAGCGACACCTCGATATTCTGCCTCAGCATTGGAACACGACATAGTAGGTTGACGCTTGGACGACCAAGATATCAGATTGTCTCCTAAGTAAACACAGTAACCGGAGGTGGAACGACGAGTGTCCGGACATCCGCCCCAGTCGGCGTCGGAGTAAGTCGTGAGACTCGAAGAGGGAGCGGTGGTCAAGTGAAGACCGAGATCCGGCGTACCTTGCAGATATCGGATAATCCGTTTGAGTGCCTGAAAGTGAGGCTTTCTAGGATCATGCATGTAGAGGCAACACTACTGAACCGCATAAGATATGTCCGGGCAAGTGAAAGTGAGGTACTGTAAGGCACCTGCCAAGCTGCGGTAGAGACTCGGATCGGTGACCGGAGGACCAACAAGAGCCTCTAGTTTAGATCTGGTCTCAACTGGAGTGGTGGATGGCTTGCAGGAGGTCATGTGAGCTCGACTGATGATCTCCCGAGCATATTTCCCTTGAGATAAAAACATGTCTGACTCATGTCGAGTAACCTGTATACCCAAGAAATAGCTAAGAGGTCCAAGGTCAGTCATGGAAAACTCAGAGGCTAAAATGGACATCAACCGGGCCAATAGTGCAGGAGATGATGCAGTCAATACTATATCATCGACATATAATAAGAGATATCCCAAGTCAGTGCTAGAACGGTAGATAAATAAGGACTGATCACTCTTACTGCCACTGAAACCGTGAGACTGAATGTAGGAGGCAAAATGGTGAAACCATGCCCAAGGTGCTTGCTTAAGACCGTATAAAGAGCGACGGAGCAAACATACATGGTCCGGGAACTGAGTATGTCGGAATCCAGGGGGTTGATGCATGCAGACAGTTTCTTGAAGATGTCCATGAAGAAAAGCGTTCTTCACATCCAGTTGGTGAATCGGCCAACCTCGGGTCAAGACAAGGCTCAGAACTGTCCGAATGGTGGCCGGTTTGACAACCGGGCTAAAAGTCTTATCGCAATCGACGCCCATCTGTTGAGACTTCCCATTGACTACCAACCGTGCTTTGTAGCGCTCAAGTGAGCCGTTGGACCTGTACTTATGCTTAAACAACCACATGCATCGAATAACATTAGTAGCAGATGGCCTCGGAACAAGCTCCCAAGTACCATTTTTAATAAGAGCACTAAATTCCTCTTGCATGGCCGTAAGCCAGTTCGGATCCTTCAAGGCTAGGAGTGGTGATTTTGGGAGAGGCGAGATGGTAGGAGAAGACGTGAGTAGAAGGTGTTTCGGGTTTGGTTTGTGGATACCATCTTTCCCTCTGGTAGTCATATGGTGGGTGGGCTACGAGATATGTCCGTTGGGTTGGTTTGGGTGTGGGGCAGAAGAGTTGGGCCTCACTGATGGGCTTGTATCGTTTCTAAGGAGGGGAGGAGATGGGCCGGAGACGGGGCCTTGCGCTGGAGGACTGGGCCAAGTAGTGGGCTGGTGATGGTGATCGAAAATCAAAGGGTGGAGGTTTTGTGTACTGGTGTCCGTTTTCAGATTGTGGAGCGGTCGGGCTAGGGAAATTTGGACTCATCGAATGCTACATGGCGAGACGTGATGACCCGTTTGGTATCTAGGTCAAGGCAACGGAACCCGCGGTGAGAGGCCGAGTACCCCAAGAAAACACATGGGACGGAGCGAGGGGCTAGTTTATGTGCGGCGGTGGCGGATATGTTTGGGTAACAAAGGCACCCGAAAACCCATAAGAAAGAGTATGATGGTTGACGTTGATACAACGCAAAAGTCGAAATATAATTCTTTAGGGTGGTGGTGGTGGGTGTAATATTGTGGAGGTAGGTGGTCATGTTGAGCGCATCAACCCAAAATGTGGGAGGTATGCTCGCATGGGTAAGAAGAGATCGGGTGATGTCATTAAGGGAGCGGATGATGCGTTCGGCTTTTCCATTTTGTGGTGAAGTTTGTGCACACGAAAAACGAATTTGAATGCCTTGTTGAGTGCAAAAATATGTGAAGGCGTGATTGTTAAATTCACCTCCAATATCACATTGAAAAGCTTTTATAAATCTCCCGAATTGAGTCCGGACAAAGGAGTGAAAGTGATGGAATTTGACAAAAGTATCCAATTTGTGTTTTAGAGGATAAACCCATGCAAAATGTGTGAAATCATCTAAAAACACAAGATAATATCGAAAACCCGATTCACTAATAATAGGTGATGTCCAGATATCACTATGAATTATATCAAAGGGAGCAAAAGTTTTTCACACGGAATCAAAGAAAGGTAACCGTTTGTGTTTTGCAAGTTGACAAGAATGACAAGGCGAAGAACAAGGTTCTTTATTTTTTGATATGAATTTATTTCGACAAAGGAAACTAAAAACATGATCACCGGGGTGGCCAAGACGGGCATGCCATAGGGAGGGTGATGTTGTGGTAGTTGCTGATAGAGCGACGGGTGTGACGGATGGGCTCTTAAGAATTGGGTAAAGACCGCTTGAACTATTGCACCTCGCTAGCTGGGTCCCCGTACGAAGATCCTTCACCGAAAAACCAAACGGGTCAAATGAAACAGAAACTTGATTGTCAGTCACAAATTGTCTTACGGAAATTAGGTTTTTGATGCATTTGGGTGTGTGAAGGACATTTGGGAGACGGAGTTTGGATGGAAATTGTGGTAGTGTAACCAATCTGGAGCCCGAAACTGAAATACAAGAACCATTTGCAACCATAATATTAGGAAAAGTGCCCGAATTAAAATAGGTACTTAGGTTACCTGCATTTGAAGTTATATGCGCGGATGCTCCCGTATCCATGTACCACGTATCGTCGGGTTGCTGAAGTGAAACCGTGCTAAAAGCGTTGGCAGTATCAGTGGGTTGCATGACGGCGTTGGTGTGGTGGGCTGCACGTTGAGGAGGGGGCTGGAATGAAGGATATTGCCCGCGGCCCATCGTGGGATATGGACATGTTGGAGGAGCCCAGGCCCAAAACGCACGCAGAGAAGGCCAGGCTTGTTGGGAGCGTCCCTGTTGGTATTGGGCATGTTGCTGATACGGGCCTGGAGGTTGGAATTGGGTTGGATGCTGAAGTTGGGCCTGTTGCTGAGGGTTTTGAGAGCTCTCCCAAGAAGCAGCGTTGTGGCGGCCTCGACTGCGGGTTCTGGAGCGTTGCTGTTGTGGCGCGCCGGCGTGCTGAGGCAGAGCAGGTTGCTGCTGGTGGGAGCCACTGTTTGGCTTGCCGGAAACCGCCAGGGCGTGGGCTGGCTCGGTGTGACGGGCACGTCTTGTTTCTCGCGCGTTAACATGCTTCGCGCGTTTGAAAAACTTGGAAGCGGAGATTGTTGGCTGACGAACATTCCAACGGTATCGTAGGAAGCTAACAACCCGTTAATCATCTGGAGAACCAAGCGTTCCTCGCTAACCTCATGATTGACGTCCGACAATTGGTCGGCAATTGACTTTAAATTGGAGCAATAAGCCGATATGTTCGGAAAAGCATCAAGTCGAGCGTTGATAAACTTACTTTCAAGATCCGCAGCCTGGGCACTTTGGTTGTCGTGGAATAGATCCTTGACACGGAGCCATGCTTGACGTGCGGTATACTTCGGTTTGATGACCGTAAGGAGCAGATCTTGCGAGATGGTGCCGTAAATCCATGACAAGACAATGGCGTCTAGAACTTTCCATTTGGTATCGGAAAGGCCAGCCGGACGCTCCGATCCGTCAATGTGGTAGAGGACTTTGTGGCCGGTGGCTGCGATGGAGAAAAGTTCCGTCCATGTGTGGTAGTGGACCTTCGTAAGATCGAGTGTAAGAGGGATTAGATTTTTGACGTTGCTAACTGTCTGGGCGGGATGGAGTCGATCTGTGGTGGCTGGTGCGGCGGCCATTGGAGGCGTGAGGGACAGTTGAGGGACGGTTGCTATCGGAGTGGCGGAAGCGGTGCGGTGACCGTCGACTAAAAAATTGGATTAGTCGTTAAACCACTGATACCATGTTATTGTGTGAATTGAGTCCCTGACTCTGATCATTTCATTATTCAAAATATATAGAATATGAAGATTACATAGCATCGTAAATCAAGGGATATCATCCAGAAATAAAGATTACATAGCATCGTAAATCAAGAGATATCATCCATAAATATAAAGACACACTAGCTATATATGTAAAGAATATATATATGTGCTAACATAGTCCTGTTGTCCTTGCCCGAGACTAGTGTTGGTGAGTACGTGACGGAGATGAAGAAGGTAGTTGCTTCACGTTCGGCGAATGAGACGTTCCTTCCCTACTGCTGCGTGATTACCAGGAGGGAAAGTGTATGTAAAAGGGAGAGATAGAAGTTGATTGAAGGTTCGTGGTTTCTTGTTATGATCCCAAGGTGAGTCGGTGAAGATAGAGAGTTCAATCTTGTTTCAACTGAAGCGAAGATCTCGCAGATAGGATGTTGATGGGTGGCTACATGATTTGGTTGATTGAGAAAAAAGAAGGTAAGGGCCCATTGATGGTTGATGAGGTGGAGACTCTTCTTGGGCTCCTGAAGGAGGTATGATATATGATGGAAAAAAAAATAATTCAAAGGTAAACCAAATCATAATTAAAAACACAATACTTAAGTCTAGACTGAATCAGTTATACCTCAAACACAATTCAACACAAAGACTCAAAAATTGAGCCTAGTCTCTCAAGAAAAACATGCAAGAAAAGAAGAGAGGGAAATCCCAACAACTGAGAAACCATAACCGTAATTTCTATGAACTGTATATGCGGTGAGCCCGTGATTTATTCTCAAAGACTTTGAGAGGATTGTATTGGTTGCGAAAGACTTGACCACGACTTGCTTGTAAATAAACCAGAAAAATGATGAATTGCACTAAAAACATGGTAAAGTTGTGGAATTTCCTGCACAACTTTGACAACTTTTTGACACTTCACCAAAATAAACATTCTCATGTAGTTGGAACCGGGACTCATCAATACTATTTTAGAAGCTTTTTCAAACCTACAATTTTTTAGTTCACACAAATGTTCAAATCTAATGAGAAGATGGTCGAGATTTGTTATTTCTAAAGACATAATCGTAATTCTTGATCATCTGCCTCACCAAAGTCCATGATATGACCAAAAGAAACTTTCATAATAAATTCAAAGTACCTACTAACACACATGAAGGGTGACATGCATCAATTCTTGATATATGAATCGAAACTTATGTAAAGACTAGTCTAATGCCCACACCTTGTACAGGTTTTGTCTAAATAAATTTTAACATATTTTTTAAAGTATAAAGGAGATTGTTTAAAATATTAAAGTAATTACGCAATATTCTCTTCTAAAAATTAGAAATAAGAAAACAAAAACATGATATATATATATATATATAAAGCTAGATATTAAATAAATAATTAAAACAAAATTTTCAAAAATTTAAAATAAGAAAACAAAATATGATATACAAAATTCAAAATTATAAAACAAATTCAAAATTTAATTTTCGTAAATTAAAATATGCCTACATTATTTTTTCAAAATTATAAAAATAAAATGTGGATATGTTTTTATTATGTTTTTTATATAAATTTATTTTTGTTTTAATTAATCTTTGAGGATGTGACATGATAATTTATTAGATTAAAGATGATTTGACATGCTGACTGTATATTAGTTTTAATGATTTTTACATTATGAAAGATATAATGACAAATTCGTAAATATCTTGGGGCAATATTGTAAATAAATTGGAAAAAAGCTGATGTTGCTGGCCTTAGTACGCGACATTTGGACGAAAGTAAGATATATATAGATGCCTAATCCTAGCGCAAAATAAATGTGTATACTGTATCCTAAATTGATGCATGTCATCCATTTACAATATTATCCTTCTCAGTTGTGTTGGAAAGTGATAAGCCGTCATTTTCTTCAAGGTTCATAAATTGATTTGTTTTATATAATAAATTCACACATGCTCTTATCATTTCAACTTGGTTATTTTTTGTAATTACATATTTGGGTCCTAATACATTTAATTACAAATTATGAGGCAAAAACTAAACTTCTAAAAACCCTTGCTCATTTATAGAATTAAGATTTTTGCATGTTTTTTAATGTAAATATCTTAAATCTATATTGCAAGACTTACAAATTGAAAGCATATTTCTTCCACTTTTCAGATCAAAAGTTTTTGGTTGGATAATTGAAAAATTAACCGCCAACTTTACATGGTTTGTAACCACTTATTTAAAAATTAAAAAGGTTTTTTTTTTAATTAAGTGGTTAGATTTAGGTGATTAGTTTTTTATTTTTATAATTGAAATAGGTTAGTTAAAATCTTCGGGAATTTTAGACGTACCGGCAAAAAACGCTATTTGTAGTCATAACTACGCACGCGAAGTGCGTAGTTTCGCTTTTTGCATCTGAGTTCAAACTACACTTTTGACGAGCGTAGTTGGAGAGTCGTCCTGAGTCGGTTGAAGCCGATGAAGATTTTTAAAAATTAACTCCAATTACGCTATTAGCAAGTGTAGCTGAAGTTTTTTTTTTTAATTCAACTTTGGTAATGGAAACAAAGTTGAAGTTCCTTTTTAAAAAAACAAACAAAAAAATTTCACTCCAACTACACTTGCCAATATCGTAGTTCATCGGCTCCTATCGGCTTCGCATTGACTCCAACTACGCACACCACAAGCGTAGTTAGATTCTGGAGCTGAAAAACGAAACTACGAGTTTCGCGTACGTAGTTTAGGTTACTAATAGTGATTTTCGCCGGTAGATCTACCATCCGCCAAAATCTTTGGCCCTAAACTTGCTCTAACAATCGAACTCAACGATCAATTGTAAAAGACCAAATTGTAAAGTAGGTTATATTGAACTCAAAAACCAATATTATTCTTTTTAACAAAATTTTAAATATTTAATGTACCTTCACAACCAGGTTTTTTGTTTTGTTTTTTTTTTCCGGATTGTTAACATGTGCTTGTTGACTGTACATTTTACCTTGTTAAAAATTGGTGATTAGTTTTTCAATCGGCTGATTTAAAACAAAAAATTTCCTTTTCTAAAACCACCTACATAAATTAATCTCCAACAACATTTGCCAATATCAAGTTGTTTGGTGTAAAATAATCCACATCAAGGATTATTTGATGTGAAATAATTCACATCAAGTTGTTTGGTTGAAGATTTTTTAATGGGTTTAATTGATGCAGATTTATAAATTTGAGTGAAATTATAATTGATGGTCGTAAATTAATCTCCTTTAATCTTGGTAATATGAGGGTTTTTTTTTGCCATTTTTAATCCAATTAACCCCTGATATAATTTTTTCATAACCTCCATCTTCATCCAAACACCTACATAAATTAATCTCCTAAATTTTAATCTAAATTAACCTCTTTTAATCCTCAACCAAACACAACCTTAGTAATCTTCACAAACATCATCCGTATTTTTGCCCGGAAAATTTAGTGTCCTCGAGAGGGCTCACCAGCCTCAACTAGACTTCCATATCGTAGTGTGATACAAGAATTAAACTTTGAACTTTCTTCCCCTCACAGGCTTGAATTCGAAACACCATCAAGCATGTCATCACACAAATAAGTGTCTCAATGTTGAAGGCAAAACCATTTTCATATAGCATATGCTCTAAACAAAGAGTAATACCACTCCAAACATTCTACTGAACGAAAGCCTAAGATTGACATTATTTTATGCAATCAAGTTCAGGATGGGAGCTCACCCTGTTCGCGAGAAATAGAAGTTGATAGGATACCCAGGTCTCGGTTTAGGAGTGTAAGAGCGGATTCACATTCCGAGATTATCCTCACAACTGAAGAAGGCTCGCCGGCTATGGTTTCAGATGACCCAGCAGCCACTGCTGCGTGAGAGTCTCGTAAATTCCTCATGTTGCCCAGAAACTAGCACAAAAAATGATCACCACAGATTAAACCATGGAAACCTAGATGGGTTGAGTCCTTAGTTCTTTCCTTGCTAGATGGAGAGGATATATAACTATGTGATTGACCTCGACCACGTAAGATTCAAGTTCATAATCCACCACACAATATTCAGAGTCAAATGGTTTTTAATGACCCAAAAAGTGTCAAATGATTTTTTTTCCTTGATTCCCTTCCGATAAATGGAAACCTTATACCATTGGGAAAATTCAGTTTTTCATTTCAACCCAAGAAAACGACATCTCCAAGCTACAAGGATTCAAGATTAAGATAGCAAGGTACTGTCATGTTACCTTCAAAAGTGTCTTGTATGCCTCTAGAAGCCGGTTGGCAGCAGGACCAAAACCATGAAGCTGAGGAACTTCCATCATATGAGTCCATGGCCGAATTTCCTACAATAATGTGTAAGATGGAATATGAAAAATGCAACTCTGTAGTTCAAGTTAACAAAGAACGAACTACATATGTTGCTCACTTTAATTTCCTTCTTCTGAACTAACCTTTAAAAACAAAGTTTTGTTTTCTACTAGCTAAAAAAAGTTAGTACAATGTGAGGAATGACAAGTTATATCAACTACCAATTAGGTAATTAGTGCAATCCATATTTACCCACAATCACCAACGCCTAGTCCCAACCAGAAGTTCACGGATTTTGGCATGTTTCAAGGAAAATTCCTCAACATATGATGGATTGAGAAGCTTAGGACAGGGATAGAAGCATGTTGATAAACAAATTGAAACTACTGAAAGGCAGGACAACCTTGGTGTAAATATGGTTGAAGGACCTTGCAGTTTCTAGAAAAGATTCTAAATGTGAACGCAGCTGGCTTTCCACTTCAGTGTAGTCTTCATCTGGGTTGTATGGATGCTAAATATGAGAGGGGCATCATTGCAGGGAGAAGATAAAAATAGCATTAGTAAATAGCAGTCATGTATTAAAATTAAACAGAAAGAACATTATAACTAAACAATCTTTTGCGTTCAATTCTCTATTCCAGATGCTAATACAATCATATCCCATATTCAGGCCAAATACCTTTTTTCACAGCAGCTCATGTCACAAAAAATAGTATTTGCTTCATGTACAACTTTTATATAAGATAAGCATCAAAGTCTTTTACGCTTAAATGCTGCTGTATTTACAAATTCTAATTGAAGAAGATTAACTGAAAATTTAATACATACTAATAAACAACTCTACAGAACCCCTCTATACACAAGTTGAAACAAGCTCTAAGCCATCCAAGAAACATTTATTTATCATAGATAACATCAAAAAATATCTAGTATAAACGGAAACTAACATTAGCTGAACAGGTCAAGAAGGTATGCTATTGAGGTGTCAAAAGAAGTGTGAAGGAAGTTTAAAGAGCAACCAAGTAAACAAGCATTCCCATGAATATAACATGAAAATGAGCAAGCTAATGACATGCAGGTTGCAGCAAACCTTTGAAGCCAAGTCATCAACATTTTGTTGAAGAGTCAGGAGCTTCTTTGAAAGTTCTGACACCTTGGACTCCAGATCAGATATATCAGGCCTGCAAAACAACTAAATTAAACAGGGAGTGCTTACATTTTCTTCCTACTACACATCTATGTTATCCAGTGAAACAGAAAAGTGCAGAGCACTTGCATGAACTAGTTCAAGGAAGCAAGTGGTGGAGGACTTATCTTACAGTGGATATATAGATTGAACCTGCACATCTGCAGGAAACAACTTATACTCTTCAGAGAATATCTGGCCTTGTTTTTCAGCAATGACTTCAATAAGTTGTATGTCCTTCGTCACCTGTTCATCAACACTTTATTGAAGAAAGTAGGGAAACCAGAGAGTAAGAGAAAGGGGGAAAGAAGGATAAAATTTTTGAAGCACAAATGAAACCAACATCCAAAATTCTACGACTTGAAATAACTGACACAAGATACAAATTGTTACAACCTCCAATCAGGATTGTCGGCATAGATACTGGCCTCCACAAGATCTACAAGAAGCCGAAGCATTTCAGTACGATCCTCATAACTTCCTCGTCCCTGAATGTAGCAGAAAAGAACATCAAACAAAGCTTTTAGAAAATGACTGTAAAGACTCTTTTATTAAGTACCAGAAGATGTGACACATGTGTTCAATGACACTCTTAAAGCTAATTAGTCAGCCACCATAATGCAGTGCAAGAAACCCCTAAGAAAACAAAGACAGGGTAAATCTAAATCAACTAAACTCTGCCAAACACAAACCCAAACCTCCCAAGTCAAACTCTACTTTCGCACTAGAAGGTCGGGCAGCCCGCCCGGAAAAACAGGCGGATTTGGACATGGGTTGAAGCCCGTCTGGGGCAAACAATCCCAGCCCGTTCACCCGGACGGATCCAGTCAAACCCTGTAGCATGGATTAAAATAAAAATATATATACACATATTAAATAATATATAATATTATGTAGAACATAATTATAATAAAAACATATATTAAATATATTATTTTTTTAATTAAAAAAATAATTACTAATACCATTTTTTAAATAGACGGGTACCTGTCCAGGTCGGGCTCGGACACGAGTCCAAGCCCGTCATCCGGACTCAGCTAAACAGGCTTGACTTTTAGTCGAAGCCCGCCCGCATCCGGGTTTGATCAGGTCTAGTTCCCACCTTTGTTTAACACCCCACCATCATCCTCAAGATCATATATCCATACCAACATTGTATGCGAGGTCTACGCCCTTGGAAAATGGGGACAAATATTTGCTCGATTATAAATTGTCCAAAGTTCATAATATATAATAACCTTTTATCTCAACCTTTCACTTTCCAAATTTGATCAAGTAACTTCATCCTAAAGGTTTGGCTCATGTATATTTTGTTTAATCTTGAAGCATATAGGTGTTCCAAAATCAAACAGTTAAAGCAACTGACCTGGATGACCTCAGTATCCACAGTTGTTGTGATTCCCAGAAATTTTGCAATGTCAGCCAAATCTGCGAAGGAGAAGGTTACCTTTAGACTTCACTAAATACACTTTCACCAGATTCAATAGTTACAGACTTACAGACAAATTCAAGTCAGCACAATACAACAGAGCAACTATATAAGATGCATTTCAGCAAAATTTCTCACATTACTAAGTGATAACCATTAATAAGATGAGAAAACACACACGGTTAGAAAATTTTAACCAAGAGCGTTTATAGGATAGGAAATAGGACAAGTGGTAAATCCAGTATCCACCGTGTACAGATGACAGTTACTGTGATAAAAACAAATAATTTATGTTAGACCAATACTAGAAGACCTAAGTCATTGGGGATGCAGTTACAGACAAATGCAGCAGTCTGAGAATAGTATCTATATAAATAACAGAACCAAAACGGTAATAGGCATGCAAGGCTATGGCAAAAAAACATAATTATGCCACTTGATATAGATTATAGGCAATGAGATAAGGCATACATTGGATTCGAGAAGTCTCTTCGTCACGATCAACACCATCCCCTTGTAGATTTTGCTGAGAGTAGGGTGATTTATCACCCAAGAGCCTGTCAAAATAAGGAGACAAGATATCTAAGAGATTAAGCAATTCAAGTTTTATACACAACCTGGATCTCATTTCTATCCAACATTGGCTTATGAATGGAAAATGGAAGCATGTTGGATTCAGTAACTACTACTAATGTATTCCATACAAAATCAAAATAACTACCTGAAGAAGAGCCACTCAAGAAGAGCATAACGTTCCATACCGGCGAAAAGAAGAGATTGGGCAGGAGCATTGGCTCTTGGATAGTTCAACGTTTTCAATTTCCTTTGAATCTCTTCCATTTGCTTAGCTGCCATAGCCTTATCTACAGCTAGAAGTCTAGAACTATAAGCAAACCAAAACCCACAGACTGGGAAAATTATACAAATTCACATCAGAAAAGCCCTAATTCCATTAATGCGTACACTTGGCCGAGAAAATTGTTGACTTTGATAATTGGCTACCACTTTTCCCAACTCATAAGCCATTCGCAGGAAATAAGAAGAAAGAAAGAAAGAAAGAAAGACTAGCTCGTGCACGATTCAAATCCCTAATGGAACAGTGGGTCATGGGGGAACTATCTCGTGTACAATTTACCCCGTCGAGAGTTGCGATGAGATGAAAGATCAAGAGAAAGATAGAACTCAACAAAAAGCAACTACGATGGGAAGGGTTTGAATTTGTGAAATCAATTGCTATAAATCAACAACATATGAGCAAAGATCACCCCCAAATTAAGTACAATTTTACCACATTTCGGCATATCCATTCAATTTCACATTCAGCGTACCAAGCCAAACTAGATCTTCCATCAAATTGCTAAAAATCAAGTGACAATTTTGATGAAGAGATTCTCACCTAAAATTCCTGCTAAAGCAGAATGGGAACAAATTGGGGAGGGTTGTGATCAATGTAACTAGGAGCGATGCACTGAAGTATGAAGATAGTGGTTGTTGGGAAGTGGCCAGTTCCGGCGCCGGTTAGAGACAGGGCACTGACGAGTCCGAAAGCAGAGCCCAAATCAACGGCAGCCAACCTCAAACTTATAAGTTTAAATAAGTTTTTTTTTTTTTTTTTTTTTTTTTTATAATGGAAAGCGGTTCGAACCATTAAACGGCGCGCCGTCTAGTGGGTCGAAAGGCCGAAAAAGATCGGCAGACGGACTAACCGTCATGAAGGGACAAACAAAGGAGAAAAGAAATACACAAAAATACATAAAAAAAACCCGAAAGCAAAAAAGTCTTCAAGGGGAAAGCAAGTTGATCCAGCCAACAGCACATGTTCATCTTCGAAGGAAGTACACAGGTAGGAAGCCTGGGGAACAACTGTGGACACCTCAGATTTGGACGGCATCAGAGCCATCAGGAGTCGATCACAAATCCACGCCCCCTTCTCGACAAACACTCGAAATCACCATCAAAAGACCGCATCAAACCTCAGAAGACGAAATTGCAAAACACGGGTATCATTGTGTATAAAGGTGTAAGACTTAATGGTTAAAAGAATAATGATTTGTAGGCGGAAAGTTGTTAACAAGTCGATTTATGTATTGGTTCGAGACAAAAGAGAGATTTTTAATGTTTTTTTGATTTTTGGATTTTGTTCCATTTTGTTTTAGATATCTTTATTTCCTTGGACAATAAAGATTTGAGCCTTTACTAATTCGAAATTTAATTTTTGATTTTTATATTTGGTGTTTATGGTGCTATTAAGCCGATATCGGTGCCATTAGGCCACGGGCTTGGTGCCATCATGTCGAGATTACTAAATAACCTAGAACAATTTGAAATTTAAAAACAAAAAATTTTGTTCCATTTTGTATTCATTAGAGTTGGTAAAAAGAAAAACGTTGGGTTCACGGGCTCTAATTTTTAGATGTCTGGAGCGAAAACAGTATTTGTTAATGCATTAAGCCCTTAAAGCTTAGTTTATTTATTTATCGATAAGGATTACTTGTTTTTATAATCTATATGTTTTCGGTTGTTCTTCAAATCCAACATATAATTTTAACTTTATGATCTTTAAGAGATTTTTTCTTGATAAAAGTTTATGAAATTGGAAGACCCACTTGATAAATCAAAGGTTTCTGATCAGAAGACCTATTTGCCGAAGTTCCACTTTGTTTGTGCCTAGTAGTTGATTACAGTGGAGATATGAGGTATTTCCTGCTTGATCAAAAGAGGGGTTTCCTTTTGAATGAGTAGAAGAGGAAATGCAGAAGAGGGATTTCCTCTGACTAAAGTAGAGAGCAAATATAGTAGATGGGTTTTATTTTTTATATATTGTTGATCTGAAAATTTCTTTATTTTGTAAATTCATCAAAAAAAGACTACTTTTAACAATTTTTTGTCAGTTGCTTTTGAGATTCAGGAACTTCATACATTGGTTTTTCCGATATCTTTTAGAGGATTAGCGGTAAAGTCGCTCTTATTGTGATTGTTGGTAGGATTGAAGGTGTCAATCCTTGGCTTTTCGGCCTTATCAGAGTCATTGGTAGGTCTATACCCATATTGTTCTTCAATGGGGTAGATAGGAGTTTGTCCATAAGGTGGTTCTAAAAGAGACCAAAGACATAGTCTTGGGCTGGTGAGAAAGAAAAAGGAAGATAGAAGAGGAAACGCATGAAGATGGGAGCAGAAGCAAGGAGAACGAACATAAAAGGGGTTGGGACAAGAACGAAAAGGAGAGATTTTCGAATTTAAAACTTCGAGTCAGTGAATCCCACTCGGGTTAGGAAGGATTGAACGGACCACCACCACCAAACTTCGACGGAGGTAGCGGTGGACCCTACGGCGGGTGTTGAAGCTTGAGGAGCAACCTGAATCTCCGGTGGAAGGACCTCTTGTATGAAGGCTGCTTTATGTGAGAGGTTTTGGCCAAACCTAGCTTTGAGAAGCTGAACGACTCTGTTAAAAGAGTTGATGGAGTAAGTAGGGGGTTGACGGAGGAGAGTCCCGACTCTGGGGGCAAACTCTTGGTCAGTCATCACCATTGTTGATTCTCCCTTCATTATGCAGCGGCGGCGGCCATTGTTGAATGTGGAAAGCAACTAGGGTTTTGCCCCTCTTTTTTTTTTTTGGTTTTTCCAAATGGGAGCGTTTCTTTCTATCACTTTCTCCACAAGGAAACTAATAGTTGAAAACGTTTAAATATGATGTTGATAATACATTTAATAATACAACAATATAATTGCTAACAATAGTTGTTGACAAATCTAATGTGTGATAGTACACTTGATGACAATATAATTGTTAATAACTACGGGTGATAATATTATCGGTGACAAAATAATGGATGACAAGATGACAACATATTTGTTAATATTGACAATGCAATCGATGAAAGCACAGTTGATGACGACGTTGATACTAATATCTTTGGTGACAACATAGTTGATGACAATTCTTGACGATGTTAGAAGCTTTTTTCAAAGGGCCAAAATCCATATTAACCCCCCCAGAAATATACGTCTACCTCATTCATATATTTTATGAATTAATAAAAAACATTACATTTATATTAAATTAAAAACATAAAGATGTAATAAAATTTGTTCGTGGATAGATTGAATTTGTAAAAAATAAAAGTTCACACATATGTAAGTCTATTCACTAATTTAAGTACAAAAAACATTGTGAGTATTACCTCTTTTATTATTCTTTTGTTTATGCAAATTGTTACCGACTAAGCTAGTTGGATAACAACGCAATAGGTGATGGTTGCTCGGCGAGAATACAATTGTTGACATCAAAGTGGATCACTACACACAATTAAGGACAACACAAATGGTGACAATATAGTTGATGTCAATAGCGTTGATGACAATATTATTGATCACAACACAATGGATAACAACACGGTTGATGACCACAACACAATGGATAACAACACGGTTGATGACGGTATAATTAAAGAACTTTCAAAATAAATCTAAAACAAAAAAAAATTTAGAAAAAATTATGATAATTTTTTCAATTAGGAAAGAACCAAAAATTAAAAGTTATGGATTAATTTCTAAAAATTTCATAACTCAAATGGTTAACTATCAAATTTCATCTATTGAAAAATTCTTATATTCTTATGTATTTAAAATAAAATAAAAATGTATTATATTTTAATATAAAAATTACCACTCAAATATACTCATATATTCAAAAATCTCTTTATAGCTTGTGAAAACTGACTCAAAACTATACCAAACAACCAAGAATTAAGACCCTTTGATAATCAAGTAGGACAATATCTTGTCAAACTTCTTTTGTACCAAATTTTGGATACAAAATCTTATTCAAACAATGTTTAAGACAATAAAACAATAAACTGATGGTAACTCTGTAGAAGTTATGGATTGGAGTCCACTCTCCCGCTGATACAGTAAATGCTTCTTCAATCTTATATCACATAAAATTGCAACAATTTTATATCACTTGAAAATTGTCGATCACAACACTGTTACACTTCTTTCACAGCACACAGTCAAATATAACAAACACAGTTTTACTTTCATTAAGCTTTCCACAAAGCAAACATAATTCGGATTCAAGTTTAAGCTGTAGAAGCTTCAGATTCACCCCAAAACGACGTCTTCTTTCCTGTTTTAGAAACCTTCTGAAGAACCGCCTCAGGATCCACATTGCCCTGCACGGTAACCTTCTGCTCCTTCAAGTCAACGTCGAATGATTCTACCCCTGAACAAAACACAACCAAAGTTACATCTACTGTAACACAACTACAGAAAAAAAGACAACAATCATTTTGTTGTACCAATTAAGGATGAATTTTAAACATTGCATGAGGATAAGTTTTATAAGATCACAAGGATACTAACCATCCATTTTCCCCAAAACTCTCTGAACTGCACCAACACAGCCCTGGCATGTCATCTCAACCTTAAGGACAACAGTCTGCACTCGACAATAGGAATATCAAATTAGAATTGTATATGATATCACGCTTGTTTAAATGTGTAGCAATTAGACTCATTACTCAACTCAACCATAGGCCTATTGTTTGAGCAAGAAGCTCTTGTCCCTTTTAAATTTGGAATTCTAATCGTACAATATAGTAAACAAAGCTTTGCAGATTAAACACTCTACAGCCAATTTACATTCATAACAGATAAACAAGACACACATAAGCCGAAAATGAAGTCAAGATCTTTAGGTAATCTTCATATATTCTCAACTGCTGGTTTTCCTAACAACCTTGGGTTCTGAAGCACGGCAATATGACAAATTGACAAGTAACCCAAAACAAGCATATACAGGAAACATTTAGATGATTAGAAAGCAATCATGACACAAACTTTGTGAACAGATGAGATCCATGGCTTGCCTCATGATTCATGAATAGCGATTAAAAATTTAAAACTTCAAACACACTTACTAAATATTAAGCCCGTAAGACGGGTAAAAATACGTGAGCATGTGATGGTGAATAGAAGTTATCATTGAAAAGCTAGTATGTTGAACATACGGAAAGCTAATCGTCCACAAGGCATCATCACAAAATAATCAATATAGAATTGCATAGTTGTACACTTGTATACTCCGTTAAGTAATGTACGTGTCAACAATCACCCTGTAAAAAATGGTGTAATATATTTTTGATATATTCATAAATCAATGTAAGATTCAGGGACTTCAATTTACAGCCTGCCTATCATGCATGATAGAAAGAGGCTTTCACAAGATACTAAGTACATAGTCATGAAGATCTACGCAGATATGTACAGAATCTCACAAAACAGCAGGAACTCTATCCAGGTCCAAATGTTCTTGATACTGCATCAAACATAGCTTCAACAATCCTCAAGTGCATTTTATAAGATGACATATTCCTTATCCATGAGCTCGAAGTTTAAGCATTTGGGTTAATGGAGAACCCTAAAAGACAAATTTGAGGCCATGAAACTCTCTGATATAACTGTTCAAGAACATTCAAAGACAACACACACCCTTTGAATCCGAGATTTAGCATGAATGAACAACTACTAGGGTTTCCTTCGCACAATTCAAAACTACTCACAACTTATCCTCAAACAACTCCAGCTAGAAAAGGCTAATTTATAAAGTTTGGATCCCCCAAGGGCCCCAATTCAAATAAATGGAAGCTCTTTAAAGCTACAAAAACAGATAACGAAAGCATAAATCACCCCGGAATCACCTATTAAAGCAATCATGATACTCGATCGATTCGAACAAGAATTCGTCTTTGGATCTTAAAAACCCAAACGGGAAGTTTTACAGACAATAAACAGAATATTTTCGATTTCGCAAGGTAAAACGATAAGAAACCATGATTTCAAGGATCGGCAGAAAAAAGAGAAGGGTAAATAGTTATACCTGAGACATGGTTGCTGAAATGGTGGTTGTCGGATTTGCTTGGATGAAGCGAAATAGAATGAAAGAAGTAGAGAGATAGCAAAAGAAAATGGTTGGAATTTTCAATCGAGGAGAGATAGGGAAATTTATAGGGCGAAGTGGAGAGGAAGGAGAGAGACGGGTTCCTTCAGGCAGCGTGTTTCATGCTGCAATTTTCTTATCTTAATTGAGTATCAAGGATATTTTGGAAAAAACTGTGTCGAATTTATTTATTTTCTGATACTGTGAATGTTACTATAGAGATTGGTTCAAATACGTGATCTTATAATAAGACTTTAAATAGTCGAGATTGATTCAGGTACATAGTGATCTTGTGACAACGGTTTACGTAGTAATTTTAGCGGTTGATTTACGTGATTCAATGAACTATAATTATTCACGTCATTTAATGATTTAAGAGGGTTATATGAACAATTTTACAATTTTTATAAGATATGAAGCAATTTTGTCCTTTTAATTTCGTATTTTTTAAAGGGATGTGTGTAGTGTAGGGTTGTGCATATGGTCCGGACCGGACCAGACCGGTGGACCGTAAATTGATAACACCCTGTACCGTAGAGCGGAGTTGGACTGGACCGTTACGGCCCGGTTCAAACCGTTCCGGTTCCGTGTTGGACCGGTTTGTACCTAAATTGATAACACCCTGCCATTTCTGACTTCTTCTTGAGAGGGAGAATTCTCAAACAGATCAACCATACCTCCATTTCTCTTATCGCCAAGACTGATAACCCTTCTTCACCCTCCGACTACAAGCCAATCTCCTGTTGCAACACCACTTATAAGACCATAGCCAAGATACTCTCATCCCGTATCAATGCTATCTTACCCCACATCATTGGCCCATACCAGAGTGTCTTCATCAGCAACAAATCTATCAAACATAATGTGTTCATATGCCAGGAACTCCTCAATAAATACAGTAGGAAGTATATCTCACCTAGGGCTGCCTTGAAGATCGACATATCCAAAGCTTTTGACACAATTGACCATAATTTCATCCTCCATTGCCTCAAGATGATTGGGTTCCCGGACTCATTCATTCACTTGATCAAAGAATGTATCTCAACTGCTACCTACTCGGTCAACATCAACGGCTCTCTCAAAGGACACTTCAAAGGCCACAATGGCCTCAGACAAGGATGCCCATTATCCCCTCCACTTTTCCTCATTGCTATGGAGTACCTATCTTGCTTGATACACCATAACACTTCCAACCCGGATTTCAATCACCACCCCAAATGTCACTCACCTAAAATCACTCACCTCTCCTTTGTAGATGACTTAATGTTGTTCTGTAGAGGAGACATCCTATACATCAAAATCCTAAAAAATACCCTTGATACCTTCGGCCTTCTCTGTGGACTCAAGATCAACGTATCTAAATCTTCAATCTACATGGGAGGTATGTCCACTAATGACCAAAATCTAGCTATACAGGTGACTGGTATAACTTGTGGCTCCCTTCAATTCCATTACCTTGGAGTTCCGGTTGGCAGTAGAAGACTTGCCCTCACCGACTACCTCCCCCTCATCACAAAATCACTAAGCGGATCCACTCTTGGAGTGCCAAGATCCTTTCCTATGCTGGACGGGCTCAACTAATCAAATCCATCCTCATCCCTATCAGACAACATTGGCGCTCTATGTTTCTCCTCCCTGATTCAATACTTAGCAAAATCCAAACTCTTCTCCGCTCCTTCCTATGGTCTAGGAAGGACTGCAGCAATAGAGCTCTTGTTGCTTGGTCTACGGTTTGCACCCCTAAATTTGTGGGTGGTCTCGGCTTTCCCGACCTCAAAGCCAGGAATAAAGTCTCCTTTATCCGCCTCATCTTTGACATAGATCGCAACAATAGCAACCTAAGTTGAGAGATCCCGGCTCACTCGGTATGTCCTCAAACACCAGACTTTCTGGAATTGCAGGATCAAACCCCATCACTGCTACTATTGGTGATGTATGCTAAATCTCAGAGATGAACTTCCCATGCCTCCTTTTGTTACTCAACATACTACAACATTCACTAACCCTAATGACTCCTTCGACACAAAAAAAGCCTACTCCATCTTCAAACCCCTACCTACACCACAAACCATCTCTCATGCCCCTTGCAGCATCATCTGGATCAACTGCAACATCCCGAAATGTAGCTACATTACCTAGATCGCCTCTCAGCGGAAGCTCCCCACTTTGGCCAAAATTAAGCTCTGGCACCTCACTAACAACGATACGTGCAAACTATGTACCAGCCATGTTGAGGATGATGATCACCTATGGACCTCTTGTAGCTATGCTTCTCTAGTTCTTGATATTATCTCTCGATGGACTAGAATGCCATACCCTGCCCCCCGGTACGAGACCGATCTCTAAGGTTCCTTATCGTATGGCGCCTATCGAGATGCTTGAGTTGAAGAAGCAGCTCGAGGAGTTAATAGAGAAGGGCTTCATCCGCCCTAGTGTATCTCCTTGGGGCACACCAGTTCTCTTCGTCAGGAAGAAAGACGGGTCAATGAGGTTATGTATCGACTACCGGGATCTGAACAAGGTGACGATCAAGAGCAAGTACCTATTGCCCCGTATCGACGATCTTTTGGATCAGCTGTATGGAGCTTCAGTGTTTTCGAGGATCGATCTGAGATCTGGATATCACCAGCTGAGGGTGACAGAGTAGGACATAGCTAAGACAACATTTAGGACTAGATATGGACACTACGAGTTTGTAGTGATGTCATTCGGGCTTACGAACGCGCCCGCAGTTTTCATGGAGTTGATGAACAGCATCTTCATCGACTTCCTAGACTAGTTTGTAGTTGTCTTCATCGACGACATTCTGGTTTACTCTCGCAGTAAGGATGAGCATGCTGGACACTTGAGGATTGTTCTTCGGGTTTTACAGGATAGAGAGTTGTATGCCAAGCTCTCTAAGTGCGAGTTTTGGATGTCTGAGGTAGCATTCCTTGGTCACATCGTTTCAGCCGAAGGGATCAAGGTAGATCCGGCAAAGATCGAGTCAGTAGCATCTTGGCCGCCCCCTAAGAACGTCAAGGAGGTCCGCAGCTTCTTAGGATTGGCGGGCTACTACCGGCGTTTTGTTGAGGGCTTTTCTGTTATCGCCCGACCGCTCACTACCTTGTTCCGGAAGTCTACGAGATTCATATGGTCCGAGCCGTGCCTGCAGAGCTTCGAGGAGCTGAAGAAGAGGTTGACCTCTGCTCCTATTCTAGTTCAGCCAGAAGGCATTGAGGATTTCGTGGTTTACAGCGACGCATCCAAGCTGTGCTTGGGATGTGTTCTGATGCAGAGAGGTAAGGTAATCGCTTACGCCTCCAGACTGCTGACGATGTACGAGGAGAATTACCCTACCCATGACTTGGAGTTGGATGTTGTGGTTCATGCTCTGAAGATTTGGAGGCATTATCTGTACGGAGCTACGTGTCAGATATTCACCGATCACAAGAGTCTGAAGTACATATTCACTCAGTGGGAGTTGAATAACCACCAGCGCAGATGGTTGGAGTTGATCAAGGATTTTGATCTTGAGATCTTATACCACCCAGGGAAGGCTAATGTGGTAGTAGATGCCCTTAGCAGGAAGACTCCCCGGGAGATGGCGATCGCTAGGCTGACAGCTCAGCCAAAGTTACAGCGAGATTTGGCATGGCTAGAGATGGATATCTACCTCCCAGATTCCGACAACCAGTTGTCCACCTTGGAGATAGTACCTGATCTGTTGGCCGAAATCCGACAAAAGCAGAAAAGTTGCCTAGCTTTGACACATATCCGAGACCGGATATCTCGAAGCGAGGCACCACAGTTTGCAGTTGGTGTTGACAGAGTTTTGAGACGCCAGGAGTGTGTTTGTGTACCGTCAAATCGAGAGTTGAGATAGAGGATCCTTCAGGAGGCTCACTCTTCACCTTACTCAGTACACCCTGGTGCGAGTAAGATGTATCAGGATGTCAGACGCTCTTTCTGGTTGGGAGGTATGAAGCCAGATGTGACGAGATATGTAGCTCAGTGTGCGACCTATCAACAGGTCAAGATCGAGCATCATAGACCCGGAGGCGAGCTACACCCACTCCTCGTTCCTCAGTGGAAGTGGGAAGACATCTCTATGGATTTTGTGATTGGTTTGAAACCGAGTCGTGGTTTTGATGTTATCTGGGTCATCGTAGATTGACTAACTAAGACCGCACGTTTCATTCCGATCAAGGAAACATGGTCGGTGAGTCGATTAGCAGAGGAGTTCACGAGACAGATAGTTAAACTTCATGGGTACCTAGGACCATTGTCTCTAACAGATACGGACGGTTCAATTTGAGGTTCTGACAGCAAGTTCATGCCGCCTAGGTACGAGTCTACAGTTTACGACAACTTATCATCCTCAGACCGATGGTCAGTCCGAGCGGACCATCCAGACTCTCGAGGACATGTTGAGAGCCTGCGTGTTAGACTGGTGACAGGTGTGGCCAGATCACCTTCCCTTAGTGGAATTTTCGTACAACAACAGTTTGCACGCATTGATCAAGATGGCTCCTTATGAGGCTTTATACGGACAGAGATGCCGTACACCGTTATGTTTGGATGAGCCTAGTAGTGCTAGCGGGGTAGCACCTGAGCAGATACAAGATGACATGGCACGTGTAGCAGTGATCCGCGAGCGGATGTTAGCAGTGCATAGTCGACAGAAATCCTATGTAGATAAGAGGCGCAGACCTTTGGAGTTCAGAGTTGGAGCTCAGGTTTGGTTGAGAGTATCCCCGACACGAGGCGTCAGACATTTCGGTGTTAAGGGAAAGCTGAGTCCCAGATATGTTGGACCGTTCGAGATTCTTGAGCGAGTTGGAGAGGCAGCATACAGACTTGCGTTGTCACCGAGACTCGAGGGTGTTCACCCAGTTTTCCATGTGTCTCAACTATAGGAGTACATACTTGACCCGAGACACATCGTCAGTCATGAGGATCTAGTGATCGAGCCAGACCACACGTTTGTAGAGCACCCGGTGGCTGTCTTAGAGCGTAGTACGAGACGGTTGTGTTCGAAGGACATCCCGATGTTGAAGATACGGTGGTCGATGCGAGGAGCTGATGAGGTGACTTGGGAGACAGAGGATAGTGTCCAGAGGAACTATCCGGAGTTTTACGCTGAGCTTGTTGTGCCGTTAGCTTAGTCTTTTGTTTGGTTTTTCCTTTGTTACGTTGTGAATGCTTTGGTGTGACGTTTTGTGTTACGTGCCCCGAGTGGGAATATATGAGTTCAGTTCTGTTTCTATGTGTTGTTGTGACCATTTGGCTTTTGCAAGTTTCGGGACGAAACTTCTTTTTAGGGGAATATGATGTAAGATCCCAGCTTTTTGCCTTCACCGCCCCTGCGGTGAAGAGGGCCGCCCTCGCGGCCAGCCACCCATGCGGCTGTGAGATCCGCCCCTGCGGATTTACGACAGATCGCGCCGATCTTTTCTTCCGTTCTTTTATCTTCCTTCCATAGATAGAATGTCCGATATTCTATCTTATGGGCCGGTTTCCTTGTCTCCTTTCTAAACCCTAGACGCCTTCCCGTCTATCTTTCTAGCACGTAACGCTTCGAGTTCCCAAAACTTGGGGTGTTACAGTTGACCCTTACTGTTCTGTAAGACTCGGGTTTGTGACCCTAGCTTATGTAAATCTCTTAAAGATCATGGAGACTAGAAGTTATAGACTTCTAGCATTCGTTTCGGTTCCTGATTTGTGATGTCATGTATGAACAAGCTTTCCGTTCTTCTTTCCTGAGGTTTTTGAGTTGTTTGTTGAGTTATCCGAGTGAGGTAAGTCTCTTGGACTTACTTAGCTTCATTCCGCATATTGGTTTGATTGAATTGACTTTTTTGTGTTGTTTATTATGCTATAACTGATAACCGGAATATGATTGATCTTGTTATATCTTAATTGGCTCAAGTGTATTATAACCGGGCGGTGACCGCTTGTCCAGTTCATAATGGGGAAACTGGGAAGTGCTTGTAATAACCGAAAATTTTAAAGTTCCGGTAAACTACAATTAACCAAATTCCGATACGGCAATCGTAAATAAATAAATAAAGAAAATAAAACGAGTTTAAATGTTATCATTTTATGTGACTTTAAGTCACATAAAATTTATGAAAACTTATAACCGGAATTAATTTACGCGCCTTAAAATGAAAATAATAATAAAGTAGATAATACGGAATTTAATTCCGTATTATATAATTTTTCCGCACATAATTAACGGGTTACGAGTTCCGTTTTTAATTCATGAGATCACCGCTCATTTGGGCCAACTCTAGGCCCAAGCCATCAGCCCACTTTCCTAAGCCCATTATTTAACCCTTAATTAAAAAACTTAATTAAACTAATCTAACCCTAATACTACCTACTTGTGCCGCACCTACTCTTCGTCTCTCTTGTACGCACAGCAGCAGCCTCGACAGCAACTCCCTCCGCTTCCACCAAAGACGCCTCCACCACTTCTCGTCGACGCCGGAGCCACCGCTGCTGCCACCGAACCCGTGCGCCTCCCGCCGTCCGCCTCCAGTCGAGCCGGTAAGATCCCGGTCTCCTTCCTCTTCCGCCTTCATCTGTAGACAACGCCGCCGCCTTCCTCGTTCGCCGGTGACAGTGGCCGCGAGGTAAGCCTTCCCCCTCCGTCTATTCAGCCCTTCCTTAATTCCTTCCTGCCTAACCCTAGCCCTTACCGTTTGTGTTCCGTCATTTCCCCGTCAACCGCCAAGAGTACGCCTGCTGCTGTGCATCACTGGGAGTGTTGGAGCAGTGCAACCGCCGACGCCAGCAGCCGTAGTACACCGCCTTGCCTTCCTCTGCAAGAGCTCGTACAGCAGCCATCTCGAAGGGTTCGAACACGCCGAGGACTCGAGTGTTGCAGCCCCACCGCCGGCCTTCAGACGCATCGCCGGCAACGCCACCGAAGGCCTCCTGTCGTCATTTCGCGCGGCTACACTGCTCCTCGGGTGCGAACCAACTCTAGCGCCAGCCCTCACTTTCTCGCGCAGCCGAAATCTCTAAGCTGTAGGTCTTCACCTTCTCTATTTTTCTGCATTAGTTCATCCTCACAGACTCGAACGAGTGAACGGCCCTCCTAGTTTATCAGCACATTAGTGAGGGTATGTTAGTCACTTCTGTTCCTTCTCACTTTCGATTTAAACAAAAATATGAATACATATATATAGGTATATATGAATATAGCAGTGTAAATATATTATATAGATGTATAAAAATGGATGTGGGTAGGCTTGTATATAAGCGTGAGAGTGGTATGCATACGTAAGTATATATATAAATACATATCTGCAGGAGTTATGGTGAAGTGAAACTGTTGAGTTCATATGTATATATGCGTAGAGTTAGAGATAGATAGGTGTATGTGTCAGAGTATATATATACAGACGGGTGTAAGTATACATTGTTGAGAATGCGAATGCGAGTAGGGTCGATTTGTAATATAAATGCATAAGTGATACGAGTATGTATATATATATATATATATGTATATATGGACGTATAAGTTAGCGTGTGTAAAATATATAGAAGCTTGGAATTAGTAGGTATGTAATCTTTATATAAGTGGAAGGATAGGTTAAAGTATGCATGTAAGTATATATATATATATATATATATATAAGATTATATAGTAACCGGGAAAGAGGAGGGTTGTCCTTCTCGGGTTGATTCGAGTTGTGAACTTATAATTATAAGTAGCTACCCGGAAGACACAATTTATGGGAAACTAGGCAAAAGGGGCTTAATAAATTTCAAAGAATAAACTTTGAGAATGTTGAGACTAAGAGTAAAATGGTCTTTTACCATAAGAGAGCTTTTTCCGTAATTCCTTCGCATGAGGTTGGACACCGAGATGTGATTTTGATACACATGCCTTATTTGACAGGCGTTTGAGTTACCACGAGTACGGACTGTTTTGAGACGTGTTAGAGTGTATTTTGACTCAGGTAAGTCCTTGCGACTTACTTAGCCAGTTTCTGAGTGTTAGTTGAATGATAGTAGTGGTGTGTGCTATTGCGTGATTTAATAATAATAACATGCTAGGACGACTGGTATTATTACGTTTAAGGCCCAAGTGTATGTATAACGGGCCGTGACATCACTGCCCAGCTCTGACAGGAGACTGGGAGGTTCTCTATACCCAGACCATGCAGGTACAAGGTGAGATGTATCGGATCCATTCCTGATGGTTACACGGGGGCGGAGGCGAGGTTTGGGAATCCCTCGTGTCACAAAATAAGTATCACTAGAGTGAACGAGTAAATTAAAGCAAGATAATAAAACGGACTTGTTTGAAAGCATGCTGAGTGTTTATGTTTATCTGATTGTGTTTGTGCTGCTATTATTCTGCTAATATTTAGATAACTAGCTAACGGTTCTTCTTGTTGTTGTCTTAGACTTACCGCAGGTTAGATCAGCAGTTGAGTGATCCGGAAGTAGTGGTCAGCCGGGTCTCCGTACTCCTTAGAACGGGGTTGGGGTTGTTTTGTCTTTCCTTTCTTTTGGTTAAGACAGTTGTTCTTTTCTTTTGTTTAAGTACGTTAGGCTGCTAGACAGTGTTGCATTCATTACTCTAAAAACATGGTTTTTATGAATTTCGGTTTCTTTATTTGTGTCTTGTTGCAAGATCCTAGTAATGTTGTTGTCAAACTGAGGTCGGGACCCATTGTGAGGTCCTAACCAGTAATATCCCGGGTTCCGAGAATCCGGGGTGTTACAGTGCTCTTGCGACCAGTTAAGCAAGTGACGGAGGGATGCATCCACTCTATTCCTGTTGGTGAAAGGGGACTGAGGCGAGATCCTAATGATTCTCGTGTGACAATATAAGTTGAATTAGTAATCGGATAACCTTAAGAAAGATAATAACCGGTTGTTTGCAATCATGCTATGTGTTTACTTTACCTTATGTGTGTTTGTGCCTTTATTGTCTTTTTGATATATAGAATGTTAGCTAACGATTTATACCGATGTTGTAGATGTTCCACAGGTTCAGGATGTTGCTGAGTGATCCGGATGGTGTGGTCAACCGGGGTTCCCGTACATTATAGGACGGGATCGGGTTTATGTTTATGTTGTTGTTTTCACTTTTGTTTTGAACTCGGTTGCGAGTCTTTTACGCTTTCTTTTGTTTAAACCTTTGATTTTACATTGAGTTTTGATTTTCATTCATCTGTGCCTTGTTGTAAGATCCGTTGTGTCGTTGTTACTTTGATGGTTAGGACCCATTGTGAGAACCTAGCCCGTAACGTTTCGAGTTCCCAGAACTTGGGGTGCTACAATATGGTATCAGAGCTCTAGGTTGGCAACAATTGCACTCGTAATCTTCTAAAGGTTGGATGGATAAATAAACGGAAACCCGCAAGGGGTCTACGTTTTCAAAAGGGGGTTTTTGTTTTTAAACTTGTCAGTCTGGGATAGATGTACGGGCGACCACCACTACCTCCGCGGATCCCAGCAGTGTAGTTTCTTATATGTTGGCCTTTATGTGCTTTTCTTGGATTTTTGCTTTAGTTGTAGCGTGACCTTATATATAGTCTTATATCTATATCCCTATCGTAGATGGCGCATACTAGAGCTACATCAGCTATGGGGCGAGGAAGGGGTCGACCACCTCTTTCACCTGCCGTCCGTGGACGAGGACATGCAGGAAGACCTCCACTAGCTAGAGGTCGGGGTCAGGCCCTAGTCGCTGACCCGCCTATCGTTGAGGTGTTCGTTGAGGAAGTTGCTGAGAGCGTTGTTCTTGATGCTACTTAATAGATCTATACTTGAAAAAGGCATAATAGTGAATTTGACCTTTAAATTTTATATTCTTTTTTCAACGCTTAAGTTTTTTGTAATTTTCATTTTTTTTTCAAAAAAATTATTTTTCTCCTAACGTGTCACAATGAGCCTGCACGTCAACATCAAATTTTTTTGAATTTTTTTGTAAGTCTGACGTGCAGTCTGAGTGCGCGTCAATGAACATAATTGACGCGCAATCTCAAATGCACATCAACTATTCGTTAGTAATCCCGACGTTGTGTATATAACAGTCCCCAATCAAAAATGCATCGGACAACTCTTTTCTTTTATCGAAAAAGCAATATACACAATGTTAGAAGGACTAAAAACTTGAAATACTTCTGACACCTTTTTACTTAAGATTTACGGTGTCAAACAGTTGATGTTGGCATTGAAAATTTAAACCAGTTGTTTTAAATACAAAACACCGTAATAGACGATTACATATTTTTTTTGTAATATTTTAGTCGCCGATCCCATGTAAATTTTTCAGTGACAAGTAAACTAAAAATCGCGTAAATAACATATTCCGATTTTATTAAACAATTCTATTATAATGATTTATTATAACTTTAGTTTTCCAGAGTTTTGCAGTTTTCCGGTAAGTTGTAATTGTCAAAAAATAATAAAACAAGATGGTATGAAGAAGCTCTTAAACTTTGGTCAAATTAATATTTAGCAATACTTTTCCTCAATTGTTTGACATTATAGACTTCGATCGTTACTTATTTATATTTTCTGGATTTTTATCGTAAGGCAAGACCTTTGTCTTCACATTTGCATTTTCGAAGTTCGACTCATAAAGCACAATACGACGTCGTTTAATATGGAGAAAAAAGCTAATTTTCATTATAAACAATGAAATTCAAAGAATTGCAATATAAAGTAACTATAGAAATACAGTGAGACATTCATATCTTCTTATCCAGCTTTGCAGCTTTGGTAATAGGATTTGCCTTTGTGATCGCTTCCTTTCCCGCTAGTTTGAAATCGAACGAGCATGAATGTGTCTCAGGTACCTGTGGGATCCACAATTAATGGACCCACACTTGCACTTGAATCCCGTCAATCCTACGCGTTTTCTGCACGCGCTGCACCTGCTCGGTCCATCGGCCTTTGCCGACGAAACAACGACGTCCTCAACAAGAACCGCAGAGATCGCGGAAGAACTCTCCATTTTATCGTCTTTGATAGTTTTGTGAAGAGTTTCCAATTCCCAGTGGCGATAACACTTTGAGCAGAAGTTCAGAGTCGCCGGATTGTCATAGAAACCACAGTTGTCGGCGCAAAGTATCGGTCCGTTCGATTGATCGCTTCGCTGTTCTTCTGCCATGTACCTGAACTTCAAGTCGAAATCACGAAGAATATGTGAAGATACGTTGGTTTATATGGACGGAGATTTCTTGTTCTGTATCAGTTTCAATAAGGAAAGTTTGGAAGATCAAACCACTTTGTTGTCGCAAGTAAAGTTGATTATTATTGTAAAGTTTTATTTATGATGAAAAGATAATATAATATGTTCAAGAATGTTATCTTACTCCGTATATCTTTACTCTCAGTTTGGTCAGATAGAAAGCAACAGAAGCTTCTTGTGTGATAACTCGTAATCTTTTTACTTTTCTTCAGGATTGAATTATTAAGTCATGGTTAAGATTCAATCACGAAGGAAAGAATCATGGTTAAGATTCAAAATCAAGATGAATGAAGCAAGGGAAGTGTGGATTGGGGAAATGGATGGCGATGACCTGTCATCATCATGGCGGGTCATTTTTTTTTTTGTTGGTTAGTGGTTGGGCAACGGCTTCCAACGGGATATAACTTGGCTCGGATGGCTGCTCGATCAGTGCGGTGTAAACCCTGTTTACAACGATCACGTTATATAGTGTACTTTGAATCTTGAACATATAATGCCCGATCTTTGAATGTTTGTGTTTGAAGATAAGGCTTTCTTTGCATTTGATTGACTTAACTGCATATATGCATCCAATATCTATGTACCCCTATTCCACACTCATTGTTTGGCCTCCATTAGTTCATGTGTGTATCACTATATAGAGATTTTGAATCTCATGGGAGGATGTTTAATGGTTTTCGATTCATTAAATTGACCATTAGATCCGAAAATTTGATTATCATTGAGTATGATGATAGCAGACAGTTCAGACGACGTTGTTCAGGGTTACAAGGAATTGGCTACCGAAGCTTGCGATTCATCTGTCGCCCAATCGTCACTATCGAATATTCAGTTTTATCGAAGAGGAAGAAGAACAAGAAGCGAAACTCTCTGGTGCCTAATTGGAGTAATTGCACTATCAAATAATCAGTTTTGTCGACGAAGAAAGAAGCATGAAAGTTCGGTTTTGAAGGAGAATAGAGGCAAGAAATGAGAATCTAATTGCACTATCAAATAATCAGTTTTGTCGACGAAGAAAGAAGCAGGAAAGTTCGGTTTTGAAGGAGAATAGAGGCAAGAAATGAGAATCACGTGATTCTAGGATGAAGTATCCAATGATCGGTTTGTAATTTTACATTATTTAATAGATTTAATTTAAAAGCTTCAATCTCAGCCTTTCAATCCAATCGATGGCTTAGATTTAATGAACTTCACCCTAAAGTTAAAAAAATAAGGGCAATTTTGGTAAATATGCCTTTTTGAAAAACTTGAGTAGTAACTAGGCTTTTTAATGTTTCAAATAAGTAAATGTATCCCAACCTTTTGTATTTATTTTCAAACTCTACACACTCTTCTCTTAAGAGGTACATTTACTAAGCACAAAATTAAAAAAAAGCCTAATAAACCAAATTGTTCCAAAAATTAACTCCAGGGGAGCACAACGGTATCTTTACTCTTTGGTCAGATAGAAAGCAATAGAAGCTTCTTGTGTGATAACTGATAACTCGTAATCTTTTTACTTTTCTTCAGGATTGAATTATTAAGTCATACATATAGTTTTTTTTAGATTTTCTCCATTTTAATAATTATCTTTTATTATAATATTGTATTCGTTGTAAGAATAATTTTGTAAAAGTCATATTTATCTATTTATTATTACACCGTAGTTTTATGAAAATATTGACGTATAATATAGTAATTTTATCACTCATAAAAATAGACTTATTATTGAAAACAATAAGGTGATAGACTTGGTTGTTTGACTAGCCACATAACTTTGAACACTAATTTATTACATATTTTTATAGATATGTTAGGCAAAAAAAATATTTTTTTAAAAAGAATTGGCGGTATAGGGTCCCAAATGCTTAACTTTGTGTTTTGGTTTCTATGGTTTCTACCACTCGTTTTTTACAAGAAACAAGGAAAATATAATAAACTATAACGACATAACACAAAGGATAATTGTTCTCGTTTGTTGTAGAGGAGTCACATCCTTACTCAATCAGATGAACAATGAAATGGGTCATTTTGGCTTTGTAAATAGAGAGAGGGAAAACAAGAACCACATTTTTGAGTTTTGAAGAACGTATCTCCGCCAAAAACAAGAACCAAACCCATTTCCACAATTCTTTGAATAAAAAAATGCTGGATCTCCCTTCTAAATCTGCTTCTCAGATTCCGTCGCCGTACTTCATTCTAGGGTTTACTCAGGCTGTAATCGAGACAGAGGATCGTAGGATTGCCGGCGAGGCAATCATGGCGGAGGATGCTAGGGTTTCCGCCGTCGTTCAGTATGGAGTTCGTCATTGATGCTCCGTCATTGTCGGAAACCAGATCTGTATTTTCTGGGTAGGCTATTTCTACTAGATTTTGAGTATGCTTTTGATTCATTTTGTTAAGTAGCATTTGTGTATGTGTTTGATGAATTGACTATATTGTTAGAGCATTATTGGTACATTTGAACATGTGATTTAATCTTACAACATTATTTAAGTTTGGTAAAATGTTACCTAATTTATGAGTATGATTATTTTATTGGGTATATGTTTATTATATTTGTGGTATATTTCTTATTGTTATGTATGTTTAAAGTGAAATGTTGGGTATGTTTTATGGGTACCCAAAGTGTGTTATAATGATCAAATGACACAAATGTTTAAAGTGAAATATTGATATGTTTTATGGGTACCCAAAGTGTATTATAATGAACAAATGTCATTTGATATTGATGTTTGTGTACAATATCGATTTGTGTAAAATTTGGGTATGACAAATTCAAATTGAGTATGCTTTTAGTATTAAATATGATTTAAATTGAAGAGAAAAAAATAGATTGAGTATGTATACATTGGGTATGAATATTTTACAAAACAAAATACTACCCAATTTACGGGTATGATGTTTTTTGATATTTTAGTTTTTTGGGTATGTTTGGGTTTTGGGTAGGTGTGTTTTCGAGTATGTTTGTGTAGTTTGACAAAATTATTTTGAGTATGACAGTGACATTTTTGGGTAAACGAATTTTTGCGTAGAAGGACTAGAAGGTGGGAAAGTATGCAAGTTGTGAATTGTGCATTTGTGTAGTATGTAGAGATAAATATCAAATGTCAAATATGTCAAATCAAATGTGATGCAAAAGTTAGTGGCAATGATTTTTTTTTGGGCCTAAATTTTAAAGATGGAAAATGTGGGGGCCATTTTAGTAACTGATATAGGCAAAATGACCCATTTCATAAAAAACGCCTATTTTTTTCTAAGGTTTTAAGAAGTAAACCACGTGCTCTTCTCACAAATCTACACTAGAGCTGATATTTTTTGGGTTCGGACCGGATCTAGGATTCTTCCAATTTTTTGTCTTGATGTCTGGGCCAGATTCGGCTAAATCCGGATCCCGAGGTTCAAAGTACGTCCGTGCCCGTCCGTCAAGTCATGTTGGGCAGCCCGCCGGGTACGTGGTTTCATTTTTTGTCATGGAACAATATTAACTAGTGCCGAAAGAGTTAAACATCACATCTCACAATATGATGTTTGTCCAGTTTGCTTATCAGAGCCCGAGAGTCCCGTGCACCTCTTCAGAGATTGTACTACTATTAACAACATGTGGGGTACCATCATTCCTGAAGCACTTGCTAGTGATTCTTCTCCTTAAACTAGAATCAATGGCTCTTGGTGAATTTAACATGTGACCTACTCCATACCCATGCAATCAGTTGGCAGATTTGATTCGCCATGAACTTATGGTGGTATTGGAAATAGCAGAATAACGTACGTTGCTTTTTGGAAATCAACTACTCCCTTGAATAAAGTCACGTTCATTGCTGCCAGCATCAACACAGTCCTTCCACACCTCATCAGCTTCAATCAGAGTGCCTTTGTCTCCAATAGATCCATCAAGCATAATGTGCTAATATGCCAAGAACTGCTCAATAAATATGATAGGAAGCAAATCTCCCCCAGAGCTGCTATGAAGATGGATATATCTAAGGCTTTCGACACTATCAACCATGAGTTCATTCTGAATTGCCTTCTTAAAATGGGCTTTCCGGAGCACTTTATCCGTTTGATCAAAGAATCTATATTTACCACCTCCTATTCAGTCAACATAAATGGTACCCTCCGTGGTCATTTCAAAGGTTGCAGGGGGCTTCGCCAAGGTTGTCCACTCTCTCCCCCGCTCTTTTCTATTGCAATGGAATTTTTATCTAACATGATCAAGAAGAGCACCTCCAACCCTGAGTTCAACTACCATCCAAAATGCTCCCGCCCCACCATTACCCACCTCTCCTTTGTTGATGATTTCCTGCTCCTTTGTAGAAGGGACCTGTCTTCTATCAAAATCCTCAATGATATACCCTTGACTGCTTTGGGGCTCTCTCCGGGCTTAAGATCAACCCCACTAAGTCCCAGCTCTTTACTGGTGGCATGAGTAGTACTGAGCAGGATCATGCCTACAATCTAACCGGCGTGGCTATTGGCACCCTTCCCTTTCTCTACCTGGGTGTGCCCATTGGCAGCAGAATGTTGTCAATCCTAGACTACCTTCCATTAATTCATAAGATTACAAAGCGTATTCAGTCTTGGAGTGTTAAGACCCTATCCTATGCCGGGAGAGCTCAACTTATCAAGTCCATTCTCCTATCGATTAGCCAGTACTGGACCTCTATGTTTATGCTCCCTGCTAAGGTCCTCAACATGATACAGACGCTCATCCGATCTTTCTTTTGGTCTAGCGTTGAGAATAGCAGTCGAGCGCTTGTTGCTTGGCCTTCTGTTTGCACCGCTAAAGATGCTGGGGGGCTTGGGGTTCCTGATCTCACTGGCAGGAACAAAGTCTCTCTTGTCAGGCTTATCTGCGACATTGACAAGGGCAGTGACAACATCTGGAAGCTATGGATTGATCGATACATTACCAAGGGCAGGAGCATTTGGAGTTGTAGCCCTAAAACCCACCATAGTTTCTTCTAGAAGAGCCTGCTTAAGATCAAGGACGAGCTCCCTCCTTCAAACACCGGTAGTCATCACTCTGATGCTATCTCCAAAGCCAATGGCACATTCTCCTCAAAAAAAAACCTATGCCCTCTTTAAACCTTACCCCACACCTAACCAACCTAATCCCTTCAAGGCACTATGGCTTCAGACCAACATTCCCAAATGCCGCTATATCTCCTAGCTCGCCTCCCTTAGACGACTTCTTACCCTAGCCAAAATAAAGATGTGGAATATAGTTGACAATGACACCTGCAAGATCTACAATAGCATGCCTGAAAACGATGACCATATGTGGTCTTTTTTGTAGCTATGGATCCCTTGTGCTCCATATTGTATCCTGTTGGACTAGAGTTCCCTATCCTGCTCCATACATTAACAACGTTTGGAGTTGGCTTTGATCTAGACCCAACCTCAATAACAACCTCCTGGAAAGCATCCGGATCGCTTCAGTTACACCATTCATCTACTTTGTTTGGAAGGCTAGGAACAACCAAGTTTTCAACAATACCTTCACTAGAGCCGTGGACTGCGCCAGTGAGACCATTAAAGCCATCAAGGTGCACTTTGAACATAGCTGGAAGGACCGCTCTCCTCTCTCTCATGCCACTGCTCGAATGCTGAACATCAACCTAGTCTAAGTTGTCTCAATCTCTCTCACTGTCTCTCCTTCACTGCTTCCGCTTTCTTTCCCTATGATCTTATGTAACTGCTCTTGAACTCTCCTTGTATATTCATCCTCCTCGATAAAATTAAATTTTCAAAAAAAAAAAGGTCACGTTCATTAGTTCACATATTAGAAGTTTGTCAAATGCTACTGCCAAAGCTCAATATACATGCTTGTTACCGCAAAGACAATCAATCCTCATCTCTTGGAAGGTACCCAAACCAAACTGGATTAAATTAAAAACCGATGAAACTGTCCGTGAGTCCAGTAGGAGATCTGTTGTTGAAGGTATTATCCGGACTACATCTTGCTTGGAATATGGGCGTTTGAAAATTAGGAGTCGAGATTGATTCCAAGCTTGTGGTGAAACTCGTAAAGCTTAATTTACCACAATCGCACCCCCTCTTTAGCGTGGTATCAAGATGTCAAAACTTTCTTAGTAGAGATTTGGAAATTGAATTTCAACACACCTACCGCGAGGCCAACACCGCTACGGATTTTATCACTTCCTTTACTAGTAATTTACCCTTAGGCTATCACACTCTAGGTCCTATTTTGAACTTTGACGCCAGAGGAGTTACGACCCAAAGGTTGTCAGATGCCAATCTCTTTCAGTTTTCGCAAATAAATGCGGTTGATGCCTCTAGGTCCTAATAGGATGACTACCTTTGTTTGGGTAATTATATAAAATGAATTGACTCCTTCCTTCCTTGAAGAATTCAATATTTAGTTGTAAGGGTTGGTAGTCTCTTCTAATATTAAGTTAAGATTTGATTATCACCGTTTGAGAATTCGAGACTCAGATATTGCAAATACGGCATTTTGGACCAACCAGAGTCACCAGAGCGAGAAGTAGTATGACAAGTTGTCTCGGGATGGCAAACCCCGAGAGATATGGAAGGAGTTACAAGTTATCTTAGATGTGCTGAGCTTTACTAGATATGGGAAGAGAGAAGTTGTGTAACACCTTTTATGGTAACCTATTCCAGATGACAATGAAGTATTGAATGGGACGAAAATGGACATTAGAGCCGTGGAGAGTTAAGAAGGAAATTCATTGGTGCAACTGTTTTGATTTACCTTGAGGTATTATGGGTTTGAGGTGTACAAGTGATTGTTCAAGATAAGGTCTTGATCGAGTAGTGAGAAGCGATGTAAAACGAATAGCCTACGTGTCGTGTTAGTAGAAGTAGTATGGAGTAAAGTAGTTCCTTTGTTACTTGGAATTGCAACAAGAATTGAGGAAACATAACGTCAAAGTTTGGTTTGACAAGAACTAAAACCAGAAGTGAAAATTGGAAGTTCGATCTTCTTTTGTAGAGAAATTAAAGGGGAAATAATGGGATATGCTGCATTGAGAGAGACCCAAGAAGGATGTTAATTTCCGATATATCGATCTTTTTGAGATCTTAGCGCGAGTTGGGAATGGTTTACCAGTTGACGTTACCACCAAGAGTAGAGGGGGTTCACCCGGTGTTTCATGAGTATCAATCAAGAGAGTACATACATGACTCGAGACATGTTGTCAGTCATATAAGGACCTAGTAGGATCGATAGAATCCACGAGTTAGACCTAGTTCTCCCCTTGACTGCGTTATGTGCATATGTGATGTTATGTATAGTTTGTGCCCTTTGTGGGAATGTGCTTTATGACATGATATATCTTGCGATGGTAGTTCGAGTAGTTGGGGTGTATTGATTAGAAGGTTTAAGCCTTCTTAGTTTGAGAGTTCATGCATCGACCTTAGGGACCGAGAAGTTCAGCGTATAGCAAGTTTCGGGACGAAACATGTTTTTAGGGGGATCTGATGTAACGCCCCAATTTTAGGCGAGGTTACGGTATTTAGTTTTTTTTGGATTTTTATCGATATTTTTTTTAATAGCTTAGTATTTTTACGATCATTTTTACATCGTAAATAATTTTCTTTCGATTATATATTTCGATTATATTTTTGCGGGTATTATTTCAACGGAAAAACTCGGAATATTTTCCGAGTTAAAAAGTCCATTTCAATTAGTTCAATCAAGTTATTTTATTTTATCTTATCTTATTTATTTAGTATTATTTATTTATTTTTATTATTTTCGGCCATCTTTGGTCCTTCCCTCTCCCCGACTAGTTGAAGCTTTGAAGGAGCAGACCTCTTCACGTAACCGCCTAACCTACCTCTGCTCCTAGCCCTGCAGTAGCCTACCCTGCCCCGTGCTGTCAATCCCGACCCTTGCCTCACCTGCAACTCTCGACCACCCTAACCCAACCCCTCACTCCCTCCTCTTCACCTTCCCTGTTGAATCACCTCTCTCTTTGCCTCCATCTCTACAGCAACACACACATTTCTTAACCAGCATCTGTTTTCACCCTCTCTTCATCCCTCCCTGTTTCTGGCACATCGAAGCCCTACAACTCGTCGCCTCTTCTCCTCGAAACCGCGGGCTGTCACCACCCTCACCGTCTTCAGCAACCAAGGAGGAGCCACCGGAGAAGAGCCATCTTCTCCTGTCATCACTCTCGATATTCAGCAGTAACAAGACTCAAGCTCACCTTCCTCCCTAATCGAACTAGTAGCCGGATGCGCCTCCACAAGCTCCGTCGGAGAAGAGCGCACCGCCGCCGCCGCCTGGAGAAGCCTCGCCTCACCACTGCTCTTCTCTCTCTCCCTTTTCGTCGACAACTGCCAGAAGCAGCGCCTCTGTTTCCCGTCTACCTCGAACCGGAAAGTATCAACTGTTGTCTCCGCCTCCGGTAGACGAGCTTGATGTGCCAGCTGCCCATGCGTCGCCCTAGACGGAGCCGATCGAGGACCGCCGGAGCCAATCTAGGACCGCCGCCGCCCTTGTGTGACTATCTCTGCCGCTTTCCAGCCTTCCTCAGTTAACGCAAAAAGAAAACCCTTTAGGGTTAATTACAGTAGCCCCCCTTATTTGATATAATTGCAAAATGTGCCCATCTTTCATTATTGCAGATTTGTACCCAGATTTTGAAAAGTAACAATTATACCCTCTGCAAAATTAATTACATTTTTGGGCCATATTTATAATTGCAGTTTGTGACCTAGCTTTTTGCAAATTCTCGAGTGTGCCCTTGCCGATTTTAATTGTGGATTATGACCCATAGTTTTGGAACGGTATATTTTGCCCGGAAAATGAATTAGCGGTTTGGAACCTTGGATTTTGATTACGAGATATTCTTATATTTTTATACACGGTATATTATTCCCTTTATTGGATTTATTTCGGATTTATGACCAAAGTTTATTTCGAGAAATAGCCAAGTTTCGAGAGTTTCTTAGTTGTCCGGAAAGTTGCTTTGGTTTTGACCCGTATTTATAAATTGTTGTGATCACACCGGAAAATGCTTTGCGAGTTTTACCCTTTTTTTGAAAGCGGGACTTCCTTAGATTTTTATATGCGTTAATCTCCCTTCCAAAATTAGCGTTTAAGCTAATTTTGTGTAGCTTTGGTTTTAGGTCCGGAAGCGCCCCGATAAAGGCCTAACGAGTCCAAGTTCGACATCCGTCTTGACGTCGTGTGAGTATCCTCTTCCTCTTTTTTGTTATGTTTAGTATTAGTATCATGCTAGGTTGGATAATCTAGCATAACTTAGAGTGAATGCCAAGTAGTGACTTTGGACCTTTGGTGAGTTTTGAGGATTTATGATCGTTATAAGGCTTGAGATGTTGATGTTATCTTGTGAGGATTGTAGGGCGTTGAGTGTTTGGGTTGACCTTGTGAGATCGTGAGGATTAGGAGTCGTTATCCTATCATGGTTATGGTTTATGATCTTGCGAGATCATTGAGACTAGAAGTCTAAGGACTTCTAGCATGTGAGAGAGATGTTGATTGTGTGTCTTGTTTTGACCAGGCGTTGAGTGCCTTCCTACGGGAAGTTGAGAGCGGTGGTTAGCGGGATTATCTTTGGGACGAGGTAAGTCTTCGGACTTACTTAGCTCGTATTCTCTGTATTAGTTTCAATGCGTGTTTGGTGGTGTGTATTTATTGTTTATGTGTGTGTTTATTGTTTATGTTATAACATCTAAACCGGTAATAGGACCACCGACTTTATATGTTTATATTTGGCCCAAGTGTATGATAACGGGCGGTGACCGCTTGTCCAGTCCAAAATGGGGATGACTGGGAGGTGCCTTGCGACCAGCCCAACGGGTGATGCTGATCCGCATCAAGTACAAACCCGTATGGTAAAAGGGGACAAGGGCGAGATCTTTAAGATTCTCGTGTCACAAAAGAAGTTGAATTAGAACGGGATATGACCTAATAATAAAAAGATAATAAACCGGATTGTGTGTTTTGGAACATGTTGTGTGTTTATGATGCCTTAAATGTGTGTGTGCCAATACCATGATTCTAATGCCTTGAATGCTAGCTAACGGTTTTATACCGATATTGTTGTAGTTGCCTTGCAGGTTAGGGACGCGGCCGAGAGATCCGGAAGAGTGGGCAGCCGGGGTCCGTACATTTTAGGACGGGTTTTGGGGGTTGTTTTTATGTATTGTTTAGGGTATTATGTATGTCGCGTGTATGGCGGTTGCCTTTAGCGTTGTATCTCGGCTGAAGTCTTTCGTTGTTTTCTTTTGGGGTTCATATCATTGCATTAAAATGAATTTCGGTTTTGCCTTTATTTGTGTCTTGTTGTAAGATCCAGTGAAATTGTTGTCAGGCTAAGGGTCGGGACCCATTGTGAGGTCCTAACCCGTAGCGCTCCGAATCCCGCGGATTCGGGCTGTTACAAAGTGGTATCAGAGCCCTAGGTTGACAACAATGGCACTCGCAATCTTCTAAAGGCCGAATAAGGAATAAACAGAACCCCGCGGGTTTTGAGTTTTCATTTTCAAAATCACATGCATGAGTCGGGGTAGAATGTACGGACCACCACTCTTTCCGCGGATCTCGGCAGCATAGTTTATTGGATTTTTAGTATATATATATATATATATATATATATATATATATATATATATATATATATATATATATATATATATATATATATATGTATATATATATAGATATGTAAGTATGTATAGTATATTTGGATTGTAGTTGCATGATGACTTGATTTATATGGATAGTGAATATATGTGGACTATAGTACATGTTTGGACCTTGTATTGTTGTATTGGATTTCCGGATGTGATATATAAGTAGTAATGTGAACATATGACTTATATATAAAGTTATATATACATACACATATGGTATGCTAGTATTATATTAGTAGTAGTGGACCTTATAGTTAATGTGATAGGAAGCTACCATCTCCTTGGACAAACGCCCTTTTGGCATTAGGATATTATATATACGGTGATGAGTATGCTCAAGTACCGAGTTGAGCATCACGTTTTGGCGAACACCCTGACGATTCATCGGACTCCTTTTGGGGACGTCAAAGAAACCATTGGAAGGATAAAGAGGACCTTAGCGGCAAGGACGAACAAATAGAAGGGAACTTTGAGTCAATTTAAGAGAATTCGAGATGGAAGCAATACAAGTAAAGAGAGCAATGTTAAGGTGTATAAGTGGTTATAAAGAAGCCATGATTAAACGACAACGAGACCAATAGAGATAACGAACTTATGGTTCTTCAAAAAGACGCGTGGACAACTAAAGATGCAAATTGAGAAGGAGAGGGATACATTCTAACAAGGTTGAAGGTGACATTCCATTAAATGTGAAGATTTCCTTAGACGCTCCTAAGCATTGGAGTCAAGATGAGAAGAGTGAACGAACCATGTGGGAAATATTTAAGATACCGTAAGTTAAACTTACGAGGTATCAAGAAGTAAAGAGTATAAAAATACGAGGGTTACGAATAGGATCACATGGTGAAAGTTCACATAGTAGAATTACCTGGTGGAGTCAATCATTTTCTGTCATTGAGATGAGACTGAGCAACGCTAAGAAGGAGGAAGGGTGTGTGGATGATGATCTTCAGAAGATGGAAGATGAAACAAGGAGTTTGGATTGAAAGACTCAAGTTACCAACCAAGAGAAGAGAGAGTAGTTACTAACGATAGAGATGTGGGTAAGATGCACTTACAAGATATTATGAAGAACGGTTAAGCCTATGAAGTTGGGTCATATGACACGAAAGAGTTGGGGGGAGGTATAGTTATCTTATAGAAGCTGAAGAAAGAGAGGAGCGTAGAAAGAACTAACGGAGTTTAAGGAAAATTACCCCGAGGATGGTAGCCTTCATTAGAAGGGTTATATGGAAGTATAAAAGAATGGTAAGTCATTTGTAAAATCCGGAATTTTTATTCCGTCTTTTTCCGTTATAAAATAGATCTCGATCAGTTGACCATATCCGTCTACTTAGTTAGACATATTATTATAGGATTTATCATTTTATGTAGATTCCTTCACATAAAATGATAGAATCTTTTATATAGTTTATCATTTTATGTAGATTACTTCTGCATAAAATGATAGAATTCTGAGCCGATCTTAAACTAAAATAAACTCCCTATCCGCCTAGTCCGTATATTTATATATCGGGATCTTGTCCAGCCAGAAACGCGCTAAATTAAGGAGCCCAGATGCAGCCATTTTAGCCCATCTGTTAACATATAATTCAGCCAGCGGATCCAGCGCCAGCAGCCCAGTCCAGCGCCACTCCAGCCCAGCGCCACTCCAGCCCGCTGCCTTGTCCGCTCCAGCCCAGAAGCAGCCACTGCTGCCTTGTCCGCTCCAGCCCAGAAGCAGCCACTGCTGCCTTGTCCGCTCCAGCCCTATGCGCAGCCCAACTCTTCTGCAGCCTTCAGTTCAGCCCAGCAGCAGCACAGCACTCCAGCCCAGCAGCAGCAGCGTTGCCTTCCAGCCCAGCAGCAGCGCCAACTCCAGCCCGTTACTCCAGCCATTCGGATGTGAAGAGAGAAGCCCAACAAGCTGTAGGAAATAAACCGTTCAGCACTTATACATAATTAATTAGAGAGCAGATCTTTTACCTTAAACGCTTCCTAAAATCAAGGGATACAGCTGCTCACCTTCCTTCTCCTCAGATTCATCAGCAACCATCACCCCTTCTGTTTCGTTCCTGCTTGTGAACGTTGGCTTCCACAATCGTACAACCGGTAGAGCAACAGCCTCCTCTAGAATCGGACTGAATTCGGGCAGCTTCTGTATATTTCGGTAAGGATCAATACACCATTCATCTTCACCTCTTTAATTAGTCATTCATGAGTACTCACATCTCCGTACCTGCGATGACAACTCCATCTCGACCACTCCGTGACACTAGCGAGGCTGGAAGGAGTTGGCCAATCAGTGTAGTAGTAGAGCCAAGCCGAACCTGCTTCTCCTCCTGAACCGTCACGCCAAGGGAGCCAGAAGGGCATCCGGAACTGTGTTGAAGACGCCTCAGCCCAGTAGAGGTTGAAGAGGTGAGTCATCGCTTCTGCAGTCCAAATTCTTGCCTCTAGAAGTTAGTGTATAATCTTATGTATGTTTACCAATTCCGTAATGCTAGGTTAATGAACTGCTGTAGTCGACCTTAAGCATAGTCAAGATAGTAATAGGTAGCTGCTGAGTTTATAATTTAAATGGTGGAAATAAAGGGCTGCTGTAAAATTGAATTTGATTCCTTCAGCTTCTAGGTTATAAACAGCCTATCTTGTCGGTCAATTATTAAACGTTTGGATAAAGATCCACCGTTGAATTTTGGATATGTTGTAGATGGATATATTTAGTTTAACATATTAAAATTTGGGAAGGAATGAACGGTCGGATTGAAAGTTATGAGCTCCCGAAGTTAGGTAGTTGAGCAGTTTTGGTAAACTTAAGTTTTTGGCTAAGTATAGGAAATTAGAGTGAAGGAACCGACTTCATGAATTTTTATAGGAACTTTGGCTGAACAGTTTGGAGAAATTCTTTCTCCTAAGGTTAGATAGAACCTCATAGATGATCTAGAGATTTAATTCGGAATTTTTTTAAACTGTTAAGAATTTTATATTTAGAACCGAAGTTAGACTTTACAATTCTTCCGGAAAATAGAAACATAGGAAAAATGTCAGTTTGGAGCCAAATAAAATTTTAGGAGTTAGAATATATTTTTAGAACTTCAAATAGGAGTTTAGACATGAATTTTAGGGTTTTCGAGAAAATCGGAACCAAGGGTAAAATGGTCATTTTACCCTAAACTAATACTGTAACTAGTTATGTCTTAATACATCATTCGATCTTAGAAGTTTTAGACTTCTAACTACGTGAGAGTGTGCTAATACACTTATCGCCTTTGACAGGCAACTGAGTGGTTACAGTTTACGGAGCGAGTGGTTTATAAAGAGTCGAGCGTTATAACAGGTAAGTCCTTTGGGCTTACTTAGCTGACTTCTAAATATGAGTATAAATGATGATGGTGGTGTGTGATTGAAATGTTAGAGAGATAGGTTGTGATATATAATTACCGACCTATATTTTGGCCTAAGAGTAACGGGCGGTGGCATTCTGCTCAGTAGCTCGCGGGGCGCTGGGGGTTTCTTCCGGGACTAGTCCATACATGGTTTGTAGTGATGCTACCAGTGAAAGTCAGCTAGACCTACACCAGTTGGATAAGGAACGGAGGCGAGAACTAATAATAATTCTCGTGCCACAACTTAAATTGAATAATGTGAATCACTTAAATAATAGATAATAAATTGGTTGAGTGCCAGCATGATGTTTGTTTATTTTTGTTTCTGCTTGTGTTTGTGCCGTTATCATTTTGCTTATATTTGGATAGTTAGCTAACTGTTGATATGTTGTTTAGATTTGACACAGGTTAGAGCAGATGCCGAGTGATCCAGACAGTAGTGGTCAGCCGGGGTGTCGTACTTTAGGACGTTTACAGTTTCTGCATTTGTGGGTTTTACAGTTGAACATTGTTTCCTTTCGTACTTTGTTATATTCCGTTTTCCGGCTGTAGTCGATCTTGTCACATTCATGCATTATTAAGAACTATTTTATAATTTCTGATTTTCCTTATCTGTGCCTTGTTGTAAGATCTCGTTAAGTTGTTGTCAAACTAAGGTCGGGACCCACTGTGCGGTCCTAACCAGTAACTCCCTAAGTTGTAAAATTTGGGGTGTTACATCATTGGCATTGGAGAAGGTCAGTTATAAGCTAATTGGTGATATCCAAGAACGCGCATGTACGGATGGTCTATGGAGGAGTGTGGAAGGGGAGAGTAATCCAGGACGTGGGATCATGAAGAGGAGTAACTAGAACGTGAAACATTCGTGGTGGTTGAATGTCGGCAATAAGGGGTATGTCAAGGGAAGTGCAAATAGCTTAATCATGTAGCAATATATCGATCCTAGCAAGTGATGACAACGTATCTTGTGGGGAGTGATTGTAACGATCCGGTGTGACCTTCTTAGGTCATGGGGTTGTCATATGGAGGAATGACACGGATCAGGGTTTAAGAAACTGGAAGGACAAAGAGAAAGGTGAGTCTTCTATGGTTATTGTGCGTAAAGGGGGATATTATAAGGGGATGTATGGTATGTTGTTTTAGGTAATGGATGTCATGTTGACGCGAGCAAAAGCTAAGTCAAGTGTTGTGACTCGCATGGCGAAGCCGTAGTGGCTATGATGTGAAACGAGAAATCTAGATTAGGGCAACGCGGCAAGTTTAGAGTTATGATGTTAGTGCTTGGTGGAGTAATGAGTGGATCTTTCAGTGATTGTGGTTGGGGAATTTCGCCTAAAGGCATACTAGTACGGTGGTGAAGTTGTTCGTGGATACCAAGAGAAAGATAAGGTGGCCAATAAGAGTTAGTTAAGACTGAGGTTTTGGAAGTTTGATGTTGATATGGGATGTACAAGAAGTATATGAAAGATTGAGGTCAGAACCTCTACGGTCGAATTGACGATACATAAGGAAATGAAGTAGGTTCTACACCTACTCGAAGGAATGGTGCAAGCTTATATATAATGCGAAGAACGGTTTCCACAGTATAGGATGTCATAGAAGTAAAGAAGATAAGGTCAATTGTTATGAAGCACGGTTAAGTCGTGTAGTATGGATCCTTATGGTGGCAATAAGTGAAAAACCTTAGAAGATTTTCACAATCATGTCACCAAAGAGGGAAAATGAAATTAAGTTAAAGGAATACTTAAATAAGGCTTCAAGAGTCAGAAGACTCGAGCAAGTCCCTCGAGTTCGGAAGATGAAGTATCTTTGAAAGAGGACGGTCGACATTGTAGCTACAGATAGAACAAAATACGTGTTTAAAGGATGTCACCTCAATAGATCGAGGTTGATCAATTGTGTCATGACCACTTGTAAAGTGATTAGACAAGATTGTGTCGGTTATTACGATATGTGACGGGAAGAGAAAAGATGAAACCTGAGATATCACGGATTTCAATACGTTAGAAAGTGGATTTTTCCACTAAGGTCCAGCTTGAGTCGATTCCGATATCTAAGGCGCCGTATGTAATGATACTTGTGAAGAGACATGAGTTGTGGAAGCAAGTGAAGGAGCAATTGCAAGAACTTATTGAAAAGAGTTTATTAGAATTAGGGAAATGCTATGGAGAACTCCGAAGGTTATCTTGAACTCTCGATTTGAGGTTCATATTTGTATATATCTTAAACTCTTAATTTGAAGTTGTTATGGAGAACACCAATTTACGAAAAGTGAGACGGTTATCTACGTTTGTACATCGATTACCGTGAGCTGAACAAGATGACAATGAAGGACCAGTATCCCTTACAACGAATGGGAGATCTACTCGAAAACTCACATAGATTTCTCGCAAGACAAGATTTGTCGTTACTCAGCACACTATCCTCACCGACTTTAGGTTTATTTATTTATTTATTCTATATTCCTCAGGATTTAAGTTCAAACTCGACAAAACAAAGCTCAAGAACCAGCTAAAAAAAAGATTGAGGCCTAGCTTTGGCTGCTTATGCTTCATCTCACAATAATGGTGTTTGGGACCTTTCTTGGTGGAGTGACCGGGGAGCTAATTCCATATCACTTTTGCACTTGCCAACCGGGTAGAAAAAGCTAATAGGATGACTACCTTTGTTTGGGTAATTATATAAAATGAATTGACTCCTTCCTTCCTTGAAGAATTCAATATTTAGTTGTAAGGGTTGGTAGTCTCTTCTAATATTAAGTTAAGATTTGATTATCACCGTTTGAGAATTCGAGACTCAGATATTGCAAATACGGCATTTTGGACCAACCAGAGTCACCAGAGCGAGAAGTAGTATGACAAGTTGTCTCGGGATGGAAAACCCCGAGAGATATGGAAGGAGTTACAAGTTATCTTAGATGTGCTGAGCTTTACCAGATATGGGAAGAGAGAAGTTGTGTAACACCTTTTATGGTAACCTATTCCAGATGACAATGAAGTATTGAATGGGACGAAAATGGACATTAGAGCCGTGGAGAGTTAAGAAGGAAATTCATTGGTGCAACTGTTTTGATTTACCTTGAGGTATTATGGGTTTGAGGTGTACAAGTGATTGTTCAAGATAAGGTCTTGATCGAGTAGTGAGAAGCGATGTAAAACGAATAGCCTACGTGTCGTGTTAGTAGAAGTAGTATGGAGTAAAGTAGTTCCTTTGTTACTTGGAATTGCAACAAGAATTGAGGAAACATAACGTCAAAGTTTGGTTTGACAAGAACTAAAACCAGAAGTGAAAATTGGAAGTTCGATCTTCTTTTGTAGAGAAATTAAAGGGGAAATAATGGGATATGCTGCATTGAGAGAGACCCAAGAAGGATGTTAATTTCCGATATATCGATCTTTTTGAGATCTTAGCGCGAGTTGGGAATGGTTTACCAGTTGACGTTACCACCAAGAGTAGAGGGGGTGCACCCGGTGTTTCATGAGTATCAATCAAGAGAGTACATACATGACTCGAGACATGTTGTCAGTCATATGAGGACCTAGTAGGATCGATAGAATCCACGAGTTAGACCTAGTTCTCCCCTTGACTGCGTTATGTGCATATGTGATGTTATGTATAGTTTGTGCCCTTTGTGGGAATGTGCTTTATGACATGATATATCTTGCGATGGTAGTTCGAGTAGTTGGGGTGTATTGATTAGAAGGTTTAAGCCTTCTTAGTTTGAGAGTTCATGCATCGACCTTAGGGACCGAGAAGTTCGGCGTATAGCAAGTTTCGGGACGAAACATGTTTTTAGGGGGATCTGATGTAACGCCCCAATTTTAGGCGAGGTTACAGTATTTAGTTTTTTTTGGATTTTTATCGATATTTTTTTTTTTAATAGCTTAGTATTTTTACGATCATTTTTACATCGTAAATAATTTTCTTTCGATTATATATTTCGATTATATTTTTGCGGGTATTATTTCAACGGAAAAACTCGGAATATTTTCCGAGTTAAAAAGTCCATTTCAATTAGTTCAATCAAGTTATTTTATTTTATCTTATCTTATTTATTTAGTATTATTTATTTATTTTTATTATTTTCGGCCATCTTTGGTCCTTCCCTCTCCCCGACTAGTTGAAGCTTTGAAGGAGCAGACCTCTTCACGTAACCGCCCAACCTACCTCTGCTCCTAGCCCTGCAGTAGCCTACCCTGCCCTGTGCTGTCAATCCCGACCCTTGCCTCACCTGCAACTCTCGACCACCCTAACCCAACCCCTCACTCCCTCCTCTTCACCTTCCCTGTTGAATCACCTCTCTCTTTGCCTCCATCTCTACAGCAACACACACATTTCTTAACCAGCATCTGTTTTCACCCTCTCTTCGTCCCTCCCTGTTTCTGGCACATCGAAGCCCTACAACTCGTCGCCTCTTCTCCTCGAAACCGCGGGCTGTCACCACCCTCACCGTCTTCAGCAACCAAGGAGGAGCCACCGGAGAAGAGCCATCTTCTCCTGTCATCACTCTCGATATTCAGCAGTAACAAGACTCAAGCTCACCTTCCTCCCTAATCGAACCAGTAGCCGGATGCGCCTCCACAAGCTCCGTCGGAGAAGAGCGCACCGCCGCCGCCGCCTGGAGAAGCCTCGCCTCACCACTGCTCTTCTCTCTCTCCCTTTTCGTCGACAACTGCCAGAAGCAGCGCCTCTGTTTCCCGTCTACCTCGAACCGGAAAGTATCAACTGTTGTCTCCGCCGCCTGTAGACGAGCTTGATGTGCCAGCTGCCCATGCGTTGCCCTAGCCGGAGCCGATCGAGGACCGCCGGAGCCGATCTAGGACCGCCGCCGCCCTTGTGTGACTATCTCTGCCGCTTTCCAGCCTTCCTCAGTTAACGCAAAAAGAAAACCCTTTAGGGTTAATTACAGTAGCCCCCTTATTTGATATAATTGCAAAATGTGCCCATCTTTCATTATTGCAGATTTGTACCCAGATTTTGAAAAGTAACAATTATACCCTCTGCAAAATTAATTACATTTTTGGGCCATATTTATAATTGCAGTTTGTGACCTAGCTTTTTGCAAATTCTCGAGTGTGCCCTTGCCGATTTTAATTGTGGATTATGACCCATAGTTTTGGAACGGTATATTTTGCCCGGAAAATGAATTAGCGGTTTGGAACCTTGGATTTTGATTACGAGATATTCTTATATTTTTATACACGGTATATTATTCCCTTTATTGGATTTATTTCGGATTTATGACCAAAGTTTATTTCGAGAAATAGCCAAGTTTCGAGAGTTTCTTAGTTGTCCGGAAAGTTGCTTTGGTTTTGACCCGTATTTATAAATTGTTGTGATCACACCGGAAAATGCTTTGCGAGTTTTACCCTTTTTTTGAAAGCGGGACTTCCTTAGATTTTTATATGCGTTAATCTCCCTTCCAAAATTAGCGTTTAAGCTAATTTTGTGTAGCTTTGGTTTTAGGTCCGGAAGCGCCCCGATAAAGGCCTAACGAGTCCAAGTTCGACATCCGTCTTGACGTCGTGTGAGTATCCTCTTCCTCTTTTTTGTTATGTTTAGTATTAGTATCATGCTAGGTTGGATAATCTAGCATAACTTAGAGTGAATGCCAAGTAGTGACTTTGGACCTTTGGTGAGTTTTGAGGATTTATGATCGTTATAAGGCTTGAGATGTTGATGTTATCTTGTAAGAATTGTAGGGCGTTGAGTGTTTGGGTTGACCTTGTGAGATCGTGAGGATTAGGAGTCGTTATCCTATCATGGTTATGGTTTATGATCTTGCGAGATCATTGAGACTAGAAGTCTAAGGACTTCTAGCATGTGAGAGAGATGTTGATTGTGTGTCTTGTTTTGACCAGGCGTTGAGTGCCTTCCTACGGGAAGTTGAGAGCGGTGGTTAGCGGGATTATCTTTGGGACGGGGTAAGTCTTCGGACTTACTTAGCTCGTATTCTCTGTATTAGTTTCAATGCGTGTTTGGTGGTGTGTGTTTATTGTTTATGTGTGTGTTTATTGTTTATGTTAAAACATCTAAACCGGTAATAGGACCACCGACTTTATATGTTTATATTTGGCCCAAGTGTATGATAACGGGCGGTGACCGCTTGTCCAGTCTAAAATGGGGATGACTGGGAGGTGCCTTGCGACCAGCCCAACGGGTGATGCTGATCCGCATCAAGTACAAACCCGTATGGTGAAAGGGGACAAGGGCGAGATCTTTAAGATTCTCGTGTCACAAAAGAAGTTGAATTAGAACGGGATATGACCTAATAATAAAAAGATAATAAACCGGATTGTGTGTTTTGGAACATGTTGTGTGTTTATGATGCCTTATGTGTGTGTGTGTGCCAATACCATGATTCTAATGCCTTGAATGCTAGCTAACGGTTTTATACCGATATTGTTGTAGTTGCCTTGCAGGTTAGGGACGCGGCCAAGAGATCCGGATGAGTGGGCAGCCGGGGTCCGTACATTTTAGTACGGGTTTTGGGGGTTGTTTTTATGTATTGTTTAGGGTATTATGTATGTCGCGTGTATGGCGGTTGCCTTTAGCGTTGTATCTCGGCTGAAGTCTTTCGTTGTTTTCTTTTGGGGTTCATATCATTGCATTAAAATGAATTTCGGTTTTGCCTTTATTTGTGTCTTGTTGTAAGATCCAGTGAAATTGTTGTCAGGCTAAGGGTCGGGACCCATTGTGAGGTCCTAAACCGTAGTGCTCCGAATCCCGCGGATTCGGGCTGTTACATCTGCACCCCTCTCTTTTCAATTCAATGTCTACAGTAACCTAGTTTATACTTTTCAGACCAATTTTATGTAGTAATTTTTTTAGAAGCCCATTTCTCTCATTATTTCAATAAAGAATGATCCACTACTCGAAAGTGATTGTGCCTAATTCTCTTTCTTTTTTAGCTTAAAAAATATTTTTTTAACTTTATATTTATTTACACGACATATTTATATATTTTTAATAGATTAATACTTTTAGTTTGATTTATAATTATATTTACTTCAAAAATTATATAGTAATTGTATAAACAAATTAATAAAATTGAGATTTTCAATCAACACTTGTCAAATTTTGAAAAACATACAAAGACAATAAGAAATAATTGCAAAGTTAAGATGCAAACACATGAAAATACAAATACACCAATGCATATGAAGTTATATGTAAGTTTCTAATCTCTAAGTTTCCAACGTGAGTATGCTCAAATTTTTCCTATGCATGCTGAAGTAGATCATGTTTCAATTGTTCGTGTGTAATACTATTTTGAATTTGGACATGATTGATTATGTAGTCCACGTACCTTACATTTGGTATACAAAACTTTTCTCACATATGTTGAAGCAGATCTTGTGCAGTTGATGCGCCCATTCGAAGACATGCATCCGTAACATCTATGTAACACCCCAAATTCTCAAAATTCGGGGAGCTACTGGTTAGGACCTCACAATGGGTCCCGACCTTAGTTTGACAACAATATTACTAGAATCTTACAACAAGACACAAAAGTATTTAAAACATTTGAAAACTTTAAACAATATATACATGGAGAATATGTATCAGCCTTACAAAGCAAAGGTACCTATACGACGCATATGAAGAACAAAAGACATCCCTGTCCCCAACTGAAAGAGTACGTGGACCCGGCTGACCATTCCCTCCGGATCTCTCTACAACTGTCTTAACCTGCAAGGCATCTACAAGCGGTATAAAACTGTTAGCTAACATTCTATGCATAAGTATAAAGGTAAAAGCACAATCACACATCATACACAATCAACATGCAACAGTCAATTCTTTTATTATCTTTAATTAGGTGATATGTCATTACTAATGATACTTATTTTGTGACACGAGGGATTCCCAAACCTCGCCCCTATCCCCGTTTACCAACGCGGAATGGTACTAATGCATTTGACAGTCTACCTGATTGGGTTGGTCGCAGGGAACCTCCTAGACTCTCGTAAGAGCTAGACAGATGATGTCACGACCCGTTATCATACACTTGGGTCAATTACGTAAATAATAAAGTCGGCCTAATCCGGTTTCGTTGTTTATCATAACTAACAAACACCACTCATACACATTACACTCATACAAGAAGCCAGCTAAGTAAGTCCGTGGACTTACCTGAATCAGATCTCGACTCTCTTAAACACGGCTCAATCTGTAACTGTATAACTCGGTTGCCTGTCAAAGGAGGCAAGTGTGTCAGCACACTTTCTAGGTAATTAGAAGTCTAAGACTTCTAAGATAGTAGATTCTATTATAACAGAATTTAATACAGTACCAATTTATGGTAAAAATTACTATTTTACCCTTGCTCCCGAAACTTCCAAAAATTCCATAATTCATGCCTAAACCCTTATTTGAGACTAAAAAGTCATATTCTAACTCCTAAAGATGAGTTTGGTTACAAACTGGCAATTTACCCATTTTCCTATTTTTCCGGAAGATCGTTAAGGTCCAACTTCGGCTTCAAATATGAAATTCGAATAAACTTATAAAAATTCCGAAATAATTCTCTAGATCATCTATGATATCTCATCTACTCCTAGGAGCAAGAATTTTTTAAAACTGTTCACCCATCACTTCTACAAAAATTTTCAAAGTTGGTTACAACACCTGAAATTTCCTATACTTAGTCAAAATCTGAGTATGCTTTCTAACTGTACCACAAGTCCACTTTGAGCCTCTATAACTCTAAATCCCACCGTTGGATTCATCCCAACTTTTGACATATCAACCTATGCATGGCACTAAACAACATCTCAAAAACGGAACGATGGATCTTATCTCTAAGGCATCAAAACGTATGCTCAAACTCAACTGATTAACACAGTTTCTGGAAATTCAGCAAACACTTAACAAAACAGCACCCTGTCTTCACTTTGAAAAATCATAACTCCTAAACCGCTCGCTGGATTTATCCCAAACTTTGATATGTTCTACTATAAAATCTTATCTCTAATATATCCAAAATTCAGCATCAAAGAAGATCAAAAGTCTATTCAAAACCATATCACAAAATTGCATCACATGTTTTTCTCAACATTCAGCACACTTATAAAAACTGCATGAGGAGTCAACTTTGCAACTTCATAACTCACAAACCGTAACACCGATTCTTCCCAAATTTTAGTATGATCTACTATGTACTACTGACTATAACATATCCAAAATTCAGCGATAAAAAAATTAGTCTAGCTTACCCAAAATTGGACCCGAAGTTGACTGCTCGTCACTTCCGAAAATTCAGAAAACTCCTATATCTTCACTATTTCTTCTATGGATGTTCTGAGCATGATTAGGAGACATGAAGAGCATTCATTACACACAAAAGGTGTGGAAAGAAGTGCAAGGTGTAACACCCTGAATTCTCAGAACTCGGGACATTACTGGTTAGGACCTCACAATGGGTCCCGACCTCAGTTTGACAACAATATTACTAGGATCTTACAACAAGACACAAATAGGAAAAACCGAAATTCATAAAGATGTATTTTTAAAAGGATGAATGCAACAAGGTCTAACAGCCTATAGTACTTACACAAAGGAAAAGACTAATTGTCTTAACAAAAGGAAAGAACGACAAAGCAACCACCCAAACCCCCCACTCTAAGGAGTACGGAGACCCGGCTGACCACTACTTCCGGATCACTCAGCTGTTGTTCTAACCTGCGGTAAATCTAAAAACACAACAAAACAACCATTAACTAGTTATCTAAACATTAGGAGAATAATAATAGCACACACACACACATAAATTAATAAACACTCATCATGCTTTCAAACAATCCATTTATTATCTTCATTTAAGTCATTCACTCTAATGATACTTATTTTGTGACACGAGGGATTCCCAAACCTCGCCTCCGCCCCCGTGTACCCATCAGGAGTGGATCCGATGCATCTCACCGTGTACCTGTATGGTCTGGGTATAGATAACCTCCCAGTCTCCTGGCAGAGCTGGGCAGTGATGTCACGGCCCGTTATACATACACTTGGGCCTTAACACATAACAACAACGGTCATCCTATCAAGTTGTTATCATTATTATCACACACATTGCACACACACCACCATTATCACCCAACTTATATTTAGAAACTGGCTAAGTAAGTCGCAAGGACTTACCTGAATCAAATCACAACTCTCAAATGTCCAAACTCAGTTTGCCACCGTAGAAACTCAAAAGCCTGTTACACAGGGCATGTGGATCAAAATCGTGTCTCAAACTCTGAGAAGTTACCACTTCTAAGAAATACTATTTCATGAGGAGAATTACGAAAATAACCTCTCTTAAGGAAAAAGTTTATTTTACTCCTGATCACGGAAATTCTCAAAGTCTATCATTAAAATCAAAATTTTCACATTTAAAACTTGTTTCAATAATTTGCTTCTCACGGATAGCTTACTAGAGGTTATAAGGTGAAACCCGAATTAACTCGTCAAATATAACAACATCATTCCCGTTCCGGTTATTATTCTACTCTTATTCATATATGTGTAGGTATATTATACGTTACTCTTACCCATCTATGTATATATATATACTTATGTATATATACACTCTACCTATTCATATATATACACTTATATATATCTTACACTTATACCTATATATATATACTTACATATATATACACTATACTTATACCTATAGATATATATCTATATATATACTTACATATGCATACTACTATTACATTTATATATAAACTTACACATTTCCCTTCTTATACGTTTATATATACATATACGTCCACTGCACCTATTCATATATAAATATATTCATCTCTTCCAACTCATAAATCTATATATACGTATACACGTACATTGTACCTATCCATATACATATATATATATATATATATATATATATATATATATATATATATATATATATATATATATATATATATATATAAATACTCATCTCTCCCAACCCACAATGTTATTTATATGTATATGTATACTACTGTACATATATATCTGTATACTTGTCCCCTTCCAACCCTACTTCTATATACACATATGTTTACGTACACTGCACCGAGGAGGAGTAAGGCTCGCCGTCTACCACCACGTCACGCCTCTGCAGGGGAGAAAACTGTGGCTGGGGTCGATCGAAGCAGTCCCGAATAGAGACCGATCAAGTCTGCGTAGTACCGGCCAACAGGAAGGTCGATTAGCATATCTCGATTACACTCGCTGCGGGAAAAGAATTGACGAAGAGGGCACAAGGTACTCTTACCTTCGGTTATGACCAATTGGAGACGATAGCATGCAACAGTACTCCGGCTGGCGAGAAACGACACCAGAGTACGCTGTGCCGTTTGAATCGCGAGGAGAGATGTCAACAGTGGCCAGTTGGGTATAGTTTCTCACCCGGAATGGATCGACGCGCAAGGCGGCGAGAAGGTAGCGGGCGTCCTTTCTCTTCAACTTTGTACCGTTCACCGGGAACTCGGTGACGCTGGCGGCCCTTGCTTCGCTGTTGACGATGACGCCGCGGTTCCAGCGCGGAGAGGGTCGTCTAGGTGGACCGAGGGGCGGCGCTTCCAACTCCGTTGCGGGGGTCCGAGAGTGCCGAAGGAGAAGTGCAACCGGTTGTGCAGAAAGGTCGAGGAGGGGATTAGTACTTGAGGTTAATTAGGTTTAGATCCTCCATTAGGTTAAATCAAAAGGATTAGGGAGGGTTAGGGATATGGGCCAGCAGGAGAAACATTGGGCCGAAAATTTGGGCCTGGTCTTCTAATTGCAAGATGGCTAACAAAAGAAACGTCGTTACTCGTATGAAACCGATCTTCGAGTTAAAAAAAAAGAAGATATCCGGTTTACATTTTTATCATTTTATATAAATTAAGGTTACATAAAAAAATGATGTAATTTAATATTGTTTTATTTTATTTAAAACGAAAAGGTTGGCGGATCGGAATCCGGTTTGATCGGGTATTAAACGGGAAAATAAAATTTTCCGGGTATTACATCAGTGCCCTCTTAAAAGAAGTTTCGTCCCGAAACTTAGAATAACATTCCTAATCACACGACTTTCTTGGTATACCTTAGTTTCATAACAAAATTTCGTTTTCTACCATGCAACTACTCAATCATCATACTCAAACACACATCACATAAAACATAATCACTCAATCCAATATAAAAACATGAATGGTCAAACAACACAACATCCGAGTACTAACTCGTCGATACAGAAGTAACATCTAACTCCGTAGAGAACTCAGGGTAACCATTTCTAATGCTCTCCTCCGTTTCCTAAGTAGCCTCATCAATTCCTCGTCTAGACCACTGGAACTATACAAAAGCATGAACCGGGTTTTTTTTTTCTTTTTTTTTTTCTGATCTTCATAGCTGATGACGTGTCTCGGATTCGGTAGGTACTCCCTCAACGGTTTGGTTTTCTAAACTTACTTCCAACTCTTTTGATGACTCTACCATAAAAAAAAAACTTTTTCTTCCACTGGGCCCATTTGTTTTTTTTTTTTTTCCTTTCGAAAGTTCCCGACTATCGATTCTGAAACAATGATCTTAAACTTCTGTCGACACTTTACTAAGTGTCTAATACTCTTTGTAATACAAACCGCTTGGCCCGGTTTCCTCAATGTGACCTAATCGGATCGTTCCTTATTTAATGGGTTTTCACCTACTTCTTGTCAAGCTTTCAAATTTATATAATTCAAAACAAATCATACACTCAAGTGGACCCCTTTCATATAGATCTCTAATTCCTTGACTTGAAATCATAGTTAACCTAACATTGATTTTTTTATCTGTGGGTTATGGGCCTACCACGCTTCTGGTGTAACACACATTAGTCACAATGGCGTCTTTTTGAGGGGCAACATGATTTATCCAACTCCCGCCTATACTTTCCTTCTAATACTAGCAAGATCCTCTTCAAACAGACCCTTACTCTCTTACTCAACCGTAGTCTGTTCTTAACCAACCAGTAAGCAACTTCTAACCCGCTTTCCCTTCATATCCTTAGATCATCCCAGAAGGTTGTCGTTGCCTACTTGGGGAATCCTCCAAGGCATCGGTAAAGTTACCTCTTAAAACCGCAGTCACTAATGTCTCTTCTTAACGGTACCTACTCGTCAGTACCAACCAACACTTACACGTCCTCAGTTGACGTCGGTCAGTCTATAATTGACTTATCTCAATATCCCGGACTTACTCTTCTCATACCTATACTGGCGTTAAATTCTTGGTGAGCATCATCTGCTCGCTTAATCCTTTCATGCTTCGCTAATTCATTTTACCTTCCACACTTCTGTTTCCTTAGGCTAACTATACTTCTCAAGCCCAACTGGGTCATTCATCTTGACATAAATAATCAGTCCAAGTCTTCAACGATAGCTGGTGAGTGTCTTGGTAGTTCTGATGACTTTAGTTATCATCCCCTTGCAGTTCCCCTTGAATGGACCGTCGGTGTTGATGACTTAGGTCCCGTGATAATTGAAGTTACCTTGAACTTTCGAGTCCACCAAGGCCGTTCTCATATATGCATTCCTTCGCTGGTGTTACCAGCAATATTGCCTTCATGAAACTCCGTTATTTCCACTATAGGGCTTCAACTCTTTGATACCGGCATTGTAATTTCTTTCAAATTCCTATATCCTTGAGGAGGTCAAAACCTCTCCACACTTGTAAAGTCTACATTTTGCTTCTACACTCCAATGTAGGTATCCCATTCCATGCACCTTAGGCCCTCATATCCGGATCGACATTTTATCTCTTTTGGTCTCTCAAGCTTGTCTTGTGAACTCTTCTACTAGGTGACTCGTCTTATAACAATTTCCTCCCCTGAATCGGTCTCAACTTTCAGTTGATCATTATTGCTCACTTCATTTTGGAACCTTAGTTCCGTTGTACTCTTGCATAGATTCTACAAAGGCATCATCATCTCAACACTTTATCCCAATTTAGCAAGACCCGCCTTTTCATACATGACTTTCCTTCTTACTAGTTAAGTTATTCTTTTGGTTTACACTTTATCCATCCAAGCGTTATCGATCCGATGTGTATGACTTTTATTAAACACCTATTGGTACCATTTGCATAAGAATCCTCAATTGTATATGATTTATCAAAAATCAAAGTTCTTGACTTGCATTTAATATGTTGTCCTTATGCTCGTGTCGCTTTACCTTCTATAAATCTTTACCCCCCAGTAGGATAGTTAAATCCCTTTGTGTTTCCTTGTATATGCCTTACGGACTACGTTGGTTGGTCTTATTACTTTCATCAACTCTTATGTCATCAGTTCAGCTTGAATTTTCATGGGAGTACCTCCCTTTCTCATTAAACTTTTATATATACACTTTTCGGTAATCATCTTATTGGGATAATACCGGATCCATATAACAACCTTTAGTCATTCAACTTTACTCCTTCTTATGTCTGTTCTAGCCAACATGTAGATTCCATCTATAATCACATCAGCACTCGACCACACATTTCACCAAGGCTTTAAATCATACTCTCTATGTTTGTGCCTCCTCTGTAATTCCAATTATTCTATATCACTTCTTTAAATCACAAGGGTTTCCCCTGTTAATCTTGACAGCTTGACCCCAATTTTTCTCAGAGGAGCACCATCAGTCCTATTTGTGTGGAAGGTTAAGACTTAGAACATGTTCACAATCATCTGTTTCTTCTTACTCTTCTAGTTCTTCTTACAGGGATCCCTTCATACTAAATTTGATATGTATCTTTCCTTAGTCAGTAGTAAGTAACTACTCACGACAATTCCCTTTACACCATTACTATCATCAATGGTCATTACTGACCGTCAAGAGATTCTCTTTAATTTCTCTATTAGAGTTGTCGTATTGGACTCATTCAATGTTACCATCAAGGCTACTAGTACTTGTATTGATTTAACTTCACCATTGTCGTCGTTGATCTCTGGAAGTAATTCACCAGATGTCGGTAAAATTCCTTTATAACCTTGTGATTATTCTTCTTATCTGTCAACCAACCATCACTAGTTAGTCAGCACGTGTAAATTCTCTGTTGTCACAGTTAGCCTGTAGTTGACCTTCTATAAGATCGTAGACTTACTTTTCCTCTTTCTCTTTTGAAGTTTGATATTTCCGGCGAGAATATATCTCTTCTATTTATACTCCTTTAGTTCCTTCTACAAATTACAGTCCTATAAGAGCACTATACTCTTACGAGTCTAGTTGTATCTTCGTCTCCCGTCAACGGACTTATCAATTCTTCTACGATAACTTGGAGGTGTTTCTCTATGATTCTTTTTACCCGAGTTATTGTCCCCTTGCGGTTCTCTGTAATGACCCGCTAGTGTTATTAACTTAAATCCCTTCGTGAGTGAGAAGATATTAGAGACCCTCTTTTTCCAAGACTATTCTCCTACACCCCCTTCCTTGGGGTGCTTCTTGTACTTCCGCCTTTATAGAAATCCGGTCTTTGTTGTATTCCGATCCTTGTTGTAATTCTTGTGTGTTCTAGGAGGTCACCCCATTTTCATGTTGGTGAAATCGGCCTTCCCCTTTCTAGCAACCTGTAAGCTTTCATTCTGCGGCTCTTTAATTCTTCGTATCGGGATGGACACTGTATCTTATCCTGACTCCTACGCTTATGATTGTTTCGGTTTCCCATCTTGTTTGTGGTGGCAAGTAGCTTGTCGAGACTGATCATATTCCGCTCTGCTTCTAGCCTCAAACTTTCACCTTCTGGTCCGTCAGTAAGCTTAGATTCAATGCCTCTTGTCTGGATCGCTACTATATTTCACCTTGACCTTCATGCCTATTTGTTTTTCTGAAGGCATCCCCTTTGTTTGTAACGTTGCTTTACACCATCTCGAAAGAACCTATGGGTTGTCTTTTTCAATTTGTATACTTGCCAGTCATCTAACACGTTGCCGGAAATACCCTCATGTATATTCTTCATTTGATCCTATTGAGTTGACTCGGGATTCCCTTGTCTCGGTGGTGTTGTCTTTTAGTCTTCCCTTTTCCGTCTCGACGTCCCTCAACAAGCTCGAAGGAGTTGTCCTCCGTTCGTCTACCCTTATGCACATAAGATGTGCATCCTAATACTCACGTTGACACCCTTCAAAATCTACTTAGAGGTGTCAAAGGGGTGAGAAACTTATTATGTTATCTCCGTTAAGGACATAACATAGCTATAATTTCTACTAATCTATATACCTATCTATATCACATATCTTTATAATCAAGCTAATAATACCAAAGAGAGTAACAACCTAAAGTCCATACTAAGCATACTGAGATCCGCGGTAGTAGTGGTGGTCAGCCGTACTTTTCTATTCCCAACCAGACTAGGCATGAATTTGAAAACCAAAAGTTCTTTTTAAAACTCAGATCCCTTTTCGAGTTCTGCTCAAGTACTTATTCGGTCTTTCAGAAGATTTCAAGTGCAATTGTTGCCAACCTGGCTCTGATACCATGTTGTAACACCCTGAATTCTCAGAACTCGGGACATTACTGGTTAGGACCTCACAATGGGTCCCGACCTCAGTTTGACAACAATATTACTAGGATCTTACAACAAGACACAAATAGGAAAAACCGAAATTCATAAAGATGTATTTTTAAAAGGATGAATGCAACAAGGTCTAACAGCCTATAGTACTTACACAAAGGAAAAGACTAATTGTCTTAACAAAAGGAAAGAACGACAAAGCAACCACCCAAACCCCCCACTCTAAGGAGTACGGAGACCCGGCTGACCACTACTTCCGGATCACTCAGCTGTTGTTCTAACCTGCGGTAAATCTAAAAACACAACAAAACAACCATTAACTAGTTATCTAAACATTAGGAGAATAATAATAGCACACACACACACATAAATTAATAAACACTCATCATGCTTTCAAACAATCCATTTATTATCTTCATTTAAGTCATTCACTCTAATGATACTTATTTTGTGACACGAGGGATTCCCAAACCTCGCCTCCGCCCCCGTGTACCCATCAGGAGTGGATCCGATGCATCTCACCGTGTACCTGTATGGTCTGGGTATAGAGAACCTCCCAGTCTCCTGGCAGAGCTGGGCAGTGATGTTTCGGCCCGTTATACATACACTTGGGCCTTAACACATAACAACAACGGTCATCCTATCAAGTTGTTATCATTATTATCACACACACATTGCACACACACCACCATTATCACCCAACTAATATTTAGAAACTGGCTAAGTAAGTCGCAAGGACTTACCTGAATCAAATCACAACTCTCAAATGTCCAAACTCAGTTTGCCACCGTAGAAACTCAAAAGCCTGTTACACAGGGCATGTGGATCAAAATCGTGTCTCAAACTCTGAGAAGTTACCACTTCTAAGAAATACTATTTCATGAGGAGAATTACGAAAATAACCTCTCTTAAGGAAAAAGTTTATTTTACTCCTGATCACGGAAATTCTCAAAGTCTATCATTAAAATCAAAATTTTCACATTTAAAACTTGTTTCAATAATTTGCTTCTCACGGATAGCTTACTAGAGGTTATAAGGTGAAACCCGAATTAACTCGTCAAATATAACAACATCATTCCCGTTCCGGTTATTATTCTACTCTTATTCATATATGTGTAGGTATATTATACGTTACTCTTACCCATCTATGTATATATATATATACTTATGTATATATACACTCTACCTATTCATATATATACACTTATATATATCTTACACTTATACCTATATATATATATACTTACATATATATATACTATACTTATACCTATAGATATATATCTATATATATACTTACATATGCATACTACTATTACATTTATATATAAACTTACACATTTCCCTTCTTATACGTTTATATATACATATACGTCCACTGCACCTATTCATATATAAATATATTCATCTCTTCCAACTCATAAATCTATATATACGTATACACGTACATTGTACCTATCCATATACATATATATATATATATATATATATATATATATAAATACTCATCTCTCCCAACCCACAATGTTATTTATATGTATATGTATACTGCTGTACATATATATCTGTATACTTGTCCCCTTCCAACCCTACTTCTATATACACATATGTTTACGTACACTGCACCGAGGAGGAGTAAGGCTCGCTGTCTACCACCACGTCACGCCTCTGCAGGGGAGAAAACTGTGGCTGGGGTCGATCGAAGCAGTCCCGAATAGAGACCGATCAAGTCTGTGTAGTACCGGCCAACAGGAAGGTCGATTAGCATATCTCGATTACACTCGCTGCGGGAAAAGAATTGACGAAGAGGGCACAAGGTACTCTTACCTTCGGTTATGACCAATTGGAGACGATAGCATGCAACAGTACTCCGGCTGGCGAGAAACGACACCAGAGTACGCTGTGCCGTTTGAATCGCGAGGAGAGATGTCAACAGTGGCCAGTTGGGTATAGTTTCTCACCCGGAATGGATCGACGCGCAAGGCGGCGAGAAGGTAGCGGGCGTCCTTTCTCTTCGACTTTGTACCGTTCACCGGGAACTCGGTGACGCTGGCGGCCCTTGCTTCGCTGTTGACGATGACGCCGCGGTTCCAGCGCGGAGAGGGTCGTCTAGGTGGACCGAGGGGCGGCGCTTCCAACTCCGTTACGGGGGTCCGAGAGTGCCGAAGGAGAAGTGCAACCGGTTGTGCAGAAAGGTCGAGGAGGGGATTAGTACTTGAGGTTAATTAGGTTTAGATCCTCCATTAGGTTAAATCAAAAGGATTAGGGAGGGTTAGGGATATGGGCCAGCAGGAGAAACATTGGGCCGAAAATTTGGGCCTGGTCTTCTAATTGCAAGATGGCTAACAAAAGAAACGTCGTTACTCGTATGAAACCGATCTTCGAGTTAAAAAAAAAAGAAGATATCCGGTTTACATTTTTATCATTTTATATAAATTAAGGTTACATAAAAAAATGATGTAATTTAATATTGTTTTATTTTATTTAAAACGAAAAGGTTGGCGGATCGGAATCCGGTTTGATCGGGTATTAAACGGGAAAATAAAATTTTCCGGGTATTACACAAGGAAGCAAGGGTATCCACCTTACTCGATTCCAAGACTCGAAGTGAGATAGGATGTGCTCTTGGATCTCTCCGCTGGTGTGATGAAGATTCAACACTCTCCTTCATGTCCAGTGACTGCAGAGACGATAGAATGTGCCCCTCCTTTTCTTATCGATGCAGAAGTTTTGCTATTGTCTCCCCCTGGTTGTATATGATGAAGGCAATGGATGAGCCACGGTAGTAGGTCAATGTAGGCTAGGTAGAGAGGTAGATCAACGTACCTGTGAACACTGGAGGGAGGAGTGATAGAGCTGCGAGGCTGGGCATCTATCTGCTTGAAGTCCGCTACACCGCAAGGCTGGAGGGCTCGACACTACTACAGAGGCTGGAAGGTTCAGTTTAGAGTTGTGTCCAAGGTGTGCTGCGCCGCTGAGCATCTGGACACATCCGGACTCGTTGGTGGTGTCGGCAGTAAAGGAAAGCAAGCCTCCCTGGGTGCCGGACCCAAGGTGAAGGGATGTGCAGAAGGGCGAACGCTCCTGCTGCCGCTCCTGACTGTTGGTCTTGCCGGCTCCTATGCGCAGAAGGACGCCCAGGTGCTGCTTGTGCATGAAGACAGAGGGGATGCGAGGCTCACCAGCGCCGTCCTGTGTGCAAGAGGAAGACGATGTGCCGGTTGTACTTTGTCGATCCAGGGTTGCAGTTACGTGAAGGTGGGAGGGTTGTAGTTACGTGGAAGGGAGGAGCGTCTAGGGCTAGCAGGGGAGGCCGCTGGTGTGTTTGGGCTGGCCGGATAGGGCCTTGTCTGGGCCTCATCAAGGCCGTGTCTGGGCCTCGTCAAGGCCTTGTCTGGACCTTGTCCAAAGGCTTGTCATGCTTGTTAAGAAAGTTATTTAGATTAGTCTTGCAAGAATTAAACTCTAAGGAAGATATATTTATTTTATGTGTGTAAAAATTCCACATAAAATGATAAAGTGTTTTTAATTTATAAAACTAAGGATTATGCAAGAAGATTGAAGCATCACATAAAATTATAGAAGTTGATAAAAACATTTTTTTTTTGTGCTTAACTTTTCACATTATATGACAAGGTTTATGATGATTCGGGATTTACCGGAAATAAAATTTCCGGGTATTACAAGTTACAATATTTATCACTTTATGTGAATTAAGGTCACATAAAATGATAGAATTTAGTGTTGTTTTATTTTGTTTAAAAATTAAGAAAGGTTAGCGGATCGGAATCCGGTTCGCTCGGGTTTTAAACGGAAATTAAATTTTCCGGGTATTACAATCTACACTCATACCACAAACCAACATCTGAATGGAAGTCGTGCACTTTTGAAATGGAGATAGGCCAAACCTATTAGTTGCATCTCATTTGTGATGAAAGTATTCACATGTGTTTGACAAATGGTTCACAATACATAAGAACAATGATCTACATATTCTAAACTGTCTTCAAAATTATTCTTCGGAATAAACCGGTGACGAAACGATAAGGTTGGTTGATTTGGTACCTTGTTGTTGGCAGATCGATCTTTTGTGTTTTCGTATTTGCATTGTGTTTTCACCTCCTTTATTTTGTTTATAATTTATATATTTAGTTTTTCAATTAATGATCCAAACATTACATTAATCTTCTCAAGTTCGATCTTGATCCTTTATTACAATTGAGTCTTGTAATTATTTGCGAGATTTGAACACGTTTCATCCCTCATCAAATTGATGAATAGGTTCACGCAGATGTATTATGTATCATCTTATCTATTGTGTTTTCCTTCCTTCACGATTTATGTTATTCACTTTTTTAATTTTCCACATTCTAACCTAATCGGCTTATCTTTATGTTTGTGTCTATCTATTTTTTTGTTTTATTATTAATGATTTACATTTAATTTGTCAATTCATAGGTTTGTTTTCCCAACTGATAACTCCACCTTGATATATATATATTGTTATATTTAGGGATGATGGAAGACTTAACAAAATATGGTTTTATTGACTAACAAATATCGATTATATATATGTACATATCTTCTCTTGATTTGTGTAGGTTTATAAATCAAAAAGATTTTCTCTAAACGGATAGAGTGAAGAGAAGATCTTACTTGAAGATCTTGTGTGCACAACAAGTTGTTGAAGATCTTATGGAAGATGTTGAAGAGAAGATCTTGCTTGAAGATATTCAAACGGTTACATATCTTCAAACGACCAAGATTCTGGAGAAGTCGTTGAAAATTTTGTTCGAGATTTTTGGAGCAATTTCGAACTTTTAACCAACAGGATTCTGAAGAAGATTGCTCGGATTCTACGGAAGATTGAAGATATGTTACAACGGTTTAGAGAAGTAGCCTCCACAGAAGTTTATAAAACAACCCAACCATGATGAAGAAAGAGGCCAAGTGCTTACAGTGAACGTTCTCAACTTTCTTCATCGACCAAGTTTATCTTTCTCTAGAGCGATCTTAGTTTTTGTTAAGAGAGTTTGATAAAAACAAGAGCTACATTGACATATCATAAGAGTGTTATACTTAGTTGATGTGGGATCATCCTCAACACCACTCATACAAGGACTAATCACAAGATCGAGTGATAAAAGGATTCGAGAGGAAAATTCAACAAATAAGATCAAGAAAGAATTGGAGAGAAGAAATCTCGGATGAGCTACAGGAATCTCGGCCGAGATTTCCACCCGAGATTTGTTCTCTGACGCGCACTTGAAGATCCGGCCAAGATCTTTTAATTTTGGCAATTATCTTTTATTTTCTTACCTTAAAATCTCCCAAACACTCTTTAAGGTAATTGTTATTTTTTAATTTTATCTTTTAGGATTATTTTTACATTATCTTAAAAATATATATTTCCTAGATTATATTTTAAAGATATATTTTTCTAGATTATCTTTTAAAAGATATCTTTCTTAGTTTACATAGGAAGACCTCCATTATAAATAGCCTTAGAGGGGGAGATTGCTAGATAACTAAGTTTTGAATTTGATTTTCACAATATTGTTAGACACTTGTGACTTCATTCATGAAGTTTGCATTTTATCATTCCTATTAAATCAAAATGAGAGTTTTTTATTGAAAAGTTATGAATCCTTAGCTTGTTAGGTTGTTCTTGTGTGTGTAATCTTTTTTAAGGTTGGTGCTACAAGTCAAATTAGTTCCTCCTTGTGCTTGTCTTATTTAGAAGGCTTGTGTAAGGTTAACAAATGAAGGGTGAAAGGTAATTCTTTGTATCGGGTTTTGACTCATAATTGGTCAAGGTTTTTTGCAAGTCTTATAATAGTCATATCTTCCTATATTTATCATTTATCATTCCATATTATCATCTTCTTATCTTTCCATATCATTCATTATTCCGCATATTGATTTTTACTAAATCTCGGTATGTTCTTCCCAAAATCTCGCCGAGATTTTCATTATCTAACCGAGATTTGTTTCAGTTGAGGACTTTCAGTCTATATCAGGAATTGCGGCATCAACCTCGCATCATTATTGTTACTCCACGAAGTAACTAGCCTATTATTGCGAGACTTGAGTTGACTAGATCGTAGCAGGTGAGGATACAAGTAAGAGAAGAAGGGAAGTTCTTTTAGGTTGTATCTAGAACTCAAACGAAACAAATAATAGATAGTTAAATCCTAGGGTCGGAAATCCTAGGTAGAGACGTAGGCGTTAGAGCCGAACTTCGTGAACATATCGTGTGTTGATCTTTTTATTTCCGCACTTTAAATTATTTATGTTGTGACTAACAAAGTTTTTACAGGACTCAAAGTCAAGAGCTTGAGATTCACTTCAAGGCCTTGAGAAACAGTTTTGTCACAAGTTACAAAGATCGACTTCAAGACCTTGAGATTCATGTCAAATCTTTGACATCTGCTATTGCGAAAAGTTTTCATACTCTATTCACCCCCTTCTAGAGTATCTTTTTACTTATTCTATCCCCCAATCTGTTCTTCACCAACATTTGATGTATATTTGCGAGATCTAAGACTCATATTTAAACTCTCATCAAATTTTACGGATATTTTACTTCGATATTATTATGAATTGAGATTCTATTATGTATTGTTGTAGTATTTTGTAGTATGGAATGCCTTTATTAATTAACAATGTAAACTTTTTGTGTAACACCCAGTTCTCTCGGAGGCTCTTTAAGATAGGCCACGGGTAGAGTACCCGCGGGGGCGGCAACAAAGTGCCGCAGGTGCGGCGACCCGCGAGGGCGGCTACTGTTTTCCGCCGGGGCGGTAAAGCAGTGGGCCGCGGAGGCTTTGATTTGTAACAAATGGCGGTTACAAACCCTATCCTTTTATCCCAAAACCCTACATTCCCTTATTCCTTTTGTGATTATTGTCGTCACTTCCGGAGCTCTTCATCCTTGGGAGATTACGTAAGTGAGATTCCTTCTTCTTCCTCCTCTTCCCTTTTCCTTCTTCGTTGTTTCTTCCTCCTCTCTTCATTTCCTTCTTTATTTCCAATTTCCGCCACCAGCAGTGTGTGCTATTCGTCTTCACAAACTGTAACGCCCCGAATTCTCAGAATTTGGGACATTACTGGATAGGACCTCACAATGGGTCCTGACCTTAGTTTGACAATAATATTACTAGGATCTTGCAACAAGACACAAATAAGAAAAACCGAAATTCATAAAAATATATTTTAAAAAGGATGAATGCAACAAAGTCTAACAGCCTATCGTATTTAACAACGGAAAAGACTATTTGTCTTAACAAGAGGGAAAAACAACAAAGCAACAACTCAAACCCCCACTCTAAGGAGTACGGAGACCCGGCTGACCACTACTTCCGGATCACTCAGTTGCTACTCTAACCTATGGTGAATCTAAAAACATAACAAAACAACAATTAGGTAGCTATCTAAACATTAGATAAATTTTTTTAATATGTTAAACAAACAACACGGTATAATCTTTTAAAAAGATTTATTGTAATTATTGTTTTATTTATTTTTTTGAAGAAAAGATACGTGAAATCGGTTAAGATATTTTATCAATTTTGTTAACTATTATTAATTATTTATTAAGAAACAATTTTAAAATTAGAAACAAGAAAACAAAAACATGATATATATATATATATAAAGTTCAAAATTAAAAAATTAAATAAAAAAAATTTTCAAAAATTTAAAATAAGAAAATAAAATATAATATAAAAAATTCGAAATTATAAATAAAATTCAAAAATTAACTTTTGTAGATTAAAATGTGCCTACATTACTTTTTTGAAAATTTTAAAATAAAATCTGGATATGTTTTTGTAACACCCCGAATTCTCAGAACTCGGGACGTTATTGATTAGGACCTCACAATGGGTCCCGACCTCAGTTTGACAACAATATTACTAGGATCTTGCAACAAGACACAAATAAGAAAAACCGAAAGTCATAAAAATGTATTTTTAAAGGGATGAATGCGACAACGTCTAACAGCCTATAGTACTTAAACAATGGAAAAGTCTAAATGTCTTTAACAAGAAGAAAGAAACAGCAAGATAACACCCAACCCCACACTAAGGAGTACGGAGACCCGGCTGACCACTACTTCCGGATCACTTAGCTGCTGCTCTAACTTGTGGTGAATCTAAAAACACAAATAGAACAACCATTAGCTAGCTATCTAAACATTAAATAAGTAATAATAGCACACACACGTCATAGCAAAAGTAAACACTCATCATGCTTTCAAACAATCCATTTATTATCTTTACTTAGGTGATTCACTCTTACTAATGATACTTATTTTGTGACACGAGGGATTCTCAAACCTCGCCTCCGCCCCCGTGTAACCATCAAGAATGGATCTGATGCATCTCACCTTGTACCTGTATGGTCTGGGTATAGAGAACCTCTCAGTCTCTTGTCAGAGCTGGGCAGTGATGTCACGGCCCGTTATACATACACTTGGGCTTTAAAATATAATAATAGCAGTCGTCCTATCAAGTTATTATTATAAACACACATTACACACGCCACTAATATCACTCAACTAACATCCAGAAACTAGCTAAGTAAGTCGCAAGGACTTACCTGAATCAAATCATACTCTATCAAATCTCAACTCGATCCGTACTCGTGGTAACTCAAACGCCTGTCAAACAAGGCATGTGGATCAAAATCACATCCCATACTCTTAGAAGTTACAACTTCTAAGAAGTACTATCTCATGAGGAGAATTACGAAAATACAACTCTCTTAAGGTAAAAGATTATTTTACCCCTGATCCCGGAACTCTCAAAAGTCTAACATTAAATTCTCATATTTTCTTTTAGAACTTATTCCCATAAACTGTTTTTCGGGGATAATTACTAGAGGTTATAAGGTTAGATCCCAAACAAACTCGTCAAAGAGGACAACATCACCCCCTTCCCGGTTACTACTCTACTCTTATACATGTATGTATACTTACATATATACCTTAACCTTACCCCTCTACACATGTATTTATAATATATATATATATATATATATATATATATATATATATATCCCATTCTATACCTCTATATATATACATCTACGTACTGCACTGATGCATATGTAAATATATGTACTCATATCCTCCATTTCCGTCATCTATATGTATATATATACGTACCCTACACCCATTCATATATATATACACCCATATTCTCCAATTTGTTCATCTATAGGTACATATACAAATACGTTGCATTCCTACCTGAACATACTTACATTCCCTATAATCTATCTCCTACATGTAAATATATACATATGTAAACACACTGTACTGAGGAGAATTAAACTCACCGTCCCGCCTACTCGTCACACACTCGGAGAGGAACCGCGACTCAGTTCGGTTCTACAGGGTGGCTGTCGTAGAGGGTCGAAGCTGGCTCGCTTGCTTGCACTCCCAACAAGGTTGAGACCCGCCTTACACCCAAGTCGTAGCAGAGGGTTCCACGCCAGTCGCTTGCACTCCCCCACTTCGCACCACCCTTCTTGGCTAGCTACTGCAGGACCCGGAAGAGCCACAATCTCCTAGTTAGCACAGGAATAGAAGAGCAATAGAGGGGAGAGAGACGAATGACTCACCGACTGCAACGAAAGAAGAACCTCGTCGTTGTGTCGATCGGTCCACTGTAGCACCCACCAACGTCCCAAGGTTGCTGCTCGTAAAAAGAAAGGTCAGGCTGGTGATGCTCGAGGGTTGAGAGGAAGGAGAAAGGTTGACAGAGAAGGCGGTTTACCGGTGATCGACAGAACCGGCGGAAGGGGCACGGTGGCGGCGGTGTTGCGGTAGAACTCGTGTCGATGGAGTGTTCGAACGCCTTGAGGTTCTGCTGAGGAGATGCTGCTGTACGTGGTAGGCGGAGGTGCGGTTGTAGTTGTGAGGGAGAAGGAGAGCAACGGCTTTTAGATTAGGAAAAAAGGAGATTAGTTTAGGAGAAAACAAGATTAAGAGCTGATTAGGGTAAGTTAGGTTTTTGGGCCGGTGGGCTGAGGTTAATTGGGCCAACTGAATTGGGTCTGCTCGCCCATTAAACAAAAGGCTGAAGTGAAACATAAAAACTCGTACGGGATCGTTAAAATGTACAGGAATATTTATGGGTTATAAAAGTTTATCATTTTATGTGAATCAAGGTCGCATACAATGATAGAATTTAGTATTATTTTATTTTATTTAAGAGAAAAGCGGTTGACTGATCAGAATCGATTTGATCCGTTATTAAAAGGAGTTTAAAATTTTCGGTTATTACAGTTTTTATCATGTTTTTTATATAAATTTTATTTTATTTTAATTAATCTTGGGCGATTTTGCTAACTAGCCTTTTCCATATTCTCTTAAAGAAACTAGGCCCATACCAATAGTTTATTAAGTAAATATAAACTATATTTTTTTTACGCCTTATTAGGGTTTCAGCCTCTCTCTCTTTTGCTTCTGAAAAGCGCCGCACTGCTCAGATCTTATCTTTTTCCTTCTTCAGATCTCATCTTCTTCTTCTGCAACACGCATTAGTCCGGCAACCGGCAATATCAACTCTCAAGTCGCCGACCACCTGCACGCTAATGGCTACCTCTCCGATGGCCCTGTTCACAATGCCAGGAGAAAAGGTTCTGATTCCATTTCCATCAGATTTTTTTGTATAATTTTAAAATCTGGAATGATAATTGTAAGAAATTGATGTTTGTGTTGGTTCAGAGCAAGCATGGACAGAAATCGAACACCGCTGTTCTTGAAAGGGCTGGAGAAGCTCGGGAAAGAAGACTATTGGCTATGAATGTAACTTCTGCAACAAGAATGTCTTACATTTGTGTAAAAACAAAAGCATCAAATTATAGAAAGAGAAAGTGCAAAGCAAAATATTGAGGTTATATTTCATCCCCATCATATGCTATAACAATGTTCAGCATATTCAATATGAAGGTGCGAATCTGGTTGTACAAATACGAAATTTCTGAAATTATGCAGCAGCACGAGCATGTATCAATGTAGAAGGGGGTGTATTCAATTAAGAGTCTATAGTAATTTAAAAGTTTGTGGATTTTAAAAGAATACGTTCGATTTCCACAAAATCTGTATTGACTCTATATAGAATTAAAATTTTCCACAGAATTTGCAAATCCTATGATTATTAATAATCCGTCAAAATCTTTAAAAGTCTCGATTGAATACACCCCCCTAAGTTGGGAAAGATTGTAATAGGGTTTTTTTAACTTCTGGTATGAGTAGTTTGGTATGAGTAGTTCCGGTATATAGTTCCAGTATGTAAATTATAAAAATAAAATAGGACAAAGAAATATGAGTTTCTGGTATGCAATTTCATACAGAAAATTATAAAAAATAAAATATAAAAAATTCTAGTATGAAAAAATTTTGGTATGTTCATTACAGGAAAAAAAATAAGGCAAAAAAATAATAAAAATAAAATAAAAAATTAATTTAGTAATTAAGAATTAAAACTTACATTTACATAATACTAACAAACATTTATTATTCTTTTTTTAATTAAAATAGAGGGGTTAATTACTTTTACCTACCATTAAATAAAAGTGGTAACAAATATTAATCCGATATGAATAATAATTATACTTGCACTTAGTCAATAAGCCAAAAAATGTATAATTTGTGTACTCTATTTATACGAGTTGTTAAACTATCATGTGGGATGACCAAAAATAAAGGAAAATTTCTATATATAAAAATTCTCAAATTCTGATATGTATTTGACTTTATTAAACTATATAACATAGTCAAACATGTATCCGTAAGTCACCGTTTTTTTTTAAATTTATATAGTCAACTATTCACATGTCAGTAGGTCAACGACCAACATAAATGTTACAAAAACCAACATACGTTAGGTCAAAACCCACATACGTTAGGTCAACAACCCACATAACAAATGTTAATCCGATATAAATAATAATTATACTTGAACTTAGTTAAAAAGCCAAAAAATGTAGATTTGTTTAATCTTTAACGCCTCTATTTATATAAGTTCTCAAACTATCAACCTTACTTGATAGTCGATAGAATATAAAAAAAAAAATAAGAAAACTCGTTCAAAAAATAATACATCGGGTAATTTGTTTTAACAAAAATTAACTTTTGCTTGTTCGTAACTCCGGATACAAGAAGGGGTACTAGTACTATGATGGAGTGGGTGACATAGAAACATCAATGGGTTGAAGGTAGAAGATTTTTGCTTGTTCGTAACTCCGGATATACGAAATCGATGCATATTTTGGAGGCTTTATTTTGTTAAATGCATTGGTGAATTGATAGTATCTGGCTAGTGAAGATTGGATATTTCGTACTTTCGATGTACACTACCTAGTTAACAATGGATATATATTATGTTTACAACTTTGGATATTTGTATGTTATTATTTGTCCAGTATATAATTTTGCGCATAATATTTTGACACTATTAACAGTAAATATTTAGCTTATTACGCCCCAACTATAAATATATGTCGACGCTATACAAGTGGACTATATAAATGATAAATGGACGCAAAATAATCTCGACATTTTTTAATGTCCACGAATTTTTAAAATAATGGGCGCGAAATAATCTCGACGCTATGTAGTGTGAAACATGTTTTGAAATAAATGGGCGCGAAATAATCTCGAAGCTATTTAGTGTCAAACATGTTTTGAAATAAATGGGCCGAAATATTCTCAACGCCTTTTAATGTCCCTTATTCCAACTCTGTAATGGCGGGAAGTTCGTTGAAACTTGGTGGGCATACTTGTCGACGCTTTTAATTAAAATAATAATTCAAATTTTATTAAACAAATAAAAATTAAATTAAACTAAGAGTTTATTTTAACTAAAAATCGTTACAAAATCAATAAGTAATTTAAAATAAAATTTTATAATGTTAATTGTGATAGCTTCATTTCGAGATATTACTTTCACTAGGCGCCACATCAGCATCAAAGTGTACGTAGATTATATAGATACATAATATAAAATCTCCATCCATATAAAACTCTATTTTATTTATATTAAATATACATTATTTAACTATATTAAATAGTATATAGTACGTAGTTTCTCAGTGAAAAACTATTATATTATAATCGAGAGTTTTATAAAATTATCTTATATGAAATACAATTGTATGATAAAAAGAAATATGACTTTTACAAACTGATTTTTCTAACAAATACAATAATAATTAAAATTTTCAAATACAGAAAATTATAAAAAAAAAATCTATATGAATAAATAATACAATCTGGAAAAGTAAAAGATGAGGAATTATCAAACGAGAAACTTCTATTCTTTTTCTTATGACCCAAGATATGCGGAGTTAGTAAGATAGTACAACTCTAATCTTTCCAAACTTTCCTTATACAAACTATAATAATATCAAATAATATATCTTTAATTATATTATTTTTTTCACAAAAATATTACTTTACAAAGATAGCTCAACTTTAATATAATCTTCCAAACTTTCCTTGTATAAACTAACACAACCTGAAATATCAAGTCCTTATATAAGGACACCTATCCTCACAAATTCTACAACAATTCATCAAGCAAGACTTGTCTCAACTCTCAAACCAATATGCGGATTACCTCACTCAGAACTCAACAAACAACTCAAAAATCTCAAGAAAGAAGAACAGAAAGCATGTTCATACATGGCATCACGAATAATGAACCGAAACGAATGCTAGAAGTCTATAACTTCTAGTCTCTATGATCTTTAAGAGATCTACATAAGGTAGGGTCACAAACCGAGTCTTACAAAACAGTAAGGGTCAACAACATCATCGAAAGGTAAGATAAGGAACGAGGGAAGCAAAGAAGGAAGCAGCTCACCAAAGACGGGAGCTGCTGCTGATAAACCGCAGGGGCGCTCGGACAAGGCGCAGAGGCAGCAACCCGCGGGGCGGCACGACAGAGCGCGGGGCGGATCTTTGACATAAGCGATTATCGGCTTCTCGATAACAGCAGAACCACGACAAGGCCAAAGCCTGCTCTTTCAATTTTCTCACACTTCACAACTCAGCCAAGGGGGCTTGTGAACGACAACATATCAACAACGGAACGCTCCACAAGAATCAAGGATCAAGCTTGATCCTTGGAGAATAAGAAAAGGGAAGAACGAAGAAGAAAAACAAAGCAGAAGGAAAAGGCAATGCAACAACTACATGAACGTGATGAAGAACTTAGAGGAGAAGACTTACACGTTCAACAAGATCACAAGAAGCAAGGGAAACGGCTGCAGCTCTCAAGGTTGGAGAAAAGTGTAAGCAAGAAACGGGAAAAAGAAGAAAAGATGGGAATATATAGAAGAAGGGTGGACAGATGGATGGAAAGGACATTCTAGGGTTAGAAGAAGATAAGGAAGTCGACCCATAAGATAGAAGGTCGGATACTCTATATGTGAAAGGAAGATAAAACGAATGAAAACAGATCGGGCACGATCTGCAGCGTATCCATAGGGGCGGATCACCTCAGCCGCAAGGGCGGCCCCTTGTCACCGCGGGGTGGTGATAGACCCCAAGGCCGTTGGGGCGGCCTCCTTCACCGCGGGGGCGGTGAATTTGAAAACTTTGATCTTACACATATGTATATTTTTGTAAGATAAAAATCCGGATAATAAAATTATAATCATTATTATGATTTTTAATCCTCTTTTAAGTATTTTTCTCTTCTAATTAATTATATTTTTTTTAATTTGATTTATAATAATTAGATTAAGTTTTTTTGGAAAAAATAATGAATTGTTACGCTCCTTTACTAAAATTGTGATTTATAGTATAATTTTTAGTGATTATATATTTGCTTGAAAAATAAATATTTTTTATAAATTGATAAAAAAAATAAAGATAATAAATTACCATAGTCATATAATCAAATTGTTTTGAATTTGTTTAATCAATCTTAATAAAATTTTGTTTATGTTTATTAAATTAAGATTTAACCAAATAAATAACAACATTGATTATGTACGTGATTTTCCTATTATATCAACATTAATATTTTTTAAAGTTGAAATAGCTAACAACTTTTAATTATTTACATAATATTTTATTGATTATCTTTTTTTTTTAAAAAGGAGATCTCAATTAATAAGATTGGTATAAATTAATGTTGATTAATGAAGAGATTTTGTATGGATTTAAAAAAAGTATGATCAAAGAACAGGTTGGCAAAATAATTTTAGTTAGATTTTGATAAAAAAAAAAAATAAAAACAAAAAATAGGAAATGAATTAAGATAAAAATAAAATACATAAAATCTATTCGACAAAAAAAAATAAAAAAATAAAATTGCACTATAAAAATAATACTAAAATTAGTTGATAAAATATGATTGTTGATTAAAATAATCCCAGTTTAAAAATTATTTTTATAAAAATATTTATTTAAATATCTTTAAAAAAAATAGAAATTAATTTTTAATTTATATTAACATTTAAAAATCACTTTTCAAAATCTACTTTAATTGATATAATATAATAAATAAAATTTTCAAATACAGAAAATTAAAAAAAAATCTATATGAAAAAATAATACAATATGGAAGAAAAGTAAAAGATCAGGAAATATCACACGAGAAACTTCTATTGTTTTCTTACGACCCAAGATATGCGGAGTTTAGTAAGATAGTACAAACTTTCCTTATACAAACTATAACGATAACAAATAATATATATTCAGTTATGTTATCTTTTTCACAAAAATATTACTTTACAAAAATAGCCAATATAATCTTCCAAGCTTTCCTTGTATAACTAACACCTGAAATATCACGTCCTTATATAAACCCACCTATATCCTCACAAATTCTCCAACAATTCACCACCTGCCGATCACTCAAGCAAGACTTGTCTCAATTCTCATTCGATCTTTGTGATTTCGAATTGAAGTTGAGATACCATGGCTGAAGAACAGAGATGCGATCAATCGAGCGGACCTATTCTTTGCGCCGACAACTGCGGCTTCTACGGCAATCCGGCAACTTTGAACCTCTGTTCAAAGTGCTATCGCCGCCGGGAACTGGAAAGTCTTCTCAAAACTACCAAACACGCTAAACCGGCGATGTCCTCCTCGATCTCTGCGCATTTTGTTGAAGATGTTTCGTTGGCAAAGGTTACAATAGAAAAGGCTGGTGGTGACGGTACGACGACGTCGTGTGGACCGATCAGGTGCGGCGCGTGCAAGAAGCGCGTGGGATTGATGGAATTCAAGTGCAAATGTGGATCCACCTATTGTGTAGCCCACAGGTACCCGGAAAAGCATTCGTGTTCGTTTGATTTTAAACTGGCGGGAAAGGAAGCGATCGCAAACGCAAATCCTGTGATCAGAGCTGCCAAGCTGGATAACAAGATATGAATGTCTCACTGTATCTCCATTAGGGTTTAGCTGCTGTGTATTACAATTCTTTTTGTATCTGATTTTAGTATAATGAAAGTTGATTTTTTGCATATTAAAGTTCCGTCAAGGACTCAAGGGCCCGACTGTGTATGAACAAGACCTTCACCATGATATCTTGCTTTATTATTTTATGGAGCATTATAGATTTTACACAACTTGACAGAAAAATAGTACCTGAAGTAAATCTTGTTGTTTATACAAGAAGTTAATGGTAATAAAAGTATATTAGGTGAAATCTCATCATTAGCCTCAGTATAGAGAAAGAAGACTAAATATCCGCAAATTGCACACTAAGAATTTCACTGCACATTATGTACTCAATCGAGAACTTTGTTCAGTTGAGAGTGTTTTTGCCGGAAGCTTCTCTTCACTTAAGAACTTCCTTCATGAGGTTTCCAATGTGGCAAAGCAACGTTGATCACAACCTAATCAGTTATGAGCAGCCATCTAAATCAACTGAATCAGACCTAAATGTAGCACAAATGCATAAGATCAGCAAAAATTTTCAAAACAATATGCAAATTAAATATTAAAAACAACCAAATTGACGGTTTGGATAAAATGTATTGGCGCGCGTAAAAAGAAAATTCTTCAAAATACGTATTGATTTATTGAAACGTATGGTGTCAAATCTAAAAATTTAGAGAACAAAAGTATTGTGTTGTGTCAAATCTAAAAATTTAGAGAAAATTTTTTTCGGGTATTGCAATAGTTGTGGAGTTGATTTGTATCCGAACATAATGGTGAAAACTATGGTTTTATAGTAATATTTTGAGGACAAGGGTTCAGAATGTTCTTTAGAGTAGATGAGTTAAAAAGTGCAAAGAATTTGATCACAAACATAACCTATAACTAGAGGCTTTACATGATGAATTTGAACTTGGATCCAATGCATTTAACCCTTATTTTTATAATTTTGGTGAATTATTAAAAGTTTTGGCATCATGTTGATTTGAATGACCATCACACAAGCGACCTTCAATTATGACATATTTGAACTAAAACTTAATGCATTGAACCCTTGTTCTCCGAATGTTGGTGAATTCTTGAAGTTTTGGTTCCTTGTTGATTTGAATGATTACTCTTCAAGAAAGTGACATTCGGTTGGATTTGAACTTGAATCCAATGCATTTAACCTTATTCTTCCCAATGTGGCGAATTATTGAAATTTTGGCTTCATATTGATTTGAAGGACCACTCATCAAACATGTGAGCTTCAATTATAATTGATCTGAACTTAGATCCAATGTATCTAATCCTTGCTCTCACCTATTTAAAATTTGTGTTTGTTTATTAGAAAAATATCATCTCTCTTCTAACTTACACATTCCTTCAACCTCTAAAAAATGATCGTAAATTCGAACCAACCTTCAACCTTCTGGAAAATCACTTAATTCATTGCCCAAACAAAAATGGGTTCAACCCCATCGAATATTATTTGAATATTGGTGGTTTTTCATATCACGAGTTTGATGTAATGGCGGATCGTGTTATTACAAGACTATTAGCTCGATCAAGACAACATCGATATGAAGGTGAAACTCCTAACCACAACAACGTCAACAATACATTGATAAGAGCATTAAAAGGGTCATGAACATCTAGTCAAAAACTATTTCTCTTATCTTTATGGTTTTATTTGATTAGGGTTAATACATGTGCCTTAAATCTCACAATAATTACAAGACACAATTGTAGTAGATGAGTCAAGATCAACTTAGGGAGATTAATGTAATATTTGCATCATTAATCGCAAACCCAAAAATATAAATAAAGTAATAGAGTAATATAGGTGAGAACACAATATAGATATAGAAACACAAAAGATCAATCGGTCATCACTAGGGCACAAATTGACCGACTTCATGATCTAGATTGGCCGATTTCTCATGATGAATAGATGAAAGTTAAGGGAGAGAGGAAAATATACTTATACGTTGATTCGTTTATGAAAAATAGGGAAACAAAATGTAACACCCCAAATCTCGGACTCGGGGCGCTACGGGCTAGGACCTCACAATAGGTCCCGACCCTAGCTCGACAATAATATTACTGGATCTTACAACGAGGCACGGACGATAAAACATAGAAATCCAATATCAAAGTATGCAATGTCAAATAAAGAAACCGACTCTCAGCCGAGGTACAAAGACATAATTGAAATCCATACGTTGATAAAGTAACGGAGTCTACAAAACATAACAAGTAAACCCACACCTGTCCTAACACGTACGGAAACCCCGGCTGACCACCTCCTCTAAATTACTCGGCAACTTCCCTTTCCTGCACGACATCTAACAACACGGATAAACCGTTAGCTAACCATTTGGACCTATGAGTACAACTACAAGCACAACTATGTATGGTGTCAAATTCTCAAAATCATAGACGAGATCCTCTCTACTGCTAATAGTACTAGCTTCACCAACAGTACCATCAAACCAAATGGTAAATTCTCAACCACAACAACATAAAATCTTTACTAGAAACCACTTCTACCCCAAAATCCTTATACTCTCAACATCATTTGGAATGACTTGAACACTCCGAAGGCCAGCTTCATAACTTGGTTGGCTAGTCATAACCGTCTTCCTACCCTCTCCATTCTGCATAGTTGGAACATCACCCTGGACGATACCTGTAAGATGTGCAACCTCTATGTGGAGAATGTTGACCATCTCATCCACCAGTGCAGCTACTCCTCTCTTGTCCTCGATCTTATCTCAAAGTGTCTTAGTTCCTCCTCCCTACCCCTACAACCATGACATCTGGGGCTGGCTCAGCAAAACGAAACACAGAAAAAATGATCTTGCCACTCAAGCAACCATCTCCACCATCACTACCTACACCTAGAGTTGTTACCGGTTCAAACCAAACCGCCGAACCGGCGGTTTGTGAACCGGCTCAAACCGCCGGTTTGACCAAACCGGCGGTTTAGGTTTGCCGGTTTGGTTGAACCGGCGGTTCGCGGTTTAGGTTTAGGTTTGGTTCAACCTAAAACCTAAACCGACGGTTCGAACCGGTGGTTAACCGCCGGTTAAAACCGGCGGTTAAACCGCCGGTTTGAGCTTTTTTTTTATTTTATTTTATTTTTTTTTGGCCAAACCGGCGGTTTGGCCAAAAAAAAGAGACGTTGGCAAAAGCCAACGTCTCTTTGCAACATTTTGAACGTTGGCTTTTGCCAACGTTCACTCCAACGGCTATAATAGCCGTTGGAGGTTAAATTTATTTATTTATTTATTTTTTTTAAATACTAGTTTAACTAAAAAAAAAAAAAATTAATACCCACTATTCCTATAAATACCATACAATTATTTTATTTAAATCACACCAACATTCTCATCTATCTACTACTACTCTCAATCTCCAATTCTCCATCTCGTATTCTCTTTCTCGTAATTTCGATCTTTCGAAATGGCAAACCCGAATTTCCCAAGCGACTACGACTTCACTCCCGCTTTCTTTCCTAGCACACAAGAAAGCGAGACTCAACCGCCGGAATCGGAAATGCCACAAGCTCCACAAGTTCCACAAGGTGAAGGGCCATTCCGACAAGCCCCTCCACCGAAAATGCTCACCTCCGACATATTCACCAAACATTACAACAAGGGTCCGGTGATGGACGATTATTGCCAAGTTTCGTGCAATTATTGTCCGAAGGTGTACAAGTGGAAGGCGAAGGGCGGATACGGGACTTTGCAAACCCACATGCAAAAGACTCATCCGGAGAAGCTCGGAATAACACGGGGACAAACTCAATTGTCCCACGGGTTTGCATCCTCTTCCTCTCAATCTTCTTTATTTACTTATAATCATGTTGATGAATCTTTAGCATTAGCCAACTTAATTGCATCCGAAGCATTTCCATTTTCTTTTGCGGAATCTATTAATGTAAGAGAATATTGTTCTAATTATCTTCAACCGGCTTATAAACCAACTTCTCGTCAACAAGTTTCGAAATTAGTTTCTCATTCTTATGAACAAAAAAAACAAAAAATTCTTACGGTTTTACAATCTTTTTCGCATCAAGTTTCAATTTGTAGTGATGTTTGGAGTACTTTATCACAAAAACATTTTTACATGGGCATCACTTTACATTTTATCGATAATGATATGTACTTGCATAAATTTGTTATTGCATATCGACATTTTAATGAAAGACATAGTGCCGCCAACATTGCTAATTTAATAAAAACGGTTTTACAAGAATTTAATTTACAAAACCGTGTTTTTTCATACTCATTTGATAATGCTTCCGCTAACACCCGCGCCGTTAACCATTTAGTAGGAAATGCGGGTCAACTTATAAAAACTTCTTTTACTCACCAAAGATGTGCATGTCATATTTTAAATTTAAGTGTTCAAGATGGCCTAAAAGTTTTACATGAAATGTTAGAACCTATAACCGATGTAATTGAACATATTTGGCATTCAACCGAATTAAGAAGAAAATGGAGATCAACTTGTATTGAAAAAAATGTTCCTCCAATTTCATTTTCGAAAGATATTGGAACTCGGTGGAACTCAACCTATAAACTACTAACTCAAGCTATTCGTTATAAAAATGTTTTACAAGAATTTTCTTCACAATATATTTCTTGGTCTATTTTAGATGATGAAAGTATTTGGCAAACTTGTTTTGATATTTGTAGTGTTTTAAAAGTTTTTAGTGATGCTACTAATACATTAAGTTATGTTTACATTCCTACTTCTTGTTGTTTTTTAGAAATAGCCGTAAATGTTGCCGAGGCTTTACAAACCGGTTTAGCTTTAGAATCACTTAAATATGCGGCAACCGAAATGAAAACAAAATGGCTAAAATATTATAATGAGGTTCCCGTAGTTTATCTTATTGCCGCCGTTTTCGATCCTAGACTAAAAATAGATGGTGTTACGGAATTTTTAAATGCTTATTATGAATGTTTAGGATTATCTACTATTATGAATGTTAATAATATTATTAGTAATGTTCGTGTTGAAATTGCTAAATTACTTAATTTATTTGAAACTAGTGCTAGTGCTAGTGCTTCTACACAAACAACTCCTCCACCCACTTCTTCTTCTCCTTCTCCTTCTATTCTTTCTAAAGCTAGACAAATTTTATCTAAAAGAACTAAAACACCTAGACATTCATCCGCAAGTGCGGAATTTGAAGATTTTCTAACTACTCCTTTTAGTTTTGATGGTAATATTGATAGTTTTGAAGTTTTACAATATTGGAAGAAGATGGCCCCAAAGTATCCAACATTAGCCAAGATTGTGCAACAAATTATGGCCGTTCCCGCATCAACGGTGGCCGTGGAGCAAGCTTTTAGTCAAGGAGGAAACATGCTAAGCTACAAGAGGAGTCAATTGAAGCCCGATAAATTGGAGGCTCAAGTTTGTGTTCAAGATTGGATAAGGGCGGAGAGGAGGCTACAACGGAATGCACCCACTTATGATAGATCATCGGATTCCAACTCCGATGATCCGGCCACTACTTCCGAGTCCGAGTCGCAAAGGTAATGGGGTTACGAAAACAACTCGGAAGTCCGAAAAAAGGTAAGTAAAGGTAAGAGAACTACGTGGGCTTTGATTCCTCTTAAACCCCAAGAGGATACGTAGGCAACCGGGAAACCGGTTCAAGCCCTTTCCTTTTTTTCTTTTTTTTTTCATTTAGTTATATTCAAAATTTCAAATACTAATGTAAAGATGTAATAAAAAAAATTGAATGTATAAAAAATTTAGCTTGCTTTATTTTGTTGTAGAATTGTAGTTAGTAGTTAGTACTTAGTAATTTTGTTTAATATTTAATTATTATACATTGAATTTCAATGTATAAAAAAATTTTAGTTGCTTTGTTGTATAACTTCATTAACTTGTATGTTAGTTAGTCATTTTATTTTAGTTGCTTCTTTCTTTTATTATTGTTAGTAATTTTTTTTACTATGTAATTATTTTATTCAAAAGCTAATGTAATGAAAAAAAATTCAATGTATAAAAAATTTGAGTTTGCTTTCTTTTATTATTGTTAGTAATGTTATATAACTTATATTAGTTGCTTTCTTTTATTTACTTAGTAATTCTATCTAAATGCTATTGTAAAAAAAAAATTCTATGTATAAAATATAAAGTTATAAAATAATTTTAATTAATATATATTATACATTTATACATATATATTATATTACTTATATATATATATATATATATACATTTTTTTTTTTTTTTTTTTTTTTAAAAGTCATGTGCCAAACCGCCAAACCGCCGGTTTGGCGGTTTGGCAAACCGCCGGTTTAGGTTAAACCTAAACCGGCAGTTCCTCATTGGCCGGTTTAGGTTTAGGTTTGGCTTTTGCCAAACCTAAACCGCCGGTTCCTAAACCTAAACCGCCGGTTTAGGAACCGGCAACATGTCTACCTACACCTACTTCATTTAGAGATTATATCATTGTTTAAAAATACATTTTTATGACTTTTGGTTTTTCTTATTTGTGTCTTGTTGCAAGATCCTAGTAATATTGTTGTCAAACTGAGGTCGGGACCCATTGTGAGGTCCTAATCAGTAACGTCTCGAGTTCTGAGAATTCGGGGTGTTACAAAAACATATCCACATTTCATTGTTTAAAAATATATATATCGTGTTTTTGTTTTCTTGTTTCTAATTTTAAAATTGTTTCTTATTAAATAATTAATAATAGTTAACAAAATTGATAAAATATCTTAACCGATTTTGTAACACCCCAAATCCGCGGGATATCGGGATGCCACGGGTTGGGACCTCACAATGGGTCCCGACCCTTAGCTTGACAACAATTTCACCGGATCTTGCAACAAGGCACAATTAATGGCCAAAACCGAAATACATTTTTATGCAATGAAAGAAAACCCGAAAGAAACAATAAAAGACTTCAGCCAATATGCAACACCAAGGGCCAAATGCCACCACACGATATACAATATACATGAATAATATACAAACTCGACTCTACCCAAAACCCACTCCTAAAATGTACGGACCCCGGCCGCCCACCCTTCCGGATCTCTCGGAGCATGCCTAACCTGCAAGGCAAACTACAACATTCGGTATAAAACCGTTAGCTCACATTCGAAGCATTAGAATTAAAGGGAAAGGCACAAACACAATTAATTCAACATAGTCACACAACATACTCAAAGCACACAAATCCGGTTTATTATCTTTATTTATTAAGTCATATCCCGTTCTAGTTCAACTTCTTTTGTGACACGAGAATCCTCCGAAACTCGCCTCGGTCCCTTCTTCCGGCAATGGAACGGTCGGATGCCTCCGACCGTCTAACCAGCACGGGCCAGTCGCCGAGATCCCCCTAGCTCTCACGGGGAGCCAGGCAGTGATGTCACCGCCCGTTATCATACACTTGGGCCAAATAATATAAAGGTCGGTAATCCTATTTCCGGTTTAGTTGTTATAAACAGTAAAATAATAAACACACACCACCCAACACACAATAATGCTAATACAAAGAATACGAGCTAAGTAAGTCCGGAGACTTACCTCGTCACCACACTCAACTCACAACACTCTCGCTTCCTTAGGGAGGAAGTCCATAACCTGCTCACAAGAAGATAACTATATCAACAACAACCCACTCACAATAGAAGTCTTAGACTTCTATACAAATGATCTACGCAAGACCATTTGACTCTCAATTCTAGGACCGCATCCTAGAATCCCCCATGCTCACATCACACTCACGGAAGCTAGAAGTCCTAAGACTTCTAAACCCTCGGATCTCGCAAGATCATAACTCACAACACCACTAGGATACTCTCGTTCTATTCCACAACCTCAACAATCATACAACCTCAGCCCCTAAATTCTCACAGCTCAACCCACACTTAAAGCCATAAACAACCTCACAAGATAATATCAACACCTCAAGCGTAATGATTCTCACAAGGTCAAACCATATACTCGAATCCTTATAACAACATCACTAGACCGCAATACCACCTCAAACTTAGAATCCACATCAATTCATCAAACAATATCAAAACCTCAAAACTCACCTAAGGTTCAAAACCACTACTTGGCATTAACTCTAAGTTATGCTAGATCCATCCTAGCATGATACTAAAACTTAACATAACTAGATCGAGGGGAAAGTATACTCACAAGACGTCAAAAGACGGAAGTCGTTCAAAGGATGTCGACTTGGACTCGTTAGGCCTTTATCGGGGCGCTTCCGAACCTAGCACCAAACTAAACAAATTTAGCTTATAAGCTAAATTTGAATGGAATAAAGAACATATATAATCTAAGGAAAACCCCTCTTCTAAAACCCAAGTTAAAAATCGTAAATGTAATATTCCGAGCAAATTGTATAACCTCATAAACTCAAGGTAAAACTCGTTTTCAAGGCCAAGGTTAATACCCACAATAAAATCTTTGCCATAAAACGAGATTAATTCAACAAAGGCATAATATGTAGTATATACAAATATAAGAATATCCCCCTAATTGAAACCCGAGTTTAAAATCGACGAATACATTTTTAGGACAAAGATGAACAAATTCATAAACTTGGGTCATATTCTGAAAATGTAATTAAGGGTCATAATCTGTAATTAATTCCATAGAGGGCGTATTTGTTAAATTTCAGCACTTGGGTCACAAACTGCAAAATATAAAGATGTGGGTACAAATTGGAATTATATTAAAACAAGGGGGGGGGGGCGATTTAATAAACCCACAAGGGTTTCTTCAACCTTTGAAACAAGGCAGGGCGGCGGCTGGGGCTCCGGTATTGCTCCAGGCGGCAGTCCCGGCGAAGGCGAGGCAGAGAGGAGGGCTACAGAGGTCGCCCGCAACTCCGGCGACAGTGGCCTCCTCCCGGCGACAGAGGAGAGCAGAGGAGAAGGCGGCGGCTTCTGTGTTGTGCTCCGGCAAGCGCGAGGACGAGATTCTCCGGAGTTGCAGTGGCGTTCTTCAACAGGGGCGGGGGAAGAAGCGGCGGCACAAGGCGCTTCTCCGGCGAGGCAGAAGCTAATTCCAGCGTGGCTGCTGCTGGTTGTTCCGACGAGGTGAGAAGCAGGGGAGGAGAGGTGTGGCGTTCGGCCTGCTGGTGCTCCGGTCGATCGAGGCAGCTTCCTCCTCGATCCGGTGGTCTGGGCTAGATTGAAAAGCGACAGGGAGGAAGGGGAGAGAGAGAATAGAGATAGGCACATAGAAGGGAGGGCGCAAGTCACTGTATGCGAGAGGGGATGAGTTTGAGTAGCTGAAGGTTAGGGGACCGAGGAGCCCGAAGTGAGACAAGGGGTCGGCTCTTCACAGCTAGGAGAGAGAAACCCAAAAGAAAAGGAAGAAAAAGGAAAAGAAAAGAATGAAAAGACAATTAAAATAAACTCGATTGAAACGAATCGAAACGGGAATTTTGGATCGAAAAATTTTTCCGAAAAAGAATAAATATACGGGGGAAAATATATGTAGATCGAGTACATAACTTAAACTCACTAAATATAATTTGCGACGTATAATTCAACCTCGTAATTAAAATTTCTTTTTCAACGTAAAATACTCGTAAAACACACTCAAGATATTAAAATATCAATAAGAGCCGGAAACAAAAATAAATATCGCATACGCGCTTAAAAACTTGGACGTTACATCAGATCCCCCTAAAAACAAGTTTCGTCCCGAAACTTGCTATGCGTCGAACTTCTCGATCCCTAAGGCCGAGGTATGAACTCTCAAACTAAGAAGGCTTAAACCTTCTAATCTAAACACATCATCCACCCAAACTATCACTACAAGATATATCAGTTCATAATGCACATTTCAGCACATGGCACAACTACACATACATCACACATGCACATAACTCAACCAAAGAAAGAACTATGTCTAACCCGTCGATTCTATCGATGTTATACTATCCTCCGTCTTTCAGTTAGCCTCATTGGTTCTTCGTCTGTCACTAGATCCTCATGACCCACAATATGTCTCGAGTCATGTAAGTACTCTCTCGGTTGATACTCATGGAACACCAGTGGCAACGCAACCTTGTAAGTCACTTCACCAACTCGCGCTAAGATCTCAAAAAGGTCGATATACCGGAACTCAACTTCCTTCTCGGGTCTTTTGCAATGCAACATTTCCATTAGGTTTCTCTTTGATGTCTCCATCAAAGAAGATTGAACTTCTAATTTACACCATTAGCTTTGGTACTTGTCAAACCCACTTTGATGTTACGTTTCCTCAATTCTTGTGGCAATTCCAAGTAACGAAGGAATTACCGTACTTCGCACCGCTTCTACTAACGATACCAGTATGCTATTACTTTTACATCGCTCCTCAATACCCAATCAAGACCTGGTCTTGGAGAATCACTTGTCCACTTCAAACCCATAATACCTCGAGGTAAATCGAAATAGCTGCATCAATAAATCCCCTCTTAACTCTTAACAACTCTATTGTCAGTTATTCGGCCCATTCAATACTTCATTAGCATCCGTAGTAGGTTGGCGGGTAGATGGTTTGCTTTGGAGAATATCTCCGCAAATCCGGAAATGACCGGCATGACCAAAAATATTTGTAACTTCTTTCACATCTCTCGGGGTATGCATCCCGAGGCAACTTGTCAAACGCTCCCTCTCTTTTTCAAGAGTAGACTCAAAGTATCTTATCCGGGCATCTGTAAGCCCATGTGGAGTAACTACCACTCGTAGTAACCCTGGTTGGTCCCAAAGTGTTGTATTGGCAATATCCCAGTCTCGAATTCCCAAACGGTGACAATCAAATCTTACTTAATCTTAGAAGAGACTACCGACCCTTACAACTGATCGAGTAGATCATCCGTTTGTTGTAAAGAATACTTGTCCTTCCCAATTATCTTGTTCGACTCACGGTAATCGATGTTCAAATGGTGAGAATTTCTGTCTTTTTCACAACAATTATGGTGTTCTTCAAATCCGGAGTCCAAGATATAATTAAATATGAGATTCAAATCAAGATATCAAGATAACATTCGGAGTTTCCCATAACATTTCACTAATTGAATGAAATATTATCAATAAGTTTCTTCCAATTGCTCCTCACTTGCTTCCACAACTCATGTCTCTGCACAAGTGTCAGTCCATACGACGGCTTAGATGTCGGATTTGAATCAAGCTCGACTTTAGTTAAAAAAAAAAAAATCCACATTTTTAACGTATTGGAATCCGTGATATCTCTGGTTTTATCTTTTCTCTTCCCGTCACATATCGTAATAACCGACACAATTTTGTCTTATCACTTTACAAGTGGTCATGACACAATTGATCTATCTCGATCTATTGAGGTGACGTCTTTAAGACTCGTGTATTGTTCCATCTTCAGTTATGACCGTGTTTGTTCTCTTTCTAGGGTCCTTCTCTCGATTCCGTATTGCTCCATCCTTTTTCACCTTAAAGGTCTGGTCGTAATAACCTTTTAAGAACTCATACTTATGTGTTGCCATAAGCGTCCTTACTGTAGGGCATAACTACGCCTTATAACGAATCGATCTTATCTTCTTCGCTTCCTCGGACATCCCAACCTATGGGAGGAGCTCTCCGTATCTCACATCAGCTTTCACTATAGACATCCTTTCTTCAAGCAGGTGTAGAACCTTACACTTCATTTCCTTATGCAACGTCAAACCAACCATAGAGGCTGTAACCTCAATCTTTCATGTACTTTTTGTACGTCTCATATCGACTTCAAACTTCGAAACCTTAGTCTTCTCTTACTCTTGTTGGTCACCTTAAGCATCTCTTGGCATTCCATGAATAATCTTCACAACCGTACAAGTATGTCTTTAGACGAAATTTCCCAACCACATTCACTGAAAGATCCACTCATTACTCCACCAATCACTAACATCATAATTCAAATCCTGTAGCTTTACTCTAATCTAGGTCCCCTCTTTCACGCCATAGCCACCATGACTCTTTTGTGTGAGTCTGAAACATCTGACTCGACTTTTATTCGCAAAACATACCATCCTTTCATTAGAACAAACATACTATGCATCCCCTTTACGCACAACAACAACAAAACCTCACATTCCTCTTGGTTCTTCTAGTTTTCTTCACCCTAATAAAACTTTAAAAGTTTGATCCGTGGCATCCCCCATATGCCAATCTCATGACCTAAGAAGCTCATATAGGGTCATGACAATCACCCGTCGGGAGGTCGGTTACAATTATATGCTTGAACCCATCAATGCTACTTGATTATAAAATTTGCGCTTCCGTTGATATAACTCCTTATTGCTAACATTGAACCACCGGGAATATCCACGTTCTTGTTACCGTTCTTTTATGATCCACACTCTTGGTTTACTCTTCTCATCCACACTCACTAGTAGACAACCCGCACCTGTGCATTTTTGGTGGTCACCGATTAACTCATTGTTGACCCTCTCCAAGATCAACGACTTACCCACCTACCACACTTCCATGTTACCATACTCCTGAAGGATACCCTCTCGGGGTATTCCGTTAAACTTCATTGGCTCATTTGCCTTACTTCAAACTCCGTTAGCTTTTCTACGCTCCCCTCTTCCTTCCACTTCTATAAGATAACTACACCTTCTCGGCTCGTTTGTGTCAAATGACCCAAATTCATAGGCTTAACCGTCCTTCATAATGTGTTGTAAGTGTATTTTCCCCACATCTCTATCAATTAATAATCATTCTCTTCTCTTGGTTGGTAACTCAAGTCTTTCGATCCTCGCCCCTTGTTTCATCTTTCATCTTTTAAAGATCATCACCCACACACACTTTCTCCTTCTTAACATTGCTCATTCTCATCACCACGACGGAAAACGATTGACTCCACAAGGAAATTCTACTATGTGAACTTTCGCCATGTAATCCGCCTCATAACTCTCGTATTTCTGAAGAAGTCTCCTGCTTAAGCTCTCACAAAAACCGTCACTTCACTTTCTAGTTCTTTTGTAAGCTTAACTTACGCATCTCATGAACTTCGTATTAGTTCGACCACACTTCACACTCTGACTCCCATGCTTAGGAGCATCTAGAAAAAAAACTTCACGTCTCAAGGAAATACCACTTCTACCCTTGCTAGTATGCACTCCTTTCCTTCCCGCTTTGCGTCTTTAGTGATTCATGCATCGTCTTGAAGAATCATAATTTCGTCGTCTCGACTTCACTTCATTGTTACTCGTCATCGCTTTCTCGGAACTACTCCCACAACTTTAGATTGCTTCCCTATTTGTATATCTTCCATCTCGGTTTTGCTTATGTTGACTCAAGGTTCTCTTCTCTTTGTTTGTCCTTGTGGTTAACATCATCTCTAGTCTTCATATGGCTGCTTAGATGCTCTCTAGGAGTCTGAGGAATCACCGGGGTGCTCACTAAAACGTGATGTTCAACCCGATACTTGAGTATATTCGTCTTCGTGTTGACACTATCCCAAGCCAAAATGCGTTGTTCAAGGTGTGATGATAGCCTTTTATCATCCTAACTACAAGGTCCAAAAACCACATGCTACTATATATCCTAGTACACGTATATGACTATATAAGTCCTATGTCCACATTGCTATAACCAACATCTCATATCCAAGTAAAACTATTACAACAAAACAAGGTCCTAACACTCATATGATATCATCATGCAACATGTAAAAACTCATATCAATATAAAAATCATGCCACCATTTTCACATAACAAGTCCATCATGCATAACTATAATCCACATATAATAGTAGTCCAACAACCATCCTAAATCCACATATACATATCTATATATATTTATATACATACACTAATAATCCAATAAACTACGCTGCCGAGATCCGCGGAAGGAGTGGTGGTCCGTACATTCTACCCCGACTCATGCATGTGATTTTTAAAACGAAAACTCAGAACCCGTGGGGTTCTGTTTATTCCTTATTCGGCCTTTAGAAGATTGCGAGTGCCATTGTTGTCAACCTAGGGCTCTGATACCACTTTTGTAACACCCCAAATCCGCGGGATATCGGGATGCCACGGGTTGGGACCTCACAATGGGTCCCGACCCTTAGCTTGACAACAATTTCACCGGATCTTGCAACAAGGCACAATTAATGGCCAAAACCGAAATACATTTTTATGCAATGAAAGAAAACCCGAAAGAAACAATAAAAGACTTCAGCCAATATGCAACACCAAGGGCCAAATGCCACCACACGATATACAATATACATGAATAATATACAAACTCGACTCTACCCAAAACCCACTCCTAAAATGTACGGACCCCGGCCGCCCACCCTTCCGGATCTCTCGGAGCATGCCTAACCTGCAAGGCAAACTACAACATTCGGTATAAAACCGTTAGCTCACATTCGAAGCATTAGAATTAAAGGGAAAGGCACAAACACAATTAATTCAACATAGTCACACAACATACTCAAAGCACACAAATCCGGTTTATTATCTTTATTTATTAAGTCATATCCCGTTCTAGTTCAACTTCTTTTGTGACACGAGAATCCTCCGAAACTCGCCTCGGTCCCTTCTTCCGGCAATGGAACGGTCGGATGCCTCCGACCGTCTAACCAGCACGGGCCAGTCGCCAAGATCCCCCTAGCTCTCACGGGGAGCCAGGCAGTGATGTCACCGCCCGTTATCATACACTTGGGCCAAATAATATAAAGGTCGGTAATCCTATTTCCGGTTTAGTTGTTATAAACAGTAAAATAATAAACACACACCACCCAACACACAATAATGCTAATACAAAGAATACGAGCTAAGTAAGTCCGGAGACTTACCTCGTCACCACACTCAACTCACAACACTCTCGCTTCCTTAGGGAGGAAGTCCATAACCTGCTCACAAGAAGATAACTATATCAACAACAACCCACTCACAATAGAAGTCTTAGACTTCTATACAAATGATCTACGCAAGACCATTTGACTCTCAATTCTAGGACCGCATCCTAGAATCCCCCATGCTCACATCACACTCACGGAAGCTAGAAGTCCTAAGACTTCTAAACCCTCGGATCTCGCAAGATCATAACTCACAACACCACTAGGATACTCTCGTTCTAGTCCACAACCTCAACAATCATACAACCTCAGCCCCTAAATTCTCACAGCTCAACCCACACTTAAAGCCATAAACAACCTCACAAGATAATATCAACACCTCAAGCGTAATGATTCTCACAAGGTCAAACCATATACTCGAATCCTTATAACAACATCACTAGACCGCAATACCACCTCAAACTTAGAATCCACATCAATTCATCAAACAATATCAAAACCTCAAAACTCACCTAAGGTTCAAAACCACTACTTGGCATTAACTCTAAGTTATGCTAGATCCATCCTAGTATGATACTAAAACTTAACATAACTAGATCGAGGGGAAAGTATACTCACAAGACGTCAAAAGACGGAAGTCGTTCAAAGGATGTCGACTTGGACTCGTTAGGCCTTTATCGGGGCGCTTCCGAACCTAGCACCAAACTAAACAAATTTAGCTTATAAGCTAAATTTGAATGGAATAAAGAACATATATAATCTAAGGAAAACCCCTCTTCTAAAACCCAAGTTAAAAATCGTAAATGTAATATTCCGAGCAAATTGTATAACCTCATAAACTCAAGGTAAAACTCGTTTTCAAGGCCAAGGTTAATACCCACAATAAAATCTTTGCCATAAAACGAGATTAATTCAACAAAGGCATAATATGTAGTATATACAAATATAAGAATATCCCCCTAATTGAAACCCGAGTTTAAAATCGACGAATACATTTTTAGGACAAAGATGAACAAATTCATAAACTTGGGTCATATTCTGAAAATGTAATTAAGGGTCATAATCTGTAATTAATTCCATAGAGGGCGTATTTGTTAAATTTCAGCACTTGGGTCACAAACTGCAAAATATAAAGATGTGGGTACAAATTGGAATTATTTTAAACCAAGGGGGGGGGCGATTTAATAAACCCACAAGGGTTTCTTCAACCTTTGAAACAAGGCAGGGCGGCGGCTGGGGCTCCGGTATTGCTCCAGGCGGCAGTCCCGGCGAAGGCGAGGCAAAGAGGAGGGCTACAGAGGTCGCCCGCAACTCCGGCGACAGTGGCCTCCTCCCGGCGACAGAGGAGAGCAGAGGAGAAGGCGGCGGCTTCTGTGTTGTGCTCCGGCAAGCGCGAGGACGAGATTCTCCGGAGTTGCAGTGGCGTTCTTCAACAGGGGCGGGGGAAGAAGCGGCGGCACAAGACGCTTCTCCTGCGAGGCAGAAGCTAATTCCAGCGTGGCTGCTGCTGGTTGTTCCGACGAGGTGAGAAGCAGGGGAGGAGAGGTGTGGCGTTCGGCCTGCTGGTGCTCCGGTCGATCGAGGCAGCTTCCTCCTCGATCCGGTGGTCTGGGCTAGATTGAAAAGCGACAGGGAGGAAGGGGAGAGAGAGAATAGAGATAGGCACATAGAAGGGAGGGCGCAAGTCACTGTATGCGAGAGGGGATGAGTTTGAGTAGCTGAAGGTTAGGGGACCGAGGAGCCCGAAGTGAGACAAGGGGTCGGCTCTTCACAGCTAGGAGAGAGAAACCCAAAAGAAAAGGAAGAAAAAGGAAAAGAAAAGAATGAAAAGACAATTAAAATAAACTCGATTGAAACGAATCGAAACGGGAATTTTGGATCGAAAAATTTTTCCGAAAAAGAATAAATATACGGGGGAAAATATATGTAGATCGAGTACATAACTTAAACTCACTAAATATAATTTGCGACGTATAATTCAACCTCGTAATTAAAATTTCTTTTTCAACGTAAAATACTCGTAAAACACACTCAAGATATTAAAATATCAATAAGAGCCGGAAACAAAAATAAATATCGCATACGCGCTTAAAAACTTGGACGTTACAGATTTCACGTATCTTTTCTTCAAAAAAATAAATAAAACAATAATTAAAATAAATCTTTTTAAAAGATGATATCGTGTTGTTTGTTTAACATAAATTTTAAATAGGTGAGAGCAAGGATTAATTACATCGGATCTAAGTTCAAATCAATTATAGTTGAAATTCACATGTTTGATGAGTTGTCATTCAAATCAATATGAAGTCAAAACTTAAATAATTCACCAACATTGGGAAGAATAAGGGTTAAATGCATTGGATTTAAGTTCAAATCCATTATAATTGAATGTTACTTTTCTAATTAGTTGTCAATATTCAAATCACATGGAGCCAAAACTTCAAGACTTCACCAACATTGGAAAACTAAGGGCTAAATGCAATGGATCCAAGTTCAAATTCATCGTGTAAAACCTCTAGTTATATAGGTTATGTTTGTGATCAAATTCTTTGCACTTTTCAGCTCATCTACTCTAATCAACATTTTGAACCCTGGTCCTCAAAACTTTATTATAAACTCATATTTTTCAGTATTATCGGATACAAAATCAATTCCACAACTATTGAAATACCCTAAACATTTCATCTAAAATTTTATATTTGACATAAGACCAAACAAATGAGTTATATCCCTCCTATCTAGATTACCAATATGGTCCTCATGGAAATGTGAGCATCATCTAAATGAAAGTGTTACAAAGAACTAATATGGTATGAGCATCATCTAATTGGAAGTGTTACAAAGAATTAATATGGTACGTACTTATGAAAACGTTCTAACGAATCAATATTGTTTATATAAAAAATTTCAATGAATCAACACATATATTGAGCAATTTTTTTTTACGCCCAATGCGTTTTCTCTAAATCGTCAATTTAACTGTTTTTAATATTTAATGTGTATATGTTTTGAAAATTGTTGTTGATCTTATGCATTTGTGGTACATTTAGGTCTGATTCGGTTAATTTAGATGGCTGGTCATAGTTGATTAGGTTGTGATCAACTTTGCTTTACCACAATGTGGAACCTTCCTGAAGGAAGTTCTCAAGTGAAGAGAAGCTTCCGGCAAAAAACACGCTTGTGAGTATATAATGTGTAGTAAAATTCTGCAATTTGCAGATATTTAGTCTTCTTTTTGTATATTGAGACTAATGATGAGGTAGAGAGGCTCCTCATCACCGAACCACTCTCAACTGAACAAAGTTCAGGTATCCAAGGCCAAATTAGAACCAGTACCGCTTGAATATGACTAAATGAGATTTTACCTAATATATTTTTCTTATTGGAGATAATAAGGTCCCACATCGAAATCAAAAGATGGGGACACTCCGAGCCTAGTATATAAGGTCGGTGGGCTACTTCTCCTATTGCCAATTGGTTTTAGGATGGAACCTCATCGGGTTTATGTGCTAGGCTTGGGCCAACCCCCGCTCTACCGGTCCGTTTGTATCTGCCTCTACATGGTATCAGAGCGGTTAGCCTCAATTCGCCTCGCAATCCTAACCTCTGCACTCGGTATTATAAAGAATGAATCCGGTATTATAAAGAATGAATCTCCGGATACTGTGAGATCTATAGATGGACCCACATTTGCACTTGAATCCCATCAATCCAACGCGCTTCCTGCACGCATTGCACCTGCTTGGTCCACACGACGTCGTACTGTCATCATCAGCCTTTCCTATTGTAACCTTAGCCAACGAAACGACGACGTCAAGATCCGCAGAGATCGGGGAAGACATCGCCGGCCTAGTGTGTTTTGTAGTTTTGAGAAGAGTTTCCAATTCCCGGCGGCGATAGCACTTTGAGCAGAGGTTCAAAGTTGCCGGATTGCCGTAGAAACCGCAGTTTTCGGAGCAAAGAATTGGTCCGCTCGATTGATCGCATCGTTGGTCTTCTGCCATCGTACCTGAACTTAGCCCTGTGATTAGTTCTTGAGTGATTGAGTGGATGATGATTTGTTGGAGAATTTGTGAGGCTAAGTGGGTTTATATGGAATGGAGGTTTCAGCTTCTGTCTTAGTTTATGTAAGGAAAGTTTCGAAGATTATATTAAAGTGTAACATCCCGAATTCTTAGAACTCGGAACGTTACTGGTTAGGACCTCACAATGGGTCCCGACCTTAGTTTGACAACAATATTACTAGGATCTTGCAACAAGACACAAATAAGAAACACCGAAATTTATGACAATGTATTTTTAACAGGATGAATGCAACAAAGTCTAACAGCCTATAAAACTTAAACGACGGAAAAGACTAACTGTCTTAACAAGAGGAAAAGAACAACAAAGCAACAACCCCAAACCCCCACTCTAAGGAGTACGGAGATCCGGCTGACCACTACTTCCGGATCACTCAACTGTTGTTCTAACCTGCGGTAAATCTAAAAACACAACAAAACAACCATTAGCTAGTTATCAAAACATTAGGAGAATAATAATAGCACACACACACATAAAAATTAATAAATACTCATCATGCTTTCAAACAATCCATTTATTATCTTCATTTAAGTCATTCACTCTAATGATACTTATTTTGTGACACGAGGGATTCCCAAACCTCGCCTCCGCCCCTGTGTACCCATCAGGAGTGGATCCGATACATCTCACCGTGTACCTGTATGATCTGGGTATAGAGAACCTCCCAGTCTCCTGGCAGAGCTGGGCAGTGATGTCACGTCCCGTTATACATACACTTCGGCCTTAACACATAACAACAACGGTCGTCCTAACAAGTTGTTATCATTATTATCACATACATTGCACACACACCACCATTATAACCCAACTAATATCCAGAAACTGGCTAAGTAAGTCGCAAGGACTTACCTTGATCAAAATCGTTTTCTCAAATCTCAACTCGGTCCGAACCCGTGGTAACTCAAACGCCTGTCAAATAAGGCATGTGGATCAAAATCACATCCAGATGTCCACCTCATGCGAATGAATTACGGAAAAAGGTCTCTTACGGTAAAAGACCATTTTACCCTTAGTGCCGAAAACTCTCAAAGTCTATCAATTAGTTCTAATATTTTCTTTTAGAACCTATGTCCATAATCTAGTTCTCATTGGAAAGTTTGGTAAGGATTTATAAGAGTTACCCAACATTTTTAGTTTACACAAAAGTCGCTAAGGTCCGACTTTTACTTAATATACGAGGCTCGGATAAAATATAAAAATTCCGAAATAATTTTCCAGGTCATCTATGATATGTCATATATTCATAAGAGAAAAGATTTATCAAAACTACCTAAACAAAATTCCTACACAAGTCTCTAAAGTTGGAGACAACATCCAACGTTTCTATACTTAGTCAATTTTCCTCTGCTGTAAAAACAGCCCAACTGTCCTACTTTGAGTCCTTGTAAGTTCTAATCCGACCGTTAACTTTCTTCCAAATTTTAGCACAGTAAACTACATATTTTTATCTACAATATATCAAAAATTCAACGGTGGATGTTCGATCTAAGATGTCCAAAAACGGGTTTAAAGTTAGCAGTTTCAGCTCACAAAACTGGAAATTTTCTTATAAAGAATAAGGTCCGAGGTACGAGTCACACTGCCAGCAGTCCCTCATATTTTCCATGATTTGCAGGTCCCCAGTTCGAATCCTACAGAGCCCCAAAAATGTCTAATTTTATTAACTTAAAATATGTACAAAATCTCTCCCTCTAGTGTCTTGACTCTTCATCGTTTATCGTCTATCTACCTCTAGTACACTCAGCAAACAACAATAACCCTCTACACAGTGTTATGGCAAGAAATGAAGGAGGTTGTACACTCACCTACAACACAAAGTTTAACCTGCGATTACCCTCCTGAAGAGGACCCAGTCGGAGCACAAGAGGACGTTGGAGCAGAAGTAGTGAATCCGGCAGCCTATGCAGAGCGTTGATGAGCAACAATGGTTCAGGCGTCCGAGACGAAGGTCCGAATCGAAATCAGAAGGGAGTGCGATCGGTGTTTGTTGCTGCAGAGATTGGAGGTAAGGTCCCTTGGGCTCTCGGCGAGGACGAAGCGGCGGTCTTAGTGACGTTTCCGGCGAGGCGAGGCGGTGGTGGTGGCTGGCCAAACGTGCGGCAATGGCGTCGTTTCTCCAGGATCGGGATGGGAGATGTGTATGCGATAGAGGGAAAGTTGCTGTTGTTTCTCACGTAGCAGTTACATAGGTTTAGATTGTTAATTAGGTTAAACTAGTAGGATTAGGAGAAGGTTAAGGAAATGGGCCATTAGAAGGTTATTGCGCTCGTCATTGGGCCTGCTCCTCTAATTAAAAGATGGGCTGAAAGGATAGAACGTTACTCGCACGTTGTACGGAATTATTTACGGTTACATAAATTATCATTTTATGTGAATCAAGGTCACATAAAATGATAGAATTTAACATCGTTTTATTTTATTTAAAAGAGTAAAGGTTGGCGGATCGGAATCCGGTTTGATCCGGTACTAAACGGAGTTTAAAATTTTCGGTTATTACATCAGTGCCCTCTTAAAAGAAGTTTCGTCCCGAAACTTAGAATAATGTAACTAATCATTCGACTTTCTTTGTAAATCTTAGTTTCATAAAATTTTTGTTTTCTACCATGCAACTACTCAATCATCATACTCAGACACACATCACATAAAACATAATTACTCAAACCAATATAAAAACATGAATGGTCAAACAAAACAGCATCCGAGTACTAACTCGTCGGTAAAACAGTAGCGGTTCCACTAGGAACTCAAAACTACTCCTGCTACCCTCCTCCGTCTTCCAAGTAGTCTCATCGGCTTCTATATTATAACACTAAAGGCTCCATAAAAGTATGTCTTGGCTCAATTATCAGATTTTCATGTTTGACGACCTGCGTCGGTTCCGGTAGGTACTGACTATCGATTCTGAATTAATGATCTTAAACTTCTGTCGGCACTTTACTAAGTGCCTAATACACTTTGTAATACAAACCGCTTGGCCCGGTTTCCTCAATGTGACCTAATCGGATCATTCTTTAATTTATGGGTTTTCACCTACTTCTTGTCAAGCTATCAAATTTATATAACTCAAAACAAATCACACACCCAAATGGACCTTTTCATATAGATCTCAAATTCCTTAACTTGAAATCATAGTTCACCTAACATTGATTTTCTTCATTTGTGGGTTATGGGCCTACCACGCTTCTGGTGTAACACCCATTAGTCGCAATGGCGTCTTTTTGAGGGTCAACATGATTTACCCAACTCCCGCTTATACTTCCCTTCTAATACTAGCAAGATCCTCTTCACACAGACCTTTACTCTCTTACTCAACCGTAGTCTGTTCTTAACCAACCAGCAAGCAACTTCTAACCCGATTTTCTCCATATCCTTAGATCACCCCAGAAGGTTGTCGTTGCCTACTTGGGGAATCCTCCAAGGCATCGGTAAAGTTATCTTGTAAATTCGCAGTCACTAATATCTCTTCTTAACAGTGCCTACTCGTCAATACCAACCAACACTTACACTTCCTCAGCTGACGTCGGTTAGTCTATAATTGACTTATCTCAAAATACCGGACTTACTCCGCTCATACATATACTGGCGTTAATTTCTTCATGAGCATCATCTGCCCGATTAATCCTTTCATGCTTCGCTAATTCGTTTTATCTTCCACACTTCTGTTTCTTTAGGTTAACTCTACTTCTCGAGCCCAACTGGGTCATTCATCTTGACATAAATAGTCATTCCAAGTCTTCAACGATAGTTGGTAAGTGTCTTGGTAGTTTTGATGACTTTAGTTATCATCCCCTTGCAGTTCCCATTGCATGGACCGTCGGTATTGATGACTTAGGTCCCGTGGTAATTGGGGTTACCTTGGACTTTCAAGTCCACTAAGGCCGTTCTCATATATACATTCTTTCGCTGGTGTTACCGGCAATATTGCCTTCATGAAACTCCGTTGTTTCCGCTACAGGGCTTCAACTCTTTGATATCGGCATTGTGATTCCTTTCAAATACTTATATCTTTGAGGAGGTCCAAACCTCTCCACATTTGTAAAGTCTACATTTTGTTTCTACACTCCATTGTAGGTATTCCTTCCATGCACCTTAGACCCTCATATCCGGATCGATATTTTATCTTTTTTGGTCTCTCAAGCTTGTCTTGTGAACTCTTCTACTAGGTGACTCGTCTTATAACAATTTTCTCCTCTGAATCGGTCTCAACTTTCAGTTGATCATCACTACTCATTTTATTTTGGAACCTCAGTTACGTTGTACTCTTGCATGGATTCTACAAAAGCATCCTTATCTCAACACTTTATTCCAATTTACCAAGACTCGCCTTTTTATACCTGACTTTCCTTCTTACTGTTTAAGTTATTCTTTTGGTTTACATTTTATCCATCCAAGCATTATCGGTCTGATGTGTATGACTTTTGTTAAACACCTATCGGTACCATTTGCATAAGAACCTCAGTTGTATATGATTTTCTCAAAAATCAAAGTTCTCGACTCGCATTTATTATGTTGTCCTTATGGTCGTGTCGCTTTACCTTCAATAAATCTTTACCTCCAGTAGGATAGTTAAATCCCTTTGTGTTTCCTCGTATACGCCTTACGGACCACGTTGGTTGGTCTTATTACTTTTATCAACTCTTATGCCATCAGTCAAGCTAGAGTTTTCATCCGAGTACCACCATTTCTCATTAAGCTTTTATATAAACACTTTTCGGTAATCATCTTATTGGTGTAATACCGGATCCATATAACAGCCTTTAGTCATTCAACTTTACTCCTTCACATGTATGTTCTAGCCAACATGTAGATTCCATCTGCAATCACCTCACAACTCGACCACACATTTCACTAAGGCTTTAAATCAGACTCTCTATGTTTGTGTCTCTTCTGAAATTCCAATTATTCTGTGTCACATCTTTAAATCACAAGAGTTTCCCCTATCAATCTAGACAGTTTGACCCCACTTTTTCTCGGAGGAGCACCATCAGTCCTACTTGTGTGGAATGCTAAGACATAAGACCTGTTCACAATCATTTACTTCTTAGTCTTCTAGTTCTTCTTACAGGGATCCATTCATACGAACCTTGATACGTATATTTTCTTAGTCGGTAGTAAGTGACTACTCACAACAATTCCCTTTACACCATTACTATCATCGATGGTCATTACCGACCGTCAAGAGCTTCTCTTTAATTTCTTTATTAGAGTTATCATATTGGACTCATTCAATGTTACGATCAAGGCTACTAGTACTTGTATTGATTTAACTTCACCATTGTCGTCGTTGATCTCTGGAAGAAATTCACCAGCTGTCGGTAAATTTCCTTTATAACCTTGTGGTTATTCTTCTTATCTGTCAACCAACCATCACTAGTTAGCCAGCACGTGTAATTTCTCTGTTGTTACCAATTAGTCTATAGTTGACCTTCTATAAGATTGTAGACTTACTTTTCTTCTATCTCCTTTGAGGTTTGCTATACAAGGTGAAAATATATCTCTTCCATTTATTTTCCTTTAACTCCTTCTACAATTCACCCTCTTTTAAGAGTACTATACTCTTATGAGTCTATTTGTTCCTTTGTCTCCCATCAACGGACTTATCGATTCTTCTACGATAACTTGTAGGCATTTCTTCATATTTTTTTTTACCCGAGTTATTGTCCACTTGCGGTTCTCTGTTATGACCCGCTAGTGTTATTAACTTAAATCCATTCGTGAGTGAGAAGTTATTAGAGACCCTCTTTTTCCCCAAGACTATTCTCCTACACCCTCCTTCTTGGGGTGCTGCTTGTACTTCCGCGTCTATAGAAATCAGGTCTTGGTTGTATCCCGATCCTTGTTGTAATTCTTGTGTGTTATAGGGGGTCACACCACTTCCATGTTGGGTGAAATCGGTCTTCCCTTTTCTAGCAACCTGTAAGCTTTTGTTTTGCGGCTCTTTAATTCTTCGTATCAGGATGGGCAATGTATATTATCTTGACTCCTACTCTTATTATTGTCTCAGTTTCCCATCCTGATTGTAGTGGAAAGTAGCTTGTCGAGAGTGATCAGATTCCGCTCTGCTTTTAGCCTCAAACTTTCACCTTCTGGCCCGTCAGTAAGCTTAGATTCAATATTTCTTGTCTGGATCGCTACTATATTTCACCTTGACCTTCATGCCTATGTGTGTTTCAGAAGGCATCCCCTTCGTTTGCAACGTTGCTTTACACCATCTTGAAAGAAACTATGGGTTGTCTCTCCCAATTTGTATACTTGCCGGTCATCCAACGCGTTGCTAGAACTACTCTCATGTATATTCTTCATTTGATCCTATTGAGTTGACTCGAGATTCCCTTCTTGTCATCGTGGTTGGTGTTGTCTTTTAGGCTTCACTTTTCCGTCTCGACATTCCTCAACAAGCTCGAAGGAGTTGTCCGTCGTTAGTCTACCCTAATGCTCATAAGTTGTGCGTACTTATCCTTAAGTTGAAACCCTTTAATTATACTTAGGTGTGTCAACTGAACGAGGATCTCATACTATTATCTCCGTGAAGGGCATACTATAACTCTAAATTCTACTAATCTTCGGCATATACTTATCTATATCACATATCCTTATAATCAAGCTAAAACGTCCAACTAAAGTAAAACCTAAAGTCCATACTAAGCATACTGAGATCCACGGTAGTAGTGGTGGTCAGCCGTACTTTTCTATCCCCAACCAGTCTATGCATGCATTTGAAAACCAAAAGTTCTTTTCAAAAATATCAGATCCCTTTTCGGGTTCTGCTTAAGTACTTATTCGGTCTTTTAGAAGATTTCAAGTGTCATTGTTGCCAACCTAGAGCTCTGATACCATGTTGTAACATCCCGAATTCTCAGAACTCGGAACGTTACTGGTTAGGACCTCACAATGGGTCCCGACCTTAGTTTGACAACAATATTACTAGGATCTTGCAACAAGACACAAATAAGAAACACCGAAATTTATGAAAACGTATTTTTAACAAGATGAATGCAACAAAGTCTAACAGCCTATAAAACTTAAACGACGGAAAAGACTAACTGTCTTAACAAGAGGAAAAGAACAACAAAGCAACAACCCCAAACCCCCACTCTAAGGAGTACGGAGACCCGGCTGACCACTACTTCCGGATCACTCAACTGCTGTTCTAACCTGCGTTAAATCTAAAAACACAACAAAACAACCATTAGCTAGTTATCTAAACATTAGGAGAATAATAATAGCACACACACACATAAAAATTAATAAACACTCATCATGCTTTCAAACAATCCATTTATTATCTTCATTTAAGTCATTCACTCTAATGATACTTATTTTGTGACACGAGGGATTCCCAAACCTCGCCTCCGCCCCCGTGTACCCATCAGGAGTGAATCCGATGCATCTCACCGTGTACCTGTATGGTCTGGGTATAGAGAACCTCCCAGTCTCCTGGCAGAGCTGGGCAGTGATGTCACGGCCCGTTATACATACACCTGGGCCTTAACACATAACAACAACGGTCGTCCTAACAAGTTGTTATCATTATTATCACACACATTGCACACACACCACCATTATCACCCAACTAATTTCCAGAAACTGGCTAAGTAAGTCGCAAGGACTTACCTTGATCAAAATCGTTTTCTCAAATCTCAACTCGGTCCGAACCCGTGGTAACTCAAATGCCTGTCAAATAAGGCATGTGGATCAAAATCACATCCAGATTTCCAACCTCATGCGAAGGAATTACGGAAAAAGCTCTCTTACGGTAAAAGACCATTTCACCCTTAGTGCCGAAAATTCTCAAAGTCTATCAATTAGTTCTAATATTTTCTTTTAGAACCTATGTCCATAATCTAGTTCTCATTGAAAAGTTTGGTAAGGATTTATAAGAGTTACCCAACATTTTTAGTTTACAAAAAAGTCGCTAAGGTCCGACTTTTACTTAATATACGAGGCTCGGATAAAATATAAAAATTTCGAAATAATTTTCCAGGTCATCTATGATATGTCATATATTCATAAGAGAAAAGATTTATCAAAACTACCTAAACAAAATTCCTACACAAGTCTCTAAAGTGGGAGACAACATCCAACGTTTCTATACTTAGTCAATTTTCCTCTGCTGTAAAAACAGCCCAACTGTCCTACTTTGAGTCCTTGTAAGTTCTAATCCGACCGTTAACTTTATTCCAAATTTTAGCACAGTAAACTACATATTTCTATCTACAATATATCAAAAATTCAACGGTGGACGTTCGATCTAAGATGTCCACAAACGGGTTCAAAGTTAGTAGTTTCAGCTCACAAAATTGGAAATTTTCTTATAAAGAATAAGGTCCTAGGTTCGAGTCACACTGCCAACAGTCCCTCATATTTTCCATGATTTGCAGGTCCCCAGTTCGAATCCTACAGAGCCCCAAAATGTCTAATTTTATTAACTTAAAAGATGTACAAAATCTCTCCCTCTACTTTCTTGACTCTTCATCGTTTATCGTCTATCTACCTGTACTACACAGTCTACACTCAGCAAACAACAACAACCCTCTTCACAGTGTTATGGCAAGAATCGAAGGAGGCTGTACACTCACCTACAGCACAAAGTTTAACCTGCGATTACCCTCCAGAAGAGGACCCAGTCGGAGCACAAGAGGACGTTGGAGCAGAAGTAGTGAATCCGGCAGCCTGTGCAGAGCGTTGATGAGCAGCAGTGGTTCCGGCATCCGAGACGAAGGTCCGAATCGAAATCAGAAGGGAGTGCGATCGGTGTTTGTTGCTGCAGAGATTGGAGGTAAGGTCCCTTGGGCTCTCGGCGAGGACGAAGCGGCGGTCTTAGTGACGTTTCCGGCGAGGCGAGGCGGTGGTGGTGGCTGGCCAAACGTGGGCAATGGCGTCGTTTCTCCAGGATCGGGATGGGAGATGTGTATGCGATAGAGGGAAAGTTGCTGTTGTTTCTCACGTAGCAGTTACATAGGTTTAGATTGTTAATTAGGTTAAACTAGTAGGATTAGGAGAAGGTTAAGGAAATGGGCCATTAGAAGGTTATTGGGCTCGTCATTGGGCCTGCTCCTCTAATTAAAAGATGTGCTGAAAGGATAGAACGTTACTCGCACGTTGTACGGAATTATTTACGGTTACATAAATTATCATTTTATGTGAATCAAGGTCACATAAAATGATAGAATTTAACATCGTTTTATTTTATTTAAAAGAGTAAAGGTTGGCGGATCGGAATCCGGTTTGAGCCGGTACTAAACGGAGTTTAAAATTTTCGGTTATTACATAAAGTTGGGCTATTTTTGTAAAGTATTATTTATGTGAAAGATAATATACCTAAATTTATATTATTTAGGGCTCGTTTGGTACGATTCCCATGAAATCAGGAATCGGAATCGGAATGACTCATACCAATACCTCGTGTTACTAGGTGGGTATCATCCATTCCAACATAAACTTATTTTTAAATTTAAAACTACATTTATATATTTTCATTATATACATATATATACATACTTGCTTATTTAGTTTCGCAAAATAAATTTAATAATTTTTTATAAAAATTTATTGTCCATCAATTAATTTGAATTGTATTATTATTTGTAAAAAATATAATTTTGATAAAAAAAATTTTAACTATAATACACATATTTTATTCAAGATGTATTGTAACCGGAAAATTCTCGAAAATAATATAATTGGTTCAATTAGAAAAAATATATTTGATAAAAGAAGTTATATACCTATTTATTTGGGTTGACGATTGTTTAGTGTTTATTTTGTAAGTTATTAGTTAGTCTTTATTTTTTGAAATGTAGTTTAAAAAATAGCATATATGTACCATCAAATATAATACGGTTTCTCGTTTCATAACTCGTATAAAATAAAAAAGAATTAATTAGGGAAATAGGACCCTTTAAAATTATCTTTTGCAAACTAGGCCTCTATATAAAAGAAAGAAAAAGTAGGTGAATAATTTCTTTAATTGAAATGATAGTGATTAGATGTTTACTTTTGATTTAAGTATCTTTTTTTAAATGTTTACCTTTTATTTTTTTGTTAATGTAGCTAGTTTGATAAAATTTTCAAGTTCATGAATGTTTAATTTTTTTTGGGTGACATTGTTTTCGTTACCCAAATATGAATTGTAATATTTTTCTCATTATTGGGTATATGTTTATTGTTTTTGTGGTATGTTTCTTATTGTTGAGTATGCTTAAAGTGATATTTTTGGGTATGTTTTATGGTTATCCAAATTGTGTTACAAGAACCAAATGTCATTTGGTATGATGTTTGGGTACAATATCGATTTCTGTAAATTTTGGTTATGATAAATTCAAATTGGGTAAGCTTTTATACGAGTATTGACTTTGTAATATATTTTTTATTATTAATTATATTTAAAGTGATATCGTGGGTATGTTTTATGGTTACCCAAAATGTATTATAATGATCAAATGTCAAGCGAATTTTTGGGTAATGACCAAATGTCATTTGATATTGATGTTTGTGTACAATATCGAGTTTTGAAAATTTTGGGTATGACAAATTTAAATTGGGTATGGATTTTGTATTAAGTTATGTTTAAATTGGGTATAAATATAAAATATTATCCAATTTATGGATATTATTTTATTTTGATATTTTATTTATTGGGTATCTTGTTTTCGAGTATGTTTATGTATTTTGACAAATTTATTTTTGGGTATGATTGTGACATTATTTGGGTAAGCGGATTTTTGGGTAAGCGAATTTTTGGGTAAGCGAGTTTTTTCTGGGCAGAGGGCTGCGTTTTTTTGGCCCCAAATTTCCTCTAAATGTCAATCAAAAGTGTCACAATCAACACTCACATCAGCCATCACTCATTAGTCATCACTTTTGTCAACTTTTTGTCCTATTTATGAATTAGTCTAAGTAAAGTAAGAGCCCTATTTCTCAATTTGTAATTAGTAGACCCTAAATTTCAACCTTATAAGATAAAAGGCCTTAAATGTCAATTCAGCCAATAAAAAACATGTCTCAAAAATCTTTCATTCCAACATTATACCAAACATCAAGTATCAGGAATGACTTATTCCAATTCCGTATTGCATTCCGATTCCTGATTCTAACACATTCCCGCAGTCATATCAAACGAGCCTTTAAAGAGTATTATAGTTTATATAAGAAAGTTTGGAAGATTAGAGTTGTACTATCTTACTCCGCATGTCTTTGGTCACAAGAAAAACAATAGAAGTTTCTCGTGTAATCATTCATGATCTTTTACTTTTCTTCTAGATTGTATTATTTATTTATAAAGATATTTTTTTTTCTAAATTTTCTGTATTTGAAAATTTTATTTTATTATTGTATTTGTTAGAAGATTCAGTTTGTAAAAGTCATATTTTTATTATCATACAATTGTATTTGATATAAGGGTAATTTTATTAAAGTTTCGACTTTAATATAATAATTTGTCACTAGTAAAAAATATTTTTTATACATACTATTATATACTATTTAATATAATTAAATAATGTATATTTAATACAAAAAATAGTTTTTTACATGGACGGAGACTTCATGCATGTTCTGTATTGCTTTTCGGAAAGTTCTAGGTTGGCTGTATTATAACTCATAATCTTTTACTTTTTCTTCTAGATTGTATTACGAAGTCATAGAAACTAGTTGTAATTTAAAATGAATCGGTAAAAAATAAATGAAAATTAGTTATAACATAAAAATTAGAATTTGATACAAATTTATTAAAAAATAATGGTAGGAAATTACATCAATAATAGAATATCAGGATTAGTTCGATAACTGAGATAAATTTCGAAGTTATCGAATACTAGAAGATAAAACATATTTAAGAAAATAAGATCAAAATTATCGATTTTAATAAAATTGTTGCGATAAGATTGAAACTATTTAGAACAAAATGGGGTTGCCGATTGTATAATAGTATTAAAATATACTAATATTTTTTAAAAGATCATAAAATAAAGAATTTGTGTCGTAATGTTTTGTACATATGATAATTCAATAAGCATGTATATATATAACTATTTGTACCTTAACATTATAACAGGAAATTAACTATTTATCCAATAAATTAAAGTGCAAATATTTTCTATAAATATTTTGGCAAAACAATTATAATTGTTTACAAGATTACGTGGATAAAACAAATAATATGGTACGAATATAGTTAAAATTAATAAATTTATTAATTATTTAAAATTAATAAATTTATTGATTATTTAAAATTAATAAATAATGATAAATAATTTTAAAATATTATGGTTAGTAGTTACAAAGTGAATAAGTTTTTTTTTTGGGTAAAATGGCATCAGCACATACCCAATCGAGTTACAAAGCGCACGGGGTTCAACCCAAAATACAAATTTTATAGTTAGTGGGTTTTAAATTTTGGATGACAGACACTCTCTTCATCCTTATACTAGTTGGACTAATTGAACTTGTGTATTCTATTGTATTTTTTTTATAATGCTATAATTAAAACTAAGTGAAAATACACAATTTTAAAGCACAATGTTAATACACAATTTTAATACACAATGTTACTACACACTTATTATACAATGTTAAATTTTATAATTAACAAATCCGGTCAGTTACCAATTACACAAGCCCAAAAAGTACATTATTTATACAAGGACGAGTTACACAAGTCACATCGAGTTACACAAATCCACATATTGTTACACAAGCTTAATCGAGTTACACAAGTCAATCGAGTTACACAGTTCCAAAAATACAGATCATTTAATACATGTGTTAATTATCTTTGACAAGAAACATGACAGTTGTACCTTCGGAGTTCAATTGCTGAATAATCGATCTCAGATATAAGAATTGCTTCTTCATGTTCAATAGTAGTCAAACACTTCACCAAACTCAGGTACAACCCAACCCCTTCAAGGCCATCTGGCTCAGATCAAACATTCCTAAGTGCTGCTACATCTCTTGGCTTGCTGCTCTTAGACGCCTCCCCACTCTTGCAAAAATTAAGGCTTGGAACATGCTTGGCAACGACACGTGCAAGTTTTGCAATAGCTCGGCTGAGAATGATGACCACCTATGGTCCTTCTGCAGCTATGGTTCTCTCGTTCTTGACATTTTATCCTGCTGGACTAAGGTCCCCTACCATGCTCCCTACATTAACAACGTCTGGAATTGGCTTGAATCAAGGACCCACCTAAACCTAACCTTCTAGATAGTATTCGGATTGCCTCCATCACTTCTTTCGTATACAATGTCTAGAAAGCTAGGAACAACCTTCTGTACAATAACACCTTCACTAGAGTTGTGGATTGTGCCGGTGAGACCATCAGATCTATCAAGCTTCACTTCGAGTATAACTGAAAGGACAGATTGTCCTCAACTCTCGCTACTGCGCGAATGTTGAACCTCAATCTTGTCTAAGCTTCTTCTGCTTCCCCTCTTCTCTTACCCCTCTTGTTTCTTCGTCACCTTGGATCTATGGATTTGATCATGTAAACTCTAAATGTATATCCCTATTCTCAATACAATTAAATTTAAAAAAAAAAAAAAGGCCTAAATTTATGTGTAATTACAAATGTGACCCAGTACTTTGTATTTACAGTTTTTACCCAGCTTTTCGGAAATTAATGATTTTGCCCCTGTTGATATATATATTTGCAGTTTTGGCCCTATGTTTAGAAAATATGCAGATTTGCCCTTGTGCATAAATTACAGATTTCGCCCAAGGTTTATATTTGGAAAATGGCCTAAATTTCTTGAGTTCCATGTCTTGCCGGAAAAGGTTGATTACGTATTATGACCCATATTTTTGGAACGGTGTTATTTGCCCCAAAAAATGCGTTAGCGGTTTTTAACCTTGGATTTTAATTACGAGAATATTCTTATAATTGTTTATATTGGGTAAGTTACCCGGAAAGTGGTTTTGAGATTTTGACTCGGTTTTAATACGGGGTTTATTCTTATTTTATATACATTATATATTTTGCCCAAATTTAGCGTGACACTAAATTTGTCTAATTTTGGTGTTAGGTTCGGAAGCGTCCCGATAAAGACCTTACAAGTCCAACTCGACACCCATAGATCGTCTTCCGTCTTTTGACATCGTGTGAGTATCTTTTCCCTCGATCTAGTTATGTTTAGTATTAGTATCATGCTAGGTTGGATCTAGCATAACTTAGTGGAAATGCCAAGTAGTGGCCTTGAACCGTATATAGTTGTTGGATGGTTATGAGTCTTGTAATGTTTCCAGTACGATCATATGACGATCTTCGAGATTAGGAGTTGGACATAGCATGCTAGGATTTGTGACCTCATATAAGGTTTTGGGAGACTAGAGCCGAGGGCTTCTAGCTTATTGGTTAGTATTGATAGTGTGCCTTGTTTGGCCAGGCGTTGAGCGTCTTCCTGCGGGAAACGGAGTACGGGATTTATTGGGTTTAGCTTTGGGACAGGTAAGTCTCCGGACTTACTTAGCTCGTATTCTCTGTATTAGTTTCGATGCGTGTTGGTGGTGTGTGTTTATTGTTTATGTGTGTGTTTATTGTTTATGGTTTATAACAACTAAACCGGAAATAGGATTACCGACCTTTATATGTTTATATTTGGCCCAAGTGTATGATAACGGGCGGTGACCGCTTGTCCAGTCCAAAATGGGGATGACTGGGAGGTGTCTTGCGACCAGCCCATCGGGTGATGCTGATCCGCATCAAGTACAAACCCGTATGGTGAAAGGGGACAAGGGCAAGATCTTTAAGATTCTCGTGTCACAAAAGAAGTTGAATTAGAACGGGATATGACCTAATAATAAAAAGATAATAAACCGGATTGTGTGTTTTGGAACATGTTGTGTGTTTATGATGCCTTATGTGTGTGTGTGCCAATACCATGATTCTAATGCCTTGAATGCTAGCTAACGGTTTTATACCGATATTGTTGTAGTTGCCTTGCAGGTTAGGGGCGCGGCCGAGAGATCCTGAAGAGTGGGCAGCCGGGGTCCGTACATTTTAGGATGGGTTTTGGGGGTTGTTTTTATGTATTGTTTAGGGTATTATGTATGTTGCGTGTATGGCGGTTGCCTTTAGCGTTGTATCTCGGCTGAAGTCTTTCGTTGTTTTCTTTTGGGGTTCATATCATTGCATTAAAATCCCATCACCAAGCTCAAATATGAGAACTTAGTCATATATATCATGAACAATATCATTCAAATGGCCTTGTATATTTACTTACGACATGAGAAACAATATATCGCCTTGTACATGTACTTACCATTATCAGTGCCTTCAACCGTCGAGCAAGATGGGCATGCTTTCGCAAAGTGCCCCAAAAATATTACATGAGAAACAGTATATCGATGCTACAAAAGGGTAAGATTCTTACCATCAATGAAAAAACAATACACAAACTAAACAGATAACTAGAAGTCAACAAAAAAAAAACAGTTGGAAAATCGCCTCAACGGAACAATGACATCTTCCAGAGTAGGGACCACACGTGTTGTTTGTCAGTTCGGCTCCAATGAAGTTTAAAAATAACTTCACGATGAAGTTCAATCGATCTAAACCGTTAACTAAATTTAAAAGCTAAGATCTTCTCATTATTTAAGGTTATTAAATATAAAAGGCCATTTATAATAAAATAGAATTTTAATAGCACTAAATAGGGAAAACAATATCATAAAAATCAATCAAATTTATTTTGTTATTCAAATTGATTTATTGTTCAATCTCCCTCTTGTTTATTAGCATTCAAATTGATTTACTAACCTTAATTAATGAGAAGATCTTAGCCTTTAAATTTAATTAACGGTTTAGATCGATTGAACTTCACCGTAAAGTTATTTTTAAACTTCATCGGAGCCGAACTGGTTTTTTGTATGATTATACCAACTTAATTTAAATCTTATATTATATGAGACTATCTAATCCTTGTAGTGAATGTTATTTTGATTATCTTATCCGCTTAAAATAGTACGAGCCGACGGTCAAAATGCAAGTATAAATAAAATAAAAAGTAGCATAAAATATCTGTATCGGTAGATCATATGTGTATTTACGAAAGAATGAATCCCCGAAGGCCCAAATGAAATAACGTAGTCGCCGTTCCCGCCAACACTGATGTCCTCTACCTCCAACTACTACTGCTCAATACTCAAACAGTGCCGTCAAACTCTAAATCAGGCACAAACCAAGAAGCTCCATTGTTTGATAATCAAAACCCAGGAGCACAAAGGCGTGTATCTATTAAACAATCTCGTCAACTCATACGGTAAGTTGAAAGTTTTAGCGTATGCACGCCATGTGTTCGACCAAATTCCTCAACCAAACATGTTCTCCTGGAACATCCTGCTCTCAGCCTACTCCAACTCCGACCAGCTCCTTGAAATGCAACATGTGTTCAATCGTTTGCCCCAAAGAGACGGGATTTCTTGGAACGCGCTTATTAAAGGTTATGCGAGTCATGGATTCTTTAGCAGAGCTGTGGATGCTTATAGATTAATGTTCCATGATGGTACTGCGAATTTCAACAGGATTACCTTTTCAACAATGCTTATATTATCGTCAAATGGATTTACGGTGGATTTGGGTAGGCAAATTCACGCCCAGATTGTAAAATTTGGATTTTATGATTATGTGCATGTGGGCAATCCATTGATGGATATGTATTCAAAATTGGGGTTTATTGATGATGCAAAAAGGGTGTTTGATGAAATGCCTGAGAGGAATTTGGTTATGTATAATACAATGGTTGCTGGACTTCTGCGATCTGGAATGGTTGAAAGCGCCGGGAATTTGTTCCTTAGTATGCAAGAAAAGGATTCAATTAGCTGGACAACAATGATTTCAGGTCTTGCCCAAAATGGTTTGTATAAGGAAGCCATCAATGCAGTAAGAGAAATGATCGTAGAAGGGTTTCAATTGGATCAATTTACTTTTGGAGGTATATTGAGTGCATGCGGAGGATTACCGGCCCTGGAAGAAGGTAAACAACTTCATGCACATATTATCAGAATCGGTTACCACAAAAACATTTTTACAGGTAGTGCTCTAGTTGACATGTATTGCAAGTGTAGAAGCATCAAATATGCAGAGAGAGTATTCAATAGAATGAGAGACAAGAACATTGTCTCATGGACTGCAATGGTCGTGGGCTATCGTCAGAATGATCTCAGTGAAGAGGCTCTGAAGACTTACTACAAAATGCAGAAGAGTGGAGCGCCACCTGATGAATTCACCTTGGCGAGCGTTATCAGTTCTTGCGCTTATTTAGCAAGCTTAGAGGAGGGTGCTCAGTTTCATACCCAAGCGATTATGTCTGGCTTGCTGTCATTTGTTGCTGTTTCTAATGCACTTATCAGCTTGTATGGTAAATGTGGAAGCATAGAAGATTCCCATAAGTTGTTCAATGAAATGGGTCTCAAGGACGAGATTTCCTGGACCACCTTGGTTTCTGGATACTCTCAATTTGGGAAGGCTAATGAAACGACCAGTCTGTTTGAAGAAATGTTGAAGCATGGTCTTAAACCTGATGGAATCACTTTTGCTGCAGTCATATCAGCTTGCAGTAGATCGGGTTTAGTGGAGAAAGGAAAGCATTATTTCGAATCTATGGTAAAGCAACATGGTATTGAGCCGTCTACTGATCACTATACTTGTATGATTGATCTTCTTGGACGTTCAGGGCGGCTAACAGAGGCGAAAGATTTTATAATGAAGATGCCTTGTAATCCCGATCCAATTGGCTGGTCTACATTGCTAAGTTCATGTAGAGTTCATGGTAATATGGAAATCGGTAGATGGGCTGGTGAATCTCTATTAGAACTGGAACCTCATAATTCTGTTGGTTATATCTTGCTTTTGAGCATCTATGCTGCTAATGGGAGGTGGACTGATGTGGCTAGGTTAAGAAGGGAGATGAGAGATAATGGTGTGAAGAAGGAGCCTGGAAATAGTTGGATTAAGTTTAAAAATAAAGTTCATATATTTTCCGCTGATGATCAGTCAAGTCCATATCTGGACCAGATATACGATGAACTAGGAAATTTGCACATGAAGATGATTGAACAAGGTTACAGACCTGATGTTAATTCTGTACTTCATGAAGTTACGGATTCAGAGAAGCTAAGGATGCTTAGCCGCCACAGTGAAAGGCTTGCTATTGTTTTTGGGTTGCTCTTTGTTCCTCCTGGACTGCCAATACGAGTGATGAAGAACCTGAGGGTCTGTGGTGATTGCCATAACGCAACCAAACTCATTTCTAAGATCACAAATAGAGAAATACTTGTTAGAGATGCGGTTCGCTTTCATTTGTTTAAAGATGGAATTTGTTCTTGTGGGGACTTCTGGTGATCTTTCCCGATTAGTGCCTTACTGCCATTATTATGCAACATGCTCATAACAAGCATTGAAAGAGCTATTTTAGCTGAGAATCATATGGGGTATTCTTAAATTTCAAGATGTCCTTTCATGTATTAGTATGTAATTATTTTTGTAGGGTTACTTGCTCAAATTATCCCAACATGTGGGTAGTTGCAAGCTCTACTCAAAATTATCTGTATTCGACCAAATAATCCAAATTTTAGAGGTTGTGAATAGTACCCTGAACTTGCTACAGGAGAATGTTGATACCCTACAGGCTGAAGAAGAGTAAAATTTGATATATGCAGGCATTGATACAACAGGAACACTGAAAACTTTCAGTCTTCTGGGCATTGACACTAAAAAAGGTAATTGTGTTGTACAAGTACTACAGTAAGCATCAGTTAGTCTTAGGGACATATTTTGGCATCCATCAGTCGTAAATTATTTCTGTTTTAACTAACAGCTGAAGGAAGGGTCACAGGGTGAATGGCCATCATATGTGTTGTCCACATTTGGACCTTGATAAGGAGTAACAGCTGAAGACCATAGTCATCAACAATGTCATCCTTTCTTCGGCATTGCATCAGTCATCTAATTTCCAGAATCTTCTGCTTCATTGCCTAGGAAAATCAAACTTCAGAGTAAAGAACCAAATTGGATGACGTCTCTTGCATCTAGGTACATCTTAGCCTCTATTTATATACATGTGGGAAGCTAAATCATTTTGCTTCCTCTTCCAGTGGAAGAGACACCAGCTGAACAGCACAGGTTTCATGTATATGGTCGCACATCAGGTTAAGTTCCTCAGGGAGTCTCTTGACAACATTAAATCGGATATGGATGGGTTTAGTTTTAAACAACTACCGTCGTCAATAGGTAAGTCAATTATGAGGTTCAGTAGAAACAAACTCATTATTTTGTGCATGAGGAGGATGTTATTGGAAGAGACAGCAGCTGAACAGCACAGGTTTGTTGTATCCGGTCCATCCGATCCAGTTCCGGTCTGTGTTGTTCAGATCCGGACCTATTTTGTGCGTGAAGAGGATGGGCATGGGTTATCTATATATATAATTTTCATATATATGGCATTTTGATTTCTCAAAATTTTTGAATTTTAGTATTTTCAATTGTATTTCATCGGGTCACAATTGAGGATCGTATTAGTCTTTGATACAAATTTTAAGAAAAATATAATGTTTTCATAAATTTTTCTAAATTTATCTTCTTATTTAATATTACCACTATTGTTGAGTGTAAAAATGTTCCACGTCGACAATATAATAATAAGTGAACCTACAATATAAGTCTTAGAGTTACTCCTCATATTGTCAATTGGTTTTATGATAACCCTTTCAAGGTTTGTGGGTAGGTTTGGGTAAAGGTATGTGTCAAGTGTCAACTAATTTAGGATTGAAATATAATCAAGAGAAAAATAGAACACAAGAGTGGTTTATCCCATTTGCCACGAATTTGTGACTAGTCTAAAGGTAAAAAAAGATATTGGGTCAAAAAGTACATGAATAAGTCTTCCAAAAAACTACCAAAGACTAATTTCCCACATCTAATTATAGATGTGGGTGATTTGCAAGTCTAGTATATATGATTTCCTGAGACAAATAATTATGAACGTTGGATTGGATGTCAATTATGTTTTTTTTACTTATATTTGATATTAGTATTCATTAATAAATAAAAAAAGTTTACTTTCTTTTAAGGAAAAATAACCCAAAATAATACCAACTATCAATATTGAACCGAAAATAATACGAACTTTGAAAATTACTAGGAGCGATACAAAATATCAATGTATTTACCAAAAATAATACGTCATATATTTTCCGGCAAAAACCCTAGCTCCGGCGATGACGTGACAACCAGAATGTTACATGTCATCAAATAAATGAGTTGAATGTGTGACGTGGATTTAATTTTTAAAAATAATAATTTAATGATATTTAAAATATTAAAAAAGAAAAAAAAATTTATTTTTAAAATTTTAAGTAATAATTTTTTAAAAAACAATTGTACAAATATTTATTTTTAAAAAATAATTTTTTAAAAATAAAGTTTTAAATTTTTTAAATAGATTTGTACAAATGTTTTTAAAAAAATTATTATTTAAAATTTTAAAAATATTTTATTTTTTAATATTTTAAATATTATTAAATTGATTTTTTGAAAAACAAAATCCACATCACACATTTAATGCATTTATTTGATGACATGTAACATTCCGGCTGCCACGTCATCGCCGGAGTTAGAGTTTTTGTCGGAAAGTACGACGTATTATTATTGATAAATACATTGATAGTTTGTATCGTTCCTAGTAATTTTCAAAGTTTGTATTATTTTCGGTTCAATGTTGATATTTGTTATTATTTTGAGTTATTTTTCCTTCTTTTAAATAGAATATTTGGGATGTCACAAATCATTCACTGTGTTGTCTACTGGAGTTGTTTTTTCAGTGTGTTGCTACCGGAGTTGTTTTGTTACAAGGTAAAAGCAATTTGTATGAAATTATTGCTTGATAAAACACAATATAAAGCCAGTCTTTTAGTTCTATGTTTGCAGTGATTAAGGTGGATAAAGATAGTTAGTTCTCTTTCCTTTCATCAACATTCTTTTGAGATAATACTCTTAATTCTTACATCAATAACATTTTTAATTTTTACAACAGATTTAAAAAAGATTTGATGATCTTTTCAAAGTTGAAGTCGTATGGATGGTTGCCCGTCCCAAGCAAGAATTTAGCATTTTTTAAAATATAAAGGATATTTGATACATTGATCCGCATGGTTACATCTAATATTCTCATACAGTGAACGTATACGAACTAGGATAATATATTGTAGCAATATATCAATAATATTTTTACACAGAGAAAAAATAGGCAAGCTTTCATAATGAAAATTAAAAGCCATATATCCATGTTGGAAAAACAACAATATCACCAATTGAGCGCACAAATTCTCAACGCCAGTAATTATGGTTTCTACGGAAATCAAGTCACTTTCTTAAAAGTCGTATAAATACTTGTTTTGGACAATTATGTCTTCATTTTCTACTTGCATCAAATTGGAAAGTCAAACAAAAAATAATTGAATAAGAAGTCAATCTCGTTATTGGGTTTAAAGTTAGGTAACTCTTTATTATTGTCACCTATGTTTTTAGTAGATTTGAGCAAAATTTAGTAAGGAAATACTTGGTTTGGGGTGGGGTACACTCGTTGTATTTGGTGCAAATTTGAACAAAATCTTACACAAGGGTTTGATTTAATGAACGTAGACAAAAAAAAAGAAGAAGTTGTGTATACCACCGGCCTTGTCGATCAAAAGAATAAAGAGTAGATTGGTGGAATAGAGTTCATTTTGTTTAGTGTAGACTAAATAGGCCCCTAAAAAAATTAAATTAAAAACATAAAGATAAAATCGGTAATTAGGGCTACAATTAAGGAAGGTGATTTGAGTGATTAATTAAAATCATAATAAAAAACTGTCGAAAATTGATAAGTGGGTAGTTAGAGCTACAATTAAGGAAGGTGATTTGGGTGGTTAATTAAAATTGAAATAAAAAATGCCAAAAATTGATAAACCGTTTGAAATATTTTGAAAACTTTATTTTGATGATTCTATAAATCCTATTGAGTGGGCTATTTTCCGTCATTATTAAATCAAATCACCGAATTTCAAGCAAAAAATATTGTCTGTTCTCTCACCGTCTCCATTGAAGCCGATTGAAGATATCATCTTTGTTATTCGTCTCCACCGTCTTCCAAGCTTCGTTTTCGTTTCTTCATCTTCGTCGTTTGTTAGCGATTTCTCCATGCTGACACCTCGTCATTCTCTATTATTTGTCTCCTCCAAATTCGATAATTTCTCTATGTAAGTACATAAAATTTACACAAATCAATACATAATCACGTACAGTAAATGACACTTGTCTTGGCGTACATAATGTATATAATAGTGCAGTACAGTTCAACATATACATAAGCAAATTACATTTTCTTATGTACATATCCTACTTTCGTATGTACATATCTTACACATACGGAAGTAATTTAACATATACATAAACAAATTACCTTTTCTTATGTACATATCTTACACCTCAATTTATATTGTTGATTTTCTTATGTACATATCTTACACATACTTGTATCGGCATCTACATACGAACTATTTAGAACGCCATAGCAGAAGAAAAGCAACGTCGTTTTTCCCAAAAAGTAGACGCTCATTCACATTCCACGTTTGAAGGAAAACGATAACAATAAGTTCCTTAATTAACGATTTAAAATAATTAGCTTATTTAATTAGGCAAATTAATAAAGTTAATTAAGGAGAGGGAAAGATCATAATTTATGGAGAATCTTTAATTTTGCTTATAATTTATCTTTTTATAAAAATTTGGAGGCGCCTAGTTTGTCAACCTATAAACAAAAGGGCTTAGTTTATACACCTTGATACATAAATTGCCTACTTAACCAACTCATCCTAGAATAAATTGAGTTGTTTCGAAGTTGTGATGTGACGTGTTCATGGTTATTATGTTGATTTTGGTGTATGATTTTGAGTCATGTTTGGTCGAGGTCGTGGATGTCTGTTCTGTTGTATATGTGTTTCCCGTTGTGTTATTCTGATAATGCTGGACTTAGCCCCCACTCGCGTCATCTTTGAAAGAACTTTAATGTTCATACTTTGAATTTTTAATGTTTTCATATCTTAGCTCCTCATCATGTTTTTCGTTGTTTTAGTTGTTGGTTTGTCTACGACGTTTGTTTCATTTTCCGCTTTTATCGACATCTAGAGCTATCAGAATTGTCCGGTGACTCGAATTCCTTTCCTAAAAGAAATATATTTCAAGTTAACAATCTAATACGACCGTTTTGCACCGTAAGCGAACAAAACAAGGCTAAATTGGCACTTAGGACCTTTTACACTATAGAGTTGAAATTTAGGACCCTACCAATTACAAATTGAGGAATAGGACTCCTACTTTACTAGACTAATTCATAAATAACACAAAAAGTTGACAAAAGTGATGACTAATGAGTGATGGCTGATGTGAGTGTTGATTGTGACCTTTTGATTGACATTTGGAGGGAATTTCAGGCCAAAAAAACGCAGCCCTCTATCCAGAAAAAATCCACTTACCCAAAAATTCGTTTACCCAATTAATGCAACAATCATACCCAAAAATAAATTTCTCAAAGTACAAAAACATACTCGAAAACAATATACCCAATAAATCAAATATCAAAATAAAATAATATCCATAAATTGGATAATATTTTATATTTATACCCAATTTAAACATCACTTAATACAAAATTCATACCCAATTTAAATTTATCATACCCAAAATTTTCAAAACTCGATATTGTACACAAACATCAATATCAAATGACATTTGGTCATTACCCAAGAATTCGCTTGACATTTGATCATTATAACACATTTTGGTTAACCATAAAACATACCCACGGCATCACTTTAAGTATACTTAATAATAAAAATATACTACAATGTAACACCCCAATTTTGGCGCATTTGCGTGTTGTATTTTCCCCGATTTTATCGATACTTTAAATGCCTTAAATAGTTTTATGAGTATTTCTACGTCATAAAAAAAAAATTAAAATTTCCGAGCTTATATATTTCTATATATATTTTGGTCCCAATATTTATTTTCCGTATTATTATTTCGGAAAAGCGCCGGAAAATTTTCCGTTCCGAAAATCCCGTTCCGGGGATTTTTGGATCGTGATTATTTTAATTTCCTTATTTTATTTTTTTTTTACTTTCTTTCTTCCTTACCTGATTTGGATTTCCGGCCCTTTGGTATTGCTGTTGCTTGGTCTCACACGCAATACTCCCTAGTCTGAGATATGCCATCTCTATCTCACCTTCCTATCCCCTCAGTCTTCTTTCTTCACACAGCATCTCAAGCAACACTCCATCTCTATCCTATCTCTTTCCTCACCTCACTAATCCCTTCATCACCACACCGGAAGCAACAGAGGTCACACCACACCGGAAGCAACAGAGGACAAAACCACCTGAGAGGGTCCCGGCCTCACCCTCGCTACCCATCGGGAATCAAAACCGCTGCTACCCTCGCCGCCTATTGTCTCTTCTCTTAGCTGCTGTCGCACCAGGACCCCCATCTGCAGCTCTCTATAGCCTTCTTCTGGAGCCTATGTCGAGCCACACGAAGAGCCGGAGAAGCCGGTCTTGCATTACCGCCAGAGAAGCCCTCGCCCTCGCCGTGCCATGCCTGCACGAGCCGCCGATTGCCCTGCCACCCCATCCTTCGCCTCGCCCCTTTGTCTGCTCCTCTGTCGAGCCATGTTTTGCCCCGCAGCTCCGCCACCTTGCCTCGCCGCTACTGGAGCCTTGCCGGAGCCATGGCCGCCGCCAGTGCAGCCTCTCCTCTACCCTTGCCGCCGTGCTCCTTCACTTCCCCAGCCCTCTGCTTTTGCGGCGTGGCCTTCCCGCTTCTGAGAAAGGAGATGAAACCCTTTTAGGGTTATTTTTTTAAATCGGGCCCTTAATTTATATTTTATTACAGAATGTACCCAGCTTTATATATTTACATATTTTACCCACATTTTGGAATCTTGCATTTATATTCTTTGCTGGAAAATTATAGATTACGACCCTTATTTACATTTTTAGAATATGACCCAAGTTTATGAATTTGTTCATCTTTGCCCTAAAAATGTATTTGTCGATTTTAAACTCGGGTTTCAATTAAGGGGGTATTCTTATATTTGTATATACTACATATTATGCCTTTGTTGGATTAATCTCGGTTTATGGCAAAGATTTTATTGTGGGTATTAACCTTGGCTTTGAAACGAGTTTTACCTTGAGTTTATGATGTTATACAATTTGCCCGGAATATTATATTTACGGTTTTAACTTGGGGTTTAGAAGTGGGGTTTTCCTTAGATTATATATGTTCATTATTCCGCTCAAATTTAGCTTATAAGCTAAATTTGTTTAGTTTGGTGCTAGGTTCGGAAGCGCCCCGATAAAGGCCTAACGAGTCCAAGTCGACATCCGTTGAACGACTTCCGTCTTTTGACGTCGTGTGAGTATTCTTTCCCCTCGATCTAGTTATGTTAAGTTTTAGTGTCATGCTAGGATGGATCTAGCATAACTTAGAGTTAATGCCAAGTAGTGGCTTTGAACCTTAGGTGAGTTTCGAGGATTTGATATTGTTTGATGGATTGTTGTTGACTCTAAGATTGAGGTGATGGTTATCTTGTGAGGTTGTTATAAGGCTTTAAGTTATATAGTTGATCTTGTGAGCGTTTTAAGGCTCGAGCTGGGGTTGTAGGATCTTGTGGGATTTTGGAGTTTAGGTTTGACTTATCCTAGTTGCGTTGTGAGTTATAATCTTGCGAGATTTGAGGGTTTAGAAGTCTTAGGACTTCTAGCTTGTGTTGAGTCTGATGTGAGCATGAGAGATTCTAGGATGCGGTCCTAAAATTGAGAGTCAAATGGTCTTGCGTAGATCATTTGTATAGAAGTCTAAGACTTCTATTGTGAATGAGTTGTTGTTGATATAGTTATCTTCTTGTGAGCAGGTTACGGGTTCCTCCCTAAGGAAGCGAGAGTGTTGTGAGTTTGAGTGTGGTGACGAGGTAAGTCTCCGGACTTACTTAGCTCGTATTCCTCGTATTAGCATTGATGTGTGTTTGGTGGTGTGTGTTTATTGTTTATTGTTTATAACAATTAAACCGGAAATAGAATCACCGACCTTTATATTATTTTGGCCCAAGTGTATGATAACGGGCGGTGACAACTTGCCTAGCTCCCGCGAGAGCTAGGAGGTTCTTGGCGACTATCCCGTGCTGGTAGACGGTCAGATGCATCAGTACCATTCCATGCCGGTAAGTAGGGACCGAGGCGAGTTTCGGTGACTCTCGTGTCACAACCTAAGTTGAATTAGAACGGGATATGACTTAATAATAATAAGATAATAAACCAGACTTGTGTGCTTTGGAGTGTTTTGAGTGTTTATGATGATTGACTTGTGTTTGTGCCTTTCACCTTGATTCTAATGCCTCGAATATTAGCTAACGGTTTTCTACCGATTGTTGTAGATTGCCTTGCAGGTTAGGAATGCTGTCGAGAGATCCGGAAGAGTGGACAACCGGGGTTCCGTACATTTTAGGAGGGGTTTGGTTGGAGTTGTATTTGGGTATTGTTTCTTGTATATTATTATGTTTTTGATGTTCGAGTCTTCGAAGTTGAGAACTCGGCTGAAGTTGTCTTTTATTTGTTTTTGGGATCATGTCATTTGCATAAAAATGTATTTCGGTTTTGCCTTTATTTGTGTCTTGTTGTAAGATCCGGTGAAATTGTTGTCAGGCTAAGGGTCGGGACCCATTGTGAGGTCCCAACCCGTAGCGCCCCGAGTCCCGCGGATTTGGGGTGTTACATACAAAGCCAATACACGTATAAAAGCATACCCAATTTGAATTTGCCATAACCAAAATTTACACAAATCGATATTGTACACAAACATCAATATCAAATGACATTTGGTCCTTGTAACACAGTTTGTATAACTATAAAACATACCCAAAAATTTCACTTTAAGCATACTCAACAATAAGAAACATACCACAAAAACAATAAACATATACCGAATAATGAGAAAAATACTATAATTCATATTTGGGTAACGAAAACAATGTCACCCAAAAAAATTAAACATTCATGGACTTGAAAATTTCATCAAACTAACTGCATTAACCAAAAATAAAAGATAAACATGTAAAAAAAATATTTAAACAAAAAGTAAACATCTAATCACCATCATTTCAACTAATGAAATTATTGTCCTATTTGCTAGTTTCCATACCTACTTTTTCTTTCTTTTATATAGAGACCTAATTTACAAAAAAAAATAATTTTAAGGGGTCCTATTTCCCTAATTAATTAACAAAACAATGCGCTTTAATCATGTGTGGGCATTGGCAAGAAAAAAAATAAGCGACAAGTCTAATAGATGCTTCAACCAACTCTTCTCTTCGCATATTTTCTTTTTGTAGGGAAATTTTTCATGGTGCCCATGCAATTTTTGTACTTTTTGTTTGGTACCTTTTTTTAATATGATTAATCATGATACCGACACTGTTTTGATAAACTAAACTCCATAATCTATTCACATTCTTCCATCTATCTAATAAGTTGTGAATGTTAATATATTAAAATTAGCCTAAATTTGGTCAATAAATTAAGCTAAAAATAATTTTATTTAAAAAAAAAGAAAAATCAAAGTCATATGATCTAATTATTGTAGGGCTTACCGGGAAGATTTAGAATTAGGTTTGTTGTTTTGGCTTCCCACAAGATTCTTGTTATTTTTTCGTTACATTACATTATCGTTCTTGTTATTTTATCGTAATCGTTAAGTGAAAAAAACGATAATTTAACAATACTTTTAACAATTATTTCTTGTTATTTTGTTATTATATTATTATTGTTAAAATTTTGTTTTATTTTGATAAAATTATGTTTTGTTATTTTGTTATTATTGCATTCTTGTTATTACGTTGTTATCGTTCAATTTTCATGTCCTCCCCTCCGTTATATTTGGGTCTGACATGAATTGACGACGGTGTGATGTAGTGCTCGTTCAACAACAAAAAAATAAATCCAAAAGTCGTAAACCGAGGCTCGTAAACCCTATAAAAAAACTCAAAACTCGTTAGCCGAAAAGATTAACTAAAACCGAGACTTGTAAACCGAAAACATAAATCAATGAAAAATAAAAACCATATTAATTTGAAGAAACTACAAACTTTATAAAAAAAATAAAATAAGGGGCAGATAACCTACTTAATCAACCTAAACGCATATAACATGTTCGAGACCTCATCCGGTTGCGGACAAGATGACAATGCACGGACACTTGGTCAAGCTGGACGTCAATGCGATTCCCGAAGATGTTCGAGACCTCATCTGGAAGGATACTTTAGGCGATTAGTTTCTAGAAATTTTTTCCGCCTAATTTCTTACCTTTGTATAAAAAAAACGCATATAATATGCATTCAGGGTGTCCCTTTATAGTGTATCCAATTTTTATGTGTTAGTTTCTAGTCTATTTACACATTAGGACTAAATTTAGTCTTTGATTATTTTTTTTGAATAAAATTGTTTTTAGTGTAATTTATTGACCAAATTTAAGCTTAATTTCAAATTATTAAGCATTCACAAAGGATTGGTTTGCAAGTAATGGAAGAATGGATGAAAAAAGAGTGAATAGGTTATGAAGTTTAGTTCATCGAAATCTTGTGGATATTATAAGGATTTATAAAAAAAAAGGGGCATTCCATACACGACAATGGAATTAAGAACCGCATTGTGCATGACGGTTACGGGTTCCGAAATCGTTAAACAAAAATTTCCTCACAACTGACAAGGACACAAGTTCCGGATCCGTGTCAGTGTCAGATTTTTTTTGGCTTATAATTCACAAAGAAAATCATCACGGATCCGGAACCCGGAACCGTCACGGTTATGGGTTCCGGATCCGTGAAAAATATGTCACTTTTTTTTGGGTTAGAATTCACAAAGAAAATCAACATGGATCCGGAACCCGTAATCGTCATGACTATAGATTCTGGATTCTTGAAAACGTATCACGGATATATCTCGCGTACAATTGATATAAGCTATCTCTTAGGCACTTTGTGAATCCGGTTTTTTCACATGAATATATGTATATCATTCTTCTACCAGCGAATTTTGTTTACAAGGCGAGAAGATCTACATTAATTATTGATCTTAGTTGCATATTCTTTCAATATCGGAATAATTGTGCTTATACTTGAAATGGATCAATCCTGAAATGTCAATTTGTTAAAAGACCTTTGTTTCCTTACATGCATTGAGAAAGGAACAACATTATTTGAAACATAAGAGAGCTAATATAGAAAACTAGTTACACCAATTGTGATACATTATAATCTTGATAAATGAAAAACATATCAGCTATGGATATTGCAACTAATTTCAGCACACCTGAAAAAAAAATTAGCTTCCTAGAGACAGTAAAACCATTGATAAAGTTGGATAAGGGGCAATTTCAACCACAAATCCAAGTTCACCATAATTGGGCAAACAAGACAACAATGAATTATAAAATTTTAGATGTTATCATATCTCAACCACATGCATAGTAAATCAACTCCTCGTATGCTGCAAACTCACGAAAAAGTTGTATATGGGGAAAATTAAAAGGGTTAGTAGGGTAAGTAGGTACGTAATGTATAACTGTGTACATAATAGGTATGATTTGTAAAGTGTAGACAAACTAGGTAGTTAGAATTAAGAAGAAAAAGATTTAATACATAATAATGAATCCTATTTACCTAATTTGGAGAGATTCTCTCTACTATAAAACAATAAATAATTTCTTATTAAATATTGTGTCGGACTTAATTATATGTTATTAAAGGAAATTATTTTCCATAATTATCCTAGAATCTCTCGTAATTGATTGTGTGTTATTAAGAAGCTAATAATACGTATAATCTAAACCTCCCCATTGTTAAGCGAGATTTCTAATAGAGCTTAGGGATGTCGATGGGTCGGGTTTGGGGCGGGGAGTACCCTATTCATCCCCATACCCGTTTAGTATAACGCTCCCCGTCCCCATCCCCATACCCGTTCGGGTATTGAAAATTGTCCCCATCCCCGTCCCCGTCGGATATTCGTCCCCATCGGGTATTCCCCATCCCCGTTTAATTTTCCCCATTTTAAAATTATATGGGTTTTCCCCGTAAAAATCTATATCCCCATCCCCGTTTAACTTTTAGGATTTTGAAAAAAACATTAACTCGAGTAATAAATGTGAAATTAGACCATAAAATAGAAATTTGTTACTTTGTTTTGCTATATAAATAAAAAAACACGAGAAAAAAGAAAGAAGAAAACCTCATTTTTTTTAAAAAAATAATAAAAACTTGCCAAAGTAAAGTTATACTGCATATATATTAGGTTTTTCTCGTTCAAGTAGGTTCGAGACTCGTAGTACAAACTAGTGTAAACTATAATAATTATATCTTACTAACATTTAGATTACGATATCAAGATAAAGTGTTATATTACTTTATCAATTTAAATTTACAGTTTATGATTTAGGTTGCATCACCAAAACATGTATTTGAGAGACTAATACACACGTACAAAAAAATATAACATGTAATTTGTCATACATTTGATCTTCGTGATTTGACATTTATAACATATTCAAAGTTTTATGTTATCCTTATATGATCCAAAAATAAAATTATTACTGTTTACCATTAACAAGTATATAATTTACACATATAATATGCATTGCAATTGAAATGTTATCCTCGTATTTTTCAAAATGTATTTTGTGTAAGTAGGAATGAGTATGATACTATTAAGTCTTAGGTACAAAAGTGTATATAGTAACTGACCCTTAGTTTATGATTATAAGATAAATGTCAATTTATATTATATTAATATACATTGTTAATTGAAATGTTGATGTGGCTTAATTTGTTGCTTAACGCATCACCTTATTCAACTTGTCAAAGTATAGATATATTGTGTATATATATATATATATATTAAGTTTCATTCGTTCAAGTACGATCGAGACGCGTAGTACAAACTAGTGTAAATTATAATAATTATATCTTTCTAACATTTAGATTATGATCTCAATATAAAGTGTTATATTATTTTATCATTTTAATTTTATGATTTAGAATTTAGGTTGCACATCAAATCATGTATGTGAAAGAGTAAGACACATTAATAAACACAACATGTAGTGCGATTTGCATTTGATCATCGTGATTGACGGTCACGACATACTAAAAAATTTCATGAGGTGTTATCCTCATATGATCGAAAACCAATTTAATATAGGTTAGTATTCATAACTTACACATATTATTATCAATTTAATATTTAAAGTTAAAATACATTTTGTGTAAGTAAGAATGAGTAATCTTAAAGTACAAAAGTTTATATAGTTTTAATTTTAGGAATCATCGGTAATTTTAAATTAAACATAAAACTACAATGAACGTCTAATATAATTACAATTTGTTTATTGATGTACCCCAATAGATTCCTCGTTGGAGATCCCATCGGGTTACCCGCCGGGGATTCCCATCGGGCTACCCGTCGGGGATTCCCATCGGGTTACCCGTCGGGTTTCCCATCGGGGTTCCCCAACGGGTTCCCCAACGGGTTCGGGTTCGAATCGGGGGGCGGGGCGGATACCCCTATCTTCATCCCCGTCCCCATCCCCGAGCGGGTAATCGAAAATTTCCCCATCCCCGTCCCCGTCCCCATTTAAAATCCCCATACCCGTCCCTATGACGGGTAATACCCACGGGTTTTGGGGAATCCCCACCCCATTTACACCCCTAATAGAGCTCCACTTGACGATCAACAATGGAGTTTCCGATATGAATATCCGTGCTGCATAAGATATACTCAACGCGATAAGATTTGTGTACCTGTCGTCTACACCTTTCATATCATTTAGTTGATTGTTTGTCGTAATCTTCAAGGTACGTTATTGGTTGTTCATGGTGGACTCGATACATTTTTTCTAGTTTATGTATCATTTATATTGTTGAGTGTATGTATTTTTTATCATGTGTATTACAGAAGCTATGAATCATGTGTTCATTACAACATATTATGGCGGAGAGTGGGCTTTTGAAAACGGTATATGGAACTTCGTTGGTGATGTATCAAGCAAATCATTGGTGGTAGGTGAATCAAGCACTTTTTCTGAGATAATATCAGATATGACAACACAATTCGATATTTGTGTATCAGAAAGTGAGTTGAAGTTGATGTATAAGAATCCGTTTAATCCAGCGCTGAAGCCATATGATGTCAACACAAGGGGTGATTTGGATACATTTATGCACATAAATAGTCTACAACAGTTTATGTGGAGCGTGCCATTATGTATTACTATAGACAAAGGACACAAGCATGCCGACCGTATTAATGGAGACAAACATAATGTTGACAAAAGTCATAATGTTCCAGCTCAAGAAAATGATGAAATGGTACACAATGCGGATTGTGACGTTGATGGTGATACTCAACATGCTTTGTGTGTATCTATAGTCATTGTTACTGGTTCACTCAACGAAGATGATGGATCAGCTGATTCGCTTGCAATAGTTCCTCATAGATCAACTTATGTACCTTCAGAACATGAGTATGAGCTTGTTGGTAAGATATATCGTACAAAAATTGAACTAAAAAAATGCATTATGTCTACATTCAATTTCACAATGTTCGCAGTATAAGATTATTAAATCAAAAAGGAAGGCAGTAGCGGCGCGGTGTATTGATGAAGATTGTAAATGGAGGGTTTGTTTTACTAAGCTTGGTGAATCAAGTTTTTTTACAACAACACGGTTTGTCTCTACACACACATGTTCCTATCATCATAGAAGATCTGGTAACAGGGGTGCTTCATACCAAGTTATCGCTGAAAAAGTAAAATCAATGTGAGTTGTGTATGAAGTATGTATTACTTGTGATGTATCTGTTTATTGTATTACATAATATATATACATATTTATGCGTAGGTATTGTAACTCGAAGAAGTTACCTTCAGTTTATCATATACTCACTGTGATGAAGAGCTTACATCGAATCGATGCAAGTTATTGGAAGTGTTGGAAGGCACAAGAAGCAGTGAAAGACATGATTAGAGGGACTGCTGAAGATAATTACAGCTCCATACCTGCATATTTGTACATGTTGGAGTCTGTGAATAAAGGGACTTTTTCATCTCTTATGCTGGATGACGATAGACGATTCAAGTACGTATTTGTTGCATTTGGGCAATCTATAAGAGGTTTTCATTCGATGAGAAAGGTATAAATAAATGTATCAAATATTTTATTATTGTAACACCCCAAGTTCTCAGAACTCGGGGAGCTACTGGTTAGGACCTCACAATGGGTCCCAACCTTGGTTTAACAACAACTTTACTAGAATCTTACAACAAGGCACAAATGAAATTAAAACAATTTCAAAACCTAAAAATTTATTTTATGAAAGTGCACATGTTACAGCCTTACAAACATTTATATATATACGTAACATGCATGCCGTATGGAAGACTCCCCCGTCCCCATCTAATGAGTATGTGGACCCGGCTGACCATCCGTTCCGGATCTCTCTGCAACTGTCTATCTCTACAAATCTACAACACGGATAAACCGTTAGCTAACAATCCAAATATAAGCAGAATAAGGATAGCACAAACACAAACAAGGTAATATAAACACCCATCATGCTGGCACACAATTTGGTTATTATCTGATAGCTTAGGTGATTCACTTTATTCCGTTGTAAAGTTGTGGCACGAAAATCTTAAGAGTTCTCGCCTTCGTTCCTTATCCAACCGGTGTAGGTCTAGCTTACCTCCGCCGGTAGCATCACTACAAACCGAGTGTGGACTAGTCCCTAAAGAAACTCCTAGCGCCCTCAGGCTACTGAGCAGAATGCCACCGCCCGTTACTCTTAGGCCAAGGTATAGGTCGGTATAAATATTACTAAAATATAACTATAAACATCTCATTCACACACCACTACCACTATTCATACTCATATCTAGAAGTCAGCTAAGTAAGCCCAAAGGACTTACCTGAATCCAAACATAATCCCGTTATCTCGACTCGGTCTGTAACCGCAGGAACTCAACCGCCTGTTATAAAAGGCAAGTGGAGCAATAATGTATCCCATTTAATTAGAAGCCTCTGAATTCTAAGATATTTAACTCTATCATTAGATAAATTACCAAAATATCCTTATACGGGTAAATGACTATTTTACCCCTAGTCCCGAAACTTTATAAAATTTCATAACAAAGTTCCAAACTATTCTTTGGAACTCAAAACCCCACTCAAACTCTCAAAGGAAAGTTTGCTAAAGATTTAGAAGCTTTAACTACATTCTTGATTTTTATAAAAAGTCGCTAAGGTCCGACTTTGGCTTAAGATATGAGAACCGAATAAAAATATAAAAATCCAACTAGAAACTCTAAGTCTTCTATGCTATGCATTCTATCCATAGAAGCAAGAACTTCCTAAAAACACCTAATAACCGATTCTACACAAATTCCCAAAGTCGGTTCCAAAACCAGAATATTCAGACTTAGCCAAAATTGAGTGTTTATAAACTGCTCAACTAGTCCACTTTGGACCTTCATATATCTAAATCCAACCGTTGGATCAACCCCAACTTTTGATACATCACACTATGCATGACACTCTGTAACATTCTAAAAACTGAACGGTGAATTATGTTTCTAAGGTATCCAAACTTAAGCTTAAACATGACTGCACAACACCAGATATTTCCAGCACTTAGCAATTTCAGCAACATCCATAAAACTGTCTAAGGTCCCAACTTATAAAAATCATAACTCCGAAACCACTTGCTGAATTCCTCCCAAATTTTAATATGTTCTACAACAATATGCCAAATATATCATATCCAAAATTCAAGTCCAAAAGATATCAAACGCCTATTCAAAAGTATCTCACAAAACAGCATCACATGCTGTTTTTACCCAACACTCAGCACAGTTATAAAAACTGTGTGAGGAGTCAACTTAGAAAACCCATAACTCTAAAACCGTAACATGGATTCCTCTAAAATTTAAGTATGATCTACTATGCTATACCAACTATAACATGTCCGAAATTCAAGTTCAACAGAAGTCAATAACCCCTCCAAATGTATTCCACAAAACTGCATCCCAAGCAATTATTTCTCAAACTCAGCACACTTAAAAAAAAAAACTGCATGAACAGCAAACTTTGAGACACTCTAACTCTCAAACGGTAACTCCGATTCCTCCCAAATTTTAGTATGATCTACCATGCAATACTAAGTACCACATATCCGAAATTCAGGAACAAAGGAAGAGTCTAGCTTACCCATATCTAGACTCGTAGTTGACTGCTCGTCAATGTTGGAAAAAACTCAGAAACTTCAACAGCTTAGTGTAGTTGTTCCTTGGCTGTAATATATAGATTGTAAGATGGTTTGGAGACAACTATAAGCACATATCTGACTGAAAGAAAGCAAGGAGGAAGAGCATGGTCGTACGCAACTACAATACTCGACAAGGAGGGAGGCAAGGCGCCTGCAAAGTGTTTCTGCGCGAGCTCCTGAGGGTGGACTGCGAGGGAGGCAAAAGAGGACTGTAGGATTGGCTATAGGAACCCTCAGTGGCAGGGAACACTACATGTGGGTTTGGCGGAGGCTCAACTGCCTTGGCAGTGGCGTTTCTGGCGCGACAGAGGGACCAGCGGGGCTGCAACCGCTCGTGGAGGAGACTTGCACTGCTTGCTGTTGCGTGACGCTCTTGTAGAGAAGGATGCCGCTGAACTGCTTACTGTTGAGGGACCAACGAGGGACCAGCGACGCTGAACTGCTGGTTGCTGAGGGACCAACGAGGCTGCAACCGCCTAATGTGGTTGTGCCCGGACAAACACACGCGAGGAGGATGCTCGCTGTCGACGGCTGGAGGGAAGGTCGAGGTTGGCACGCCATGACGCTACGAGGTTGTGAGTTGTGTGCAGAAGGCGGTGGTTGGTTCCGAAATTGTGCGAGAAGACGAGGGTGAGAGCTGCGTGACACTTCTAGGGTTAGAGCGTAAAAGATGGGAGCCAGAAGTTCTTCTTCCCGGGCCCAGTTGGCCTGTCTTTCTTCCCGGGCCCAACTGGCCTGTCTTTCCGACCCAGATGGCATGCTTATTAGGCCTAAATGGTTTATCGAAAAGAATTGAACTCTTTTGATGGTTAAGAAGAGGTAGATCGATTCCGTGTATTTTTATGTGAGTAGAAACCTCGCATAAAATATTAAAAATTATCGAAGAACTCGGTGTTACATAAAATGACAAAAGTATGGAAAAGTCCAACCGGTCGAGTTTCGGTTTATCTCGAAATTAAAGGAAACTTAAATTTTCGGATAATACATCAGTCCCCACTTAAAATAAGTTTCGTCCCGAAACTTAAAAGAAGACAACAAAAAGACAGAGTTCATACCAAAGAACTAAAGCCTCGGGAAAACGTCACAAACGGTCTAGTTTCTGATTTGTTTTCAGAGATAGCCGGAAGAAGAAAATAAAAAATAAAAAATTATTTGGGTATTACATTAATCCCCCCTTAAAATAAGTTTCGCCCCGAAACTTTAAAATACGTCAATCATAAGGTCGGTCCTCTCGGCACATCAAAGGTTCAAGTCTAGTGTATCTAATTACTACATCATAAGTCTTGTCGTTTCTATATCTAAGTACCCCGCACATCAAAGGTTACCAATGAAATACACATCACTGTCAAAACACTCAAGCATGAAACAAACAAGTAGTCACACAATATCACACCGATACAGTGCCGAGTACTAACTCGTCGGTCCTAAGGTTGCAACTATCTCTGTATAGATCTCTAAAAGGTTACGTCTCATACTGTCCACAAGATCTCAGGTACCCTCGTCGGCTTTTCATAAAACCGCCGACTCAAAAGTTGTTTGATGTACTCACATCAAAAGCGCATGCTACAACGTTCTAGAGTGTTTACTGGGTATCTCACCGGTATCATCCGGCTCAATTGTCCGATCTTCCAATCTGATGACCTAACTCGTGTCTAGTAGGTATTCCCTCTAACTAAATCCGTGGACAATGGAATTTCTCTCCTCAATATGGTGAGGAATACTAGTCCATCAATCACTTTCAACTCTGCATGCAAGGTCTCACAAGGTTGTCTTACACAACTCACCTCTAGATCTTTTGATGACCTTCCTGAGGTAATTTATTCCAATTCCTTTCCTTCTAGTCTTCTGAAAGGGTTTCGGGTATCCGATCTAGGATATCCCCCTTATACATCTCCCAACACTTTACTAAGTGCTTAAGTCTAGTTGTATCACAACTCACTTGGTCTTATCTCCTAATATGACTCCGTCATATGGTTCCTCCATTAAAGAATCGTCATCTGCTAATTTTTGGTCTTAAACTTGATATAACTTAACAATCAAAATCCGGTGGTCAATCTTTGTGGTCTATCGACGCCATCATATTATTTTATAGATCTCTAGCTCAACTGAAGCTTCTTACGCAGTGTCAAGATCTTAGGTGATATAGAATGTATCCGCGATGACAACACTAGACACAAGGCGATCTCACCTCACCGTCGTTTGATGATCATAACTACTCGATAACTGCTAACACACCATCAATATTCAACTCTTATATCCCTCACGTCTATCAGTCCGATAATATTTCTCTAACTCGAAACGCAACTCGGATCCGTTCTGATATAACATTACACGTAAACTCTACCCGAGATTATGCTTTCTCTATGTGCGATTACTGAGTTGCAAGTATGCCCTTTCCGCTTATTTCCTTATATATCTTCCGACTCAGTAGGGTAGTTTCTCACTTTGAGCTTCCTAGGGTAAACCCTGCACCATTTTTTTTTTTTAATTTTTTTCCCGTCGTTAATTCTTCTCCTAATCCATCAAGAAAACTCACTCTAGAGTACTCCATTAGTATAGAAGTCAAGACCACTTGTCTAGCAACATGTAGCGAAGCCGTCATTCTTCACTTGGGTCCATAATAGGGTACCACTACCTTTCTATAACCTCTATATGCACATGCTGTATTTCCGGTCACTCCGCGTAGCCTATCTCACGTCCGTTCCAAACAAAATGCATTTCACCAACTATCATCATTTTAAATTCGACACGTCATTTTTCTGTACCATTGAGCTTCCTGCTCCGTGAGTTAGGACCCACCACGCTTCCGCTGCACTACTTTGATAGTTCTGTTGTCATCCATTAATCATAAGGACATTTTCTGTGAATCCAAAGTGATTGTCCCCCAAAACTCTTTCTCCCGATTACACCATAGGTCCTATCCGGATGAAGTATCAAGAACTTTCCTTGCTTAAGGAAATAAGGCAATGGTTAGAAGACGACCTCTCCCGTTCACTTCTTGAATTCTTCTAACACGGATCCAAACTCTTTGACTCGACCGGAGTTTGATCCGAACCAGCCATTAACATGGTTCTCTTTATACCTTTAGTTCATCCAAGAAGGTTGTCGTTGCTTACTTGAGGAACTCCTCAAGGTGTCGGTAAAGCTACCTCGTAAATCCACATTCACAAATATCTTCTTTTAACGGTAAATAACTCGTCAATACCAAACAACACTTGTACGTTCTTGGTTGACGTCGGTCAGGTTGACCTATCTCAATTTCCGGGACTTACTTTTCTCATACCTCTTTTTCCGTTGAATTTCCTGGTGGGCACTACTTACTCGAGTTCATCCATTTATACTCTTTTAGCTCGTTCTACATTACAAACTTCCAGTTCCTCCGTGAGTTAACTCCATTTCTCAAGTCCAACTGTGTCGTCCATTGTTTTCTAGGTCTTCCATTATAGCTTGTAATCAAGCCTACACAACTCTCATGACCTTAACTTCCATCCACTTGCGGTTTATCTGGTATGGAATGCTACGCACACTTTTTCTTGATTGACATAGAACCTTATCAAAATCATATACTCCTTACTCCTCTAGTTCTTCTTTTATAATCCATCTGTACTAACTGTGATATGCACCCCTTTCCTAGCCAATAGGGAGTAAATCACTCACACGCTTCCCTTGGTCTCCAATGACATAAAGGGGGTCCTTCCTGACCGTCTAGTCTTTCTTCTTAAGTTCTTAATTAGAGTTACTGCCTCGAACTCACTCCATGTTACTATTAAGGATACTAGCACTTCTATCGATTTAGCTTCACATTTGTCGTCGTTGATCTCTTGAAGGATCCTCCAAATGTCTATAAAACTCTTTCATAAGTCTATGATTATCCTCCTTATCTGCCAACCAGTTACCACTAGTTAACCTGCACGTGTTATGTCTCAGTTATTACCAACTAGTCTGTTGTTGACCTTCTATAAGATCACAGACTTATTGTTCTTCTATCTCTTTTGAAGTTTGATACACTTGGTAAAAATCTATCTCTTCCAGTTTCTTTGTTAATACTCTTTTAGTTTCTTCCACAATCTGCACTTCTCTTGTTCTCTTATGAGGTCACTATACTTTTCTAAGTCTAGTCCCAGCATTCATCTGTCGTCAATGAGTTCATCAAGTCTTCCACATTAACTTGTAAGTGTGTCTTCGCGATTCTTCTTACTTTGTTCATCGTCTGTTTGCGGTTCTCTGATGTTGGTAACTTAAATTCCGGTTGGGTGAGAGGTCATGGTGGACACTTAAGTCTGCCTAGGTCATACTCATTCATTTTTCTCCCTTCGTTAGCGTTGTTTTGTAACATTGCCCTTATGGAAATCCGTTGTCTAAATTATAGACTTCTACTCTATTTCCTACTTGTGTCTTGATTTCTTTCAAAATTATCATATCTATGAAGAAGTCCACATGTCTCCATGGTTATGAAATTTACTTTAAATCTTTAAATTTAATTGTAAATGTATGTCTTTGTACACCTTTAGTCCTTCATATTTGGGTCAACACCTTATCTTTTCTGGGATCTCATGCCCATACTTGTCTATGACGGCATCCACCTTGGTTGTAGTGTCATTTAACCCGCCAAGTGTAATTGTATTTTTCCCTGCTCGATTTGTGTTCTGATATGGTCCTTCACAATCTATGCTCTTTTCAGCCCTTACATGCATCCTTGAGTTTCATCTCTCGTCTTCATACTGCTGCGTTCCTTGTATGACTTTCTATTACTTCTATCTAAGTGGATTTGATATTCTTCCTCATCCGATTGTTCTTGTTCTTAAGAATCATCTCATAGTCTTCACCTTCTGTCCACTCGTTCTTCGGAAAATTGCAGGAATCACCAGGGTACCCTCGAGAGCGAAATGTTTAAATTCGGGTTTGTGTACACTATCTTCATATAGATATTCTATAAGATCTACTAACGTTTTATCATGCGGCGGTACTCACATCATGATAACTCAACTAAAGGATGTCATATCCTTTAGGTTATTAACATGCTATATATACATATATATACATTTATACAACCTACATACACATACAATTATATAAGTCTATATATACTATTTACTATCATACTAAGCTGCATAGATCTACGGATAGCGATGGTGGTCCGACGTACTGTTATACCAACAACCCGACTATGCACATGATTTTAAAAATAAAACTTCATTTTGAAAATTGTAGATTCCTTTCGGGTTCTGGTTATTTCTACATTCGGTCTTTCAGAAGATTCCAAGTGCCATTGTTGCCAACCCAGAGCTTTGATACCATGTTGTAACACCCCAAGTTCTCAGAACTCGGGTAGCTACTGGTTAGGACCTCACAATGGGTCCCAACCTTGGTTTAACAACAACTTTACTAAGATCTTACAACAAGGCACAAATGTAATTAAAACAATTTCAAAACCTAAAAATTTATTTTATGAAAGTGAACATGTTATAGCCTTACAAACATTTATATATATACGTAACATGCATGCCGTATGGAAGACTCCCCCGTCCCCATCTAATGAGTATGTGGCCCCGGCTGACCATCCGTTCCGGATCTCTCTACAACTGTCTATCTCTACAAATCTACAACACGGATAAACCGTTAGCTAACAATCCAAATATAAGCAGAATAAGGATAGCACAAACACAAACAAGGTAATATAAACACCCATCATGTTGGCACACAATTTGGTTATTATCTGATAGCTTAGGTGATTCACTTTATTTCGTTGTAAAGTTGTGGCACGAAAATCTTAAGAGTTCTCGCCTTCGTTCCTTATCCAACCGGTGTAGGTCTAGCTTACCTCCGCCGTTAGCATCACTACAAACCGAGTGTGGACTAGTCCCTAAAGAAACCCCCAGCGCCCTCAGGCTACTGAGCAGAATGCCACCGCCCGTTACTCTTAGGCCAAGGTATAGGTCGGTATAATTATTACTAAAATATAACTATAAACATCTCATTCACACACCACTACCACTATTCATACTCATATCTAGAAGTCAGCTAAGTAAGCCCAAAGAACTTACCTGAATCCAAACATAATCCCGTTATCTCGACTCGGTTTGTAACCGCAGGAACTCAACCGCCTGTTGTAAAAGGCAAGTGGATCAATATTGTATCCCATTTAATTAGAAGCCTCTAAATTCTAAGATATTTAACTCTATCATTAGATAAATTACCAAAATACCCTTATACGGGTAAATGACTATTTTACCCCTGGTCCCGAAACTCTATAAAATTTCATAACAAAGTTCTAAACTATTCTTTGGAACTCAAAACCCCACTCAAACTCTCAAAGGAAAGTTTGCTAAAGATTTAGAAGCGTTAACTACATTCTTGACTTTTATAAAAAGTCGCTAAGGTCCGACTTTGGCTTAAGATATGAGAATTTGCTAAACATTTAGAAGCGTTAACTACATTCTTGACTTTTATAAAAAGTCGCTAAGGTCCGAGTTTGGCTTAAGATATGAGAACCGAATAAAAATATAAAAATCCAACCAGAAACTCTAAGTCTTCTATGCTATGCATTCTATCCATAGAAGCAAGAACTTCCTAAAAACACCTAATAACCGATTCTACACAAATTCCCAAAGTCGGTTTCCAAAACCAGAATATTCAGACTTAGCCAAAATTGAGTGTTTATAAACTGCTCAACTAGTCCACTTTGGACCTTCATAGATCTAAATCCAACCGTTGGATCAACCCCAACTTTTGATACATCACACTATGCATGACACTTTGTAACATACTAAAAACTGAACGGTGAATTATGTTTCTAAGGTATCCAAACTTAAGCTTAAACATGACTGCACAACACCAGATATTTCCAGCACTTAGCAATTTCAGCAACATCCAGAAAACTGTTTAAGGTCCCAACTTATAAAAATCATAACTCCGAAACCACTTGCTGAATTCCTCCCAAATTTTAATATGTTCTACAACAATATGCCAACTATATCATATCCAAAATTCAAGTCCAAAAGAGATCAAACGCCTATTCAAAACTATCTCACAAAACAGCATCACATGCTGTTTTTACCCAACACTCAGCACAGTTATAAAAACTGTGTGAGGAGTCAACTTTGAAACCCCATAACTCTCAAACCGTAACGTGGATACCTCTAAAATTTTAGTATGATCTACTATGATATACCAACTATAACATGTCCGAAATTCAAGTCAAAAAAAAGTCAATAACCCCTCCAAATTTATTCCACAAAACTGCATCCCAAGCAATTATTTCTCAAACTCAGCACACTTAAAAAAAAAACTGCATGAACAGCAAACTTTGAGACACTCTAACTCTCAAACGGTAACTTCGATTCCTCCCAAATTTTAGTATGATCTACCATGCAATACTAAGTACCACATATCCGAAATTCAGGAACAAAGGAAGAGTCTAGCTTACCCATATCTAGACTCGTAGTTGACTGCTCGTCAATGTTGGAAAAAACTGAGAAACTGCAACAGCTTAGTGTAGTTGTTCCTTGGCTGTAATATATAGATTATAAGATGGTTTAGAGGCAACTATAAGCACATTTCTGACTGAAAGAAAGCAAGGAGGAAGAGCATGGTCGTACGCAACTACAATACTCGACAAGGAGGGAGGCAAGGCGCCTGCAAAGTGTTTCTGCGTGAGCTCCTGAGGGTGGACTGCGAGGGAGGCAAAAGAGGACTGTAGGATTGGCTATAGGAACCCTCAGCGGCGGGTAACACTACATGTGGGTGTGGCGGAGGCTCAACTGCCCTGGCAGTGGCGTTTCTGGCGCGACAGAGGGACCAGCGGGGCTGCAACCGCTCGTGGAGGAGACTTGCACTGCTTGCTGTTGCGTGACGCTCTTGTAGAGAAGGATGCCGCTGAACTGCTTATTGTTGAGGGACCAGCGAGGGACCAGCGACGCTGAACTACTGGCTGCTGAGGGACCAACGAGGCTGCAACCGCCTAATGTGGTTGTGCCCGGCCAAACACACGCGAGGAGGATGCTCGCTGTCGACGGCTGGAGGGAAGGTCGAGGTTGGCACGCCATGACGCTACGAGGTTGTGAGTTGTGTGCAGAAGGCGGTGGTTGGTTCCGAAATTGCGCGAGAAGACGAGGGTGAGAGCTGTGTGACGCTTCTAGGGTTAGAGCGTGAAAGATGGGAGCCAGAAGTTCTTCTTCCCAGGCCCAGTTGGCCTGTTTTTCTTCCCGGGCCCAACTGGCCTGTCTTTCCGGCCCAGATGGTATGCTTATTAGGCCTAAATGGTTTATCGAAAAGAATTGAACTCTTTTGATGGTTAAGAAGAGGTAGATCGATTCCGTGTATTTTTATGTGAGTAGAAACCTCGCATAAAATATTAAAAATTATCGAAGAACTCGGTGTTACATAAAATGACAAAAGTATGGAAAAGTCCAACCGGTCGAGTTTCGGTTTATCTCAGAATTAAATGAAACTTAAATTTCCGGATATTACAATTATTGTGTACATATCTTGTAATATTGTGTGTATATTTTAATACTGTGTACATATTTTGTAATATTGTGTACATAATATTACTTTTCTGTTCTAACAATAACATTTCGCTTCTGTTTTAAGGTTATAACCGTAGATGGCACACATATGAGTGGAAAATATGGTGGAGTGTTGCTTGTTGCCACTGCACAGGATACAAATCAAAAAATATACCCTATTGCGTTTGGGATTGTTGATAGTGAGAATGACTCTTCTTGGGATTTTTTCTTTAAGAATTTGAGTCATATCATTCAAGATCACAACGAGCTTGTGTTTGTGTCTGACAGACATAATTTTATTAAGAAAGGTATAGCATCACACTACCCAGTGACATTCCATGGATACTGTATTTGGCACCTTAAAGGGAATCTACGGAAAAAAACGAGATCAAATAGAATATTGCAAATGTTCATAGATTGTGCCAAAAAATGTAGGGTGTCAGAATGCAGGGAAATTCTAGCGCAGATAACATTGGTATGTTGTGTACATAATTAGTAAAGATTAAATTTTTTTTGTTATTATATTTTTAACCATCTTATGTACACAGGAAAAACCAAAGGTTGGCGATATGCTCACTGATATTGGAATATTCACGTGGTCACAATCTTTACGTCCCGCAAACCGGTACAACATTATGACTAGTAACAATGCGGAGTGCGTAAATGCAATAATGAAAGAAGGAAGGGAATACCCAATTTTGGCCATGTTGGATGAAATTAGGCAATTCATGACACGCTGGTTTGTAGAGCGTCGGCAAATTTCACAAGCTTCTGTAGATGTTGCTGCACCGAAAATCGAAACAATCATCCAAAAACGATATGATGAATCGGGTAGCTACTTTGTGTACGTCCTGGATGCGGATAGGTTGGAGTTTGAAGTAAAAAATGGTGATGAACAAGTTATTGTTTGTCTACGAATGAGGACTTGCACATGCAAAGAGTTTGATGTTGAAGAAATTCCTTGTGTACATGCTATAGCTGCATCAAAGCATGTAGGAATGAGTCCATCTTACCTTGCAAGTAGGTATTATTCGACAAACTATTGGAGTGCTGCATATTCGGAGGTTGTATATCCGGTACCGAACAACGCTGAATGGGGTGTCCTGGATTCCGCAACAAATATTGTTTGTGAGAATTACTTTGAAGCGTAAAAGATGTGGAAGGATGCCAAAAGCTAGACTCCGGACATCATGGGAAAAAGGGAGTAATAGGAAATGTAGCAATTGTGGTTTATGTGGACACACAAAGAAGACTTGTGTAAATCAACCAAAATAATCTTTTATTGTATTCGTTTTATATGTTAATTACTTTGGAAGCCTTGTGTTTGTATTTGTTTACTGGTTTGAAAGTAATGCAACCTAAACAAACTTTTATGTTTATATTGTGATCAGGTTATCTATGCATAAAACATATAATTGAATTGTGTACATAATTCTTGAATAATATAGTATTTATACATTAATTACTTTGAAGCGTAAAAGATGTGGAAGGATGCCAAAAGCTAGACTCCGGGCATCATGGGAAAAAGGGAGTAATAGGAAATGTAGCAGTTGTGGTTTATGTGGACACACAAAGAAGACTTGTGTAAATCAATAAAAATAATCTTTTATTGTATTCGTTTTATATGTTAATTACTTTGGAAGCCTTGTGTTTGTATTTGTTTACTGGTTTGAAAGTAATACAACCTAAACAAACTTTTATGTTTATATTGTGATCAGGTTATCTATGCATAAAACATATAATTGAATTGTGTACATAATTCTTGAATAATATAGTATTTATACGTTCATGTGTGGTACTTACTTCAAGAATTGTGTACATAAATTTTGGATTGTGTACATAAAAGTTTTTCAAATTTCATGTGTGGTAATTACTTCATTATTATTTTATGTTTATGTTGTTAATATATGTAAAATAATAATACATATTTAACGTATTAATGTTATTGTATTGTTCGTCCCAAATATTTATCGTACATACAATATGTCGTCAAAATGTAAACGTGTAACTAATTAGAATGCAAGGGCAATAAAACATTTTTAAGGATGAAAAAAACACTACTTGCTTAACACATTAGGTGTTTAAATATCTCGAGTACATAAAAACATGAACGAAAAACAACGTTGAATTAGAAGCTGTTAAGCGGCTACATAACACACTGTCTTAAAATAAACAAATTCAGGACTCTTCAAACCATGCCGACCAATCTTTTGTGTAGACAACATTGGCGAGCTTCTCCCTACTAGCTTGGACAGCATCATCATTTATTCTAGATAAATCAGTACGTCCAGACGCCAAGTGTTGTATGTATCTCAAAACGTAGATCTCACAGCTGCCTTTGTATATATGCATCAAATATATAAATCAATATGCATAATGTATGTACATTTTCGTTTATAAGATTTTAATGTACTTACCCGTCCACGTTGATGTTAAGTTCCGTTCTCCGTACAACTTTCAAAGGATTCTTCAACTTATCTCCAAGTCTACTGTGCCCACCATGAACACTGAGCAGTTTAGGCAACATCACGACCATAGGCTCCAACATTTCCTGTAGTTTGTCATCCTTTATGTACATAATCTGAGGATCATATACATAAATGCACCACCGACTGAGGTCAATTTCAAGAGCAACCCAATGAGATTCCCGCAAGTTGAATGGGGAATAGATCAAATCAACGTCGTACAATGGCTTTCGAAACATTTGAGGACTGTCTCCCGTTATGACTTCGAACATTATTGGTTTGAAATTCGGCATCTCTTTCTTTGAAGCAACATACTTAGCATATGTGGTAGTGTTATATGCCCTACTCCACCCAGTTGTCAGCACAGCAACGTGGCCGAATCTATCAGGTTTTTCGACAATACTCTTTTGAATGTGCATAATAATTTCATCAATTGCTTGTCATTCAAATTTAAATGTGTGTATATAGTGTACTGATGTTAAATATTTTGTGTACATAAAGACAACATCACTTACCTCGTCTTTTATCCGACCTCCTGGTTTTAGTATATCCATGACAGATTCTCTGGATATGTTCTTCACGAAACCTCTAATCGTTGCTTTGTCTTCCTTGTTCTTAACCCAGTTGTAAAGTCTTTGACGATCATCTTTGTGCAGCATGCTGTTTGTGGGTTCCTTCGGAAGTTTGACGTTTTTTTTGTATGGAGTACGCTTGTACTTGCTATCTTTCGGGACCCTTAAGCCAACCCTTCGAATGGGCTCATCAACAATGCCAGCCTATTTGATAAGCTTAATTTGTCAACTAGAATTATCATACATAAATGTACAACTCAAACTAGTTATGTTCATATCTCACTTGAACATCCCGCTATATCTTCCACATTTGCATCATCCTGATTGACTTTGGAAGCCGAATCAACATTTGTCGCACTCGGTGCAGAGCTGTTTGCAGCAGATGGTGGTTTTGCCATGTCTCTGACGAGATTTTTGATTTTTGTCTCGGTCCTCTTGCTAGAGATGTAGACAATTGTGTCTAATTTGTCGTACTGTGTGCCAAGGTCCCTCGTGTATGTTGTTAACTCGTCAATAACCATCCCTTGGTTTTCAATCTTATTAGCTAGTTCTTTCTGTTCTCGTTGCATGGAGTCTAATTTTTTCATGATCTGATCAAACCAGTCTGGTTTAGGTGTGTGCAACCTGTTATGTGTTCAAATTTATATACATAAGTATTGAATAGTGTACGTGTATGCATCATTGTGTAATAGTATTTTGTACATAATTTGTAAATTACCTTGAAGACTCAGGAACATTAGAATGTGTTGATTTAGCAGCTCCATCAGAAAGTTTGTTTTTCAACACTTCGACTGAATGGTCAATTGAAGGATCAATTTCTTCTATTGCTAATGATTCTTTGCCCTTGTTGGATCTCTTTGATGACCTATACACAAGTGTTTCATATTCGGTTTATGTTAAGAATCTGTACATAATAGTATACATTTTCAACATAAATATGAACCTGGTATGTATGACATTGGGAGTGCTTGTGTCACTCTTTCTTTTCCCCTTCTTGTCGACATCAGCTGCCTCAGTTTTAACAAACACGCCTGTATGAAATGATGTTACAATATATATTATTGTCTATAATTAATACAATTCAATTCTGAACTGTGTATGAATCACTTATTGTACTTACTTGGAGGGTTAACAAAGTCATCATCATCGTTTCCCTTTTTGACAATATTCCTTATTGTTATTTTTGGAACTACATTGCTACATAACGTAAATAAATAACATAAAATCAATAAGTTATTACCAATGTAACTACATAAATCTGTATATATATGATTTTGACACACGTACCTAAATGATTTCTCCTTTCCGTGGACAACATTCGGACGTGTTATTATCATATCACATTTTTCAAATCCAACATCAAATAGTAATTCAATCCTCTCGTCATCACCTTCAGTATGTCACTAGTCGCTATCGTCGCTTTCATGATGACCTTGAACAGTGTTAATATCTTCTTTCTTTATAGTTTGGACAATACCCTTAATTTTTGCATATCCGGGGAATGGTTTCCCTCCCTTGCCAGACTTCGATACCCATCTGAGACATAAAGGGTTTGTATTTTCGGCTATCAAGGTGGCAAATACTCTTGCAAGCTTGGGGATAGAATGGAATGCAAATATTTGAAAAAATGTATTGGTTTTGTAAGTGACATATTAAAAAAAACGAATGTTATTATGACACAATTGTGTATGTATATATGATGTTCACATGGTTGTGTATTCATGATGTTATTGTGAATATATATGTACATATACATTTACAAATATACACATATTATGTTTATATACCCATGATAGATGATATGCAACAATTATATATATATAACTAATGATTTGAATAAGGGAATGTAAATGTTTATAACAAACTAGTTCTCGATAAAATACACAAACCTGTAAAGAAAGTGGGAAGCCACCAATGTTATAGCCGCCATTGTTTCTTTCTTTTCCTGTCTCACAAGATTGAAGGAACTTCTTCGTCTGAACGAATGCGAGCCGACCCCAAGGAAAAGCATTGAATTTGTCCAGATCATGAACCATGTTGATTGTCTGTTGGTTGACTTGTGTTTTCTGGTTCTTGGATACAATAACTCATTCGACAAATAAAATAAGCGCCATTTTGTATTTGTATGGTGATTCCTTGGGCAATTCCATGAATTTCTCTTCCAGACTAAGGTTTGAGCACCGATCAACTCCAACAACGGCTTTCATGTCAACTTCTGGGTTTTCCTCGTAGGTCTCAAATAATTTATCTGAATAGTTTAGTCCCGTAATCTCAGCAAAATCATTAATTCCAAACCTAAGTAAAACCTGGTTAATTCCGAACCACATTGAATTTTCTCTCCTTGTTTTGACTTCATTCATCAACATAAAATGTATAATCTGGTTGGACATCTTCAATTTGGTGCTTATTTCAATTATGGGAGCAAAGACTCCGGTCTTGAACTTATTCTTGTCTTCATTCGACAGTCCATCCAATAGCATAGGTATCATTTGTACTTGGCTGATGTAACACCCCGAATTCTCAAAACCCGGGATATTACTGGTTAGGACCTCACAATGGGTCCCGACCTCAGTTTGACAACAATATTACTAGGATCTTGCAATAAGACACAAATAAGAAAAACCAAAATTCATAAAAATGTATTTGAAAAAGGATGAATGTAACAAAGTCTAACAACCTATCGTACTTAAACAACGGAAAAGACTAACTGTCTTAACGAAAGGGAAAGACAACAAAGCAACAACCCAAACCCCCACTCTAAAGAGTACGGAGACCCGGCTAACCACTACTTCCGGATCACTCAGCTGCTGTTCTAACATGCGGTAAATCTAAAAAAAAAACACAATAAAACACCCATTAGCTAGTTATCTAAACATTAGGAGAGTAATAATAGCACACACACACATAAAATAGTAAACACTCATCATGCTTTCAAACAATCCATTTATTATCTTCATTTAAGTCATTCACTCTAATGATACTTATTTTGTGACACGAGGGATTCCCAAACCTCGCCTCCGCCCCCGTGTACCCATCAGGAGTGGATCCGATGCATCTCACCGTGTACCTGTATGGTCTGGGTATAGAGAACCTCTCAGTCTCCTGTCAGAGCTGGGCAGTGATGTCACGGCCCGTTATACATACACTTGGGCCTTAACACATAATAACAACGGTCGTCCTAACAAGTTGTTATCATTATTATCACACACATTGCACACACACCACCATTATCACCCAACTAATATCCAGAAACTGGCTAAGTAAGTCGCAAGGACTTACCTGAATCAAAGGCCACTCTTACAAATCCCAACTCGGTCCGTACCCGTGGTAACTCAACCGCCTGTTAAACAAGGCATGTGTATCAACATTTCATCTCATACTCTGTTAAGGTAAAAAAAATGTTATTTTACCTTAAATCCCGGAAATTCTCAAAAGTCTATTCTTAACTCTTAATATTCTCTTTTTGAACTTGTTTTTCATAATTTGGTCATCCCCGGATAATTTACTAGAGGTTATAAGGTTAATTCCCAACATCTCGTCAAAGAGAACAACATTACTTCCTTCCCGGTTACTACTCCACTCTTACACATATATGTATACGTGTATAAATACGTTATCATTCTAAGTATATACTTATGTATATACACTCTGCTTATTCCATATATATATGTACTCTTACCTACCATCTCATATCTATAAATACGTATATGTGTACAGGGTATGTTATATATATATATATATATATATATATATATATATATATATATATATATCACACAAACTCCTACCTAATCAAGCCTATCACTACTGCTCAACCAGGTATATACATATATACAATCAGTACCCTCATATGTATATACATATATTATATATATATATATATATACATTATCCCTAACCATGTATATATACTTATATATTCTATTATTTTACATCTATACATACGTATATGTATTCCACTATTGTACACCTATATATATATATATATATATATATATATATATATATATATATATATATATCTTAATCTACTGCCTATACATTTTATACAAATCCCTCTTAAACCTCTACATACATAGGTACTTATACTGCACAACAGGAGGAGCACTCACCGCCGTGTTGCAGGGACGAACCGATGCAGTGTTGCTTGGGTCGCGGGAAGGCTGTCACGCGGAGGTCCATCTACGGGAGTCGGGTTACGGTCCCTATGAAGCGGGGTTGGAGCCTGCTTCCGCCTGCTCGTCGGTCCAGCACAACAGTTCGTTTCTCCTCACCGGCCTATTGTTCGAGGTACGATTCAGCAATCGAAACCGAAAATGAAGGGGATTCATAGAAGGAAAGCTTACCGTGTCTCTATCGCGTAGGGCGTCGGGTCCGGTGCTGGTGGGTTCGCGGCTGCAGACGACTGGGCAACGACAACGGAACTCTCCGCTGAAGGTGAGTTCGGTAGAGTGGTGGCGGATGTGGTGCAGTGCGGTTAGGCGGCATTGTTTTGGGTTTCTTCTACGTGCTGTGTTTGCAGTTGGGAGGGAGAGAGATGAAGCAGCGGTAAAGTTGCGGGGTCGGCGTGATTAGGTATAGGATTAGATTAGAGTGATGAGGTTTAGATTAATTAGGTTAAAGGGGGTTATTAAGGAAATGGGCCAGCAGGAGGTTACTGGGCCCGTCATTGGGCCTGCTCCTCAAATTAAAAGATGACTGAAAGGATAGAACGTTACTCGCACGTTGTACGGAATTATTTACGGTTACAAAAATTATCATTTTATGTGAATCAAGGTCACATAAAATGATAGAATTTAACATCGTTTTATTTTATTTAAAAGAGTAAAGGTAGACGGATCGGAAATCGGTTTGATCCGGTATTAAACGGAGTTTAAATTTTTCGGTTATTACATCAGTGCTCTTAAAAGAAGTTTCGTCCCGAAACTTAGAATAATGTAACTAATCATTCGACTTTCTTTGTAAATCTTAGTTTCATAAAATTTTTGTTTTCTACAATGCAACTACTCAATCATCATACTCAGACACACATCACATAAAACATAATCACTCAATCCAATATAGAAACATGAATGGTCAAACGGCACAACATCCGAGTTCTAACTCGTCGGTACAACGGTAGCGGCTAACTCCACAAGGAACTCAAAACTACTCCTGCTACCCTCCCCCGTCTTCCAAGTAGTCTCATCGGCTCCTATATTATAACACTAAAGGCTCCATAAAAGTATGTTTTGGCTCAGTTATCAGATTTTCATGTTTGACGACCTGCGTCGGTTCCGGTAGGTACTCTCTCAAGGTTTTTTTTTTTTTCCGAAAGTTCCCGACTATCGATTCTGAATTAATGATCTTACTTCTGTCGGCACTCTACTAAGTGCCTAATACTCTTTGTAATACAAACCGCTTGGCCTGGTTTCCTCAATGTGATTTAATCGAATCGTTCCTTAATGAATGAGTTTTCACCTACTTCTTGTCAAGCTATCAAATTTATATAACTCAAAACAAATCACACACACAAGTGGACCTTTTCATATAGATCTCAAATTCCTTAACTTGAATTCATGGTTAACCTAACATTGATTTTCTTCATCTGTGGGTTATGGGCCTACCACGCTTCTGTTGTAACACCCATTAATCAACCGTAGTCTGTTCTGAGGGTCAACATGATTTACCCGCTCCCGCATATACTTCCCTTCTAATACTAGCAAGATTTTTTTCAAACAGACCCTTACTCTCTTACTCAACCATAGTCTGTTCTTAAACAACTAGTAAGCAATCTCTAACCCGATCCTCTCCATATCCTTAGATCATCCCAGAAGTTTGTCGTTGCCGTTGCCTATTTGGGGAATCCTCCAAGGCATCGGTAAAGTTATCTCTTAATCAGCAGTCACTAATGTCTCTTCTTAACGGTACCTACTCGTCAATACCAACCAACACTTACACGCTCAGCTGACGTCGGTCCATCTATAATTGACTTATCTCAAAATCTTGGACTAACTCTTTTCACACCTATACTGGCGTTAAATTCTTGGTGAGCATCATCTGCCCGATTAATCCTTCCATGCTTCGCTAATTCGTTTTATCTTCCACACTTCTGTTTCCTTAGGCTAACTCTACTTCTCGAGCCCAACTGGGTCATTCATCCTAACATAAATAGTCATTCCAAGTCTTCAACGATGGATGGTAAGTGTCTTTGTAGTTCTGGTGACTTTAATTATCATCCCCTTCTAGTCCCCCTTGCATGGACCGTCGGTGTTGATGACTTAGGTCCCGTGATAATTGGGGTTACCTTGGACTTTCGAGTCCACCAAGGCCGTTCTCATATATATATATTCCTTCGCTGGTGTTACCGGCAATATTGCCTTCTTGCAGCTCCGTTATCTCCGCTATAGGGTTTTCAACTCTTTGATACCGGCATTGCGTTTTCTTTCAAATTCCTGTATCTTTGAGGAGGTCAAAACCTCTTCACACTTGTATAGTCTACATCTTGCTTCTACACTCCATTGTAGGTATCCATTCCATGCACCTTAGATCCTTATATTCGGGTCGACATTCGATCTCTTTTGGTCTCTCAAGCTCGTCTTGTGAATTCTTCTACTAGGTGACTCATCTTATACGTTTTTCTTCTCTGCATCGGTCTCTAACTGTTTGTCGATCATTACTACCCATTATGTGTTGGAACTTCAGCTACTTTGTACTCTTGCATAGATTCCTAAGGACATCCTCATCTCAAGACTTTATTTAAATTTAGCATGACCCGCATTTTGATACATGACTTTCCTTCTCACTGGTTAAGTTATACGCTTGGTTTACACTTAATCCATTATAGTGTCCTCAGTCCGATAGTATGATTTTTATTTATTTATTTTTATTTATTTATTATTTATTATTATTATTTTATTTTTTTTTACTAAACATCTAATGGTACCATTTGTATACGACACATCAGATGCATATGATTTTCCCACCAATCAAATTTCTCACATTGCATTAATTATGTTTTCCTTATACTCATGTCGCTTTACCTTCTTTAAATCGTACACGCTTTACGGACCACGTTGGTTGATCTTATTACTTTCATCAACTCTTATGTCATCGGTCCAACTTGTATTTCCATTGGAGTACCTTCATTTCTCATTAAGCTTTTATATATACACTTTTCGGTAATCATCTTATTGGGTAATACCGGATCCCTATAACAGTATTTAGTCATTCAACTTTACTCCTTCACATGTCCGTTCTAGCCAACATGTAGACTCCATTTGCAATCACCTCACAACTCGACCACACATTTCACCAAGGCTTTAAATCATACTCTCTATTTTTGTGCCGCTTCTGAAATTCCAATTATTCTGTGTCACATCTTTAAATCACGAGAGTTTCCCCTGTCAATCTAGACAGTTTGACCCCACCTTTTCTCGGAGGAGCACCATCAGTCCTACTTGTGTGGAATGCTAAGTCATAGGACATGTTCACAATCATCTACTTCTTCTTACTCTTCTAGTTCTTCTTACAGGGATCCCTTCATACTAACTTTGATATGTATGTTTCCTTAGTCAGTAGTAAGTAACTACTCATAACAATTCCCTTTACACCATTTCTATCATCAATGGTCATTATTGACCGTCAAGAGCTACTCTTTAATTTCTTTATTAGAGTTATCATATTGGACTCATTCAATGTTACCATCAAGGCTACTAGTACTTGTATTGATTTAACCTCACCATTGTCGTCGTTGATCTCTGGAAGAATTTCACCAGATGTCGGTAAAATCCCTTTATAACCTTGTGGTTATTCTTCTTATCTGTCAACCAACCATCGCTAGTTAGCTACTACGTGTAAATTCTCTATTGTTACCAATTAGTCTGTAGTTGACCCTCTATAAGATCATAGAGTTACTTTGCTTCTATCTCTTTTGAGGTTTGATATACAAGCTGGAAATATATCTCTTCCATTTATACTCTCTTAGCTCCTTCTACAAATTACACTCCCATAAGAGTACTATACTCTTACGAGTCTAGTTGTATCTTCGTCTTCCGTCAACGGAGTTATAAATTCTTCTACGATAACTTGTAGGCATTTCTCCATTATTCTTTTTACCTGAGTTATTGTCCACTTGCGGTTCTCTGCTATGACCCGCTAGTGTTATTAACTTAAATCCCTTCGTGAGTGAGAAGTATTAGAGACCCTCTTTTTTCCCAAGACTATTCTCCTACACCCTCCTTCTTGGGGTGCTGCTTGTACTTCTGCCTTTATAGAAATCCGGTCTTTGTTGTATCCCGATCCTTGTTGTAATTCTTGTGTGTTATAGGGGGTCACACCACTTTCATGTTGGTGAAATTGGCCTTCCCCTTTCTAGCAACTTGTAAGCTTTTGTTTTGCGGTTCTTTAATTCTTCGTATCGGGATGGGCAATGTATCTTATCTTGAATCCTACTCTTATGATTGTCTTGGTTTCCCATCTTGATTGTAGTGGAAAATAGCTTATCGAGAGTGATCATATTACGCTCTGCTTCTAGTCTCAAACTTTCACCTTCTGGTCCGTCAGTAAGCTTAGATTCATTGTCTTTTATCTGGATTGCTACTATCTTTCACCTTGACCTTCATGCCTATTTGTGTTTCTGAAGGCATCCCCTTTGTTTGTAACGTTGCTTTACACCATCTTGAAAGAACCTATGGGTTGTCTCTTCCAATTTGTATACTTGCCGGTCATCCAACATGTTGTCGGAACTACCCTCATGTATATTCTTCATTTGATCCTATTGAGTTGACTCGGAATTCCCTTCTTATCATTGTAGTTGGTGTTGTCTTTTAGTCTTCACTTTTCCGTCTTGACGTTCCTCAACAAGCTCGAAGGAGTTGTCCGCCGTTCGTCTACCCTAATGCACATAAGGTGTGCATACTAATCCTCACATTGACACCCTTCAAAATCTACTTGAATGTGTCAAAAGGGTGAGAAACTCATTATGTTATCACCGTTAAGGACATAACATAACTACAATTTCTACTAATCTTCGGCATATATTTATCTATACTACATATCTTTATAATCAACCTAATAAGTCCAACTAAAGTAAAACCTAAAGTTCATACTAAGCATACTGAGATCCGCGGTAGTAGTGGTGGTCAGCCGTACTTTTCTATCCCCAACCAGTCTATGCATGTATTTGAAAACCAAAAGTTCTTTTTAAAACTCAGATCCCTTTTCGGGTTCTGCTTAAGTACTTATTCGGTCTTTCAGAAGATTTCAAGTGCCATTGTTGCCAACCTAGAGCTCTGATACCATGTTGTAACACCCCAAATTCTCAAAACCCGGGATATTACTGGTTAGGACCTCACAATGGGTCCCGACCTCAGTTTGACAACAATATTACTAGGATCTTGCAACAAGACACAAATAAGAAAAACCAAAATTCATAAAAATGTATTTGAAAAAGGATGAATGTAACAAAGTCTAACAGCCTATCGTACTTAAACAACGGAAAAGACTAACTGTCTTAACAAAAGGGAAAGACAACAAAGCAACAACCCAAACCCCCACTCTAAAGAGTACGGAGACCCGGCTGACCACTACTTCCGGATCACTCAGCTGCTGTTCTAACCTGCGGTAAATCTAAAAAAAACACAATAAAACACCCATTAGCTAGTTATCTAAACATTAGGAGAGTAATAATAGCACACACACACATAAAATAGTAAACACTCATCATGCTTTCAAACAATCCATTTATTATCTTCATTTAAGTCATTCACTCTAATGATACTTATTTTGTGACACGAGGGATTCCCAAACCTCGCCTCCGCCCCCGTGTACCCATCAAGAGTGGATCCGATGCATCTCACCGTGTACCTGTATGGTCTGGGTATAGAGAACCTCCCAGTCTCCTGTCAGAGCTGGGCAGTGATGTCACGGCCCGTTATACATACACTTGGGCCTTAACACATAATAACAACGGTCGTCCTAACAAGTTGTTATCATTATTATCACACACATTGCACACACACCACCATTATCACCCAACTAATATCCAGAAACTGGCTAAGTAAGTCGCAAGGACTTACCTGAATTAAAGGCCACTCTTACAAATCCCAACTCGGTCCGTACCCGTGGTAACTCAACCGCCTGTTAAACAAGGCATGTGTATCAACATTTCATCTCATACTCTGTTAAGGTAAAAAAAATGTTATTTTACCTTAAATCCCGGAAATTCTCAAAAGTCTATTCTTAACTCTTAATATTCTCTTTTTGAACTTGTTTTTCATAATTTGGTCATCCCCGGATAATTTACTAGAGGTTATAAGGTTAATTCTCAACATCTCGTCAAAGAGAACAACATTACTTCCTTCCCGGTTACTACTCCACTCTTACACATATATGTATACGTGTATAAATACGTTATCTTTCTAAGTATATACTTATGTATATACACTCTGCTTATTCCATATATATATGTACTCTTACCTACCATCTCATATCTATAAATACGTATATGTGTACAGGGTATGTTATATATATATATATATATATATATATATATATATATATATATATATATATATATATATATATATATCACACAAACTCCTACCTAATCAAGCCTATCACTACTGCTCAACCAGGTATATACATATATACAATCAGTACCCTCATATGTATATACATATATTATATATATATATATATATATATATATATATATATATATATACATTATCCCTAACCATGTATATATACTTATATATTCTATTATTTTACATCTATACATACGTATATGTATTCCACTATTGTACACCTATATATATATATATATATATATATATATATATATATATATATATATATATATCTTAATCTACTGCCTATACATTTTATACAAATCCCTCTTAAACCTCTACATACACATAGGTACTTATACTGCACAACAGGAGGAGCACTCACCGCCGTGTTGCAGGGACGAACCGATGCAGTGTTGCTTGGGTCGCGGGAAGGCTGTCACGCGGAGGTCCATCTACGGGAGTCGGGTTACGGTCCCTATGAAGCGGGGTTGGAGCCTGCTTCCGCCTGCTCGTCGGTCCAGCACAACAGTTCGTTTCTCCTCACCGGCCTATTGTTCGAGGTACGATTCAGCAATCGAAACCGAAAATGAAGGGGATTCATAGAAGGAAAGCTTACCGTGTCTCTATCGCGTAGGGCGTCGGGTCCGGTGCTGGTGGGTTCACGGCTGCAGACGACTGGGCAACGACAACGGAACTCTACGCCTCTCGTGCTCTCCGCTGAAGGTGAGTTCGGTAGAGTGGTGGCGGATGTGGTGCAGTGCGGTTAGGCGGCATTGTTTTGGGTTTCTTCTACGTGCCGTGTTTGCAGTTGGGAGGGAGAGAGATGAAGCAGCGGTAAAGTTGCGGGGTCGGCGTGATTAGGTATAGGATTAGATTAGAGTGATGAGGTTTAGATTAATTAGGTTAAAGGGGGTTATTAAGGAAATGGGCCAGCAGGAGGTTACTGGGCCCGTCATTGGGCCTGCTCCTCAAATTAAAAGATGACTGAAAGGATAGAACGTTACTCGCACGTTGTACGGAATTATTTACGGTTACAAAAATTATCATTTTATGTGAATCAAGGTCACATAAAATGATAGAATTTAACATCGTTTTATTTTATTTAAAAGAGTAAAGGTAGACGGATCGGAAATCGGTTTGATCCGGTATTAAACGGAGTTTAAATTTTTCGGTTATTACAGCTGAAACAATTAATCCGAGCCATCCTGGCTCTTTCGGTCTCCTCCCATCTATATGTGAACTGTGTAAAAAAAAACAAAGTGTTTTTTAGATGTACTGTAAAGTACATAATAATAATCCAATGTGCATTAACCTTTAATTGTGGATTTTCGACTCTGAGCATATCTGAAACATCTTGTGTCACTGAGCCAGCCATTCCCTGTTCATTTGATCGATAAAAAGCAATAAATAAGTCACAAACATATGTATCTGTTATCTACGATGCATTATATTAACAGTACATACTATATCTGTTTTCTATTTTGTTTTAAATATTGTGTACATCAATAGTACATACTTGATCTTTCACATATCTTGTACATACTACATATGTTTTTTATTTTGTGTACATCAATACTACATACTTGATCTTTCACAAATCTTATACATGATTCCATTCACTATAATATACACGCGGTTGTCTTTGGTTTCATAATTAGTGCATTTCATGCAATTAATGTGGCCATATAACTCATACAAACACTTCAAACAACATACACATCATGTCTGTTAATTGATTGCAATGATTATGTGTAAATCAGATTTTCTAACATAATCTACACATTTCATAACGTGTAGTTACCTGTTTGGAAGTACCGGCCCCAGATTGATGTTGTTCTTTCCTCATATGAGGTTTAATTCCCATACACTTTTTTCGGACCATTTGATTATCTATTGGAAATGAACTTAAATAGTATCAGTATTGTTGTAAATTAGTATTGAATGTATATTTTACATAACTATCACATTTATGTTGTATGTCCGGTTAATAATCGCATGTATTGTCATGTGTCTTACATATATATCACATAAATCAATTTGTAATTTGTATACATTATTTACATAAACAAGCACCTCAATTATTTACTTTCAACCGAATGTATTACTGTATTTACATACACAACACATAATATGAACATTGAATTGAATGAAATGATGTTAAACTCTGTTTTTGTTTTCTTTTTTTGTGTTGGAAATGTACATAATACACAAGTTATTTATACATATTATATTCAGTTACTACACTATTCATGTCATGTAATCGATTGTTGCTGATAAAATACACAAATTACAAAAAAAAACTCTCTATTGGATATGTATATTGTCATTCTCTTTCAGAATCTATATGATTTTTTAACATGCAATTTCAAATTTAGAACTGGTTCATCAAATTGGGGGTTTCTTATACATACTCTCTACACTTATAGTATACATTCGTCATCTACACATGGTAATTTCACAATGTTCATCTCTTTGAATACATAAAATCGAGTAGCATGCTCTGTAATACACGATTGAGGAGAAATACGATTTCAATCGTTTCTTATACATAATCTCTACACTTATAGTATACATTCGTCATCTACATTTGGTAATTTCAAAGATTTCATCTCTTCAAATACATAAAATCGAGTAGCATGCTCTGTAATACACGATTTAGGAGAAATACGATTTCAACTCTGTAAATATATAAGATGGAGTATAGCATGCTCTGTACATATGCGTTTCTTCTACTCGTTTGAACTACACATTGATACTCAGAAATTAAAGAAGAAATAAACTTGATTAATCGAGGTGTGTTTTCGGAATACTAACCTTCTTTGAATCTGTGATAAACGATTGAGGAGAAATTATAAAACCTGTAACAATGGTGGACGGAATTAGGGGATCGCCTGTGTTGGGACTCTTCTTCAAAGTTCCGGCTGCAGAAACATGGGGGGAGATGAAGAATCGAGGGTTTTTTTTGTTATCGGAAATTGTGGGGTTGTGTTGGCGTGATAAGTGGGAAGAAGAGTTGATTGATTGATACACTCTTCTGCAAAGATATGCAGAATCCCGCTTTGTGTATGTTTTCCTTTTTGTTTTAGGCGGTTAGTAATATTCTCTTTTTGTTTTTCTTTTTTTTTAACGTATAAACCGCCCAAAACTGCCCAATATAACCTCCTCATTTAATCCTTATCCACGTATTATATCTTGTTGTTTAATCGATTTTCTAAGAGTACCTAGTTTGTTTCCTATAAAAGCAAACTACCTTATATCACCAATATTCTCAAATTAAAAAACACAAAAACCAAGTTAACCGCAATCGGAGAAACAACAAGAAAGTAGTGATTGTAGATTAATAAGATCAATCTCCTAACAACATAAAGTGGCACATGCAACGGAAGAACCCACTTTGATTTTTCATATAAAAGATGATTCCACGTCTCAAAAACAAAAATTCAGCAAAACAAATGGGAAGAAATATGGTTACCCCGGAGAAATTCGTGGCCACATCATAGCTTATCCTTCGATCTAGCCCCATAAGTAGCCAAGATTTCAAGGCAAATGGTGTAGTTAACAAGAGAATCAGAATTTGGCCCAACATTCAAATTGACCCCTTGATCAATGTCTTCATCTTCGTACATCCTTTTACTGCTTAGAAAAAACACAATTAAACACTCAAACTCAACAAGTAACCTATCGTTTTTTTGGAATTTTTCTTTGTGGGTTTATTGAGAAAGCGAGAATATGATGAAAACTCACCTCGAAAATGTTGATCAAAATCTGGGATTCAAGCAAAAACCCCAAAATCTGATCGCCGAAGAACCTTCTTCTTAACTCTCTTTTTCGATGAATTGCCTGAATGTTCAAGTAAACCTAAAGCATAACGGGTAAATCAGGCGTGAGCCTAATTGTAATTAGAAGAAAATGAAAGAAGAAAACCTAAATCAAAATGGGTATGGAATTGTAATCAAACAAAACGCGAAGAGAAGAAAAATCATGGTACGTACATGAATCGTCTTCAAAACACGCAACTGGAGAAGAAAGCTCTTGCTGGTAGCAAGATATGAGGAAACACGTGGGTAAAATTGGCATCAAGCATGTCTCCTCTCGTATTAGTCAATCTTATGCTCTCGGCGGTAATGGAAATCCGGACTCCATGAACGCTAGAAAAACGCGAAGCTAGGCAATCCTGAATCGAGAAGTCGAGGGGAAGTTGGTAAAGGGAGGGGGAGAAAGGAGTGGTGGTAGCCATGGAAGCCGTCGATGGAGTAGGGCTTGTGTCGCCTTTCGATAACCTTAAAACCGATCGTTGTAAACGGTGAAAAAACGTGACATATGAAAGAGTTGACACGCCAAGAATACGTATAGCAAGATGACAACTATGTAAATACTATGAAAAAATAGGGACGGAAACGGGTAATAGAGGTAAAATTGGAATCGGACTATTGAAAAGAACAACTCCCATTTTTATAATAGTAAAATAGTTCTCTCCTAACCGCTTGACCCATTTGATAATTTCGAACTCTAACACACCCTTTTCTGACGACTTCGAGCTTAGTGTTCTCATCCGCACCTTTCTAGAGTTCTCTCCTAACCGTTTTCCGTCTTTAAAAAAAAAAAAAATTCTCCCATCTTATATGTATTAAAGGAGAGCCTATTTTTGCCACATGTCGCAACCATCTTTCTCGAAGCCCCACAAATACTTATAAAAAGTAAATTATTAATTGGATTATAAACGGTTAATTTAAATTAGCCAACAAAAAATAGATCACGTATTTACAAGTATCACAAATGGTTGTATCCCAAAATATTTTTAAAAGTAAAAACTAATTGAATTATAAATTGTTAATTTAAATTCGTCAACAAAATAAATTATGTCAATTCGAATTTTTAATTTATCAAACAAAAATTAATTCAAAAAAAAAATCAAAATTTCTATAGCAAAATGTTTCCATTTTTTCAACAAATCTATATTACTTACTAAAACAAAGGACACTAAATCCACATGTCAATCAACTAGGTATGCCACATAGGATTTTTTCTAAAATATTTACTAAAATGTCATTCTATTTAAATTTTGTGTTATTCATCTTATTAATTAAAATAAAAAGATTTTGTTAACTAACTAGCTAAATTAATAAATTTAAAAATACTTTTAAAATATTTTTCGTAAATTCTAAGTAAATTTTCAAATAAAAAAATATATGATAACCAACTAGCTGCTAAATTAATAATTTTATAATTTTTAACTAACTAATTGTCATTTTAATTAATCTCTAAAGTAATTAGTAAATTATTATTATTAATTATTTTGATTATAATTTTTATAATAGGTCCTAACCACCAGAATTTATATTAAAAAGTTTAATTAATCTCTAAATTTCTTTTGTAAAATATTTACTAAATTTGATACATAATTTGATACGTAATTTTTGAAATCTAAAATTTTAAAATTCAGATTTAAAAAACAAAAATTTAAGCATAATTATAAATATTACTAGAAGTAACTAATTTGAAAGTGTTAAAAAAATATTTCAAATAACAACAATTTTGTAACACCCCAAATCCACGGGATATCGGGATGCTACGGGCGAGACCTCACGATGGGTCCCGACCCTTAGCTTGACAACAATTTCACCGGACCTTTCCAACATGGCACAAATAAAGGCAAAAACTCAAATCGTTTATAATGTGTGCGAGAAACTGAATGTAGAAGTACAAAGTGGAAACTCAGCCGAGTCCTCAAAACGACACAAACTCAAAGCATAAATCCGAAGTCATAAGTCCAAACATAACAAAAACCCAAAAACGCCCCCGTCCTATAATGTACGGCGACCCTCGGCTATCCACTCCTCCACCTCACTCGGCGGCGTCCCTAACCTGCAAGGCATCTACACAAACGGTTTAAAACCGTTAGCTCTATTCTAAGCATTAGAATCATGGTGAAGGTACAAACACACTCATAAAACATATCATCACATAAACATGCTCAACAAACAATCCGGTTTATTATCTTTATTTATTAGGTCGTATCCCGTTCTAATTCAACTTAAGTGTGTGACACGAGAATCCCCGAAACTCGCCTCGGTCCCTACTTACCGGCATGGAATGGTACTGATGCATCCGACCGTCTACCAGCACGGGATAGTCGCCAAGAACCTCCTAGCTCTCGCGGGAGCCAGGCAAGTTGTCACAGCCCATTATCATACACTTGGGCCGAAAATAATAAATATAAAAGTCGGTGGTCCTATTACCGGTTTATATGTTATAATGAAAGCGATAAAACACACACCACCAAACACTCAATGAATCTAATACATGGAATATAAGCTAAGTAAGTCCGAAGACTTACCTCTCTCAAGGTAACTCGAAACCACTCTAACTTCCCGCAGAAAAACGCTCTAGGCCTGACCAAGCGAGGCACTCTATCAATAACCAACTAAAAAGCTAGAAGTTCTCGGACTTCTAGTCTCCAACATAAATATATAAGATATCTAACTCTAGCATGCTAGGTCTCATCTATTATCTCAAGGATCATCATAAGATCGTAAGGAAAGTAAAGCAACAAGTTCCAAATCCAATAACTAAAACCTAGGGTTCATGGCCACTACATGGCATTTGCTCTACGTTATGCTACATTCCTCTAACATGTTATACTACCATCACCAAACTAACGAAGGAGAATTACTCACACGAGATCCAAGGTGAAGCACGGTTTACGGAGTTAAGAACGAGTTTGATTGCTTCTATTGGGTGCTTCCGGACCTAAGGACAAAACTAAGCAAAATTAGCTTAAACGCTAATTTTAAAAAAAGGAAGGTTTAACGCATAAAGATTTTCAAATGAAACTCCGTTTTTCCAAAACCGAGGTTAAACTCGTTAAAACCCTTTCCGGGTAAATTATCCAAAAATGGAAGATTGATTGAAAAACCAAAATTCTAATTTATCCAACAATCGAGTTAAACCCATCAAGGACACCAAAAATAATTTGTAAGGGAGTTGGGTCACAAATATTAACAAAATTAAGGGTTTAATAATATTAATAAATTACCGCAGGATATAAATGTTCCTTTTCCAAAGTTTTTGGGTCAGAAATGCAATTACACACAAAATGGGCACAAAATGTAATAAACAGTAAAGAGAGGGCAAAAGTGCCAATCTCCTTCAACCTTCGTTCGACAGAAGAAGGAAAAGGGCAAAGCCCTGTGGCGTCTGCAGGCGGAGGACGGGTGCACGGGGTGGCGGCGGCGCTGGCAGCAGAGGCGGCAGTCGGTGCCGGTGAGGGCCTTGCGGCGGCGGCCTCAGGCGGCAGGAGAGGCTAGGGCTGCGGGCGAAGGAACTGGGCGGTGGGCTGCGCGACTGGCTTCTGCAGGCGGCTCCAATCCACCAAGCGGCACAGCAACGCCCGGTGTCGGCTCTACCGGCGTGGACTCAGGCTAGCGGTGGTTCCGACTCTCCCTGCCGGCAGTTCAATCCAGAATAGAAGAGGTTCATCTACCATTTAAAAGAGAGAAATAGCAAGGAGAGAAGGGAAAAAGGGAGAGCTGAATCTCACCAGGCCGCGTCTCCGGCGGCTGAGGCAGAGGGGTTCCGGCGCTCCGGCGGGCTAGGGCGGCAGTGGGGAGCCCTCCTTCAAACCGGCTGGCTGCAACAGTTGGTCTCAAGAGAAGGTACGAGAGAGAGATTTCAGAGGAGATTTCCGAGAGAGAGATTTCAAAGATGGGAGGGTAAAGTGAGGTAAAACCAAATGAGAGGCTGCTGCTAGGGTCATCACAGGAGGGAGATATCGAGGAGGTGCCGGCCATTTGAGGGTAGGTGTGCAGCGGTTGCAGCACAAACGAGGAGGCGCTCATAAATGACTCCATCAGCACGCCAGGCAGGAAAAAAAAGAAGGAATAAATAAAGGAGTAAATAGGGGGATTTTATATTTTTATTTTATTATTATTTCTTTTTTTTTTTGAAAAAGAACTAACTCGATTTATATTTGGAACGGGATTTCCCGGATAGGTAAATCCCGAATTCCGACATAATTAATTTTAATAAATTACGGGAATACATAATTGTATCCCTAAAATAATATAATACCCGGAAACTTATTTTTTAAAAGCTATATATATATATATACATATATATATATACTTTATATAAGAACTCGAGCTATAGCGAATCGAGGGAAGGGGAAAAGACAACGTCGGAATGCACCCGAATAAACGGGGCGTCACATCAGGTCCTCCTAAAGAAAAGTTTCGTCCCGAAACTTGCTAAACGCGGAACTCTCAAGCTAAAGTGCCTCAAAATTCTCTCGGAATCCTAAAACGTGGCATCTATGGCCCTTCTAATCCAAAGTCTACTCGCCTAGACTCGTAAGATATACACATAGGAAACACACATATCACATCACGTCATAAGTCACATAAGAGTAACCAAGGATAGATTCGGGACTAACCCGACGGTCCTATAGATGTGGCTAATCCTGCGTAAAACTCGGGATAGTTCCTACGGATACTATCCTCCGTCTCCCAAGTGGCCTCATCGGCTCCTCGCCTCGACCACTGAACTCTCAGCATCGGTATATCCTTCGACCGAAGTCGTCTCGTACTACGCTCCAAAACCGCAATCGGATGCTCCGCGAAAGTATGGTCTGGCTCAACCACTAGGTCCTCGTGGCTAATGACGTGTCTCGGGTCATGTATATACTCTCTCAGCTGGGATACATGAAACACCGGGTGAATACCCTCCAACCTCGGTGGTAATGCTAACCTATATGCCACCTCTCCGACTCTCTCCAAAATCTCAAAGGGACCGACATATCGGGGGCTTAACTTCCCCTTAATGCCAAATCGCCTAACACCCCGTGTCGGTGATACCCTCAACCAGACCTGAGCTCCTACACTGAACTCTAGGGGCCTACGCCTCCTATCTGCATACGATCTCTGGCGGCTCTGTGCTGCCAACATCCTCTCCCGAATCAAAGCAACCCTAGCCATGTCATCTTGTATCTGGGCTGGAGCTACAACACTAGAACTGCCCGGCTCATCCCAACACAAGGGAGTACGACATCTCCGTCCATATAAGGCCTCATACGGTGACATCCCAATCGATGCGTGCCAACTGTTATTATACGAGAACTCCACCAATGGAAGGTGATCTGGCCATACATGCCCCCAGTCCAACACACATGCCCGTAACATGTCCTCTAAGGTCTGAATAGTCCGCTCGGACTGTCCGTCGGTCTGTGGATGATATGCGGTGGTGAAATGCAGACTCGAGCCTAGGGCGGCGTGTACCTGCTGCCAGAACCTCGAAGTAAAACGTCCATCCCTATCCGAGATGATAGTCCTCGGGACTCCATACAATCTCACAATCTGACGAGTAAACTCCTCAGCTAGACGACTCACCGGCCACGTCTCTCGAATAGGAATGAAACGTGCGGTCTTCGTCAGCCGATCCACTACCACCCAAATCGCATCAAAGCTCCTACTCTGTCTCAAACCGGTGACAAAATCCATGGATATGTCCTCCCACTTCCACTGCGGCACGGGCAGTGGGTGGAGCTCTCCCCCCGGTCTCTGGTGCTCGATCTTGACCTGCTGGCAGGTCGCGCATCTAGCTACATATCTAGCTACATCGGGCTTAAGCCCGCCCCACCAATAAGATCTCCTGATATCCTGGTACATCTTACTCGTGCCTGGATGCACTGAGTAAGGAGTGGAATGTGCCTCCTGCAAGATCCGCTCTCTCAACTCTGGGTCTGACGGCACACAAATACGTCCATGGCGTCTCAACAACCCATCTGCCCCTGTGATAAACTGCGGTGCCTCACCTCTGGCCATCCTGTCCCGAATCCTCGTCAACACGGGACAACCCTCCTGCTTCTGCCGGATCTCTCCAGACAGATCAGGTAACACCTCCAACTCGGACAGACGGCCGACCATGTCTGGAAACTGAATATCTAGCTCTAACTCCGCCAAATCCCTCTGCAACTGTGGTTGAATCGTGAGTCGAGCTATAGCCTCCTCTCGAGGTGTCCTCCTACTCAGGGCATCGGCGACCACGTTCGCCTTCCCCGGGTGGTATAAAATCTCCAAATCGAAGTCCTTAATCAGCTCTAACCATCTCCTCTGGCGGTTATTCAACTCCCGCTGAGTGAATATATACTTCAGACTCTTATGGTCTGTGAAGATCTGACACGTGGCTCCGTACAAATAGTGTCGCCAGATCTTCAGGGCATGAATCACCGCTGCTAGCTCAAGATCATGGGTGGGATAATTCTCCTCGTACGGCTTCAGCTGCCGTGAAGCGTACGCAATAACCCTACCCCTCTGCATCAAAACACACCCCAAGCCTAGCTTGGAGGCGTCACTATATACAACAAAGTCCTCTACGCCCTCAGGCTGGGCTAACACAGGAGCAGAGGTCAACCTCCTCTTCAGCTCCTCGAAGCTGTGCTGACAAGGCTCAGACCAAACGAACCTAGTCGACTTCCGCAGCAAGGAAGTAAGTGGCCGTGCAATCACGGAGAAACCCTCAACAAACCGGCGGTAATATCCCGCTAAGCCCAAGAAACTACGCACCTCCTTGACCGTCCTAGGAGGCGGCCATGAGGAAACGGTCTCTATCTTCGCCGGGTCAACCATGACACCCTCGGCGGAAACTATGTGACCTAGGAATGCCACCTCGGACATCCAAAACTCGCACTTAGAGAGCTTTGCATAAAGCTCTCTATCCTGTAGGACTCGAAGCACCGTCCTCAGGTGTCCCGCATGCTCCTCTCTACTCCGAGAGTATACCAAGATGTCGTCTATGAACACCACTACAAACTGGTCTAAGAAGTCGATGAAGATACCGTTCATCAACTCCATGAAGACGGCTGGTGCATTCGTGAGCCCGAATGGCATCACGACAAACTCATAATGACCATATCTCGTCCTGAATGCCGTCTTCGGCACGTCCTCCTCTCTCACCCTCAGCTGGTGATATCCCGACCTCAAGTCAATACGTGAAAACACGGAGGCTCCCTGCAACTGGTCTAGTAAGTCATCAATATGCGGTAGAGGGTACTTGTTCTTGATGGTGACTTTGTTCAATTCTCGGTAATCAATGCATAGCCTCAAAGATCCGTCCTTCTTCTTGACGAAGAGGACCGGTGCACCCCAAGGGGAAACGCTCGGGCGTATGAAACCCCTATCGGCTAACTCCTCGAGCTGCTTCTTCAACTCCAACATCTCGATCGGCGCCATGCGGTATGGAGCCTTGGAGATCGGCCTCGTGCCGGGCTCCAACTCAATAGAAAAATCAACGCTCCTCTGTGGTGGTAATCCGGGTGGCTCTCCGAAAACATCCTCAAACTCACATGCTACAGGAATCTCCTCTAGCGATGGTTCCGTCTCCTCCTTCATGGCATAGCACCAGAAGGCCTCGCATCCCTGCCCGATAAGTCTCGCGGCTCGGACCGCGCTAATGATTGTACCGGTCTTTCCGAGGTCCCAACCTCGGAAAATCACCTCATGTCCCGACTCTGTAGTGACCGTCACGGTCCTTCGACTGATGTCTAAAACAGCTCGGTGGCGGTCCATCCAATCCATCCCAAGGATGACTTCTTCATGCACTAAGTGCATGACATAGAAGTCGGCTAACCAATCCCGGTTTCCCAAACGTATGGGACAACCGTGTACCTCTCGGGTACCACTAACTCTACCCCCATCAGGTAACCCCACTACGAAAGGTCTCCCCTCTACCGTAACTAAGGACAACCTAGCTACACAGTCATCGGATATAAAAGAGTGCGTAGCACCCGTATCAAATAAAACTCGGACCGGAAAGTCGTGAATCTGAATAGTACATGTAGCTACTGGCGCTGCTGGATCAGCAGCACTCCTCAACTCGAACACCCTGGCCTGTGTGCCTCTGGTATCCTGGGTACCCCCACCACGGCCTCTGCCTCGGCCCTGTCCCTGAGCTGACCCCTGTGTACGAGTCTGACTCAAACCTCTCTGCTGTGATCCCTGGGCCGGAAACTGGGGTGGCCTCAGCCTCTGCCCCCCACCTGCCCTGGTAGCAGGTGAAGAGCCCTGCTGTGACTGAGCCTTGCCCTGGCGGCAAAAGGTGGCCCGGTGACCCACCTGTCCACAAGTAAAACAGGTCACCAATGGTCTCTTACACGCATTCCGCACGTGTCCAAACTCTCCACAACTGAAACACTGGCGCTCCCGCACGGACGCCGGCCTCGACTGCTGAGGTCCGGATCGTCCCTGAGTCTGACTGTGTCCCTGTCCTGCCCCTGAACTAGCTGGCATGGTCCTCTGTCTCTTGTCCGGTCCTCCGGACTGCGCTGCCCTCCTATGCCCAGGGCGATCTCTCTCATAGGCCGAGGCTCGATCCTGGTACTCCGCCAATGAATCACAACGAAACCCCGCCAAGTAAGCGCGGGTGGACTCCCTCAATCTCCTAGAAAATAGATAGACATGCTGGTCGCTGGAGGTGCAGCGGGTCCCAACAAGGCTAACTCTGCTCGAAAACGTCTAATCGCCTCCATGACTGGGACATCCTCAAATCCTGCCTCTAGGAAATCCTGGACTCTGTCTCTCCTCAGTGAATCCGGGCAAAAAGTCTCTCTGACGAGGCTCAACAGCTGCTCCATCCTAGTCACACCTCCTCTAACAGTCCTCCACCAATACCGAGCCTCCTCCCGGAATAATGTCTGGACTATCTCCACCTGTCTCTCCTCTGGACAACGGATCGCCTCTAGCGCAGACTCTACGTGTCCAATCCAGTGCTCGACCTCTAACCCTACCTTTCCATCGAAGTAGGGTACATGCTGTTGGTTGAAAGCCTTCAACCATGAATCAGGTCTAGGAGATCTCGGCTCCTCTCTAGCTCTAGCGACCTCTACAACCGGCTCGGGTGCAACTACCGCTGGTGCAACTATCTCCGGTGCGGCCCTAATGGGAGTAACTCTCTGTGAGACCTCAGCTGATCTCGCAGGTGCGGGTGCAGGTGCAGGTACAGGTGCAGGTACAGGTGCAGGTACAGGTGCAGGTACCGGGGGTACGGGAGGTGGTGCTCCAGTCCTGAATGCCTCCTCCACTCGGCGTACGTAATCTGCAAATTCAGTAGCTCCAATAGATGGTCCCCCGGTCCTAGCAGATGGGGAACTATGCGCCCCGGACCTCACAACTGTCCTATCTCTAACCTCGGGAATGACGCTCTCTGCAACGTCCTCTACTGGAATCTCAGCTGCTGGCGGATCCACAGCGGGTGGGTCCACAATGGGGATACGTCCCCGACCTCTCGTGCCTGGAGGTCTCCCTACCCGTCCCCGTCTCTGGGCGGTAGGTGGAAGAGGGGGTCTACCCCTGGCGGGTCCTACGTAAGCCGTGGCTCTCGTACGTGCCATCTGATATCGTGTGGCGTATATTTATATAAACACGTATGTAATACTTATGAACTTATTTTGATAATAATACATGAAAGCATAATAATGATCAAATCCAAATATGCAACCAAGGCCCATAAGCCCAATCACCCTAAGGTCATATACATATCTAGATACATATAAATCCAGAAACATCCTAAGGCCGTAAATATATATATATATATATGACTATGTAATAATAACGTATATATACAAACATCAAATCCAGGAGTCTATGCCGCCGAGGTTTGCGTGAGGAGTGGTGGTCCCGTACATCCTAACCCATTCCCGACCCATGCATATGAATTTTGAAAACTAAAAAGTCAAAACCCGAAGGGTTCTGGTTATCCCTCATTCGGCCTTTAGAAAGTTGCGAGTGCCATTGTTGTCAACCTGGGGCTCTGATACCACTTTTGTAACACCCCAAATCCACGGGATATCGGGATGCTACGGGCGAGACCTCACGATGGGTCCCGACCCTTAGCTTGACAACAATTTCACCGGACCTTTCCAACATGGCACAAATAAAGGCAAAAACTCAAATCGTTTATAATGTGTGCGAGAAACTGAATGTAGAAGTACAAAGTGGAAACTCAGCCGAGTCCTCAAAACGACACAAACTCAAAGCATAAATCCGAAGTCATAAGTCCAAACATAACAAAAACCCAAAAACGCCCCCGTCCTATAATGTACGGCGACCCTCGGCTATCCACTCCTCCACCTCACTCGGCGGCGTCCCTAACCTGCAAGGCATCTACACAAACGGTTTAAAACCGTTAGCTCTATTCTAAGCATTAGAATCATGGTGAAGGTACAAACACACTCATAAAACATATCATCACATAAACATGCTCAACAAACAATCCGGTTTATTATCTTTATTTATTAGGTCGTATCCCGTTCTAATTCAACTTAAGTGTGTGACACGAGAATCCCCGAAACTCGCCTCGGTCCCTACTTACCGGCATGGAATGGTACTGATGCATCCGACCGTCTACCAGCACGGGATAGTCGCCAAGAACCTCCTAGCTCTCGCGGGAGCCAGGCAAGTTGTCACAGCCCATTATCATACACTTGGGCCGAAAATAATAAATATAAAAGTCGGTGGTCCTATTACCGGTTTATATGTTATAATGAAAGCGATAAAACACACACCACCAAACACTCAATGAATCTAATACATGGAATATAAGCTAAGTAAGTCCGAAGACTTACCTCTCTCAAGGTAACTCGAAACCACTCTAACTTCCCGCAGAAAAACGCTCTAGGCCTGACCAAGCGAGGCACTCTATCAATAACCAACTAAAAAGCTAGAAGTTCTCGGACTTCTAGTCTCCAACATAAATATATAAGATATCTAACTCTAGCATGCTAGGTCTCATCTATTATCTCAAGGATCATCATAAGATCGTAAGGAAAGTAAAGCAACAAGTTCCAAATCCAATAACTAAAACCTAGGGTTCATGGCCACTACATGGCATTTGCTCTACGTTATGCTACATTCCTCTAACATGTTATACTACCATCACCAAACTAACGAAGGAGAATTACTCACACGAGATCCAAGGTGAAGCACGGTTTACGGAGTTAAGAACGAGTTTGATTGCTTCTATTGGGTGCTTCCGGACCTAAGGACAAAACTAAGCAAAATTAGCTTAAACGCTAATTTTAAAAAAAGGAAGGTTTAACGCATAAAGATTTTCAAATGAAACTCCGTTTTTCCAAAACCGAGGTTAAACTCGTTAAAACCCTTTCCGGGTAAATTATCCAAAAATGGAAGATTGATTGAAAAACCAAAATTCTAATTTATCCAACAATCGAGTTAAACCCATCAAGGACACCAAAAATAATTTGTAAGGGAGTTGGGTCACAAATATTAACAAAATTAAGGGTTTAATAATATTAATAAATTACCGCAGGATATAAATGTTCCTTTTCCAAAGTTTTTGGGTCAGAAATGCAATTACACACAAAATGGGCACAAAATGTAATAAACAGTAAAGAGAGGGCAAAAGTGCCAATCTCCTTCAACCTTCGTTCGACAGAAGAAGGAAAAGGGCAAAGCCCTGTGGCGTCTGCAGGCGGAGGACGGGTGCACGGGGTGGCGGCGGCGCTGGCAGCAGAGGCGGCAGTCGGTGCCGGTGAGGGCCTTGCGGCGGCGGCCTCAGGCGGCAGGAGAGGCTAGGGCTGCGGGCGAAGGAACTGGGCGGTGGGCTGCGCGACTGGCTCCTGCAGGCGGCTCCAATCCACCAAGCGGCACAGCAACGCCCGGTGTCGGCTCTACCGGCGTGGACTCAGGCTAGCGGTGGTTCCGACTCTCCCTGCCGGTAGTTCAATCCAGAATAGAAGAGGTTCATCTACCATTTAAAAGAGAGAAATAGCAAGGAGAGAAGGGAAAAAGGGAGAGCTGAATCTCACCAGGCCGCGTCTCCGGCGGCTGAGGCAGAGGGGTTCCGGCGCTCCGGCGGGCTAGGGCGGCAGTGGGGAGCCCTCCTTCAAACCGGCTGGCTGCAACAGTTGGTCTCAAGAGAAGGTACGAGAGAGAGATTTCAGAGGAGATTTCCGAGAGAGAGATTTCAAAGATGGGAGGGTAAAGTGAGGTAAAACCAAATGAGAGGCTGCTGCTAGGGTCATCACAGGAGGGAGATATCGAGGAGGTGCCGGCCATTTGAGGGTAGGTGTGCAGCGGTTGCAGCACAAACGAGGAGGCGCTCATAAATGACTCCATCAGCACGCCAGGCAGGAAAAAAAAGAAGGAATAAATAAAGGAGTAAATAGGGGGATTTTATATTTTTATTTTATTATTATTTCTTTTTTTTTTTGAAAAAGAACTAACTCGATTTATATTTGGAACGGGATTTCCCGGATAGGTAAATCCCGAATTCCGACATAATTAATTTTAATAAATTACGGGAATACATAATTGTATCCCTAAAATAATATAATACCCGGAAACTTATTTTTTAAAAGCTATATATATATATATATATACATATATATATATACTTTATATAAGAACTCGAGCTATAGCGAATCGAGGGAAGGGGAAAAGACAACGTCGGAATGCACCCGAATAAACGGGGCGTCACAAATTTAAACAAAAAGAATTTGTAAACCAACGTATTGTTAAACTATAAATTTTGAAATAGTTTCTTAAAATTATTTTTTTCCTTTTATTTATACATTTATAATAATTATTTTTCCTAAAAAACTATCTAGCAAGATTTCGTATCAATCTTCTCCCCGAAGTCACCAAATCAGTTCTTAACTCATTCGATCATATCCTTTTAACGTAAAAACTTCTTAGACAATCTTTTCAGATAAATCTTCTCTAACAAGTTAATATCTTCAAATTTCACTATTTATGTCAATCACCAATCGTTCATTTGTTCATCAATCTCCTATGGTTCTTTGAGCAAGAAATCATTCCATTTTTCAAGGTAATCTTCAGATTAAAATGTATCAGTTTTGCATTTTTTCCTTGATTATGTAAAAAAGTTTTACGGGTTTTGAATTCTCCATTTATCAGTTGGTTTGAAAGTTTTTTTCCGAATCTACAAATACTTTTATAAACAGTTTATTTTCTTCATTCGATCTTATTCACAAATGTGTTTGATTTTTGTTTCTCAATTTTATCAATTACGTTTCTTCTTTTATCAATTGCGGAATATGTTCCTCCATATTTGTTTTTTACGGTAAACCAAACGTTCATCTTTCATTTCTATTCTTTTTTCCAAACTATCATATACAAGTAATACAACTAGGTTTACTTAACCGTTCACAAGAATGATTATCCTACAAGTTTTGAATAAAAACTAAGATTTTGTGATTTTTTAAAATTTCTAATAAATTCGAATTTAAATTTTCACTAACAATAAAACCTAAGATTAGGTGATTTTTTATTATTATTTTTTACTTTTAAAATTAACAAATTTTATCCGATATGATTTGGTGTTTTTTTTTAAATTTCACTCATAAAATTTGAATGTTAATTTTTAAAATTTTTTAAGTTACTTATTTTAAATTTCATATTTTTGATTTTAAAATTATATATTTTTATGTATATAAATATTCACTACAATTTCGATTCTTATCCAATATGATTTCTTAAATTTTTTATAAAATTGAAAAATTAAAATTTCAATTTTGTAGGTTTCATATTCGGTGTTTTCAGTTTTAAAATTTTGACTTTTATCTAATTTTAACAAGCCATATACTTAATAACAATCTGGATTTTTCCTGATATCATTTTTTAAAATTTCACTCTTATAAAATTTGATTTTTTAAATATTTTAAAAATTTTAATCAACCAAATAAGAAAGATTATCCTACAAGTGATAAAAACTAGGATTTTGTGATTTTTTAAAATTTCACTATAATAAATTTAATTTTAAATTTTCACTAACAATAAAAACTAAGATTTGGAAATTTAAAAAAAATCCCTCATTTAAAAATCGAATTTTAACATTTTGATTTCTTTAAGTTACGTAAATTATATTTAATGATTTTTTTATTTTTTAAAATTATCTATTTTTAAGGATGTAAATATTCACTAAAAATTTCAATTTTTATCCAATAAGATTTCTTAAAATTTCAATCTTATAAAATTCAAAATTTAAATTTTTGATTTTGTAGGTTACGTATTTCAGATTTGGTGATTTTCAGTTTTAAATTTTTTACTCTTACAATTGTAACACCCCAAATCCGCGGGATATCGGGATGCTACGGGCGAGACCTCACAATGGGTCCCGACCCTTAGCCTGACAACAATTTCACCGGATCTTGCAACAAGGCACAAATAAAGGCCAAAACCGAAATACATTTTTATGCAATGTTATGAAACCCGACAATAAAACAAAAGGAAAGACTTCAGCCGTCCTTACAACAACATCAACATAATATATAATAACAACAATACAAGGACTCCAAAACCCAACTCAACCTAAGATGTACGGAACCCCGGCTGCCCACTCCTCCGGATCACTCGGCCACATCCTATCCTGCACATCAACTACAACAATCGGTATAAAACCGTTAGCTCACATTCTAGGCATTATAAGAATAATATGGCACAAATACACATAGGAACACAAACACACAACAAGTTCATAAACATACACATCCGTTACTTATTATCTTTTTAGGTTATTCCATATCTAATTCATTCGTTCAAGTGTGACACGAGAGTCTTATAACTCTCGCCTCTGTCCCCGTGTAACCAACAGGAGTGTGGCGGCGCCCAACCCGTATACCCTGAGGGAGTGATGAAGAAGCCCGCCCGTATACCGTGTATGGCCTGGTCGCAGAGATCCCCCAGTCTCCCTCGGGAAACTGAGCGGTGATGTCACCGCCCGATAATAATAGTAACAATGGGCCAAATAATATATATAGTCAAGTAATCCTAATCCGGTTTCATGATCAAAAGCGATAAAACACACACCACCATAATATATCCAAATAAGGCATAGAAGCGGCTAAGTAAGTCCGAGGACTTACCTCGTCTCAAAGCTAAACGAAACCGAATCATTCTCCGAAGGAAAATAACCAAAGCCTGTTCAAGACAAGGCACGATAATCAATAACTAACCGATAAGTAGAAGCTTCAGCCTTCTAGTCTCACAAAACCTATATGAGGTCATACCCTAGCATGATAGGTCCAACTCCTAATCTCGAAGATCGTCATAAGATCGTACCAAACATAACTCGACAAAAACTCATGAACTATATATCCAACAACCATACACGGTTCAAGGTCACTACTTTGCATTCCCACTAAGTTATGCTAGATCCAAACTAACATGATTCTACCACTAAACATAACTAGATCGAGGAAGAAGGATACTCACACGACGTCAAAAGACGGAAGACGACCTATGGATGTCGAGTTTGGATTCGATGGCCTTTCTCGGGCACCTCCGGACCTAAAACCAAAGCTAAGCAAATTTAGCTTATATGCTAAATTTGAACGGAAGATTTAGCTTATATAAGTCTTATGGAAAACTCGCTTTTAAAACCAAGATTAAAACTCGTTAAAACTTCTTCCCGAGGCAATTATACAAATATGAGAATTTGGTCATAAACCGCAATTAATCTTTGAGCCATAAACCAAATTTAATCCAACAAAGGCATAATATATAGTATATAAATATAATAATGTTCCCCGTAATTAAAATTCAAGGTTAAAAACCGCTAACATGTTTTCCGGGGCAAATCCTACAATTTCATAAATATGGGACATCATCTTTTATTAAACATTGGGGCATTTTCTGAAAAATAACCCAACAGAGGGCATAAATGCAACTAACCAGAAATAGGGGTCAAAACTGCAATTATATAAAATATGGGCCACACCTGTAAATAATCATAAAGAGAGGGGGCCCTATTTAAATCAACAAATAGGGTTTCTGAACCCTTGAAGGCTGCGGGGGAAGCAACTGGCCGTCTTGGCCTTCGGTGGCGCTGCAAGGCTCGAGGTGGGGCTCCTTGACGGCACTAGGGCGGCGGAGACGATGGCGAGCTCCGGCCTGAAGACGACAGTGGTCCCTGGGCGAGAGAGGGATGGTTGCAGATCCATGCTTGAATTGTGAAGGGACCTGCAGAGACGTCGATGGAGGAGATTTACGGAGGCGCTACAAGTTGGCACTCCGGGGCAGGGTTCAACGGCGACGGAGGTGGCGGGCTTCCTTCTTGGCGGTGGCGAGGTGGCCCTCGGTGGGATCCGGCGGCAGCGTTGCCCTTCCTCCCGACCGAAAAGAGTAGAGAGTGGGGAACAAAGAAAGAGGGCGGGGCTACGGCTTGTTGGTGCTCCGGTGGATCGAGGCGACGGTGTGAAGGTGGCTCGCCTTCCTTCCTGCGGTTCCCAGGGCTGCAGCTCCTCTCCGGCGGCGTTGCAGCTTCTCAGTGGTCAAGAGTGAAACAGAGAGGGAAGATGGGGAAAGAATGGAAGGAGGGCAGGCTGGTGGGGAGATGGAGGCTGAGGGAGAGAGAGAAGCAGAGGGAGGAGATGTGTGGGTGAGAGATGAGGGTAGCATCATTAGCGTGAGAGGGAGATAGCGTGAGAGAGAGGTGAAGGTAGAGCAAAAGCCCCTTGGCCGGCCAACAGGACACGAGGAGACGGTCTGATCTGCTGGGAAGAAAAGGGGAAAGGGAGAGAGAGAGAGGGGAAAGAAAATAAAAATAAATAAATAAATATAAAAGGAAAAAGAGTAATCGAATATACTCGGTCAAAGCATTTAAAACGGGATTATCGGATCGGAGAATTTTTCCGAACTTTCCTCGTAAAATAAAACACGGAAAATATATGCCGATCTAATATATAAATAAACTCGCAAAAATATACTTTGGAATACAAAAACCATTCTCGCAATTTATTCCGAGATTATACGATAATTTAAACATGGGGAATAAAAATATATATGTATATATATACTCGTATAATTTAATTTACGACGTAAATATCCTCGTAAAAATATTTAAGCTATAAAAATATCGATAAATCCGGAAAAATCAATATCACAAACGCGTCAAAAATTTGGGACGTTACAAAAATTATCTAATTTTAATGAAATAGATATTCAATAACAATCACGATTTTTATCCGATGTGCTTTTTAAAATTTTACTCTTATAAAAATGTAATTTTAAAATCTTAACTTTTTTTAATGAACAAATATGAAAGACTCTCCTACAAGTATTGAATAAAAACTATGTTTTGGTGATTTATTTTTTAATTTTTCACTCTAATTAATTCAAATTTTAATTTTCACTAACAATAAAATTAGGATTTTGGTGATTTTTTAAAATAATTTCTCTCTTATAATTTTTTGTTTATAAGTTACCGATTTTATATTTTTTGTTTTTCGGTTTTAAAATTATTATTTTTAAAGATATAAATTCACCTACAATTTCGATTTTTATTCAATATGATTTCTTCATATTTCACTCTTATATAAATCAAAATTTAAAATTTCGATTATATAGGTTACATATTTCAATTTTGGGTATTTTTAGTTTTAAGATTATTTAATTTAAAGGGATAGATATTCAATAACAATCTCAAGTTTTATCCGATATAACTTTAAATAATTGGTGATAGTTATTGGTGTCGAACTATATAAATATAATTACTCAAATAACATAACCTTAAGCAAAATATAAATTAAATAATATAAATACATATGTTATATTGTTGAATATTAAATTTTAAATTATATTTGATACAAATATTCGTGCACAATACAAACGATCATAATTATAACCTAATTTATATTTTATCCGTATAATCAATATACACGCCATTCAAAATATTCATTTGAAAATACCCGTTATCTATATGATCAATATACGCATTATTTAAATATTTATTTAAAAATACCCGTGCAAGGCACGAGTTATGAACTAGTGGAAACAAAAATTTATTACAAATAATAATTTTGAATTTTAATATAAAACAAAATTTAATTGGATTATAAATAGTTAATTTAAATTTGTTTGAAATTTACAACTCTATTTATTTTTGAAAGAAAACTTAATTATTTAGTCAAGAAAATAGGTCAGATTCATTATTGAAATTATAGCCATTTTATTGATAAGCTTAACCAAAAAATATTATATTAACGTGTAGATCTATATATGTTTTCTAATCAATCAAATCTAACCAAAGATACAAACATTTTTGCTTAAGAGTGCATACGAATACCTAGTGAATTTATAGATATGTTTGTAGATCTATATATGAATATCATTTTTGGTAAACATGCATCATCTAAATAAGACTAATAGAAGAAGAAAAATTAAAAGTATATTTTAACATGATGAATACGAGATGGAATGAATTCTTGAAATGGAAGGTAGTGTGTTGATGTTTGATGAATCAACACGAGATCGAACTTTAAAAACCATCGATAGAATTAAGATTGGATCGTGTTGAAACTATATTTGTAGGGGCGAGCGATATATGAAACCGCTGGAATATATTGATCATTTGAATTGGAAGAGAGAACAGGCATGCATTTGCTCAATAGTTGGAAAAGTTGGTTTTTGATCGGTGTGATTAGATCCGAAAAAAGAGCCATTGGGCAGGTTATGTGTCATTCAATTGATATATTTTTGTGTAATAAAAAACATTTAATAACTTTATATATTATGGTGTATATGGGTCTATGGGTTTGGGCTAAATCAATGGACTAATAAAAATGATATATTATCTATATTTAAATTGATTATATAATTTTGATACTTCATTTTTATTTAATCGTAAAAATGTAATTCATTAATATATGATTATTGCTGATCTTCTTAACATATTATAAATGTATTAATAATATATATTTAACAATGCATAATCCAATGTGCAAAGAATAAATAAATTTTTACTATTTATAAATTTTTATTATAATAAAATTCAAAAATATTTCGAATAATGCATAGTAAAAACTAAAAGGAATCTATCTATTAAATATAGCATATTGTTAGTTATTACATTTCAAATAAATATAATATTATATAATAAAAAAATTAAAAAAAGACATCCGTGCAATGCACGGTTACTACACTAGTTTTTATAATAGTAAAATAGTAAGAATAAAAATGATAATATCAGGCCCATGACTTTTATAAATTACAAAAGTGGTCCAAAATGCCAAAAGATCCCACCCGTTAAAAAAAAGCCTCTATCCATCCATCAGGCCATCACTATAACTCTATAATTCACCGCCGAACACTGGCCCAAAATTACAAAACCTTCTTTAGCCAACTCGCCGACTGAACCTCCGCCTCCGCCGCCCGATCTACACCGCAACTTCCGCCTGCACCTTGGTAGGACACCTTCTTCCACTTATGACGGTGATATTATCCGATTCATTTATGCTCTTTTGTTCTTGTTGGTGTTTGCTTAAGATTTACGAACCTGTCGTGCTAACAACTGTCCGACGGTCTGTGTGAGATTTATTGGCCTTTTGATTGGATTTTCTGATATCAGACGAGTAGTTAGGTTAAACAGATTGATTGGCTGTGAATTCTATGTAATCTTTTCTTGAAAGATTATCATTGTCTTTTTTAAAGGTCATTTAGAAGGAATTAACTAGTCCTTGAACGTATAGACTAACGAATTTAAGGAATCCCTGTTGTGTGATCTTTTGTTGCAAGATACATGGGATGAGAAATCATGGTCCCTGCAGTTCTCATTTTATCCATTATCTCTGGTTCATGTATTCTATGGTCTTGTTCCGTTGAGTGTTGGCCAAATGGGGGTTAGCTAGATGAATTCATCTCGTTGAATCTTTTCACATTTTAGATAGTTTTGAAACACAGTGACCTGATTGTTTTGGGCAATGATTTGACTTCCTGGTTTTTTTGTTTTTAATTTTTGCAGTTTGATAGTGATTATGGCATCAGAAGAGAATGCAAATGAATTGAAGGAAGAGGTTCCCGAGGTGAGTTTTATCGCCTCCCTTATTAGGGGGAGGCAGGGTTATTAGTGCGATGGTATTGTGTGAATTGTTGCTGGTACTCTAATTGCCTACACGGACTTACCTTGGCCTTACTAGAGACAGTTATATGGGATGTTTTCTCACCTTCGATCAGGATAAGAAATAATAAAGTCAAAGAGGAAAGAAGGAAGTGACGGGGAGGGATAATTTATAGCTCATTCTGTTGTTGTGCTTACTTTATGCTGTGAATGAGAATACTTTGGATGCACAGTTGCATACTATTGAATTTAGGGTTTTACATGCTCTTAGTATCTTAGCTTGTTATGCTGGATAGTCTACATATATTCAGTGTCGTGTTTTTGGCTAATTCTGTTCTATGAAAAAATATGAACAAAGAGAGAGAACATAGTAAAAAAGATATCTGCAGTGCTAGTTTTCTCTATTCGGAAATTGGAGATGTAAGTTACAGCAATATGCTTCTTTGTGTAGAACTTGTCAACTTATAACATGATGCTTCATTTTCTTCTTCATCAAAGAGTAAAATTCTGTTAGATTGACACCTGACATCAATTTTCTTTTTATGTTTTAATCAGATAGTCCCATTTGATAATACCAAAAAGAAGAAAAAGAAGAAAGTTGTTATTCAAGATCCTGCTGATGACACAGTAGAGAAGTTGGTAGAGAAAACAGAAAATTTGTCTGGTATGGACATTCAGCACTTTGTTTCTTTCCGTTGACTTGTCATTTGTCTTGAATATGTAGACTTGGGAATCTTATCTTGAAGAAACCATTGTGGGAATGAGATTAACAAATTTGTTTTATACACTAAGTTTCTGAAATTGATGATTGTATTGAGAAGAACTATTAACTTATTGTCTGCTAGGCTTGAGGACCAACCAAACACAATTACAAAGTGTTCAACATACACACATATTTCACACTCATACAACACTGGAACTAAATGCTGAAAAGGAGATGGGATGATTTAACTATTGTTAAATGCCTTTCTCTATATGACCTACAAAGCTGTCATAATGCTAAGATCACAGTTAGTGAGACTGACTGATCAATATCCCTTATGAAGTACCCAATTTACCTTTCTATCTGGGTCTCATGACCTTCAATCCTTTAGCTCCACATTGCATTTTCCTGCTCCTCTTCCCAAGTCCTAACCCACAACTGCAGAGGCTGCTGCTGCAAACTTTTGTCAGCATTAATACTTATATTTTGGTTTATCCATAACATAAAAGTAAATGCATGGACTGGTTTCTGACAGATCTCTTTCTTTTGCCGCTGGGCTCTCTGGGAGATATGTGTGTTAAATACAAATGCTGCTCGGTTTTGCTTCACAATTGGTTTTTATGTGTTACACAAATGTGTCTGTATACTGTTTTGTGCAGTGTCTGATACTTTGGAGCCTTCCTTTGCTGGATTAAAGAAAAAGAAGAAGAAGCCTGTATGTTTCTGCCAACATTATTAGTTAGTAATTTAATTTTTGCCGAACTCCATGAAGAATGCTAAATATCACAATTTCAGGTTGAATCAAACCTTTTGAGTGATGATGCTGAAGTAGGAGATGATAAGAATGGTAAGAATACTACATTGTATAGGTCTTCAATTTCATTTTCTGATGTGATGTAAAGTGAAATAGTTTCTGGTAGAACTTAGATGTGCTCTTCAATTTTTGCTTCAGATGAAATTGTCGAAGAGGAAGAAGGGGAGGAAAATGCACAATCTGAACAACAGCCTAAATATCCCTGGGAAGGAACAGACAGGGATTACCATTATGAGGAGGTGAGTTAAATTATGATGTCTGGCTTCCAGCCTAAATGGGGTGATTCTTTCTTTTCATTACTTTATTTGTACTATTGTACTATTGGGTACCTAAAAAGCCATCTGCATATTGAAATAAACTTGCGATGTTTTGTTCATGTTTGTTTACCCCTGATTTTTACAGCTTTTGGGAAGGGTTTTTAACATCCTTCGTGAGAACAATCCTGAACTTGCTGGAGACCGTCGTAGAACTGTTATGAGGCCACCACAGGTGCTTCGTGAAGGAACAAAGAAGACAGTGTTTGTGAATTTCATGGATCTTTGCAAAACGTATTGCCTCTAATTACTTTAAACAATGATTGAAGTTTTCAATTTTCTTTGTGAATGCCTATGGAAGTTGCGAGATTTATGTTTCCTGTTGCTTCTTGGTTTGGATGGATCAGGATGCACAGGCAGCCAGAGCATGTTATGACCTTTTTACTTGCTGAAATGGGAACGAGCGGATCTCTGGATGGGCAACAAAGGTTGGTTATCAAGGGAAGATTTGCTCCTAAGAATTTTGAAGGGATCTTAAGAAGATATGTCAGTAAGTGCTTGATCTAGACTGTAGCATTCTCACTAAAATTTTAGACCTTTTATCTCTGTGCACTTTTGCGGTATATGTTATTATGCTACTAGATTTTGTTTGTAATCATTCTTGTGAAGCTTAAGCATCTCAAATATCATTACCTTTGCTACTTGATTACTGAACAAGGAATTACTGTGAAAGAACCACTTATCGTTACTTATCATTGGTCTATCTAGGAAAGTTAAATATGCTCTTGTTAAAATCTTCTTTTGTTCAAGCCCATGTCTTGTCTCTGAGATTGTATACTGTAGCTTGCCTGTAATATTGTTCTTATATTCTTTTCAAATTCATATTGTCTCAGAGAAGGGTTTTTTTTATTTGTTCTGATTGAAGTTTTACCTTTCTGTACGCAGATGAGTATGTCATTTGCAATGGATGCAAGAGTTCAGACACTATTCTTACGAAGGAAAATCGTCTTTTCTTCCTCAGATGTGAACAGGTAAATATATTTTTGATTTAAGGACACGCATTGACTTTGATATCCATTTTCTGGACAAATATGAGGGAAATAGTGCTTTTTGGTGACTTTATACAATTATACATCAAAATTATTGCCACTGTAATATTAGGCATAAAGGATCTGTCTTGAAGAAAGTAGTGAAGAACTTGATGCATGTAAATGTTCTGGCATTACACGTTTTCTACATTCCACAACCTTCATATTTGCTAGAACCTCCTCTTCTTTATTCAAAGGCCTTTCATGAATCTTTCTGCACCTTTTTGTTTTGCGGATGAAGCTGTTATACTATTCTTTCAAAAGCATCCTAGGGAAAACTCCTCAGTTATGTGGTCAAATTTGACTACTTTTATAATTCACCGGTGACAAGAAATATGGATTTCCCAAGGTCTCTTTCTGAAATTGTTGGTCTTGTACCATGTTGATTTTGTGCATAAAATACAGCAATAGAACATTTTGTTAGGGATAAAGGGTCTTGTTTTGCCTACATACATATGATTTTGTTTTGATTAGATTACACCCTCACTGAGGCCCCCCCTCACATAGAATATTAGAATATCATTTGTTAGGGATAATGACCACCTCTATACGATACTGCAGTAGTCAGTTTATTTGAATGATTTTTTGTGGTTACTTTAACCTATGAACAGCTGCAGTTCGTTCAAACAATGTGTTTTGGCCAGCTTTTGTGATTAATATTCTTTTTCCTCCTCTTTCTAACTGTCAAACCACAATATACAAATCTTGTTCTAGAAAGATACTATTCCCTTAATTTTCTATAAAGGAATTTCCAAACCTGAGTTCTTTGTAATATTTTTATTTGTTGTGTAACCGTTATGTAAAAATTGGTTTGGAGTTTCCCCTGCTATTAGGTGTAGTACTTTAAATGTTTGTACGGAAGATTGTATTGTTTTGAATTCTGTCATAGTGGGTTAAAAAATGATTACCTGAGTATGAACAAGTTGGCCTCTTATGGATTCTACACTATCTGACCCAACTGTGATAACCGAGTATTTTTCATTTGTTCATGGTGCGTCTCTTTGTTGGTTGCCCAAATGTGACTGATCGTGTTGTGTTTGTCTTTGTAGTGCGGTTCTGGACGTTCAGTTGCCCCCATCAAAGCTGGTTTTGTTGCCCGGGTTGGCCGTAGAAAAGCCGAGGCATAGAGAGCTCTGTTATGGCTATTGGCTCTATGTTCGTTCTGCCCCTAACATTTTGGTAAACTTGTTTGATGTTACTAAAGCTGTGATATCTATTTCTGTTTACGGTACACCTTTCTGTTTCTGAGTGAGTGTAGGAGATTTGAATCTTTAGCTTCCAGTTGTATTGGATTGAAATAGCCCATTTGATTTACCTGACATAATACATTAAATTGCAGTCTGACAAAGCAAGCACAAGACGCATTGCATATCTTGATTTAGATACATACACGTACAGTAATGAAAAGCATCAAGATTTACTTAACTAGCTAGCGTATTACATAAATACTCGTTGCATAACGACATCCGTAAATCAATGGAACTATCTTGATCAGTTATTTTTGGGAGGGTGACGACGTGGTCCGCCATAATCAGCACATGACACCAAAGAGTCCATCTCAGCTATATGCTTACGCCCTGCAGCTGTTGACATCTTTGCACCCGCCTTATGATGGCTACTGGCCGATTTTCTCGCCGTCGAAGCTGCACTGTCTTTCTTCAGTTTCCTACCTCTCAAAGGAGTGTATGATTAGTCCTTGGAGGTCCTCGGTCTCTTGACTTCGTCTGTATCACATTCACATATATTTACATGGTGAACTATGTTGAAATGAGCGTTTAAATTGAAATCTTCATAGCATTTTTCTGGTGGCATGCATATATAAGATGGAATCGGAATGAATGATTTACCTTGGTGTTAAAAGTAGGATGATTTACCTTGAAGCCGGAAAAAATGACGGAGGAGTTGGACTCCGCCTACGCGAGGGCTGGCGCAATGGCGGAGTCTGACTCCCGGTAAAGAAGACGAAGGAATTGGCTTAAATTGTAGTTGTTTTTTTTTTTGTTGTTGTTTTTGTGTTTTATTTTATTTTTATCAAACTAGAATTTTATTTTGTGAATTATGCACTTGCTTTTATTTTATGAATTATCCATTTGAGTTTTATTTTTTTGTTTGTAGTATTATTTTTGTTTGAATTATTATTTCATTGCACTCCCGGTAAACAAAATCAAAATATCAAGTACCACTAAAACATGATGACAACAACATATAAAAATGGCTAAAACATGATGACAACAATATATGAAAACGACTAATACATGATGTCAACAATATATGAAAACGACTAAAACATGATGACAAACCAATTTTTGAAAACGACTAAAGATATCCTACACTAGTGTCTTCGACTCACGTTGTCCGACGAAACTCCTCATAACGAGCCATACTTGCAATGAACGGCGCATCCTATCCATCAACACTTGGATCATGGTACTGTTTCCAAGCTTCGCTCAACAACGGTAACGGGGCATCATTTTTTTAACCATACCTACAAATATGAAATTACAAAAAATGTTTAGTGAATATTGAGTTTAAATACAATAAATTGATTGAAAGTAAAACGTCGACCTACCGGTACAAAGTGTGTGTTGTTATATATAAACGCTATCGAACAAATGACTGTAAGGGCCTCTTGGTTAGGAGTGGTAGTTGTCATAGGTAGGAATGTCGTTGCGATGTTCCCAAGGACAACCAATGCAATCTTATAATAGGTGGCTGCTCCACATGCGATAATCGGTATTTTCATCCAATGTTGTTCTGGACACGGAGACTTACTCGTCCAGTAAACGTTTTGAAGGACTTGGTCAAACTGATTGAGGATGGTACACTGCAAAGATTAACAAGTAAGATTATGTTAAATCATGAATTATAATTAAAACTTAACTATAACCGGAATAATAATCACCTTCGAATACAATGCTCTTCTCGAATTTAACTTCATAAGCATATCCCTCCCGTATTATCAAGTAATCTTCATCCGAGAATCCCAAAATCGCGGAAATTGCTCTATATCCACAGTGGCCGTCTCCTCGTACATCCCTTGCTCTCGATACATAAGGCTCCATGAACTTTAGGAACGCAGGTGAATGCTAATTAATGTCAGAATATTTGAGAAGTACTTTTGCAAACAGTATGAAGAGTGGTTAAGCCTATGAAGGTGGGCCATATGACGCAAAAGAACTGGGAATGTATAGTTATCTTACAGAAGCGGAAGTAAGAGGGGAGCGTGATAGGAGCTAACGAAGTTGGAAGTAGAGTAAATGAGCTAGTGAAGCTTAAGTTAGAGTACCCCAAGAAGGTATCCTTCAAGAGTATAGTAACATGAAAGTATGGTAGGAGGGTAAGTCGTTGATCTTGGAGAAGGTCATCAATGAGTAATCGGTGACCACCGAGAATGCACAGGTGCAGGTTGTACACAGATGATTGTAGGTAGGGAGAGTAACCCAAGAGATGGTTGATGAAGAGGGGTAACAAGAACGAGGAATATTTGTGGTGGTTGAATGTCGGCAACAAAGAGGTATACAACAAGGGAAGTACAAATATCTTAATCACGTAACAAATTAACGATTCCAGCAAGTGATAGTAACGTACTGTGTGGGGAGAGATTGTAAACGATCTAGTGTGACCTTCTTAGGTCATGGGTTTGTCATATGGGGAAGGACACGGATCAGAGTAAGGGGGATTTAAAAGACAAATAGGAAAGTGAGTCTTCTATGGTTATTGTGTGTAAATGGGGAATATATGAGGGGATGTATGGTGTGTTGTTTAAAGGTAATGGATGTCATGTTTGCGCGAGCAAAAGCTAAGTCAAGTGTTGTGACTCGCATGACAAAGCCATATTGGCTATGACGTGAAACGAGGAATCTAGATTAGGGCAACGCAACAAGCTTAGAGTTACGATGTTAGTGCTTGGTGGAGTAATGAGTGGATCTTTCAGTGATTATGGTTAGGGAATTTTGCCTGAAGGCATACTAGTACTGTGGTAAAGTTGTTCGTGGATACCAAGAGAAACATAAGGTGGTCAATAAGAGTAAGAGAAGACTGAGGTTTTGGAAGTTTGATGTCGCTATGGGATGTACAAGAAGTACATGAAAGATTGAAGTCAAGTGCTCTACGGTCGTCTGACTCTACGCCTACTTGAAGAAATGATGTCAATGGCGAAAGTTGATCAAGGATGCGGAGAGCTCATTCCATAGGTTGGGATGTCGGAGAAAGCGGAGAAGATTGTATCGATTCGTTATATGGCATTCTTGAGTCTTGAAGTTAGGACTTTCGTGACTGAACATATGTGCGAGATCAAGAAATATTATTATCGCCATTCCTTCGAAGTGAAAGGGGGGATTAAGTAGAAATATTGCTTAACCAAGGCTTCAAGAGTTAGAAAACTTGAGCAAGTCTCTCGAGTTCAAGAGATAAAGGATCTCGGAAAGAAGACGGTAAACATTGTAGCTAAAGATGGAACAATACACGTGTTTAAAGGACGTCACCCCAACAGATCGAGGTAGATCATTAATATCATGATCACTTGTAAAGTGATAAGATAAGATTGTGTTGGTTATTACGATATGTGACGGGAAGAGAAAGAAAGCTGAAATATCACGGATTCCAATACGTTAGAATGTGGGTTTTTCCACTAAGGTCAAGCGTGACGCGATTCCGATATCTAAGGCGCCGTATGAAATGACACATGTGAAGAGACATGAGTTGTGGAGGCAAGGGAAGGAGCAATTGCAAGAACTTTTCGAAAAGAGTTCATTAGAATTAGTGAAATGCTATGGAGAAACTCCGAATTTATCTTAAACTCTTGATTTGAAGTTCTTATGGAGATCACCAGTTTGCGAAAAGAGAGACAGATATCTCCGTTGTACATTGATTATAGTGAGCCGAGCAACATAACAAATGAAGGACTAGTATCCCTTACAACGAATGGGAGATCTACTCGATCAGTTGCAAGGGTTGGTAGTTTCTTCTAAGATTAACTAAGATTTGATTGTCACCGTTTGAGAATCCGAGACTGGGATATTGCAAATACGGCATTTTGGACCAACCAGAATCACTACGAGAGAGAAGTCGTATGACAAGTTGTCTCGGGATGGAAAACCCGAGAGATATGGAAGGAGTTACAAGTTATCTTAGATGTGATGAGCTTTACCCAATCAGTGAAGAGAGAAGTTGTATAGCACCAATTATGGTAACCTACTCCGGATGACAATGAAGTACTGAATGAGACGAAGAATTGACGAAAGAGTTGCTGAGAGTTAAAAGGGGATTCGGTGGTGCAATTGTTTTGGTTTACCTTGATGTATTATGGGTTTGAAGTGGACAAGTGATTCTTCAAGACAAGGTCTTGATTGAGTATTGAGGAGCAATGTAAAAGTAATAGCATACGTGCCTCGTTAGTAGAAGTAGTATGGAGTAAAGTACTTCCTTTGTTACTTGGATTTGAAACAAGAATTGAGGAAACATAACGTCAAAGTTTGGTTCGACAAGAACCAAAGCCAACAGTGTAATTTAGAAGTTCGATCTTCTTTGGTAGAGAAATCAAAGGGAAAATAATGGATACGCTGCATTGAGATGGACCCGAAAAGGAAGTTGAGTTCCGATATATCGACCTTTTTGAGATCTTAGCGCAAGTTGGGAAGTGGTTTACTGGTTGGCGTGACCGCCGAGAGTAGATGATGTTCACCCGGTGTTCCATGTGTATCAATCGAGAGGTTACATACATGACTCGAGATATGTTGTAAGTCATGGGAATCTAGTGGCAAACGAGAGACCGATGAGGCTAACTAGAAGACGGAGGATAGTATCTTTAGTTGAGTTTTACGCTGAGTTAGTAGCATCAATAGAATCGACGTGTTAGACCTAGGTCTTCCCTTGGAGGAGTCATGTGCATGTGTGATATTATGTGTAGTTGTGCCTTGTGCGGTAATGTGCTACATGACTTGATATATCTTGTGGTGGTAGTTGTGAGTAGATGATGTGCTTAGATTAGAAGGTTTAAGCCCTCTTAGTTTGAGAGTTCATACCCCGACCTTAGGTACCGAGAAGTTCAACGCATAGCAAGTTTCGGGGCGAAACTTGTTTTTAGGGGGATCTGATGTAAAGCCCCAATTTTTGGCGTGTTTGCGATATTTGTTTTTCCGGATTGTTATCGATATATTTTAAATCTGTGTTTAAATTATTTTAGGAAAAGTTCGGAAAAGTTTTCCGATCCGATAATCCCGTTCCGAACTATTTTGATCGAGTTAATTCTATTACCCTTTTTCCTTTTTATTTTATTTATTTACTTTTATATAATTTTCCTTCCCTACATTGCTTCTTCCTCTAGCCAACCTGATGGCGTGTTCTTTGCATTGGGCAGCTGTGCCTACCCCAAACTACACACTCAACCTGCATACCCTACCCGACCCCTTGTTTCTCTCATCTTCATTGAACCCCTTCACTCTCTAAGGCCACCAACTGTGCAACCATCCCCACACCTCAGCTGCCTCTATTCCCTCGCCATTCCGCCTCTCTCCCTCACGCCCCAGCTTTGCCTCGCCGTCGGAGAAGAGGCTTTGCCGCCGCCTGGATCATACTTCCGGCCTCCTTTCGAGCCTCCTTTGTCCTTGCCGGAGTTGGAAGCCAACATTTCACCGTCTATAGCCACCAGAGAGGGACACACCGGATTGCCGCCTCGCCCTGACCTGTGCAGCACTGCCGCCCCTATTCTCCCTTCCCTCCGCCTCTTCTCTACAACCGCCAAATTGGAGCAGCCATTGCCGCCGGAGTCTGGGCCGCATCTAGCCGGAGAGGAGCCGCCGCGTCTCTCCCTTTCTTCGCCCTAGCCGGAGCCGCCGCCTTGCTGAGTTCTCAGCCGCCCCTTTTCCTTTTCCCTGCTCGCTGTCTGTCCGTCGCCAGGAAAGAGCCACCGCCACCGGAGATGGGGCCGCCCTTCTGCCGCAGCCTCGCCGCCCCCGGCGCTAGTGAGCCCCGCCGTTGAGTGCAGCCGTAGCGCCGCCGGCCACCACTCTTCCTTGCCCTTCTCTGCAATTGGGGAAAGGTTGAAGAAACCCTAATTATTAAATTCAAATCGTGGCCCCTTATTTTTAGTGTAATTACAAAATGCAACCAATGTTTTGCATTTGCAGTAATGGCCCTAATTTCTGAAATTTTCTTTTAAGCCCATGATGAAATAATTACAGATTTTGGCTGGAAGTTTAATTTACCAAATTTAACACTCATTTCTGAAATTGTATATTTTGCCCTGGAAAGCGGTTGAGCGGTTTTGTTTATCCTTGGCTTGGAAAATGGAGTTTTACCTTGGGTTTATGATGTTGTTTAGGTTGCCCAGAAAATATAATTGCGGACTTTAAACTTGAGATTTACTTCGAGTTAAGTTCTTATTTATATATACTATATATATTGTGACCTTGTTAGATTAGTTTCGGTTTACGGGTCAAGGTTTTATGACCAAGTTTCTTTTATTGTACTTTTACCCCGGAAGGGAATTACGGGATTATAAAGTTGACGTTTGAAAAACGAGTTTTACCTTTGAGTTATATATTATATATATTTTTAAAATCAAATTTAGCATATAAGCTAATTTTCCTTAGCTTTGGTTTTAGGTCCGGAAGCGCCCGGTATAGACCAACGAATCCATTCTCCACATCCGTAGATCGTCCTCCGCCATCGACCTTGTGTGAGTACCTCTTCCTCGATTTAGTTATGTTTAGTATTAGTATCATGCTAGGTTGGATAATCTAGCGTAACTTAGAGTGAATACCAAGTAGTGGTTATGGGCCTTAGGTGAGTATTTGAGGATTGTGAAATGATTTATGACTTAAGGTGTTGATTTCTTTGTCAGGCTTGTGAGGTTGAGAATATGAGTATATGGTTGTTGAGTTTATGGGCCAGGATATGCTTATCCTAGCATGATGTTGTTACCGTTGAGTTTGTTTGGACTAGGCATGTTATCCTAGTTGCGTTGGGAGCTATGATCTTGCGAGATCCGAGGGTTTTAGAAGTCTTAGGACTTCTAGCTTGTGTTGAGTGTGATGTGAGCATGAGGAATTCGAGGATGCGGTCCTAGAATTGAGAGTCAAATGGTCTTGCGTAGATCATTTGTATAGAAGTCTAAGACTTCTATTGTGAGTGGGTTGTTGTTGATATAGTTATCTTCTTGCGAGCAGGTTATGGGCTTCCTCCCAAAGGAAGCGAGAGTGTCGTGAGTTGAGGGTGGTGACGAGGTAAGTCTCCGGACTTACTTAGCTCGTATTCCTTGTATTAGCATTGATGTGTGTTTGGTGGTGTGTGTTTATTGTTTATAACAACTAAACCTGAATTAGGATTACCGACCTTTATATTATTTTGGCCCAAGTGTATGATAACAGGCGGTGACAACTTGCCTGGCTCCCGCGAGAGCTAGGAGGTTCTCGGCGACTATCCCGTGCTGGTAGACGGTCAGATGCATCAGTACCATTCCATGCCGGTAAGTAGGGACCGAGACGAGTTTCGGTGACTCTCGTGTCACAACCTAAGTTGAATTAGAACGGGATATGATTTAATAATAATAAGATAATAAACCGGACTTGTGTGCTTTGGAGTGTATTGGGTTTTTATGATGATTGACTTGTGTTTGTGCCTTTCACCTTGATTCTAATGCCTCGAATATTAGCTAACGGTTTTATACCGATTGTTGTAGATTGTCTTGCAGGTTAGGAATGCGGTCGAGAGATCCGGAAGAGTGGACAGCCGGGGTTCCGTACATTTTAGGAGGGGTTTGGTTGGAGTCGTGTTTGAGTTTTGTATTCATTATATATTGTATGCCGCATGTATGGCATTTGGTCTTTCGGTTGTATCTCGGCTGAAGTCTTTGGTTTGTTCGGTTTTGGGCTTCTTTGCATTGCATAAAATGTATTTGGTTTTGGCCTTTATTTGTGCCTTGTTGCAAGATTCGGTGAAATTGTTGTCAGGCTAAGGGTCGGGACCCATTGTGAGGTCCCAACCCGTAGCGCCCCGAGTCCCGCGGATTCGGGGTGTTACATTGTTTTCCTTTATGACGCGCCCTACTCGTAGGATTCAACTCCAGTGTAAAATCTACATCTTTAGCTTTCTTACCTTTCGGCCGCCCAGGACCACGTGTAGCAGAATGCTCAATTGAACTGGGCTCTCTTCTTGTTGATCTCGAGGTTGGGGGTCGTCCCTTTGCCTTGACCTTCTGTGTCGGCTCCTTCATCGTCGTACCCCGGGGTTTTCCATTTCCTCCGGAATAGATGCAATCTTATCTTGCTCATCCGGGCTTAACATATTTGAGTCCATTCTTTCTCTAAACTTGTTCAGCGTCGCTTGACTCGGGTTCGAACGATCATCATCATCATCAATATCACCATCAGAAAAATCAACCGGAATTTAGTGAACTTGCTTCCAAAATGGGTGTATCTAAGACAAAGAGATAGGTCTACGAGCCCGGATTGCTAGCCTAAAGTCATGCACACATGGCACTCTATGAACCTCTCTCCAATAACAATCCCGATACCCTTCATCATCTCTTGTATGTCTAGCCTTGGTGTAGTTATTCCACAAGAGCGAGGTGAATTATCCCTTGGAGCGTGAAACACCCATCTCTTGTATGTCTAGCCTTGGTGTATTTTCCGAGGTGAATTGTCCATTGGAGAGAGGTCAGTCCAAGCTCGAACGATTGCCTCTTTGTACGGGTCAAGCCAAATCGTCTCGAGATAGGTCATTAACCTCGGATATGATTGCCAATAGTCTCTCATTTCCAGCAAACGGTGTTGGTAGCTTCCATTGGATCTCGACTCGAACAAGGCATTTCAATGGGATATGAAGACGGCTTCCGCTTCCTTATTGTGCAAAACAAAGGCCGCTTTGTTAACTATGTTACACTTTATATGAAACGTGCACAATATATGCTTCACCTCGGGAAATACTACACACCAATGTTCCAAAATACGTGAAACGGAGACGGGATGGAGAGGCACCGTCTAGCGTCTAGACGAATTCTAGACGGATAAGACGTTTTTTGATAAAATACATTATATTTGTCACGATATGGAAATCTTTAATAAATTAGGTTATAATTTGGTAATTAATTAGGATGATTTGTGTAAATTTAGTTTTATATGGGATATTTTTGAAAATTTTAATAAATTAGGGCATATTTGGTAATTGATGAAAATTTTAAAATCCTATTGACCTCCTATCTCCTCTCCTACCTCATTTATGATTCCTACCGCCGCTTTGCTGTATCTCAACAAAAAGAAAGAACAGAGGGAGAGGCAAAACCAATCAGAATAAGCAAGGAGTGTCGAGGAGAGCGTCACCGGAATTCTGAGCGACGACTGACGAGGAAGGAGACGGAGTCACCGTCGGCTGTCGGAGAGAAGGACTCAAGGACTATCACCCATGGGAGAGAAGTCGGAAGTCGGGAATCGGATTGAAAAACAAGACGTCTTACCCCATCCCGCCCCATCTTGACCCGTCCCGCTCCGTCTTGACCTCATTCTATCCCGTCTCGAACCCTATTTCTACTATACCCATCCAGACATTCCCGTTTTGGCAAAAAAACGGGACGGTCTACCGCCGTCCAGCGTCTGGACGCCGTCTAGACGGCCTTGGACGGCGTATTTTGGAACACTGCTACACACAGGACGCTTATAAGACCAAGCTCAAGATCAGTGGCAATCACCTCCGGGGTCTTTCCGTATAACAAATAACGGACCCTCCTCAAAGCCCACTCGTAGTGATCTCTATTCTCCTGTACCATGAATACAAAAACAATTGCGAATGTCTTCTTGGTGCTAGTGATGCCTACGATCTCCAACAATGACATATTGTATCTAAAAGTAATAAAAAACAATGATTAAGTTACAATTTCTAAGGAAAAGATGATTGAGTGTAGAAAAATAAAGTAAAAATGTGCCTTGAATTGAAACTTACTTGTTGGTCTTATATGTCGAGTCCATCACAATAACATAGAGAAACATGCTGAGCAAATGCCTCGAGTCGGGATGTGAGATAAAGAAATCAATCACCTCATCGGAATCTTGACTTCTCCGAGTGTTTACATAATATCCACGTTCACTCAACGTATGAAGTGCTTGTTGTAATGAACCTCTTCCTTCGGCTTGTTCCATTCTAATCTTCAAATTGGTGTTATAAACTTGCCGGATGGAGGTGACATTGTTAGAATCCTCTAATTGCACGGATTTTAATATATGTCTCGGTTTTAAGCCGAAATTCAATTCATGTTCCATCTTTCGGCTCTGCTTGGGAGTCATACGTCCAACATATGCATGACCTCTTAACACCAAAGGAATTATGTGATTGTGGATTCCGCATACAACCCTCACCGTCCACTTTTCCTCTTCAATTTGGGTTCCTACAAGCTCAAACACATACATTTCTTCGAGTTTTTTTTTTCCCGGCTAGAGCTTGATCGGGATCTATGTCTTTTTCTTTTCTAGGTCCTCCGTGTCTATCACAACCCAATTGTAGGATACGAAAGCCCCTTCTATTCAACCATGATTTTTTAATGACCAGCACCATATTCATTGTGTTTGCCACATACCAAACCCACCCCAATAAGTTCTCTCTATCCGCAAAATATCCGTGAAACACAAATTTTGACGAATAATCGGTACCGAGAGCACGAGAATATTCCATAAGATCCTAAATAAAATAACAAACAGTATTATTTTATCATATTTTATTCTTAAATGTCTAAGCTACAATTCCGATTCTATATTCTAACATTGCTAATTCTACAATTCCGATTCTCTATTCTAACATTGTTAATTATATAATTCCGATTCTCTATTCTAACATTGTCAATTTTGCAATTCCGACTAAATAAAATAACATAGAGTAAAATATAAATGAGTTTGTACACTTACTTCAAGTTGTGTGAGAATTTCTTCCGGATCACTGTATTTTTCAACATCGAACGGCATAACCATCGGATTCTACATCTCCTTCTTCGGAAAACGATGACAATTTAACGGATTTCTTTCTTTACGTCTTTGTGGTATGGATGTAAGTGAATGATACAATGATTAGAAATGTTATTATATAGGCTTCAAAATTTTCAACGGTTATAATCTCCAACGGCTTTTTTTTAAAATATTAACGGGCAGAAGGAGGCAGATGCGGACTCCGCCACGGCCTCCTTCGCGCGCAGACGGACTCCGCCTATGTCAAGGCGGATGTCCGTCCAAATAGCAAGCCTTAATATTAAAATACTAACTTTTTTCACTTAGTGGTGAAATGGTGACCCATCCACCGGCTCACCAAAAGAATATCCTTTTATAAATTACAAAACTGGTCCAAAATGCCAAAAAGATCACAGCCGTTAAAAAACCCTCTATCCACCAGGCTATCACTATAAGTCTATAATTCACCGCCGAACACGCCCAAAATTACAAAAGCCTTCTTCAGCCAACTCGCCGACTGAAGCTCCGCCGCCCGATCTGCACCGCAACTTCTGCCTGCACCTTGGTAGGACATCTTCTTCCACTTAGGACGGTGATATTATCCGATTCATTTTTATTCGTGTTGATGTTTGCTTAAGATTTACGAACCTGTCGTGCTAACAACTGTCCGACGGTCTGTGTGAGATTTATCGGCCTTTTGATCGGATTTTCTGATACCAGACGAGTAGTTAGATTAAACCGATTGATTGGCTGTGAATTCTATGTAATCTTTTCTTGAAAGATTATCATTGTCTTTTTGAAGGTCATTTACAAGGAATTAACTAGTCCCTTGAACGTATAGACTAACGAATTTAAGAAATCCCTGTTGTGTTTTGTTGCAAGATACATGAGATAAGAAATCACGGTTACAAACCGAGTCGAGATAACGAGATTATGTTTGAATTCAGGTAAGTCCTTTGAGCTTACTTAGCTGACTTCTAGATATGAGTATGAATAATGGTAGTGGTGTGTGAATGAGATGCTTATAGTGATATTTTAGTAATATTTATATACCGACCTATACCTTGGCCTAAGAGTAACGGGCGGTGGCATTTTGCTCAGTTAGCTTGAGGGCGCTGGGGGTTTCTTTAGGGACTAGTCCACATTCGGTTTGTAGTGATGCTACCGGCGGAGGTAAGCTAGACCTACACCCAGTTGGATAAGGAACGGAGGCGAGAACTCTTAAGATTCTCGTGCCACAACTGTAAAATGGAATAAGGTGAATCACTTAACTACTAGATAATAACTGGTTTGTGTGCCAACATGATGATTGTTTATGTTACCTTGTTTGTGTTTGTGCTATCCTTATTCTGCTTATATTTGGATTGTTAGCTAACGGTTTATCCGTGTTGTAGATTTGTAGAGATAGACAGTTGCAGAGTGATCCGGAACGGATGGTCAGCCGGGTCCACGTACTCATTAGATGGGGACGGGGGAGTCTCCCTTAAGGCATGCATGTTATGTATATGTATATGTTTTGTAAGGCTGTCACATGTGTACATTCATACAGTAAAAATATTATGTTTTGAAATTGTTTTAAGTACATTTGTGCCTTGTTGTAAGATCCAAGTAATGTTGTTGTTAAACTAAGGTCGGGACCCATTGTGAGGTCCTAACCAGTAGCTCTCCGAGTTTTGAAACCTGGGGTGTTACAAAATAGATATTCAATAACAATCTCGATTTTTATCCGATGTGCTTTTTAAAATTTTACTCTTATAAAAATCTAATTTTAAAATCTTAACTTTTTTTAATGAACAAATATGAAAGACTCTCCTACAAGTATTGAACTAGTGCACTACCCGTGCACCACACGGGTGTTGTTTTTAATTTTTTGTGTCGTATAATATATTATATTATGTCATACATATTATAACTAATTATAATATATATGATATATTACTAAGAATTTTACATTTTATATGTATTATTATATTTAAAAAAGTATTTTAAATATAATATTCATAAGTTAATGGCCAATCATAAAAAATTTTAGAGATTATACTATATATTGTTGGTAATATTATAGATTCATAAAACATATTAAATTATATAAAATATGTGTATTTTATAACAATAGTATTTTAAACCTACTATATTTATATTGTTTAACATAAAACATGTCAAAAATACTCATTCATTAAAACGTTACTCAATATGTTATACTATATGTAAGACAAAAAATTGCCAAACTATTATGTTTAGCAAAAGGCCCAAAAATTTTGAAGCCCAATTCCATCCAAAAACCTACATCAATATTACTTTTATTGAAAAAAAATATTGGGTATACTGGTTTTCTCCTTCGAATGAGCTTCCAACAAAATCTCTCCAAATCCCACTCTCAATATCCGAAAAAAGCTGATAGTCGTAATTCCTTCAATTGATTCAAGTTGGATACCAAAGCTCAATCCCAGCTCATATCATCCAGGTACACTGTATTTCGATTCATTTCAATTCAATACTCAGCCATTTTATACTTTTCAAAGTAATGTAAATGTTCAATCTGCAAACAAACTATCCATTTGAAAGTGGCTTGATAGAAAACATTCGAATTGGAGATCAACAGAATGAAATTCAATCTTCATCCAAAAAACAGAGGTAAATAATTGCTTTGTTTTGATTCAACATCTCACTTAGGTTTTACTATTTCATTCGATGAATTTGAGCGAGCAAAATTGATTTAGGTATTTTTCTATTACAATCGATTAATTCATGCTGATTTATAGAAATTGTGCAGATAATGGTTGTAATTCAGGTTTGAAGGATACTCTAAACCGTATTAGGTTTTATTTTCTTAATTGGGTGATTTTTATGTTGTATTAGCTTATGTATGTATCACATTGATATATAGTGATTGACCAAAATGGCCATGTAGTTAATTAATCCAGACTATGAATAAAAGAGTTTGTCTCATCAAATATCCCAACTTACAGTGCATATCTTGTTTTACATTTTATTGCTTATAAACCTGTTTTGTCTATGTTTTACACCTAATTATGTATAATTAACTATTCACCTAAAATTGTTTAGTATGTTTGAATTTAATTTGTTGTGTCTTATTCACACTACCTTAATGTGTCTTCTATGACAACTGTTTTATGAATTATATCAATTATGCTTTGTATATTCAATAGATAACTATTTAACTGATCTTCTTAAATTATGCAGCTAATATAACATTTTCAAAGATGTTTTTATGAGTGAAGAACAGATGAGATAAGTATAGGCTTCTAATTTGATTATTGTTAATTATTTTCTCCAACATGTACAACTCATAGATTTCTAATTTAACAAAACTAATGTAGTTTTAACTTTACATTGCAGGAAACACTAAGATATACATTCATGCTTGAGGAAAATGTAATACCCGGAAATATTTCTTCCGGCTATTTCAGAAACAAATCAGAACTTCACCGTTGTGACCTCTTTCCGGCGCTTTAGTTCTTTTGTATGGACTTTGACATTACGAGTCTTCTTTTAAGTTTCGGGACGAAACTTATTTCAAAACAAGACCATGACGAGATTTGATGAGACCCTGACGAGATCAAGTCAAGGCCATGCATGGGCTTGACGAAGCCATGACACGTTTTGACAAGGGTGTGACAAGTTTTGACAAAACTACACCACTCTTTTCCTACCTTAGTTTCAGCCCAGTTTTTTTTTGCCACTGCTCCAACCTTACTCCACGCCAGCCCAGGAAGCACACTAGCCCTTGCTCCACGCTAGCCCAAGAAGCACGCCAGCCCAGCTTCAGGACCGTCTTGCCTGCCCACGCCCGACCCATCTCTCCTCTTGGAAACAAGCCAGCGTCGCCTCTTTCTTTATTCAGCGACGGTTACAAGTGCAATCAAGACAGAGATCCTCCTTCCTTCTTTAGACCCTCGACAAACGCTGTAAACCTACCTCCCAAGAGCTGCATCCTCCTACAGTTACACTAATGAGCACACGCCTCATCGTCTGCAAGTACGTCACCCAGAACGCTCATTTCTGCGCAATTGAGACCAGATGAAGCATCACTTCGGCTGTCCAAACCTTCCTCCACTGGCTACACGTTCAGCACACCCGGATGGGCGATCCAGATCTAGCTCCTCCCCATCTCTCTCCCATCTGCACAACCAAGATGGCTACACGTACAACCCCTCCCTTCAATAGCCGTAACTGTCGACTCTTCCCTCAACTAGCAGCCGCAACATTATCCTGTCATCCACGTTTGTTCCCTGCCAAACACTTCTCCGCAGTAGGAACCTTTCCTTCGCCAACGTCCAGTGAAGATGTAGATCAGTAACAGATCAAACCTTGGGCGTCTTCCCCTTCCGTCATTTGTAGCTCCAACAAGATAGACCTACTAGTGGTGATTCGACAAACAAGCCTGTGTGAGTGAGGACGCTCCTCAACGCCCCACACTCGAACACAGAAGTAGGTTAAGAGGCTCCAAACTTCACGTCAAGACAGAACTCGCCCTCACCAGTAGCCAGGAGGCCACCGTCCCTTAGCCAGCGAACTCAGCATAGATGTCCTTCCTGCACCCATTAAAAATTTTGGTGAGTAACCCTAAATTCTTGATTGTAATCTATGAAGGGGGAAGAGTATGTTTTGATCCGACTTTGTTGGTTAGGTCGAGCACAGGACTCGAACTGTAGACCTCAGTGTGGAGCAATAATCCAGAAGATATTGGAAGTAAGACTCGAACTCCTGACCACCTTACCTTTACATTTTAGCCTCAGGAAAACAGTGTTAATCAAGCATATTTGAGCCTACATTTCTATACCTTAAAAACATTATCCACCGTTCAATTTTTAGTATGATATAGAACGACAACCTCCTTTGATTAACTAAAGGCATGAAGAGAATTGTGTTAGAGATTTCTTACTGGCTGATTCAGATCAAACTCCAGTTGAGTCAAAGAGTTTGGATCCATGTTAGAAGAATTCCAAAAGTAAATGAAAGAGGTCGTCTTCCAACCGTTATCTTAGTTTCTTAAGGCAAGTAAGGAAGGTACTTGGTACTTCATCCGGATAGGACTTATGGTGTAATTGAGAGGAAGAGTTTTGGGGTCAATCATATTGGACTCACGGGAAATGTCCTTACGATTAGCGGGTAACAACATAATTATCAAAGTAGCACATCGGAAGCGTGATGAGCCCTAACCCACAAGACAAGAAACTCGAGAGTACAAAAAATGACGTGTCGAGTTTAAGACGATGATAATTGGTGAAATGCATTTTGTTTGAGAGGAACGTGAAATAGGCTACGTGGAGTGACAAGAAATTTTGTAGAGGAACTGTATCACCATCTAGATAGACGAGAAAGTATGTGCACATTGAAGTATAGAAAGAGAATAGTACCCCATTATAGATCCAAGTGAAGCATGCGGACCTCGTCACATGTCGGAAGACAAGTAAAATTGGAATTTAATACCTAGCAGGGTACTTTAGAATGAGTCTCTTGATGGAATGGGAAAGGAAATAACGATGTAATAAATGTATTGTGTAGGACCTGCACTAACAAGCTCATGATGAGTAACGATCAAGCTGAATCGAAAGACAAATAAGAAAAGGAAGCTACGGAAGTGTACTTACAAACCATTACCCATACATATAGAAAACAAAACCTCAAGAGTGGAGAGTAAGGAGAATTTTATATCGGAATGGAGTCGAGTTGCGTTTTGAGTCAGAGGGATATTACAGGACACAGTGCAATGTTAACATCTATTGAGTAGTGTGAGCAAATTACGGTGATGTGAGATCACCTTGTATCTAATACCGTCATTCCGGACATATTTTTATGTAACTCAAGACCTTGGAAAATACGTGAGGAGCCTAAGGTTGAGCTAACAATATATTAGGGATACATAAATTTTATAATAATATCAAGTGAATGCAGATGATGACCACTAGATTTGTGTCTCCAGTGCTAGACCAGAAATAGGTAAGGTGATGATTCCTTACCTGAGGAATAAGATGACTGGGTCATATTAAAAGACAAGATCAAGTAGGTCGTGATACGAAGAGCATTAGGCACTTGGTAAAGTGCTAGCGGAGGTCTAAGACCTTTGGCCTGAGTGTGTAGTCAAGTAATCATAAAGAAGGGAAGAAAGTTGACTAGGTTATTTTCTGAATGGTCATCAAGGGATCTGGAAGTGAGTTGCAAAATGCGACCACTTGAAGCTGTAAAGTGGTTTATAAGTGAGTGATGGACTAGTAATCCTCACCCTATTGGAGAGTGTAACCCCAGTTTCTACGGACTCAGTTTGAGGGATACTTACCACACAAAGGTTAGGACATCGGCTTAGAGGATCGGGCAATTGAGCCGGATGATACCGGTAAAATATCTGGTAACCACTCTAGAACGTGGTAGCAGGCACTTGTGAGGTCTGCACATGAAAAGATTTCAAAGTTAGTGGTTTTATGAAAAAAACCGACGAGGCTACCTAGGAGACTCTGGATAGTATGAGACATAACCTTTCAGAGACCTTTGTAGAGATAGTTGTAATCTAGGGGGCGACGAGTTAGGGCTCGGCCCTATATCTGTGATATATTGTCTGACTACTTGCTTATTTCATGCGTGAGAGCTTAGTCGGGATGTGTTTTATTGGTGACCTTGATGTGCGGTAAAAAGTAGATACACTAGATTCGTACCTTGAGGGTTGACCTTATGACTGACGTATTTTAAGTTTCGGGGCGAAACTTATTCTAAGGGGGAATTGATGTAATACCCGGAAATATTTCTTCCGGCTATTTCAGAAACAAATCAGAACTTCACCGTTGTGACCTCTTTCCGGCGCTTTAGTTCTTTTGTATGGACTTTGACATTACGAGTCTTCTTTTAAGTTTCGGGACCAAAACTTATTTTAAGGGGGTACTGATGTAATATCCGGAATTTTTTTATTCCGTTTAATTCCGTAGCAAACCGGAATTTGATCCGTTGATCCTTATATGTCTACCTAGTCGGACACAATATCTCAAATTTTATAATTTTATGTAACCTCATTTCACATAAAATGATAAGATTTTTATAGGAAACCCTAATCCATCAAACCCTAGTTTATAACATGACTTGTCCTTGACAAAGTCATGACGCCCTTTTGACGAGATCAAAACAAGACCATGACGAGATTTGATGAGACCCTGACGAGATCATGTCAAGGCCATGCATGGGCTTGACGAAGCCATGACACGTTTTGACAAGGGTGTGACAAGTTTTGACAAAACTACACCACTCTTTTCCTACCTTAGTTTCAGCCCAGTTTTTTTTGCCACTGCTCCAACCTTACTCCACGCCAGCCCAGGAAGCACACTAGCCCTTGCTCCACGCCAGCCCGAGAAGCACGCCAGCCCAACTTCAGGACCGTCTTGCCTGCCTACGCCCGGCCCATCTCTCCTCTTGGAAACAAGCGAGCGTCACCTCTTTCTTTATTCAGCGACGGTTACAAGTGCAATCAAGACAGAGATCCTCCTTCCTTCTTTAGACCCTCGACAAACGCTGTAAACCTACCTTCCAAGAGCTGCCTCCTCCTACAGTTACGCTAATGAGCACACGCCTCATCGTCTGCAAGTACGTCACCCAGAACGCTCATTTCTGCGCAATTGAGACCAGATGAAGCATCACTTCGGCTGTCCAAACCTTCCTCCACTGGCTACACGTTCAGCACACCCGGATGGGCGATCCAGATCTAGCTCCTCCCCATCTCTCTCCCATCTGCACAACCAAGATGGCTACACGTACAACCCCTCCCTTCAATAGCCGTAACTGTCGACTCTTCCCTCAACTAGCAGCCGCAACATTATCCTGTCATCCACGTTTGTTCCCTGCCAAACTCTTCTCCGCAGTAGGAACCTTTCCTTCGCCAACGTCCAGTGAAGATGTAGATCAGTAACAGATCAAACCTTGGGATTCTTCCCCTTCCGTCATTTGTAGCTCCAACAAGATAGACCTACTAGTGGTGATTCGACAAACAAGCCTGTGTGAGTGAGGACTCTCCTCAACGCCCCACACTCGAACACAGAAGTAGGTTAAGAGGCTCCAAACTTCACGTCAAGACAGAACTCGCCCTCACCAGTAGCCAGGAGGCCACCGTCCCTTAGCCATCGAACTCAGCATAGATGTCCTTCCTGCACCCATTAAAAATTTTGGTGAGTAACCCTAAATTCTTGATTGTAATCTATGAAGGGGGAAGAGTATGTTTTGATCCGACTTTGTTGTTTAGGTCGAGCACAGGACTCGAACTGTAGACCTCAGTGTGGAGCAATAATCCAGAAGATGTTGGAAGTAAGACTCGAACTCCTGACCACCTTACCTTTACATTTTAGCCTCAGGAAAACAGTGTTAATCAAGCATATTTGAGCCTACATTTCTATACCTTAAAAACATTATCCACCGTTCAATTTTTAGTATGATATAGAAGGACATGCATTGTATGCTATATTAAAAGTTTAGGCCGATCTAACGGTCGGATCTGGATCCACGAGAGCTCAAAGTAGGCTAGCGGTGCAGTTTGGTATTCTGCAGACATTTGGCTAAGTATAAGAGTTTTTTTTGTGTTGTGTAGCCGACTTGGGCTTTTTGTGTAGGATTTGTTATTAACCATTTCCGAGTTTTGTTTCTTTGGTGAATAGAGGGCATTGCTTAGAAAGGGTAAATATTTTAATTGGGACTTTTAGAGGTTTGTATGAGCGTTTTAAGTTAGGTCAAGTGAGAGCCTTAGTGAATTTGTGCATGGAAGTTAAGAAGGGGAAAATCTTCCAACTTAGCTAGATCTTTCTTGTGGGTGTTAGATTGTATTTTTTTTTGGACTTCATAGGAAGTTTTAGAAATATTCTAGGAATATTTCTAGGGTTTGAGGCCTAGGGGTAAAATATTCTTTTTACCCTTATGAGGGTATTTCGGTAAATTCTTTATGATCAATTGAATATGTTAGAAGTTGGAGACTTCTAAGAAAGTGAGATACATTATTAATCCACTCGCCTTGCATAACAGGTGGTTGCGTTTCTGCGGTTACATACCGAGTCGAGATAACGGGAATCGAGTTTCGATTCAGGTAAGTCCTTTGGGCTTACTTAGTTGACTTCTAGATATGAGTGTGGATAATGATGGTGGTGTGTGAATGAGATGTTTATAGTTATATTTTAGCAGTAAATATCTACCGACCTATACTTTGGCCTAAGAGTAACGGACGGTGGCATTCTGCTCAGTTAGCCTGAGGGCGCTGGGGGTTTCTTTGGGGACTAGTCCACACTCGGTTTGTAGTGATGCTACCGGCGGAGGTAAGCTAGACCTACACCCAATTGGATAAGGAACGGAGGCGAGAACTCTTAAGATTTCTCGTGCCACAACTTTAAATGGAATAAAGTGAATCACTTAAACTATCAGATAATAACCGGTTTGTGTGCCAGCATGATGATTGCTTTTATTTTTTTCTGAGATGTGTTTGTGCTATTTTTATTCTACTTATTTTTGGATTGTTAGCTAACGGTTTATCCGTGTTGTAGATTTGTAGAGATAGACAGTTGTAGAGAGATCCGGAACGGATGGTCAGCTGGGTCCACGTACTCATTAGATGGGGACGGGGGAGTCTTCCATACAGCATTCATGTTATGTATCTATATATATGTTTTTGTAAGGCTGTCACATGTGTACATTCATACAATAAAAATATTATGTTTTGAAATTGTTTTAAACACATTTGTGCCTTGTTGTAAGATCCTAGTAAAATTGTTGTTAAACCAAGGTCGGGACCCATTGTGAGGTCCAAACCAGTAGCTCCCCGAGTTCTGATAATTCGGGGTGTTACTGAAAAGATAGGAACTCATTACTTAACGTTGGATGAAAAGCTACAGGTAAATTATCAAATAAATGATTTTTATGAATTCTGAATTTTGGCTGTGTATGCATGTTATACAAAATGATTAAAGAAAACCACCATGGATTAATATCAAAATCAAATGTACTAAATATTTTTGGCTAAAAGTACTTAATCAACAAACCAAAAGAAAATATATGGTGGCGATAAATTAGCTAGGACATAGATAACTAAAATGAATGACTATTGTACGTGTGGACTAAATAGGATAAAACTTATTTGAATCAGTAGTACTGCTATATAAATTGTATGCGCCGTTTTGCAGTTTTATTACCGAATCCCTTTGTGTTCATATTGTTGTTGCTATGTAGTGGTGATTTGAAACTGAAAAAATAAAGAAGTATGGTTAGTGATTCAATTAAATATAAGCATTCTTTTATGATTCTACATAAGCTTAACATTTAGAAACTTGGGATTTCAGCCTACAAAATTAAATATGATGCCGTTAAATACTGTACATATTCAATAAGTACAGAAAATAGATAAATCATGTAGATATATATCTATATATATATAATTACCGATCCTTTAGATTTTTGATCTCTTGGATGTTCTCATCATCAATAAAAAGCCGTGTTCCTCCAAATGCATTCGACAACTTGAATTCACCTGTAAATAAAATACAAATTAGTCAATGTTATAATATTGCAAAACTCAATTTTAAAAATATCACTAATATTAATAAACTAAGTGACTTACTAAAAAATACAACACATCCCTTGAGAAGGCCTTAGCTTTGCAGATTGTACTATGAGGACAACATTTTCAGAATTTACCTTATCCACGTATGAGCTATGTAATAACCGAAAATTTTAAACTCCTTTTAATACCGAATCAAACCGGATTCCGATCCGCCAAATTAGGTTCTTTTAAATAAAATAAAACAATACTAAATTTTATCATTTTATGTGACCTTGATTCACATAAAATGATAAATTTTTGTAACCCGTAAATATTTCCGTACATTTTAAAAACCGAAGAAACGATTCTGTAAGAGTAATGAGGATTTAATTCAGTCTTTTATTTTAATGGGTGAGCAGGCCCAAATTAACTTGGCCATTATAACTAGTCAGCCGGCCCAATTTATACATTACCCTAATCTCCTCCTTAATCAATGTTTAACCTAATCTAATCTAAAACCTCATCAGCGTGAGTTGCATCTACGGTTGCCGCTACACCATTGCCTCAATTCCGGAAACCCTACCGACTCTCCACGCTCGACTACCACCGTCAAATCGACGCAGCGTCAAGCAACGAGAGTAGGCGGCTGGCGGCAGTACTTCCGAACCTACGAGCTACAGGAGACTGCTCCGACTTCCGCCTTCGATCTAGGCCACACCGCAACCGACTGGGAGCACTGCAGCGTCGCTTGCAGCCATCACCGGACCCCCTTCGCTCTTCTCTGTCGACAGCCAAGTGAACAGAACGCCATCCCCTCTACCCCTCTTCTTTCCCTCAGGACAGCAGCGCCTCCACACCTCCATCGACCGGGAACAACGCGGCACCGCGAGCAGCCAATACCGGAATTCTCGAGCTTCTCCGGCAGCAGTTAGGTGAACAAACCGTCGCCTCTACCTCTCTTCTTTTCCCACTGTTTTGCAAGTAATAACGGCATCGGGAATTCTCTGTACTGGACAGCACCAAGTGCAATGTGTGATAGAGTTTAGACAGCGGACCAATATGCTGTGGTTACGAGTCCAACGACTAGGAGTCCAGATCGGTTCAGCCTGCTGCCGGTAAGCTCTCCTTGTGCTCTTGTTATTACAGTCCCTAGTACAGTGAACAATAATTAGTTTATATCCAGGTTTTTATCCAGAATGGCTGGGGGTGAGTGTAGAACTCAGGATCACCTAGAACCCTGCTGAAATGTTGTGTAGTGCATAGAAACTGACTAGTTTGGGAATTAGATTTCGATACCTTAGAATGACGATCCACCGTTCAATTTTTGATATATGGTAGATAGAAACACCTAGTTTACTTTGTTGAATTTTGGGAGAAAGTTAACGGTCGGATTAGAACTTATAAAGGTTCGAAGTAGAGCCGTTGGGCTGTTTTTACAGTAGAGGAAAAGTGGCTAAGTATGGAATTTTTCAGCTTTCATTCCAACTTTGGAGATTTATGAAAGGACTATGGTTAAATATTTTGGAGAGATCTTTACCCCTATGTTTAGTATGTATACCATAGAGAATCTAGGATTTTATCTCGGAATTTTATACCCTTATCCAAGCCGTGTATATGAACCCAAAGTCGAACCGTAACGATTTTGTGTAAACTAAGAATGTTGGGTAACTCTTATAAATCCTTACCAAACTTTTCAATGAGAACTAAATTATGGACATAAGTTCTAAACGAGAATATTAGAACTAAATGATAGACTTCTTGGGAATTTTCGGGACCAAGGGTAAAATAGTCTTTTTACCTTAAGAGAGCTTTTTCCGTAATCTCTCTTCATGAGATTGTACATCTTAGAAGTTTATAATTTCTAAGAGTTTAAGGATGTGATTTTTAGCCACGTGCCTTGTGTGACAGGCGTTTGAGTTTCTACGGTTGCGGACCGAGTTGAGAAATTGAGAGTTGTGAATTGATTCAGGTAAGTCCTTGCGACTTACTTAGCTGGTTTCTGGATATTAGTTGAGTGATACTAGTGGTGTGTGTACCATGTGTGTTATTACAACAACTTGTTAGGACGACCGTCGTTGTTATGTGTTAAGGCCCAAGTGTATGTATAACGGGCCGTGACATCACTGCCCAGCTCTGCCAGGAGACTGGGAGGTTCTCTATACCCAGACCATCCAGGTACACGGTGACATGCATCGGATCCACTCCTGATGGGTACACGGGGGCGGAGGCGAGGTTCGGGAATCCCTCGTGTCACAAAATAAGTATCATTAGAGTGAATGACTTAAATGAAGATAATAAATGGATTGTTTGAAAGCATGATGAGTGTTTATTATTTTATCTGTGTGTGTGCTATTATTATTCTCCTAATGTTTAGATAACTAGCTAATGGTTGTTTTGTTGTGTTTTTAGTTTTACTGCAGGTTAGAACAGCAGCTGAGTGATCCGGAAGTAGTGGTCAGCCGGGTCTCCGTACTCTTTAGAGTGGGGGTTTGGGTTGTTGCTTGGTTGTCTTTTCCTTTGTTAAGACAGTTAGTCTTTTCCGTTGTTTAAGTACGATAGGCTGTTAGACCTTGTTGCATTCATCCTTTTACAAATACATTTTATAAATTTCAGTTTTTCTTATTTGTGTCTTGTTGCAAGATCCTAGTAATATTGTTGTCAAACTGAGGTCGGGACCCATTGTGAGGTCCTAACCAGTAATACTCCGAGTTCTGAGAATTTGGGGTGTTACAAGCTAAGAACAGTAGCGTAATTGTCCCACATTGTACCGCCAATAACATCATCCCTATGAAATGAGAAGAGATATTATTAATATAATAATAATAATTAGAAATAAAAATATCATAAAAATTTTAGGAAAGAAAAGTTATTTCATTGCATTACCCGTTCTGAATGAGTATCTCAATCCTTAAATGCTCAGTAATTATCACGTCCAGTAATGACAGTGGTTAGAGTACCAATTCCAACTAATTGACCAATTACATATGAAACAAACAAATAGAATAAGAAATTGAGAAAAAAAAATCTTATATATATTAAAACAAACACTTATCGAAATATAAATCAGGCCAACGTTGCACATTAAAGGATAAGGATTAGTAAATAATAGGAAAATTCCGGTTGGTACCCCTGAGGTTTGGGGTATTCCGGATTTTGCCCATCACTTTTTTACAGTTCGGATGGTACCCTTCAACTTTTATTCTTTTCCGGATTTTGCCCATTCCGTTAAATGTGTGTTAACATCATCCCTGCCCCGTCTAAAAAGTAAAAAAAATTTAAAAAAATTGAAAAGGCAAAAAATTTAATAAAAAATAAAGATAGAAGAAAAAGAACAGTGTGTTCTTCCCATGTTATCCATCGTCAATAAACATATGTTTTTCTAATCTCTTCTCTCCATTATATTGTACCCTCTTCATCGACAAAGATGTTTGACGAACCATACTGGTACCGTGAAGACTTGCGATTTGTCCCCCGTTTTACCCAAATTTAAACAACTGTAACCCTAATTTTCCAAGAAATGAACCCAATTGAAAGAATTGAGTTTGAATATGTATCTGCAAATTGCTTATGGTGATGCAAGGAGATTTATATTTAATGAATGTTCGATTGTTTATTGCAAATTGAATTCGTGCAATTCTGTAAAAATAAGGCCAAAATTTTCAAGGTAATTAACACCCTAATGCAAATCGGTGCATTCCACTGAGATTGATTGTTCAGTTTTTGATAGTTTGAGGAAGTACTGTAAAATAGGGCATTGATGCTTTTAATAACTAATGTTATGAATGGCAATGTCAATTGTCAAAAGCTTCAATATAACACAACAACATTTTCTATAATGGAGGCAAAAAATTTGTTGGGAGAGGTGAAAATTATGCGGGCAAAAATTTTGTTGGGAGAGGTGAAAATTATGCAAGCTTCTCATCACAACAATGGAGGTGAAGAAGAAGAAAAGAAGATAAATAGTCATTCTCTTCTCTTTTTACTTTTTCTGTTCGGATGGTTTATTGGCTTAGTATATGTGCTTTTTTAATTTTCTTTTTATTTTATATTTATTTGTATTTTCCTCTATTTATTTTATTTTTATAATTTTCTTTTATTTTTCATGTGAAAAATTAACAGAATTTATAGATATTTAACGGAATGGGCAAAATCCGGAAAAGAATATAAACTGAAGGGCACCAACCAAACTGTGAAAAAGTGATGGGCAAAATCCGGAATACCCCAAACCACAGGGGTACCAACCGGAATTTTCCTAAATAATAAGATAACATAACCTACCAACCAGAAACATATCATCAAGAGACTTGTTGATGATATGAGTATAAGAAACAAAATCAAAGGCACACAAAGGAATTGTTATTCCACTTGGTTCAAAAGGTGTCCTGGTCGTGCGGGATATGAAATCTATCTTCAGATGATTTCGAGTATATCGATATGCGCCAGTATTGGTATCCAGGCCAAAGTTCGCTATAATATAAACACCTGACTCGACCACGTGAATGAACTTCTTGAACCACGACTTCTTAAAGAATCCTTGAATCTTGGTTCCCTATAAATTATTAGCATTATCAAGTTTAGTTACTCATATATATAATTATGCTATTTTTATGCATTACATACCATTTCTTTCCCAATAACATGTGGTACCTTCAATGAAAGATCGTAAACATCCCATATGGAGATAACACGAACACAGATCTTTGATTTGTACTCAACTTCATGTTCAGATCTTTTATGAGGACAAAACTGTTATCCATGGCCTATATAGAAAATAAGAATATAGTTAGTATGAACATTGAGTAATTAAAACAAAAATACAACTTAGAAGATAAATGACCTTTGTATTGAGAACGTGGCGAAAACAAATGAGAGTGTGAGTGAGATGAATTTATGAATGGATATTGATGACCTTATATACTAACACGTCTAGGGTTTTTCTAAATCAGCATCGTAACAGATTAAGAATATATACAAAAAAGATTTGGTTTGTGATAATTACTAAAGTGATCTTAAGTTCTACAGTTCAGATATGATACGATATTGGATTGATAGTTTGAAAAAAAAATATTTATTTGATGAATAAACCCTATTATTTTGTTTGTTTATAGAGCTTGAGATACGATTTATGATTTTTAGTTTTGAACAATAAATTAAATTAAATATATTATTATTTTCAATAAATTAAAATTAATTAACTAACAACTTTTTTGTTCACTAAATAGAACTACTTTACAACTTTAAATTTTAAAATAATAACAGTAATGCCAACAATTTATTTGAGTGATAAATTTTCTTGATATAAATAATAAACATTCAATGTTCATACTAATCAAGATCTAGCTACTTTGAAGTTACTGTATATAATGGTTTAATAGATATTTATTTGTAATATTCTTATTGAGATGGATACTGGATTATATTGTATGTAGGGAACCAAGTTATAATGACAGATCTAATTTTTTTAGTTAATGAGATAGACGGATTGGGGTAGTCGGATGATGTTCTGATTTATTGACCAAATCGAAGACAGATGATACAAAAATTTTCATTGTGTGCACGAAGCCTTACAAACGGATCAAATGATCGACTCTTGAACACAACACAGATATATCAATAGTTAAGTATCATGATGATGACTACCTTAAGAAGGGTATCATTCACTTACACACTAAGGTAAGATTGATTTCATAATGAGATTTATTAAGTTGGACTGACTGCAACACCTGTATTGATGTACTGTGGCTTGACAACTTGAAACTCAATCTCAATATGTATCTTGCTTTTGATCGGAGAAGATTATATAAACACGTACATAAACATTTGTTTTTTTATTGCTGGATATGGGATTTACAAACATGTTTAGTTGAACTTCTGATTCCCGAATTGTAGGTGATTTGAATTTTTAATATCGAGATTATCTATAATTAAATTAATTGAGGTTTAACGACTTCACTAAAATAATTGTTTATGGATTTTAACTTTTAAAAAAGATTTGTTTATAGATTTTAACCTTTAAAAACAACTTTTTAAAATTGTTTTGGGGGCTAGGTGAACCGTGGTGACACGTGGAATTAGAGGCTCCTGCTTTAATATATATAAATATAATTAATATAATTAGATCACGTTCCTTTACTTAAAATTTGTGATTTATAATATGAGTTTCTTTAAAATTATATATTAGCTTTGAATAAAAATAATATGTTTAGAATTTGATTAGAAGATTTACTGGATTTTTAAAAATTAGTAAGATTTTAAAAAATTAATTATAAAATTGGAGATTTGATTTTTATTTTTTTATCAAAAATAACCAAAATAATAACTTTTTTAAAATATTTTTGGGAGCTGCGTGAATTGTGGCGTTGACACGTGGCAAAGAAGGTCTCTCCTTTAATACATACTAGTGTAATACCCGCACCTTGTGCGAGTTTGCATTTTAAATTTAATTTTATAATACATATTATAATATGCTAAATATAAGGTTCAAATACAACAATAAAATATTAAAATGTGTAATAGTATTCATACATTCAGTTCAATTATCTGATTTATAAGTAGTATAATTATATATATTCTCTATTGTATTCATTTTTAGGTATGTTACTATCATTATCACACATAGTTTATCAATTAAAAAAAACGACATATATTGTACAATGAAAATGGCAAGAGCGTTGGTTGCCAAAATATATAGAATGTGGTGATTATAAAATGCAGATGTATGTGATGGTAAATCATGCTAAATATATATTTATAAATAAAATTACTTAAATAATAATTATGAAACATTAACATGTACGTCATAAAATAAAATAATCGGAATATCACATAGTATAAATTCTCATTATGAAATAATGAGAATTTACTGGTGATAATTTCTCCTTGGAATCTCTTGTGTGAATAATCCCATCAAAATTTTAGGTCGAAATTCCCTAAAACTTTTCAATTCAACTACCTAGTCGAGATAATTAAGCAATATACCAAATTAATCTACATTTGAATTTAAATTATTCTAGAGAGCGAAAAATCTAAAAGAAATATCAAAAAATAAGTGTTGTCATATAAAAATATTGTCAATTTCTGTAAAAGATAGACATATTCATATTATTATCATATTTTAAAAAGTAAATTAGAAGACACAAAGGGATAAGCCTTCACATTTAGTTGTAGTTATTACTATATTATTTTTAAAGACATTTTAAAATTTTGATTTTATGTATTAAGCTCTCTATTTTTATTTTTTTAAAGTAACGGTTGCTACATTTTCTATAAAATAACATAAAACTTTAATGAATAGTTAAGTTAAAGCTTAATAATAAAAAAATTATATCGAATATAAATCAATAGCATATAAATTCCATTAGTACGTAATGAAATAATGATATAACATATTAGAATGTTCATATATTTTATAATAAAGGGATTAATTATTGTGATGTAAAATGAATTCACATATTAGAATATACCTTAAAAATAGTATATCATTAAATATAAAGTATTTTCAAATATAAGGTTAGACATTACATAATATTTGGTAAAAATGGCAATATAATTTTCATCGTTTATAATCATTAAAAAATAATAAATTATATATATATATATATATATATATATATATATATAATTTTAAATACGTGATTTCACAAACTTTATGCACCCTTATTTATGTTGGGATTTGAATTTATCAGATTATATATTTTTTTTTAATTCCAACCATATGAACTTGATTGATAAATTTATATAGCAACCAATATTGTTGTTTGTTGTTTTCAGTTTTTAAAAAAATAAAAAAGTTGATGTTAGATCTTAATCTTATCACCAAAGAAATGTAACAAAGTAGGAAAATTTTTTGATGAATTTTCGTATTTTAATATTGTAAATGTGAGAATTAAAGTAACATCTTCTCGATATTATTAAATTTAAAAAAGTAATCTCAATAAGACTTAATGGGGTTAAACTTTTCCAGTTAGTAGTTTGTTGTTATTTTATAAAATTAACCTTTTTGAAAATTTTCACTAACAATTTTTAAAATTTATACGAATATCTTAGAAAAATTATTGAATATTAAATCAATTTTCTAATAAAAAGTTGAAAAAAAATATTATGCCCGAAGAAGATAAAGAAACGTGTACTTCAAAAAAGGTTTTATCTTTTATTAATAAATTTAATGTCAATAGTTTATTGCAAATGTGGGTTTAAAAAAAGATTTGTTAATATCTCAAAATAATTTACTTTTGATTAAACTGTTAACAAATATTTTTTCTATGAGTTTTTGAAAAATAACAATATTTCACATCAATTATAAGAATATTATAGGAAAAGTTTAGATTAAAATATATTAGTAATTAATTAGAATTCAAAATTGACAATTTTAAATTATGTGTGGCGCTTGAACTTCCGATTCTAATATTCCTGTTTATTTAGATATTTATTTGAATGAGATTTCAAAAAAAGAAACTTTTGTTTAGACGGAATTTAGTAATTTATCAAACACGGAGCTTTGCGTTCAAAGCACATAAATTCTTAAACCGTCTAACAACATCATGCGAGCAAGGAAGCCCTGAAGGGAAGAGTTTATCATGTGTTACATACCATGAGTTGACTTTCGGGATGTGACAGAGAGAAAGAACATCATTCGCACTTGATAGGATAGTAGAACCGGTTAACAAAGAGAAATAGAAGTAATTGAGTTGAGGAAAAATGCATAACAAATGCAGGTAGCATAGCCTAAGAAGAAAGACAACTACACCACCGCGTTTCTATCCGATATGCAATAGAAGTAATTGAGTTGAGGAACATAAAAACCAAGGTTGTCCCACCACGTATTCAACAGCTTGTTTCCGAAGATGAACCTCACCCAAAAGAAATCTCATGGGAGTTGCGTAGCCTAAATTTGATTTTTGATTGAACCTGACCTTGATCGCCATTTACTCCTGCATTTCAACACCACAATTTGTTAAATTAACTAATTAGGGCTATCAAAAAGTGAAAAAAGTTGAGAGATGGAGGTGGAAGTCTTGTATGAATATATATATAGAAAACTATTAGGGTTATCAAAAACCTGTTACAGAATTTTAAAGTCTAAAACTAAAAAAAAAAAAATAATATTCAAATTTGTTGAGATTTTCTGTTTTAAGATTAGTCGATTTTAAGATCCGGGAATCGTAGTTAATATCCGGAAATTTGTAGATAAACTCGATAGTATAGAAAATCAAGAAACTTGTAGTTAAAAAATAATTAAAAAGCAACTTTACATTTTGACTTTTTAAAAATACTTGTTTAAATAATTTTTGGGAGCATTCTCCTCTTTTCACCGAAATCTGTTTAGATTTACCATTTAAAATTATATATTTAAACTACAGTGATTGGTTACATAATTTGAATGATAAATTGTTGATTTAAAAAACAACAATAATGTCAGGTAACGTTGTTGTTTTTTTTTTTTTTTTTGAATTCAAAGCAGCTTATGTATCAACTTTTCTTATTCCTAAGTAAAGTAATCTGATTGTGAAACAAATCCTACAGCTAACAACCTAACAATAATATCAATGCTTAAAAAGAGAGAAATATGTAACTTTTTTTTTATAATACTTTTTTAAAGTTTTGATCTTATCTCACAATTATCTTTGATGTATAATTGAAAAAGAGATAATTTCGTAAAAAAAATGTTGCAAAAAAACTATATAGTTGATAATTAAAAATGGTAAAAACTACGTAGTAAAAAAAAGTTAAGATTTACCTTTTTCTATTTAAATGGAGATATCTTCTAATTCAAACAGAATTCCGTAACAAAAATTTTGCGACAAAAACTTAATTTAAATTGCTGAAAAATATTGTTGATTAAAATAAAAAAGTTTCGTTGAGGCTAATTTCTGATGGACACGTTGCAAAAAAAACGCTTCATCCTTAATATACATAAGATAAGATATCATAAATAAATAAAAATTAATATAAATAAAAACAAAATTTGTTAACTAACGTTATCATTTGTTGACTTAATTTAAATGAAAACAAAATTTGCTAACAACTTTGAGTGATATTATCATTTTTTTTACAAACAAAATTTGTTAAAAACTTTTCTTATAAAATCCAATTTGACGGATAATATCACAATTTTTATTTTCTATAATATAAATTTTAACAAATTTTGCTAACAACTTTTTATATAAATTTTTTTGACTGACGTTAATTCTGTGAGCGACACGTGACATTAAAAATTTTTTGGGCTGAGGTTAATCGTGGGGGCGACATGTGGCAATAGAGGCTTCTGCTTTAATATATATAAGATAAGATAAAAACTATGTTTTGGTGATTTATTTTTTAATTTTTCACTCTAATTAATTCAAATTTTAATTTTCACTAACAATAAAATTAGGATTTTGGTGATTTTTTTAAATAATTTCTCTCTTATAACTTTTTGTTTATAAGTTACCGATTTTATATTTTTTGTTTTTCGGTTTTAAAATTATTATTTTTAAAGATATAAATTCACCTACAATTTTGATTTTCATATTTCACTCTTATATAAATCAAAATTTAAAATTTCGATTCTGTAATACCCGGAAATTTAATTTCCTGTAAATCCCGAGTCAACACAAACCGTGTCATCTTATGTGAAGAGTTAAGCACATAAAATGCTTTTATCAACTTTTATAATTTTATGTGAAGCTTCAATCTTCTTACATAATCCTTAGTTTTATAAACCAATACATTTTATTATTTTATGTGAAATATTTTTCACACATAAAATATATCTATCTTCCTTAGAGTTTAATTCTTAGAAGACTAATTTAAATAACATTCTTAACAAGCATGACAAGCCATTGGACAAGGCTAAGACAAGGCCTTGACGAGGCCTAGACAAGACATTGACGAGGCCCAGACAAGGCCCGAGCCAATGGGGTTGGCCGGCCATTCTTCTCCTGTATAGGGCTGTTGTGCTGCTTACATTCTGGGCCAGCTGTGAAGAAGCCCATCCTCACCAGCCTCCTTTGGATTGCTCCTTAACACGTACGACAGTTTCACCTGGCCTCCTTCACGTCTATCTTCAGGGTTTCGTTCCTTTTACACACAGCAGATCGTGGACAACCGCTAGTAACAACCGACGCCAATACCGCTGCCCTAGTCTCGTCGTCCACACTCACCACCGTTCCGCCTTCTCATCCTCGAGCCCAGCAAGCTTCCATGGGTCTGGTACGGCTAGGCCATCGGTTGAGCCTCGCAGACAGCCACACAGCCAGCCGGAGATTTTAGCCTCACTGTCGCGCGACTGCAAGAGCAACACAGGTCTACAGAGGCGCCTGACCATAGCCGCTGGAGTGGCCGTGAACCCAGACTGTGGGAGAGCCTTGGCGTGGACGCTGGGGTGTGTTCTCCTTGCAGCAGAAGCACCCATCGACAACAAGAAGCAACAACCTTCGGGTTCTCGTCTTTCATACCTTCGAGTCTCGGCAAAAGGGTAAGCTTATACCCCCTTGATCCATTGCACTTCCGTCCACATATTACATGCCTAAAGAGTAACTTTTATGTCTCCTAAAGCTACCCAGAACAGCCATAGAGGAGCAGTGAAGAGTCATGTTGTTTCCGAGTTTTCATGAAGTGACAAGTAGGCATTTTCGAGTCCAAATTTGGGTATGTTAGACACCTCCTTTCTTGCTGATTTTCGGATATGTTGTAGTCAGTGTTGCATAGTATATCATACTAAAATTTGGGAACAATCGGAGTTACGGTGTGAGAGTTATAGTATCCCGAAGTTGGCTATTCATGCAGTTTTTTTTTTTTTTTAGTGTCCTGAGTTTGAGGAAATTTGCTTGAGATGCAGTTTTGTGGAATAACTTTGGAGGGGTTATTGACTTCTGTTAGACTTGAATTTCTGACAAGTTATAGTTGATATAGTATAGTAGATCATACTAAATTTTTAGAGGAATCCATGCTACGGTTTGAGAGTTATGGTGTCTCAAAGTTGACTCCTCACACAGTTTTTATAACTGTGCTGAGTGTTGGGAAAAACAGCATGTGATGCTGTTTTGAGAGATAGTTTTGTATAAGAGTTTGATCTCTGTTTGGCTTGAATTTTGGATATGATATAGTTGACATATTGTGGTGGAACATATTAAAATTTGGGATGAATCCAGCAAGTGGTTTAGGAGTTATGAATTTTTGAAGTTGAGACCTTAAACAGTTTTCTGGATGTTGCTGAAATTGTTGAGTGCTGGAATTATCTGGGTTGTGCAGTCATGTTTGAGCCTAAGTTTGGATACCTTAGAAACATAATCCACCGTTCAGTTTTTAATATGTTATAGAGTGTCATGCATAGTGTGGTGTATCAAAAGTTGGGATTGATCCAACGGTTGGATTTAGATCTATGAAGGTCCAAAGTGGACTGGCTGAGCAGTTAAGAAATACTCAGTTTTTGGCTAAGTGTGAATTTCTGGTTTAGGAACTGACTTGTAGAAGTGATTATTATGTATTTTTGGGAAATTCTTACTACTATGGATAGAGTGCATAACATAAAAGACTTAGAGATTTTTGTTAGACTTTTTATATTTTTATTCGGTTCTCATATCTTAAGCCAAAGTCGGACCTTGACGACTTTTTATGAAAGTCAAGAATGTAGTTAACTCTTCTAAATCTTTAGCAAACTTTCCTTTGAGAGTTTGAGTGTGGTTTTGAGTTCCAAAGAATATTTTGGAACTTTGTTATGGAATTTTATAAAGTTTAGGGACTAGGGGTAAAACAATCATTTATCCGTATAAGGGTATTTTGGTAATTTAGCTGATGATAGAGTTAAATATCTTAGAAGTCAGAGACTTCTAATTAAGTGGGATATATTATTGATCCACTTGCCTTTTATAACAAGCGGTTGAGTTCCTGCGGTTACAGACCGAGTCGAGATAACGAGATTATGTTTGAATTCAGGTAAGTCCTTTGGGCTTACTTAGCTGACTTCTAGATATGAGTGTCGATACTGATGGTGGTGTGTGGATGAGATGTTTATAGTTATATTTTAGCAGTAAATATCTACCGACCTATACTTTGGCCTAAGAGTAACGGGCGGTGTCATTCTGCTCAGTTAGCCTGAGGGCGCTGGGGGTTTCTTTAGGGACTAGTCCACACTCGGTTTGTAGTGATGCTACCGGCGGAGGTAAGTTAGACCTACACCTAGTTGGATAAGGAACGGAGGCGAGAACTCTTAATATTTCTCGTGCCACAACTATAAAATGGAATAAGGTGACTCACTTAATGAACAGATAATAACCGGTTTGTGTGTCAGCATGATGATTGTTTTATGTTATCTTGAGTGTGTTTGTGCTATCCTTATTCTGCTTATATTTGGATTGTTAGCTAACGGTTTATCCGTGTTGTAGATTTGTAGAGATAGACAGTTGCAGAGTGATCCGGAACGGATGGTCAGCCGGGTCCACGTACTCATTAGATGGGGACGGGGGAGTCTCCCTTAGAGCATGCATGTTATGTATATGTATATGTTTTGTAAGGCTGTCACATGTGTACATTCATACAGTAAAAATATTATGTTTTAAAATTGTTTTAAGTACATTGTGCCTTGTTGTAAGATCCAAGTAATGTTGTTGTTAAACCAAGGTCGGGACCCATCGTGAGGTCCTAACCAGTAGCTCCCCGAGTTTGAAACTTGGGGTGTTACAACATGGTATCAGAGCTCTGGGTTGGCAACAATGGCACTTGAAAGCTTCTGAAAGACCGAATGTATAAAATAACTAGAACCCGAAAGGGGTCTAATATTTTCAAAACGGATTTCTGTTTTTACACACGTGCATAGTCGGGTTGTTGGGTTAGTAGTACGTCGGACCACCATCGTTCACCGTGGATCTCTGTAACTTGGAATGTTAGGTGAGTTAGTATATACACTTATAGTTATATGTTTTAATGTATGATTATACATATGTATATGTGTAGCATGTTAGGATCCTAAAGGATATTTTAGATCTTTTAGTTGTGATATCATGAAGCGATTATCGCCTCATGATAAATCCGTAGCGGACTTGAAGAATTTTCAACACGAGACAATGGATTCAGACCTAGGTTGAGTATTATACTCTTGTGGGCGTCCTGGCGACCCTATAAATCATCCGGAGAACGGGTGGGCAAGGAAGTAAAGATGTTGAGATAATTTTCACCACAAGTACAATCCGATGAGAAAGAAAATCCCGAGTCAGCCCACATAGAAGGAATTGGAAGTCATGCAAGGGACTTTGTCGTATGAAGCCGAGAGATGAATTAGAAGAACTATGCAAGAGACGACAAGAGCTTAGAATGGAGATAATAATGGAAAAACAAGAATCATATAGAACGGAGTACAACCAAGAATTTCGGAGTAAAGGACGTTACAATCAAGGCGGACGCCGCCATAAGCAAGCATGGGCATGAGAGTACAAAGAAGATAGAGTGTTGACCCAGTTGTGAGAAATTAAAAGGTACAAAGATAGAGAGTGAGTCTAATGACGAGAAATAAATTCTGTAACCATGGAAGCATGTGGAGTCCTTCAAGGATACGAGAATTTTGAATGAAACTCCGACATAAGTATCAAAGAAACTAAAAGTCTAAAACTGAGACAACGAATGTCTATAAAGGTAGCAGGATCAAAACACACCAATCAAGGGGAACAATGTGGGAAAGTAATTTTGTTGGACTAGAGAGAGTCCCCAATAACTTATCATTCACCTAAAAGTTAAGTTACCAACATTGACGGTCATATCGGAGAACTGCAAGCAAACGATGGACAACGTAAGAAGATTCATGAAGACTTGATAAACTCATTGACGACAGATGAAGACTATGACTGGACTCACAAGAGTATAGTGATCTCATAAGAGAACAAGAGAGGTGTAGATTGTGGAAGGAGCTAAAGAGTTTTAACAAAGAAACAGGAGGAAATAGATTTCACCAACTGTATCAAACTTCGAAAGAGATAGAAGAACAATAAGTCCGTGGTCTTATTAAAGGTCAACTACCGACTAGTTGGTAATAACTGAGGCATAACACGTGCGGGTCAACTAGTGGTAACTGGTTAGCAGATAAGGAGGATAGCCATAGACTTATGAAAGAATTTTATAGATATTTGGAGGACCCTCCAAGAGATCAACGACGACAGATGTGAAGCTAAATTGATACGCGTGCTAGTATCCTTAATAATAACATGGAGTGAGTTCGAGCCAAGAACCCTAATTAAGAACTTAAGAAGAAAGACGAGACGGCCAGGAATAACCCCCTTATGTCATTTGAGGCCAAGGAAACTGTGTGAGTGATTTACTACCTATTGGCTAGGAAAAAGGTACATGTCACAGCTAGTACCGATGGCTTGTACAAGAAGTACTAGAGGAGTAAGAAGTATACACTTTTGATTAGGTTCTATGTCAGTCAAGACAGAATGTGCGTAGCATTCCATACAAGGAAGAACGATGATTCTCTTCCGATATTTACGGAAGAAACCCTTGTGACTAAGAGGTGCAAGGAATGAAGACCTGCAATTGAGTGTAAGAGCAAAGATAGACATCACAAGTGTAGAGAAGTTTTGACCTCGTCAGACGTATAAGAAGTTGAAAGGAATCATGACGCCAATATCAAAAAGAGTAAAGGGCCGGTAGTAGAGTCAATGGAGTTCAACAAAGCGATAGTATAAACAACGCTAAGGAAGGAGCATGTGAGAATGACCTAGGGGACTCGAGAAAGAGAGTTGGCCCTAAGGGGAAGGAAGTGGGGAAGATAGAACGAACTAAAGAAGGGGAAAAGGATTAACCGAGTACTTGTTGCTTACCAAAAATTTTATGCCAATAGAGGTACGAGAAGAGCGAGTACGAGATATCGAGGTAAGTCAACTATAGACTAACCAATATCCACGGAGGATGTGCAAATGTTGCTGGTATTGATGATTTATGTGCCGTTAAGAAGAGATATTTGTGAATGTGGATTTTCGAGGTAGCTTTACCGACGCCTTGGAGGATTTCCTCTTATAAGCAACGACAACCTTCTTGGGTGAACTAAGGTATAAAGAGAACCATGTTAGAGATTTCGTAATGGCTGGTTCAGATCAAACTCCGGTCGAGTTAAAGAGTTTGGATCCGTGTTAGAAGAATTCAAAAAGTGAACGGGAGAGGTTGTCTTCTAACCGTTATCTTATATCCTTAAAGCAAGCAAGGAAGGTTCTTGATACTTCATCCGGATAGGACTTGTGGTAGAATCAGGAGGAAGAGTTTTGGGGTGTTACAACATGGGGACAATCACTTTGGACTCACACAAAGTGTCCTTATGATTGATTGATGACAACAGAACTATCAGAGTAGCGCAACAGAAGCGTGGTGGGTCCTACCCCATAGAGCAGGAAGCTCAATAGTACATAAACGACGTGTCGAGTTTAAAATAATGATAATTGGTGAGATGCTTTTGTTTGGAAAGAAGCGGCTGGAGTATAATTGCAACCCAGTAATCGCACATAGAGAAAGCATAATCTCAGGTAGAGTTTACGTGTAATGTTATATCGGAACGGATCTGAGTTACGTTACGAGTAAGAGAAATATTATCGGTCTGATAGACGTGGTGGATAAAAGAGTGCAGTGTGGATGGTGTGTTAACATTTATTAAGTGAATATGATCAAATGACGGTGATGTGAGATCATGTTGTGTCTAGTATCATCATTCTGGACACATCATATGCCACTTAAGATCTTGGAAGCTGTGTAAGAAGCTTGAGTTGGGTCAGTAATATATTAAAGATCTATAAAAATTGGATGACGTCAATGAAACGCAGAGAAGGACTATCGAATTTTCTTTTATTGTTGAATTATATCAAATTTAAGACCCAAAAGGAAGTAGGTGATAAATCGTTAACGAAGGAAGATCCGACTGAGTCACAATAAGTAAAAATGACCAAACAAGTTGTATTACCAAGAGCATTAGGCACTTAGTAAAGTGCCGGTAGATGTCTAAGAACTTTGTTTTAGAGTTGATAGTCGGGATCTTCCGAAAGGTCAGAAGTGAGTGGATTCAGCGGAAGGAATAATTTTTTATTTATTTTGGTAGAGTCATCAAAAGAGCCGGAATTGAATTTAGAATAACAATTGTTGATATCTTAAAGTAGATTGAAGAGTTCGTTTCGACTAACATTCTTACCCATACTAGAGGGTGTACACCCAGTGTTCCACATGTCTCAGTTGGGAGAGAACATACCATAGAGGGGACACGCCATCAACTATGAGGTTTTGATAGTTGAGCCAAATCATACTTTATAGTGTATCCGGTGGCCACCCTAGAGCGTAGTACTGAAAGTATATGGTTTAAGGATATACCGATACACCGGATACGGTAGTCTAGACGAGTAAACGACGAGGCTACCTGGGAGACATAGGATAACTTTAGGAGTAGCTATCTTGAGTTCTTTGCGGAGTCAGCCGCAACCCCTGTACCGACTGAGTTAGTACTCAACCAGTGATATATATGACTTATTTGACTAAGTGATTACTTCCGTGTATGAGTTTTGAATCTTTTGTGTTTCAATTTTATGGTCCCTGAATGATACTTTTATTTCTAGAAAGGTACAGCTAGGATTCTTCAGAAGGAGATAAGATATTTCGTTGCTAACTATAGCAATTTATCGGATTTATGTCTTTATTCTAAGTTTCGGGACGAAACTTATTTTAAGGGGGGTAATGATGTAATACCCGGAAATTTAATTTCCTGTAAATCCTGAGTCAACACAAACCGTGTCATCTTATGTGAAGAGTTAAGCACATAAAATGCTTTTATAACCTTTTATAATTTTATGTGAAGCTTCAATCTTCTTACATAATCCTTAGTTTTATAAACCAATACATTTTATTATTTTATGTGTAATATTTTTCACACATAAAATATATCTATCTTCCTTAGAGTTTAATTCTTAGAAGACTAATTTAAATAACATTTTTAACAAGCATGACAAGCCATTGGACAAGGCAAAGACAAGGCCTTGACGAGGCCCAGACAAGACATTGACGAGGCCCAAACAAGGCCCGAGCCAATGGGGTTGGCCGGCCATTCTTATCCTGTATAGGGCTGTTGTGCTGCTTGCATTCTGGGCCAGCTGTGAAGAAGCCCATCCTCACCAGCCTCCTTTGGACTGCTCCTTAACACGTACGACAGTTTCACCTGGCCTCCTTCACGTCTATCTTCAGGGTTTCGTTCCTTTTACACACAGCAGATCGTGGACAACCGCTAGTAACAACCGACGCCAATACCGCTGCCCTAGTCTCGTCGTCCACACTCAGCATCGTTCTGCCTTCTCATCCTCGAGCCCAGCTAGCTTCTATGGGTCTGGTACAGCTAGGCCATCGGTTGAGCCTCGCAGACAGCCACACAGCCAGCCGGAGATTTTAGCCTCACTGTCGCGCGACTTCAAGCGCAACACAGGTCTACAGAGGCGCCTGACCCTAGCCGCTGGAGTGGCCATGAACCCAGACTGTGGGAGAGCCTTGGCGTGGACGCTGGGGTGTGTTCTCCTTGCAGCAGAAGCACCCATCGACAACAAGAAGCAACAACCTTCGGGTTCTCGTCTTTCATACCTTCGAGTCTCGACAAAAGGGTAAGCTTATACCCCCTTGATCCATTGCACTTCCGTCCACATATTACATGCCTAAAGAGTACCTTTTATGTCTCCTAAAGCTACCCAGAACAGCCATAGAGGAGCAGTGAAGAGTCATGTTGTTTCCGAGTTTTCATGAAGTGACAAGCAGGCATTTTCGAGTGCAAATTTGGGTATGTTAGACACCTCCTTTCTTGCTGATTTTCGGATATGTTGTAGTCCGTGTTGCATAGTATATCATACTAAAATTTGGGAACAATCGGAGTTACGGTGTGAGAGTTATAGTATCCCGAAGTTGGCTATTCATGCAGTTTTTTTTTTAGTGTCCTGAGTTTGAGGAAATTTGCTTGAGATGCAGTTTTGTGGAATAAATTTGGAGGGGTTATTGACTTCTGTTAGACTTGAATTTCTGACAAGTTATAGTTGATATAGTATAGTAGATCATACTAAAATTTTAGAGGAATCCATGCTACGGTTTGAGAGTTATGGTGTCTCAAAGTTGACTCCTCACACAGTTTTTATAACTGTGCTGAGTGTTGGGAAAAACAGCATGTGATGCTATTTTGAGAGATAGTTTTGAATAAGAGTTTGATCTCTGTTTGGCTTGAATTTTGGATATGATATAGTTGACATATTGTGGTGGAACATATTAAAATTTGGGATGAATCCAGCAAGTGGTTTAGGAGTTATGAATTTTTGAAGTTGAGACCTTAAACAGTTTTCTGAATGTTGCTGAAATTGTTGAGTGCTGGAATTATCTGGGTTGTGCAGTCATGTTTGAGCCTAAGTTTGGATACCTTAGAAACATAATCCACGGTTCAGTTTTTAATATGTTATAGAGTGTCATGCATAGTGTGGTGTATCAAAAGTTGGGGTTGATCCAACGGTTGGATTTAGATCTATGAAGGTCCAAAGTGGACTGGCTGAGCAGTTAAGAAATACTCAGTTTTTGGCTAAGTCTGAATTTCTGGTTTAGGAACTGACTTTGAGAATTTGTGTAGAAGTGATTATTATGTATTTTTGGGAAATTCTTACTACTATGGATAGAGTGCATAGCATAAAAGACTTAGAGATTTTTGTTAGACTTTTTATATTTTTATTCGGTTCTCATATCTTAAGCCAAAGTCGGACCTTGACGACTTTTTATGAAAGTCAAGAATGTAGTTAACTCTTCTAAATCTTTAGCAAACTTTCCTTTGAGAGTTTGAGTGTGGTTTTGCGTTCCAAAGAATAGTTTGGAACTTTGTTATGAAATTTTATAAAGTTTTGGGACTAGGGGTAAAACAATCATTTATCCGTATAAGGGTATTTTGGTAATTTAGCTGATGATAGAGTTAAATATCTTAAAAGTCAGAGACTTCTAATTAAGTGGGATATATTATTGATCCACTTGTCTTTTATAACAAGCGGTTGAGTTCCTGCGGTTACAGACCGAGTCGAGATAACGAGATTATGTTTGAATTGAGGTAAGTCCTTTGGGCTTACTTAGCTGACTTCTAGATATGAGTGTCGATAATGATGGTGGTGTGTGGATGAGATGTTTATAGTTATATTTTAGCAGTAAATATCTACCGACCTATACTTTGGCCTAAGAGTAACGGGCGGTGGCATTCTGCTCAGTTAGCCTGAGGGCACTGGGGGTTTCTTTAGGGACTAGTCCACACTCGGTTTGTAATGATGCTACCGGCGGAGGTAAGTTAGACCTACACCTAGTTGGATAAGGAACGGAGGCGAGAACTCTTAAGATTTCTCGTGCCATAACTGTAAAATGGAATAAGGTGACTCACTTAATGAACAGATAATAACCGGTTTGTGTGTCAGCATGATGATTGTTTTATGTTATCTTGAGTGTGTTTGTGCTATCCTTATTCTGCTTATATTTGGATTGTTAGCTAACGGTTTATCCGTGTTGTAGATTTGTAGAGATAGACAGTTGTAGAGTGATCCGGAACGGATGGTCAGCCGGGTCCACGTACTCATTAGATGGGGACGGGGGAGTCTCCCTTAGAGCATGCATGTTATGTATATGTATATGTTTTGTAAGGCTGTCACATGTGTACATTCATACAGTAAAAATATTATGTTTTAAAATTGTTTTAAGTACATTGTGCCTTGTTGTAAGATCCAAGTAATGTTGTTGTTAAACCAAGGTCGGGACCCATTGTGAGGTCCTAACCAGTAGCTCCCCGAGTTTGAAACTTGGGGTGTTACAGATTCTATAGGTTACATATTTCAATTTGAGAGAATTTGACATACTAGGCTTTTTTTAGTTTTTATTTAAGAAAATGTACCCCAAATTTTTTACCACTTTCATTTAATAGTAGGTAAAAATTATTAACCCTTCTATTAGAAAGAAAGAATAAATGATGTTTGTTATTTGTTATATAAGTATAATTTTTAATTTTTAATTACTGAATTTGTTTTCCTTTATTATTTTTCTTGCCTTTTTTATTTATTTTTTATTTTCTTTTTTATTTTCTGGACTGAATTTCTCATACCGGAAATTCTCATACCAGAATTTTCATACCAGAAATTTCATACCAGAAATTATCATACGAAAAGTTCATACCAGAAATTTCATACCAGAATTTTTTTCATACCAGAATTTTTTTCATACTACAATTTTTTCATACCAGAATTTTTCATACCAGAAATTTCATACGAAAAGTTCATACCAGAAATTTCATTCTAGAAATTTCTGAATTAAAACTAGCGGCACAATCAACACTTGATCCTTGTGCTTTCTGTCCGCTATTTATTTTTGTTTACATAATACTTTTATTTTGAGACAATTTTAACATATAATTCTCCACTCAAATAATGCTCAACTCCTCCACGTCTTGTCAATTTGTCATTTTCAACTGGGAAAAAGAACAAGTCTTTTGGAAACCAAAAGAGATGGTGATGGACCCATTTTTGCAAACCGTCATCATATACCCAAATTACAATAAATAAATTGCAAAATTACAACGAGCCCCCTAAAATTTGCAAAATTAAATATTAGACAATTAAAAATTCATTCCGGTATGTAAATTTCGGTATGTAAATGTCCGGTATGTGAAATTCTGGTATGTGAAATTCCGGTATGTGAAAATCCGGTATGTGATAATTCCGGTATGTGAAAATCCGGTATGTGAAAATCCGGTATGTGAAATTCCGGTATGTGAAAATTATGGTATGTGAAAATTCCGGTATGTGAAAATCCGGTATGTGATAATTCCGGTATGTGATAATTCCGGTATGTAAAATTCCGGTCCGGTATGTGAAAATTCCGGTATGTGAAATTCCGGTATGTGGAAATTCCGGTATGTGATAATTCCGGTATGTGATAATTCCGGTGTGTGAAAAAATTCCGGTATGTGATAAGACAAATGCCCTTCCGTTGACGTCCTTCCTTACCTTAGACATTGATCCATCGCGAATACTTTAAGCTCTTGTTGTCGATTCTCTAAATGCCCCGAATCTTTTTTTTTTTTTTTACTCATCCCCTTTACACTCACCAATAGACAACTCGCACATGTGCGTTCTTAGTTGTCACCGCTTAACTTGTAATTGACCTACTCCGAAGTCAACGACTTATTATCCTACTACTCTTCTCATTTTACCATTCTCATGAAGGCTACCCTCCTCGGGGTACTTTACCTTAAACCCCATTAGTTCTTTCTCCGTCCCATGCTTTCTTCCTCTTCTATAAGGTAACTATACTCTTTTAGGCCTCGCACGTCGTATAACTCATCTTTATAAGCTTAACCGCGCCTCGTGCTATCTTGTAAGTGTGTCTTCTCAAATCTCTAATGTTACTCGGCAACCGTTCGCGTTTCTCTTTGTTGTGGTCTTACGTATTTTCATAACTAAAATCTCCTTGTTGCGTTTCTCCTCTTCTCAGAATCACGTCTACTCACACTTCTTTCTTTTAGGCGTTTCTTAACGGTATCTTAAATCTTTCGCAAAAGTTCTAATCACTCTTCTCATCTTGACTCCAATTTTTAGGAGCGCCTAAGGAAACTTCCACATCTTAATGGAATACCACCTTTAACCTTGCTAGAATGTATCCCCTCCTCCTCAATTCGCATCTTTATTTGTCCACGCGTCTTCTTGAAGAACTATAAGTTCGTTATCACTATTGGTTTCGTTGTCGTTTAATCATGGCTTCTTTATAACCACTTATACACCTTAACGTTGCTCTCTTTACTTGTATTGCTTACATCTCGAATTCTCTTAAATTGACTCAAAGTTCCCTTCGATTTGTTCGTCCTTGCCGCTGATGTCCTCTTTATCATTAAGATGGTTTCTTTGACGTCCCCAAAAGGAGTCTGATGAATCACAAGGGTGTTCGCCAGAATGTGATGCTCGACTCGGTACTTGAGCATACTCATCGTATATATACTATCCTAATCCCAAAAAGGCGTTTATCCAAGGGCGATGATAGCTTCCTATCATCCTAACTATAAGGCCAACTACTACTAATATAATACTAGCATATCATATGTGTATGTATATATAACTATATATATAAGTCCTATGTTCACATTACTACTAATATATCACATCCGGAAATCCAATACAACAATACAAGGTCCAAACATGTACTATAATCCACATATATTCACTATATATATAAATCAAGTCATCATGTAACTACAATCCACATATACTATACACACCTACATATCTACATATATATGTAAATCCAATAAACTAAGCTGCCGAGATCAGCGGAAGAAGTGGTGGTCCGTACATTCTACCCCGACTCATGCATGTGATTTTGAAAACGAAAAGTCAGAACCCGTGTGGGTTCTGTTTATTCCTCATTCGGCCTTTAGAAGATTGCGAGTGCCATTGTTGTCAACCTAGGGCTCTGATACCACTTTTGTAACACCCCGAATCCGCGGGATATCGGGATGCTACGGGCGAGACCTCACAATGGGTCCCGACCCTTAGCTTGACAACAATTTCACCGGACCTTTCCAACATGGCACAAATAAAGGCAAAAACGTAAATCATTTTTAATGCAAATGATGAGAAACCCAAAAAAATCAACTTCAGCCGAGGTACAACTCAAACCAGACGCCAAACAAGCGGCACACGAAACGTAATAACCGAAAGACAAAACACATGACAACTCCAACTCAAAACCCTTCCTAAAATGTACGGACCCCGGCTGCCCACCCTTTCGGATCTCTCAGAGCATGCCTAACCTGCAAGGCAAACTACAACATTCGGTATAAAACCGTTAGCTCACATTCGAAGCATTAGAATTAATGGGAAAGGCACAATCACAAGTAAATCATCATAGTCACACAACATACTCAAAAGCACACAAATCCGGTTTATTATCTTTATTATTATTAAGTCGTATCCCGTTCTAGTTCAACTTCTTTTGTGACACGAGAATCCTCTGAAACTCGCCTCGGTCCCTTCTTCCGGCAATGGAACGGTCGGATGTCTCCGACCGTCTAACCAGCACGGGCCAGTCGCCGAGATCCCCCTAGCTCTCACGGGGAGCCAGGTAGTGATGTCACCGCCCGTTATCATACACTTGGGCCAAATAATATAAAGGTCGGTAATCCTATTTCCGGTTTAGTTGTTATAAACAGTAAAATAATAACACACACCACCCAACACACAATAATGCTAATACAAAGAATATGAGCTAAGTAAGTCCGAAGACTTACCTCGTCCCAAAGATGATCCCGCTATATCCCGCTCTCAGCTTCCCGCAGGAAGACACTCAACGCCTGTAAAAAGGCACACGATCAGCATCTCTCTCACATGCTAGAAGTCCTTAGACTTCTAGTCCCAATGATCTCGCAAGATCATAATCCAGAACTATGCTAGGATAACAACTCTTAGTCCTCACGATCTCCCAAGGTCATAACTATCACAACATATGCTAGGATAAGCCAAGCCTAAACTCTAAAATCCCACAAGATCATACAACCCCAACCTCGAGCCTCAAAACGCTCACAAGATCAACCATATAACTTAAAGCCTTATAACAACCTCACAAGATTACCAAACACCTCAAGTCTTAGCACAAACATAAATCCTCAAAACTCACTTAAGGTTCATAACCACTACTTGGTATTCACTCTAAGTTATGCTATATCCAACCTAGCATGATACTACTAAACATAACTAGATCGAGGGAAAGGAATACTCACACAACGTCAAAAGACGGAAGTCGATCTATGGATGTCGAGATTGGAATCGTTGGCCTTTATCGGGGCGCTTCCGGTCCTAACACCAGAGCTAAACAAATTTAGCTTATATGCTAAATTTGAACGGAATAAATAAAATATATAGGTTTACGGAAAATTCGTTTTCCAAAAAGCCAACGTTAAATCTCATGAAAATCTTTCCGGGTACAATATGAAATTCTAAAACTTGGTCATCAAACCGTAATTAATACTTTGAGCCACAACCCGATTTTAATCCAACAAAGACATAAAATACCGTGTATATAAAATATAAGAATATCCCGTATCTAAAACCCAAGGTTAAAACCATAGTTACATAATCCAGACAAACTACACAAATTTGTCAAAACCACCAACCAACTTTTCCGGGCAAGATAAGCAACTCAATAAAGGTGGCCCATTTCCATAAAAGAGAACTTGACCCGCAAACCACAATTTTATAATTCCGTCAATATATATTCCGGGCAACTTATGCAACTTCATAACTCAAGGAAAGCATCGTTTTCTAAGCCAAGGACAAACAACACCGCTCAAACGTTTTTTCGGGACAAAATACAATATCCAAAATTGTGGGTTAAAACCTTTAATTAGTCCAACATGGCATATTTGACATTCCAGAAAACATGGGTCAGATATTGTAAATGCAACTGGGTTATAGACCGTAATTATACCAATTAATAGGGGGCCCGAAAATAATTAACAGGTTAGGGTTTCACAACCCACAAATGAGGACAGTCCTGGGAAGGGGAAGGCATTGCAGGCGGCGGCTGGGCAAAGGGCGCCTTCTAGCGGCTGGGCAAGGGCGCCTTCAGGCGGCTGAGCGCGGCTGGGGAGAAAAGCGGCGGTGGAGGAGGCTGCACAAAGGCCTCTCCGGCTTTGACAAGGCGGTAGCAAGGCGGCCCACAGCTCCCTCCGGTGGCTGCATAGAGTGGGTCGAAAGAGGGAGGAAAAGCTGGCCAAGGTGGCCAATACAAGCGGTCGAGACGGCGGCATCAGGCCCTTCTCCGGCACGGTTCGATCCGGGCGGTGGTGTCTACGTTTCTGGCGAGGGAAAGACTCCAGGGGGTGAGGCGACTCGGGTTTTTCTTCCGACGGAGTGGCGCGGTTGCGTTCAATTATGGGGGTTCTGGGTGGTTGGCGTGGCAACTTGTAGATCCGGCTCAACTAAGGGCTTGCGAGGAGAGGTGATGCGCGAGGGGTATCCGGCGACGGCAACAAGGCTGAAAGGAACAACCCCTGTTCTCCTTGTTTGGTCGGTGAAGATAGGAAATGAAATGAAAAGAGGGGAAAGAGGGAGAATTAGGGTTCTGATGAAGAACATCACTAGTCTATATCCGGATGGGCCGGGCTGGCCTATCTAGATGGGCCCAACGGCCTGTCTTGATGGGTTGGCTGATTTACAAATAACGGGCAAAACAAAACAATCAAAATCGGTCAAAGCATTCGGAACGGATTTCTGAATCGAAAACTTCCCAACTTTTCCGAAAGTAAAGATACGGAAAAAGAAATCTATGTGGATCGAATATATAAGTAAACTCACAAAATATCCTTTGCGACATAGAAATAAATCTTGTAACTAATATTACGAGATTCCAATCGTCATTAAAATACCGTTAAAAATATTAATTTAAAAGCATACTCGTAAAAATCAAATTTTATGACATAAAATACTCATAAAACATACTTAAAATATTAAAATATCGATAACCGTTGGAAACATAATATCGAAATCGAACCCAATAAACGGGGCGTTACATCAGATCCCCCTAAAAACAAGTTTCGTCCCGAAACTTGCTATACGTCGAACTTCTTTTCTCTTCCTTTTTTTTTTTCCCCCAAGGCCGAGATATGAACTCTCAAACTAAGAAGACTTAAACCTTCTAATCTATACGCACAATCTACTCAAACTACCACCACAAGATATAACACGTCACATAGCACATTCCCACACGGGGCGCAACTACACATAACATCACACGTGCACATAACTCAACCAAGGGAAGAACTGAGTCTAACCCGTCGATTCTATTGAAGCCCCTAGCTCAGCGTAAAACTCTAGATACTATTCTTCGTCCCCTAGGCAGCCTCTTCAACTCTTCGCGTTGGCAACTAGATCCTCATCAGTGACAACATATCTCGAGTCATATATGTACTCCCTCGACTAATACACATTAAACACCGGGTGATCACCCTCGACTAATACACATTAAACACCGGGTGATCACCCTCGACTAATACACACGGTTTATGAACTAGTGGAAACAAAAATTTATTACAAATATTAATTTTGAATTTTAATATAAAACAAAAATTAATTGGATTATAAATAGTTAATTTAAATTTGTTTGAAATTTACAACTCTATTTATTTTTGAAAGAAAACTTAATTATTTAGTCAAGAAAATAGGTCAAATTCATTATCGAAATTATAGCCGTTTTATTGATAAGCTTAACCAAAAAATATTATATTAACGTGTAGATCTATATATGTTTTCTAATCAATCAAATCTAACCAAAGATACAAACATTTTTGCTTAAGAGTGGCATACGAATACCTAGTGAATTTATAGATATGTTTGTAGATCTATATATGAATATCATTTTTGGTAAACATGCATCATCTAAATAAGACTAATAGAAGAAGAAAAATTAAAAGTATATTTTAACATGATGAATGTAACGCCCCAATTTTTGGCGCGTTGCGATATTTTTCTTTTAGTTTCTTTAGTTATTTTAAAGTATTTTACGGTGAAAAATATCTTTTCCGAGTTATTTATTACTTTGATACGTTCCCGTACATCCGTGTTATTATTTTCGGAAGAAGACGGGAAAGTTTTCTGGTTTAAAAAAAATCCCGTTCCGAACGCTTTTGGATCGGATTCTTTCTTATTTTTTTTCCCTTTTATGTTAATTATTTTCTTTCTTTCTTTAAGTTATTTTTTTCTTCTTCCAGCGTGATGAGTGACACGCTTTGCATCTAACCCCTCTGCTTCACTGCTGCTTTACGCTACCTCCCTCCTCACTCAACCCCTCATCCCTCTTATTCTCATCTCTCCAACTCTTTGGACTCTCAATCTCGTTCTCCTTCTTCGAAACCGCACATTTGGAGCAAGCATATCAACCTCGCCAGAGAAGGGAGCTGGAGCATGTGATTCGCCTTTCCCAGCCTCTACAATTCCGTCGCCTTCGTCGCAGGAGCATCCCTTGCTCAAACCAGAACCAACGCCAGGGCAGTGGATTCGCCGCCGGAGCCGCCTGCTATGCTGCGCTACCTTCCTCCCCTCTTCCAGGATTAGTCGCGCCAGGACACCCCGATGGAGGACCCTTCTTCGCCTTGCACGGGCCTTCGCCCTCGCCTGGCTGGAGCAGCAACCAATCTCGCCGCCGGATTCTGGGCCTCATCTAGCCGGAGAGGACCCACCGCGTCTCTCCCTTGCTTCGCCCTAGCCGGAGCCCATCGGAGCCGCCGCCTTGCTGAGTTCTAGGCCACCCCTCTTTCTTTCCCCTGCTCACCGTCTGTGTCGCCAGGAAAGGGAGCCTCGCCTTGCCCGCTTCGACCTTGCTTCACTAGTCGACGCCGGAGAGAAGATGCCCAGCCTCACGCCACCTTCGCCTCGCACCCGTCTGAATCCAGGGAGATGAAAAACCAACCCTTCCCCAGCCTTTTACAACTTCTGTAGCAAGCCTGCACCGCCTGGAAGCCACCAAGGAGAGCAACGCCGGGGGAAACGAGACCCCATTTGGCCGCCGGATCTCTTGCAGCCGCCGCCAACGCTCCTCACCGCCGCTTGGAGCCTTGCCGGATCCATGGTTGTTGCGCCGCCCCCTGTGCTTTTGCCTTCCGCTGACATTGAAAGGGTCAAAGGTGTTAAAGAAACCCTTTTAAAGTTATTAAATTGGGCCCCCTGAGTTTATGTATAATTACAAGTTATACCCCATGTTCATATTTTACGTTTTTGGCCCCAGCTTTAATGTTTTAGCAATTATACCCCTGCAGATTAATTGGTGGCCCATATTTATATTCTTGGAAAATGGCCCAAGTTTATTTTAGAATTGTATAAATTGTCCCGGAAAGTATTTAAGCGGTTTTAGCCTTGGTTTTGAAAACGAGTTTTACCTTAGATTTTACATAAGTTATATATATTCCGTTCAAATTTAGCATATAAGCTAAATTTGTTTAGCTTTGGTGTTAGGACCGGAAGCGCCCCGATAAAGGCCAACGATTCCAATCTCGACATCCATAGATCGACTTCCGTCTTTTGACGTTGTGTGAGTATTCCTTTCCCTCGATCTAGTTATGTTTAGTAGGATCATGCTAGGTTGGATATAACATAACTTAGAGTGAATACCAAGTAGTGGTTATGAACCTTAGGTGAGTTTTGAGGATTTATGATTGTGCTAAGACTTGAGGTGTTTGGTTATCTTGTGAGGTTGTTATAAGGCTTTAAGTTATAGGGTTGATCTTGTGAGCGTTTTGAGGCTCGAGGTTGGGGTTGTATGATCTTGTGGGATTTTGGAGTTTAGGTTTGGCTTATCCTAGCATGTGGTTTGATGGTTATGACCTTGTGAGATCGTGAGGACTAAGAGTTGTTATCCTAGCATGGTTATGGGTTATGATCTTGTGAGATCATTGGGACTAGAAGTCTAAGGACTTCTAGCATGTGAGAGAGATGCTGATCGTGTGCCTTTTTACAGGCGTTGAGTGTCTTCCTGCGGGAAGCTGAGAGCGGGATATAGCGGGATTATCTTTGGGACGAGGTAAGTCTCCGGACTTACTTAGCTCATATTTTTTGTATTAGCATTATTGTGTGTTGGGTGGTGTGTGTTATTATTTTACTGTTTATAACAACTAAACCGGAAATAGGATTACCGACCTTTATATTATTTGGCCCAAGTGTATGATAACGGGCGGTGACATCACTGCCTGGCTCCCCGTGAGAGCTAGGGGGATCTCGGCGACTGGCCCGTGCTGGTTAGACAGTCGGAGGCATTCGACCGTTCCATTGCCGGAAGAAGGGACCGAGGCGAGTTTCGGAGGATTCTCGTGTCACAAAAGAAGTTGAACTAGAACGGGATATGACTTAATAAATAAAGATAATAAACCGGATTTGTGTGCTTTGAGTATGTTGTGTGACTATGTTGAATTAATTGTGTTTGTGCCTTTCCCTTTAATTATAATGCTTCGAATGTGAGCTAACGGTTTTATACCGAATGTTGTAGTTTGCCTTGCAGGTTAGGCATGCTCTGAGAGATCCGGAAGGGTGGGCAGCCGGGGCCCGTACATTTTAGGAAGGGTTTTGTTTGGAGTCACGTTTGGAGTTTTGTATATTGTATTATTGTATGCCGCATGTATGGCGTTTGGTCTTTGTAGTTGTTTTCGGCTGAAGTCCGTTGTTTGTTTTCTTTTGGGTTTTCTTACATTGCATAAAATGTATTTCGGTTTTGGCCTATATTTGTGCCTTGTTGCAAGATCCGGTGAAATTGTTGTCAAGCTAAGGGTCGGGACCCATTGTGAGGTCCCAACCCGTAGCGCCCCGAGTCTCGCGGATTTGGGGTGTTACAAAAGTGGTATCAGAGCTCTAGGTTGACAACAATGGTACTCGCAATCTTCTAAAGGCCAAATAGAGGGAAATAGAACCCTCAAGGGTTCTAAGTTTAAAATGATTTTTCGTTTTCAAAATTACATGCATGAGTCGGGGTAGAATGTACGGACCACCACTCCTTCCGCAGATCTCGGTAGCTTAGCTTATTAGATTTTGATATGTATATATATGTATATATAGATATGATATGAGGTTTGTAGTTATGCATGATAGAATTGATGTGTACCTTTGTGATTGTATGTTGCATGATAAACTAGATATATATATATGCATAGTTATATATTTGACCTTAGGATTCTTTGGAGTTTTGTATATTGTATTATTGTATGCCGCATGTTTGGCGTTTGGTCTTTGTAGTTTCGGCTGAAGTCCGTTGTTTGTTTTCTTTTGGGTTTTCTTACATTGCATAAAATGTATTTCGGTTTTGGCCTATATTTGTGCCTTGTTGCAAGATCCGGTGAAATTGTTGTCAAGCTAAGGGTCGGGACCCATTGTGAGGTCCCAACCCGTAGCGCCCCGAGTCCCGCGGATTTGGGGTGTTACAAAAGTGGTATCAGAGCTCTAGGTTGACAACAATGGCACTCGCAATCTTCTAAAGGCCAAATAGAGGGAAATAGAACCCTCAAGGGTTCTAAGTTTAAAATGATTTTTCGTTTTCAAAATTACATGCATGAGTCGGGGTAGAATGTACGGACCACCACTCCTTCCGCAGATCTCGGTAGCTTAGCTTATTAGATTTTGATATGTATATATATGTATATATAGATATGATATGATGTTTGTAGTTATGCATGATAGAATTGATGTGTACCTTTGTGATTGTATGTTGCATGATAAACTAGATATATATATGCATAGTTATATATTTGACCTTAGGATTCTTTGGGCTTGTTAATGCCTTGTATTGTTGTAATGAATTCCCTGATGTGATATATTAGTAGTAATGTAAACATATGAATTATATATATAGTTATATATACATACACATATGGTATGCTAGTATTATATTAGTCATAATGGACCTTTTAGTTAAGATGGTAGGAAGCTATCATCGCCCTTGGACAAACGCCTTTTTGGGTTCAGGTGTAAAATCCGGAATTTTTATTCCGTCTATTTACGTTATAAAATAGATCTCGATCAGTCGACCCATATCCGTCTACCTAATTAGACATATTATTATAGGATTTATCATTTTATGTAGATTCCTTCACATAAAATGATAGAATCTTTTATATAGTTTATCATTTTATGTAGGTTACTTCCGCATAAAATGATAGAGTTCTGAGCCGATCTTAAATTAAAATAAACTCCCTATCCGCCTAGTCCGTATATTTACATATCGGGATCTTGCCCAGCCAGAAACTCGTTAAATTTAGGAGGCCAGCTGCAGCCTTTTTAGCCCATCTATTAATCCATAATTCAGCCCACGGATCCAGCCTGCTAGCCCAGCTCCAGCGCTGCCAGCTCCAGCCCGTTGCCTGTCCGCTCCAGCCCAGAAGCAGCTGCTGCCTTGTCCGCTCCAGCCCGTTGCCTGTCCGCTCCAGCCCAGAAGCCAGTCGCCCAGCTGCTTGTCCGCCCAGTCCAACCTTCTGCAGCCTCCAGTTCAGCCCAGCAGCAACCGCAGTCTTCAGCCCAGCGTCACACTAACTCGCCACCTCCTCCTGCTGAACAGCCGTTACAGCTCTTCCCCTTTCTGTAACCGTTCTCTTTCCTATCATATCCCCCGAATCTCGCTCTTCCCTTCTGCGTTTTGTTTCCTTCCGTTTCTGCGTTTCCTTTGCTTCTGCATCGCTCGAACCTTCACCTTGCAGACGGTACAGATCTTCCAAACCAACGCACATCTCGCTCAGCAAGGGACTGAACCAAGACGTTCTCTTCTGTCTACGATTCTCAACAGCAAACACGTCCCTTCTTCTGCACTACGTCCAGATCGACTGCCCTTCGACCTGCTGCATCGCCCTTCTGTGATCGACCTTCTGTATACACCCTCCGGTAGGTCTTTTTCTACTCTTCTTTCCTCACTCTTAACTAATCGGAGTAGTGATCTCCCTCCTTTTGTTTCGCTTCAGCAACGTAGTCCAGCCTCTCGGTTACGAGTCAGGAATCAAGGAACGCAGAACCACTCTACTGCAGCGAGTAAGCATTGTTGTATGTTGTTTTGTTGCCCCTTTACAATTAAGTTGTAATGTCTCTAGCTATATTGATTCATAATATTCTTTAAGCTGCTGTTGTTCGGCCTTAAGCATAGATAAAATAGTGATAAGTAGCTGCTGAAAATTTCACATAAAATGATAGACAAATGGCTGCTGTAATGTCTTTTATTTCCTTCAGCTTTTAGGTTACCAACAGCCCATCTTGTCGATCAATTATTAAACGTTTGGATAAAGATCCACCGTTGAATTTTGGATATGTTGTAGATGGATATATGTAGTTTAGCATATTAAAATTTGAGAAGAAATGAACGGTCGGATTGAAAGTTATGAGCTCCCGAAGTTAGGTAGTTGAGCAGTTTTGGTAAACTTGAATTTTGGCTAAGTATAGGAAATTAGAGAGAAGGAACCGACTTTGTGAATTATTATAAAAATATCGGCTGAACAGTTTGGAGAAATTCTTTCTTCTAAGGTTAGATAGAACCTCATAGATGAACTAGAGATTTAATTCGGAAATTTTATAAGATGTTAAGAATTTTATATCTAGAGCCGAAGTTAAACCTTTTCGATTCTTCCGGAAAAATAGAAACATAGGAAAAACGTCAGTTTGGAACCAAATAAAATTTTAGGAGTTAGAATATATTTTTAGAACCTCAAATAGGAGTTTAGACATGAAATTTAAGGTTTTCGAGAAAATCGGGACCAAGGGTAAAATGGTCATTTTACCCTAAAACAAATATTGTAACTAGTACGTCTTAATACCTTATTTGTTCTTAGAAGTCTTAGACTTCTATCTACGTGAAAGTGTGCTAATACACTTATCGCCTTTGACAGGCAACTGAGTGATTACAGTTACAGAGCGAGTGGTTTATAAAGAGTCGAGCGTTATAACAGGTAAGTCCTTTGGGCTTACTTAGCTGACTACTAAATATGGGTATAAATGATGATGGTGGTGTGTGATTGACATGTTAGAGAGATAGGTTGTGCTATACGATTACCGACCTATATTTTGGCCTAAGAGTAACGGGCGGTGGCATTCTGCTCAGTAGCTCGCGGGGCGCTGGGGGTTTCTTTCGGGACTAGTCCATACATGGTTTGTAGTGATGCTACCAATGGAAGTCAGCTAGACCTACACCAGTTGGATAAGGAACGGAGGCGAGAACTAATAATAATTCTCGTGCCACAACTTAAATTGAATAATGTGAATCACTAAAATAATAGATAATAATTGGTTGAGTGCCAGCATGATGTTTGTTTATTTTTATTTCTGCTTGTGTTTGTGCTGTTATCATTTTGCTTATATTTGGATAGTTAGCTAACTGTTGATATGTTGTTTAGACGTGACGCAGGTTAGAGCAGATGCTGAGTGATCCAGATGGTAGTGGTCAGCCGGGGTGTCGTACTTTAGGACGTTTTGCAGTTTTTGCATTTGTGGGTTTTACAGTTGAACATTGTTTCCTTTCGTACTTTGTTATATTACGTTTTCCGGCTGTAGTTGATCTGGTCACATTCATGCATTGTTAAAAAACTATTTTATGATTTCTGGTTTTCCTTATCTGTGCCTTGTTGTAAGATCATGTTAAGTTGTTGTCAAACTAAGGTCGGGACCCACTGTGCGGTCCTAACCAGTAACTCCCTAAGTTGTAAAATTTGGGGTGTTACAACATGGTATCAGAGCTCTAGGTTGGCAACAATGGCACTTGAATCTTCTGAAAAGGTCATATAAGTAAATAAACAGAACCCGAAAAGGGTCTGAGTTTTCCAAAAAGAATTTTGGTTTTAAAATGCATACAGAGTCGGGTTGGGATAGAAAGTACGGACGACCACCACTACCTCTGCGGATCTCGGTAATCTTAGAATATTTATAGACTTGTACTGTTATGATAGATTAGCTAGTTTATAACTGTAGTTATTACTATTCGTACAGATGGCACGTACTAGGGCTGCACAAGTGACTGGCCGAGGTAGGGGTCGTCCCCCCCTTCCCCCAGTCAGACAGGATCGAGCTGATAGCACCCCTACTGTTAGAGGGCGTGGTCGTGGGGGTAGACCTCCACTAGGGAGAGGTCGAGGACGAGTTCCTCGAGATGACCCACCTGCAGCAAGCATACCAGAGGTCGCGGTAGAAGAAGTAGCTGAGAGTGTAGGCCCCGAGGTCAGGCCTGAGACCGCCGCTAGGTTTGGAGCGCAAGGAGCTCGTTCTACTGAGTCGGGACGTGTCTCTATTGGAGCATCGGAGTATAGGGAGTTCAGAGCCTATGTTGAGCGCAGGGAGGAAGCTGCCAGAGTGGAGAGGCGTACTCAGGTACCACCAGTGGTACCGGCTAGGTCAGCTCAGGTGACACAGGGAGTGTCTCAGGTGCCGGCTGTATCTGAGAGGAGGGCTGATGTTGATAGAGCACCTACTGGGGTTAGAGCACCGAGACCGGATGAGTGGTTGAAGGCTTTCAACTCTCAGAAGGTCCCCTCATTCAGCGGAGAGATAGGGCTAGAGGTGGAGCACTGGATAGGGAAGATTGAGACTGCTTTGGAGGCAATACGTTGCCCCGTGGACCGACAGGTAGATTTGATACAGACCTGCTTCACAGATGATGCTCATTCATGGTGGCGTACCATTCGTGGCCGAGTCACCAGCTGGGAGCAGATGAAGAACATTGTTAGAGACAGGTACTGCCCAGTTTCGCTGAGGAGGGAGAGATTCCAGGATTTCATTGAGTCGGGATTTGAGGATATCCCGATTGCTGCAGCCATAAAGAAGTTTCAGAAAGAGTTGACTTTGCTTGGACCATCTGCACCTCCAGAAGAGCAGCATGTTTATCTTTTCTCCAGGAGGTTGAGAGAGAGTACCCGATCCTACCTGGCTGGATTCCGCTGTGAGACCTTGTCTGATTATCAGGATAGGGCCTCTGCTTATGAGAGAGATAGGCCAGCTTCTAGGAAAGCAGCACAGTCTAGTGGGCCGGATAAGCGGCAGAGGACAGGACATGCTGGTAGCAGTGGAGCAGTAGCAAGTTATGGTAGAGGACAGACTCAGGGGAGGTCCAGCTACCCCTCTACAGTTCGGACTCCCAGTGGAGATCGACAGTGCTTTAACTGTGGTGGCCGTGATCACATTAAGACGGACTGCCCAAAACCACCGGTCACTTGCTTCACTTGTGGGAAGCCGGGACACAGGGCTACTTTCTGCCGTCAGGGCAAGGCTTCTTCTCAGTAGGGATCTTCTCCTGCAGGTGCTGAGAAGAGTGTACAGAGACCCCCTCAGTATCGAGCTCCGAGTCAGCAGCAGCAGCAGTACCGGGCTCCAGGACATCCTGCTTCATACAGTACTGCACAGGGATCAGGTCGTGGCAGAGGACGTGGTAGTACCACTGACACCAGAGGAGGACCATCGAGAGTGTTTGAGCTGAAGAACACTGAGCAGCCTGCAGCACCTGCGACCACAGGTACTATTTGGATCCATGACTTACCTGTGCGCGTTTTATTTGATACGGGTGCCACGCACTCCTTTATATCAGATGCATGTGTAGATAGGTTGTCCTTAGCTACAGTAGAGGGTGTACCTTTTGTGGTTGGGTTACCAGATGGGGTAAGGTTAGAGGATCTCGAGAGATTTATGACTGCCCTATCCACCTGGGAGGCCGGATCTGGTTAGTAAATTTTCTAGTCATGCCCTTAGCACATGAGGACGTGATATTAGGGATAGATTGGATGACTAGACATGGAGCCGTCTTGGATATTGGTAGGAGGACTGTGACTGTTGCCACGGAGGAGGGCCACATAGTTATATTCCGAGGTTGGGACCTCAGAAAGTCCGGCACAGTTATCAGTGCAGTGAGGGCAGCCAGACTGATAGCACAGGGTTGCGAGGCCTTCTGGTGTTACGCCATGAAGGAGCGCAAGAGCCTGACAGTAGAGGAGATACCCGTCGCATGCAAGTTTGCAGAGGTCTTCAGGGACGACTTACCAGGTCTACCTCCACAGAGGAGTGTGGATTTTAGCATCGAGTTAGAGTCGGGCACGAGACCGATCTCGAAGGCCCCGTACCGCATGGCCCCGATAGAGTTGCTTGAGCTGAAGAAGCAGTTAGAGGAGTTAGCAGAGAAGGGCTTCATACGCCCTAGTGTTTCTCCCTGGGGCGCACCAGTGTTATTTGTGAGGAAGAAAGATGGTTCGATGAGGCTGTGTATCGACTACAGGGAGCTGAACAAGGTCACCATCAAGAATAAGTACCCATTGCCTCGCATAGATGATCTGCTGGACCAGCTGCATGGAGCGTCAGTGTTCTCGAGGATAGATTTGAGATCGGGTTATCACCAGCTGAGGGTGAGAGATCAGGACATACCTAAGACGGCATTCCGGACTAGGTATGGTCATTATGAGTTTGTAGTGATGCCATTCGGGCTCACTAATGCGCCAGCAGTATTTATGGAGTTGATGAATGGGATTTTCATCGACTTCTTAGACCAGTTTGTAGTGGTTTTCATTGACGACATTCTAGTTTACTCTAGAAGTCGAGAGGAGCATGCCGGACACTTGAGGACAGTGCTGCGGATTCTACAGGATAGTCAGCTATATGCTAAACTATCCAAGTGTGAGTTCTGGATGTCATAGGTGGCATTCCTAGGCCATGTAGTGACTGCTGAGGGGATTAAGGTCGACCCAGCGAAGATTGAGTCAGTGTCATCTTGGCAACCTCCGAAGAATGTTAAGGAGGTTCGCAGATTCCTAGGATTGGCAGGTTATTACCGTCGGTTTGTGGAAGGGTTTTCCCTGATCGTCCAACCACTTACTTCCCTCCTAAGGAAGACTACTCGGTTCGTATGGTCTGAGCCGTGTCAGCAGAGTTTTGATGAGCTGAAGAGGAGATTGACGTCTGCTCCGATCTTAGCACAGCCTGAGGGTACAGAGGACTTCGTAGTGTACAGTGACGCATCCAAGCTGGGCTTGGGGTGTGTCTTGATGCAGAGGGGTAAGGTTATAGCATATGCGTCTCGACAGCTGAAGACGTATGAAGAGAACTACCCCACTCATGACCTGGAGTTAGCAGCAGTAGTGCACGCTCTTAAGATCTGGCGTCATTATCTCTATGGAGCGACCTGTCAGATCTTCACAGACCATAAGAGTCTGAAGTACATATTCACTCAGCGGGAGTTGAATAACCGCCAGAGACGGTGGCTAGAGTTGATCAAGGATTTCGACCTTGAGATACTTTACCACCCCGGAAAGGCGAATGTAGTTGCTGACGCTTTGAGTCGGAAGACGCCTCAGGAGAAGGCGATAGCTCGGTTGACAGTACAGCCACAGTTACAGAGAGACTTAGCTTGGTTGGAGGTAGAGATCCAGTTCCCCGATACAGCTCATCAGTTAGCCACCTTAGAGTTACTTCCTGACCTGTTGGGTGAGATCCGACAGAAGCAGGAGACCTGTCCGATGTTGACCCGGATCCGAGACCGGATGTCACGAGATGAGGCACCTCAGTTCACTATTGGTGCCGATGGAGTGATGAGACGACAGGACCGTGTCTGTGTGCCATCAGACAGTGAGCTGAGACAGAGGATACTAGGTGAGGCTCATGCTACCCCTTACTCCGTACATCCAGGAGCGAGTAAGATGTATAAGGACGTGAGACGTTCCTTCTGGTGGGGTGGTTTGAAGCCCGATGTGGCCCGATATGTAGCCCAGTGTGCGACCTGTCAGCAGGTCAAGATTGAGCATCGTAGATCCGGAGGAGAGCTACACCCACTTCCAGTACCACATTGGAAGTGGGAAGACATTTCTATGGATTTCGTCACCGGATTGAGGCTCAGCAGAGGTTTTGATGCCATTTGGGTAGTAGTAGACCGTCTGACGAAGACCGCACGTTTCATTCCGATTAAGGAAACGTGGCCGGTAAGTCGTCTAGCAGAGGAGTTCACCAGGCATATTGTGAGACTCCATGGAGTACCGAGGACTATCGTCTCCGACAGGGATGGACGTTTTACCTCGAGGTTCTGGCAGCAGGTACATACTGCTCTGGGTACGAGTCTTCACTTTACCACTGCCTACCACCCACAGACAGACGGTCAGTCAGAGAGGACCATCCAGACCTTAGAGGACATGTTGCGGGCATGTGTGCTAGATTGGGGACAGGTATGGCCAGATCACCTCCCACTAGTAGAGTTTTCATATAATAACAGTTGGCATGCGTCTATTGGGATGGCACCTTACGAGGCTTTGTACGGACGGAGATGTCGTACGCCGCTATGTTGGGATGAGCCCAGCAAGGCTGATGGAGTTGTACCAGATCAGATACAAGACGACATCGCCCGGATTGCCTTAGTCCGGGAAAGGATGTTAGCAGCTCAGAGTCGTCAGAAGTCCTACGCCGACAAAAGGCGTCGACCTTTAGAGTTTAGAGTAGGTGCACAGGTGTGGTTGAGAGTGTCACCTACGAGAGGAGTTAGACGTTTCGGCATTAAGGGGAAGCTGAGTCCCCGGTATGTCGGCCCATTTGAGATCGTAGAGAGAGTCGGAGAGGTTGCCTACCGACTAGCACTACCACCGAGACTAGAGGGAGTACACCCAGTTTTTCATGTATCTCAGCTGCGAGAGTACATACCGGACCCTAGACACATCATCAGTCATGAGGATTTGATAGTTGAGCCAGACCACACTTTTGTGGAGTATCCAGTAGCCGTCCTAGAGCGTAGCGTTAGGCGCCTGCGTTCTAAGAAGATACCGATGCTGAGGATTCAGTGGTCTAGACGATGAGTTGATGAGGCTACCTGGGAGACAGAGGAGAGCATTAGACGTAATTACCCTGAGTTCTTTGCGGAGTTAGCCGCTACCTCAGTACCGACGGGTTAGTACTAAGACGAGACCTTATATGACTTCTGTGATTATATGTTTACATAATTGTTTACGTTTATGTGCTTGATGATGTGAGTAGTTGCTTGCTAGAATATATTTCTCGAGGGGAAATGTATGGGGTAGGTATCTTATTCCAAGTTTCGGGACGAAACTTATTTTAAGGGGGTACTGATGTAAAATCCGGAATTTTTATTCCGTCTATTTACGTTATAAAATAGATCTCGATCAGTCGACCCATATCCGTCTACCTAGTTAGACATATTATTATAGGATTTATCATTTTATGTAGATTCCTTCACATAAAATGATAGAATCTTTTATATAGTTTATCATTTTATGTAGGTTACTTCCGCATAAAATGATAGAGTTCTGAGCCGATCTTAAATTAAAATAAACTCCCTATTCGCCAAGTCCGTATATTTACATATCGGGATCTTGCCCAGCCAGAAACTCGTTAAATTTAGGAGGCCAGCTGCAGCCTTTTTAGCCCATCTATTAATCCATAATTCAGCCCACGGATCCAGCCTGCTAGCCCAGCTCCAGCGCTGCCAGCTCCAGCCCGTTGCCTGTCCGCTCCAGCCCAGAAGCAGTTGCTGCCTTGTCCGCTCCAGCCCGTTGCCTGTCCGCTCCAGCCCAGAAGCCAGTCGCCCAGCTGCTTGTCTGCCCAGTCCAACCTTCTGCAGCCTCCAGTTCAGCCCAGCAGCAACCGCAGTCTTCAGCCCAGCGTCACACTAACTCGCCACCTCCTCCTGCTGAACAGCCGTTACAGCTCTTCCCCTTTCTGTAACCGTTCTCTTTCCTATCATATCCCCCGAATCTCGCTCTTCCCTTCTGCGTTTTGTTTCCTTCCGTTTCTGCGTTTCCTTTGCTTCTGCATCGCTCGAACCTTCACCTTGCAGACGGTACAGATCTTCCAAACCAACGCACATCTCGCTCAGCAAGGGACTGAACAAAGACGTTCTCTTCTGTCTACGATTCTCAACAGCAAACACGTCCCTTCTTCTGCACTACGTCCAGATCGACTGCCCTTCGACCTGCTGCATCGCCCTTCTGTGATCGACCTTCTGTATACACCCTCCGGTAGGTCTTTTTCTACTCTTCTTTCCTCACTCTTAACCAATCGGAGTAGTGATCTCCCTCCTTTTGTTTCGCTTCAGCAACGTAGTCCAGCCTCTCGGTTACGAGTCAGGAATCAAGGAACGCAGAACCACTCTACTGCAGCGAGTAAGCATTGCTGTATGTTGTTTTGTTGCCCCTTTACAATTAGGTTGTAATGTCTCTAGCTATATTGATTCATAATATTCTTTAGGCTGCTGTTGTTCGGCCTTAAGCATAGATAAAATAGTGATAAGTAGCTGCTGAAAATTTCACATAAAATGATAGACAAATGGCTGCTGTAATGTCTTTTATTTCCTTCAGCTTTTAGGTTACCAACAGCCCATCTTGTCGATCAATTAATAAACGTTTGGATAAAGATCCACCGTTGAATTTTGGATATATTGTAGATGGATATATGTAGTTTAGCATATTAAAATTTGAGAAGAAATGAACGGTCGGATTGAAAGTTATGAGCTCCCGACAGCCCATCTTGTCGATCAATTAATAAACGTTTGGATAAAGATCCACCGTTGAATTTTGGATATATTGTAGATGGATATATGTAGTTTAGCATATTAAAATTTGGATATATGTAGTTTTGTGAATTATTATAAAAATATCGGCTGAATAGTTTGGAGAAATTCTTTCTTCTAAGGTTAGATAGAACCTCATAGATGAACTAGAGATTTAATTCGGAAATTTTATAAGCTGTTAAGAATTTTATATCTAGAGCCGAAGTTAAACCTTTTCGATTCTTCCGGAAAAATAGAAACATAGGAAAAACGTCAGTTTGGAACCAAATAAAATTTTAGGAGTTAGAATATATTTTTAGAACCTCAAATAGGAGTTTAGACATGAAATTTAAGGTTTTCGATAAAATCGGGACCAAGGGTAAAATGGTCATTTTACCCTAAAACAAATACTGTAACTAGTACGTCTTAATACCTTATTTGATCTTAGAAGTCTTAGACTTCTATCTACATGAAAGTGTGCTAATACACTTATCGCCTTTGACAGGCAACTGAGTGATTACAGTTTACAGAGCGAGTGGTTTATAAAGAGTCGAGCGTTATAACAGGTAAGTCCTTTGGGCTTACTTAGCTGACTGCTAAATATGGGTATAAATGATGATGGTGGTGTGTGATTGACATGTTAGAGAGATAGGTTGTGCTATACGATTACCGACCTATATTTTGGCCTAAGAGTAACGGGCGGTGGCATTCTGCTCAGTAGCTCGCGGGGCGCTGGGGGTTTCTTTCGGGACTAGTCCATACATGGTTTGTAGTGATGCTACCAATGGAAGTCAGCTAGACCTACACCAGTTGGATAAATGGCTGCTGTAATATCTTTTGAGATCGTAGAGAGAGTCGGAGAGGTTGCCTACCGACTAGCACTACCACCGAGACTAGAGGGAGTACACCCAGTTTTTCATGTATCTCAGCTGCGAGAGTACATACCGGACCCTAGACACATCATCAGTCATGAGGATTTGATAGTTGAGCCAGACCACACTTTTGTGGAGTATCCAGTAGCCGTCCTAGAGCGTAGCGTTAGGCGCCTGCGTTCTAAGGAGATACCGATGCTGAGGATTCAGTGGTCTAGACGAGGAGTTGATGAGGCTACCTGGGAGACAGAGGAGAGCATTAGACGTAATTACCCTGAGTTCTTTGCGGAGTTAGCCGCTACCTCAGTACCGACGGGTTAGTACTAAGACGAGACCTTATATGACTTCTGTGATTATATGTTTACATAATTGTTTACGTTTATGTGCTTGATGATGTGAGTAGTTGCTTGCTAGAATATATTTCTCGAGGGGAAATGTATGGGGTAGGTATCTTATTCCAAGTTTCGGGACGAAACTTATTTTAAGGGGGTACTGATGTAAAATCCGAAATTTTTATTCCGTCTATTTACGTTATAAAATAGATCTCGATCAGTCGACCCATATCCGTCTACCTAGTTAGACATATTATTATAGGATTTATCATTTTATGTAGATTCCTTCACATAAAATGATAGAATCTTTTATATAGTTTATCATTTTATGTAGGTTACTTCCGCATAAAATGATAGAGTTCTGAGCCGATCTTAAATTAAAATAAACTCCCTATCCGCCTAGTCCGTATATTTACATATCGGGATCTTGCCCAGCCAGAAACTCGTTAAATTTAGGAGGCCAGCTGCAGCCTTTTTAGCCCATCTATTAATCCATAATTCAGCCCACGGATCCAGCCTGCTAGCCCAGCTCCAGCGCTGCCAGCTCCAGCCCGTTGCCTGTCCGCTCCAGCCCAGAAGCAGCTGCTGCCTTGTCCGCTCCAGCCCGTTGCCTGTCCGCTCCAGCCCAGAAGCCAGTCGCCCAGCTGCTTGTCCGCCCAGTCCAACCTTCTGCAGCCTCCAGTTCAGCCCAACAGCAACCGCAGTCTTCAGCCCAGCGTCACACTAACTCGCCACCTCCTCCTGCTGAACAGCCGTTACAGCTTTTCCCCTTTCTGTAACCGTTCTCTTTCCTATCATATCCCCCGAATCTCGCTCTTCCCTTCTGCGTTTTGTTTCCTTCCGTTTCTGCGTTTCCTTTGCTTCTGCATCGCTCGAACCTTCACCTTGCAGACGGTACAGATCTTCCAAACCAACGCACATCTCGCTCAGCAAGGGACTGAACCAAGACGTTCTCTTCTGTCTACGATTCTCAACAGCAAACACGTCCCTTCTTCTGCACTACGTCCAGATCGACTGCCCTTCGACCTGCTGCATCGCCCTTCTGTGATCGACCTTCTGTATACACCCTCCGGTAGGTCTTTTTCTACTCTTCTTTCCTCACTCTTAACCAATCGGAGTAGTGATCTCCCTCCTTTTGTTTCGCTTCAGCAACGTAGTCCAGCCTCTCGGTTACGAGTCAGGAATCAAGGAACGCAGAACCACTCTACTGCAGCGAGTAAGCATTGCTGTATGTTGTTTTGTTGCCCCTTTACAATTAGGTTGTAATGTCTCTAGCTATATTGATTCATAATATTCTTTAGGCTTCTGTTGTTCGGCCTTAAGCATAGATAAAATAGTGATAAGTAGCTGCTGAAAATTTCACATAAAATGATAGACAAATGGCTGCTGTAATGTCTTTTATTTCCTTCAGCTTTTAGGTTACCAACAGCCCATCTTGTCGATCAATTATTAAACGTTTGGATAAAGATCCACCGTTGAATTTTGGATATGTTGTAGATGGATATATGTAGTTTAGCATATTAAAATTTGAGAAGAAATGAACGGTCGGATTGAAAGTTATGAGCTTCCGAAGTTAGGTAGTTGAGCAGTTTTGGTAAACTTGAATTTTGGCTAAGTATAGGAAATTAGAGAGAAGGAACCGACTTTGTGAATTATTATAAAAATATCGGCTGAACAGTTTGGAGAAATTCTTTCTTCTAAGGTTAGATAGAACCTCATAGATGAACTAGAGATTTAATTCGGAAATTTTATAAGCTGTTAAGAATTTTATATCTAGAGCCGAAGTTAAACCTTTTCGATTCTTCCGGAAAAATAGAAACATAGGAAAAACGTCAGTTTGGAACCAAATAAAATTTTAGGAGTTAGAATATATTTTTAGAACCTCAAATAGGAGTTTAGACATGAAATTTAAGGTTTTCGAGAAAATCGGGACCAAGGGTAAAATGGTCATTTTACCCTAAAACAAATACTGTAACTAGTACGTCTTAATACCTTATTTGATCTTAGAAGTCTTAGACTTCTATCTACATGAAAGTGTGCTAATACACTTATCGCCTTTGACAGGCAACTGAGTGATTACAGTTTACAGAGCGAGTGGTTTATAAAGAGTCGAGCGTTATAACAGGTAAGTCCTTTGGGCTTACTTAGCTGACTGCTAAATATGGGTATAAATGATGATGGTGGTGTGTGATTGACATGTTAGAGAGATAGGTTGTGCTATACGATTACCGACCTATATTTTGGCCTAAGAGTAACGGGCGGTGGCATTCTGCTCAGTAGCTCGCGGGGCGCTGGGGGTTTCTTTCGGGACTAGTCCATACATGGTTTGTAGTGATGCTACCAATGGAAGTCAGCTAGACCTACACCAGTTGGATAAGGAACGGAGGCGAGAACTAATAATAATTCTCGTGCCACAACTTAAATTGAATAATGTGAGTCACTAAAATAATAGATAATAATTGGTTGAGTGCCAACATGATGTTTGTTTATTTTTATTTCTGCTTGTGTTTGTGCTGTTATCATTTTGCTTATATTTGGATAGTTAGCTAACTGTTGATATGTTGTTTAGACGTGACGCAGGTTAGAGCAGATGCCGAGTGATCCAGATGGTAGTGGTCAGCCGGGGTGTCGTACTTTAGGACGTTTTGCAGTTTTTGCATTTGTGGGTTTTACAGTTGAACATTGTTTCCTTTCGTACTTTGTTATATTACGTTTTCCGGCTGTAGTTGATCTGGTCACATTCATGCATTGTTAAAAAACTATTTTATGATTTCTGGTTTTCCTTATCTGTGCCTTGTTGTAAGATCATGTTAAGTTGTTGTCAAACTAAGGTCGGGACCCACTGTGCGGTCCTAACCAGTAACTCCCTAAGTTGTAAAATTTGGGGTGTTACATCAGGATAGTATACATACGAAACTGACGAAGATGAGTATGCTCAAGTACCGAGTTGAGCATCACGTATTGGCGAATACCCTGGCGATTCATTGGACTCCTTTTTTTGGGGGCGTTAAAGCAACCATTTGAAGGACAAAGAGGACATAAACGAAGGACGGACAAGTGGAAGGAGGATTCGATAACTTAAGAGGATGCGAGAAGGGGACCATACAAGAAAAAGAATAACCCGAAGGTGTGAAAGTAGTTACAAAGAAGTCACGATTGGAAAGATAACATGATCAATAGAGATAACGAACTTGAGATTTCAAGAAGACGTGTGGACAACTAAAGATGCGAATCGAGGGGGAGGTGAGTACATTCTAGCAAGGTTTAAAGTGGTATTCCATTAAGATGTGCAGTTTCCGTAGAAGCTCCTAGCATTGGAGTTAAGATAAGAGAAGTGAACGAAACATTTGAGAAGGATTTAAAATACCGTAAGTTAAGCTTACGAGGTACCAAAAAGTAAAGTTAAAACATTACTAGAGTTATGAGAAGAAGGGCATGGTGGAGATTCACGTGGAGTTGACCGATTTCCATTATAATGATAAGACTAAGGAACGCCAAGAAGGAGGAGGTGGGTATAAATGATGACCCCAAGAAGATGAAAGACGAAACGAAGAGCTTTGGTCAAGAGACTTAAGATACCAACCAATAGGAACGCGGTGGATGCTAACAAAGGTCAAAATATTTGAGAAGTGCATTGCAAATCATCATGGAAGTATGGTTAAGTCTATGAAAGGGAGTTATATGAAGAAGAGGAAGCAAGAAATGAAGAGAGAACTAACGGAGTTTAAGGTGAAGTACCGCGAGGAGGGTAACCTTCCTTAGAATGGTAACATGAGAAGTGTAGTAGAATAATAAGTCGTTGACTTTGGAGAAGGTCAACTATAAGTTGACCAGTGACAAACTGAGTTGTCTATTGATGAGTGTAGAGGGGAGGAGTAAACAAGATTATGGGCATTCATAGGATTGACAACAAGAGCTTAAAGTATTCGCGGTGGATCAATGCCTATGGTAAGGAAGGACGACAACGGAAGGGCATTTGTCTTAAATCAAATAATGTTGAATGAATTCAAGCAAGCAACTCTAGCGGACCTTTTAGAGAGGGATTTGGATGATCTTATGCTACCGTTGTGGGCCATGGAATTGGCATATTGGAGAACGACACGGATTAGAGCTTTTAAAGTTTGACCACATTAAAGAGGAAGTAGTGAATCAAGAAGAAGGTAAGGTTTCATGGACATGGTACGTAAACGGGAATATATAGAGGATGCATGGTATGAAATGGATGGTATGTTTTCATAAGCAAAAGCTGAGTAAGATGTCTCAGACTCACACGGAAGAGCCATGGTGGGTATGGCGTGAAAGGGGGGGGGGCCTAGATGAGGGAAATGCTACAAGCTTAGAGTTTATGATGTGAGTGCTTGGTGAAGTAAGGAGTGGATCTTGCGTTCTCCACGGGGCATACTAGTACGGTTGTAAACATTGTTCATGGGATACCAATAGATGCCTAAGGTGACCAATAAGAGAAAGAGAAGACCGAAGTTTGGAAGTTTGATGTCGACCTGAGATGTGCGAGAGGTATATGGAAGTTTTAAATTGAGGACCTCCTTGTCGGATTGAATCTGCAAAAGAAAGTTAAGTATAAATTTTTACACCTACTTGAAGAAAAAATGTCTATGGTGAAAGTTTATGTAGAATACGAGGAGCTCCTCCCATATGTGGGGATGCCAGAGAAGCGAAGAAGATTGTATCGGTTTGTCTTAAGGCATGATTGAGTCCTGTAATGAGGGCCTTTGTGACTGAACATATGTGCGAAGTCAACAGATGTATTATCGCCTTTCCTTTGAAGTGAAAAGAGGGATTAAAAATATTACGATATGTGTTAAAAATATTAATTTAAAAGCATACTCGTAAAAATCAAATTTTATGACACAAAATACTCATAAAACATACTTAAAATTTTAAATATCGATAACCGTTGGAAACATAATATCGAAATCGAACCCAATAAACGGGGCGTTACATCAGGTCCCCCTAAAAACAAGTTTCGTCCCGAAACTTGCTATACGTCGAACTTCTTTTCTCTTCTTTTTTTTTTCCCTAAGGCCGAGATATGAACTCTCAAACTAAGAAGACTTAAACCTTCTAATCTATACGCACAATCTACTCAAACTACCACCACAAGATATAACACGTCACATAGCACATTCCCACACGGGGCGCAACTACACATAACATCACACATGCACATAACTCAACCAAGGGAAGAACTGAGTCTAACCCGTCGATTCTATTGAAGCCCCTAGCTCAGCGTAAAACTCTAGATACTATTCTTTGTCCCCTAGGCAGCCTCTTCAACTCTTCGCGTTGGCAACTAGATCCTCATCAGTGACAACATATCTCGAGTCATATATGTACTCCCTCGACTAATACACATTAAACACCGGGTGATCACCCTCGACTCTCGGCGGCTATGCCAACCGGTAAGTCACTTCCAACTCATGCTAAGATCTCAAAAAGGTTCGCTATACCGGAAACTGAACTTCCTTCTCGGGTCCTCCTCAATGCAACATTTCCATTTTGTTTCTCTCTGATTGCCTCTAACACATAAGGTCAAACTTCTTAATTGGCCCCGCTAACCAAACATTGATGTTACATCTTCTCAATCTTGTTGTAAGTTTCAAGTAATGAAGGGAAATACTTAATTCACAATGCTTCTACAAACGAGTCACATATGCTATTTCTTTTACATCGTTCCTCAATACTCAATCAAGACCTGGTTTTTGAGAACCACTTGTACCCTTCAAACCCATCATACCTCAAGGCAATTTCTAAATAGTTGCAGCAATGAATCTTCTCTTAACTCTCAACAACTTCATTGTCAATCTCTGTCCCACTTAATACTTCATTATCTTCCGGGGTAGGTTATTCATAGATGGTGTTACCTTGGAAAATCTCTCCACAAATCCGGTAATGACCAGCACATCCAAGAAAACTTTTAACTTCTTTCACATCCTTCGGGGTTGCCATCCCGAGATAACTTTTTATACAACTTCTCTCTTCTTCAGGAGTAGACCAAGATATCTTATCAGGGCATTAGTAAGCCCATATGGAATCTCTACAACTCGTAGTGACCATGGTTCGTCCAAAATGCCGTATTTCCAATATCCCAATCTCGAATTCTCAGTTTGTGAAAAAGAAACCTTAAATCATTCATAGAAGCGACTACCGACCCTTGTAACTGGTCGAGTAGATCATCTATCCGTGGTGATGAATACTTGTTCCACATTGTTATCTTGTTCAGCTCCCGGTAATCGATGTCCAGACGGAGATAACTGTCTCACTTTCCGTAAACTGATGTTCTCCATAACAACTTCAAATCAAGAGTTTAAGATATATTCTAATATGAATTTGAAATCAAGAGTTCAAGATAACGTATGGTGTTCTCTATAGCATTTCACTAGTTCTAATGAAATCTTATCACTAAGTTCTTGCAATTTCTCCTTCACTTGCTTCCACAACTCATCTGCACAAGTGTTATTCCATACGGCGCCTTAGACATCGGAATTAAATCAAGCTCGACCTTAGTGAGAAATTCCACATTCTGACGTATTGGAATCCGTGATATCTCAGGTTTCATCTTTTCCCTTCCCGTCACATATCGTAATAACCGACACAATCTTGTCTGATCACTTTACAAGTGGTCATGATACTAATGATTTACCCCGATCTGTTGGGGTGACGTCCTTTAAACACGTGTATTGTTCTATCTGTAGCTACAATGTTGACCCATCATCTTTCAAAGATCTTTCATCTCCTGAACTCGAGGGACTTGCTCGAGTCTTCCGACTCTTGCAGCCTTGGTTAAGCAATAGTTCAGCTTAATCCCACTTTTCACTTCAAAGGAAAAGGCGATAATACATCTCTTGACTTCGCACATATGTTCAGTCACAAAGGCCCTCATTACAGGACTCAATCATGCCTTAAGACAAACCGATACAATCTTCTTCGCTTCTCTGGCATCCCCACATATGGGAGGAGCTCCTCGTATTCTACATAAACTTTCACCATAGACATCTTTTCTTCAAGTAGGTGCAAAAATTTATACTTCACCTTCTTTTGCAGATTCAATCCGACAAGGAGGTTCTCAATTTAAAACTTCCATATACCTCTCGCACATCTCAAGTCGACATCAAACTTCCAAACTTTGGTCTTCTCTTTCTCTTATTGGTCACCTTAGGCATCTATTGATATCCCATGAACAATGTTCACAACCGTACTAGTATGCCCCGTGGAGAACGCAAGATCCACTCCTTACTTCACCAAGCACTCACATCATAAACTCTAAGCTTGTAGCATTTCCCTCATCTAGGTCCCCCCTTTCACACCATACCCACCATGGCTCTTCCGTGTGAGTCTGAGACATCTTACTCATCTTTTGCTTATGAAAACATACCATCCATTTCATACCATGCATCCTCTATATACACCCGTTTACGTACCACCTCCATGACACCTTTCCTTCTTGATTCGCAACTTCCCCTTTAACGTGGTCAAACTTTAAAACCTCTAATCCGTGTCGTTCTCCCATATGTCAATTTCATGACCTACAAAGGTAGGATAAGGTCATCCCAACCCCTCTCTAAAAGGTCCGCTAGAGTTACTTGCTTGACTTCATTCAACATTATTTGATTTAAGACAAATGCCCTTCCGTTGACGTCCTTCCTTACCTTAGACATTGATCCATCGCGAATACTTTAAGCTCTTGTTGTCGATTCTCTAAATGCCCCGAATCTTTTTTTTTTTACTCATCCCCTTTACACTCACCAATAGACAACTCGCACATGTGCGTTCTTAGTTGTCACCGCTTAACTTGTAATTGACCTACTCCGAAGTCAACGACTTATTATCCTACTACTCTTCTCATTTTACCATTCTCATGAAGGCTACCCTCCTCGGGGTACTTTACCTTAAACCCCATTAGTTCTTTCTCCGTCCCATGCTTTCTTCCTCTTCTATAAGGTAACTATACTCTTTTAGGCCTCGCACGCCGTATAACTCATCTTTATAAGCTTAACCGCGCCTCGTGCTATCTTGTAAGTGTGTCTTCTCAAATCTCTAATGTTACTCGGCAACCGTTCGCGTTTCTCTTTGTTGTGGTCTTACGTATTTTCATAACTAAAATCTCCTTGTTGCATTTCTCCTCTTCTCAGAATCACGTCTACTCACACTTCTTTCTTTTAGGCGTTTCTTAACGGTATCTTAAATCTTTCGCAAAAGTTCTAATCACTCTTCTCATCTTGACTCCAATTTTTAGGAGCGCCTAAGGAAACTTCCACATCTTAATGGAATACCACCTTTAACCTTGCTAGAATGTATCCCCTCCTCCTCAATTCGCATCTTTAGTTGCCCACGCGTCTTCTTGAAGAACTATAAGTTCGTTATCACTATTGGTTTCGTTGTCGTTTAATCATGGCTTCTTTATAACCACTTATACACCTTAACGTTGCTCTCTTTACTTGTATTGCTTACATCTCGAATTCTCTTAAATTGACTCAAAGTTCCCTTCGATTTGTTCGTCCTTGCCGCTGATGTCCTCTTTATCATTAAGATGGTTTCTTTGACGTCCCCAAAAGGAGTCTGATGAATCGCAAGGGTGTTCGCCAGAATGTGATGCTCGACTCGGTACTTGAGCATACTCATCGTATATATACTATCTTAATCCCAAAAAGGCGTTTGTCCAAGGGCGATGATAGCTTCCTATCATCCTAACTATAAGGCCAACTACTACTAATATAATACTAGCATATCATATGTGTATGTATATATAACTATATATATAAGTCCTATGTTCACATTAATACTAATATATCACATCCGGAAATCCAATACAACAATACAAGGTCCAAACATGTACTATAATCAACATATATTCACTATATATATAAATCAAGTCATCATGTAACTACAATCCACATATACTATACACACCTACATATCTACATATATATGTAAATCCAATAAACTAAGCTGCCGAGATCAGCGGAAGAAGTGGTGGTCCGTACATTCTACCCCGACTCATGCATGTGATTTTGAAAACGAAAAGTCAGAACCCGTGTGGGTTCTGTTTATTCCTCATTCGGCCTTTAGAAGATTGCGAGTGCCATTGTTGTCAACCTAGGGCTCTGATACCACTTTTGTAACACCCCGAATCCGCAGGATATCGGGATGCTACGGGCGAGACCTCACAATGGGTCCCGACCCTTAGCTTGACAACAATTTCACCGGACCTTTCCAACATGGCACAAATAAAGGCAAAAACGTAAATCATTTTTAATGCAAATGATGAGAAACCCAAAAAAATCAACTTCAGCCGAGGTACAACTCAAACCAGACGCCAAACAAGCGGCACACGAAACGTAATAACCGAAAGACAAAACACATGACAACTCCAACTCAAAACCCTTCCTAAAATGTACGGACCCCGGCTGCCCACCCTTTCGGATCTCTCGGAGCATGCCTAACCTGCAAGGCAAACTACAACATTCGGTATAAAACCGTTAGCTCACATTCGAAGCATTAGAATTAATGGGAAAGGCACAATCACAAGTAAATCATCATAGTCACACAACATACTCAAAAGCACACAAATCCGGTTTATTATCTTTATTATTATTAAGTCGTATCCCGTTCTAGTTCAACTTCTTTTGTGACACGAGAATCCTCCGAAACTCGCCTCGGTCCCTTCTTCCGGCAATGGAACGGTCGGATGTCTCCGACCGTCTAACCAGCACGGGCCAGTCGCCGAGATCCCCCTAGCTCTCACGGGGAGCCAGGTAGTGATGTCACCGCCCGTTATCATACACTTGGGCCAAATAATATAAAGGTCGGTAATCCTATTTCCGGTTTAGTTGTTATAAACAGTAAAATAATAACACACACCACCCAACACACAATAATGCTAATACAAAGAATATGAGCTAAGTAAGTCCGAAGACTTACCTCGTCCCAAAGATGATCCCGCTATATCCCGCTCTCAGCTTCCCGCAGGAAGACACTCAACGCCTGTAAAAAGGCACACGATCAGCATCTCTCTCACATGCTAGAAGTCCTTAGACTTCTAGTCCCAATGATCTCGCAAGATCATAATCCAGAACTATGCTAGGATAACAACTCTTAGTCCTCACGATCTCCCAAGGTCATAACTATCACAACATATGCTAGGATAAGCCAAGCCTAAACTCTAAAATCCCACAAGATCATACAACCCCAACCTCGAGCCTCAAAACGCTCACAAGATCAACCATATAACTTAAAGCCTTATAACAACCTCACAAGATTACCAAACACCTCAAGTCTTAGCACAAACATAAATCCTCAAAACTCACTTAAGGTTCATAACCACTACTTGGTATTCACTCTAAGTTATGCTATATCCAACCTAGCATGATACTACTAAACATAACTAGATCGAGGGAAAGGAATACTCACACAACGTCAAAAGACGGAAGTCGATCTATGAATGTCGAGATTGGAATCGTTGGCCTTTATCGGGGCGCTTCCGGTCCTAACACCAGAGCTAAACAAATTTAGCTTATATGCTAAATTTGAACGGAATAAATAAAATATATAGGTTTACGGAAAACTCGTTTTCCAAAAAGCCAACGTTAAATCTCATGAAAACCTTTCCGGGTACAATATGAAATTCTAAAACTTGGTCATCAAACCGTAATTAATACTTTGAGCCACAACCCGATTTTAATCCAACAAAGACATAAAATACCGTGTATATAAAATATAAGAATATCCCGTATCTAAAACCCAAGGTTAAAACCATAGTTACATAATCCAGGCAAACTACACAAATTTGTCAAAACCACCAACCAACTTTTCCGGGCAAGATAAGCAACTCAATAAAGGTGGCCCATTTCCATAAAATAGAACTTGACCCGCAAACCACAATTTTAAAATCCGTCAATATATATTCCGGGCAACTTATGCAACTTCATAACTCAAGGAAAGCATCGTTTTCTAAGCCAAGGACAAACAACACCGCTCAAACGTTTTTCCGGGACAAAATACAATATCCAAAATTGTGGGTTAAAACCTTTAATTAGTCCAACATGGCATATTTGACATTCCAGAAAACATGGGTCAGATATTGTAAATGCAACTGGGTTATAAACCGTAATTATACCAATTAATAGGGGGCCCGAAAATAATTAACAGGTTAGGGTTTCACAACCCACAAATGAGGACAGTCCGGGGAAGGGGAAGGCATTGCAGGCGGCGGCTGGGCAAAGGGCGCCTTCTAGCGGCTGGGCAAGGGCGCCTTCAGGCGGCTGAGCGCGGCTGGGGAGAAAAGCGGCGGTGGAGGAGGCTGCACAGAGGCCTCTCCGGCTTTGACAAGGCGGTAGCAAGGCGGCCCACAGCTCCCTCCGGTGGCTGCATAGAGTGGGTCGAAAGAGGGAGGAAAAGCTAGCCAAGGTGGCCAATACAAGCGGTCGAGACGGCGGCATCAGGCCCTTCTCCGGCACGGTTTGATCCGGGCGGTGGTGTCTACGTTTCTGGCGAGGGAAAGACTCCAGGGGGTGAGGCGACTCGGGTTTTTCTTCCGGCGGAGTGGCGCGGTTGCGTTCAATTATGGGGGTTCTGGGTGGTTGGCGTGGCAACTTGTAGATCCGGCTCAACTAAGGGCTTGCGAGGAGAGGTGATGCGCGAGGGGTATCCGGCGACGGCAACAAGGCTGAAAGGAACAACCCCTGTTCTCCTTGTTTGGTCGGTGAAGATAGGAAATGAAATGAAAAGAGGGGAAAGAGGGAGAATTAGGGTTCTGATGAGGAACATCACTAGTCTATATCCGGATGGGCCGGGCTGGCCTATCTAGATGGGCCCAACGGCCTGTCTTGATGGGTTGGCTGATTTACAAATAACGGGCAAAACAAAACAATCAAAATCGGTCAAAGCATTCGGAACGGATTTCTGAATCGAAAACTTCCCAACTTTTCCGAAAGTAAAGATACGGAAAAAGAAATCTATGTGGATCGAATATATAAGTAAACTCACAAAATATCCTTTGCGACATAGAAATAAATCTTGTAACTAATATTACGAGATTCCAATCGTCATTAAAATACCGTTAAAAATATTAATTTAGTCGCGCCAGGACACCCCGCTGGAGGACCCTTCTTCGCCTTGCACCGGCCTTCGCCCTCGCCTGGCTGGAGCAGCAACCAATCTCGCCGCCGGATTCTGGGCCTCATCTAGCCGGAGAGGAGCCACCGCGTCTCTCCCTTGCTTCGCCCTAGCCGGAGCCCATCGGAGCCGCCGCCTTGCTGAGTTCTCGGCCGCCCCTCTTTCTTTCCCCTGCTCACCGTCTGTGTCGCCAGGAAAGGGAGCCTCGTCTTGCCCGCTTTGACCTTGCTTCACTAGTCGACGCCGGAGAGAAGATGCCCAGCCTCGCGCCACCTTCGCCTCGCACCCGTCTGAATCCAGGGAGATGAAAAACCAACCCTTCCCCAGCCTTTTACAACTTCTGCTGCAAGCCTGCACCGCCTGGAAGCCACCAAGGAGAGCAACGCCGGGGGAAACGAGACCCCATTCGGCCGCCGGATCTCTTGCAGCCGCCGCCAACGCTCCTCACCGCCGCCTGGAGCCTTGCCGGATCCATGGCTGCTGCGCCGCCCTCTGTGCTTTTGCCTTCCGCTGACATTGAAAGGGTCAAAGGTGTTAAAGAAACCCTTTTAAAGTTATTAAATTGGGCCCCCTGAGTTTATATATAATTACAAGTTATACCCCATGTTCATATTTTACGTTTTTGGCCCCAGCTTTAATGTTTTAGCAATTATACCCCTGCAGATTAATTGGTGGCCCATATTTATATTCTTGGAAAATGGCCCAAGTTTATTTTAGAATTGTATAAATTGTCCCGGAAAGTATTTAAGCGGTTTTAGCCTTGGTTTTGAAAACGAGTTTTACCTTAGATTTTACATAAGTTATATATAATCCGTTCAAATTTAGCATATAAGCTAAATTTGTTTAGCTTTGGTGTTAGGACCGGAAGCGCCCCGATAAAGGCCAACGATTCCAATCTTGACATCCATAGATCGACTTCCGTCTTTTGACGTTGTGTGAGTATTCCTTTCCCTCGATCTAGTTATGTTTAGTAGGATCATGCTAGGTTGGATATAACATAACTTAGAGTGAATACCAAGTAGTGGTTATGAACCTTAGGTGAGTTTTGAGGATTTATGATTGTGCTAAGACTTGAGGTGTTTGGTTATCTTGTGAGGTTGTTATAAGGCTTTAAGTTATAGGGTTGATCTTGTGAGCGTTTTGAGGCTCGAGGTTGGGGTTGTATGATCTTGTGAGATTTTGGAGTTTAGGTTTGGCTTATCCTAGCATGTGGTTTGATGGTTATGACCTTGTGAGATCGTGAAGACTAAGAGTTGTTATCCTAGCATGGTTATGGGTTATGATCTTGTGAGATCATTGGGACTAGAAGTCTAAGGACTTCTAGCATGTGAGAGAGATGCTGATCGTGTGCCTTTTTACAGGCGTTGAGTGTCTTCCTGCGGGAAGCTGAGAGCGGGATATAGCGGGATTATCTTTGGGACGAGGTAAGTCTCCGGACTTACTTAGCTCATATTCTTTGTATTAGCATTATTGTGTGTTGAGTGGTGTGTGTTATTATTTTACTGTTTATAACAACTAAACCGGAAATAGGATTACCGACCTTTATATTATTTGGCCCAAGTGTATGATAACGGGCGGTGACATCACTGCTTGGCTCCCCGTGAGAGCTAGGGGGATCTCGGCGACTGGCCCGTGCTGGTTAGACGGTCGGAGGCATTCGACCGTTCCATTGCCGGAAGAAGGGACCGAGGCGAGTTTCGGAGGATTCTCGTGTCACAAAAGAAGTTGAACTAGAACGGGATATGACTTAATAAATAAAGATAATAAACCGGATTTGTGTGCTTTGAGTATGTTGTGTGACTATGTTGAATTAATTGTGTTTGTGCCTTTCCCTTTAATTCTAATGCTTCGAATGTGAGCTAACGGTTTTATACCGAATGTTGTAGTTTGCCTTGCAGGTTAGGCATGTTCCGAGAGATCCGGAAGGGTGGGCAGCCGGGGCCCGTACATTTTAGGAAGGGTTTTGTTTGGAGTCACGTTTGGAGTTTTGTATATTGTATTATTGTATGCCGCATGTATGGCGTTTGGTCTTTGTAGTTGTTTTCGGCTGAAGTCCGTTGTTTGTTTTCTTTTGGGTTTTCTTACATTGCATAAAATGTATTTCGGTTTTGGTCTATATTTGTGCCTTGTTGCAAGATCCGGTGAAATTGTTGTCAAGCTAAGGGTCGGGACCAATTGTGAGGTCCCAACCCGTAGCGCCCCGAGTCCCGCGGATTTGGGGTGTTACAATGAATACGAGATGGAATGAATTCTTGAAATGGAAGATAGTGTGTTGATGTTTGATGAATCAACACGAGATCGAACTTTGAAAACCATCGATAGAATTAAGATTGGATCGTGTTGAAACTATATTTGTAGGGGTGAGCGATATATGAAACCGCCGGAATAGATTGATCATTTGAATTGGAAGAGAGAACAGGCATGCATTTGCTCAATAGTTGGAAAAGTTGGTTTTTGATCAGTGAGGTTAGATCCGAAAAAAGAGCCATTGGGCAGGTTATGTGTCATTCAATTGATATATTTTTGTGTAATAAAAAACATTTAATAACTTTATATTATATGGTGTATATGGGTCTATGGGTTTGGGCTAATCAATGGACTAATGAAAATGATATATTATCTATATTTAAATTGATTATATAATTTTGATACTTCATTTTTATTTAATCGTAAAAATGTAATTCATTAATATATGATTATTGCTGATCTTCTTAACATATTATAAATGTATTAATAATATATATTTAACAATGCATAATCCAATGTGCAGAGAATGAATAAATTTTTACTATTTATAAATTTTTATTATAATAAAATTCAAAAATATTTCGAATAATGCATAGTAAAAACTAAAAGGAATCTATCTATTAAATATAGCATATTGTTAGTTATTACATTTCAAATAAATATAATATTATATAATAAAAAAAATTAAAAAAAGACATCCGTGCAATGCACGGGTACTACACTAGTTTTTATAATAGTAAAATAGTAAGAATAAAAATGATAATATCAGGCCCATGACTTTTATAAATTACAAAAGTGGTCCAAAATGCCAAAAGATCCCATCCGTTAAAAAAAAGCCTCTATCCATCCATCAGGCCATCACTATAACTCTATAATTCACCGCCGAACACTGGCCCAAAATTACAAAAGCCCTTCTTCAGCCAACTCGCCGACTGAACCTCCGCCGCCTCCGCCGCCTCCGCCGCCCGATCTACACCGCAACTTCTGCCTGCACCTTGGTAGGACACCTTCTTCCACTTACGACGGTGATATTATCCGATTCATTTATGCTCTTTTGTTCTTGTTGGTGTTTGCTTAAGATTTACGAACCTGTCGTGCTAACAACTGTCCGACGGTCTGTGTGAGATTTATTGGCCTTTTGATTGGATTTTCTGATATCAGACGAGTAGTTAGGTTAAACAGATTGATTGGCTGTGAATTCTATGTAATCTTTTCTTGAAAGATTATCATTGTCTTTTTTGAAGGTCATTTAGAAGGAATTAACTAGTCCTTGAACGTATAGACTAACGAATTTAAGAAATCCCCGTTGTGTTTTGTTGCAAGATACATGGGATGAGAAATCATGGTCCCTGCAGTTCTCATTTTATCCATTATCTCTTGGTTCATCTGTATTCTATGGTCTTGTTCCGATGAGTGTTGGCCAAATGGGGGTTAGCTAGATGAATTCATCTCGTTGAATCTTTTCACATTTTAGATAGTTTTGAAACACAGTGACCTGATTGTTTTGGGCAATGATTTGACTTCCTGGTTTTTTTGTTTTTAATTTTTGCAGTTTGATAGTGATTATGGCATCAGAAGAGAATGCAAATGAATTGAAGGAAGAGGTTCCCGAGGTGAGTTTTATCGCCTCCCTTATTAGGGGGGAGACAGGGTTATTAGTGCGATGGTATTGCGTGAATTGTTGCTGGTACTCTAATTGCCTACACGGACTTACCTTGGCCGTACTAGAGACAGTTATATGGGATGTTTTCTCACCTTCGATCAGGATAAGAAATAATAAAGTCAAAGAGGAAAGAAGGAAGTGACGGGGAGGGATAATTTATAGCTCATTCTGTTGTTGTGCTTACTTTATGCTGTGAATGAGAATACTTTGGATGCACAGTTGCATACTATTGAATTTAGGGTTTTACATGCTCTTAGTATCTTAGCTTGTTATGCTGGATAGTCTACATATATTCAGTGTCGTGTTTTTGGCTAATTCTGTTCTATGAAAAAATATGAACAAAGAGAGAGAACATAGTAAAAAAGATATCTGCAGTGCTAGTTTTCTCTATTCGGAAATTGGAGATGTAAGTTACAGCAATATGCTTCTTTATGTAGAACTTGTCAACTTATAACATGATGCTTCATTTTCTTCTTCATCAAAGAGTAAAATTCTGTTAGATTGACACCTGACATCAATTTTCTTTTTATGTTTTAATCAGATAGTCCCATTTGATAATACCAAAAAGAAGAAAAAGAAGAAAGTTGTTATTCAAGATCCTGCTGATGACACAGTAGAGAAGTTGGTAGAGAAAACAGAAAATTTGTCTGGTATGGACATTCAGCACTTTGTTTCTTTCCGTTGACTTGTCATTTGTCTTGAATATGTAGACTTGGGAATCTTATCTTGAAGAAACCATTGTGGGAATGAGATTAACAAATTTGTTTTATACACTAAGTTTCTGAAATTGATGATTGTATTGAGAAGAACTATTAACTTATTGTCTGCTAGGCTTGAGGACCAACCAAACACAATTACAAAGTGTTCAACATACACACATATTTCACACTCATACAACACTGGAACTAAATGCTGAAAAGGAGATGGGATGATTCAACTATTGTTAATGCCTTTCTCTATATGACCTACAAAGCTGTCATAATGCTAAGATCACAGTTAGTGAGACTGACTGATCAATATCCCTTATGAAGTACCCAATTTACCTTTCTATCTGGGTCTCATGACCTTCAATCCTTTAGCTCCACATTGCATTTTCCTGCTCCTCTTCCCAAGTCCTAACCCACAACTGCAGAGGCTGCTGCTGCAAACTTTTGTCAGCATTAATACTTATATTTTGGTTTATCCATAACATAAAAGTAAATGCATGGACTGGTTTCTGACAGATCTCTTTCTTTTGCCGCTGGGCTCTCTGGGAGATATGTGTGTTAGATACAAATGCTGCTCGGTTTTGCTTCACAATTGGTTTTTATGTGTTACACAAATGTGTCTGTATACTGTTTTGTGCAGTGTCTGATACTTTGGAGCCTTCCTTTGCTGGATTAAAGAAAAAGAAGAAGAAGCCTGTATGTTTCTGCCAACATTATTAGTTAGTAATTTAATTTTTGCCGAACTCCATGAAGAATGCTAAATATCACAATTTCAGGTTGAATCAAACCTTTTGAGTGATGATGCTGAAGTAGGAGATGATAAGAATGGTAAGAATACTACATTGTATAGGTCTTCAATTTCATATTCTGATGTGATGTAAAGTGAAATAGTTTCTGGTAGAACTTAGATGTGCTCTTCAATTTTTGCTTCAGATGAAATTGTCGAAGAGGAAGAAGGGGAGGAAAATGCACAATCTGAACAACAGCCTAAATATCCCTGGGAAGGAACAGACAGGGATTACCATTATGAGGAGGTGAGTTAAATTATGATGTCTGGCTTCCAGCCTAAATGGGGTGATTCTTTCTTTTCATTACTTTATTTGTACTATTGTACTATTGGGTACCTAAAAAGCCATCTGCATATTGAAATAAACTTGCGATGTTTTGTTCATGTTTGTTTACCCCTGATTTTTACAGCTTTTGGGAAGGGTTTTTAACATCCTTCGTGAGAACAATCCTGAACTTGCTGGAGACCGTCGTAGAACTGTTATGAGGCCACCACAGGTGCTTCGTGAAGGAACAAAGAAGACAGTGTTTGTGAATTTCATGGATCTTTGCAAAACGTATTGCCTCTAATTACTTTAAACAATGATTGAAGTTTTCAATTTTCTTTGTGAATGCCTATGGAAGTTGCGAGATTTATGTTTCCTGTTGCTTCTTGGTTTGGATGGATCAGGATGCACAGGCAGCCAGAGCATGTTATGACCTTTTTACTTGCTGAAATGGGAACGAGCGGATCTCTGGATGGGCAACAAAGGTTGGTTATCAAGGGAAGATTTGCTCCTAAGAATTTTGAAGGGATCTTAAGAAGATATGTCAGTAAGTGCTTGATCTAGACGTAGCATTCTCACTAAAATTTTAGACCTTTTATCTCTGTGCACTTTTGCTGTATATGTTAGTATGCTACTAGATTTTGTTTGTAATCATTCTTGTGAAGCTTAAGCATCTCAAATATCACTACCTTTGCTACTTGATTACTGAACAAGGAATTACTGTGAAAGAACCACTTATCGTTACTTATCATTGGTCTATCTAGGAAAGTTAAATATGCTTTCGTTCAAGCCCATGTCTTGTCTCTGAGATTGTATACTATAGCTTGCCTGTAATATTGTTCTTATATTCTTTTCAAATTCAAATTGTCTCAGAGAAGGGTTTTTTTTATTTGTTCTCATAGAAGTTTTACCTTTCTGTACTCAGATGAATATGTCATTTGCAATGGATGCAAGAGTTCAGACACCATTCTTACGAAGGAAAATCGTCTTTTCTTCCTCAGATGTGAACAGGTAAATATATTTTTGATTTAAGGACACGCATTGACTTTGATATCCATTTTCTGGACAAATATGAGGGAAATAGTGACTTTATACAATTATACATCAAAGTTATTGCCACTGTAATATTAGGCATAAAGGATTTGTTTTGAAGAAAGTAGTGAAGAACTTTATGCATGTAAATGTTCTGGCATTACATGTTTTCTACATTCCACAACCTTCATATTTGCTAGAACCTTCTCTTCTTTATTCAAACACCTTTCATGAATCTTTCTGCACCTTTTTGTTTTCCGGATGAAGCTGTTATACTATTCTTTCAAAAGCATCCTAGGGAAAACTCCTCAGTTATGTGGTCAAATTTGACTACTTTTATAATTCACCGGTGACAAGAAATATGGATTTCCCAAGGTCTCTTTCGGAAATTGTTGGTCTTGTACCAGGTTGATTTTGTGCATAAAATACAGACAATAGAACATTTTGTTAGGGATAAAGGGTCTTGTTTTGCCTACATACATATGATTTTGTATTGATTAGATTACACCCTCACTGAGGCCTCCTCACATTGAATATTAGAATGTCATTTGTTAGGGATAATGACCACCTCTATACGATACTGCAGTAGTCTGTTTACTTGAATGATTTTTTGTGGTTACTTTAACCTATTAACAGCTGCAATTCGTTCAAACAATCTGTGTTTTGGCCAGCTTCTGTGATTAATCTTCTTTTTCCTCCTCTCTCTTACTGTCAAACCACAATATACAAATCCTTTTCTAGAAAGATACTATTCCCTTAATTTTCTATAAAGGAATTTCCAAACCTGAGTTCTTTGTAATATTTTTATTTGTTGTGTAACCAACTAACTATTATGTAAAAATTGGTTTGGAGTTTCCCCTGCTATTAGGTGTTAGTAACTTAAAATGTTTGTACGGAAGATTGTATTGTTTTGAATTCTGTCACGGTGGGTTAAAAATTGATTACCCGAGTATGAACAAGTTGTCCTCTTATGGATTCTACACTACCTGACTTAACTGTGATAACTGAGTATTTTTCATTTGTTCATCGGCTGCGTGTCTTTGTTGGTTGCCCAAATGTGACTGATCGTGTTGTGTTTGTCTTTGTAGTGCGGTTCTGGACGTTCAGTTGCCCCCATCAAAGCTGGTTTTGTTGCCCGGGTTGGCCGTAGAAAAGCCGAGGCATAGAGAACTCTGTTATGGCTATTGGCTCTATGTTCGTTCTGCCCCTAACATTTTGGTAAAGTTGTTTGATGTTACTAAAGCTGTGATATCTATTTCTGTTTTCGGTACACCTTTCCGTTTCTGAGCGAGTGTATGAGATTTGAATCTTCAGCTTCCCGTTGTATTGGATTAAAATAGCCCATTTGAATTACCTGACAAAATACATGAAATTGCAGCCTGACAAAGCAAGCACAAGACGCATTGCATATCTTGATTTTGATACATACACGTACAGTAATGAAAAGCATCAAGATTTACTTAACTAGCTAGCGTATTACATAAATACTCGTTGCCCTAACGACGTACGTAGATCAATGGAACTATCTTGATCAGTTATTTGTTATTTTTGGGAGGGTGACGACGTGGTCCACCGTAATCAGCACATGACACCAAAGAGTCCATCTCAGATGTACGCTTATGCGCTGCAGCTGTTGACATCTTTGCACCCCCCTGATGATGGCTACTGGCCGAGTTTCTCGCCGTAGAAGCTGCACTGTCTTTCTTCAGTTTCCTACCTCTCAAAGGAGTATGATTAGTCCTTGGGGGTTCATGGTCCCTTGACTTCGTCTGTATCACATTCACATATATTTGCATGGTGAACTATGTTGAAATGAGAGTATAAATTGAAATCTTCATAGCATTTTTCTGGTGGCATGCATATATAAGACGGAATCAGAATGAATGATTTACCTTGGTGTTAAAAGTAGGATGAAGGAGCAATTGTGAAGGATCTCCATTATCTGGCAAGTCAAGAATCAAAGTGAGGATGAAAATCAAATCGATATAAACAAAAAAAAAAAAAATATGTTGTAGTATACCATGGAAATGAAGTGCATAGGAGGGCATCCCTGGGGTTGAAAGACAGGAGGCTGTGAGGATGAAGATGATAAGGAGAATGAAAGAGAGGAGAAAGCATGGACAGGAGAGTTTAAGCAGCGAAGTTAAGTTTGCAGGCATAGATGAAGGTGTGATATTTGGTTAGGGAAAGAAGATGAAGTGTTAGTTGGAGTAAGCAGGATGCAAGTAGATGAAGTTTGGAGTTGAGATGGTGAAAATGGACATGAATATTCGTGTAAGGCCATGTGTGGGATTGGATTACCGATAGGGAGAGGAATGCATTGAAATTGTAAGAAATAGTACGTAGGGGTTCGAGAGAGTTTTGACTATGCTTGGAAAGTATTTGGTGTTCTGCGCCTGTCTGCCGCCATGGACTTCCACTATACTCAAACATCGACCTCTCTACAATACAAATCAAGGATTTTATATATCTCTCGAACACCTACACGATTATTCTGTTCAATTCTTGAAGCCGATTTAAAAGTTTGTAGACTCACCCAAATTCGATGGATGTCCGAAAATAAGTGGAGTTTTGGATTCGGAAGTTATTAAGGCACGGCGATGAATTTATCAAACGTCAACCGCATTCGCAATGTGCAACCTTCACGGTTACGCATTGCGAATGCGTTACAGAAACACTACCGTTTTGGAACCCGTACCCGTGATGGTTACGGGTTCCGAAACCGTGATGTTTCTAAACTCTATAAACACACATCTGAAACGAGTAGCTGCCATTTGTGTTCCACAAATCTCAAAAACAAATCGAGAGTGAAGACGGCTACTGAAAGCGAAGACAATCCAAACAAAGACAGAGACGAGATCATCCTGACAATAATTCAAGATGGTGACGAAGGTAACGATTACGAGTTTTACGGTATTTTAGGTCGGAATCAGAATTGGAACAATTTTGTTTAGGTCAGTTTGAAATGAGTTTGTTTAGGTTAGATTAGGTTGAAATTGAGTAGATTAGGTTAGATTATTTCGGAATCGGAAGATAATCTCGAAAAAAGCTCGAACGAACGCCTCCAATGGCGTTTATTCAAGGAAGATGAACTGTGACAATCACGGTTACAGGTTCCGGAACCGTGATTGCCACTGCGAATGCATTAATTCTTTAAAACATATTAACGTGAATTAAACTGAACTAAATTGAATTAAACTATATTAACTTTAATTAAATTATATTTAATTAAATTAAAACAAATTGTATTAAAATAAAATAAATTATATCTATAAAATAATTTAATTTTAAGGTATATTAAGTTTAATCAAAATTGTGACATTAGTTAATTAAATTAAATTCATTTTAATAAAATCTTTAAAATTAATTATATTAAACTTAATTAATATAATTAATTAAATTCAATTAAGTGTATTAAAACTAATTATATTAAATTTAATTAAGTAGAAATGAATAGTATATTAAATTTAATTAGGTAACTCCTCTACTCCTACAGATATTAGCGGGGTTGGAGACACGGATTTGTCCTACGGCCTCGGTTCGTAGAGATAGAGCTCGGGTAGAGGGTTGAGATACTACGTCTCAGGTTATAGCCCTTACGCCCGGACCAGCGCACACACCATTTCAGTTACCTCGGCCACTTGGACCGTCATCCTCGGAGTCATCCCTAATTGTTCGTGTGGATGCATTACCGGACTCCTTATATGCGACTGAGTTTGAGTAGGAGTGAACATAGGTCCAAAACCGAACCGAACCGAACCGCTAAAAATCGAACCGAACCGCTAAAAACCGAACTGAACCTAAAACCGTTTTTGTAAAAACCTTGGACCGAAAACCGAACCTACTTTTATAGGTTCGGTTTCGGTTTGAACCTAAAACCGAACCTATTAGATCGGTTTCGGTTCGGTTTACGTTTTGAACCTAAAAATAAAACTTACAAAACACGATAAACTAACAATAAAATGATGAAGTTTAAATCTCTAACAATTTTAGTATAAGAGTTAAAACCTAGAAAAATAACAATCTCATTTAATCAACAAGGTACATTACCCACTTTCCACCTATATATAATCGTTTTTTTTATTAAATACAAATACAAATTCGGTTTTCGTTTTTTTTTATCGGTTTTTGGTTTTGGACCAAAACCGAGCCGAAATCGTAAAAAACAAAGACCTAAGACCGAACCTAAATTGTCGGTTTAGGTTTAGTCGTGACCGAATTACTCGGTTCGGTTCAAGTAAACCGAACCGAACTTGCTCAGCCCTAAGTTTGAGGAGGAGGTTGAGGATCTGACTCAGACCTCTACTAGACAACTAGAGATGCCACTTTATGATGTGGCTCCTGTTACGCAGCATGCAGAGATCTCAACTGAGGAGCATGCATACATCAGAACTGACGAGCATGCAAATATCCCAGTTGACGTGCATGTAGAGATGTCAGCTGGCGAGCATGTACAAGATGTTTTTATCCTGGAAGATCGAGGCCACGTTGTTGTAAACATGGGACACCCTTGATTGATGATGTGTTGACAAGCTATGATAGTCACCGTGTTCGCGGTGTTTGGATGGGCGAGGTAGAAAACTGGATCATACTTGTAACATATTGTCTTACGGTATAAATTAATGAAATGTTTAATTGAATCTAAATTTGTTTATGAAGGAGGAATTCAAGAAGCCAGTTACTACACTCAGCCGGTTGGATCATATTAATTTGTTGAGTAGGTGGATATTAAATATGGATAGAGAGAACCTCAGATGCTGGTTTGTGATTGCATCACAAAGTGTTCTGACTGATCTACTTGATGTCTCGTTCGCCGGTGTCGATCATGCATTATTAGAGAGATGACATCTTGGGACCGATAACTTTCACTTTATATGGGTGAGATGATCATTACTCTATACAACGTTGTTGTTATCATGGGCTTGGGGATTGATGGGGATAATCTGTTGACAGCGTTCGTTTACCCCACATGACCACATATTCTGGTTGTGCGAGACCAACTTACTACAAAGGATCATCCTATATCTCGAGGTTCGTCCTCCTTCTAGCAGCAAAGGGTACAAGGTGCGGTTAAGTTCCTCGGAGGATAGGTGGGCTAGTAGATATGATGCCACGAGTAGAGTATCACTACATGGTCATATCTCGGGTCCCGATCCATGAACTATATCGGAGGACTACATGTCTTAATTTAGTGAGCGGGGTCACCCGTTCGTATTCCTGGCAACGCTTTACAGATACCCGGGTACGTCTATATTAATTTTCGTCTTTTATACAAGTTAAATATCTAAATAATTATTAGCAAATGTATGTATCATTATAGGGTTTGCACATACTCCAAGCACATATCCGGGATCTTATTGTCCAATGTGAAGCATGCACGGTATCCAAGCTGCAGGCCCTTTATGACGAGTATGTTGCACATCATGTTCATATTGCGTCGTCTCATGTTAGGACATCGTAGACCAAACGAGATTGATGTCGTTTTAGTTAGGAGTATCCCGGATTATTGTTTTGACTATGTGTATGTTGGTTTGACTTTGCGTATTTTTGTTTGGTTTTATTTATTTCGGCTTGACACGTATTACAAAGAGACAAAATAGTGACATAACCAACAATTAGTTATAAAACAAGATCAACGCCTAACAAAAGGATCCACATATTACATTGAGTCAATGTGGACAAAATCATCTTCTACGGTCGGATCCACTCTTTTTCATCGTACTTGCCTCCAATATGGATGTATTTGATCCAAACGTATTGGTACCCGAGCCCTAATAACAAAATAACTCATCTGTACAAGGCAATCCATGAGCTTCCTCCCAATATATATCCTAACATTTTGTTATGCTCATAAGTTTCTTCATTTTGTTGTAGATCTCCAACAATGTAGTGAAGCACTCGTTGCTTACTTTGTTTCGAAGCAAATCAAATATTGGAGCCCGCACATCTAATAACATCCTCTCGCGTGAGATCTCTATGGACACTTGGATCTTTTCAATCTAATCGATTATCATCAAGTTGATGTTGTTCACCACCAACTGACATCTTTGCACACTGAAACACAACGTACTCTTCAACAAAGAGTGTGCGGACTCACACCTAAGAATCATTATCGAATCAATATGCTATTAAATTTATAAATAAAAAATTATAAGCAAGGGAGGATTGAGTTCTTACGCGTTTGTTGTCCTCGTGTCAAAATGATGATACAAGTCGCACCATGCTCGAACAATTGTCTCCTTGTATGAAATTAGCCATGCAGCCTCCAAATATTCCATCAAGCTCGGATAATTAGTCAATTAACTTTCATCTCATTCAAACGCCTCTTGCAACTCTCAGAGGATCTGGATTCAAACAAAACATTGTTGTGTGATACAAAAACGTTTGTGCTTGCTTTGATCGTGTCACCGCCCAAGATCTATGATGAATGTTGCATTTGGCATGAAATGTGCAAAACATGTGCTTCACATCCGGAAAAATTACACGTAGTGCACTTATAAGTTCAAGCTCTCTATCGGTTATAATTATCCGGTGTAACATTTTTGCACACATGTCGGAGTTTCCTTAATGCCCTTGTAGTGATTTGAGTTTTCCTTAGACATGAAAACAAATGATATTGTGAATGTCAACCTTGTGCTAGTGATACCGACAATCTCTAACAACGGCATCTTGTACCTTTAGATGGAATAAAGTCAAGACTAGTGTTTGTTGGACTAGAAAGCAAGTTGACGTGTAATATATAAATACTCGTAAAAAGAATGGATATTAAAACTTACTCGTTCGTCTTGTATGTCGTGTCCATTATGATGACTTAGGAAAATAAGTCGAGGAGATGCTTGAGATCAAGATGCATGATGAAAAATCTGAAACTTCATCTGATAGCGGACGTCTCCTCACATTAACATAGTACGACGTTGCTCTAGTGTGTGGAGTGCTTATTGGAGTGAACATTGTCCTTCAGCTTGTAGCATCCGAATCTTCAATCCAGCATTGTATACTTGTCTTATGATGGTGACGTGAAGGCCATTCAACTATAGTGACTTCAAAATATTTTTCGGCTTGAAACCCGACCCAAGTTCACGTCCCACCTTTCAAAACTGTGTGAGCGTCAATCGGCCAGCATATGTATGTCCCTTTAACTGCTCGGGAAGTGTTTGGTTGTGCACTCCACGTATAACATGCAACGTCTATTCATCAACTTTGCTTTGTACAACCTCAAGCTTAAATGAACACCCATCTTTTCTCGATTTTTATGCTCGGCTAGATGACGGCTTGGTATCATGATTAACGTCTTTCTTTTTCCGAGGGTTTCCGAAACGTTTTCATGTCAACCGAAATGCAACGAATCCCTTGACATTTATACATGACCTACTTGTAACTAACATCATATTCATAGTTTCTCCCATGAAACGAGCCCAATCAACCATTCTCTCAATCGTAGAAAAAAACACGAATTTCAAATGTGCGAGATAATCGGTTATTTCATCACTCGTATAATTCGGTAGACCCTAATTTGAAAAAAAATAGAATAAGAATTCTTTTTTTGGGTTTAATAATCAACTTACAATAAGTTAAAATATCCTTACCTCGAAATGTGGAAAAAATTCGTATGGCTCACTAAATTTTGTATCATCAAACGAAATCAACATCTTTTCCTCGTTTTATGTTATCATTTTTGGAACTGATTTTTTTGGAGAGTTTGTGAAATTTGATTCACTTCTTCTTTGGCTCCCAATATATATAGTTGAACATATATAACATTCGAATCACAACGATCATAATAACGGTTATATTTCAAATTTATTAATGTTACACAACGGTTATTTTTTAAGTCATCAGGGTTTCAACCCCTAACCATCACAGTTGCGAGTTTCAAAACCATGATATTGTTCTCAGTTACGTATTACGAATACTATTGGCGTTTAATAAATTAAACGCCGTATATAAAATTTCCCTCTGGATTTGAGTTTCATCATTCCAAATTTAAAGATTCCAATTTAAATTTTCAACAGTTAACTTTGGGCAGTATTTTAAAAAATATAAATGGATGTTTTTAGGGGCGCTTGGCAAGAGAAAAGACATGCACTTAGAGTGTTTTGACTATAGACTTTGATTTAAAAAACAACTTGTTGCTTTTACTGAATTTCTAGAATTTGCTTGTTTTTTCTTTGTTTTTTTGAACCTCTTTTGAAGTATTTAATATTAAAACGGTTTTCTGTTTTGTTTTACTTTTGTTGTCTTTGTGATTTAGATTTGCATTAAAGTTAACTTTTTTTAATTTCAAATTCATGTCTAACTAATCCTTTCATAGAAAACCATGTACCCATTATTTTTTAAGAAGTTTTTGGATTAGAAAAGGTGTAATGAATCATTCTTTCAAATAGAGAATTTCTTTAAAAAGTCTCAATTTCTATAATTCATTATTTAGCGCTACCTGTGGAAATCACAAATAAAACCTCTCTACTGTTCATACGGGAAAAAAAACCCACAGAAACCCTAATCTCAACGATGAAGAATCACCAGCTTCTGGCGCCGCCCCCCCCCCCCAGACACTACCCACCAGAAAGCCCTTTACCTGGGTGAAGATGGCATCTCACGCGCAATCAACCCTCCTACCCTCTCCGTCTCAAACAACCAACACCCAAGAATCCATAAAAGCCCTAATTCAGTTTTGTCGGACTGTGAGAAAACGACTTGTTCTCTGCCTCTGCGTTAGATGCAGACCTTCCTCAAAATCTTCAATCGCCATCTTCAATGGATGCGTTAACCTCGAAGGGGATGGCGTTTTGTTGTCTAGATCACCCCTCTTTTGGTCATTCCGCTACAAGAGAACGAGAAAGCGAAAGAAAAAAGAATAGAAATAATATGTTTAAAGGGCTTATCGGATTTTTCCTAGTGGGTGGATGTCAGCGAGGGCCTGAAGTGACGCCGTCCGGTTTTCGTTGGGGAATGCTGGTCCTGTTTGCATCCTTCTCTTGTCTCCTTTGCTCCGTACTGGTTTGGCTTCAATTTGGCCGGTCTTTGGTGGATCCATGGTGTTATTGCTTCTATCAAAAAATAAATATGTTCACTCCTTACCACAACAAGTTGTCTATCAACAAAACTACTTCCAGCAGATCTACAAAACTGGTTTGCTTTGAACTCTCCTGTACCGCCACAAGCATATGGACTTGTAAATCTTTCTGTTGGTTTGCTCTTTGGCTTTGGAAGGGCCTTGGTTTGCTCTTGTCTATGTTTTTGCTTTTTTTGCAGGAACGTCTTCAACTCACCAATAAGTACAACCAGGATTTCTATGGTCTGGATCTCATTACCAATTGTTATCCAAAAAGGCTTAGCAGTGTTCTCTTCACTTTGTTGAGTACCAAATTTGCCCCATCCAAGGTTACATATGGTTACTTGCCTTTACCCGAGTCAATTGACGAGTTTTTTTCCCCGACACCGTCTTTTGTGGATGAAGATTTTGTTTAACATCAGAAGAACACCAAAGAGAATTTGCTATAACCTAGCATTAATTTCTGGTTCCATATGGCTTAACAGCATTTGTACTGATTTATTTATGACCATTTCGTCCCTTGTCGAACATGGACGGAATGGTTGGTTGATCTACTTATCTCACAAAGATTGGACTACCAAATGTATATGTAGATTTTACAATCTTGGTTTTAAATCCATTCTCAATTTAGTTGAATTCTCTATTGATGTTGCTCAAAAGCTCAATTTAAAGGCCTCAAAGCCTAGTAAAGCCTATTACCACAATATTAGTTTATCCATGATTTACGAACCAAGAAACACAAAAGTAACAATAACAATTGAAATCGAAATCGACGGAAAGAAAAGGATTTCTATCAACACTAGAAGTCGACGATCACCTAGTTTATGTTCTACACGAACCACCTCACGGGGATTAGGATTTTTGATTTTCGATACCCTCCTAATCAAACCAAAACCTACTAGTTCGCTATGATTATAAGTTTCTGGAATATAAGAGGTATGGGCCGGAACAACCTCTAGACAAACCTCGAAGCCGTTTGTAAAATACACAACATTACCATTATGGCTCTAGCAGAGACAAAATATGAAAACCCACTTGATGATCGGCTTTGGAAGTCGGCGGGTTTTGACAACATCATCTACTGCCCTACTTCTGGGAGGGCAAGAGGCTTATGTTTGCTTTGGAAAGCATACCATTTGAAAAACCAATCTATTAGCCTTATCTCCAAAAGTGACCGATTTATCTATATTGAATTGGTATGTAATAACCAAAATCACAAAGTCAACATTATTTTCACGTACGCCCCGCCTCAGGAAGGAGCAAAAAATGCATTCTGGGACTCAATTTCTAACCTGATTAACACATCCCACAATCCATGCATTATCATTGGTGATCTAAACGAAATCCAAAATCATTCGGAAAAACAAGGAGGAGCAACAATCAATTCCAACATATTCAACAGGCTCACCAACTTCAAAAACAACTGTAACCTAGATGACTTCCAAACAATGGGTAACCAATTTACATGGAGGAAAAAACGTGACAGACCAAATAATATTATAGAAAAACTGGACCGAGTTCTCGTTCACAACCAGATTCTCCAATGGTATCCTCTGTTAAAAACAAAAAATTACACTTTTACAATCTCGGACCACTGTCAAATCTCACTAGACTTAGCAGACCCAATTCCGTTCACTCCACAACCGTTCAAATTTGAAATGATGTGGACGAAACGAAAAGCTTTTGAAAACATCGTTAAACAAACTTGGCGAGCTAACTTCAGGGGGAATGAAATGTTCAACCTCATACGAAAAACACAACTCCTTAAAATTAAAGCAAAAGAATGGAGCAAAATCAACTTTGGAAATATCTTCAAACAACTCAAAGAGGTTGAAACTCAACTCCTTGATATTCAAGGCCTATCACCAACAAACTTAAACCACAGTGTTGAAAATCTCCAAAGAAATCTTCTTATTAAACAAAATCGACTCATCAACTTCCACCAAAGATATTGGAGACAAAGAACAAAGAATAAAAACCTCAAAAATTTCGACACAAACTCAAATACTTTCACCGGATTGCTACCGGTAGAAGAAATAGGAAACACGTCAAGGAATTAATCGATTCAAATAGGAAAACTATTTCACATGAAAGTGAAATCCGAATGGAAATTAAAAAAGAATTTGTGTGCAGATTCACTAGCTCTCCATTAAATAAAAACCTATTGGAAGAAAAACTTCAACTCATCAAGACCAAAGTCAGTAACCAAGACAATGATAAACTAAATAAACCTCCTACAAATGAGGAAATAAAAAATGTTATATTTGACATCGGATGTGATAAATCCCCAGGACTGGACGATATGCCTGCCGGTTTCTACCAGAAATATTGGCACATTGTGGGAAAGGACGTTTCAAAAGCAATTAAAAACTTTTTCAGAAGTGGGAAATTACTTAAACAAATAAATCACACTTTCATAACACTAATCTCCAAAGTAGACAATCCTACTACTATTGATCATTTTAGACCTATTAGTTATTGCTCAACAATATACAAAATAATTGCTAAAATCATTACGAATAGAGTGGAATCCATCATGCCAAAACCTATACACCCTCTCCAAGGAGCCTTTGTTACAAAAAGGTCAATACATGATAACATTCTCATTGCACACGAGATTTTCCACTCTTTTCGTAGTAAAAAAAGGCAAGGAAGGATGGACATCCATTAAACTCGATATGAAAAAGGCATACGATCAAGTTAGTTGAGAATTTATCATTCGTATTCTCCAAAAATTTGGATTCAATAAAAAATTTGTGGGCTAGATCGAGGAATGCATCTCCACGGTTTCTTTCTCGGTTCTTGTAAATAATGGTCCAACTGACCAATTCTTCCCTGGAAAAGGACTCAGACAAGGTGACCCCTTATCACCCTACCTTTTTATATTAGGAGCCGAAATCCTTACACAAATGATCCAAAATGAATGCAATAATTATGACAACCATATTGGGTTTTCCATTTGTTGGAACGCAACATCAATCCCTTTCCTATTATTTGCCGATGATATGATCATCTTTACCAAAGCAAACTCAAAAGCATGTCTTAGAACAAAAGAAATTCTTGAAACTTACTGCTCCATCTCTAGACAAAAGATACACTTCCTCAAATCTGCATTCCAAACTACTAAAAACACTACCATAAGTTGCATCTCAAAAATAAAAAATATTCTCAATATGGAGCACACGACCTCATTAGATAACTATCTTGGTTGCCCTATTATTAATGGAAGAGTTAATAAAGAATCTTTCAGTAACATTAATAATAAAACAAAGCAACAACTCTGTAAATGAAAAGCAAATTCTCTTTCTCAAGAAGGAAGAAACATTCTCATAAAGTACAACTTAGCGACTAAACCATCATTTGTAATGCAAGGCTTTATGCTTCCAATGCATAATTTGAACGAACTCGATAAAACATACAAAAAGTTCTTTTGGAACAAAAGCGACAACCATAGACCAATTATCAGTTGGGATTCGATTTGTAAACCAAAAAGAAACGGAGGACTCGGGTTAAGAAAGCCCCTTACCACTAATAAAGCCCTTCAAATGAAGCTTCTTTGAAAAATTCTTGCTGAACCGGAAAACATATGGGTGAAAATTGTCAACGAAAAATATCTGAGAAATACAAATATACTACAATATCATCTAAAAGGACCAGCATCCTGGCAATGGAAAAATCTTATAAAACTCAAACCTGAATATAAAATTGGAATTATTTGGCAGATTGGTAATGAGAAAACTATCAATTTCTGGCAAGATAATCGGGTTACAACGACTCCACTAATCAAATTAGTACAAAATACCAATCTAATCAATACTCAAATCAAAGTTAGTCACTTCATCAAATCTAATGAATGGTACACTGCTAAAATTGAAAATGAGCTACAAAACCTTATCGGCCCAACAATTAGAAAACAAATTATGGAAACAATTATTCCAACAAATGATATTCAAGACAGATTATACTGGAGAAGCAGCTCGAACGGCTGGTTCTCCACAAAATCAGCCTCGGATATGATAGAGAAGGAGTGTGGATGGCTTCCTGACTATTCTTGCGATTGGATTTGGAAATTAGACACCCAACCAAAAATTAAAAACTTCATATGGAAAATCTCAAGAAACGGTATCCCAACCAAAGCAAAACTTATCGAAAGAAGGATTGCGGTTCCTTCTAATTACGAATTTTGTGATCACCAACTCGAAGATTTTGTACATCTTCTTATTGATTGTCCTTTTACTGAAAATATAATCGCAAAATCTGACTTAAGTATCAGCACTTATCTCAATACCATTAAAACGGAAAATAAAAGACCACACGAACTCTTACTAGAAATAAAAAATAAGATTGGAATTACTAACTTTTCACGCATTTCTACCATATGGTGGAGTATTTAGTTTTTCAGAAATAAAATCATTTTTAACAATGATGCAATGGGATCGGATCACAACATCCTAAATTTCATTAAAAACCAAGTTCAGAATTGGAAAAATCGTATGACTGTAGACGATGACTACGATTTTAAATATATTCAAAAGAATAACTTACCCAACATAAGAAACAAAAAGAATATTAAATGGGATAAACCAAAACACGGGTTCCACAAACTAAACTTTGATGGATCAAAACTCAATTCGGGAATAACATCCATTGGTTTTGTTATACGAAATCACTACGGTGATGTTATTAGCTTGGACACTAGGAAAAATAACTTTAACTCGGTAGTTAAAGCAGAAGCCTTTGCGCTGAAAGCTGGTCTAAAAGAAGCAATAAGGCTAAATATTAAAAAGATTGAAATTGAGGGTGATAACTTATGTGTTATCAAGGTACTCCAAGGACTTTGGAGCTGTCCCTGGGAGATCGAGATGATGATATCCGACTCCAGACTGGATCTTCGCTTCTTTGAGGAAGTCCAGGTCATGCATGTGTTTAGAGAAATCAACTGTGTTGCTGACCGATTGACCCATTTGGAAATTTCGAACCCCAACACACCCTTCTCTAACGACCCCAAACTTTGTGTTATCTTCCGCAAGGATGCTTTAGGATGGACTACCTCTAGAAGATAGTTCTTTCCTAACCGCTTTCCGTTTTCAAAAAAAAATAATAAAATAAAATAAAATAAAAAATATTTTTAGCGCTACCTTATCTTATTTTACTATACATAATTTTGGTTTTTTGAGTCATTCAATGCTCCTTTTATAGTAAATTTTGATGAGATTTTTAAAGTTGATATTATGTGACATATTTTATATTTTTTGGAGTCCAAAACATGTATAGACCTAAATAAAAATGAACAAGTTGATGAGGTTTTACAATTTGATATTATGTGACCTATTTTATATTTTTGGAGCCAAAAAAATTTATAGACCTAAATAAAAATAAACAAGTTTTAAAACTCTTAAACTTCTCTAACATTTTTATGAATTATTAATTTATTATCATTAATTAATTTGATTGATGCAAAAATATCGCTTTAATAAAACAATATCATATAATTACTTTTATAAATAAAAGTATTTTAATCTTAAATTACAATATTAACATACTCGGTCAATCTTGTACCATTATCTTCAAATCACAAGTCTTAATGATATGAGACATATTACTGGTTTGAATAATGATATTAAAAGCACAAGGGTAGACAACTTGTATTCAAAGATCAGTCTTACAGTACCACTAAATGATTCATATTAAAGTCTCGATATATGCGGGTTGAAGAAATACAAATGTATCATCGTCATATTATTACAACCGCGTGCTACCCACGTGGCCTCAACCTAGTAGAAGTTGTATACTTAGATTGTGTTTAGTATTCTATTTTTTGTTATTTTATAGATTTGATTTTAATCTCAAAGAGTGTATTTAAAGTGCCCGTTTGGTTGGAGCGGTGGAATGGAAACGGAATGGAATTGGATAAGGGTTAGGAATGGAAATGGAAATGATGGGATTGCTTTCATGTGATAAAAGACCTTTAACCAAACGTATTTTTTGATTGATTCGGAATCATTCCGTTACCGGGAATGATTCCTAGAGCTACCAAACGGGCCCTTAGTGTGTTTAGTATGGCATTGTGGTTATTGTCTAGAAAAACTCATCTTACAAGATGGAGATTTATTTTATAATCCCCTTTTATTTAAAACCACATGATATTTAGAAAACCTCATGGTTATCATATATTTGAATTGAATTATGAGAAAAGGGGGATTCAAACTTGTTGGTGGTTGGTGGGCTCCGGGCCTCAAATCAGTGGGCTTTATTTCTGCTTTTCAAATGGGCCTTGTGGCCCAAACTGGTCGTCAAGGACAACTCAATGTCCAATTTAAAAAATGTGGGCCCAGATCAGTGTCCAAAAAAGAGCGTGGGTCCAAATTAACGTCCAATAAAAATTGCTACCACCTAAATATTCTTCTTTTTATTACGGGATTGTCATTTATCTCAAACAACTTTCGCCGTTTCTTTTTTTTTTTTTGAAGGGTTTAAACTTAGTTTCCAGTTCCATCGGCTTTTGCCGATCTACATCCGGAAAGTGTATATAAGTTGCGGCCCAATTTGAAATACCCTTTCAATACAAACTTTCACCGTTTCTGTTCCGATACGAATCCGCCTCGCACTTAATATTGCACTTGCATCCCCAAGCTTACTATGAATACGCCCCGACCTCATGTTTCGTGCAAAATTCGAACATTGCTTTATTACTCAAAACTCTAGCCAACCGTTGGATTCGAACATCGGACTCGGTTTTAGTATACGAAACCTCACCAAAACTTGAACATTGGAGCAACGGTTATAATTCTGCGGAAAGCAGTTTCTAGGACTTACAGATCCCCGGATGCACTCGTACCGAGAGTAAGAGGTAGAATGATGGTGCGTCTCGGGTCCGTCCTTAATTGTTTCGTAATAAATTGTCGATTCAAATACTCTTTCTTCCTAAATTTAGAGGAAAAAAAAACTAAAGATCAAGTAAATCATGCGCATCAACTGTATTTTAAATTTATTTGGAGAATAAAAGAATAATCAAAAGTTAGAGATGAAGAAGGAAGAACAACTTCTTTAAAAAACAGAAGACCATCCCCCACGAATTCATCATTCATCCACTATAATGCATTTTCATATCATTTTTATCCAGCTTGTGTCCATCTTCAACACTTTTTTATTCAACTAAATCTTCTGATATCCATAGGCGTAATAAATAAGCAAAAAAGTAAGTTTAAAGTTACCCAACCGCACAATATTCGTTTCAAATTTACATATTATTTTTACTTTCTTTTACCAAATAAAGTTTTTGGTTCAGTTCATAAACATTTTTGTTTAATGACTAAAATATAATATTAGAGATATTTTAACTTAACTTAACAATTTTCATTTTATTTTTGTTTTTTGACCGTTTTTATTCCGTATCCATTATACTCTTCTAAGTAAAATATGCACTTAGTTCTCTTTCTTATACGAATGAGTGCTCTGTGAATGAAAACTATATCAAATACCAATCTTAATGATAATTTATTTAAATTAAATAATGAGAACTATATCAAATACCAATCTTAATGATGGTTTATTCAAATCAAATAGACTATATAAATGAGAACTATATATTAAATACCAATCTTAAAAAAAATTCTTCATATTTTCTCGCTATTTATTATAATTCTTGTAGATTAATAGCTATTGAAATAATATTTTGATCTTGCATCATTTTTATGAGTGATATTATATAATTAAATTTTATATAGATAATCTTCGAAAAATATGCTAATGATGGCTCTGTATAAAGTTTTTGGCCCATATTATCATAACTGATAAGATTTTCTAAATAGACTTCTCAAGTATTCTAGTGATTCTATAAGCAAAAAAATAAAAATAAATATTAATTTATATGTTAATTCATTACAACAACAATGTAGTTTAGTACAAATTACTATTACGAAAATTTCGAATAATATCCTTGTACTTTTAACTTTTTTGAACTGTATCTTAAAAATTTATGATTACGAACGGTGTCTTTGAGTTTTATAATTTTTGATAAATTTATCTTACCATTATTTGATAGATGGAAGTATATATTGTGCATCATTGAGCATGGATGGTAGGTAGGTCACTTCAAAAAGATAATCTTTATGAATTAGAAAGAATCTCCTTTTGTTTTGTCTTGAATAGCATAATTTTGTTGGAAGGATGATTAGCTACTAATCAAATTCAAAAAGGAAAGATGGACCAAAACGAACAAAAAGGCTATACAGAAGGCAATTATGAGGATTTCATAATAACTTATATCTATATATATAAGAAAATTCTCCAAATACCAAATTCATATTTTTTGAATCCGTTGATTCCTCATTCACCAAACAAAACCTTCTCTAAACAATCAAATGTGAAGAAAAAACGAAGAAGAAAGATTGAGGCTTCATGGGTTCTGCAACTTCATCAATGGCGGCAAAGCTTGCTTTCTACCCACCAAACCCACCAACTTACAAAATCATAACTGATGAAGAAACTGGGATTATGAGACTTTCAAGCACAAGGGTTAGAGACAATTTGGATGTTTTGAAGATTTTTACCAGAAAAGGCAATCAGATTATCGCTGTTTTTGTCAAGAACCCTTCTGCTAAATTGACAGTTCTTTACTCTCATGGCAATGCTGCTGATCTTGGCCAGGCGCTCAACATCTTTTTGGAGCTTAGTGATCATCTTGGCGTCAATATTTTAGGGTTTGTAGATTTATAATCTCTTAAACACATTTTTCCTGTTATGATTTCATAAATTTATGATTTGATTTTGGTTTCAGGTATGATTATTCAGGATATGGGCAATCTTCTGGAAAGGTATTAGTATTACTGTATTAGTATCAGTTTGATTTTGAGCTTTGAGCTTTGGTTTTTCACATGTAAGTTTTGCTGTATGGACTGCTAGCCAAGTGAGCAGGATACATATTCAGATATAGAAGCAGCTTATAGGAGCCTTAGGGAAAAATATGAGCTTGAAGAGCAAGATATCATACTATACGGGCAATCGGTAGGTAGCGGTCCTACTCTTGAATTAGCTACCAAATTACCCAACTTGAGAGCTGTGATCCTCCACAGCGCAATCCTATCTGGCTTACGCGTCATGTATTCAGTGAAGCGATCATACTGGTTCGACATTTTTAAGGTCATTCTTCCTTTGCCTTGATCAAGATTGTTAGCCTTTGTCGTTTCCGAGTTATGTGGATTCATGTGTGCTTTTCTGTTGCAGAATGTGGACAAGATTTCCCGGGTTAACTGCCCGGTGTTGGTCATACATGTAAGTTCATCTGCTTATGGTATCATATCTCAGGTCTGTTGTAATATGTGGTTGCCTTGCAGGGGACTGCTGATGATGTTGTGCCGTGTTCGCATGGGAAGAAGCTTTGGGAACTCTGCAAGGAGAAGTATGAGCCACTTTGGGTTGAAGGAGGTAGCCACTGTAATTTGGAGCTGCATCCACAGTTCTTGACTCATCTGAAGAAGTTTATTTCAGCCGTCGAGAAGCTGCCAGCTCAACAGGAGTCATCTGTTCCGAGTATGGATAAGTTGGAGAACATCAAGGAAAGATCAAGAGTGAGCATTGATGATAAGGAAAACTTGGCAAGTGATAACCAGAAATACAAGTCTAGACGTAGTGTTGACAGCGCTTTAACGTCTACAACTGGCGGTTTAAGGAGACGATCAGAACGAGCAAGAAAGAGTGTTGATGGATCAGCCAAGCATAGAAAGAGTATAGATCAACCTGAAAAGCCGAGAAAAAGCTTTGATCGGTATGTTAAGAAAGCTGCATTTGGGACTGTTCGATTCCGATCTTCTGTTTTGTTACAGTTTGTTGTTGGTTGATGACAGGTTTGGTGTTATGGTTCGATCAGTTGGGTTATGCAATGTAGACTGCTTCAAGCAGACAACTGCAACCGCATGATGAAAGGGGTTAAACAGAAGCACCTATGCTGCTGCTGCTGATTATCATATAGATATCAACTTTAGAGGATTTTATTCATAGTTGCTGCCATTAATATCCTCTTTATTTACATAATGCGAGTAAACATGTCAATCAAATTGGAAGGCTTCAATATTTATATTGGTTAGGTTCGTGTTTTCTGTTTTTAAAGATACTGCAAGTATGTGACAACCTTTGTCGATTAAAGAGCGAAGTGGTTTCAATGTATGAGATTGTAGCTCATATGGTAATGAGAGATTAGTTAAATGCATGAGATTGCAACTCTGAAGTTTTAGAACCATTAGATTCAGCATATTTAAGTCCAGAAATTTGTCAAACTTGAATACATGAAAACTCTGTGACCGTTTGGTTAGAGCAGTGGAATGGAAACGGAATAGAATCGGATAAGGCTAAAGAAAGAAAATGGAAATGATGGGATTACATTTATGTGTTAGAAAGATCTCTAAACAAATATAGTTTTTGATTGATTCAAAATCATTCTGTTACCGGGATTGATTCTTAGCGCTTCCAAGCGAGTCCTAAATGAGTTGGTACAAAGATTTAAGCTTCAGTGACATAATAAGTGTTCAACTTCGATGATGATCCATTAGAAGTCAAAATTGTATGTCATTTGACGTCATTGAAGGATTCGTAGGCTCAAGGCTGGAGTGGAGCATGGACCTCCCGCAACATCAAAACCACCCTAGGTAAACGAAAAGTCAAGTCAGTACACCACTTTAGGTAGTAGTTAGGTAGTCATAACAGAAAGACGATCAATTTAGAGTTCGAAATCATAAGATGAAAGTAAAACTGTAGCTAGATGACAATATCTTTAACTCATAGCCGACGCATAGAACAATCAAATATCATAATTCTCCTACTGAACAATATGTGATGAATACAAAACTATATGAGGAAAACAGAAAAGGAGAGGCAAGGGACAAATGTTGCCAATGAGCAAGCAAGTCAAACTCTGTCCATATCATTTTATCAAACCCCATAACTGCATCATGTAATCATAGGCCTAATAAATTTATGGAATTTCACAGCTGTAATGAATAAGTTTGTAATTCAAATACTAAGTGTACGAATCAAAAATGTAATTCATACGAAAATGATTCAAGTTTCTAAGAAGAATTTAAGCGAACAGGTTACGTGCACTATCGGATACAAAAATGCAACACATGAAAAAGAAAAAAATAGAGAGAGCGTAACTTGGATTGCAACGGTTAGCACACCAAGATTCCGGATTTCTCTATATTTGTCAGTCAGTTGATCGAATCACATATGGGTTGCAATTTTGGACTCCCATTGTTCATATTACTTCCCGGAGTGCATTGTGGAAAATAACCATGTGCACACGTAGCAATACCAAATAATATGAATGAAAAAATGTAGATGAACAAGCAAAGAACACGAAGGGTAGGATATTAGAACAGCTAAAGTGACACTAAAAATCATCAAGGGTGGAAAGTAGCAAATTCACCGCTCCAAAGCAAATGGAGTCAACAATTACTTTTTTAACTTGTACAAAGCAAAGCATTACCAGGATGAACTCTATCCATAAATTGTCTTAATCTAGGACAATCTCACTCCCTTTGTTGAGAATGAGGCATGTTAATTAGTTAAACTGATAATCTATATGGTCAGAATTCGAGCGTAACACTACAAAGTTAGAAATCCTACACAAAGAAGGAAAGGGTGGAGGAACTCACTTCACGAGTTCCAGATGTTAGTTTCTCCTAGTCCACTTTATAGCGCCAACCTACTACATATCTTGGTCCACTACTATCCTTTAGTCACTGAAGTTGAAAGTACAACATCAGTTCACCACATCAACATCTTATATTCACTATCAACTATATAAGAACAAACATCGAAGAAGTGGATTCCCAAAGGTTAAAACCATGCAGCTAGAATGATTATTGACATTATTGGAAGACTACATTTGGGTCAATTAAGAAAAAAGATTGTGTAAATGCAAATTTCCAACTTTTCTACCCTTAAAGCATACATGCAAATCATTAAGAAACATGCAGAAAAGTAAGACGCTTATCATAAGCTCAACAACATATTACATCGCTCATTATGAAGAGGCCTAAGAACTTCTCCAATAATTTGTCCAGCACTCTGAAGGAACTTCGTAAATCATGTTAACTGCTGGAACATCATAAAGAAATAAATAGTTCAGGAATTACAAGACCTGATGTCTACTTCCCGCTCACAACTATCAGGTACAACCATGTCATAATGATGGTATTTAAATCGATAAAACATGTCATATAACAACTGCAATCAAGTTACAACGCACCATAACTTGTAACAAAGAACAACTTCATGATTCACATACAAGGAGTAACCTATAGTCCAAACTAGCATAAGCACAACAAAGTTGATCCAGTACAGTAACACTTTGTGTTGAATGCTTCAGAAAGTGCAATATATATGCTCCTTGCTGAGAACCAACTCAAAATCAGATGAGAATATTTACCTGGCATATTTTTCTGTTGTCCATAAAATGGTCTCTTTGTACTTCCCAGATCTTTCAATAAGGTCAAATTACTTCCAGATTCAACAAGAATTGCTCTAGCATGATGATCCTGAGACAACGACATAAAAGAGCTTATATAAGTACATCAAATTGTATGTCATTCCATGTAAATTCTAGAACTGAACACGTACCTTAAGCTTACTGTATAATTCCAACCATTTGGACTTGGTCAAATTGGCCAATGCAAGTTTCTTCAGAGTTTTGAGCTCATCGGATTTACTATCGGTGTTGTTAAAGACCCCTTGTTAATTTATACCTTAAAATTCTCGTCCTTTGACATTAAAATGCTAATAATCAGAAGCATCACATCCTGACGATAAGCGACATGAAAAATTAAAAATCCTCGGTAAGCCTAAATAACTGAACTTCCAAATCCTAACAAAATCGAGTGGCGGAAGGGGGAAATGAGAATCGGCATACCTGGAAGTGGGTAAGCCCTTGCATAGGTCTGCACTACAAAGATAAGGCACCGATTTCAAGAGGGGCAACAACCCCTGTATTCCCATCTTGAGTTGCACTTCAGTTTTTCAATCTTAACTGTGAGCTTAGCATTATGGCAGCTTATAAGTCATATAAATAAGGGACTCAACAATAGTTGAATCATCCCATCTCTTTTTCAGTAGTAAGTTCCAGTGTTGTTTGAGTGTGAAATACATGTGTATGCTGAACACTTTGGAATTGTGTTTGGTTGAGCCTCCAGCCTGGCAGATACTAAGTTAATCAATCTTCCTGATATAATCATCAATTTAATTTATAAAACAAATTTGTTAATCTCATTCCCACAATGGTTTCTTCAAGAGAAGATTCCTAAGTCTACTTATTTAAGACACGTGACAAATCAACAGAGAGAAACAAAGTGTTAAATGTCCATACCAAACAAATTTTCTGTTTTCTCTACCAACTTCTTTACAGTGTCTTCAGCAGGATCTATGATAACAACTCTGTCTTCTTCTTTTTGGTATCATCAAATGGGACTATCTGATTAAAACATATAAAAGAAAATTGATTTCAGTTGTCAAGTCTAACAGGATTTTACCCTCCGATGAAGAAGAAAATTAAGCATCATGTTATAGTGCATCCAAAGCATTCTCATTCTCATTCACAGCATAAAGTAAGCACAACAACAGAATAAGGTATAAATTAACCCTTCCCGACACTTCCTTGTTTCCTCTTTGACTTTATTAAATATTATCCTGGTCTATGGTGAGAAAACATTCCATATAACTGTCTAGTATGGCCAAGGTAAGCTCGTTTAGGCAATTAGAGTACCAGAAACAATGCACACAATACCATTGCACTAATAGCCACGCCTCCCCTAATAAGTGTGGCGATAAAACTCACCTCGGGAACCTCTTCCTTCAATTCATTTGCATTCTCTTCTAATGCCATAGTCACTATCAAACTGCAAAAATTAAAATAAAGAAACCAGGAAGTCAAATCATTGCCCAAAAAAACAATGCAGTCACTGTGTTTCAAAACCATCTAAAATATGAAGGTGTCCCCAACCTATGCAGATCATTAGTAGTAGAGTGAATAGACATCACGTGAACATTATTTTCATGATATACCTGATAAATTCAACTTGAAGGTGTCCTCAACTGATGCAGCATACAGGAGCAGAAGGCATTAGTCAGAATGATAAGATGCATCATTTCAGATTAATCACCTTTGACAAAAGACTTCCTCAGCACATCAACCAGTTTCTCATCAGGAACAATGTCCATGGACAAAATTATACAGCGAAAAATTTTTGCTTCAGCAATTAAATGCCGTTTACACAATTTGTTGATGATGGCACTGAAATCTTTCAGGGATGCTTTATAACCACTTCTCAGCATTTGATAGAAAAGCACCACTGACCTGTGCACACTGCCCTTCACACAATGGGCTTTTATGAGTGTGGTGTAGACATGTTTTGTAAATCCAATTTTCTGTTCTTGAAGATATCTCAGTAGGCCGTCGGCAGCATTAAGGTCACTGAATGTACACAGCGCATTGATGAGGATGTTATATGTGACAGGACCAGGATTGACACGACGTATTAACATCTCGTTATGCAACTGGAATGCTGATTTTATATCTTGGGCTTCACATAATGAATGAATAATGATATTATATGTAACTGGATCTGGAGATAGACCCTTATGGTACATCTCTGTAAGTATTCCGAAAACATGTTGAAAACTCCGTAGTTTGCAAAGACTCTTAATCAAGACAGTATATGTGACGTGATTTGGTAGAACATTGTTCATCTCCATCTCTAAAATCAACTGATTTGCGGCACGAATGTCCCCATTTTTACAGTGTGCATTTATGAGCATGGTATAAGTTACAACATTTGCTACAATGCCATGCAATTTCATTGTCTCAAGCCATCTTCTAACCTCCACCATTCTTCCACTTGTACAGAAGCCATAAAGCAAAGAATTGAATGTAACAATAGTAGGAGGTATTCCCCTTCTAATTATTTGCTCAAATAACTGCAACGCGTCCCTGTTATTCTGACTTTTCACATATCCATCGATCATTATATTGTAAATAGCAATATTTACTGGTATTTGATCCTTTATTAACCTATCAAAGTATGTCCTTGCCTCTCTCATCATTCCTTTATTGCAAAAACCAAGAAGAATATAAACATGTGAGATCGAATGTGGTAAGACTCCCATCGAAATCGTTTCCTCGTAGAAAGATAAGGCTTGTTGCACTTTGCCTACCTTGCAAAAAACATGTATAAGAATGGAATAGAAAATAAGATATGGCTTTAGTAGGATAGCATTCGTCTCATCTAGTAAATCCTTCACTTTGTCCTATTTATCATATACAACTTTTTATACTTAATATGCACTCCAACGATCATAAGGCCATGAGACATTTTAGATTTATATGCACTCCAAAGATCAGCAGTACAGAGATTAAAAACAATGCTACATATGACCTATTCAACATATTCTACTTATATACTTTCCCTGGTCCTTAAAATGGTCATACAAGACACTAGCCAGCCTTTTGTGGTCTAAATTCACAAGATAAAAACTCTACATTGGGGTGTGTTCTTCCACAAGATAAAAACTTTACATCATCTGAAATGCTTGGATTTTAGAACGAAATACTTCTTTTGGATATCAGCAACCAAATTTAAGCTAGCATGCATTGAAAACGTGAATTTAGAAAACTAGAGGGCTTACCTGCCTCTGCCGTCAATTGGCGCAAAACCTCTCGCAACTCATCCAAATGTAAATACCTCAATCTGCTGAGGGTTTCGCGCAATAAGTCCTTAGGGCTCGCGATAGAAGCGACAGCGGCGGTCGAAATTGGGCAGAGATTGGCGGCGGACACGCCAGTGGGGTACTCGGAGATTGTGGCGGCGGCAGTATCGGAAGGTTTGGAGAAGATGAAAGAGAGGGGTTTCAAAGGAAGGCGATGAGTACAACATTGACGGAAGCGATGGATCATGGGAACGCTTCCCCTTTGGGTTCAATGGTGAAGTTGAGGCCACTGGGGCTTCTGCAGATGTTTTAGGGTAAAGAGGGGAAATGGATGATGACAAAAGAGGGGGTTTTCATTTGGGGTTTAGGGTTTAACTTTTAAACAGACACGTTTCTTTCCCCGCCAATTTTGAAACTTCTATTGTGTTACACGATACTAACTAAGGGCCCGTTTGGTTTGAACTCCGAAATTGAAAACGAAATGGAAACGAATCTAGTTCATATATATACACTTGTTTATGAAAGTTTTTGGAATCATTCCTTGTGATTTGAAGTAATTGAAGTTGAATTTGATTACTTTTGATACCCTATAGTGTAACAAAATATGAGGAGGCAAGTGCATTTTGCATTTAAACACAAAGAATGATTCCATAGAATTTCATGAATAAGCATATACATATGGACTAAATTCGTTTTCATTCCGTTTTCGGAGTTGGTACCAAACACGCCCTAAGCTCTAAAAAAGACAATTGCAATATAACGCTGTATTATTATAATTTTATTACATAATAAACAAATTAAATTATTCTGAAATTAGGATTTTAAATTCCGAGAAGATTAAGTTTTTTAAGTTCGAAAAAACCTGGAGCTTGAAACGACAAATTAATATACATAAATTGCAGTTTTAAACAACGATTTTCTCTTCTTTTTTTTTTTTGTACATAAACCGTAGATTTAAATTGCGACTTTCTTTTTACATATAACTCACTCCGACCAGATACACATTAGTTATAATTTTACCATAAATTTATTTAAAAAAATAACTACGGTTTTTAAATACGACTATTACTAAATATCTATCTATTTATCTCATTGTTAAAAAACCGCCGCAGTCCCTCTATTTGTTTTTAAAAAATTAGTTTAAATTTATTTATTTATCAGTTGATATATTGAGTTTTCATAAGAAATCTAAATCTTTATAATTTATCAATTTTAACATAACATTCTTTGCACGACTATTTATTAAGATTAAAGTTTTATATAGTAAATTTATGTAAGTATTATTTTTTTATATTTAAGTTAGTTAGATATAATAGTTATCATATATTCATATTAAAAAACTTGAGACACAAAATTTTTAAATTAGATAAATATTTTTCTTATTATCTAGAGAATCAAACTTATTTAAAACTCTAGTTTATTAAACTTTGCCATATTTATTAAATGAAGGCACAATAACATAACATGTCGACCACTCAAGCGAATAAAAAAAACATTTCAATAAGTAATTTTAAAAATGAATTTGCATCTTAATTAAAAGTTCTACACTAGTTTGAATCCACCTTGTCATTACAGATCTTATAAATTAATTAAATTGTATAATAACACAATAATCATATCTTGAAACTCATCATCGCTATATGAAATGTGGGTGTTGTTCACACATTATTCCGGTACGGGCGTGCAGCTGAACGTATAGTCGACACGTGTCCCGATTTTTTATTTTTTATTTCCAGAAACGAGTGAAAGTAATAGTTCAAAACTTATTAAGGAATAGTTCATAACTTATAAAAGGATAGTTCATGAATTATAATAAAATAGTTCATAGTGCAAAATTTATATAGGAGTGAAAGTAATAGTTTAAAACTTATTATGGGATAGTTCATGAATTATAATAGAATAGTTCATGAATTATAATAGAATAGTTCATGAATTATAATAGAATAGTACAAAGTGCAAAATTTATAAAGGAGTGAAAGTAATAGTTCAAAACTTATCATGGGATAGTTCATGAATTATAATAGAGTAGTTCATGAATTATAATAGAATAGTTCAAAGTGCAAAATTTATAAAGGATAGTGCATAACTTATAAAATGATAGTTCATGAATTACAATTGAATAGTTCATAGCATATAAACGATTAATTTATAAATAATTTGATAAAATATATTAAAAAGTAATAGTTCATGGATTATATGAGAATAGTTCAAAATTTATAGGAGAGTAGTGCATAAATTATAACATGGTAGTTCAAACAAATTTTCATTCGTTTTTGGAAAAAAAAAAACAAAACAAAAACAAATTTATTTTTTATTTTTATTTTTTTCCCTTCCGGGACACGTGTCGGTCGTACCGCATTAATTGAACCATACGTGACTAAAAGCCTATGAAATCTATGAATTGTCCAAAATAAGTAGTTATCTTATATAATCTATTGAAAAATTAAGTTTCAATTTTGGAAGATTACAATGATATTCAAGTAGTAAATAATTAAAATTTAAACAAACTTTTTAAGAAATTTAAAAAGTAAATACATCAACTAATAAACAGATAATTTCTATAATATATTGAATAATCTTTTGAAAAACAAATAGTTAGTAAAAACTGAAGTACGATTTCTTAGTTTTTTAATTAAAATAATGATCTAATTAACTAATTAATGTTATTAGGTTTGAAATAGTATTAATTAAGGGATGAAGATTAGAAAAGAAAAAATATTTTTTATTTTACAAAATACTAGATTTAAAAATAAATTTAAATAAATTTGAATTTGTTAGATTATAGCAATGATAAAAAAAATTGGTTTGAGGTGATTTTATTAAACACAATTAAAATGAACTAAATAAAATTTTAAAATAATAGAGATTCTAACATTAATACTCAAAGAATTCTTCGCTAATATAAACAAAATTATGAAACTTATTCCGAATCTAGGTTCGGAGTAAAGTTTATTCCGAAAATGCACGAGGTTGTCAGGTGTGGAATTAAAACGCGGTGAGTCACCGCGTTTCTAGTGTTAATAAAAGAATAACCATGTCCTTAAAAAACAATACGGAAATTTGAAAAAAAAAAATTAAATGCAAGAAACTCAGTCACCCACCGCGTTTCTCTTACTTGTTTTTTTTTTAAAACAAGAGACGCGGTGAGCCACCGCGTTTCTTGCCTTTTTCTGCGCGTGACAGAAAAGGCGGCGACTCACCGCGTTTTAAACCAGTAAAAATGTGGTGAGTCACCGTGTGTTTAAAGCATCCCTGCAACCGCACTAACTCATCATTATTAGCCTGTTGAACGTTGAACAATATCCTGCAAAATTGAAGACGAGACGAAGGGAAGACGACGAAGACATTGAAGGCTCACCATTATTAGCCTGTTGAACGTTGAACAATATCCTGCAAAATTGAAGACGAGACGAAGGGAAGACGACCAAGACATTGAAGGCCGCTTTGCTTCTTTGTTCAATAAATCTTCACTCCTCTACTTATATTTTTACATCAAACTCCAACTATTCTTCTTTCTCTCTTGCTATTTTCTCCATTAAAATTGTAAAGCTCACCTCATAGAGGCTGCCGGACCACCGCTGGACCACCGCCGGACCACCCTACACCGCAAACGGACCACCCCGCAACCTTTTCTTTAAGTAAGTGATTTCTTCTTAATATTTGTTAGTTTTGTATTAGCATATTTAGGGTTAGGGTTTTGTTAGTAATGAGACAAATTATTTATGTTTACATATTTTGTTATATATTTTGTTAGTATTAAATATATGTTAGTAGTTTAGTTTAGAGTTAAGATATGTTAGTAGTTTAGTTAGATTAGTTTAAGTGTACACATTTTGTTAGTTATATACTTAGATTATATCATTGTAATTAGTCATGTAATTTTGTGTAATATAAAAATATAATGTTAAAAATTTAATAATATGGAAGATTTTGTTAGTATAAAAATGTTAGTTTAGGGTTAAGATATGTTATTAGTTTAGTTAGATTAGTTTATCTTAATTTAGATAAGATTAGTATTAAATAGAAATTGTATAAACAAATTAGTCTAAATAGATAAGTTAAAAGAATAGGTAAAAAAAATTTATTATATTTTTTTTTAAAATATCAATATGAAATTTGTAAATAGATTTAAGTAAAATATTTTTTTAGAATAGGTAAAAAAATATTAGTCTAAATATATTTTTTTCGAAATGTCTAAATAGATTAGTATTAATATATGATTTTGTCATTAGTAAAATAGTTTATCACTAAAAAATTATTAATCATTAGTTAAACGAAAAATATTGAATATGAAACATTTTATTAAGATTACTATATAAATTTTATAGATTTACTATGAATATTGAGTAGGAAAATTTTTATCTAGATTAAATAAAATATTTTTTTAGAATAGGTAAAAAAATGTTAGTATAAATATATTATTTTATAAATGTCTAAATAGATTAGTATTAGTATATGATTTTGTCATTAGTATAATAATTTATGACTAAAAAATTGTTAATCATTAGTTTAACGAAAAATATTGAATATGAAACATTTTATTAAGATTACTATATAAATTTTATAGATTTACTATGAATATTGAGTAGGAAAAATTTTATTTAGATTAAATAAAATATTTTTTTAGAATAAATAAAAAAATGTTAGTCTAAATATATTATTTTAGAAATGTCTAAATACATTAGTATTAATATATGATTTTGTCATTAGTATAATAGTTTATGACTAAAAAATTATTAATCATTAGTTTAACGAAAAATATTGAATATGAAACATTTTATTAAGATTACTATATAAATTTTATAGATTTACTATGAATATTGAGTAGGAAATATTTTATATAGATTAAATAAAATATTTTTTTAGAATAGGTAAAAAATGTTAGTCTAAATATATTATTTTAGAAATGTCTAAATAGATTAGTATTAATATATGATTTTTTTCATTAGTATAATAGTTTATGACTAAAAAATTGTTAATCATTAGTTTAACGAAAAATATTGAATATGAAACATTGTTGTCCATAATTTAACGTAATGTAAAATAGATGGATGACAACAATAACTACCCCCTATGGAAAAACATGGAAACGTACACGAGATTGCTGACGGATAATGAGTACGCGCAAACTGTGATGGCCGTATATAAAATATTCCCATGCATACAACTCATCCCACAATGACAGTATGACACCATCGACATCACATGCGTCCTCAAGCCATGGAGATGGAAATGAAGTTGATGACGATGATATACATGTTGATCAGAATGGTGTTGATACTGATGATGAGATTCTTGAAACTGAAGAAGATCGTCACGTTGACGATGGCCTTACAACACCAGATTATGACCAAGCCGTAGCAGAAGCGGATCGAATAATAAGAGCTCAAGCCATCAACCCAAACTGGAACAACGTCGTCGAACCAGTATCAACACAGATGAATTCATGGGAGGATCCTTATGCTTCCATTCAAATGCACGACATTGATGGATTTTATATAGGTCAATGTTTCAACTCATTAACCGATTTGAAAATGCAGCTTTGAAGTTATTCCCTTAGAAGTGGATACCCTTACAAGACAGGTAGAGCATATGCACATTATTACACCGTCTATTGTGCAAGAAAAAGCGAAACCGGATGCACATGGCTAGTTTCTACTCATCGGGTTGATCAAGCGCTAGATTTGTGGTCTGTGCACCGGCATAACGGGCCTCATATCCCTGCTTGTGTCTCTCATTCGCGAGAACTCGATAACCGTAATGCAACTTTCAGATTCATCAACAATGAGATTCATAACCTTGTTCGCCAAGACTTGACAATCAAACCGCGAACCATTATAGAAATTATAAACATGAAATACAAAGTGATTCCAAGTTACAAGAAAGCTTGGGAGGGCAAACAAAAAGCAATTGCTGATATCTATGGAGATTGGAAGCAGTCGTACGCTGATTTACCGCGATATATGAAAGCCCTACAACAATCAAACCCGGGTACAGTGGTTGACTAGGTCACAACAAAAACAAGTGATCGGTCAGTGAGGATGTTTCAACGCGTCTTTTGGGCATTTGGGCCTTCTATTGCTGGTTTCAAGCATTGTCGTCCTGTGATCTCAATTGATGGAACTCACTTATACGGAAAGTACAAGCACGTCTTGCTAATTGTTATGGTTGTTGATGCAAATGAACAACTTTTCCCTCTTGCATTTGCTCTAGCTTCTGCACTTTGCTCGGTTCCATCTCGGAGAAATTTTAAGATCCTCTTGTGGAAGCAGAGAATACAAAAAGTTGGTCATGGTTTATGAGTTGCATTCGCGAACATGTGACAGATAGAGTCGGCTTGTGTGTAATTTTTGATAGACACGCAGGGATAAGTAGGGCAATGACGGATCCAAGATGGAGTCCACCAAATGCATATCATAGGTTTTGCATCCGTCATCTTAAGTCTAATGTTCAAACTCGTTATAAAGATTCGCAACTCAAATTCCTAGTGGGTGTGACTGCATACGTCCGTGAGGAACGTCCTTTTTCCGCCGGGTTTGACCAAATTGGTGAAAAAACCGTGAATGTCGTGAGTTTCTCCAAGAAATTGGCCTCGAGAAATGGTCTCTACATCATGACGGTGGTTTACGATATGGATGCATGACTACAAACATGTCTGAGTGTTTCAACGGGGTAATGAAAGGCACAAGATCTCTTCCAGTCACTGGCATTGTGCAAGCAACGTTCGCCCGTTTGAATAGTTATTTTGTTACAAGGCGTGGTCAAGCTATTAAACGCATACAAGACGGCTTAACCTTATCTCAACATATAGATCAAAAAATTGAAAACTTTAAGGAGGTAGCCATGACAGCAACAGTGAGTCCATTTAACCTTGAGCAAGGAATATATCAAGTACATGTCCCTAGAGTAGACCGGGGCGGTCGCCGCAACTTTACCGTTCGTTTACAACAACGTCAATGTAGTTGTCATACGTGGCAGTTGCTGAAGTTTCCGTGCCCCCACGTACTTGCTGTTTGTTATTATCACAAGTGGTCCTTTGAGCCCTTTGTTGATGGATTTTTCACCACACATTCATATCTTGAGACATACAAGCCGTACTTCCAACCTGTTGGTGATCAAACAGAATGGCCAATAGTACATGGGCCGTTAATAGTCCCGGATCCAAGTTCTAAGCGCCCAAGTGGAGGACAAAGAAACTCGAGAATCAGAAATGAAATGGATCAAAGTGAAAGAGGAAAAAGTCGTTGCGGAAGTTGTGGACAACTTGGTCATAATAGAAGGAGTTGTCGTTCTCAAGTTGGGTCATCAAGTAGAGATTAGAAGTTGTTTGTTTGTTGTATTAAGTTTAGTTGTCAATGAAATATGAAGTTGTTTGTTTTTATATTAAGTTGTTTTATCAATGAAATATGAAGTTGTGTTTGTTTGTTGTGATATTGTTTAGTCAATCAAACTTAAAGTTCTTTACCACATGTAGATGGATCCTGGCCCACGTGTACCAGATTTGCTTAGGCGTCAGGCTGAGCATCGTAGTGATGATGTGTGGTCGCGTGTCCCTTATGTAAGAACAAATCTAAACTAAAATTGATAATTTTTATAATTTGGTGTTGATTTCTTAATCTTAACAATATGCTTAATCATTTGCAGACTCAGCAGCCATTGACTGCTAGAATGCATCTTAGAAACATTGTTTCATGCCTCCCACCAGATGAGAGGGTAATTCATTATCTTAAGCTGGCTGGATTTTATGGGATATATCGTCTTGGATCTTCCTTTCAGTTAGATGTTGAGTTGATCACAACATTAGTTGAGAGATGGAGACCTGAGACACATACTTTTCACCTAGCTGTCGGTGAGGCGACGATCACACTTCAGGACATCACAGTATTATTGGGTCTTACCATAGATGGACCTGCTGTGACTGGTAGAGCACACTACCAGTGGGGGGGGGGGTGGTGTTGAGTTGCTTCTTGGAGAGCGCCCCGAGCCGAGTGAAATTAAGGGTTCATCTTTAAAGTTTTCATGGCTACGGAGGTTCATTTCACGAGGTCTCCCAGAGGATGCTGACGAGGTCATAGTGCAACGTCATGCTCGAGCATATATATTGTTGCTCATGGGCGCAGTGATCTTTGCAGATACCAGTGGTGGCTCTATACAGCTTTTGTACCTCCCATTGCTGGGGGATCTAGAGGCAGCTGGTCGATACAGTTGGGGTTCTGCGACGTTGGCTTTTCTGTACAGACAACTATGTAAAGCGGCCCATAAAGAAAAATACGAGATTAAAGGACCATTGATCTTATTGCAGGTAAACCCTAAATATTGAACATCTTTCGGTAAATAAATTAACTTATTTCATATTCTAATATTCATTAAGCAATTGTAGTTATGGTCGTGGGAGAGGAGCCCCATAGGAAGACCCCAATGCTCGTTTTACCAGACTCAAGGTACTAAAGCAGATCGCTGGAATGCTGCGAGAAGGCATAGGAGACAGAGGCATCCAGTAGCAGATCTACACCCACCTCCACTTGGTGATCACTTTCTTCGCAAAGTAGATGCGTTGGCTAGGAGGTATATAAATTGATAATTTTTCGGTTGTATATATACGTTTATATCAATGATAAAATTCTTTTTTTTATTTTTAAAATATTATAGATGAGTAGGCCACGTATTCTCATATGAGCACGCCCCTAAAAATCTGGCGTATTATCGGGATGCCCTAGATAGTCAGAGGTCTGATGAGGTTAGATCTAATATTCTTTAACAGCATAATCTTGTAATTATACATGTTTTTCTCACCAAAATGTTTTTGTAGTTTGTATGGGAGCCATATACAGACGACATTTTAGATGCCCTTGCTCCTATTTGTTGTCAGGGTCGACATATTTGGAGGAGTGAGACACCCATGATATGTTTTGATATAGTGGAGCATCATCGACCTGAGCGTGTTTTGAGACAGTTTGGGCAAGTGCAAATCCCAGCTATTTCATGTGCTTACAACAAGGAGTTGCACGTTGTTGATAGAAGGGGCCAACATCATACTGACTGGGCAATTTTTCATAGCACCTACATCGCTGAGTGGGAGAGGCGCGCAGAGACTATAGCACATTCTTACCCACCTGAAAGTGTGCCAAACTTCTTATATGACTATATGACTTGGTACACGAGTAGGACACATATTTTGATCAGCCCTTCAGGACAGACATCACTTGCCCATTATCAGCCTCTCGCTCCTGATCTTTATGTCAGCGTAAGTATTTTACTAATAAACATATAGTTAATCAATTAGTTCTTGGTATAATGATTTTTTTTCTAGGGTCAATATATTTCTGACGTAACAAGCAGAGGAAGAGAAACTGTTGACCAAGCTTCACAGTTGCACTCACAACAACAATATGGGGACATGATGAGTGGAGTTTCAGGGTACTATGACTACGTGAGTTCACAAGGCGCAGATATACTTAGTCACCTACCCTTTCATCCGTCTTACTACCAGCATCCGAGTTCACATAGCGCTGGTACGTCACAGGGGACACCTCCACAGGCGACACATTATCCACCAGCTACACCTCCCCATGCTCAGCCCCAGACCCAACCAGATTTTACATCATATGGAGGTGCTTCGGGTTCGGGTGCTATGCCAAGGCCGTCGGGATACTTCACCGGCTCAGGATTTGTTAGCCTTATGGAGAGCATGCCATATTCATATCCATCTGAGAGCATGTCGCAGTTTGGGACGATCCCACAGCCTTTCGTATCTCCCTCTCTTTCTCGTCGGTCTTCATATACAGACCCTATCAGGCACATTGGTCCGTCTACATATTATCAAGGCGAAAACATGTCAGTTATCAATGAAAGTGATGAAGATGATGAAGATGAATGATGCATTTGTTTTTTTTTGATAAACTAATGAATGATGCATTTATTTATATTTTTGATAAACTAATGAATGATGTATTTGTTGATTGTACTTGTTTTAATAATTATGTTTTTTATTTTCATTTATTGTTTCACTATTAAAAAATAGCAGTGGAGAGAACAATTATTTTTATTTAAATAACAATAACTAGTAAAACAGAAAAAAAAAGTTTCGGAAACAAATGGAAAACTAGTGTAATACCCTTGCCTTGCATGGAATTTGTAAAAAAATATTTCATCATTAAAATAATTATTGCAATTTTTTCATTTTAGTTAAAAATGTCGATATGAACTTTCAATCTATTAACTAATAATAAAATTTAGCTTATATTATGAAAAATATTTTATTTTCATAAATATCTTACAATACTTTGGTAAGAAAAAAATTTGTACACAAGTATAGAAATTTTATTTTATACACGAACATAAATATTAGTAATATTAAACTAAATATAAACATCTATAAAATAAAATATTATAATTATTATATTTAAAAAATTGGAAGGCGAAGGAAATAAAGAGGAAAATACTTGAAGCTATATTTTAAAAAAAAATAAATAAAAAGAAATGCGGTGATTTACCGCGTTTCTTGTATTTTTTTTAATGAAAGAAACGCGGTGACTCACCGTGTTTCTTTCCTTTATTCTTTTTTTTTTAAATTTACGACTTATTTTTAATGTGGTGGCTATTTACCGAGCCACCGCGTTTTAATTCCGGACGTGACACTTTCGTGCATTCTCGGAATAAACTTTCATCCGAACCTACATTCGGAAAAAGTTTCATAACCTTGTTTATATTAGCGAAGAATTCATACTCAAACAACAAGTGTCATGTTAGCTGATTATATCATTTGAATTTTTTGATACCTTTTTGATGATGTAAAGATAATATATTTTTGATAAAAACTTTAATAATATTTATCAATTTAGCAAAATTTTATTTCAAGTTTTTAGCATGTTAAATATTATATTTTTCTAAATATCTGTATATATCATTTATTTCAAGTTTGATTAAACGTAACTAATACTCTTTCTTCCTCCGTTTAATTTTCATCCACTAGCGGTTTCCATTCTGACCGATAGCCACCAACGAACTCCCCTTCAGCGTCAACTCTACTACTACCAGCAACACCAACCTCCTTGTCCACCGATCCGATTTTACACACTATGAACTGCATTTCCCTCAAATTTGAAACCAGTAGGATTAGAAGGGAAGAAGAGTGAGCCAATTTTGCCGCACATGTTGGCAAATTCGATTAAGAAAGGTTTGCATAAACCAAAATCAAAAATTTTCAGATTCTATTTCTTGTCTTGAAGAGGAAATTTAATGAAGAATATCGCTAGAGATCAACCAACGCTCTAGTCTACACAACCGACATATTCAGAAAGAGATGATTAAGAAGAATCGAAAAGTATTTTAATCAACAATCGTTTTTACTACTTAATTTATCACGTAAATGACACGTATTTCATGGTATTTAGTTATTTACTACTTATTTTATCGTGTTTGAAACCACGAAAATATAATCTTATCCCACACATATTGAATTTGCTACATTATTTGTTTTTAAACTTCTAGCATAAAATAGATAATTTTAAACAACAATTACAAATCTCATTTTACTGAATATGTCCTGAATATGTCCTCACTTGTAGAAGTTTGTACAAAGCTTGCCCATATAGCTTCCATACATGCATACATACATATTACAAGAAAATTACAATTCAGTCTTTAATGTCATAGTTATATCTAGTGTTGGACCACTTTTGTATAACTTTTTCAAAAATAAAATAAAACTAATTATGTCCCGGGTTTGTACCGGTTTGTATTAAACCCGTATAGCATTACGACTATTCGCAGTTTTGGGTCCATTTTTCAGTTTACGCATCATAGTAAACCGTCCAACTTACAAATGTTGTATATTTTCCGTAAATTCCAACATGTATTTCCAGCCACGTCTTTTTCAATTTAATACGACAATTAAACACGACTTAATTGCTTGGATGACCACCGATCCTGTCGATAGTAATTAACCAGCAAACTTTTCTTGGCGCTATGTATTCAGAATTCGACATTAACTATACACCATAGCAAATCAGCGGATACACATCTGATAAGACACCAAGGTCAATGATCAAATAAGTTTATCTACTAAATATCGAAACTACTTGGGAATTATGTGAAGTGGCTCTTCACTTCAGGTCTTCAAATAAGAAACGACCTTTCGGGCTAGATGGCAACACGTAATTTTCATATCTACAAAACCTTTTTTTTTTTAATGCCTTTTATTTATCAAACACAAACTCTACAAGACGCAGACATAAAATAACATGCATCGAGACAAACTAAGGCAAAGTAAAACGACCAAACCCTAATTTTGGCCCTCTTCTAGCTTAGCAGTCACCAAAGAATATTTACACATAATACTAAGTACTAAGCCTCAAGCCAACTCCTTGGACATCGATCCGAGGACACCGACCGGGGACAACGAACCATTCTATAAAACCCTTTGATCTAAACCTACTGTAATTAACTATTCCGGGCTTTATTCCTTTTAGGGGCATATTCTCTATCTGAGTCCCTGCCTTAAAACTGGCAAGAAGTTCCGAGCTTCTGTCTCTGCCACTTACTAGCTACCACGGCTTTACGCTTTGCAAATGCAGGGCTCAGGAGATCTTTGAACTTGTCAAGGAACGCAACCCACTCCTCCTCATCCATGTCCGCTAGCTTCACGAAACTTGCACTAGCTGGGAGTTGCTCATCGGCACTCCTGTGTCCGAGTGATGTGCTGCCATTCTCTGGTTTCTTTCCGTGACTTTTATAAACCTTACCGCCTAGACTGGTGTTCTGAAGAGACATTGAGATTTGTGAAACCGGAGGGAAGTTCTTTGTGGCTAAAAACCCATTAAAGCCCATTCCGGGTTCTTCAACTTCATTGTCCTCTTCTTCTTCTTCTTCTTCGTTACTTTCCTCCAGCCTAGAAAGAGGATTCCTTCCAATACCGTTTCCGGACATCCTCGGAGTTAAGTCCCAGACAAGATCCTCAAATTCTATGTCAAACTGAAACTCATCGTCTCCAGATTGTGATCTTGGAGAATGTAGCTCTTCTCTCTCTACTGCTATCAGCATTCTTGCTTCCAAACAGACAACCTCCAGTTCGCTGGGCACTTCGTCTCCACTACGAAACTCCCTAGTCATCAACTCCCCAATTTCAGCAAGGCAGAGGCCATAAGTAGCAGCTTCCTTGAGGAAAATAGTGCAGAGTACTAACACACGGAGACAAGCATCTCGAATCATTGGAAGCTCCTTTCGAAGCATCTCACAGTCCCTAGCTGGATCAAGATTGTTGATGTATTCCAACTCGTCTTCTGTGAATGGAATTGAAGCTTGAGGCCAGTGAACCCATTCGAAATATGGATCCTCTAAAGTCTCAGGGAGGCAAAGGCCATGATCAATAGGAATGAGTTCCACTGGACCGAACCTCCCAAAACCATCTGGTCTCCTTACTAACAGATTACCGGCATGTCTGTCAGTGTTCAGGATCCTAATATCCAGTATACCAATTCGATGCACGGCGGAAACAGGGAAACCTGAAGTTCCGTAGTCACTTGCATCAAAATCATGAGGAACAAATTGCTGAAAGGATGCTATCTTGCTAACCAACTTCTTTTTGTGAGGATTGTTACCGTTCATCCCATCATTGATGTTGAAGATAGAATGAGTCACTTTCACTAGAACAGTGGCGGGTACATTGGCAAAGTGACCGTCATCCAGAAGATAAGCTGCCACTTCCCTGATTCCAGTCTCCCCAACCCGAACTGACCGCTTCAACCCTGGCTGTCCAAGAGCCCTACCGACAAAGCCTTTGGGATTGTTCGGTGCAAAAGGTTCTTCATCTGTAGGCTTCACAATAGCAACACACTCTCCTCTGATATTCCGGAAAAAGTAAGCACCTCCAAGGCCGCCCTGTGCAGGTAAGGGCTCAACCCCCTGCTTAATTGCCTTGACAATGTCCTTTACCATTTGCCTGGTACTGTCAAAGTTATCAGAGTTACCTAATACCTCAATAGGACCACTTGTGTCTTTTTGTTGGATATCTCTTCCAGAAGGAGAGAGGCATGGTGTAGATGAGCTCCTATGCAAATGGTTCCTTGATAAAAGAAGTGGGGAGTCCTTCCTAATGGCACTAAGGTCATCCTCAAGCACCATATCGCCAAATGTCAGTGAGCTTTCTTCTGTAGAGACATTGAGAGCAAGCTGCAGCTTCCTCTTTACAGTGTGGGCATTATCAATGCGGTCAAGCTCAAGCCCAAGCACACAGCCATCATCTGTTTGCACAAACACACGCCTCCTCCCAGCTGGCTGCTTTCCTTCCACTTTCAGGCTCCCATGAGCAAGAGGGTTATTCAGGACCCCCACAGCCATCTGAGTCTGAACAGGGTCCACTTCACGAGACATGAAAGGAAGCAAAAGGCTGATCTGGTGTATCTCACACACCCAGAAATCAAGGCGGCAGCAAAAGAGACCTTCTTCTATCAGTAGACCTATATATTAAACAATCGACTATAGTCCAAACAACACAGCTGAAGAAAACTGGGCAGAATACGAAGTAACAAGGAGAGATGTCACAAAGCTAGATTCAAATTTGAACTCCCAGTGTTAAGTATAAGCTGATCTGTGGAAGTAAGTAGTACAATAGAATCAGTATTGAAATGAAAATAAAAAAGCACCAGCAGATTATGATGCCCTCAAACGAGTAAAATAAGACAAATTGCAGATAACAAGTGGATGAACAATCAATATGTATATAGCTGCAATGCATCACATGCTTATGGAGATGTACAAGGAAACAATATGAACGAAAAAATACATCAGTAGTCAGTACCAAACTGTTAAACATCATGGAGATAATAGAAACAACCAATTCCTAATGATCTTAAAAATAAACAATATCCATTTCAAGTTGAGAGTCTCATATAAGATTTACATGACCTGCAATATATGAAATTCACCAAATGAATCAACTGCAAGTAACAAAACAGCATCTACTACCCTCCATATGCGGAAGACGAAATCCAAGAAAACAGCAACCTATTACAAACATTCTTATAAAACCGCATACACATTTCTCAAAACTGAAGAAAAGATAGAACATTATCTACAGACCCGTCTCAATTCATAACAAATAAAATTAAAAGTCTAGATTCAGATATTGAGAAAGATTGGAAATTAAAGAGACGTAATAACAATAATAGTTGATTTCGTTACCAAGTGAGGTTCTAAAGACGCCATTAAAGCACGAGTTTCGGAAAAATCTAAAACAGTCCATGCAACTTGCTGAGAAAAGTCATTGAGGTCTCAAACATGAACATGTCGGTGTAATCTTTTCCTTAAAAAGCAAATCGGAATGAATATTCAAAGAAGCATAAAAATATGGCATTCGGCACCACTCATGTCGCATAAAAGCGAGGAACTCACCAAAAAAAGCGAGATCTGGAGGAAAGTGAAGCGCAAATGGAGAAACGAAGGAAATCGCGGCTAAAAAGATGGATTTGAGAGGATGAATCGGACAACGAAAAGCATAAGAGAGAGAGAAGAAAGGCGACTTGAACGAATGTCTCTCTTCACTTTCTTCGCACCACTCTCCTCTTCTTCCGGTAGAACAACAAAAAATCTGGTCCTTTTGACCCTTGAAGAAGAACGTTGTTTAACAACACCACACCGCCTATGGTTTAAACTAACCGTGGTTAAGCAGTAACCCTTTCCTGCTAGTCGTCTATATATGTGGAAGAGTCTAGAATAAGTAAGTGGTTGCCGTTGGATTGTCCACGTGGAGAAAATCAATAGGGGAATTGACGTGGGAAAGAAGTGTCATTTGACGGTGTGACCTGGCATGGTGGTGACTTCTATTAACCTAAAGCTTGGGAGTAGTGTATGTGACTAGGTGCAGCTGGAATTACGAGAGTATAGAGGTGAGGTGGCAATGGTGGGCCAACAATGCTCATCTTTTTTGTTTTTATTTTTTAATTCTTCATTCGATTAATTCTCCTAATAAAATGTGGAACCGCAAAAATAGAGTATCTACAAAATTACAAAATACTTTGATTTCTTGTCTCATTTCCGTTGGCCCGCCACCCCTTGTTTTTAAAAGTCGATTATATATTTTAAAATTATATGCACCCAAGTTGTATTAAGTATTTAAGTTGAGATAAAATCCCAACGAATTTTTCATTAATAAAATAAATATACGCACACAGTTATAAGGTTCCAAAAAATAACTTAATAATATACATTATAAGTAGAGTTTTTTTTAGAGAAAAACATACCTTTCAAATATATGTTTTTTACAAACCATCTTTTATAATTTTTTTAAATTAAAATATCGTATATAACATAGATTAAGAAGTTAAATCACTCATAACTTTTTTCTAACAAAATATTAAATTATTTGAACAAAATACCCATGATTTTAAATTAAAAACTAGTAGTTTTGTTTGTTTTTTTTTCAAAAATAATAACAAGTTTACAAATAACTAAAACTAATAAAATAGCATAGAAATGGCATTTTAATTATCTAACATATATTTTATTTGTAAAATAATAATTGGTGGTTAAATTTAGTGAACACATTGTATAAGCTATTTTTTATTAAAAAAAAGTAAAAATATGATTTGTTAAAAAACAAGTATTTAAAATCTATTTTTGGATATAAATATGTATGCTCTTTATAATTTTTATTTGAATCCAAAATAATTGTTAGAGTTAATCCTTTTAAAAAAATGTTCTGAATTGATTTATATAGAGAAAATTGGTGTAGAAGGGTCCTTTTTGTATCCATCATACAAAATAGGCCCCTCTATTTTTCTTACAAAAAATAAAGCTAAAAGAAATTATAAATTATGGATAATAAGATAGCTATTTAAGGGCAAATTAGTAATGTAGCATAATAACTGTCTAAAAGTTAAAGATATATTAAATTAAAAAAAAGGCAACAACATGATACGATATCTTCTACACCAATTTGTTAAATATATATTAAATCCATAAAAAAAGGCAACAGCATGATACGGTATCTTCGGTTCGTCTTCTTTCCTAAACATTTCATCCCAAAAATTAAGCGCCATTCGGAACCTCCATTGGATCGTGAGATTCTCCATTCGCAACCTCCATCTTCAAATCGTGAACTTCGACCGTCTTCAACCTCCTGTCTGATCTATTCTTTGTGTAATAACAATCAATCCTTGTAAGTATTCCAAATTCTTTCAACAATATACCATTTTAATGGCTTCGATTTTGGTTCAAACCGAAAATAGTTGATGAACGTTTTCCCTAAAATCCATACTCAAAACCGCCATTGTTGATCTTTAACTACATGGCCTTAATTTTAAAATTATCCATTTCTGTGAATTTATGTATTCGAATCAACAATGATGAAAGATTATGTACATAATTTTAAGCAGATACATAAAAATCAACGCCACATAAATTTAACAACTACATAATATTAGCAAATACATAAATTATGTTCGTCACCTTCGTCATTACTGACACATAAATTTAACAACTACATAATATTAGCAGATACATAAATTATGTTCGTCACCTTCGTCATTACTGACACATAAATTTAACAACTACATAATATTAGCAGATACATAAATTATGTTCGTCACCTTCGTCATTACTGACACTCAGCACATAAAAATTAACACCACATAAATTTAACAACTACATAATATTAGCAGATATATAAATTATGTTCGTCACCTTCGTCATTACTGACACATAAATTTAACAACTACATAATATTAACAAATACATAAATTATGTTCGTCACCTTCATCATTACTGACACTCAGCACATAAAAATCAACGCCACATAAATTTAACAACTACATAATATTAGCAGATACATAAATTATGTTCGTCACCTTCGTCATTACTGACACATAAATTTAACAACTACATAATATTAGCAAATACATAAATTATGTTCGTCACCTTCATCATTACTGACACTCAGCACATAAAAATCAACGCCACATAAATTTAACAACTACATAATATTAGCAGATACATAAATTATGTTCGTCACCTTCGTCATTACTGACACATAAATTTAACAACTACATAATATTAGCAAATACATAAATTATGTTCGTCACCTTCATCATTACTGACACTCAGCACATAAAAATCAACGCCACATAAATTTAACAACTACATAATATTAGCAGATACATAAATTATGTTCGTCACCTTCGTTATTACTGACACATAAATTTAACAACTACATAATATTAGCAAATACATAAATTATGTTCGTCACCTTCATCATTACTGACACTCAGCACATAAAAATCAACGCCACATAAATTTAACAACTACATAATATTAGCAGATACATAAATTATGTCCGTTCCCTTCATCATTACCAACACTTAGCACATAAAAAATCACCGACATATAAATATACGAAATACATAATATTAACTATATACACAAATTACGCAGAGCAAATTGAATAAACAGATCATCAAAACGAAATAAATCGGCAGTAATCGCAAAAAAAATATAGAAAATGTTTTTGACAGTAAACGAATAACTCTGTAGCATGGTGGTTATGGCTTCAGAAATGGGGAATTTCGTGATTCTGGGATCACGTTTACAAGGAAAGTATACTTGATATCCTAACAACATCCTGATTTGTAGGGAACCACATTAAATAACCATATTTATTTAAAAAACTGTCACATCATCAATTTTTATTTCCAGCAGGGCTATCAATTTATTTGGGAATTAATCTTTATCATAAAATTACTAGGGGTCTACTTTATCTACATTTTTACAAAAGAGACTAGTTAATCTACATTAATACATAATTAGCCTACTTCCCCTTTTATCTCATTTATATATAACGTTTCTTAATAGAGTTTTGTATCTTGTTTATAAACTGCTAGACTTGTGCAAACTCGATTTTGACTAAAATCAAGCCAAATTATCAGTTTTGGACTCACGTCCAAACTCATTCGCTAGTCGGGTATTCGATGAATAACCTTTTTTTTATAATTATACAAATTAATTTGTAAATATGTTGTAATTATACATAATATTATAATCAGATTTTGATAGTATATGTCATATAATGTATTAATATATACTATTTTTTATTCGGACATAGTGAGCAGGCTTTTGAAACTACATGAATGGGTACCGGAGGTGGTATTCATGTCATGTCCACGCGGACCACGCCCCTCGTTTATCCACGCCCCTCCTTGATCCGTATATAAGTTTTGCTTTACGATTGAGACCGTAATATCGTGGGTTGGGTCGTTAACATTCCTATAAGCTATCGGTCCATGAATCAAACCATATTGACCAACTTTTTTTCCCATGTTTTCTAAAAAATAAACTTTTATAAGAGTTAAACGGAGTCAGGGTTTTCAAAGAGAACCACATGCATGTTTTTTTTTCCCAAAAAAAAAGCGATATGGACCGGATCGAAATATGACAATAACTCAGTTTTTTCGCTCTAGTCTAACTGATTAACTGTGCACAGTCCTATCTGTTCCTTGCCTATTCACGTTTAATATGCGAGCATTTGACACCCATATAAAACGATGTCGGGATTTGCTCTAATACTATTAATCATAGGCTAAGATTTCCTTAGTGTCCAAGATTTTGCGGCTCCTATGCACCTTCCATGAAAACTCAACAACTTTCTGGACCGAGTTATAGTTAGACAATTTTATACTTTCCGTAGCTATAATTCTCCAAAGCTATCTAAACAATATGGGAGAAGATTAAGTTACTAAGGTAACTTATTTTTGTAGAATATAAATAAGCCCCCAAGTATTTTATATGTTTTAAGAAAAGATAAATTAGTAATAAGTGAATCTTTAATAGGCAGTTAATGAAAGATATTTATTCTGTAAAATATATTAATTAACCGTAACTAAGTAAACAAGTTAAACAAGGTAACCGTGTTGAGATTTCCAATATCATATATCCATAATTTTCGCAATTCAACACGTAAGAAACCTTTCACCATAGCAGTCCTCTCGAGCTCTCGTCTTCAACCTCTCGCCATATCAGTCCTCTCACCATAGCAGTCCTCTCGTCTTCAACAAAAAATCGACTCCATGGAGACGGAAGAAACCTTTCGCCATAGCAGTTGCGTCATAGTAGTCCTCTCAAGCTCTCGTCTTCAACCTATTCTTCCTCAACATTCAATCGCAAATTAAATTGTAGTGCTCAGTAGGTATAAGTTACCAATTGATTCAAAGGATAATCCAAATCTCGAATCGAATAACTTCAGTTTTGCCATAGCTAGCGCTCTCGAGGTCTCGTCTTCATCCTCAACATTTTCCTTCAATCGCCTATTAGACGGTCGTCTCAACAGGTATATGTATCAAATATGTAGTTTGTGTACATTTGATTTGGGTTGTGTTGGAATACATACTTCTATTGTGCTCGTATGTATCAAATATGCAAGTTGTGTACATTTGGATAGGGGTTTGATGATACACATACATATTTTGTGTGTACATATAGCATGCTGTCGATTAGAATATGTACAGTAGAACAAAATATTTTGTAATACAGACTTTTGTTGTGTTTGCATGTACATATGTCTACGGTCTCTGGTGATTATGTACATATATTGATGCTAAAATGTTGCTGACTACCTATATGTGTACATATGTTTGCAGTCTCTGGGGATTATGTACATATGTTGCTGCGAAATTCGTACCAAGATTGATTCAATATCGTCGAATGGATGAACGCAAGTTGGATTAACAACTGTCTGTTACGACAATTTCGGAGAGGACGAACAAAAGGAATATATTTTGATTTCTTTAATAAATGGAGGGAGAGAGAAATATATTTAATTTCCTATTTTGTAATAATTAAGTGATTAATAAATGGAGAGAAAGATATTCTGATTTCCTTAATATCCTTTTTTTATTTTAATAAATATTTATATATAATCTTGAAGGGTCTATTTTGTACACATTATTAACTTGAGGCCCTTTATATGCTCATGATTACACATGTCTGGACTTGTTTAAACGATTTTAGACTTATGTACAAAGGTCTAGGTACACATAGTTTTTTAAAAAATTGAGCCTTAATCTCTTCAATAGTCATCTGGCTTTGATAAATCTTCCAATACCTTTGGAAATTTATGTATCAATACTATTTTGAGTTATTCCGGACTCATCTTGAACACTTTGTGTTTCTCTTTGAATGATTTATGACCCCGTATAGACATTTCATGATATCTAGATCATTCCGTTGTTGTCCAATCTAATTTCTAGGTATGGTTGAGAAGACCATCGACCATAAAATTTGACCTCATTGACCACCGTGTGTGACTTCAACGACGGGCATATGCATGACCTCAATGATTTGTCAAATATAGTTTGAAAGACATTTAGATAGACACACAATGAAAACACATCCTTGCCTCATCTACAACACGGAGTATGCCTCGTTTTCAAATTTGATACTTGACATTGTACGAACATGATCGATGCCAATGACTATCCAATGTCTTTCGGATTTGATCTTTTCTAATTGGTGTCCACTAAGTTTACTTTACCGCCCCTTCAAATTTGATTTTGTTTTGTTAGGTGCCCTATTTTCATTGCAAGGAGAATATCAAAATGTTGGGGAAAAGTATTTTTTTTTATTTTTTATTTTTTATTTATAAATCTATATTAAAGTTTTAATTATTTAATTTATAAAGTTTTTAGGTTAATTATTTTATTTAGATTGTAATAAAATCAGTTTTAATTTTATAAAAAATCAAATGAAATATTACCTTGTTGAATATTTTATTTGATTTTTGAAACAAAATTTAATTATTTTTCCACAAGTAAATAAAGTGATGAATGTGATAGGAGATTAGGTTTGTTGGGAATGGATCGAATTGGAAAGGATTTGGATACGAGAGACAAAGAAAAGAGAGGTGTGTTGGGTGGCGTACAAAAGGGAGTTGCTTATTAGCAGTTAACACATCACTTAATTAACAGATAAGAACCAAAGGCCCTTGCTGACACACCATATCTCATGTACCTACATATCTCCACGCTCCTATAAATGAGGTACCCTCGACTGATCTGCGGGCAAGTGGCTAAGCCACGTGTGTCTCCATCAGGACCATCTACCTACCCCCACGCCTACTTGCCAATTTGCAACCCCCTCACTATTTACTACAGTATTTATTTTCATCATAAAATTATAAATTAGGGTGTGTTTGGTTGGAGATTAAATGAGTTTTATTTAGATTAAATTTAGGATATTAAATTTGTATAAGTGTTTGGATGAAGGTGGAGATTATGAACAAAAATTATAAAAAGATTAATTGGGAATAAAAAGGATAAAAAATAACCTTATATTATCAAGATTAAAGGAGATTAATTTTCAAATATCAATTAGGATTCCACTCATGCCCCCTTAAAATAAGGGTAAATTTGTAAATCAATATTAATTAAACCTATTAAAAGATCTTCAACCAAACAACTTCACGTAAATTATTTTATATCAAATAATCCCTAATAAATCCCATATAAAATTGAACCCCTTTTAAATTCTATCTAGATTAATCTTCAAAATAACCTCAATCTCTTAACAAACACACTCTTAATCAACCCCAAAAAAAAAGCTAAATGTACGAGATTTATTTTATTAACGTAAGAGGCAAATGCATTCCGATGGCGCTCAACCAAAAATAAAAACAAGGTTTTATTTTTTCTAAAAAAGTAGGCCAAAAATAAGAGAAAATAGGGTTTTGAGCGCCAACGCCTTGCGCCAACGCTCAAAAATAAATAAATTAAAAAAAAAAGTTGCGCGCCAACACAAATCGTTTATATTCGATACGAAGTAAATTCAAAGTTGTTATACAACCCTTAATCATTAAAATATAATTTTAATATATTTTAAATTAATATTGAGTTAGTCGGTTAAATAAAAAGACGAACGGAACAGAAGATTTGTTAAGAATTTGTTATCCTCTTTCCATTTGCCAGGTCATGTATAAAACCATGTGTGATTTTGTAGGCAGATTTGCTGGGCGGCAGCCCGTCTTTCCCACCGCTTAACATGTATCTGACAACCAGAATTAATTACGTGGAATCTCATGTCGCTCACACAGTCACACGTCCAAGTTCAATTCCCCCCATTCCACCAAATCAGTATATAAATACATAGAGATAAACTATCAACCATTCCGGTTGTTTACGTGTTTCAAAAAATTCTTGTCTCATTCATTTCACATATGCAAATATTTACAAAGGTTTATGCATGCATAATTTGTATGGATCGGATCAGATGACATGTGTAAAGACATGAATTCATGTACTATTAACAATTGTAGGTTTGCCTTATAATGACATAAGTATTCATTAATTTTTAATAAGAGAAGTAATTTATCGATCTTATATTGGCTAAAATGTATAACAAGGAAAATTTAAAGTAAACTGGTTTATAGGTTACGAGAACATGACCCAAAGAAAAAAAATATATTATTCTAGAAATTTTAAATTGACATGTTGAAATATTACAATTAGATTATTTCTCTTTCTGATATTTTAAATGTCAAGATTTTGAATTCCCCATTTAGCTCTGAATAATATTTTCAATATGACTATGACTTGAATGGATGTGAAGCGACTTCAGACAAAAACATTTAGGATAAATAAATGCTTCATTTAATTTTCCTTTTTTGGTGAATAAATTTATTTGGAAGTTGGATAAAGAAAATTGAAGGATCGGAATAGAAGTGTAGATATGTATATGAATAGCGCATTTATGAGTTGATACGTGTGAGATTTGAGACTCATATTGTTAATGTTATTAGCCACAATTTTAGGATCTGAGGGAGACGGATGAGGACCACGTTGCCCTACAAACCCTCCTTTTACATTCTTAAGGCAATGCTTGTCTCTTCATGACTTGATACGTGCAAGTTGGGCTTTGTTGGGCCGGGAAGAGGCCCAAATAGAAAATGAGTGGGCCAAACCAGATGAAGCCCAATAATACAAACTTTACGGATCTCACACGGATTCGAATGAGATTAGGGTTTTACTGCAAAGGTGAATGCAAAGTCTTTCACCGTCTACCTACAACTACCATGTATTTCTAGAGGCAAAACTATGCTAAAACGTGTTGAAAACATAAAAAGATCTGTTTGAAGTTCCTTCAGGAATCAACCGGTGCTAGACTCTTAAGCATTGACGCTAGACTTCTTAAGTAATGACTTGAAGATTCGGTAGGGCTATTATATGAGCCGAACGATACGAGTATTAGCATGCTTAAACTTGATTCATTTATAAATGAGCGGTGCCTTAATTTTATATGAACATTAAAATAGGTTAGTATCGAAAACAAACCAATCCATGAAATACTACAAGAGATAAAAAAAAAAACAAAATCGGTATTAACAACTTTACTCGCCTTACAACTATTTGGTGGAGTATTTGGTTCTTCAGGAATAAAACCATCTTTAATACCGATGTTATTGGATCGGGCCATGATATCGTAAACTTCATCAAAAACCAACTGCATAATTGGAAACCTCGTATTACGGATGAGGACGACTACGACTTTAAACACACGCCAAAAAATAACAAATCCCCTACAAGGAAGAAAAATAACATCAAATGGGACAAACCAAAGCCTGGATTTCATAAACTCACCTTTGATGGATCAAAACTCGATTCGGGCATAACGTCTATTGGTTATGTTATTCGAAACCATAACGGAAAAGTTATCAGTTTGGACGCTAGGAAAAACAACTTTAACTCGGTAATCAAAGCATAAGCTTTTGCTCTAAAAGCTGGACTAAAAGAAGAAATAAGGTTAAATATAAAAAGATCGAAATTGAGGGTGATAACCTATGTGTTATCAAGGCACTTCAAGGACTTTGGTGCTGTCCCTGAAAGGTCGAGATGATCATATCCGACTCCATACTGGATCTTCGCTTCTTTGAGAAAGTACAAGTCAGCATGTGTTCAGCGAAATCAACTGTGTTGCTGACCGATTGACCCACTTGAGAATTTCGAACCCCAACACACCCTTTTCTGACGATCCCGAACTTTGTGTTCTCATCTGTAAGGATGCTTTAGGGTGGATTACCTCTAGAAGATAGTCCTTTCTAACCGCTTTCCGTTTTCAAAAAAAAAAAAAAACAAAAAAAACAACAAAATAAACACACCAACAAGTGTCTCTTTGTTGTCCATAACACCAAAACTCAAAAAATTATTTAGTTTTAAATGCTGTCAACAACACTATAATAATAAAACAGTTTGATTATTTGTTGTCAAATATTTCAAAACAACAAAATTTAATATTTAGCTGTAGTCAACAACCCAAAAACAAATTAAAAAAAAGGATAATGATGTTGTCAACAACACATAAATAAACAAAATAATATGTTTGTACTGTCAACAACAATAAAATAACCAAATAATATGTTTAACCATTTTCAACAACACGAGAATTATAATATAGTGTGTTTATGTATTGTCAACAAGTTCAGAATAACAATACATAACGTTTACTTAGTGTTAACATCACAAAAATTCTAAAAAACTGTGTTCGGTGTTGTCCACAATATAACAAAACCTTAAACATTGGTGATTATGTCATCACCAACAACAAAAACACAGAAACTGTTGATCTTGTCTACAACAACAGTTATAAAAAAAACGATAACACAAATTAATAACTTTTGTCAATATTGTACTATACATATTGTCAACAACATAATTCCCAAAAATTTGAGATTGATTATAAACTCAATCATTCAATAATCTTTAAAAAATAGTATGGATATTAGTGTTTCAATTACTTTTAACAATATAAATCACATTGAATTTTTTTTTTTTACTTCCGATGAAATACATACTGTTGAGAACGGTAATTTCCAAGTAGGAGTGGAGCTGAAATATTTGCTTACTTTGTGGGTTGTAGAAACAAAGTTCTTAATGGGATGCAAATCCATGTTTGCATTTGGGCCCGAACCAGTGGTGTTTTTCCAGTTTAAATGAAACGACGAGTTTCATATAGGGGGCTGCACATATATACTAGAGGAGTTGTTGTGCAAGAGAAGTAAGCGTCATTTTTTAAGCATCTTCCCTCTCATGATTTTTCTACAGCAGAGAGTTTTGAAACTCTCCAATAGTGACCCCGCCTTCTTGATTTCTTCTTCTTGTTTTGTTTCTTTTATATTTCTTAATGAAACAAATGCTTTGTTAGGACTTTTTAGGGTTAATCCCTTAAGTCTACAAGTTGTGCGGATATTGTTGTTCTTACATTTTGTCCTTGTATTTTCTTTGTTCGTTTATAATGGATTGAGTGATGTCTTGAATTCCCGAGGATGTAGGAAATTTTTTTCAAACCTCGTTAAACTGTGCTTGTTCTTGTTCTTGTTCGAACGACTCTAGCCTTCGATCTTGTGTGTTTTTCTGCATTTCAAAGTGGTATGAAAGCCTTATTAGGCATTGACCTATGGTTTTTTGCATTATGAGTTGCAAGAAATTCCGATCCACTTTCAGATCTATTCTGTTTTTTTTTTGTAAAATATGTTTTTAAAACCGTGTTTACAAATTTCACATCCGTTTACAAGTCTCAGATTTGTAGATATGTTCTACTCCGGTCCTTCTTTTTCGGATCTGCTTGTAGCCCTAGGGGAGGATCTATTTTTTCCCTTCTGTTTTCTTTAATTTGGTTTTATGCGTTTTCAAAAACCGCGCTTTAAAGACTTAAGACCCGACTTTCGATTTCGAATATGTTTTGATTTTCGAATACAAGTTCTCAGATTTGGTTTTAAGATCTAGTTCTGTTTTTCGGAAAATTTTCAGATATCGTGTTTTTAATTTCGAATCAGTTTGTCTTTCAAAAATTCCAGATCTGTCTTTTCTTTTCTTTTGATCCTATGATCCTATCACAACTTCTTTTCTATTGCTTTTATGTGTTGATAACAGATCTTGATAGATCTCTTACATCTTGTAATAGATCTGAAATGACAATGTCTAGTAAGACTTTCTAGGGTTAATCCCTTCAGCCCGTGACTCTTTTGGCTATTCTTGAACGTAGCTCTTGTTACGTTTTATGTGATTAGTTTGTTGACATTGTTTTTTTTTTTTCTTCTTTAAGCTTCCGTTGCTGTCATTCTGTACTAATCTTTATATCATATATCTTTGCATGTTGATTATAAACTGTATATAGTCTTATCTTTTGTGTATATCCAAATTCTCTATCTTCTTTCTTTTCCTATTTCATATTATAATAATGACTGACTCTTATTACAAAATGAAACCCTACGATGGTGTTTCTGCTTTTTGTATGTGGTCTGTTAGGATGAAAGGAGTCTTGGTGAAAGAGAAGGTGTGACATGTTGTAGATGAGAGCTATCCATCCACACTCAATGCTGAAGAAAGAAAGAAAATGGATTTGTAGGCTCATAGTGAGATTATGATGAGGCTCACGGATGAAGTTGGCCGGCAGGTTCTAGTTCACACAACAACCAAAACTCTTTGGACAACTCTTAAAGAGGTGTATGAAGTTAAGTCTTTGCCTATTAGAGTTAGTTTGTGTAATAGCTAGGATTTCCGAATTCTAATTAATGTTGATTAACTTAATCAGTGATAGTAATTGACATATAACTCGCGAAGATTGCGTAATTGTTGAGTATAAGTCCCACCGTTATGCTCCTGGCGTAATTTTGGGCTTATGGTGAAATTTTCACTTTTTCTCCGGGTAATTAATTTTACCCTCCGGTGTTATTTAGAGCATTTGGGAGCTCCAATTAATAAAAATGCAGTTGAGAGAAATGATCAGGACATCGGACATGTCCTAGATATGAAATAAAATGGAAAGGCAAAACGGACAAAAGAGTCGCTATTTCGTTTCTTAACGGCTAATAAAGACGGCTTAGGAATACACGTTTTCCGAGGCGATTGTGGAATAATTATCCCTACAATATTCAAGATCTATTATTCCAATTTCGAGAAGTTTGGAGAAGGGGGTTCAACCCGCCATTGGATCGGTTAAAGGATAATTATCGACTTCACTATAAATAGCGGAAAATCGTTTATTAATTCATTTCCTTTCACGTTTCCTCGTAAAAGCTCTGATTTCTCTCAAACTTTAAACTCAGATTTACTCTCCGTTTCTAATCCGATTTCAATTCCGTTTGAGTTTTTGGATTCCTCTCTTCATTCTCTTTATATCGGTACCGAGTTTCTGCATTTCTGAGCAGATGAAGACCTGGTCGAGCATATATGTCACCAAGACAGTTCCGTCGCTCAGATTCCGGTGAATTTGATGTTGTACATGCGTAGCCTGCGTCGTTGTGATTCCGAATCTTCTTTCAGATCGTCAATCGGGTTAGTAACGAATAAGCTATGAATTTATTCGTTTTCCGTACTGCGATTTGGCCTAAATTGACCTTAGGCTTTTCAAAATGGATAATTAGAAATTCCATTATGATCATTATTTTATTCTAGTGTTTATGGGTTGTTTGTTTGATGAAATCTGATGACAGGTGGGTTTAGAAATGGCCCGCGGGCAAAACGTTATTTTTGTGAAATTTAATTAATTAATTAATGGTTAATTAATTAAATTAGGATTAAATTTGAGATTGAGGAATACTGATTAGATGCATGCTATGTGTCAGAATGTGTTGAGGATCATGATGATGTTATGGATATCGGTTATGGCTTTAAGGTTTAGTATGTGTACGAGTATGATGAGATGTTATGTTGAGGATATGCCTTAGGCATTTATGAATGTGTTGAGGATCTGAGGTTTAGATTTGAGATATAGGTTGGTTGTGGTTAGTGAGACGAGTCTCCTAACCTTTGCAGTATGTGATTGTGTGTGCCTTGCTATTGCAGGCGTTGATTACTTCCCCAAGGGAAAGCTGTGACGTGATACAGGTTACGAGTATATTAGGTAAGTCCATAGTACTTACTTAGCGTACGGTTGTGGATTGTATGATTGTGATGGTTGTGTGTGTGTTCATATGATTGTGCATTATAACCTAAACCGGACTAGGATGACCATTTATTACATTTATTTGGCCCAAGTGTATTATAACGGGCGGTAACCATCGGTCTCCGCCTGCGGGTTAAGAGGAGGTGCGTGGACGCCAGTAGCACAGGATGGGACGAGTGATGATCACCCACATGCAAACCTTTGTGTTAACGGGGAAAGGGACAAGGTTCTTGAGGCTCATCGTGTTACAAAAGAAGTTGAATTAGTAATGGAATAACGTAATGAAAGATAATAAATGAATATGTGTGGCATTGCATGTATGAGATGCTGATGTGTGGTTGTGCTATTACCTTCATGCCTTTCATTGCTGTAGCTAACGGTTTTATACCGTGTTGTAGATGATCTGCAGGTTAGGAAGACTATAGGGTGAGCCAAATGGTGTGACCAACCGAGGACTTCTGTACATTAGGATGCGTGGGATGGGATATCTTTTGTGGTTAAGGTTTATGATGTTGTTTTGTACTCGGCTTGGAGTTTGTAACCTCTTTTGATGTATCTATCATATACAGCTTTTATGTATTTGGTTTTAATTTACATGTGCCTTGTTGTAAGATCCAGTGAACTTGTTGTCAGGCTAGGGTCAGGATCCATTGTGAGATCCTAGCCCAATGTAGCATCTCAAGTCCCGCGGATTTGGGGTGTTACAGAGTTGGTATCAGAGCCTTAGGTTGACAACAATGACACTTGCTATCTGCAACAATGTTAGAGTGGATAAATAAAAAGAACCCACATGGGGTCTGACTTTTCAAAGGTTTTGGTTTTAAGCGAGTACAAATGTTTTGGGATAGTGTGTACAAAAGTCGTCACCCATCTGAGGATCTCGACAGTATAGATATATATTTATGGATATCTCTATGTGCTGAACAAAGAGAACACAAGGACAAAATGCAGAAAAACACACAAGCTCTCTAAGTGTGAGTTCTGGATGTCTGAGGTTGCTTTTCTTGGACACATCGTCTCCGCCGACGAGATTATGGTTGACCCGGTGAAGATTGAGTTTGTTGCTGCATGGACGACACCGACGAACGTCAAGGAAGTGCGTAGCTTTCTTGGCTTAGCCGGTTATTACAGACGCTTTGTGGAGAGATTTTTTGTGATTGCCAGTCCACTGACGAGTCTTCTGAGGAAGACTACCATATTTGTATGGGACCAATGTGCTCAGAGTTTTGAGGAGTTGAAGAGGCGTTTGACTTCTGCTCTTGTCTTGGCACAACCAGAGAGTTCTGATGATTTTGTAGTTTACAGTGATGCATCCAAGCTAGGCTTGCGATGTGTATTGATGCAGAGAGGCAGAGTGATTGCATATGCGTCTCGATAACTGAAGACGTATGAGGAGAACTACCCGACTCATGATTTGGAGTTGGCAACGGTAGTTCATGCTTTGAAGATCTGAAGACATTACGTGTATGGTGCTACATGTCAGATTTTCACAGATCATAAGAGTCTGAAGTACATTTTCTCGCAGCGGGAATTGAATAACTACCAGCGTCGATGACTTGAGTTAATCAAGGAATTTGACCTTGAGATTTTGTATCATCCTGGCAAGGCGAATGTGGTAGCTGACGCCTTGAGCAGGAAGATGCCTCGAGAGAAGGCGATTGCCAAACTTATTGTACAACCTCATCTTTAGAGAGATCAAGCTTGGCTAGAGATGGACATCCAGTTTTTTGATGAGGATGCCTAGTTGTTTGCTTTAAAGGTTCTACCTGGTCTGTTGGATGAGATCCAACAGAAGCAGGGGACCTGCCCGACTTTGACGAGGATTAGAGAGAGGATGACTCGTGGTGAGGGACCACAGTTCTCCATAGGAGCAGATGGAGTGATGAGACGCTGCGACCGCGTTCGTGTACCCGCTAATGCGGATTTGAGGTAGAAGATTCTGCAGGAGACTCACTCCACACATTACTTAGTGCACCTTGGTGCGAGTAAGATGTATCAGGATGTAAGATGCTCATACTGGTGGGGAGGGTTGAAGCCCGATGTGGCTAGATTTATGGCTCAGTGTGCGACCTGTTAGCAGGTCAAGATAGAGCATTGCAGACCAGAAGGAGAGCTCCATCTACTGTTAGTACCACAGTGGAAGTAGGAAGATATCTCCATTGACTTCGTAACTGGGCTGAGACCGAGCAGGAGCTTTGATGCTATATGGGTTGTGGTTGACAGACTGACGAAGACGGCACGTTTCATTCCATCAGGAAGACATGGCCGGTGAGCAGATTAGCTGAGGAGTACACTAGACAAATTGTAAGACTCCATGAGGTACCGGGGACGATCGTCTCTGATCGAGATGGACGGTTTACCTCAAGGTTTTGGCAGCAAATCCATACTGCTTTGGGGTCGAGTCTACACTTCACGACTGCGTTTCACCCCCAAACAGATGGTCAGTGTGAGAGGACCATCCAAACCTTAGAGGACATGCTGCGAGCTTGTGTGTTGGATTGGGGATAGGGATGATCTGATTACCTCCCACTTGTTGAGTTCTCATACAAGAACTGGCATGCATCCATTGGAATGGCTCTTTATGAGGCACTGTATGGACGTAGGTGTCGTGCACCTTAATGGTGGGATGAGCCTAGCAGTATTAGTGGGATAGCGCCAGAGCAGATTCAAGATGATATGGCTCGAGTAGCGCTGATTAGAGAGAGGATGCTGGATACACAGAGTCGCCAGAAGTCATATGTAGATAGGAGGCGACGACCTCTAGAGTTCAGGGTAGGAGCTCATGTTTGGTTGAGAGTATCTCCAACGCAAGGTGTTTGACGTTTTGACATAAAGGGGAAGTTGAGTCCCCGATATGTCGGTCCTTTTGAGATATAGGATAGAGTTTGGAGAGCAATGTACAGATTGGCTTTGCCACCGAAGTTAGAGGGTGTTCACCCTATGTTTCATGTGTCTCAACTGAGGGAGTACATACCAGATCGGAGACACATCGTCATCTATGATGATTTAGTGACTGAGCCGGACCACACTTTTGTTGAGCAGCAAATTGCAGTCCTGGAACGAGGTTTGAGACGCCTGAGTTCGAAGGACATTCCCATACCGAGGATAGAGTGGTCTAGACGAGGACCGGATGAGGCTACATGGGAGACTGAGGATAGTATCCAGATGAACTATACCGAGTTCTATGCTGAGATAGATGCATCTATAGGATCGACGAGTAGATCTTAGTGTTATCTTGGTAAATGTATGTTATGTGTTTATGTGATATGTTGTGTTTTCGTGCTAGTTGTGATGTGTGCATATGATCTTTTAGATCTTGTTTGCTAGCGCGAATTAGGTATAGCTGGAGATGGTTCTTTCCTCCATGCTATTGTAATATGTTTAGGATTAGCTGGAGATGGTTCTTTCCTCCATGCTATTATTGATGGACATAGTGTGAGTGGGGACGGATTTCCTCAACATAGTTATGTTACGAGTACGATTGGCTAGAGACGGCTTTCCTCCATGCTTTGGGACGTGGTTAGTAGTTGGCTAGAGATGATTTTTCCTCTATGCCTTTGGATAGCGTTATGATCTTGTTGCTGGAGTTGGTGATTCCTCTATGCTGTGTTTTGAGGTTATAGAGTGCTATAGGTTGATACGTTTGAACGGAGATATGATACCTCCGATAGAGAGAGTGTTTATACCTCAGCGTATGGGTCCGAGAGGATTTGGGAATTGTTCAAGTTTCGGGACAAAACTTTTTCTTAAGGGGTGTGTGATGTAATAGTTAGGATTTCCGAATTCTAATTTTTTTTTGGTAATTCTAATTAATGTTAATTAACTTAACCAGTGATAGTAATTGACATATAAATCGCGAAGATTGCGTAAGTGTTGAGTATAAGTCCCACCGTTATGTTCCTGGCATAATTTTGGGCTTATGGTGAAATTTTTACTTTTTCCCCCGGGTAATTATTATTACCCTCCGGTATTATTCGGAGCATTTGGGAGCTCCTATTAATAAAAATGCAGTTGAGAAAAATGATCAGGACAACAAACATGTCCTAGATATGAAATAACATGGAAAGGCAAAACGGACAAAAGAGTCGCTATTTCATTTCTTAACGGCTAAGAAAGACGGCTTAGGAATACACGTTTTCCGAGGCGATTGTGGAATAATTATCCCTACAGTATTCAAGATCTATTATTCCAATTTCGAGAAGTTTGGAGAAGGGGGTTCAACCCGCCATTGGATCGGTTAAAGGATAATTATCGACTTCACTATAAATAGCGGAAAATCGTTTATTAATTCATTTCCTTTCACGTTTCCTCGTAAAATCTCTAATTTCTCTCAAACTTCAAACTCAGGTTTACTCTCCGTTTCTAATCCGATTTCAATTCCGTTTGAGTTTTTGGATTCCTCTCTTCATTCTCTTTATATCGGTACCGAGTTTCTGCATTTCCCAGCAGATGAAGACCTGGTCGAGCATATATGTCACCAAGACAGTTCCGTCGCTCAGATTCCGGTGAATTTGTTGTTGTACATGCGTAGCCTGCGTCGTTGTGATTCCGAATCTTCTTTCAGATCGTCAATCGGGTTAGTAACGAATAAGTTATGAATTTATGCGTTTTCCGTACTGTGATTTGACCTAAATTGACCTTAGGCTTTTCAAAATGGATAATTAAAAATGCCATTATGATCATTATTTTATTCTAGTGTTTATGGGTTGTTTGGTTGATGAAATCTGATGATAGGTGGGTTTAGAAATGGCCTGCGGGCAAAACGTTATTCTAGTGAAATTTAAGTAATTAATTAAAGGTTAATTAATTAAATTATGATTAAATTTGAGATAGGAATACTGATTAGATGCATGCTAGGTGTCAGAATGAGTTGAGGATCATGATGATGTTATGGATATCGGTTATGGCTTTAAGGTTTAGTATGTGTACGAGTGTGATGAGATGTTATGTTGAGGATATGCCTTAGGCATTTATGAATGTGTTGAGGATCTGAGGTTTAGATTTGAGATATAGGTTGGTTGTGGTTAGTGAGACGAGTCTCCTAACCTTTGCAGTATGTGATTGTGTGTGCCTTGCTATTGCAGGCGTTGATTACTTCCCCAAGGGAAAGTTGTGACGTGGTACAAGTTACGAGTTTATTAGGTAAGTCCATAGGACTTACTTAGCGTACGGTTGTGGATTGTATGATTGTGATGGTTGTGTGTGTGTTCATATGATTGTGCATTATAACCTAAACCGGACTAGGATGACCATTTATTACATTTATTTGGCCCAAGTGTATTATAAGGGGCGGTAACCACCGGTTTCCGCATGCGGGTTAGGAGGAGGTGCGTGGAAGCCAGTAGCACAGGGTGGGACGAGTGATGATCACCCCCATGCAAACCTCTGTGTTAACGGGGAAAAGGGACAAGGTTCTTGAGGCTCATCGTGTTACAAAAGAAGTTGAATTAAAAATGGAATAACGTAATGAAAGATAATAAATGAATGTGTGTGGCATTGCATGTATGAGATGCTGATGTGTGGTTGTGCTATTACCTTCATGCCTTTCATTGCTGTAGCTAACGGTTTTATACCGTGTTGTAGATGATCTGTAGGTTAGGAAGACTACAGGGTGAGCCAGATGGTGTGACTAGCCGAGGACTTCTGTACATTAGAATGCGTGGGATGGGATATCTTTTGTGGTTATGGTTTATGATGTTGTTCTGTACTCGGCTTGGAGTTTGTAAACTCTTTTGATGTATCTATCATATACAGCTTTTATGTATTTGGTTTTAATCTACCTGTGCCTTGTTGTAAGATCCAGTGAACTTGTTGTCAGGCTAGGGTCAGGATCCATTGTGAGATCCTAGCCCAATGTAGCATCTCATGTCCCGCGGATTTGGGGTGTTACAGAGTTGGTATCAGAGCCTTAGGTTGACAACAATGTTTTGGGCTTTATCAACCTTTGTTATGTGATCATCAACCTTCGTGATCCGATTCTCCAATCCTTGAAGCTTTCCCAAGATTGTCTCCAAAACGGGATCGGATTTCTCTTTTTCCGAACTGCTTGTATTGTTAGATCCTTGCCTTTGGCTTTTCTAAGGAGTGGAAGAAGAAGAAGGCGGTGTTAGTGAATTTCCTGAATTGGAATGAAAATTACCGGAGTTTTGTTGTTGATTGGAACGCCAATTGCCGTTTGAATTCCTGTTGTTGTTGTTGTTGTTGTTGTTGTTGTTGTTGTTCCGGTTATTATTGTTCCAATTGTTCTGGTTGTTGTTGTTGCGGTTGGTTCCTTCGTTTCTTTGGTTGTTGTTGTTTCCTAGGTAACCAACGTCTTGTTCCTTTGGCTTTTGCAAGCCAGGTTTAATCACCTCTTTCAATTCCTTGATTTCGGTGTTTAGGGAGAAAATTTGAGTTTGCGCATCTTGAGTTAGCCTTGCTCCCGAATCTCCTCCTTTGGATTCCACCTTTCAGTAAGAATATCTCTCTATTATTTGGGCTTGTCTCTCAATGAAAACCCAAGCGTCTTCTTCCCTCATGTCCATGAACGTTCCACATGAAAGGGAGTGAAGCTTGAATTGTGTCTCTCTATCAAGTCCCTCATAGTATATCTCTAGTAGTCCAAGTCTTGAAATGCCATGGTGTGGGCAATCCAATAGTAATTCCTGAAACCTTTCCAAGATTGAAACAAACTTTCGTTAGGTTTCATAGAAAAAGCATTAATCTTACCTCCCAATTCCGCAGTTTTGGATGGCGGAAAGAACTTAGTTAGAAACTCCGAAGAAAGATCCTCCCACGTATTAAGCTTCGCATTTGGGAGAGCTTGATACCATGCTAGAGTCTTCCCCTTCAAAGAGAAGAAGAACGGCTTAAGCTTGTAGCTATTGGTGGTGGTCTTCTTTGGCTTCATCGTTTCCATAAGAATCTCGAAATTCTGCAAGTGTTGGTGTGGAGATTCGGCACTTGTTCCGCCAAGTTGATTTTGGCGAACCATGGTAATCACTTGCGATAATTGAAGCTAAATCCTTGAACATCTTCAGCTTCAAAGTTCACGCCAAGGCGGCGCGGTTGTTGAGTTGGATCCAGCCTTTGACCAAGCGTTCTTGGCTCTTCTTCCACACGAGCGGCTCTCGCACCCCTAGCTGGGATACGAGGATTGACGGCTGGCCTCGGATCGTTCCGGACTTGATTGATTGTTGGATCAATGTCCTCTAGTGCCGGCATAGAATCATCACTCTCATCTTCGGATGATTCGGTCCTAACCGACCTTGTCGGTTTGTTTTTCTTCTTTTTCTTCTTAGAGTCACTCATCTCTACTCTAAGTTGCAAAAACATGTCCCTAAGCTCATCATATTTAGCTGCATTTCGATCCGACTCTTCCTTACGAGTCTTCTCACTCCATGCATATTGAGCTCTAGATTCCTCCAATTCCGCTTGGAGATCTCTTTCTTCGTTTTCAGCCATCTTTCTTTCTTTGAGCTTCTTTCTCAAAGTCCTCTCGATTTCTTGATCTAAAGGTAGGAGGTCTTTGTTGGTTATAGACCTGCGCATATACCTAAAGTAACGTGCAAATATCACTCAAGAAAAGATATCAAATAACAAGAGCAAAGCTCCCAAACTCGACAACCGATAACCGAATTCGGCCTAAACCAAATCCCCGGCAACGATGCCAAAAACTTGTTCGCCACTTAGCGTGCGTGCAAATAAGTTTTAAATTTATAAAACTAGAAATCAAGCAAGCGAACCCGCAGTGTACGGATCGGCGTAGTAGAGCAAGAATTCCAGAGTATCGAACTCAGGGATTTGGGGGGAACAAATTCAGTTATAAGATTGTCAAGCAAGTAGAAGGTAAGCTTTGCAAATATATTGGGAAAACAGCAATCCTAAAGATCCAGGTATCCAGTTGTGGCAATCGATTCAAGATATACTAAAGATATAAGGACAGAGTTGAGGTTTGCAAAGGTATACGAATGTAAGGTAATGTACGGTGAAGTTCCAAAACCCTATATGACTCACCTAAAGACACTCTCTATAAAGGTTGTTGAGGCTTCAGTATATAAAGGATCTAAAGGTAAGAATTGATCTCAAATACCCAAACTTGTAACCCAAGGATCAAGATAGGCTCAAACGGTTAAGGTTGTGACACTCGAAACCGAAATAGAGGATGTTGAGTCTCACTACTACCTAAAAGAGACAAGTCTAGACTAGATTAAAGCTAATCTTTAACTTTGGATTAAAGTAAAAGCAAAGTTCGTAAACTGGTGTAAATCACGGCTGGATCTTGAGTTTCCACGGCCGTGGAACTCAAGAACAGCCCGTAATTTTGGGTGTCGACAAGGATTCTCTAACTCTCAGGGTCCAATCTGTTTAAGAACGATCTATCATTATTTAAACCACAACTATCAACCCTTCACCTTAGAATTGCTAAGGGTTTTTAGCCAACAATCATCATTTGATATCAAAAATTATGTTTAAGAAGAATGAAAGATGGAAAACCTTCGAAACTTCAATAAAACTCCAATCAAATCTCAAATTCGTACACAAAAAGGGATAAGTGTATAACAGATTCAGAAACAAACACGAATCAATCACAATCCTTGATAGGAATGAAGAACGGGATGTCAATCCGTCTTCTAATCAAATCTAAGGACAAAAAGGCTAACTTACAACACAAGCAACTTCAAGATCTTCAAAACTTTCAAACCCTAAACAGCCGTAAGCAAAGATATGCGGAAGTAAGCGGAAGTCCCGAATTCTCTCTTCCCCAGCCTTTTTATAGGGTGAGAAAAAGATATCTTCTATGTCCAATACGCAGAAAACGTGGCAATTAATGATTTGGCAAAAGATTGCCCAAATCACGGTCTTCAAAGATTCCACGACCGTGGAATGTAGGCGTGGAAAATATTACGATGGTTCCAACCTTCCACGACCGTAACTTACACCGTAGAACTCACTGGGTAACTCATTGATCAAATCCACGTTCATAATGGAAGAACCACGGCCGTGGAAGTGGGGCGTGGAACTCCTATTCCCTTTGTTTTGCAATTGCTTCGTGTCATTCTTCATCTTTGCTCCTTCCTTAGCTTCTCAATGTGTATCCTCTTCATCCTAGGTGATCAATTCCTCCTTTATTGTCATCAAACGATTCAATTCCAGCTCTTATTCACCTACAATCAACACAAAGCATAGTGTAGATCTCCATATCGAAAATATAGATGAATAAGCTAACTATTGCTTCTATACTCTATCCATGAACACAATAATGAATGAAAAACAAGTAGAAAACGTGCCTATAATATCACAATATTTCATGCTAACACTAGGGTTAGGATCCATTGTGAGATCCTAGCCCAATGTAGCATCTCAAGTCTCGCGGATTTGGGGTGTTACAGTTTGTTGTGTAGGTTATTTACCTTTAAATGAACACTAACTTTTCTCTTCAAGATAATCTGGATAGTTTCTTAAGAATGACTCGGGACTTAGTACGATGTAAGGATCCTATAAATGAAGTTCATCAAGCTATTATAATTCTTAACTCTCTCCCTTCTCAATTTGACAATTTTAAAGACGTTATTCAATAGGGACATGAAGACCTAACTAGGAAAAAGATTTTGGATGCCATAATTGAAAAGAATAACACTCTAAAGGTCTTTAAAATGAAAGGAGAGTATAAGGATAATAAGTCTGAAGTCTTATTTGCTAAAGGAAAAAATAAGAAAAATAAGTACAAAAACAATTGAGATAGTAAAGTTGACTCTAAAACTGGTTATAATCAAAAGAAATTTTCTATTCAATCTGTTAAAAAGGAGATTATTTGTTACTATTGTGGTATTAAGGGTCACAAGACTCCTGATTGTAATAATAAGAAGAAGGATGATGTTAGCAAGTCCAAGAAGGGTTCTATCAATATCCTTGAGTCTCATGATTTTTATGATGATAAATTGTTTGTTGTTTGTAATGATGATTTTGATGCTTGGATACTTGATTCTGGTTGTACCATGCATTTCACTCATGAAAATTATTTTAATTCTCTACATAAATGTGATAACGGGGTGGTTAGATTAGGAGATCATACTTGCTTATCTATAAATGGCATTGACAATATTCACTTTATGATGCACGATAATAAAATAAGAACTCTTCAACAAGTTAGGGGGGTGTCTGAACTTAGAAGAAATTTATTGTCTGAAAGTGTTTTTAATGACCTACGTTGCCAGATTCACACAATAACGGTGTTAAGAATGTGATTAAAAATGGTAAGATCCTCCTCAAACGTTTGAAGAAAAATGGCTTATATCATGTTGTTGGTTCTCCTGAAATGAATGTTTTAATTATGTTGAGAACATGAAACTTGATCAAACCAAATTATGATATGCTTGTTTTGGACATATAGGAAATAAAGGCTTGAATTACATGTTTAAAAATGATTATTTTGATCATAAACCTATTGCATTAGACATGTGTGAAAATTGCATTTTTGGTAAAACGACTCGGTTAACTTTTAATAGATCTACCTATGTTGTTAAATATACTCTTAAATACATTCATTATGATCTTTGGAGTCTTTCCCAAGTTGATACTATAAGAGGTAGAAAATATTTTATTTCCTTTATTGATCATTTTCAAGAAATATTTGGGTGTATTTGCTGAAGGCCAAAAGTAAAGCTTTAAACACGTATAAACTTTGGAAAACCAAAGTTGAAAATGAATCTAACCCATAAGCTCAAATGTCTTAAAACGGATAATGGTTTAAAATTTTGCAACCATGACTTTAATGAACTTGCTTGCAAAATGGTATAAAACGACATTTGACTATTCCGGGAACCCCTCAGCAGAATGGATTGCTGAGAGGATGAATAGGACTTTGTTGGAATAATCAGATGTATGTTTTTTTTTATAGGTATGAAACAATGTCTTTGGGGAGAGAATGTAATTACAACCTCTTATTTGATAAATAGAACTCCTTCCGCTATAGGGTTTAAGACTTCACAAGAAATTTAGACTGATAAAAAATCAAATATAGAACACTTAAGACCGTTCGGTTGTACAACTTATGCTTATCATTCACAAGGTAAAATAAATATGAGAGCTCTCAAGTGTGTGATGTTGGATTATGCGGAAAGGGTCAAATGCTACAAATTGCTTGTTATACAACCTCATGGTTATAGGGTTATAACTACTAGAGATGTAAGATGAACCTGATTTTCATTTTAAAATTCTTCTCACATCTAGTGTTTATAGGGACAAGGAAGTAAAGTTTTTCATACCAAGTGATACCCTTGAGCCAAATGAAGGGTTCGATATTGGTTTTTTTAAAGACACAAAAGTAATGCTCCTGGTAATGCTGTTGTTGAACAAATCAGAGAGAGTATTGAGTTGGAAAACAGCTCAAAAGATAACACACTTCACCAATCAGGTGGGGTTGTAAGCAATGCTAATTATAACTCTAACTCTCACACAACTTTTGTCAATGCTGAAACTTTTGGGACTGTAATTGGGACTGCAACTAATTCGGACATTTATCCTATTTTTGCTTCTGATTCTGTTCCTACTACTATTGATTTGACAAATTATCAACTTACTTATGATAGATGTAAGATCCCAGTTTTTCCTTCACCGCCCCCGCGGTGAAGAGGGCCGCCCCTGCGGCCAGCCGCCCCCGTGGACGAGGTGATCCACCCCTGCGGATGACGACAGATCATGCCCGATCTTTCATCCGTTCTTTTTATCTTCCTTCCATAGATAGAATGTACGATATTCTATCTTATGGGCCGGTTTCCTTATCTTCTTTCTAAACCCTAGACGCCTTTCTGTCTATCTTTCCAGCCCGTTCTCTTCTTTTTCTCCTTTTTTCCGTCTCTTTCTATCGTCTTCTTCAACCCTAGAGAGCTGCAACTTTTCCCTTGCTTCATGCGACCTTGCTGAATGTGTAAGTTCATCCCTTCTGGTTCTCCATCACGTTCTTATAGTTGTTGCATGCCTTCTCCTTCCGTTTGGCTTTCTTCTTCATTTTTCCCTTTCTTCTTTTCCAAGGATCAAGCATGAGCCTTGATTCTTGTGGAGCGTTCCGTTGTTGACCCTTTGTTGTTCTCAAGCTCTTTGGAGTTGAGTCTTGACGTGTTGGAACCAAAGGTTCGAGCTTTGGTTGCCCTTGCTGTGAGTTCTGTTGAAGAGAAGCCAACAACGCTTCTGTCGTGCAGCCGCCCCTACGCCTGCACCTGGCCGCCCCTGCGTGTTGCCACCCATGCACCTCTACCCAACCGCCCCTGCGGTTTCTCTGTTGTAACGCCCGTCTTTGGTGAGTTGCTTCCTTCCTTCCTTTCCTCGTTCCTTCCTTGGTTCCTTGTGGTTGTTCCTTGTCCCCTGAGTTGCTATAAGACTAAGATTGAGCCCTTAGCTTGTGTAGATCTCTTATAGATCGTTGAGACTAGAAGTTATAGATTTCTAGTAACCGTTTCATTCCTGATCCGTGTTGCTTGTTCGTACAGGCTTTCCTTGCTCCTTTCCTGAGGGAATCTGAGCTTTCCTGTGTTCTTCCTGAGTTGTTGTTGAGCTTTTGTGTTACCTTCGTATGATGTAAGTCCCTTGGACTTACTTAGCTTCATTCCGCGTATTATTTGGATTGTATTGGTTTGTTTGTGTTGTTTATTCATGTTATAACGGATAATCGGACTAGGATTCACCCTTATAACCTTAACTGGCCCAAGTGTATTATAACCGGGCGGTGACCACTTGTCTAGTTCTACAGGAGACTAGAATGTGCTCTTGCAACCCATGCCCATAGGTAACGGATAGTACTGATTATTGGTAGACGGAAGCGGAGGCGAGTTTCGAAAGGATTCTCGTGTGAAAAAAGAAGTTGAATTAGTAACGGATAACCTTAATGAAAGATAATGACCGGTTGTATACAAGCATGCTATATGTTTACATTACCTTATGTGTGTTTGCGCCTTTATGCTCTTGCTTATACCTAGAATGTTAGCTAACGGTTTATACCGTTGTTGTAGATGTTCCGCAGGTTCAGGATGCTGATGAGTCATCCGGATGGTGTGGTCAGCCGGGGTTCCCGTACATTATATAATGGGATCGGGTTTATGTTTCTTTTGTTATTTTCCTTTTGTTTTGAACTCGGCTGCGAGTCTTTTCCGCTTTGCTTTGTTTAAACCTTTGGTTTTTATATTGAGTTTTGGTTTTCATTCGTCTGTGCCTTGTTGTAAGATCCGTTTGTTGTTGTTACTCTGAGGGTCGGAACCCATTGTGCGGTCCTAGCCCGTAGCGCTTCGAGTTTCCCAGAACTTAGGGTGTTACAATATGGTATCTTATAGGTGATGAAATCACTATCATTTAGGCTAGGTTTTAGAGTCTTTTTATCACATTAGTGTCGGTTTATGCTACTAACTCCTGGGTCCAAAAGAAGAAGACTAAAAGAAGCTAAGGAAGGAGTTATAAGCACTTAGGAGTGAAGACAATGCACGAAGCAAAGCTTCTGTTGCCTCACTGCCCCTGCGGGTGACACCACACTCCGGAGCACACCCTGCGCCTTCGCCAACACCAGGCACAAAGAGTGTCACCGCCCCTGCGCCACTCCTTGGCGCCCCTGCGGTGACTTGCCCTGAAGAAGCGAAGCCAACGCCCTTGGCGCCTCTGTCTGCGCCTCACCCTACGACGCTGTGAAGGTGAAGAGTTAGTGTCACCGCCCCCCGCATTGACACTAGGACGCCCCTACATCTCAACATCAGAAATGACAGGAAATTGAAGAGTCAAATGTTTGAAGAGCATTAAAGATCCGCCCCTGCGGAATGGCATGGCCGCCCCTGCGGAATGGCATGGCCGCCCCTGCGGCCATGAAGAAGTTCAAGCGTTTATGTCCAAACCGCCCCTGCGGTTCTGAAGGTTGCCCTTGCGGTTCAACGGCAGAAGCTTTACTCCGGTTGTTTACACCACCTTTGTGGCATTAAAGGTGGCTATTTTGGGCCGGTCATTTACTCCTATTTAGTGTCATTTGTAGTATAAATAGTCCTTGGCTGAGTGCTAGAATCATCCACTTATTATCCTCAATTAGAATTATTTTCCATTGCTACCTTTGTAATGAGTTGCTAACTCCCTTGCTACATTGGGTTGGTTTGAAGCTGCATTGTTACTTTGGTTGTAAGTTCTCTTTAATATAAGTCTTTATTCAGTAATGCTTTGTGTTTCCTTGATCTTCATTTTCTAATTGCATGTTTGATTTACACTTAAGATTGATCACCTTAGGTTCTAAAGTGCATGCAAAGAACTAGGATTAATAGATTCCGGGTTCGGGTCCTTAATCTAGTAGCAAACTTTAAGTAATAGCGGGTTGTAATTACTTAATGACAAGGAACACAAATATAAACATAAGGTTAACGGTTTTAATCTATTCTTTATATCCCTTAGTCTTTATTTGAAAGCTAGCTTGTTAATTGTTCTTTTAGGTTTACGGAACACTAACCTGTTAAGTTGTGTTGATGCCGGTTGGCTCAACACATATATATGATCGAGACGGAACATTACTTAAAACTTGTAAAAGGAACCCACCAAAGTAGCATTTGCATGCGAAGAATCAACCTAGTGTAGATTCATCCATCATTGTCTTACTTGTTGCGTTACTTGTTTTCATAAGTCTTGTGTGCATCAATTCAACCCCCCCCCCCCCTTATGTTACTTGTTTCTATAATCAGTGATTGAATTTAATAAAAATACTAAACTCTCTTGGGTTCGACCCTTACTTAACCACTATACTTGTTTTAGTGCTAAGTCGGGATATATTTCGATAGGGTATAGACGACCATAGAAATACCTTCAGCCAAATTTTGTCGCCGTTTCCGGGGAGTTTAGTTATTTTTATTTTATTATTATTAATTATTAGTTTGAACCATTTTTATGGTTCAAGCCCGTGCTACTAACCCCGATCTTGCTTCCTTTGATCCAGAAATTGAGAGGACGCACATCCGGCAACAAAGACAACAACAACTCCAACAAGAGATGGCTGACCGTACACTTCGTCAACTCACACAGTCCACTTTGGCTCAAAACCCTCTTGCGGTTACTATACCGGCATTAGGGGAAGGAATCAACTTCGAGCTCAAGCCGGGTCTCATTCACTTGCTCCCATCTTTCCATGGGTTAAGTGGTGAGGATCCCATCAAGCACCTTGGAAAGTTTCATACCGTGTGTATGAGCATGAAGCCAGCCAACATCACCGAAGATCAAATCAAGATGAGGGCATTCGGTTTCACACTCAAAGATGCAGCGGACGATTGGTATTACCACCTTCCATCCGGGAGCATCAACACTTGGGAGAATCTCCACAAGGCGTTTTTGGAGAAATACTTCCCAACCAAGAAGGCCAATAGCTTGAAGAAAGCTATAAGCAACATCGAGCAAGAGGCGGACGAAACTCTCTATGAGTACTTCGAAAGATTTGCACGCCTCCGATCCAGCTGTCCTTTCCACGGATATTCGACTCAAGATCTAGTCTTGTACTTGTACAATGGCTTGCTCGACAATGAAAGGAGGATCGTCGATGCAACTTGCGGAGGTAACATTCTTAACTCTACCCCTGACCTTGCTTTGGAAAAGATTCAGGAACTAGTGGAGGAAACCCGGAACTTTGGAAGGACCCCGTCCAAGAGAGGAGTTCATGCTGTAAATACCAAGAAGAGTGATATTTCCTCGGAGCTCGCGGAACTGAAGGAGATGGTGAAGAGATTAACACTAATGGGAACCCCACAACAGCTAAAGGCATGTGAAGTATGTGCTGACCCATATCATCCAACGAACATGTGTTCCGAAGTCCAGGATGACGATGCTGAAGTGAATGCAATGGGTTATGGACAACCACAACAGCAAAGACCTAGGAATGATCCTTATGCACAGAATTTCATGCCAAACTGGCGTGATCAACAAAATTTTCGTTGGAGGGATCAACAAAACCAACAACAGCAGCCCCAACAAGGTAAGTATCAATCAACTGAAGATATGTTGTAGGTTTTGACTAAGCATTTTGCCACTCATGTCCAAACAATAGAGTCCAGCATCAAGAACCTTGAAAAATAGGTTGGGCAAATGGCGGAAGCCATAACAAGGATCGAAGCCCGATCCTCCAGTGGTTTGCCTTCCCAAACGGTTATAAACCCCAAGGAGAGCCAATCAGAAAGGTAGAGACCTTACGTCGAGCCAACGACGTAAAACAAAGGCTCTGCTCGGGAGGCAACCCGAAGGAATAAGAAGAAGAGTTTCTGTCAAGAAAACCGCCCTTGCGGCTTTTTGTCCCCGCCCCTGCGGTGACACCCCTGCCCAGCACCGCACCAGCATTGGGCCTGCGTTTGCAACACACTAGTCACTGCCCCCGCGGTGACATCCTGACGCCCCTGCGGCGGTCACCCTTGACATGTAGCCTCACCGCCGCTCCTGGTGCTGAGGCTGCGCCCCGGCCTCTTCCTTGTCACCGTCCCCGCGGTGACAAACCCCGCCCTTGCGGCTTTATTAAGGAAAGAAAAAAAATACACTTCCCAAAAATAACCTACACATATACACCAATCCCTCCCTCTCACCTTATATACCCCTCATCTCTACCAAAACTCCACTTCGTACCCACACCCCTGCGCCCCTTCCCTGCTTCGACACCCCTGCGCCGCAATATCTCCTCTTCCACTTTCCACTCTCTTAAAAACTCAACCCCACAATACTTATCCTCTCACACACTCCATATAATCCACTTTGAGATCCTCTAACGACGCCTCCACCAACAAAGAAAAGTCGCCGGAACAGCCCCAACACCACCACCTTCGTAGCCTCCCAGAATTGCCCTCTGCTCTTCTCCCGCCCATGCGCCTGCAAGTTGCTGCCCCTGCGCCTAGCCGCCTCTGCGCCAACTTCAGCCGCCCCTGCGAAAAACACAACAGAGGGTTCGTCTCTTAATCCAAATTTCTGAACTTTCTAATACCTTTCCTTGTTCAATTGCAAAGAATGGAAAAACAGAAGAAATACAAGTTGTCGGAAGCTGAGAGGGAGCGTTATAGGATTGTGCAAGATCGTATTGTGTATGCAACTCGGTTTTTGCACGTTCCTACGCTGGAAAAATTGGGCATGTTGGAGAGCATGCAAGCATTCCTCACCAATGTTGGGCTCGGCGATTTTCTGGAAATGAATGCCCCAACATATCCCGAGCTAAGCCGCCAATTCATTGCCACATTCACAATGGAGAGGGAGGATCACATTTGTGTTGGACTTTCTTTTAAGTTCAACAAGAGGAAGTATACACTGGATTACACCCAACTGTAGGAGGCATTCGGGGTGACTACTTGCGCCTCAGAAAACTGGCAGGAACCCATTCCGACACCAGACTTGTGCGAGTTCTGGCTGACCGCCACCAGATCCGAGTTTTATGCCGGGGGTGAGTATTCCAACAAACTCACTCACCCTTGTTTGAGGCTCATGGACAAGATCTTCATGAGTATTTTCTGCGGGCACAAGGAGGAGAATAAGGTCGCTCTAACCCTTCCACTGTTGTACACCTGCCTCTCCACGAACGACAAGATACCAGATTGGCCATACCTCTTCCTTAATGCTTTGAAGCGGATTAGGAAGAATGAGCCACGAGACATTGTGGGTGGTAGAGTGATTTCCTTGATCGTTGCACAGGTGATGGACCTCTCCGATTTGGAGGATGGATTAGAGGTTCCGCTTTACATAGAAGGGATGTTGAGGAGGTGTAAACTCCTCAAGAAAGACGGGGAGAACTCCTTTTGGCTCTCATTGGCAGATGGGAGTCACATTACATACCTCCCTCGGTCGCTTCCACTTGGAGACGAGCTCTCTGAGCTATACATACTGGCTGACCCCTCTGTACCAAGACGGCCTCAAAGGGCCATTGTTGAGAGATATGATGCGAGCTCCAACCGAGCTCCTATGGCTGACCACATCCCGGATGATGAGGAGATGCCTCCTGAAGCACCGGAGGAGGATCCGGCTCTTACGAGCCTTCAGGCTCAGATGGCCGCCCTGACCACCCAACATCAAGCATGGCAGACCAAGTACCAGCGGTCCATGCTTGAGCAGCAGCAGGCGTGGCAGTCCAGCTTCGCCTTCTCTATGACTACTCATTTTGACCGCCTGCAGGATGCTTGGCAGGCGGCTCATCACCAACAGTTAGAGTTGGCAAGCTAGCTACGAGACTTTATTTAGAGGGAGGTTGGATGCTCAGGAGGACCGCATCAATGACATCTACCGCCGACAGGAGCACTTCTTCCGCCACTTTCCATACCCACCGGAGGAGGGTCCGGATGGTCCATCCGGACCATCCCACTGAGGTGTATCTTTCTCTTCCCTTTCCCACATTTATCTTTGCTTCATTTCCACTTTGAGGGCAAAGTGTGCTTCAAGTATGGGGGAGGGACATATCATTGCATGTACAGTTTTATGTAAGTTGTTTTTCATTGAGTCTTATGAATTGTAATTCCTTTTGAAATTCATAGTAAAAAAAAAAAGTCAAAGAAAATGAAAATAGGCATGAAAATCCTTGGATAAACCGAAAACCCGAAAGGGCGGTTTAGGCAAAAAGAAGGTAGTCCGACCAACCTTAGGTTGGTGCAAAATTGGACTTGAGGGATGTGAGTTTAAGTGATAACATCAAAGAAAAGAAGAAGAGTGGCAAGGTGAAAATCCGAAAGGGCACCTTGGCAAAATGAGCGGCACTGAGTGTAGGTTTCCCTTCCAGCGTTCGGCGACATAAGAAGGGGGTCATAAGGAGGTTGTCCGGGTAGGTCACTCTTGGAGCGATAAGGATGGTAGTATTTCGGCGACATAAGAAGGGGGTCATTTAGGCTAGTTTTTAGAGTCTTTTTATCACATTAGTGTCGGTTTATGCTACTAACACCTTGGTCCAGAAGAAGAAGACTAAAAGAAACTAAGGAAGGAGTTATAAGCACTTAGGAGCAATGCTCCAAAATACGTGAGACGGATACGGGACGGAGAGGCACCGTCTAGCGTCTAGACGGCTAGACGGCCGTCTAGACAGATTCTAGATGGATAAGACGTTTTTTGATAAAATACATTACATTTGTCACGATATGGAAATTTTTAATAAATTAGGTTATAATTTGGTAATTAATTAGGATGATTTGTGTAAATATAGTTTTATATGGTATATTTTTAAAATTTTAATAAATTTTAAAACCCTATTGACCTCCTATCTCCTCTCCAACCTCATTCATGATTCCTACCGTCGCTTTGTTGTATCTCAGCAAAAAGAAAGAACAGAGGGAGAGGCAAAAGCAATCAGAATAAGCAAGGAGTGTCGAGGAGAGCGTCACCGGAGTTCTGAGCGGCGACTGGCGAGGAAGGGGACGGAGTCGCCGTCGGCTGTCGGAGAGAAGGACTCAAGGACCATCGCCCATGGGAGAGAAGTCGGAAGTCGGATTAAAAAACAAGACGTCTTACCCCATCCCACCCCGTCTTGACCCGTCCCGCTCTGTCTTGACCTCGTTCTATCCCGTCTCGAACCCTATTTCTACTATACCCATCCAGACATTCTCATTTTGGCAAAAAACGGGACGGTCTACCGCCGTCTAGCGTCTAGACAGCCCTGGATGGCGTATTTTGGAACACTACTTAGGAGTGAAGACAATGCACGAAGCAAAGCTTCTGTTGCCTCACCGCCCCCCGCAGAGCAGTGTCACCGCCACTGCAGGTGACACCACACTCCGGAGCGCACCCTGCGCCTTCGCCAGCGCCAGCACAAAGAGTGTCACCGCCTCTGCGCCACTCCTTGGCGCCCCTGCGGTGACTTGCCCTAAAGAAGCAAAGTCAGCGCCCTTGGCGCCTCTGCCTGCGCCTCACCCTACGACGCTGTGGAGGTGAAGAGTCAGTGTCACCGCCCCCGCGTTGACACTAGGACGCCCCTGTGTCTCGACATTAGAAACGGCAGGAAATTGAAGAGTAAGACGTTTGAAGAGCATTAATGATCCGCCCCTGAGGCCATGAAGAAGTTCAAGCGTTTCTGTCCAAACCGCCCTTGCGGTTCTGAAGGCTGCCCCTGCGGTTCAACGGCAGAAGCTTTACTCCGGCTGTTTACACCACCTTTATGGCATTAACGGTGCCTGTTTTGGGCTGGCCATTTACTCCTATTTAGTGTCATTTGTAGTATAAATAGTCCTTGGCTGATTGCTAGAATCATCCACTTATTATCCTCAATTAGAATTATTTTCCATTGCTACCTTTGTAATGAGTTGCTAACTCCCTTGCTACATTGAGTTGGTTTGAAGCTACATTCTTACTTTGGTTGTAAGTTCTCTTTAATATAAGTCTTAATTCAGTAATGCTTTGTGTTTCCTTGATCTTTATTTTCTAATTGCATGTTTAATTTACACTTAAGATTGATCACCTTAGGTTCTAAAGTGCATGCTAGATTCCGGGTTCGGGTCCTTAATCTAGTAGCAAACTTTAAGTAATAACGGGTTGTAATTAATCAAAGAAAAGGAACACAAATATAAAGATAAGGTTAACAGTTTTAATCTATTCTTTATATCCCTTAGTCTTTATTTGAAAGCTAACTTGTTAATTGTTCTTGTAGATTTACGGAACACTAAACTATTAAGTTGTGTTGATGCCGGTTGGCTCAACACATATATATGATCGAGACGGGACATTACTTAAAACTTGTAAAAGGAACCCACCAAAGTAGCATTTGCATGCAAAGAATCAACCTAGTGTAGATTCATCCATCATTGTCTTACTTGTTGCGTTACTTGTTTTCATAAGTCTTGTGTGCATCAATTCAACCCCCCCCCTTTGTTACTTGTTTCTATAATCAGTGATTGAATTTAATAAAAATACTAAACTCTCTTAGGTTCGACCCTTACTTAACCACTATACTTGTTTTAGTGCTAAGTCGGGATATATTTTGATAGGGTATAGACGACCATAGAAATAACTTCAGCCAGTATCAGAGGTCTAGGTTGGCAACAATGGCACTCGAAATCTTCTACAGGTCGGATGGATAAATAAATAGAACCCGCAAGGGGTCTAACGTTTTCAAAAGGGGTTTTTGTTTTAAACCGTTGGTCTGGGATAGATGTACGGGTAACCATCACTACATCCGCATATCTCAGCAGTGTAGTTTCTTATATGCTGGCCTTTATATGTGTTTTTTCTTGGATTTGTGCTTTAGCTATAGCGTGTTCTTATATCTATATACATATAGACTTATACCTATCCTTATAGTAGATTGCGCGTACTAGAGCTACATCTGCTATGGGGCGAGGAAGGGGTCGACCACCACTTCCACCTGCCGTCCGTGGACGAGGATGTGCAGGAAGACCTCCACTAGCTAGAGGTCAGGGCCAAGCCCCAGCTGTCGATCCGCCTATCGCTGAGGCGTTTGCTAAAGAGGTTGTTGAGAGCATTGTTACGCTAAGATCGTGATGCGCAAATGGGTTTTAAATTTATAACTCGAACTAAATCCTAACTACCTAGCGAAACCCGCAGTGTACGGGACGTTTGTAGAAGGGATAGTGTTCCGAGGTCGAACACAAAGACTAAGGTGAAATTGATTCGAATTGTGATTGAGTTTAGTAAAGATCTAGGTTGAAAGAAAAGAAAGAAATAAAGAAATGAAAATCTCAAATGTTTTTGGTTGGTTTTGGTGATCGATCAAAGATCACAATTCATGCAAAGTAAACAATCAACTAAACTAAGAATCAACACAAATAAACAAACTAAACAAGATGATGATCAAAGAAAGAAAAGACGGATTCTAGGGGTTGGAAGTTCCGGTTATGGCATAGGACTCAAGTTATCTATTTATTCCTTGGATTAACTGTGATATGTTGGGAGTAAGTGTTCCTAAATTGGGATCAATTACCGGGTAGGTCTCATGTCCAACTAGTCCACTCCTAAGGTCTCATTACCGGGTAAGTCTCTAAGAACCTAAGGATAGGAATTCTACACAAACCGGATTGTTAATTAGGAGTCTAACCTATCTTTACCGGGTAAGTCTTGGAAAGGAAAGTCCTAAACAACTATCCTAGCACACCTAATCCAATGGCGGCTTATTAGGCTCACCACTACCTAAGGTTTGTTATCTTTGGAATCTAAGAGCAAGGATTACCGGGTAAGTCTTTCCTAACACTTAGTTACTAACACTAGGTTACCCTAGGGTAGATTAAACTCAACAAACACTTAGGATTTCAACATTCTATAGATCTAAGACAAGATCCTTCGAACCAGGGAAAATCACGGTTTGTTCTACCTAAACCACGGCCGTGGTCAGACAAGAACTACCCGTGATTTCTAACAGCAGCTATGTTCATACACACAAGTCATCCAAAGGTAAATCTAAGTCCGTCCTATCATAGCCCTAGCCATAACCATCCTTTCCTTACCCTAGAACCACATCAATTTAGCCTACAACGTTCATAATAGAAATAGAAACAAACAAACATAAAATCATGACATCCATTTGCAAGATAATGAAGGGAAAAGAGATGAACAAGTGAACTAAAACAAAACCAAGCTGAAAATGGAATTAGAGTAACTCACAATCCTTCCAAAAGAAGGTTCAAATGATTCATACAACTCTAGAAATGGAATCCGGAATTCTTCACTACAAAAATCTATCAAGGTGTGGCAATGGTGTGTGTGTTCTTCTTCTCCTCTTCAATGGAGCTCTTCTTCTTCTCTTTGACACTTTCCTTCCTAGAAAAACTTCTTCTTGAGAGAATGTTGTTGTTAGAGAAAAAAAATGGATAATGGATGAGTTGCTCCAGGATGCTTCTCACAGCCCATGAAGGACCACTTTTATAACAAACTTGCATGAGCTGGCCATAAGAGTCGTGGCACAGCTGTCACAAGAATCTGGCAAAATCCACGGTTGATTCCACGGCCGTGGAGTGTCAGAGAACCGTGATTCTGTGCAGAAACTTCGCTTTGGATCATTAAGCTGTGGTTTGGTGCATGGCAAGTGTTGACAAGGCTCCGTGAGTCCTCCTTAGCCTTTAGCTTGTGTCCTAATGAGTCCGAGGGTGTGTCATCTAGATGAACGATCCTCAAACGTATCGTTTTGCTCCTAAATCTCCCGAAATACCTATAAAACACGCACAAGTCCGTGTAGACGTCTATCTCGGCAAAATACATGAATTGAGTGCAAAACGTCGTGAACTAGTGCTAAACCATGCATGAATGAGTGAGAAATCTATCTAAATGATTACCTAAAACTAAGTCATAAATCGTGTTATCAAAATACCCCATACTTAAGGTCTGCTCGTCCCCGAGCAAATTCCCAACTATAGACCAAGAGATGACATGATTTATGTATGCAGAAAAATGGCAAAATCTTTTTGGGTTTGTGCTTCTATTTTTGGATCACCTTCAAAGTCATGTTTCATGGCAAGGGATAAGCAATCATGCATCAAACAAATGAAAGCATGGAAAGACAATTGTACTTAACTCAAAGGTATGCATGAAATGTAAAGATGAAGAAGTCAAGAAGGTCAAGAGTACATCCAATCTAAATCACTAAGTCTTACAAACATGCAAATAGGTCATAAGGTCTTGTGAGATAAAAGGGCCAAGAAATGTAGTGATTGGGTGGGGATTTCTAGATTATGTGATGCTAATCCGGGAATGGAACTAACTCCACATCCTTGTCCTCGATCAACTTCCCTCAAGTGTATATTTTCCTCTATCTTTTCTTTCTTTTCTTTTTCTTTGACTTGTTTTTGAGACAATGGCATTGGTGTACAAAAGCCGAAACCTTGGTGATTAGCCGTCCTCGGGCTTTTTCTTAGTTTTCGAGGTGCATCCACACCGGGCACACATACCAAAGCTCGTTAGGACTATTGGTTCATTTGACTTTGGCAAGACACCAACACCCGATTATGTGAAGTGTACCGAGTTACTTGTCATTTAAACCAATGTCCCCAAACCTATATTATTGGCTACACTTTTCACAACAAATTCAGCATTTTATGCATGATGTTCTTTTCATCAACAACTTCACCTCACACTTGCTTTTCACACACATCAACATACTAGCATGCTCCTATTCCCGGAAGGGTTAAAAGAGGTCAAATTTGTTGGAGATTTGGGCTAAGTCTTCATTGTAACCGTTGAGCTTGTCTTGAGACAAGGTGCAATGAGTTGTTCACATGTGTGTCACTATGGTCCGGGTTGCGGGAGGCAAGCCAAGTGACCGGCACTAAGAACAACTAGTATTATAAGAGGAGTCGAATCAAAGCAAGGTGATTCACGACAAGGTCAACTTGTGCTAGCTTTTAGAAGGCCGATGTTTGGGGCTTTTTAGCCACATTTTATCGGCACATCTTTGGTTCTTAGGCCTTATATTGGCTAAAGAATATGTGGTTAAAAATTGGGAGCAATTCAAGCTCAAATACTTAGTGAATGTCAATGAAGCAGCTAGTGAGCTTCTTAAGAAGCTACACTAGCTTGAGCTAAGATATTGAGTGTTTGAGGATCTTGGAGCTTACCCTAGCTATATTAAAGTGAATGAAGCTCATTGGAAGTGTTTGGACCAAGAAAAATAAGCTAGCTCTAAGCTAGCTCCGGAGAGCGGTTTTGGGCTTCCTATGTGGGCCTCGGGCCTCGGGCTTTCTAGGGCTTCAAGGCCCATCTTCCAAGTAACTTCCAAGTAACTTCCATAACCGTTTTTAACCGCTTTTAACCGCTTTTAACTCCCCAAAACCGTGCCCCCCTATGCCTATAAAAGGGAGAGCCATTTGCACTTGATTGAACATTCGTTTTTGCAACAATAAAGCTTCTAGTTCCATTGTATTGACATTGGATAGGCCTTCTTATAAGCTTGTTTGCAAAACTCGAAAGACCAGTATAGTTCCTTTGTATTGACAAAGGATAGGCAATCATCTTAGTTTGGTTTTGTATTGACAAAACCTAGGAATACCCTTTCTACAAAGTAAGACAAGTAAGTCTCTTACTTAGTCTTTGTAACGTGTAACGTTTTATCCCACTAAGGTATTTGGATATTCCCGGTGTAGGGGAGAATACACTTAGAAGGAAAATTCATTTATGAATGACTCATTACATTATCCAAGTCAATGGTTTTAACATATAACAACCGGTTTATATGACGTGTAATTGAACTTAACTTCTATTAGAGTTTTGTCTACTCCTTTTTGGAGATTACAAACTCTTGCTTGAGTTTTGTCTACTCCTTTGGAGACTACAAACTCTTGATTGAGTTTTGTCTACTCCTTTGTGGAGATTACAAACTCTTAGTTGAGTTTTGTCTACTCCTTTGGAGACTACAAACTCTTGATTGGGTTTTGTCTACTCCTTTACGGAGATTACAAACTCTTGGTTGGGTTTTGTCTACTCCTTTGTGGAGATTACAAACCCTTGGTTAATAACTAGTTTTAGTTCAAGATAATTATATAATTTGTTTGGCAATTGGGAGAACCGTCTACTCACATAAGTGAGACTACGGCCCTTTGGTCTAAAACCGGACACCGAAAATCCAACAATCTTCTAAGTGTATTTATTGTTAATTGTTTTGTAGGATTGGATTGATCAATAATGAGTAAGACGTTAATGACAGAAATGACTTCTCGTTTTGGGAAGTTGGATAAGTTTGAGGGTGTAGACTTTAGGAGGTGGCAAAAGAAAATGCACTTCCTCTTGACTACACTAAAAGTCGCTTATGTACTCACTACACCTAGACCGGCCGAGCCGGTTGATGATATGGTGGAAGAGATAGAGGTTGTCCGACGAAGGAGCAAATGGGATAATGATGACTACATATGTCGTGGTCATATTCTCAATGGCATGAGTGATGCATTGTTTGATGTCTACCGAAGTGTAGAGTCATCAACATCAATGTGGGATCAACTGGAGTCTAAGTACATGGCGGAGGATGCTTCATCTCGCAAATTCTTAGTCTCGGATTTTAACTCATATAAAATGGTGGACTCAAGGCCGGTAATGGAACAATACAATGAATTGCTCCGGATTCTTGGGAGGTTCACTCAACATGCCATGCATATGGATGAGGCCATTGCGGTTTCGTCTATAATGGATAAGCTCCCCCCTTCGTGGAAGGACTTCCGCCATGTGCTAAAGCACAAGAAGGAAGAACTCACGTTGGTGGAACTTGGATCTCACCTTCAAATTGAACAAGGCCTTAGGGCACAAGAAGGGGGACTCAAGAAGGAAGATAAAACTTCTACTTCCCACGAGGCCAACATGATGGATGGCAAGGGCAAAAGGAAGAGGTTCAAAGGAAAGGACAAAGGCAAGGACAAGGGAAATAAGTCCAAGAAGTCCAAAAAGGATAATGTTGACAAGAAACCAAAAGGTTCTTGTTGGAAGTGTGGCAAGACTGGCCACTTCAAGCGGGATTGCAAGGTTAAAGACGATGGATCCAAGGGTGGAGGCCAAAGTGGCCAAAACCCATTAAACCAAGGTGACTCACTTATGAGTCTTGATTCTAACTTTGATATAAATTCTGATTTGAATTATGTGTCATTGACTTTTGAATGTTTGTCCATGCAGGATGATGACCTTGGATGGTGGGTGGACTCGGGTGCAACAACTCATGTTTGCAAAGATCGGCGTTGGTTCAAGACATACGTTGTTGCAAACGATGGAGCACTCATACATATGGGAAACGAGTCTACCACCCCCGTTCTAGGAAGAGGACGGGTTGATCTGTACTTCACAAGTGGCAAGTGTCACGCTAGAAAGGTAGCACAAAAAGCTTTACATTTATAAACTCGAACTAAATCCTAAACTACCTAGCGAAACCCGCAGTGTACGGATCGTTATGTAGGAAGGTAAGTATTCCGAGGGCGAACTCAAAGACTAAGGTGAAATCGAGTCAAGCAATGATTAAAAATAGTGTAAATCTAGGCTAAGACAAGATGAGGAACAAAGAAAATGGAAAACTCAATGTTTTTGTTGGTTTTTATGGTCATCAAGCAAGGGTCATAACTCATGCAAAGCAATAAATCAAACCAAACCAAAAATCAGCACAAATAAACGAGTCAAACGAGATATTGATCAAGAGAAAGGGAAGACGGATTCTAGGGGTTGGAAATTCCGGTTATGGCATAAAACTCAAGTTATCTATTCATTCTTTGGATTGATTATGATATGTTGGGATTAAGTGTTCCTAAAATGGGATCAATTACCGGGTAAGTCTCATGATCCAACTAATCCACACCTAAGGTCTCATTACCGGTTAAGTCTCTAAGAGCCTAAGGGGAGGAATTTAACACAAACCGGATTGTTTAATTAGGGATCTAACCTATCCTCACCGGGTAAGTCTCGGAAAGGGAAGTCCTAATCAACTATCCTAGCACATTTAATCCAATGGCGGCTTATTAGGCTCACCATTACCTAAGGTTTTGCTATTTTAGATTCTAAGGGCAAGGATTACCGGGTAAGTCTCTCCTAACACTTAGTCGCTACACTAGGACACCCTAGGGTAGGTTAAACTCAGCAAAAACTTAGGGTTTCAACAATTTTATGAACCTAAGCTAAGATCCTTCGAAACAGGAAAAACCACGGTTTGTTCTACAGAAACCACGACCGTGGTTCTTCAAGAACTACCCGTGATTCCTAACAGTAGCTACGTTCATAAACAAAAATCATCCAAAGGTAAATCTAAGTTCGTCCTATCATAGATCTAGCCATAACCATCCTTTCCTTACCCTAGAATCACATCAATCTAGCCCACAACATTCATATTAGAAATCAAAACAAACAAGCATAGATTCATAACCTCCATTGCAAGAAAATGAGAGAAAGAAGATGAACAAATGAACTTCAAACACAATCTAAATCTGAAGATGAAATTAGAACGACTTACAACCCTTCCAAAGGAAGGTTCAAGAGTTCAAAAACTTCTAGAAATAAATCCGAAAATACAAGAGCTAAGTGTGTCTTCTCCTCTCCTCTTCAAGGGCAATGGCTCCTTTCTTCTTCTTCTTGCACTTTCCTTCCTAGAAAAAGTCCTTCTTCTTCTTGGAATATATTTTGTCAAAGAAAAATGGAGAATATGTGAGCTGCTCTCAAACTACCCAAATCCCAGCTGCCCCTAACAACTATCAAGGACCACTTTTATAACCAATTCTTCATGAGCTGGCCATGAGAGTCGTGGCACAGCTGTCACGAGAATCTGGCAAAATCCACGGTCATTTCCACGGCCGTGGTTCTTCAGAGAACCGTGATTCTGTGCAGAAACTTCGCCTTGGATCATTAGGCTGTGGTTTGGTGCATGGCCTGTGTTGGCAAGGTTCCTTGAGTCCTTCTCAGCCCTTGCCTTGCGTTCTAATGAGTTTGGAAACGTGTCCTCTAAATGAGCGACCCTCAAACGTGTCGTTTTGGCTCGAAACTTCCCGAAATACCTACAAAACGCAAACAAGTCCGTGTAGACGTCTATCTCGACAAAATACATGTTTTGAGTGCAAAACGTATTGGACTAGTGCTAGATAATGCATGATTGAGCGAGAATTCTACCTAAATGTGCACCTAAAACTATGCTATAAATCGTGTTATCAAAATACCCCATACTTAAGGTTTGCTCGTCCCCGAGCAAATTCCCAACTATAGACTAAGAGATGACATGATTTATATATGCAGAAAAATGGCAAAATCTTTTTGGTTTTGTGCTTCTACTATTGGATCACCTTCATAGTCATGATCAATGGCAATTGAATAAGCAATTATGTATCAAACAATAAAGTCATGGAAAGACAATTGTACTTAACTCAAAAACATGCATGAGTTGGGAGGACGGAGATGTCAAGAAGATCAAGAGTCTATCCAATCTAGATTACTAAGTCTTACAAACATGCAAGTAGGTCATAAGGGCTTGTGACATAAAAGGCTAAGAAACGTTTCAATTGGGGAGGGGAATTTTCTAGGTATGTGATGCTAATCCGGGAACGGAACTAACTTCACTTCCTTGTCCTCGATCAACTTCCCCCAAGTGCATATTTTTCCCTATCTTGCTTTCTTTTCTTTTTCTTTAGCTCATTTTTGAGACAATGGCATTGGTGTACAATAGCCGAAACCTCGGTGATTAGCCATCCTCGGGCTTTTTCTCTTTTTCGAGGTGCATCCACACCGGGCACACATACCAAAGCTCGTTAGGGCTATTGGCTCATTTGACTTTGGCAAGGCACCAACACCCGATTATGTGAAGTGTACCGAGTTACTTGTCATTTAAACCAACGCCCCCAAACCTATTTTGGCTACACTTCCACAATAATTTCAGCATTCCATTCACGACATTCTTTCATTACATCTTCACCCCGCACTTGCTTTTTACACATTCAAACACACTAGCATGCTCCTATTCCCGGATGGGTCAAAAGAGGTCAAATTTATATTCATTTGAGGTGCTCAAGCAACATGATCAAGATGAGAAGTAGAGAAAGATGAAGTGCCTTATTCATTCCTAGATGGTATGCAAGAACTATCATGTAATTTCGATTTTCAATACTCAATCCATTCTAGGCAATCATCATGATCTCAAGTCATTCATGGAATTCAAGAGAAGTAGTTCAAGTCCACATATGCATTTATCAATTCAACACATAAGGCCATTCATAGCCAATCACAAGACAAGTTTCATCATTAGGATCATATCCAAGCCTAGAAAGCACAAAATTTTTTTTTTAAATTTTCTGATTTTTATGGAATTTTTGATTTAAGTATGTACAATGCAAGATATGTGCAAATATTAACCTATCCTAGATGCTCATCATGCAAAGGATCATGCAAACCCCACCCCATACTTAGAAACACATTGTCCCCAATGTGGTATTCAAGTAAAGAGAGTGAAAGAAGGTTCTCACAATGTAAAATGGTTTTCTTCGGTATTTGGGAATTCCTAAAAGGATTGATGTTGGATGATCCTTTCAACCATGGTAGGGAGCTCTAAGCATCCTTCAAGCTTTGAAACCCGCGCTAGGCACCGCTAGCCGTCCAAGTTCCGCGTCCTCTCCACCCATGATTGGTGAGGATTTCATCATCATCATTTCCAAGAGAGGTTTCCAATGCCACTAATGTTCTAGCACACATAGAATAGACAAAACACACAAAGCACACAAAAACAGAAAAATCTAAGCTAAAATGAAGAAAAAATGTTACCGATGGGTTGCCTCCCACCAAGCGCTTCTTTAAGGTCATTAGCTTGACCAAACTCGGGAGCGTTTATGCAAGGTGAAGCGGGGCGATCATGTCTATTGGGGCTCCCGGAATGTACTTCTTCAAGCGATGCCCATTCACTTTGAAATCTCCACAATGCTCCCCTCCTATCTCAATAGCTCCATGGGGAAAGATCTTCTTTACCACATATGGCCCGGTCCATCTTGATTTGAGCTTTCCGGGGAAGAGCCTTAGCCTCGAGTTGAAGAGAAGGACAAGATCTCCTTCACTCAACTCTTTTAGAATGATCCTCTTGTCATGCCACCTTTTGGTTCTCTCCTTGTAAATCCGGGCATTCTCATAAGCTTCCAACCGGAGTTCCTCAAGGGCATTGATATCAAGTAATCTCTTCTCTCCCGCCTCCTTGAGGTCAAAATTTAGCCACTTAATGGCCCAATAAGCTCTATGCTCCATTTCCACCGGAAGATGGCAAGACTTGCCATAGACCAATTTGTAGGGAGTGGTGCCAATAGGTGTCTTGAAGGCGGTTCTATATGCCCATAGTGCGTCATTGAGCTTCATGGCCCAATCCTTCCTTGTTCTAGACACCGTCTTCTCGAGGATGGCCTTGATTTCTCGGTTTGAGATCTCCACTTGGCCACTAGTTTGGGGGTGGTAGGGTGTGGCCACTTTATGAGTCACCCCATACTTGGCCAAAAGTGCTCCAAAATTCCTATTTGTGAAGTGCTTCCCTCCATCACTAATGATCACCCTTGGTGTTCCAAACCTAGGGAAGATCACTCGGTTGAAGAACCGCACCACCACCTTGGCATCATTCGTAGGAGAGGCGATTGCCTCTACCCATCTTGACACATAGTCCACCGCCAATAGGATGAATAGATTGCCACATGAAGAAGGGAATGGTCCCATGAAGTCTACACCCCACACATCAAAAATCTCAACTTCTTGGATGTTGTTCAAGGGCATTTCATTCCTCCTTGAGATGTTCCCCGTTCTTTGGCAAGCATCACATGCCGCTACAAAACCTTGCACATCTCTAAACAAGTTAGGCCAATAAAAACCGGATTGCAATACCTTGGCGCACGTTTTGTGTGAGCTAGCATGGCCTCCACATGGTAGGGAGTGACAATGCCGGATCACACTCTCCATCTCATCTTCCGGTATGCATCTTCTAAGCACCCCATCCGGGCCTCTCTTGAATAGAAGTGGCTCGCTCCAATAGTAATGCCTTACATCGTTGAAGAACTTCTTCCTTTGTGAATATGATAATCCGGGAGGCACTTCCTCACACACCAAGTAATTCACAATGTCGGCATACCATGGCTCACTTCCCCTAGCCACTTGGAATAAGCATTCTTCCACCATTTGCAATTGTTCATCCCGGAACGAGTCATCTATCGGGATGTTGTCTTTCCCAAGCTCCAATGGTGGGAGTCTACTAAGGTGATCCGCCACCGAGTTCTCGGATCCCTTCTTATCTCTTATCTCCAAATCAAACTCTTGAAGAAGAAGGATCCACCGAATCAACCTTGGCTTGGCATCCTTCTTTGTAAGTAGATAGCGGATCGCCGCATGATCCGTGTAAACTATGACCTTTGCTCCAACAAGGTACGAGCGGAACTTCTCAAATGCATACACTACCGCTAACAACTCCTTCTCGGTAGTAGCATAATTGAGTTGGGCATCATCTAGCGTCTTGCTAGCATAGTAAATAGCATGAGTGCGCCCTTCTTTCCTTTGCCCCAAAACGGCCCCAACGGCCACATCACTTGCATCGCACATAATCTCAAATGGTAGACTCCAATCCGGAGGTTGCATGATAGGTGCGGAGATCAAGGCGTTCTTCAACCTACAAAACGCTTCAAGACAATCTTTGGAAAACACAAAATCAACATCTTTCATTAGTAGGTTAGTGAGAGGCTTAGAAATTTTAGAGAAATCTTGAATAAACCTCCGGTAAAAACCGGCATGCCCTAAGAAACTCCTTACCCCCTTCACTGAGGTAGGTGGCGGCAACTTCTCTATTGTTTCAATCTTAGCCCTATCAACCTCAATGCCACGGTTAGACACCAAGTGTCCTAACACAATCCCTTCACTTACCATGAAGTGACATTTTTCCCAATTTAAGACAAGATTTGTTTCCTCACATCTTTGCAACACCAATGACAAATTAGCTAAGCAATTATCAAAAGAAGAACCGTAAACAGAGAAATCATCCATGAACACTTCCATGATATTTTCTATGTATTCCGAAAAGATGGCCATCATACACCTTTGAAAGGTGGCGGGTGCATTACACAACCCAAATGGCATTCTCCTATATGCAAATGTACCCCATGGACATGTAAAAGTTGTTTTCTCTTGGTCATCGGGGTGGATAGGGATTTGAAAGAATCCACTATACCCATCTAGATAGCAAAAGTGAGAGTATTGAGCTAATCTTTCTAGCATTTGGTCAATGAAGGGGAGGGGAAAGTGATCTTTCCTAGAGGCCATGTTCAATTTCCTATAATCTATACACATTCTCCATCCCGTGACCGTCCTAGTTGGTATTAGTTCATTGTTCTCATTAGTTATTACCGTCATTCCACCCTTCTTAGGTACTACATGAACGGGGCTAACCCACTTACTATCCGAGATAGGGTAGATAATTCCCGCATCTAGCAACTTAATGATTTCCTTCTTGACCACCTCTTTCATTATAGGATTCAATCTCCTTTGATGTTCAATAGAGGGTTTGTGGTTATCTTCCATCATTATCTTATGCATGCACAAAGATGGCTTAATGCCAACCAAATCATCAATAGTATAACCAATGGCCTTCCTATGCAATCTTAGTTCATGCAGCAATTTAGCAAGTTCATCATCACTCAAGCATGCATTAACAATCACCGGATATGTAGAATTATCACCAAGGAATGCATACTTTAAATGAGAGGGGAGGGGTTTGAGTTCAAGTGAGGGAGGACCTTTATCAGTTGAAGACGATCCAAACAAGGTTGGATGAGATGAATCCAAAGCAAATGAAAACTCTCCTCGGCTCCTAGAAGCTTGATCATCATCAAGAGCTGATTCAGGGGAAACCACGGTTGGAATCACGGTTGGCTCAACTTCCACGACCGTGGTTCTTGCCAAGCTTGCTTCTCGGAGTTGTCCAGAGAGTTTGACGGCCGTGGAACCCAAATCTCGACCGTGGAACTTGCAGCTGTTCACAATTTCTTCATGGCTCTCAAATCCAACTCTTGGCTCCTCTTCCAATGCCTCCAAGGCTTTGATCTCTTCATTGCAATTCTCCTCAACGTCTTCCTCCATCATACTCAAGGTAAGAACCTTTTCCAAGGGATCCTTGATCAAAATCGAGCTCACCATTTCTCTAGATTCTTCTTGCTCGACTATGTTGAAGATATCTTCATCAAGGGTTGGCCCTTTCATCATTGTGGACAGCTTGAACTTGATGTTCTCCTCTCCTATGTTGAAGGCGAGAGTCCCGTTCTTGCAATCCACTAAACATCCGGAGGTAGCTAAGAAAGGTCTTCCTAGGATGATGGGAACCGGGTAATCCGCCGGAATGTCCAACACTACAAAGTCAATAGGCACATAGAATCCTCCCAATTGCACCGGAATGTCCTCAAGAATCCCAACTGGATGAGTGATAGAACGGTCCGCCATATAGAGGGTCATCTTGACCGGTTTTGGCTTTCCTAGCCCGACCTTGTTACTAAGTGCAAGCGGTATGATGCTTACACTTGCTCCAAGATCACAAAGGGCTTCGTACTTCACGTCTCCTACTCCAATCGGAACACAAAAGAGCCCGGATCCCTTAGCTTGGGAGGCATTGCCTCCTTCATTGTTTGGATTAACTCCGAGGATCTCTTGGTCATCCTAATCTCCCCATACTCCTCCAACTTCCTTTTGTTGGAGAGTATTTCTTTCAAGAATTTTCCGTATGCCGGCATTCCTAAGATGGCATCCATGAACGGAATGTTAATATGTAACTTGGACATTAGTTCAAGGAACTTACCAAAGTGATTGTCCAAACGAGCTCTTGCTCTTGATTGTGGGAACGGTAGTGGTGGCTTGTATGGAGGCGGTGCTACATAAGTTGGCTCTACATCCTTGCTCTTGCCTCCATCATCTTGCTTTCTTCCCTCTTCTACCTCTACTTGACTCTCCTTAGCTTGGTCCTTGGGCAAAGGATCCTTCATACTCAACCCACTCCTTGTTGTGATAGCCAAAACTTGGCCTCTTGGGTTGTCTTCGGTTCTTCCGGGAAGCTTCCCCGGATCTCTATGTGCCTCACCCGCCTTTTGAAAGACTTGTGCTTCCAAGACCTTTTGAGCCTTAGAAATTGAAGTAACGGTGCTCTCAAGTCCACTCAATCTTCCTAGCAATTGTTCAAACATGACTTCGGTTCTATCCTTTGAAGGTTGAGTAAAACCGGGTGGAGGTTCTTGTGAAGCTCTTTGTGGTGGAGTTGTGCTTGTGGAGGCGGGAGGGTTCAAGGCTCCATCCGGATTAGAGTAAGAAAACCCGGGATGGTTGTGGTTTGGCCGGTAATTGTTGAATTGCCGGTTGTTGTTGAAATTTCTTGGGCCTTGGTAATTGTTGAAGTTGCCCCTTCCCATATAATTCACATCTTCCTCCTTGGAAGACAAGTTGGCTCGTGGAGGTGCTTGAGGAGTTGCTTGGCTCTTCAAGGTGGTAGTGCACAACTCTCTCAAGGACTTCAACTCATTGTTGATGGCGTCAAGCTTGAAATTGCTCATGGTGACTTCGCTCACCTCATATGCTCCCGCCTTTCTCCCTTCACTCTTCCTATGGGAGTACTTCTCAATCACTAGAGCTTGCTTCTCCACAAACTCCCAAGCATCATCTACATGTTTCTCCATAAATGTCCCACCGGAAAGAGATTGAAGCTTGAATTGGCTATCTTCATCAAGCCCCTTGAAGTAGATCTCCAATAGCTCAATCTTCGGTATACCATGGTGTGGGCAATCTAGGAGAAGGTCTTTGAATCTCTCCCAAGACTTGAACAAACTTTCTCTATCCCTCATCACAAAGGCATTGATCTTTCCCCTTAATTCGGTAGTCTTGGAAGGTGGGAAGAACTTTGTCAAGAACTCGGTTGTCATCTCCTCCCAAGTACCAACTCTCCCTTGTGGAATAGATTGATACCAAGCTAAGGCCTTGTCCTTAAGAGAGAAGGAGAAAGCCCTTAGCTTATGGTTGTTGCTCTCCAATCTCGGTGGTCTAAGAGTCTCCATCAAAATCTCATAGTTCATCAAATGTTGGTGAGGAGACTCTCCTTCCATCCCTCCAAATTGGTTATGCCGGATCATTTGTAAAACTTGAGGGCGGAGCTCGTAATCATGGGCTGCGGGATCTCCTAAGTTCACACCCGGGCGGTGTGCTCTTTGTGCCGGATCCATACGTTGCCCCAATGTTTGTGGCTCATCCATAGCAATGGGCACAACCCTAACGTTCACCGCCGGCTGCGGTTGTGGTGGAGGTGGAGGAGGTTGTTGACGGTTAAGCTCCCTTTGCACAAGTGCTTGCCTAATCTCCTCAATCTCTCTCCTAGTTGCCTCTTGCCTCTCATTGGCAAGTCTCCTTTCTTCCTCCAAGAGCTCATCTCTTAGCCTAATTTGCTCTAAGGCTTCATCCAACTCAGCTTGGAGATTCCTACCGGCCATCTCTTTCTCTTTTCGAATGCTCTTGGATCTAGATCTAAGGGTTTTCTCCGGTTCGGGATCGAATGGAGCTAAATCCTTGCCACGAGATCTTCGCATACACCTAAAGAGTAAGAGGTGTCCTGAAAAGCAAAGACACACACCAAAGAGAGATCAAAAGCAACAAGAAAGATCTACACTACCAACAATCACAAAATGACTCAATCTAGACCTAGTCCCCGGCAACGGCGCCAAAAACTTGTCACGCTAGAAAGGTAGCACAAAAAGCTTTACATTTATAAACTCGAACTAAATCCTAAACTACCTAGCGAAACCCGCAGTGTACGGATCGTTATGTAGGAAGGTAAGTATTCCGAGGTCGAACTCAAAGACTAAGGTGAAATCGAGTCAAGCAATGATTAAAAATAGTGTAAATCTAGGCTAAGACAAGATGAGGAACAAAGAAAATGGAAAACTCAATGTTTTTGTTGGTTTTTATGGTCATCAAGCAAGGGTCATAACTCATGCAAAGCAATAAATCAAACCAAACCAAAAATCAGCACAAATAAACGAGTCAAACGAGATATTGATCAAGAGAAAGGGAAGACGGATTCTAGGGGTTGGAAATTCCGGTTATGGCATAAAACTCAAGTTATCTATTCATTCTTTGGATTGATTATGATATGTTGGGATTAAGTGTTCCTAAAATGGGATCAATTACCGGGTAAGTCTCATGATCCAACTAATCCACACCTAAGGTCTCATTACCGGTTAAGTCTCTAAGAGCCTAAGGGGAGGAATTTAACACAAACCGGATTGTTTAATTAGGGATCTAACCTATCCTCACCGGGTAAGTCTCGGAAAGGGAAGTCCTAATCAACTATCCTAGCACATTTAATCCAATGGCGGCTTATTAGGCTCACCATTACCTAAGGTTTTGCTATTTTAGATTCTAAGGGCAAGGATTACCGGGTAAGTCTCTCCTAACACTTAGTCGCTACACTAGGACACCCTAGGGTAGGTTAAACTCAGCAAAAACTTAGGGTTTCAACAATTTTATGAACCTAAGCTAAGATCCTTCGAAACAGGAAAAACCACGGTTTGTTCTACAGAAACCACGACCGTGGTTCTTCAAGAACTACCCGTGATTCCTAACAGTAGCTACGTTCATAAACAAAAATCATCCAAAGGTAAATCTAAGTTCGTCCTATCATAGATCTAGCCATAACCATCCTTTCCTTACCCTAGAATCACATCAATCTAGCCCACAACATTCATATTAGAAATCAAAACAAACAAGCATAGATTCATAACCTCCATTGCAAGAAAATGAGAGAAAGAAGATGAACAAATGAACTTCAAACACAATCTAAATCTGAAGATGAAATTAGAACGACTTACAACCCTTCCAAAGGAAGGTTCAAGAGTTCAAAAACTTCTAGAAATAAATCCGAAAATACAAGAGCTAAGTGTGTCTTCTCCTCTCCTCTTCAAGGGCAATGGCTCCTTTCTTCTTCTTCTTGCACTTTCCTTCCTAGAAAAAGTCCTTCTTCTTCTTGGAATATATTTTATCAAAGAAAAATGGAGAATATGTGAGCTGCTCTCAAACTACCCAAATCCCAGCTGCCCCTAACAACTATCAAGGACCACTTTTATAACCAATTCTTCATGAGCTGGCCATGAGAGTCGTGGCACAGCTGTCACGAGAATCTGGCAAAATCCACGGTCATTTCCACGGCCGTGGTTCTTCAGAGAACCGTGATTCTGTGCAGAAACTTCGCCTTGGATCATTAGGCTGTGGTTTGGTGCATGGCCTGTGTTGGCAAGGTTCCTTGAGTCCTTCTCAGCCCTTGCCTTGCGTTCTAATGAGTTTGGAAACGTGTCCTCTAAATGAGCGACCCTCAAACGTGTCGTTTTGGCTCGAAACTTCCCGAAATACCTACAAAACGCACACAAGTCCGTGTAGACGTCTATCTCGACAAAATACATGTTTTGAGTGCAAAACGTATTGGACTAGTGCTAGATAATGCATGATTGAGCGAGAATTCTACCTAAATGTGCACCTAAAACTATGCTATAAATCGTGTTATCAGCAAGACTCTAGTCTTGTCAAATGTACTACATGCACCGGCCATTAGAAAGAATGTGGTTTCTGGTGGTGTACTCAATAGGCTTGGCTTCAAACAAGTCATAGAAGCCGACCGCTATGTATTATCTAGGAGAGGAACATTTGTAGGCTTTGGCCATTGGAACAATAATATGTTTCTTCTCTCTTTATGTAATAAACTTTCTAATAGTAATATAAACAAGAACAGTTTGTTTACATTGTCTTCTTCTTCTTCTTCTTCTTCTTCTTCTTCCAATTGTGATTTTGTTAAATGGCATGCACGACTTGGACACGTTTATTTTAAGCGTATGAATGACATGACTAAGGATGGTATTTTACCTAAACTTGACTTGCCAAAAGACAAGTGTAAAACGTGCATGTTGACCAAGATAACAAGACTTACATTTCCTAGAGTTGAAAGAGAACAATCAATGCTCGGCTTAGTCCACTCGGATCTAGGCGACTTGCACTCTACTCCTTCATTAGGAAAGAAGAAGTATTACGTAACATTCATAGATGATTACTCTAGGTATTGTTACGTATATCTACTCTTTGCAAAGATTGATGTCTTAGACAAATTCTATGTATTCAAGAATGAATCTGAGTTACAACAAGGTACCTTAATAAAAAGACTACGCACGGATCGTGGTGGTGAATTTATGGATAAGGAATATTTTGAGAGTGTCGGGATCATACATGAGACCACGGCACCTTACACACCACAATCAAATGGTGTGGCTGAACGAAAGAACCGAGTGCTTAAAGAGATGGTCAATGCCATGTTATCTTACTCGGGTCTTAAGCATTCGTTTTGGGGTGAAGCTATGCTCACGGCAAACTACTTGCTTAATCGTGTTCCAAACAAAAGAAGCAAGAAGACTCCTTATGAACTATGGTTCAAAAGGAAGCCAAACCTACATTACTTACGAGTTTGGGGATGTCGAGCCATAGTAAGGCTCAATGACAACAAACGTAAAACTTTAGGTGAAAAAGGTGTTGAGTGTGTGTTCATTGGCTATGCAGAACACTCCAAAGCTTATAGGTTCTATGTGATAGAACCAAATGACTTCATCTCGGTTAATACCGTAATAGAGTCTAGGGATGCCATCTTTGATGAAGATCGCTTCACCTCGGCTCCTAGGCCTAGGGAAGTGATCAACATGACTTTAGATGAGGAACACCCAAACAAGCATCGTAGGATTCAAGATGAATCCTGGGAAGCGTCTCACGGGCTTGACTTGCCAGAGATTGCTCCTATGAGCAATAATTTGTCCCAAAAATCAATTTTCCAAGTATTCTTGGTTGAAGGGTCAAGGGATAATGAAATGGATCGTCACTCTTACTTTCATATGGATGAGGATCCAAAGACATTTGATGAGGCCATGAAGTCTCAAGATGTTGCCTTTTGGAAGGAAGCAATCCAAGAGGAGATGGACTCCATTATGGGCAATCATACATGGGAGTTAGCCAACCTTCCTTCCGGTTGCAAACCTTTGGGATGCAAATGGATCTTCAAGAGGAAGATGAAAGTTGACGGTTCCATTGACAAGTTTAAAGCACGCTTGGTCATCCAAGGCTTTAGACAAAGGGAAGGTGTCGATTATTTTGACACATATGCTCCGGTGGCTAGGATTACAACCATTAGGTTATTAATAGCTATGGAGGCTATACATAATTTAGTGATTCATCAAATGGATGTCAAGACAGCATTCCTTAATGGTGATCTAGATGAGGAAGTGTATATGAGACAACCTGAAGGGTTTGTTTTAAAAGGACAAGAGCACAAAGTATGTCGCTTGGTCAAATCCTTGTATGGACTAAAGCAAGCTCCAAAACAATGGCATCAAAAGTTTGATGATGTTGTATTGTCAAATGGATTTAAGATAAATCAAGCTGACAAGTGTGTCTATAGTAAGTTTGATCATACCGGTCAAGGTGTGATCATATGCTTATATGTTGATGACATGTTGATCTTTGGAACAAACCAAAGACAAGTAGATCTTACTAAGGACTTCTTGTCCACTAAGTTTTCTATGAAAGACTTAGGTGAGGCGGATGTGATTCTAGGCATAAGAATCAAACGTGATGCTAAAGGCTTAAGCCTCACGCAATCACACTACATTGAGAAGATTGTCAAACGCTTCCAATGTGATAAAAGTACAATTGTTAGTACTCCTATGGACTCAAGTGAGAAGTTGATGCCCAACCAAGGATCAATTGTCTCTCAACTTGAGTATGCACAAGTAATAGGATGTTGCATGTATGCAATGACAAGCACTAGGCCAGATATTGCTTTTGCTATTGGTAAATTGAGTAGGTACACAAGTTGTCCTAGCTCACAACATTGGAAGGCACTAAGGCGTGTGCTTAGGTACCTCAAGGGGACCATGGGTTTTGGCATCTTGTACAGTAAGTATCCTTCAGTGATAGAAGGCTACTCGGATGCGTCATGGATCACTAATCTAGATGATCACTCATCCACCACAGGATGGGTTTTCTTGTTAGGTGGTGGTTCCATTTCGTGGGCTTCAAAGAAGCAAACATGCATCACAACCTCGACCATGGAGTCCGAGTTTGTGGCACTTGCCGCTGCCGGCAAGGAAGCTGAATGGCTAAGAAATTTGGTTCTAGAAATTCCTCTATGGCCAAAACCGGTTTCTCCTATCTCGATTCATTGTGATAGTGCAGCTACGTTGGCTAAAGCTTATAACCAAACGTACAATGGGAAATCAAGACATCTTGGTGTGAGACATAGCTCAGTTAGAGAGCTCATAACTCACGGTATAATATCGGTCGATTTTGTGAGAACCCACAATAATCTAGCCGATCACTTAACCAAGAGCTTGGCTAGGGACTTAGTTCAAAACTCAGCCAAGGGGATGGGGTTAACGACCTAAATTGATAACGACTTGTCATGGAACACCCAATTTGCCTATGGCTTGATGCCTTAGCCGAATTCAATGAGGAAAGCCCATTCCAAGAAGTTGTGAGCATAAAATGTCCATCCAAGGTAATGCTTTGTGCCTATATAATATGTATAGTTTGAAATATGTAATTTCTTAACAACTCTTTTGAAAAATTGCAATTATAGGTGCAAGATCAAAAGAGAGTTGGCTACGTGAACGTGAAGTGTCAAGGCTTCTTCGAGGGAGTAGATGGTCGACTCGCCTATATGTTCATTAAAGGATTAGGACACAATAGCCTTTAAATGTGTCATTTATTTGTAAAGGAAATGTAAATTTCGTGTATGTTGTCTTCATGTACTTAAACAAGTTGAGTGGTTCAATCCATTAGGACACCACAATTCTTTAGTGCAGAATGTGTAATTATACTAATTCAATAAATTCAATCGAAAGACATTTATGATTATGCGAATATTTTGTTTGGATGTATGTCTATTAAAAGTTTCTTGACTTTGCTCAAATGGGGGAGGAATGTTGGAGATTTGGGCTAAGTCTTCATTGTAACCGTTGAGCTTGTCTTGAGACAAGGTGCAATGAGTTGTTCACATGTGTGTCACTATGGTCCGGGTTGCGGGAGGCAAGCCAAGTGACCGGCACTAAGAACAACTAGTATTATAAGAGGAGTCGAATCAAAGCAAGGTGATTCACGACAAGGTCAACTTGTACTAGCTTTTAGAAGGCCGATGTTTGGGGCTTTTTAGCCACATTTTATCGGCACATCTTTGGTTCTTAGGCCTTATATTGGCTAAAGAATATGTGGTTAAAAATTGGGAGCAATTCAAGCTCAAATACTTAGTGAATGTCAATGAAGCAACTAGTGAGCTTCTTAAGGAGCTACACTAGCTTGAGCTAAGATATTGAGTGTTTGAGGATCTTGGAGCTTACCCTAGCTATATTAAAGTGAATGAAGCTCATTGGAAGTGTTTGGACCAAGAAAAATAAGCTAGCTCTAAGCTAGCTCCGGAGAGCGGTTTTGGGCTTCCTATGTGGGCCTCGGGCCTCGGGCTTTCTAGGGCTTCAAGGTCCATCTTCCAAGTAACTTCCAAGTAACTTCCATAACCGTTTTTAACCGCTTTTAACCGCTTTTAACTCCCCAAAACCGTGCCCCCCTATGCCTATAAAAGGGAGAGCCATTTGCACTTGATTGAACATTCGTTTTTGCAACAATAAAGCTTCTAGTTCCATTGTATTGACATTGGATAGGCCTTCTTATAAGCTTGTTTGCAAAACTCGAAAGACCAGTATAGTTCCTTTGTATTGACAAAGGATAGGCATCCATCTTAGTTTGGTTTTGTATTGACAAAACCTAGGAATACCCTTTCTACAAAGTAAGACAAGTAAGTCTCTTACTTAGTCTTTGTAACGTGTAACGTTTTATCCCACTAAGGTATTTGGATATTCCCGGTGTAGGGGAGAACACACTTAGAAGGAAGATTCATTTATGAATGACTCATTACATTATCCAAGTCAATGGTTTTAACATATAACAACCGGTTTATAAGACGTGTAATTGAACTTAACTTCTATTAGAGTTTTGTCTACTCCTTTTTGGAGACTACAAACTCTTGCTTGAGTTTTGTCTACTCCTTTGGAGACTACAATCTCTTGATTGAGTTTTGTCTACTCCTTTGTGGAGATTACAAACTCTTAGTTGAGTTTTGTCTACTCCTTTGGAGACTACAAACTCTTGATTGGGTTTTGTCTACTCCTTTACGGAGATTACAAACTCTTGGTTGGGTTTTGTCTACTCCTTTGTGGAGATTACAAACCCTTGGTTAATAACTAGTTTTAGTTCAAGATAATTATATAATTTGTTTGGCAATTGGGAGAACCGTCTACTCACATAAGTGAGACTACGGCCCTTTGGTCTAAAACCGGACACCGAAAATCCAACAAAATTTATCTCAATTGAGGTGCTCAAGCAATCATGATTAAGATGAGAAGTAGAGAAAGATTGAATTGCCTCATTCATTCCTAGATGGTATGCAAGAACTATCATGTAATTTCGATCTTCACTACTCAATCCTTTCTGGGCAAACATCATGGTCACAAATCATTCATAGAATTTCAAGAGAAGTAGTTCAAGTCCACATATGCATTCATTAATCCTAACACATGAGGCCATCTATAGCCAATTCACAAGACAAGATTCATCATTAGGATCATATCCAAGCCTAGAAAGCACAAAATTTTTTTTAAATTTTCTGAATTTTTATGGGATTTTCGATTTAAGTATGTACAATGCAAGACATGTGAAGATTTTAAACTATCCTAGATGCTCATCATGCAAAGGATCATGCAAACCCCACCACATACTTAGAAATACATTGTCCCCAATGTGGTATACAAGTAAAGAGAGTGAAAGAAGGTTCTCACAATGTAAAAATGGTTTGTTATGGTATTTGGGATTGCTCAATAGTGAATTGACGTTTGATGATCCTATCAACCATGGTAGAGAGCTCTAAGCATCCATCAAAGCTTCGGGACCCGCACTAGGCACCGCTAGCCGTCCAAGTTCCGCGTCCGCTCCACCCATAATTGATGAGGGTTTCATCATCATCATTCCTATGTCAAGCAAGGCCTCCAATGCCACTAATGTTCTAACACACACAACGTAGACAAAACACACACAAAGATAGAAAAATCTAGAAACAAAAGCAAATCAAGAAAGGAAAAAAAATATTACCAATGGGTTGCCTCCCACCAAGCGCTTCTTTAAGGTCATTAGCTTGACCGAACTCGGGGGGCGTCTACTCAAGGTGAAGCGGGGCAATTATCTCCACCGAAGCTCCCGGGATATACTTCTTCAACCGGTGCCCATTCACCTTAAAGTTCCCACAATGTTCCCCTCCTATCTCAATGGCTCCATGGGGAAAGATCTTCTTCACCACATATGGCCCGGTCCATCTTGATTTGAGCTTTCCGGGAAAGAGCCTTAGCCTTGAGTTGAAGAGAAGGACAAGATCTCCTTCACTCAACTCCTTGGGGATGATCTTCTTGTCATGCCATCTTTTGGTTCTTTCTTTGTAAATCCGGGCATTCTCATAAGCGTCCAACCGGATCTCCTCGAGGGCATTCAATTCGAGCAATCTCTTTTCTTCCGCCGCCTTGAGATCAAAATTTAGCCACTTAATGGCCCAATAAGCTCTATGCTCCATCTCTACCGGAAGGTGGCAAGACTTGCCATAGACCAACTTGTAAGTAGTGGTGCCAATCGGTGTCTTGAAGGCGGTTCTATATGCCCATAAGGCATCATTTAGCCTCATAGCCCAATCCTTTCTATTCCTAGACACCGTCTTCTCAAGGATGGCCTTGATCTCTCGGTTGGAAATCTCCACTTGGCCACTAGTTTGGGGATGGTAAGGTGTTGCCACTTTGTGAGTCACCCCATACTTGGCCAAAAGCGCCCCAAAATTCCTATTGGTAAAGTGCTTTCCTCCATCACTAATGATCACCCTTGGTGTCCCAAACCTAGGGAAGATCACCCGGTTGAAAAACCGCACTACCACCTTGGCATCATTTGTAGGAGAGGCGATTGCCTTCACCCATCTTGACACATAGTCCACCGCCAATAGGATGAAAAGATTGCCACATGAAGAAGGGAATGGTCCCATGAAGTCCACACCCCACACATCAAATATTTCGACTTCTTGGATGTTGTTCAAGGGCATCTCATTCCTTCTTGAGATGTTGCCCGTCCTTTGGCAAGCATCACATGCCGCTACAAAACCTTGCACATCTTTAAACAAGTTAGGCCAATAAAAACCGGATTGCAATACCTTTGCACACGTCTTGTGTGAGCTAGCATGGCCTCCACATGGTAAGGAGTGACAATGCCGGATCACACTCTCTACTTCATCTTCCGGTATGCATCTTCTAAACATTCCATCCGGGCCTTTCTTGAACAAGAGTGGCTCACTCCAATAGTAATGCTTAACATCGTTGAAGAACTTCTTTCTTTGTGCATATGTCAATCCGGGAGGCACTTCCTCACACACTAAGTAGCTCACAATGTCGGCGTACCATGGCTCATTTCCTCTAGACACTTGGAACAAGCATTCCTCCACCATTTGCAATTGCTCATCTCGGACTGAGTCATCAATTGGAATGTCATCTCTTCCAAGCTCTAATGGAGGCAATCTACTAAGGTGATCCGCCACGGAGTTCTCGGATCCCTTCTTATCTCGTATTTCCAAATTAAACTCTTGAAGAAGAAGGATCCACCGAATCAACCTTGGTTTGGCATCCTTCTTTGTAAGTAGATAACGGATCGCAGCATGATCCGTATAAACTATGACCTTCGCTCCAACAAGGTATGAGCGGAACTTCTCAAATGCATACACCACCGCTAGCAACTCCTTCTCGGTGGTAGCATAATTGAGTTGGGCATCATCTAGCGTCTTGCTAGCATAATAAATAGCATGAGTGCACCCATCTTTCCTTTGCCCCAAAACAGCCCCTACGGCTACATCGCTTGCATCGCACATAATCTCAAATGGTAGACTCCAATCCGGAGGTTGCATGATAGGTGCGGAGATCAAGGCGTTCTTCAACCTACAAAAAGCCTCAAGACAATCTTTGGAAAAGACAAAATCAACATCTTTCATTAGTAGGTTAGTGAGAGGCTTAGAAATTTTAGAGAAATCTTGGATAAACCTCCGATAAAAACCGGCATGTCCTAAGAAACTCCTTACCCCCTTCACCGAGGTGGGTGGCGGCAATTTCTCTATCGTTTCAATTTTGGCCCTATCAACCTCAATGCCACGGTTAGAAACCAAGTGTCCTAACACAATGCCTTTACTTACCATGAAGTGGCATTTTTCCCAATTCAAGACAAGATTTGTCTCCTCACATCTTTGCAATACTAATGACAAGTTAGCCAAGCAATTATCAAAGGAAGAACCATAAACAGAGAAATCATCCATAAATACTTCCATGATATTTTCTATGTATTCCGAAAAGATAGCCATCATACACCTTTGGAAGGTGGAGGGTGCATTACACAACCCAAATGGCATTCTCCTATATGCAAAAGTACCCCATGGACATGTAAAGGTTGTTTTCTCTTGGTCATCGGGGTGGATAGGGATTTGGAAGAATCCACTATAGCCATCTAGATAGCAAAAATGAGAGTGTTGAGCTAACCTTTCTAACATTTGGTCGATGAAGGGGAGAGGGAAGTGATCTTTCCTAGAGGCCATGTTCAACTTCCTATAATCGATGCACATTCTCCACCCTGTAACCGTCCTAGCCGGAATTAGTTCATTGTTCTCATTAGTTACGACGGTCATCCCACCCTTCTTAGGAACTACATGAACGGGACTAACCCACTTACTATCCGAGATAGGGTAGATAATTCCCGCATCTAGCAACTTAATGATTTCCTTTTTGACTACCTCTTTCATTATAGGATTCAATCTCCTTTGATGTTCAATAGAGGGTTTGTGGTTATCTTCCATCATTATCTTATGCATGCAAAAAGAAGGCTTAATGCCAACCAAATCATCAATAGTATAGCCAATGGCTTTCCTATGCAATCTCAGTTCATGCAACAACTTAGCAAGTTCATCATCACTCAAGCATGCATTAACAATCACAGGATATGTAGAGTTTTCACCAAGAAATGCATACTTTAAATGAGAGGGGAGGGGTTTGAGTTCAAGTTGAGGAGGACCTTTATCGGTTGAAGATGATCCAAATAAGGTTAGATGAGATGAATCCAAAGCAAATGAAGACTCCTCATGGCTCCTAAAAGCTTGACCATCATCAAGGACTGGTCCAGGGAAAACCACGGCTGGAATCACGGTTTGCTCAACTTCCACGGCCGTGGTTCTTGCTAAGCTTGCTTCCCAGAGTTGTCCAGAAAGTTTGACGGCCGTGGAACTTAAATCTCGACCGTGGAACTTGCAACTGTTCAACATCTCTTCGTGGCTTTCAAATCCAACTCTTGGCTCCTCTTCCAATGCTCCCAAGGCCTTGATCTCTTCATTGCAAGCCTCCTCAACACCTTCCTCCATCATACTTAAGGTAAGAACCTTCTCCAAGGGATCCTTGATCAAGATCGAGCTCACAACTTCCCTAGATTCCTCTTGCTCGACTATGTTGAAGAGATCCTCATCAAGGGCTGACACTTTCGTCATTGTGGACAACTTGAACTTGATGTTCTCTTCTCCAATGTTGAAGGAGAGAGTTCCATTCTTGCAATCCACTAGGCATCCGGAGGTGGCTAGGAAGGGTCTTCCTAAGATGATGGGAACCGGATAATCCGCCGGAATGTCCAAGACCACAAAATCAATTGGCACATAGAATCCTCCTAGTTGCACCGGGATGTCTTCTAGGATCCCAACCGGATGAGTGATAGAACGATCCGCCATATAAAGGGTCATCTTGACCGGTTTCGGCTCTCCTAGCCCAACCTTGTTGCAAAGTGCAAGCGGTATGATGCTTACACTCGCTCCAAGATCATAAAGGGCCTCGTACTTCACATCTCCCACTCCAATTGGGACACAAAAAGAGCCGGGATCTCTTAGCTTGGGAGGCATCTCCTCCTTCATTGTTTGGATCAATTCCGAGGATCTCTTGGTCATTCTTATCTCCCCATACTCCTCCAACTTCCTTTTGTTGGAGAGTATCTCTTTCAAAAACTTGCCATATGCCGGCATTCCTAAAATGGCATCCATGAACGGAATGTTAATATGTAATGATTGCATGAATTATAGTCTATATTTTGGGGTTTGTTTGGACGTTTTATCTTCAATAATCTGCATGTTAGCATGTATATTATGTGATTTTATTACCATTTCTTCTACCTTTGCGGGAATCGAGGTCTACACCTAGTTTTGCTGTAATTGTAGGTAAAATGGCACGTTTTGCATTAAAAAGGAGCAAAAGGAGTCATGAGTCATTTGGAGCTACATCCAGGGAGCATAGCCATGGATTAAAGATTCACTTTGGACCAGTTTTGAGAGATTTCACATTCAGTTATGACTCACCTCGGTTGACCAGAGATTCATCTCGACCGAGGTGATCCAGAGACGCCGACTCGACCGAGGCGAACACCTAGGACGCGGCGAGAATATTTTATTCTTGGCTAAGATCTTTTATCTTTGGAAGGTGATCTTATATTTTTGGGCTTGACTCCTAGAAGGAAGAAGATCTTATATTTTACCTATTTTTATGGGAGAAGATCTTTCTAAGATTTATTATCTTTGGAGGGTTATTTTCCTATAAAAAGGGTTGGATTTCCACAAATCCAAGATCATGCTATACCATCAATCAGGGTTTATAGCACGCAACAGCCATACTCCAGTTGGGAGTTTCAAAGAACCTTTTTGAAGGTTGAAGGAAGATCGAAGATCATAGTTTTTATAGCTTTTTGGAGGGTTTTGTAAGATTGTCTTTAATTCCCTCACTTGTTGTCTTGTCTTGTTGGATTGCTATCCAAGGAACGCTTTTGTTGTGATATTTGATTAAGTTATTGAAGTCTTTTCCATTAAATTCTTCTTGTTCAAATATTCACTTTCTTCCCATATATTTAATACTTTCATAATGATGATGAGTGGCTAATTTCCTTGTGTGATTCTAGGGTGATTGACTGAAGGTTGTGGGAAAAACAATGATAGAATAATCTTAGATTCCAGTACGACCCTGAAAGTTCGAGTCTTTAACCTTAACCCTAAGCATCTCGTTCAGTCGATGAACATCTCGGCCGGGGTGGAATCTGGCTGACCGAGGTGACTTGTCTGATCCTAAACTGAGAGTTAAGTGTTAGAGTTTGCCAAATCCTATTCTTATTACACCTTTTCTGATTCAAAGCAAGCTTAGGATGAGACTTACCCGGTAATTCCTTAGTTTGTGTACCAACGATCATAAGTGTAGGTAATAAGGGTTTATCCTTTATTGGGGTTTGAGTGTGCTTCCATCCCATCTTTGTGAGTTAGCCTGAGACTTACCCGGTAAAGGTTGATTCTATTCCCTTAGATGGTGTGTTAGTTTGAGGTTATAGTTCTTTATCTTAATTCCTTGAGACTTACCCGGTAATAGGAGTTACGGTTTAGGATTGGTGAGTAGTGAGACTTACCCGGTGATCTACTCCACTTTAGTAACACCTTCCCCTTGCAAAAATCTCAGCTTTGTCCGATTGTCTTTAGATCTTGAGTTGGAACCACAACTAGACGCTTTAATCCCTAGAATTGCATGTTTGCTTTATTGACTTCTTATTCATCTTTGATTGTGTTAATTGCTCTTGTGGTTAGTATTCACGAAGCTTACCGTTATTGACTTTGTTTCACCGAGTCCCTGTGATCGACCCTTGGAATTTCTTGCTTTTTACTACGATTGACCCATACACTGCGGGTTCGCATCCTTGTTTTAAGCTTAAGTCTAGGGTTATAAATTTAAAGCTTGCACACACCGTTTGGAGCGAACAAGTTTTTGGCGCCGTTGCCGGGGACTTGGTCTAGACCAAGCCGGTACGGTTTGCTCTTGGGGCGCTTGCCCCCGTGTCATCTAACCACTCTACTTGAGTGACTTTTGCAGGTTCTTTCTTAGGTATATGCGAAGAACCTGCACTGGGAAGGAAATCGTTCCTTACGATCCCGAACCAGAGAAGACATACAAGCGACGTTTAAGAGAAGCAAAGATGGCCCAACAAGACAACCGCGATCTTGAGGCCGAATTGAAAGAGGCGTTAGAGCTGCTACGCCTCAGCAAGGAAGAACTAAGGCGAGAGAAGGAAGAAACTCGCACCAAAACTGAAGCAATCGAAGCAGAAATGGCCGTCATACGAGACCAGATTCTACTTCGACCGAGGACAACCCAGTTCCCGATGTTGGACCGAGGCAGGTTCCAGTTGCTGACCCTCGACCGAGGCAGATTCCAGTACCAGACGCCCCGGCCGAGATACATCCACCTCGGATGCCAGTCCGAGATGTTCTTCTTGCAGGAATCCCACAAACCCTAGGTCAAAGGATGGACCCTAATCAACAACTGAGGCGTCCAGGAGTCAACCTAGGAGATCCAGCGGACCATGACTATGAACTTCGACCGCAAGTTCTATCCATGATTCGCCAATGCCAATTCGGAGGGATGGAGAAGGAATCACCACATCAACATCTTCAAAACTACGAGATCTTGATGGAAACCTTGCGACCTTCCAGAATTGAAAATAACAACTACAAGCTAAGACCTTTTTACTTTTCTTTAAAAGATAGAGCTCTTACTTGGTATCAATCTCTTCCTCCAGGAAAAATCAGCACATGGGAGGAGATGACTACGGAATTCTTGACCAAATTCTTTCCCCCCTCAAAGATCGCTGAAATGAGAGGGAAGATCAATGCTTTCATTATGAAGGACAAGGAGAGCTTGTCCAAGTCATGGGAGCGGTTCAAGGACATCCTTTTGGATTGCCCACATCATGGGATTCCAAAGATCGAGTTGTTAGAGATCTACTTCAAAGGACTGGACGGAAGCACCCAGTTCAATCTCCAACTACTCTCCGCCGGTACCTTCATGGACATGGCGATTGACGAGGCTTGGGACTTCATTGAGAAGCAAGCCTTACACATGGAGAAATATACCCACCAAGGAGCTGAAGGTGGAGTTAAAAGAGTCAACTTTCAAGAGACTCAATCTAACAACAATCAACTCACGTCTTTGAAGAATGACGTGAAGCAATTGAAGGAACTCTTGGTTGCTCAAACCAAGAAGGAAGAGCAAGGACAAAGGAACAACAACAATGGATACCGTAACAACAACAACGGTTTCCGGAACAACAACTACAACAACAACAACAATAGAGGATCCAATAGCAACAATTGGAGGACGAACAATCAAAGCAACCAGAATCCTGGTAACAATTATTCTAACTCCAACTCTAATAATTCCTCTAACCCTTTCCTCTCTTCCCCTTCTTCTTCTTCTACTCCATTGAAGAGCCAGGGGCAAGGATCAAGTTCGTCTCAGCCGGAAAAGAAAGACGCAGTTCTGGAGGCTATCTTGATTAAGCTTAGCGCTATGGAGAATTCTATGACTTCATTTTCGAGGGCCCAAAAGTCCTCCGAACAACAACTTGCGAGTAGGGCAAATGAAGCGCCAAGAGATCCAGGGAAACTTCCAGCAAAGACGGAAAGCAACCCTAAGGGCCAGTGCATGGCCATAACGACGAGGAGTGGACTTAAAACTGCAGATCCAGTACCTCGTTCGACGCAGACCACCTCGGTCCAGATCCAGTCGAAGAACACCTCGACCGAAATGCCAACCGAGGCGGAGCAACAGAAAGCGGAGGGGAAAACTGAAGTTTATGTTCCACCTCCTGCATACAAACCACCACTTCCATTCCCCCAGTCAAGGGCCAGAGCACATCTAGACAGGCACTTTGGTAAGTTCCTTGACTTGATGAATAAGCTGCATATTAACATTCCTTTCCTTGATGCTATTCTAGGAATGCCCGCCTATGGGAAGTTCTTAAAGGAAATCCTATCAAGGAAAAGGAAATTGGAAGACTATGGTGAAGTTAGGATGACATCTAAATCCTCGGAGCTTATCAAGATCATGAAGGAGAAGATGCCACCTAAATTAAGAGATCCCGGCTCATTTAGCATTCCCATTCAAGTTGGGGATGTCACTTGTGAAGCCCTTTGTGATCTAGGAGCCAACGTGAGCATCATCCCGCTGGAGCTATGTACGAAGATCGGACTTGGAGAGCCCAAGCCGGTCAAGATTCGACTTTATATGGCGGATCGCTCCATCACCCATCCCGTGGGCATCTTGGAGGACGTTCCGGTCAAGTTAGGTAACTTCTATCTTCCTATAGATTTTGTTGTACTTGACATTCCCGCAGATTATCCTGTTCCTATTATTCTTGGGAGGCCATTTCTAGCAACTTCGGGTTGCAATGTGGATTGCAAGAACGCCAAGTTGAAATTCAACATTGGTGGCGATGAGGTGGAGTTCGCATTACTTGCAGCCATGAAAGGGGAGCAGCTAACTGATGATATCTTCAACATCTACGATGAAGAAGAATCAAGAGAATTGGTGAGCTCTATCCTTATTAACGATCCACTCGAAAGAGTTATTAGTTTTAGTTTAATAGAGGAAGGTATAGATGCTTCTTGTGATGCAGATATACGGAGCTTGAAGGCACTAGAAGAAGATCCAGAAGCTAAAACTGAGACACTACTTCAGGAGACGAAGATCTCCAATTTCGGTTCCAGTTACAGTACCTCGACCGAGGCACTTCCTGGACTGAGCGAGGCGACTGAAGAACATCTCGGTCAACGCCTCTGCGCCTCGACCGAGGTCGATGGCGAGATGATGTCAACTGAGACTACTGAGAATAATACTCTTCTTACTCACTTCTCTGACATTCATCCTCAGTTGGTGGAACATTCCATCCACCAACTTTCTGATAAAAACGGACCTTGGTATGCTGATATTGTAAATTATCTTGTTTGCCAGGAAACACCGCCCGGATTGACGTACTCTCAAAAGAAGAGATTCTTCAAGGAAGTACGACATTATTACTGGGATGAGCCGCTGCTATTCAAGCGCGGACCGGATGGGATACTTTGAAGATGCATTCCGGAAGATGAGGTTAATAGCGTTATACGGCACTGTCATTCGCTTCCTTGTGGAGGACATGCTAGCACCGATAAAACATGCGCTAAGGCATTGCGTTCCGGTTTCTTTTGGCCTACATTATTTAAAGATGTACAAGCTTTTGTTGTCTCTTGTAATGCATGCCAAAGAACAGGAAATTTATCAAGGAGGAACGAGATACCACTTAATAACATCCAAGAGGTGGAAATCTTCGATGTATGGGGGATTGACTTCATGGGACCTTTCCCATCCTCCGGAGGAAACCTCTATATCCTTCTTGCGGTTGATTACGTCTCTAGATGGGTTGAAGCCATTGCCTCTCCCACTAATGACGCCAAGGTGGTCGTGAAGTTCCTGAACAGGACTATCTTCCCACGGTTTGGAACTCCACGCATCATCATCAGCGATGGAGGAACGCATTTCATCAACCGGAAGTTCAAAGCACTTCTATCGAAGTATGGGGTAACCCACAAGGTATCAACTGCTTATCACCCTCAAACTAGTGGACAGGTCGAGATCTCGAATAGAAAAATCAAAGCAATTTTGGAGAAGACTGTTAGCATGAAATATTGTGATATTTTAGGCACGTTTTCTAAACGTATTTGATTCATATTGATAGTCTTTGATTGAACTTTATGCATATATGAGCTAGTATTACCTATATTGTCGATATGGATGTCTACACTAGTTCTATGTTGATTATAGGTGATTTGGAGCTATTTCCGAACGGAATCGAGCAAAGGAGAGTTGAGTTGATATGTCCATAGATTGAGGACATTCTTTGGAAGCAATTTGGAGTCTTAGTTCGAGGAATGCACGAGTTTAGGGAAGAATCACGTTCTTGCCCTAAATTACGCCCTAAAATACGGCCGTATCATAAACCACGTTCAGAATTACGGCCGTGGATTTGGAGTCAGAAATTCATGTTCATTCCAGGGGATTACACGGCCGTGGAACATATGTTGCAAACCGTATTTGTTTCCACGCTCTAAATTACGGTCGTGGAACACTTCCACGACCGTGATCTTGGCAAATCTTTTCGCCACACTTTGAAGCCACGATCTTTTAAAGATTGGGCCGGGCCGACATTTTGCCCTACACTATAAAAAGACGGACGAAGCAAGATTCCGTCACCTTCGCTACCCCGTTTGCCCTCATTCATCGCCGCTTAGACACGAAGACGTTTTGCTTAGCTTGCTTGGAAGCAATTGACATCTCTTTGAAGAGATCGAAGTTCGTGTTTGGAATTCCTCCAATCTCGCACTTTTGGTGGAGATTGCTGTTGAGATCTCCGGATTTGCGGAAGATCGTAGTTCTTGGAAGATTTTGCAAGAAGATCTCTCTTCTTGATTAGGTTCGATTCGGAAAACGGATTGACATCCCGTTTTCTTTTCTTTCCTAGGATTACGATTGTTTGTTCTATTGGAATCTTTTGACATTGCTTATCCTCTTTGTGACTTTGAGATTGAATTGAAGATTATTGAAAGTTCTTGAAAGTTTTCATCTTTTTATCTTTTAATTCTTGAATTGATATCAATATGACTGTTATTGGCTAAAAACCCTTAACAATTCTAAGGTGAAGGGTTGATAGTTGTGGCTTAGATGATGATAGATCGATCGCAAACAGATTAGACCCTGAGAGTTAGAGAATTATCGCCGACAAACCTAGATTACGGGCTGTTCTTGAGTCCACGGCCGTGGAATCTCAAGAACTAACCGTGATTTCCCTTAAATCTACGAACCTGCTTTTACTTTAATCCAAAGTTAAAGATTTGCTTTAACTTAGTTTAGACTTGTCTTTTCTAGGTGGTAGTGAAGCCTCAACAACCTCTACCTCGATTGTGAGTGTCACAACCTCAATCGGTGAAGTTAGTCTTGATCCTTGGGTTATAAGTTTGGGTATTTGACACTAATTCTCATCTCTAGAATCTTTCTATATTGAGCCTCAACAACCTGTATAGAGAGTGCCTTGTAGGTGAGTTATATAAGGTTTTTGGAACTTCACCGTACGATTACCTTACATTAGTATACCTTTGCATATCTCAACTCTGTCTTTATATCATTAAGTATATCTTGAATCGATAGCCACAGCTGGATACTTGGATCTTTAGGATTGTTGTTTTCCCAATATTTGCAAAACTCTCATATTTACTTGCTTGATAATCTGCAATCGAGTTCGTTCTCCCCAAATCCCTGTGTTCGATACTCTGGAATCCTTGCTTAACTATATCGATCCGTACACTGCGGGTTCGCTGCTTGATTCTAGTTTTATAAATTTAAAACTTATTTGCACACACCTCTAGGGGCGAACAAGTTTTTGGCGCCGTTGCCGGGGATTTGGTTTAGACCGAATCCGGTAGCCGGTTGTCAAGCTTGGGAGCTTGCTCTCGTTATTTGATATCTCTTTGAGTGCATGCGCAGGTCTAGGAACACCGCAGATCTCTTACCTCTTGATCAAGAGCTAGAGAAAACCTTGAGGCAAAAGCGCAAGGAAAAGAAGATGGCCGAAGAACACGAACGTGACCTTCAAACGGAGTTGGCGGAGAAGGAAGCTCAACTCCGATGGAATGAGACTCTCCGCCAGGATGAGATGGATCGTCATCAATCTCAAGTCAACGGTCTACAAGACATGATCTTCCAAATGAGGATAAAGATGAGCGACCTTGAGAATAAGGTAGTCAAGAAACCCTCAAGAAGGAGATCAAGGTCTAGAAGAAAAAGCCACTCATCCGCTGATGATAGTGATTCTTCCATGCCACCGTTGGAAGAGATTGATCCCACGATCAATATGAATCCTTTCCATCCACAAGGAGCTGCTAATCGCCGCATTCCGCCTAGGAATGCAAGAGTCGAACGTGTGGATAATGAGCCAAGAACTCTTGGCCAGCGGATGGATCCAACACAACAACCACGCCGCTTGGGTGTGAATTTTGATGCTGAAGATATGCAAGGGTTTAGCTTTAACCCTCAAGTTATCACTCTTGTTCGCCAAAGCCAATTTGGCGGTACAAGTGCTGAATCTCCACACCAACACTTGCAAAACTTTGAGTGTATGATGGAGACGATGGGACCGAAGAACGCTACTACCAACAGCTATAAGCTCAAACCTTTCTTTTTCTCTTTGAAAGGGAAAGCGTTGTCATGGTATCAAGCTCTTCCCAATGGGAAACTAGACACGTGGGAAGACCTTTCCGCGGAGTTTCTCACCAAATTCTTTCCGCCCTCCAAAACGGCGGAACTTAGAGGTAAGATTAATGCTTTTTCCATGAGACCTAACGAAAGTTTGTTTCAATCGTGGGAAAGGTTTCAGGATTTACTCTTGGATTGCCCTCATCATGGCATATCCAAGCTTGCCTTGCTGGAAATCTACTACAAAGGGCTGGATGCGGGAACGCAATTCAACCTCCAATCCCTCTCATGCGGAACATTCATGGACATAAGAGAAGATGACGCTTGGGACTTCATTGAGAAGCAAGCAAGAGTCATAGAGAAGTATTCCCACCGGAAAGCGGATGGAAATCGTGTGGAGCAAGGAGCGAAGCTCACACATGAAGCTCAAAATCAGATTTTCTCCCTCAACAATGAGATCAAAGAGTTGAAGGAGACTATCAAGACCAACTTCCCAAAGCAACAAGAGAAGGATGTTGGCTATTTGGGCAACAACAATGGCGGTGATAACACCAACCGCAACAACAATAACCGGAACAATAACCGGAACAACAATTGGAATGGAAACAACAACAACCGGAAAAACAACAATTGGAACAACAATCGGGGTTCAAACAACAACAATTGGCGCTCCAATCAACAAAATTCCGGTAACTCCTATCCTTCCAATTCTAATTCGCTAACTCCACCCTCCTCTTCCTCTACTCCTTTGAAAAGCCAGGGGCAATCATCTAATAGAGGAAACAATACGGGAAAGGAGAAGTCCGATCTCATGTTGGAGACAATCTTGGGAAAGCTTCAAGGGTTGGAGAACCGCCTCATCAAGGTTGATGATCAAGTCCCAAAGGTTGACAAAGCTCAAAAAGTTTTGGAAAACCAATTGTTCAACCACGCAGAGGAAGTTCCTAGAAATCAAGGGAAACTTCCAGGAAAGACGGAGGACAACCCTAAGGGAAGGGTAATGGCGATTACAACTAGGAGCGGAGTGACCACCACCGATCCGCAGCCTACGTTCGTTGAAGTCCCCGTAGAGAAGGACAAAGGAAAGGGGAAGGAGAAGGAAGATGTCTATGTCCCTCCTCCAGCTTACAAACCTCCCCTACCGTTCCCTCAATCTAGAGCGCGAGCGCGCCTAGACAAACAATTCGGTAAGTTCATAGAACTCATGAGCAAGCTGCATATTAATATACCCTTCATTGATGCTATTGTAGGTATGCCGCTTATGGCAAATTCTTGAAGGAGCTTCTCTCTAACAAGAGGAAGCTAGAAGATTTCGGTGAAGTCAAGATGAGTTCGGATTCTTCGGATCTCATCAAGACTATGAAGGAGAAAATGCCCCCAAAGTTGAAGGATCCGGGGTCATTTTGCATTCCCATTGGAGTGGGAGATGTCACATATGACGCTTTATGTGACTTGGGAGCAAGTGTGAGCATCATACCACTTGCATTATGTAGGAAGATCGGTTTAGGCGATCCTAAACCGGTCAAGATGACGTTATACATGGCGGATCGATCCATCACTCGCCCCGTCGGTATTGTAGAAGACGTCCCGGTCAAGCTAGGTAAATTCTTTGTCCCCATTGATTTTGTTGTGCTTGACATTCCTGCAGTTAGTCCGGTCCCGACTATACTCGGAAGACCGTTTCTTGCAACTTCCGGCTGCATGGTCGATTGCAAGAATGGGAGACTCGCTTTTGATATTGGAGAAGAGAAAGTAGAGTTCGTTCTTTCCACTCTAGTAAAGGAGCCAATCTTTGATGAGGATATTTACGATATCCAAGATGAAGAAGGTTTGTCTAGGGAGGAGGTAAGTGCGATTCTCTTTAACGATCCTTTACAAAAGGTTATCACTATGAGTCTAACCAATGTAGGGGAAGAAGAAGAGTGCAAAGAGGAAATTGAAGCCTTAGAAGCACAAGAAGAGATGCATGAAGTGGAATTTGAAAAACTCCACGATGAGGCTGAGAATGTAAGAATCCACGGTCATACCCTGTATTCCACGACCGTGGATTTCACAACCAAAATCGACCTCCATTCCAGGGGATTACACGGCCGTGGAACACATGGAGAGGCCGTAATTCTGACCGTGGAAGAGGGTGATCGGCTTACTTCTTCAACTTCTTTTGATTCTTCTCCAAACCACTCAACAACCTTAGAAACTTCTAAGGGAACGTCGGATGCCCCTCAAGGACCATTGGAAGCTCCGAAAGTGATGGAACTCAAACCACTTCCTACTCATCTAAGGTACGCTTTTCTTGGATCTAATTCTACCTTTCCGGTCATTGTTAGCTTCGAACTAAGCATAGATGAACATGAACAGCTCATGACAGTCCTTAGGAAACATAGAAAAGCCATAGGCTACACTATCGAGGACTTAGTAGGAATTAAACCCTCCCTATGTATGCATAAGATACTAATGGAGGAGGATTTTAGAACTTCAAGACAACCTCAAAGGCGGTTGAATCCGACCATGAAGGAGGTTGTCAAGAAGGAAATCCTTAAACTTCTTGATGCAGGTATCATCTATCCTATCTCCGATAGCAAATGGGTGAGTCCAGTTCAAGTAGTTCCGAAGAAGGGAGGAATGACGGTCATCACCAACAAGAACAACGAACTCATTCCTACCCGAACCGTGACTGGATGGCGAATGTGCATAGACTACCGCAAGCTCAACAACGCAACGCGGAAGGATCACTTTCCATTGCCATTCATCGATCAAATGCTTGAAAGGTTAGCACAACATTCACATTTCTGCTACCTTGACGGTTATAGTGGTTTCTTTCAGATTCCGATACATCCGGACGATCAGGAGAAGACCACATTCACGTGCCCTTGGGGTACGTTCGCTTATAGGAGAATGCCGTTCGGGCTTTGCAACGCCCCAACCACCTTTCAACGGTGCATGATGGCCATCTTCTCCGAATACGTAGAGGAAATCATGGAAGTCTTCATGGACGACTTCTCCGTATACGGTTCCTCTTTTAACGATTGCCTTTCTAACCTTTCTCTTGTTTTACAATGTTGTGAAGACACTAACCTAGTTCTTAATTGGGAGAAGTGTCAATTCATGGTTAAGGAAGGAATCGTATTAGGTCACTTAGTCTCTAGTAGAGGGATAGAGGTAGACAAGGCTAAGATAGAGACCATAGAGAAACTTCCTCCCCCAATTTCGGTAAAAGGGATAAGAAGTTTCCTAGGACATGCTGGATTTTATAGACGTTTCATTAAAGACTTTTCTAAGATATCAAAACCTCTCACTAATCTATTGATGAAGGATGCGGTTTTTGAGTTTTCCCAGGAATGTTTAGACGCGTTTAACACCATTCGGCAAGCTCTAATTTCAGCACCTATTATCCAACCCCCGGATTGGACTCTCCCCTTCGAGATTATGTGCGATGCTAGTGACGTAGCTATTGGAGCTGTTCTTGGACAACGAAAGGAAGGGAGAACCCATGCCATATACTACGCTAGCAAGACGCTAGACGAAGCTCAGCTCAACTACGCCACTACAGAAAAAGAGTTTCTAGCCATTGTCTACGCTATTGACAAGTTTCGCTCTTATCTTTTAGGTGCAAAGGTGATTGTCTACACGGATCATGCTGCGATCCGGTACCTCCTTGCGAAGAAAGACGCGAAGCCAAGGCTAATTAGATGGATTCTTCTCCTACAAGAATTCGATCTAGAGATCCGCGACAAGAAAGGTTCAGAAAATTCTGTTGCGGATCATTTGAGTCGTCTAACACATCTAGAGGACGACCATCTACCCATTGATGACTCCTTCCTGGACGAACACCTACACATCATAGAGGAGTGCATCAACGAGATCTCCAAGGGTAACGAACCATGGTTTGCTGACTTTGTTAACTATTTGGTTTGCCAGGAGATACCGCCCGGACTATCCTACGCACAAAGGAAGAAGTTCTTTAAGGACGTCCGGGAATACTATTGGAACGAGCCTCTCCTTTTCAAGAGAGGTCCGGATGGCATCATTCGGCGATGTGTTCCGGAAGATGAGATGCAAAGTGTCATCCGCCATTGTCATTCACTACCTTGTGGAGGACACGCTAGTTCGAACAAGACTAGCGCAAAGGTATTGCAATCTGGATTCTATTGGCCTACCTTATTTAGAGATGTGCAATCCTTTGTCTCTTGCTGCGATGCTTGTCAAAGAACAGGCAATATTTCTAGAAGGAACGAGATGCCCCTCAACAACATCCAAGAGGTGGAGATTTTCGACGTTTGGGGAGTCGATTTCATGGGACCATTCCCATCTTCTTGTGGAAACCAATACATACTATTGGCGGTAGACTACGTTTCTAGATGGGTGGAAGCAATTGCCTCTCCCACAAATGATGCCATGGTGGTGGTTAAGTTCTTCAACAAGACCATCTTTCCGCGATTTGGAACACCAAGGACAATCATTAGTGATGGAGGTTCTCACTTCATAGCCCGTCGCTTTGAAGCTCTTCTAGCTAAGTATGGGGTTACTCACAAGATCGCTACCCCTTACCATCCACAAACGAGTGGACAAGTTGAGATCTCAAATAGGGAGATCAAGGGAATTCTAGAGAAGACGGTTTCAAGGACTAGGAAGGATTGGTCCTTGAAGCTAGATGATGCATTATGGGCGTACCGGACTGCGTACAAGACTCCCATAGGAACCACACCATACAACCTTGTGTATGGGAAGTCTTGTCATTTGCCGGTAGAGCTGGAGCACAAAGCGTTTTGGGCCATCAAGTGGCTGAATTTCGGCATGAAAGAAGCGGGAGAGAAGCGTCTCCTAGACATCAACAAGCTGGATGAACTTCGCTTGAACGCCTATAAAAACGCTAAGATCTACAAGGAAAGAGCAAAGCGTTGACATGATAAGCATATCATTCCAAAGGACTTCAAAGAAGGAGATCAAGTTCTCCTCTTCAATTCAAGACTTCGCCTCTTTCCAGGTAAGCTTAAATCCCGTTGGACCGGACCTTTTCTAATCAAACGCATTTTCTCCCATGGTGCAGTTGAAGTATGGGGTGAAGCTAGCGGAAGTTTCAAGGTGAACGGTCAACGACTCAAGAAATACACACCGGAACTCCAAGCTGAGAAGTTTGCGCCTACCGCACTCGAATAAGTGCGAGATTGGTCTAGCTACGGACCTTAAACAAAGCGCTTCTTGGGAGGCAACCCAAGGTATTGCATTTTTGTTTTTGTTTTCGATTCATAGTTTAGCTTAGAGTAGACGTTTTCGCTTTATTTTGCCTCGATTTCTTCCGGTATGTTCGTGTTTTTGGTTGTAGGATCGATGGAAAAGGAGAAAGGGAGAATAATGTCGAAGAAAGGCGACAAAACTTGGACTTTGAAGCTTTACAGAAGGTTCCACGGTCTAAATTACGGTCGTCATAGCTACAGTGGCCGTAATTCTCAAAAGCCTTTGAAAAATCACCAAAACCACGGGTCCGTACACTTCCACGGCCGTCGAACACCCCGACAGACCGTGATTTTCAAAATTTTGCCTGCGAGTATATAAGCTACACTCTTCACAAAACTACCCACAAACTTACCCCTTTCCACGACCTAAAACGCCGAAATCCCACGATCCTCTCAAATTCTTCGTTTTCTAATCGTTTTCAACGATTCTTCATCCTAAACTGCAGCAAATCCAACCACGAGCAAGATCCAAGCGACAAATCGAGCGGAAATCCATCAACGAACGCGCATTTCGGATTTTTCAATCCGAAAAAGAGGTTTCTTATTTCTTCTTGAATTTCGCGGATTTAGTTCGTTTTTGCTATAGATTTTTAGGAAGAACTGACAAAGACCGGAAGGAATTAGATTAGGACTGCTTGTTGTGGTGATTGTTGGTGAATTTGCTGAGATTCACGAGATTCTGAGATGAATCACGGTCTCTGGGTAAACCACGGCCGTGGAATCTAAGAACAGACCGTAATTTTTGGTGAAAAATGGATTTCGTAAGGAGAGTGTCAGGAAGGATAAAGGAGAAAAAGGGAGAGCAGAATAAGAAAAGAAAGGGCAATCCCTCCACCTCTAGGGCACCACCACCCTCATCTCCCTCACTACCATCCTCACCTTCACCTCCATCTTCACCTCCTCACCCTAGCATCCCAACCATACATGAGAACCACCTTGTAGCACTTGACCGGATCAAGGAGAAGACAATGATAGGTCCTAGGTATTTGTTGTTGGAGGATCTACATCCTCTCAACATTGTGGATGATCTTACATGGCTCTTGGATAGAGCCGGATTGCTTGTCTTCACGAACATTCGTGAAGACGCTTATGAGGAGATTACCCGGGAGGTTGTGACGTCCTTCGAGCACAGCCACGTAGATAGGACCGTCTCCTTTCGTCTCATAGAACAAGACTATCAGTTGAGCATTGTTGAGTTTGGGACCATTTTCGGGTTCCATGAGACCTATAACGGTCGATTTCCGAGTGGAGTTTACCCCAAGGATTTTTGGGAGGAAGTAGCCATGATTTACGCCGACGAGGACCGTTGGCAACCCGCCGATACCAAGGCTAGATTGATGTACCATCTAGCCTTGAAGATAGCACACCGCGTTCTTTCGGAGTGTCTCTTTCCTAGGACGGAGACGCCCCAAAAGATCAAGACGGATGAGCTATTCTTGCTCTATAGTATGCTATACGGTCGCCGTGCAGATTGTGCCACTCTTTTGGCGGCTACGATGAGTAAACTTAAGAACAAGAAGAAGGGGAACATTGGATATGGTGGGATAGTGACCCACATTGCTAGGACGTTTGGCGTTGATTTTTCTGCTTGCACCCGTATACCGGCGGTTCCCTTAGGGCTACATGCTTTTATGGTTAGGGGACTCATCTTCCCCACACATGGAGGTCCGCCTTATGTGGGCATGCCTTGGGAGACTCGAACGGGTAGAGGGATTGAGTGGCTGCCGGAGTATTCCATTGTGGCGGGACGCCACAATTGGAAGGAGACGTTCGCTACGATGCATGCGAACAGGCTAGTAGCTCCCCCCTACGTTCCACCACCGGTTGTGGAGGAGGAGGACATGGGAGGTCAGTACGAGAGTGGTGGAGGAGCGGAGCACGAGTTCGGCATGTTTCCGGATCAGCCGGAGGCGGCCCAGGATGTACCTAGGCGCTCTCCACGTCCAGCTAGAGCTTCAGGCTCGTCATCTCGCCGCGTTAGCGTGAGTGAGAGGCCCACGTGGATGACTACACCTCCCACTTGGTATGACACACCCCCTCCTTGGTCCACGGCGCAGCCAGCAGCACCACCACCGCCACCAACACCAGCACCATCCGATGCTCCATCATGGTACAGTCACGCCCCGGGATGGTACGAGCAGATGCCGGATTGGGCTACCGGACTTTCGGAGAGAGTTGGAGCGCTAGAGATCCGGGCAGATGCTAGAGACGGACGCTTAGACGACCTTGACCACATGATGAGGGACGTCTACCGCCAGCAGTTTGGGCGGTTCTATGATCCGAGTTTCTCTCCATTCCCACCTCCACCGCCGCCGCAGTGATTGATGCATGATCGTTGTTTTAGACATTCCCGCCACCACTTGTGAGTTTCTCTTTTTCTTTTCTTCTTTTCCTTATTTCTTTTGAACATTAGGGACAATGTTCGTCCTAAGTATGGGGTGGGATGTACTAAAAGTTTGTAATAACTCTACTCTCTATGTTTGCTTTCATTCGAGACTATCATTTCATCTTCATTATGTGTTACACGTTTCCTTATTGCATTGCATGAAAAATGACTTGAAAAACCCATAAAAATTGAAAAATTTTGAAAATTTTGTGCTTCTAATGAATTGAGATGATTTCCATGATAATCACTACTTGTGAATTGAGTTTGATGACAATTGCATGCTTAAAAGGATTGTGAATTGAAAAGAATTTGAATGAATGAATTTTACCTCTTTTGCAAGTTTTATAATGTGAGAATGTTACCTAAATCATGCTAGAAAATTGAAGTTGAAACCATGTTATAAGTTCCTATACTTCCTTTTGAAATGATTAAGGCAATTCAATACTTTCTTTCTTCTTTCTTTGTTCATCTAGCCCCTCATTGAAATATTAGCCTCCCCTACCTATCCGGGAATTTGGAGAAATGAATGAGAAAAAGGCATGTTTGATGTGGGAGGGCCATGAGAGCAATTATTTGCAATCAATTGAATAGAAAGAAATTATAGGTTTGGGGAAGTCAATCATGACGATGAGTAACTCGGCACCATTCACATAGCCGGGTGTTTGTGTCTTGCCAAAGTCGGATTGAGCGATATTCCTAGCGGATTATGGTATGTGCGCTAAGGGTTTGAGGCATCTCTTGAAAAATTTGAGAAACGCCGATCTCCTAGGCTTCGGTTTTTGTGCACCTCTATCCATAACTCCAAAAGTAAAGTCAAAGAGAAAAGAAGAGAGCGAAGCTCTAAGTTGAAGTGTTGCGGAAACCGCATAAGAAGAAGAAGGTAGTTTTCCACTTTCCCGGATTTATGCACCACTTTCCCTTAAAGTTTTCCCCTCCCTTCCATATTCTAGACCTTTTCTTTGAAAGTCCTTAAGATCAAAAGAATGTTATATGACTTGGTGATCTAAATTGAAGTTTCTTGAGATTGATTTTGTTAATGTTTGAAGTTTATAATGCTTGTTTTGAAGTTGAGTTGATTCGTGAATTTTCTTTACCTTTTACTCTTTGATTAAGTGTGTGAAAGTTTGATAAACAATTGAAGCAAGTTTTGAGAATGATCTATTCTTTAGAAGTCACATTCATTCAAAAGAAGGTACACATATTTCATCCTAACTCTTGTTTAAAGCTTTTTGAAAGACCTTGCTTAGGGACAAGGAAGTGTTAAGTATGAGGTTATTTGTTAGCATGAAATATTGTGATATTTTAGGCACGTTTTCTAAACGTATTTGATTCATATTGATAGTCTTTGATTGAACTTTATGCATATATGAGCTAGTATTACCTATATTGTCGATATGGATGTCTACACTAGTTCTATGTTGATTATAGGTGATTTGGAGCTATTTCCGAACGGAATCGAGCAAAGGAGAGTTGAGTTGATATGTCCATAGATTGAGGACATTCTTTGGAAGCAATTTGGAGTCTTAGTTCGAGGAATGCACGAGTTTAGGGAAGAATCACGTTCTTGCCCTAAATTACGCCCTAAAATACGGCCGTATCATAAACCACGTTCAGAATTACGGCCGTGGATTTGGAGTCAGAAATTCATGTTCATTCCAGGGGATTACACGGCCGTGGAACATATGTTGCAAACCGTATTTGTTTCCACGCTCTAAATTACGGTCGTGGAACACTTCCACGACCGTGATCTTGGCAAATCTTTTCGCCACACTTTGAAGCCACGATCTTTTAAAGATTGGGCCGGGCCGACATTTTGCCCTACACTATAAAAAGACGGACGAAGCAAGATTCCGTCACCTTCGCTACCCCGTTTGCCCTCATTCATCGCCGCTTAGACACGAAGACGTTTTGCTTAGCTTGCTTGGAAGCAATTGACATCTCTTTGAAGAGATCGAAGTTCGTGTTTGGAATTCCTCCAATCTCGCACTTTTGGTGGAGATTGCTGTTGAGATCTCCGGATTTGCGGAAGATCGTAGTTCTTGGAAGATTTTGCAAGAAGATCTCTCTTCTTGATTAGGTTCGATTCGGAAAACGGATTGACATCCCGTTTTCTTTTCTTTCCTAGGATTACGATTGTTTGTTCTATTGGAATCTTTTGACATTGCTTATCCTCTTTGTGACTTTGAGATTGAATTGAAGATTATTGAAAGTTCTTGAAAGTTTTCATCTTTTTATCTTTTAATTCTTGAATTGATATCAATATGACTGTTATTGGCTAAAAACCCTTAACAATTCTAAGGTGAAGGGTTGATAGTTGTGGCTTAGATGATGATAGATCGATCGCAAACAGATTAGACCCTGAGAGTTAGTGAATTATCGCCGACAAACCTAGATTACGGGCTGTTCTTGAGTCCACGGCCGTGGAATCTCAAGAACTAACCGTGAGTTCCCTTAAATCTACGAATCTGCTTTTACTTTAATCCAAAGTTAAAGATTTCCTTTAACTTAGTTTAGACTTGTCTTTTCTAGGTGGTAGTGAAGCCTCAACAACCTCTACCTCGATTGTGAGTGTCACAACCTCAATCGGTTAAGTTAGTCTTGATCCTTGGGTTATAAGTTTGGGTATTTGACACTAATTCTCATCTCTAGAATCTTTCTATATTGAGCCTCAACAACCTGTATAGAGAGTGCCTTGTAGGTGAGTTATATAAGGTTTTTGGAACTTCACCGTACGATTACCTTACATTAGTATACCTTTGCATATCTCAACTCTGTCTTTATATCATTAAGTATATCTTGAATCGATAGCCACAGCTGGATACTTGGATCTTTAGGATTGTTGTTTTCCCAATATTTGCAAAACTCTCATATTTACTTGCTTGATAATCTGCAATCGAGTTCGTTCTCCCCAAATCCCTGTGTTCGATACTCTGGAATCCTTGCTTAACTATATCGATCCGTACACTGCGGGTTCGCTGCTTGATTCTAGTTTTATAAATTTAAAACTTATTTGCACATACCTCTAGGGGCGAACAAAGACCGTCTCTAGAACGAGGAAGGATTGGTCCATGAAATTGGACGATGCTCTTTGGGCATACAGGACCGCATTTAAGACTCCCATAGGTACCACCCCTTATAATTTGGTATATGGGAAATCTTGCCATTTGCCCGTTGAATTGGAACACAAGGCGTATTGGGCGATCAAATGGTTGAACTTCGACATTAAGGAGGCCGGCGAGAAGCGACTATTGGAACTCAACGAGCTGGAAGAGCTGCGTTTGAACGCATATGAGAATGCCAAAATCTATAAGGAAAGGACGAAGAGATGGCATGACAAGCGTATCATTCCAAAGGAGCTTAACGAGGGAGACTTAGTTCTACTCTTCAACTCCCGCCTCCGCCTTTTTCCAGGTAAGTTGAAATCAAGATGGACCGGACCTTATGTTGTGAAACATGTTTTTCCTCATGGTGCAGTTGAGATATGGGGCAAAACTAGCGGAAGCTTCAAGGTCAACGGTCATAGACTTAAGAAGTACCAACCGGAAACTCCGGTTGAGGAGGTTGCACCAATATAACTCATTTGATGATGCATCATGGTCCAGCTAGCGACCTTAAACCAAGCGCTTCTTGGGAGGCAACCCAAGGTATTGCTTTCTTTTCCCGTTTTCTAGTCTAGCTTAGATAGTTTGCTTTTGCTTTGTTTTGTTTGTTTTTGGCGTCCTAGACAGATAACAGGAGACATCTAAGGAAGGAGCATAACTGGAAGTTCAGAAGTTCGAGAATTTGAGAAGACGAAGTTTGACTGAGACACCTCGGTCCAGTCGAGGCCACCTCGACCGAGTTGATTCTTGAGCAACCGAGATGACTAGGGTTTTTGCAGAACCACCTCGGTCCAGTCGAGACCATCTCGATCGAGGTGACAGCAGTTCCAGGAACAATATATAAGGGAAAAAAATTTTTGTTTTCACTTTTTACCTTCTTCGACTCGACCGCGGCGCCTTCTCACCTCGCCTCCTCAAATCTTGCTCGTTTTCGAAGATTTCCGCTTTCAAACTGCGATTGAAGGGTAGAGGAACCCATTGCAAGTACAGATCTGCGAAGAAATCGAACGAATCGACCGAAACGAGGTAAAAACAGTCGAAACCCTAACTCGTTCATTCGTTTCGATTTGGGCTTTGGTTGCCCCTGAATCTGCTGAGAAAAGGCTTAAGTACCCCATAGGAAGAAATTGTAGTGAATTTTGGGGGAAAAGAACTGGATTTCTGAGATTTGCAAACTGTTACGCCTCGGTCCAGTCGAACTGCATCTCGACCGAGGTGATTCTTGAGGATTGTCAGTGACCGAGGTGCTCTGACAGTAGCTGAAAAAAAAATGAGTTCCGAACGTCGCCTTGCCCTCAAAGATAGATCCTCACCCTCCCCTCCTTTCTCTTCTTCCCGACCTTACCGCCCGGTGATCCACGAGAGATGCCGGGTAGATTATGAGCGTATAGCTAGCCGTCTAGTGATTGCACCACGTTTCCTGGACGTGTCAGCTTTTGATTGCCTAGGGGTAGATGGAGACCTTAGGCGGATGATCACCACAGTTGGGCTGGATCAGTTTACTGAGATCCGGGCCCCAGCTTACTTGGAGCCGACCCTAGAGTTCGTTAGCTCCTTTTCCTACCTTCCCACAGAGCAGTCTATGAAGTACTGGCTGATGAGCCGGAACTTCATAGTTCCCCTAGAGGTTTGGAGAGAGATTTTCGGCTTTCCTGAGCCCACCGCCACTGACTTCCCTTCCCGATCTGTAGCTAAGGAGTTCTGGGGGCAGATTGCCCATATTACTGAGCATGCAGATAGATGGCGCCCTGGAGATTCTAGGGAGAAGGTCATCTTCCACCTAGCCTTCAGATTAGCCCATAGGATATTCAGCGAGACGCTTCTGGCGCGTACTGAGACGTCCCAGAAGATCCGACAGGGCGATCTTTTCAGTCTTTACTGTATGGTTACGGGGGGTTTCCCACACTTTGGCTTGATCTTGGCAGAGGACCTGCACAAGATCAAGGCCAAGGCAAAGGGAGACATCTGCTGCGGAGGTCTTGTCACCCACATAGCTGCTTATCATGGCATGAACCTTAGTGCGTGTACGATGGTGGCGGCTCCGAAGCCGCTTGGATTGCAGGAGATGATCACTCGGAGGATTCTAGTTCCCCGAGGTCTGACCACTGCATATGTTGCTATGCCGTGGGAGCGGACTGCGCCACAGGGGATCCGTTGGTCTGCCCAGTTCACCGTCTATGACCCGCATTATTGGCAGACAGCTTGGGCTCCACTGATGGAGGATCATAGGGAGGCAGCAGCTGCCCCAGCTGAGGATGAGGAGGAGGAGGCTGACGATGACGAGGATACAATGGATGAGAGAGATGGTGGAGTCCCGATGGATACAGGGTCAGATACTGCAAGGACGAGTGTGCCGCCGATCATAGACTTGGATGATGATGATGAGACTGAGCCTGCACCAGTTGAGACTTCTCCGGCTAGACCTGCTAGACGCAGGAGACACAGAGGGAGAGATCCAGCTGCCCACAGACGGATCGATGACTTGACGGATCAGGTTATTGATTCCTATGCTGCATTGTCGCTGGATATCCGCGAGATGCAGGAGAGGCATCATTATCAGCATATCATGGCCCAACTTCAGTTCGAGCGCGTCATGGGTTATCCGTTCGACCCAACTCAGTATACATACGTGCCACCACCACTACCACCGGATCGCGACTATTGATGAGCTGCAGGACTTTCTTTATTATATTTTTATGCAGTTCAGCTATTTATCCGGTGAGTACTCTTATTTCCAGACTTATATTGACCCACTGGGACAGTGTGTCCCAAGTATGGGGTGTTTGTATTTATGTGATGACTTTGATGTACTTATTTGACTACTTTGATGTATGACGCACATTTTATCGGATATTTTATTTTTGCTTCACTCCTGCATTTATATGTTTATCTGATATTACATGCATACCTACAGGTTATTTGATTGAGAAAAACGTCAAAACTGAAAAAAATGGTTTTAAAAAAAAATATTTTTGACCTCGACCGAGTCAGTCTTGGCCAAACGAGGCGTTTCACCTCGGTTGAACCAAGAACACCTCGACCGAGGTGGGTTAACTGAGAGTTTTCGAAAATTATTTTTGTGTTACTTATCTGGATATGATCTCAGTGAAGATCTTGCTTACTGACTGGTTTTAAATTCTTTATGTGTTTGAAAGGTTTTATAATATGTTTAAGTTGCTAAATGCTTTGTTTGAAATTATTGGCATGTTTAATACTTTGTTTTTATCCAAATTATGTTGAATTTGAAGGTTGACACCACATCATGAGTTCTCTCACTTTCTTCCTGGAAAGACCAAGGCAATTCATTCTTCTCTCTTCTTCTTCTTGATCATGCTTAGCCCCTAATATACATTTTGCCTCCCTTTACCTATCCAGGAATTTGGAAGCAAGCGAAGTGGTGAAAGCAAGTGAAGTTAAAGTTGAGAAGTTGGCTGGAAGTGAAAGTGCTAGAAAGTAATTTTAGGTTTGGGGAAGTCAATCATGAAGATGAGTAACTCGGCACCATTCACATAGCCGGGTGTTTGTGTCTTGCCAAAGTCGGATTGAGCGATATTCCTAACGGGTCATGGTATGTGCATCAAGGGTTTGATGCATCTCAAGAAATTGATGATTGCTGATTTCCTAGGCTTCGGTTATTGTGCACCTCTGTCCATGCATCCCAAAAAGTAAAGTAAAAAGAAAAAGTGTGAAATAAGCAAAGCTTATTGGTGGAAGATGTTGCAAGTCAAAGTGGAAGTGAAGTTCGTCCTTTTCCCGGATTCTAGCACCACATTACCTTACACACATCCCTACCCTACACGTTTCTTGACCTTTTCTTTTGGGAAGCCCTTGAGACCTTGAGCTTGTTGATTGACTTAGTGGTTTAAACTGGATTATACATGATTAATTTTGATAATTATGACTTATTATGCATTCTATGGTTTTATGCAAAGATGAACAACTTTCCTATATTTATAAAATGTTTTGATCATGTTTGGATTTTAAATTCCATGAAGTATTCTCTTAGAGTGATCTATGATTGTAACACATCATAAGAATGTTTTTGAAAGACTTTTCATTGATTTTTATGACTTATAATCCATTCTATCTTGTCTTCTATATGCGGAACTTGCTTGGGGACAAGCAAGGGCTAAGTATGGGGTATTTTGATAGCATGAATTATAGTCTATATTTTGGGGTTTGTTTGGACGTTTTATCTTCAATAATCTGCATGTTAGCATGTATATTATGTGATTTTATTACCATTTCATCTACCTTTGCGGGAATTGAGGTCTACACCTAGTTTTGCTGTAATTGTAGGTAAAATGGCACGTTTTGCATTAAAAAGGAGCAAAAGGAGTCATGAGTCATTTGGAGCTACATCCAGGGAGCATAGCCATGGATTAAAGATTCACTTTGGACCAGTTTTGAGAGATTTCACATTCAGTTATGACTCACCTCGGTTGACCAGAGATTCATCTCGACCGAGGTGATCCAAAGACGCCGACTCGACCGAGGCGAACACCTAGGACGCGGCGAGAATATTTTATTCTTGGCTGAGATATTTTATCTTTGGAAGGTGATCTTATATTTTTGGGCTTGGCTCCTGGAAGGAAGAAGATCTTATATTTTACCTATTTTTATGGGAGAAGATCTTTCTAAGATTTATTATCTTTGGAGGGTTATTTTCCTATAAAAAGGGTTGGATTTCCATAAATCCAAGATCATGCTATACCATCAATCAGGGTTTATAGCACGCAGCAGCCATACTCCAGTTGGGAGTTTCGAAGAACCTTTTTGAAGGTTGAAGGAAGATCGAAGATCATAGTTTTTATAGCTTTTTGGAGGGTTTTGTAAGATTGTCTTTAATTCCCTCACTTGTTGTCTTGTCTTGTTGGATTGCTATCCAAGGAACGCTTTTGTTGTGATATTTGATTCAGTTATTGAAGTCTTTTCCATTAAATTCTTCTTGTTCAAATATTCACTTTCTTCCCATATATTTAATACTTTCATAATGATGATGAGTGGCTAATTTCCTTGTGTGATTCTAGGGTGATTGGCTGAAGGTTGTGGGAAAAACAATGATAGAATAATCTTAGATTCCAGTAGGACCCTGAAAGTTCGAGTCTTTAACCTTAACCCTAAGCATCTCGTTCAGTCGATGAACATCTCGGCCGGGGTGGAATCTGGCTGACCAAGGTGACTTGTCTGATCCTAAACTGAGAGTTAAGTGTTAGAGTTTGCCAAATCCTATTCTTATTACACCTTTTCTGATTCAAAGCAAGCTTAGGATGAGACTTACCCGGTAATTCCTTAGTTTGTGTACCAACGATCATAAGTGTAGGTAATAAGGGTTTATCCTTTATTGGGGTTTGAGTGTGCTTCCATCCCATCTTTGTGAGTTAGCCTGAGACTTACCCGGTAAAGGTTGATTCTATTCCCTTAGATGATGTGTTAATTTGAGGTTATAGTTCTTTATCTTAATTCCTTGAGATTTACCCGGTAATAGGAGTTACGGTTTAGGATTGGTGAGTAGTGAGACTTACCCGGTGATCTACTCCACTTTAGTAACACCTTCCCCTTGCAAAAATCTCAGCTTTGTCCGATTGTCTTTAGATCTTGAGTTGGAACCACAACTAGACGCTTTAATCCCTAGAATTGCATGTTTGCTTTATTGACTTCTTATTCATCTTTGATTGTGTTAATTGCTCTTGTGGTTAGTATTCACGAAGCTTACCGTTATTGACTTTGTTTCACCGAGTCCCTGTGATCGACCCCTGGAATTTCTTGCTTTTTACTACGATTGACCCGTACACTGCGGGTTCGCATCCTTGTTTTAAGCTTAAGTCTAGGGTTATAAATTTAAAGCTTGCACACACCGTTTGGAGCGAACATGTAATTTGGACATTAGTTCAAGGAACTTACCAAAGTGATTGTCCAAACGAGCTCTTGCTCTTGATTGTGAGAATGGTAGTGGTGGCTTGTATGGAGGCGGTGCCACATAGGTTGGCTCTACATCCTTGCTCTTGCCTCCATCTTCTTGCAACTTTCCCTCTTCTACCACTACTTGCTTTCCCTTAGCATTGTCCTTGGGAAAAGGATCTTTCATACACAACCCACTCCTTGTTGTAATAGCCAACACTTTGCCTCTTGGGTTGTCTTCGGTCCTTCCGGGAAGCTTTCCCGGGTCTCTATGGGCTTCACCCGCCTTTTGGAACACTTGTGCTTCCAAAACTTTTTGAGCTTTAGAGATTGAAGTCACCGTGCTCTCAAGACCACTCAACCTTCCAAGCAATTTCTCAAACATTATTTCGGTTCTATCCTTTGGAGGTTGAGTAAATCCGGGTGGAGGTTCTTGTGAAGCTCTTGATGGTGGTGTTGTGCTTGTGGAGGAGGAGGGGTTCAAGGCTCCATCCGGGTTAGAGTAGGAAAATCCGGGATGGTTCTGGTTGGGCCGGTAATTGTTGAATTGCCGGTTGTTGTTGAAACTCCTTGGGCCTTGGTAATTGTTGAAGTTGCCCCTTCCCATATAATTCACATCCTCCTCCTTGGAAGACAAGTTGGCTTGTGGAAGCACTTGAGGAGTTGCTTGGTTCTTCAAAGTTGTAGCACACAACTCCCTCAAGGACTTCAACTCGTTGTTGATGGCGTCAAGCTTGAAATTGCTCATGGTGACTTCACTCACCTCATATGCTCCCGCCTTTCTTCCTTCACTCTTCCTATGGGAGTATTTCTCAATCACTAAAGCTTGCTTCTCCACAAACTCCCAAGCTTCATCTACATGCTTCTCCATAAATGTCCCACCGGAAAGAGATTGGAGCTTGAATTGGCTATCTTCATCAAGTCCTTTGAAGTAGATCTCCAATAGCTCAATTTTCGGTATGCCATGGTGTGGACAATCAAGGAGAAGATCTTTGAACCTCTCCCAAGACTTGAATAAACTCTCTCTATCCTTCATCACGAAGGCATTGATCTTCCCTCTTAACTCGGTAGTCTTGGAAGGTGGGAAGAACTTAGTCAAAAACTCGGTTGTCATCTCCTCCCAAGTACCAACTCGCCCTTGTGGAATAGATTGATACCAAGCTAAGGCTTTATCCTTAAGAGAGAAGGAGAAAGCCCTTAGCTTATGGTTGTTTCTCTCCAATCTTGGCGGTCTAAGAGTCTCCATCAAGATCTCATAATTCATCAAATGTTGATGAGGAGACTCTCCTTCCATCCCTCCAAATTGATTATGCCGGATCATTTCTAGAACTTGAGGGCGGAGCTCATAGTTGTGGGCTGCGGGATCTCCTAAGTTCACACCCGGACGGTGTGCTCTTTGTGCCGGATCCATACGTCTCCCTAGGGTTTGTGGCTCTTCAATGGCAATGGGCACAACCCTAACATTAGCCGCCGGTTGCGGTTGTGGTGGAGGAGGTGGAGGTTGTCGGCGATTAAGCTCTCCTTGAACAAGGGCATGCCTAATCTCATCAATCTCCCTCCTAGTTTCCTCTTGCCTCTCATTGGCAAGTCTCCTTTCTTCCTCCAAGAGTTCATCTCTTAGCCTTATTTGTTCTAAGGCTTCATCCAACTCAGCTTGGAGGTTTCTTCCGGCCATCTCTTTCTCTTTTCGGATATTCTTGGATCTAGATCGAAGGGTTTTCTCCGGTTCGGGATCGAATGGAGCTAAATCCTTGCCACGAGATCTTCGCATACACCTAAAGAGTAATAGATGTCTTGAAAAGCAAAGACACAAACCAAAAAGAGATCAAAAGCAACAAGAAAGATCTACACTAATAATCAATCACAAAATAGACTCAATCTAGACCTAGTCCCCGGCAACGGCGCCAAAAACTTGTTACGCTAAGATCGTGATGCGCAAATGGGTTTTAAATTTATAACTCGAACTAAATCCTAACTACCTAGCGAAACCCGCAGTGTACGGGACGTTTGTAGAAGGGATAGTGTTCCGAGGTCGAACACAAAGACTAAGGTGAAATTGATTCGAATTGTGATTGAGTTTAGTAAAGATATAGGTTGAAAGAAAAGAAAGAAATAAAGAAATGAAAATCTCAAATGTTTTTGGTTGGTTTTGGTGATCGATCAAAGATCACAATTCATGCAAAGTAAACAATCAACTAAACTAAGAATCAACACAAATAAACAAACTAAACAAGATGATGATCAAAGAAAGAAAAGACGGATTCTAGGGGTTGGAAGTTCCGGTTATGGCATAGGACTCAAGTTATCTATTTATTCCTTGGATTAACTGTGATATGTTGGGATTAAGTGTTCCTAAATTGGGATCAATTACCGGGTAGGTCTCATGTCCAACTAGTCCACTCCTAAGGTCTCATTACCGGGTAAGTCTCTAAGAACCTAAGGATAGGAATTCTACACAAACCGGATTGTTAATTAGGAGTCTAACCTATCCTTACCGGGTAAGTCTTGGAAAGGAAAGTCCTAAACAACTATCCTAGCACACCTAATCCAATGGCGGCTTATTAGGCTCACCACTACCTAAGGTTTGTTATCTTTGGAATCTAAGAGCAAGGATTACCGGGTAAGTCTTTCCTAACACTTAGTTACTAACACTAGGTTACCCTAGGGTAGATTAAACTCAACAAACACTTAGGATTTCAACATTCTATAGATCTAAGACAAGATCCTTCAAACCAGGGAAAATCACGGTTTGTTCTACCTAAACCACGGCCGTGATCAGACAAGAACTACCCGTGATTTCTAACAGCAGCTATGTTCATACACACAAGTCATCCAAAGGTAAATCTAAGTCCGTCCTATCATAGCCCTAGCCATAACCATCCTTTCCTTACCCTAGAACCACATCAATTTAGCCTACAACGTTCATAATAGAAATAGAAACAAACAAACATAAAATCATGACATCCATTTGCAAGATAATGAAGGGAAAAGAGATGAACAAGTGAACTAAAACAAAACCAAGCTGAAAATGGAATTAGAGTAACTCACAATCCTTCCAAAAGAAGGTTCAAATGATTCATACAACTCAGAAATGGAATCCGGAATTCTTCACTACAAAAATCTATCAAGGTGTGGCAATGGTGTGTGTGTTCTTCTTCTCCTCTTCAATGGAGCTCTTCTTCTTCTCTTTGACACTTTCCTTCCTAGAAAAACTTCTTCTTGAGAGAATGTTGTTGTTAGAGAAAAAAAATGGATAATGGATGAGCTGCTCCAGGATGCTTCTCACAGCCCATGAAGGACCACTTTTATAACAAACTTGCATGAGCTGGCCATGAGAGTCGTGGCACAGCTGTCACAAGAATCTGGCAAAATCCACGGTTGATTCCACGGCCGTGGAGTGTCAAAGAACCGTGATTCTGTGCAGAAACTTCGCTTTGGATCATTAAGCTGTGGTTTGGTGCATGGCAAGTGTTGGCAAGGCTCCGTGAGTCCTCTTTAGCCTTTAGCTTGTGTCCTAATGAGTCCGAGGGTGTGTCATCTAGATGAACGATCCTCAAACGTATCGTTTTGCTCCTAAATCTCCCGAAATACCTATAAAACACGCACAAGTCCGTGTAGACGTCTATCTCGGCAAAATACATGAATTGAGTGCAAAACGTCGTGAACTAGTGCTAAACCATGCATGAATGAGTGAGAAATCTATCTAAATGATTACCTAAAACTAAGTCATAAATCGTGTTATCAAGCATTGTTCCTGAGACTGGACATGGAACCGCTGCTAGGTCCGGAGCACAGAGGGCGCCATTGACGGAGTCCACACGAGTGTCTATCGAAGTTTCTGCATATCGCGACTATGTGCAGAGATTTGAGGAAGCTATCACGACTGGAGGACCAACACTAGTGCCGCCAATTCCTCCGAGATCAGTTGAGGTTTCGTAGAGAGTTACACAAGTTGTTGCCCAACCTGCTGGCGTTACTGAGGTTGTTAGAGCGCCGTCTGAGGCAAAGGAGCCAAAGCCCGACAGTTGGTTGAAGGCTTTCGACCAGCTGAAGGTCCCCGTCTTCGTGGGAAGGATTGGCTTGGAGGTGGAGCAGTGGCTACGATAGGTGGATTCTGCTATGGAGGCTATCGATTGCCCTGAGAGACGTCGAGTCAATATAGCACAGACGCTGCTGAAGGATGAGGCTCATTCTTGGTGGAGGACCATTCACAATAAGGTCACCGGTTATGAGCAGATTAAGACAGTGATCAGGGATCACTATTGCCGTGCAGCCATGAGGAGAGACCGTCTTCAGGATTTCCTTGAGGCTGGATTTGAGGATTTGCCTATTGCTGAGATCATCCTCAAGTTTCAAGACGAGTTGGTGTTGTTATGTCCATCTGCACCACCTTAGGACCAACATGTTAACCTTTTCTCTCGGAGGTTGAGAGAGTCGACACGCTCTTATCTTACTAGTTTCCGTTGTGAGTCTCAGACGGACTATTAGGATAGAGCTTCTGCGTATGAGAGAGACCGGCCAGGTCAGAGGAGAGCTTCTCAAATAGGAGGTCTTGAGAAGAGACAGAAGACTGGATCACCTAGTGCTGGAACTGGAGCAACTGGTTTTGGGCGTAGTTAGACGCCGGGATGTTCTGGTTTTCAGTAGAGTTCTGGCAGAGCACGGTAGTGTCATAACTACGGAGTAGCTAGACACATCCGAGCTGATTGCAAGAAGCCAGCAGTGACTTGCTTTTCTTGTGGCAAGCCTGGACATAGAGTTGCGTTTTGCCGCCAAGGCAAGGCTCTATCTCAGCAAGGTTATTCACTTGCCAATGTTGTTGTAGGAGGGCAGAGATCAGTAGTAGATCATAGTACCAGCAGCAGCAATAGAGAGTTCCTGGTTCTACCGCTCCTCAAGGTTCCACTCCGGGGCAGGGGAGAGGTAGAAGACGTGTTGGTAGATCTGCAGACACCAGAGATGCATCGGCCAGAGTATACGAGTTGAGGAGTGTTGTAGAGCCGACAATGCCAACAGCTACAGGTACCATTCATATTAATGGTCTTCCTGTTAGAGTTCTTTTCGATACTGGTGCTACGCATTCTTTTATATCCGATGCATATATGTGTAGATAGATTGACCTTAGTTACTGTAGAAGGTAGACCCTTCTTTATAGGATTACCGATGGGGGTAAGATTCGAGGTACACGAGAGGTTTGAGATTAACCTATCCGATTGGGAGGTCGCGATTGGCCAGCTAACTTCTTGGTCATGTACTTAGTACATGAAGAAGTTATTCTGGGCATGGATTGGATGGATCGACACCAAGCAGTTTTGGGCATCGGTAGGAGGACCGTAACAGTAACTACGGAGACAAGTCATGTTGAGATCTTCCGAGGATGGGATCTCGGGAAGACTGGTACAATCATCAGTGTAGTTCGAGCCACAAGACTTATCAGTCAGGGATGTGAGGCTTTTTGGTGCTATGCCATGAAGGATAGTACGAGTCCGGCTTTGGAGGAAATTCCAGTAGCTTGCGAGTATACTGACATCTTTGCAGAGCCATCAGGTTTACCCCTACAAAAGAGTGTAGACTTTGGCATCGAGCTAGAACCTAGTACGAGACCGATCTCTAAAGCTTCTTATCGTATGACGCCTATTGAGACGCTTGAGTTGAAGAAGCAGCTCGGGGAGTTAGCAGAGAAGGGCTTCATCCGCCCTAGTGTCTCCTTGGGGCGCACCAATTCTCTTCGTTAGGAAGAAAGATGGGTCAATGAGGTTATGTATCGACTACCGAGAGCTGAACAAGGTGACGATGAAGAACAAGTACCCGTTGCCCCGTATCAACGATCTTTTGGATCAGCTGCATGGAGCTTCTGTGTTTTCGAGGATCGATCTAAGATCTGGATATCACCAGCTGAGGGTGAGAGGGCAGGACGTAGCTAATACAACATTTCGGACCAGATATGGACAATATGAGTTCGTAGTGATGCCATTCGGGCTTACGAACACGCCCATAGTCTTCATGAAGTTGATGAACAACATCTTCATCGACTTCCTAGACCAGTTTGTAGTTGTCTTCATCGATGACATTCTGGTTTACTCTCGTAGTAAATAGGAACACGCTGGACACTTGGGGATTGTTCTTCAGGTCTTACAAGACAGGGAGCTTTACGCCAAGCTCTTTAAGTGCGAGTTTTGGATGTCCGAGGTAGCATTCCTTGGTCACATTGTTTTAGCTGAAGGGATCAAGGTAGATTCGGCGAATATCGAGTTAGTAGCATCTTGTCCGCCACCTAAAAACGTCAAGCATGTACGCAGCTTCTTAGGATTGGCGGACTACTATCAGCGTTTTGTTGAGGGCTTTTTCTGTTATCGCCCGACCGCTCACTTCCTTGCTGAGGAATTCTACGAGGTTCATATGGTCCGAGTCGTGCCTATAGAGCTACGAGGAGCTGAAGAAGAGGCTGACCTCTGCCCCTATCCTAGCTCAGCCAGAGGGCATTGAGGATTTCGTGGTTTACAGCGACGCATCCAAGCTGAGCTTGGGATGTGTTCTGATACAGAGAGGTAAGGTGATTGCTTACGCGTCTAGATAACTCAAGACGTACAAGGAGAATTACCCTACTCATGCTCTGGAGTTGGCTGTTGTGGTTTACGCTTTGAAGATTTGGAGGTATTATCTGTACGGAGCTACGTGTCAGATATTCACAGACCATAAGAATTTGAAGTACATATTCACTCAGCGGGAGTTGAATAACCGCCAGCGCAGATGGTTAGAGTTGATCAAGGATTTTGATCTTGAGATCTTATACCACCCGGGGAAAGCTAATGTGGTAGCAGATGCCCTTAGTAGGAAGACTCCCCGAGAGATGACGATTGCTAGGCTGACAGCTCAGCCACTATTACAGCGAGACTTGACATGGCTAGAGATGGATATCTACTTTCTGGATTCCGACAGTCAGTTGTCCACCTTGGAGATAGTACGTGATCTGTTGGCCGAAATCCGACAGAAGCAGGAGAGTCGCCCATCTTTGACACAGATCCGAGACCGGATGTCTCGAGGAGAGGCGCCGTACGTAGTTTGTAGTTGGTGTTGATGGAGTTATGAGATGCCAGGAGCGTGTTTGTGTATCAGGATATCAGACGCTCTTTTTGGTGGGGAGGTCTAAAGCCAGACGTCATGAGATATGTAGCTTAGTGTGCGACCTATCAGCGGGTCAAGATCGAGCATCATAGACCAGGAGGCGAGCTACACCCACTTCCCGTTCCTCAGTGGAAGTGGGAGGATATCTCTATGGATTTCGTTACCGGTTTGAGACCGAGTCGAGGCTTTGGTGCTATCTGGGTGATAGTAGATCGACGGACGAAGACCGTACGTTTCATTCCGATGAAGGAAACGTGGCCGGTGAGTCGGTTAGCAGAGGAGTTCACGAGACAGATAGTGAGACTTCATGGAGTACCTAGGACTATAGTCTCCGACAGAGACGGATGGTTCAAATTGAGGTTTTGGCAACAGGTTCACGCCGCCCTAGGTACAAGTCTACAGTTCACGACTACTTATCATCCTCAGACCGATGGTCTGTCTGAGCGGACCATTTAGACTCTAGAGGACATGTTGAGAGCCTGCGTGTTAGACTGGGGACAGGTGTGACCAAATCAACTACCCTTAGTGGAGTTTTCGTACAACAACAGTTGGTACACATCGATCAAGATGGCTCCTTATGAGGCTTTATATGGACAGAGATGTCTTACGCCACTGTGTTGGAATGAGCCTAGTAGTGTTAGCGGAATAACACTTGAGCAGATACAGGATGACATGGCTCGAGGAGCAATGATCCGAGACCGGATGTTAGCAGCACAGAGTCGACAGAAATCCTATGCAGATAAGAGGCGCAAACCTCTGGAGTTCAGTGTTGGAGCTCAGGTTTGGCTGAGAGTATCCCCGGCACGAGGCGTCGGACGTTTCGGTGTCAAGGGGAAGCTGGGCCCCATATATGTTGGACCGTTCGAGATCCTTGAGCGAGTGGGAGAGGCAGCATACAGACTTGCTTTGCCACCAAGACTCAAGCGTGTTCACCCAATCTTCCATGTGTCTCAGCTACGGGAGTACATACCGGACCCAAGACATATCGTCAATTATGAGGATCTAGTGATCGAGCCAGACCACACATTTGTTGAGCACCCGGTGGCTGTCTTGGAGCGTAGTACGAGACACTTGCGTACGAAAGACATACCGATGATGAAGATTCAGTGGTCGATGCGAGGAGCTGATGAGGAGACTTGGGAGACAGTGGATAGTATCCAGAGGAACTATCCGGAGTTTTACGCTGGGCTGGATGCACTGTTAGCTTAGTCAGTTGTTTTAGTTTTTCCTTTGTTGCGTTGCGTACGTTTTTGTTTGACGCTTTGTGTTACGTGCCCCGAGTGGGAATATATGAGTTCAATTCGGTTTCTGTGTGTTGTTGTGATCTTTAGGCTTTGTTTCGGGACGAAACTTCTTTTTAGGAGGATCTGATGTAAGATCCCAATTTTTCCTTCACCGCCCCCGCGGTGAAGAGGGCCGCCCATGCGGCCGGCTTCCCCCGCGGCAAAGGTGATCCGCCCCTGCGGATGACGACAGATCGTGCTTGATCTTTCGTCCGTTCTTTTTATCTTCCTTCCATAGATAGAATGTCCGATATTCTATCTTATGGGCCGGTTTCCTTATCTTCTTTCTAAACCCTAGACGCCTTTCCGTCTATCTTTCCAGCCCGTCCCTATATATTCTCTTCTTTTTCTCCTTTTCCCCATCTCTTGCTATCGTCTTCTTCAACCCTAGAGAGCTGCAGCCTTTCCCTTGCTTCTTGCGACCTTGCTGAACGTGTAAGTTCATCCCTTTTGGTTCTCCATCACGTTCTTATAGTTGTTGCATGCCTTCTCCTTCCGTTTGACTTTCTTCTTCGTTTTTCTCTTTCTTCTTCTCCAAGGATCAAGCATGAGCCTTTATTCTTGTGGAGCGTTCCGTTGTTGACCCTTTGTTGTTCTCAGGCTCTTTGGAGTTGAGTCTTGACGTGTTGGAACCAAAGGTTCGAGCTTTGGTTGCCCTTGTTGTGAGTTCTGTCGAAGAGAAGCCGACAACGCTTCTGTCGTGCAGCCGCCCATGCGCCTAAACCTGGCCGCCCCTGCGTGTTGCCGACTCTGCGGTTTCTCTGCTGTAACTCCTGTCTTTGGTGAGTTGCTTCCTTCCTTCCTTGATTCCTTGTGGTTGTTCCTTGTCCTTTGAGTTGCTGTAAGACTAAGGTTGAACCCTTAGCTTGTGTAGATCTGTTAGAGATCGCTGAGACTAAAAGTTATAGACTTCTAGCAACCGTTTCGTCCCTGATCCGTGTTGCTTGTTCGTACAGGCTTTGCTTGCTCCTATCCTGAGGGAATCTGAGCTTTCTTGTGTTCTTCGATCCTGAGTTATTGTTGAGCTTTTGTGTTACCTTCGTGTGAGGTAAGTCCCTTGGACTTACTTAGCTTCATTCCGCGTATTAGTTGGATTGTATTGGTTTGTTTGTGTTGTTTATTCATGTTATAACGGATAACCGGACTAGGATTCACCCTTATAACCTTAACTTGCCCAAGTGTATTATAACCGGGCGATGACCACTTGTCTAGTTCTATAGGAGACTAGAAGTTATAGACTTCTAAAGGTAAGATAATGAGGTAATTCCTTTAGAAGCAATTTTGATATGAAAGACTTATGTCCTTCTCAGAATTCTAGGGATAAAAATTGAAAGAAATAGGTCTAAAAGACAAACTTGACTTTCTCAATCTGACTATGTGACTAAGGTGTTAGATAGGTTCAATCTAAATGATGCTAAACCTTTTATAATGCCCTTAAGAGGGCACTTTGATTTAACTCGTGCACAAAATATGTCTAAAGAGGAAAAAACTCGCATGAGTAAGATTCCCTATGATGTTGTTATAGGATCTGTCATGTATGCTATGATTTGTTCACGGCATGATCTTGCTTTTGCTATTAGTGCTCTTAGCATATTTATGTGTGACCTAGGTGAAAAACATTGGGAAGCTATGGAATATTTGTTGAAATATATTGTTGGAACTGTTAATTTTGGATTGTTATATGCTAAACACCATTCTTCTTATGATCTGACTGGGTATGTAGATTCTGATTATGCTTCTAATAAAGATAATAGAAAATCTACTACTTCTTATGTATATTCTTGGTGTGGAAACTATATTTTTTGGAAATCTCAACAACAACCTATTGTAGTTTTATCTTCTACCGAAGCTGAGTATGTAGTTGCTACTAAAGCTTGTAAAGAAGCTATGTGGCTTAGTAATATTCTGTAAGAGATAGAGGGCAAGTCTACTATGGCAACATTATACATGAACAGTCAGAGTGCATTATATCTTTGGAAGGATCCAATTTATTATGAACGGACTAAATATAGTGATGTTAGATATCACTATATTTGTTTACAAGTAGAGTCAAATAAATTACTTTTGATAAAGTTGATGGTGATACTAACCCAACATATTTTGGCAATAAAATAGTGACTAGTGAGAAATTTTTGTTTTGCAGGAATTGCTTACATATTTCAAAAGTCACGTAAAGGTAAAGAAAATGGTTTGATGACGGTTTTGCTCAAAAATCCACCATTAGATGAAGTTAGAAATTAGGAGGGTAAATTTTTAAGAACGGTAATTTCCAAGTAGGAGCGGGGCCCAAATATATGCTTGCTTTGTGAGCCGTAGAAACAGATCTCTTATTGGGCTACGAATCTATGTCTATATTTGGGCCCGAACTAGATGTGTTTTTCAGTATAAATGAAACGACGAGTTTCATATAGGGTTTAAGGGGTTGCACATATATACTAGAGGAAATATTGTGCAAGAGAAGCAAGCATCATTTTTTAAGCATCTGCCCTCTCTTGAATTTATGTAGTAGAGAGTTTTGAAACTCTCCGACGGTGACCCACCCCGCCTTCTTGATATCTTCTTCTTGTTTTGTTTCTTCTATATTTCTTGATAAAGCAAATACTTTGTTAGGTCTTTGTAAAGTTAATCCTTTAAGTTTACAATATGTGCAGATATTGTTGTTCTTACATTTTGTCCTTATATTTTCTTTGTTCGTTTATAGTTAATTGAGTGATCTCTTGAGGCCCTGAGGAGGCGAGGATGTAGGAAAAATTTTCCAAACCTTTAAATTGTGTTTGTTTTTGTTCGAACTACACTCTAACCTTCTATCTTGTGCGTTTTCATGCTTTTCACAAACAAAACCATTGTTACAAGTTTGAAACCTTTAATCTAAAATTTTGATATTTCTATACCTGATTTATTAAATTTCCCCAAAAGTAATGCGAAATATCACCATCAAAAAGCTAAATAAAAAAAAATCATCGTCAGAATCATTATGACAACTAATAAATTGCAACGGTCGTTTTCTCACTATAACGTATCATCGAATACCATAACCACAAATAACAATTACAATCAACCTACTCTTGATAGTGACCTGAGCACGTACGTCCTACGCCTTCTCCATTTTAAATCAATTGAAAACTTAGTCACAGGCTTAATAAAGATAAAGATTAACAAGTTGAAAGCAATGTCTAAACACAGACACAATACTTTGTACTCATCTTCCTCCCGTCGAATGCCAAATTCAATCCACACTAACCTTCTACTCGCTCTATTACTATTCTTCTTCTTCTTCTTCATTCACAAACATCCTCGTACTTACTGGAATTTACAATTCTACCCCTCCTCCATGGCGGCCGTTGATCCTTGCAAATTCCTCAACATCGCCGTCAACCCCGACGGCTCCATCACCCGCCACACCAAACCACCCACCACCTCCGCCAACGACACCGACCTCTCCGCCTCTGTATGGTCTAAAGACATCCCACTTAACTCCGACAACAAAACCTGGCTCCGCCTCTACCTCCCTGTCGGCAAACAAAGCAAGCTCCCGGTCATTGTTTACTTCCACGGCGGCGGTTTCGTTTTCCTAAGTGCAGACCACGCTGGATTCCACGCTTTCTGCGAGTTCATGGCTGCTGAGCTCGGCGTTCTCGTTGTTTCCGTCAATTACCGCCTCACACCGGAGCACCGTCTCCCGGCTGCTTACGACGACGCCGTTGAAACTCTAGAACTCATCCGTACCTCCTCCGATCCTTGGATCTCCGGCTACGCCGACCTCTCACGGTGTATTCTCATGGGAGAAAGCGCCGGCGGTAACATAGCCTACTATGCCGGACTTCGTGCTGCCGATTTAACTGAAGCCCTCAAGCCTATTCAGATACGTGGATTGGTTTTGATCCAACCGTATTTTGGTGGATCCGAGCGGACTGAATCGGAAACCCGTTTGAAGGACAACCCGGGTTTGCCCATGTCGGTTTGCGATCTGATGTGGGAGCTTTCGCTGCCGGCCGGGTCGGATTTGGATCATGAATTTTGTAACCCGACCCTCGGAGGCGGGTCGGGTGGGATAGAGAGGATCAAGGAGTTGGGTTGGCGGGTGGTTGTCACCGGGGTTGATGGTGACCCGCTTTTTGATAGGGAGGTGGAGCTAGCCAAGCTTCTTGAGAAGAAAGGTGTCGGTGTGTCGGGCATTTACCAAACCGGGTTTCATCACGGAGTTTATTTGACGGATCGGGTTCTCGATAAGGAGATGTTTGATGTAATGGTTAAAGATATCTTAGATGTTTGATTTACACTTTGCAAGTTGTTTAATTTTTATTGTTGTCAGTTAATCGGATGATGGTTCTTTGCACACGACCACGTATGCTCTACTAAACCCGATGATTGTTACAAATTTTGGGTTGATTCAAAGTGTGTTTACTTGAGTTTTGGTCGTTTTGAATTCAAATTTTTAAGTTTGACTACATTTTGTTTTAGGTTTAAATTGTTGTAAGTTTTCCGTCTAGGTTATTAGTTTAATATCGTTAGCTCAGATTAATTTCAAGTGGCAATCGTAGATGAATTTCTGATTTCTTGGGTGTATTCGGTTCAGATCCGGCTTATTAACATGTCAATGCAGTTCTTTAGTACAAAACCCCTAAAATTAAAGGCCTCTACGTAAAAGTGTTATTAAAACATGATGATTTAATTGATATCATGCTTTATATTCATATGCTACTTTCGCCTACTACAAAAATCATAGTAACTATAAATCTATAAATGTTTTTTTAAATATCAATTGATAAAATATTTTTTTTCTTGTCAAATTATAATTCAAATAGTTCATTATTTGATAAGGGTTTCTATATCAAATGAAATTTGTCTATAACACACTATAAAATCCATACATAATTATTTGATATTGTTTATTAGTAAGGCTTGATTGTAACTTTGTACATGGACTCTTAAAGTATTGAGACGATCCTGATCCGATTAGATTAGGTTTTAACGACCGTGATGTTAATGATGATGAAGTATGTGCACACAGCCATACAAGATCCCTATATCCCAAAACAACCCAATAGATACATCGACACCGTTAAAAATATTTTAACCAACACGAGATATTCAATCTAAACCCTGAAAGTTTCAACAAAAGTTATACATAAGACAAGATTTGTATGTTACATCCACACCGTTCATTCACTTCATTATGCCACATTAGGCAATCAAAGGGGCAAGAATGCAACTAATATATTGGGCAATGAAAACGTTTGGTTCATTGTGCCACACAGTAGCCACCGTTATTAGTTTTCTAGTAGTGATTGTGTAGTGTCATTGTTCATTGTAGTGATTGATGAAGTTGTGCATAACACACACCTTATGAATGAATCATTACAATTTGAGATATACCCGTGACGAGATAAGCAGACAATTTGGTCTCCTGCAATCATGTGTCATGTGTTTTGCACAATGTCATCATTATTCATTATAGGGAACGAGATAATATGGTCAATTGGTTTAATGATCTTGTGCAACCTCTTGCCTCTATCTTTAATTGAGCTTGTGAAAATGGTTGTTCTTCTTGGTTCTCCGTTTTCAATAAAACATAAAGAGTTGATGCTTGCTCGAAAGGTAACCTTAACAATTTACAATTGATAACCATGCCTTATACTCATCTATTCAAAATGCATATAAGTTTGTTCACTTATTCATAAATTTGAAACCCCCAAAAAATATTTTCCAGGTTCCCCCGAAAAATAATTCGCGATATTTTTTTAATGCTCATAAGAAATGTTTAGTCAAAATTTCCGGGAAATTTATGATTAATCACTCAACCTTTTATATACAATTTCAATATTTTTCGCTCTCTAAACTCTACTACATTATATAAACAAACATATCTTAACTGAGGTCCCAATGTCATTTATCTTCCAAGCTTTGGTCTTATGTAGTATCCGATCCCTATTGTAACATATATAACGACTTCTTTAAATCAATCTTGCAAGATTTGGTCTTATGTCCACTGGGTAGAGCCGTTTGGTGAGGGTTGGAACTGTAGTTTAAGAACCTATTCCTAGATCGGTTAATAAAGAGGTGGATGTACTAGCAAGAGTATATCTAGTCGGAGGAACCAAACAAGTCTTTGAAAGAAGTTTTCCTATAAGTGTACTCGAATTAGCCTTACTTGAACAAGATTAATATATTGTTCCTTGAAAAAAAGTATGATCAGTTAAAATTAGACATGTTATGAGATCACATTGCATGTAATTTTCATATCACTCATACATACTTGATCTTTACCAATGATTATTGACACAATGAACATAACCGGTATTGTCACGATAATTGTGACTAATGTTGTCATGATTTTATATGAGAAGATTGGTGAAATAGAGCCCTTTTTGTTTAGTGTAGACTAACTAGGCTCCTCTATTTTTGGCCTAAATTTTTAAATCAAAAATAAATTAATCCAAGGGACATAAGACGAAAACGTACAATATAATCCTATAAAATCATCCAATCGTCAGATTTCACATCCGGTTAGGGTTTCTCGCGGTCATTCATCTTCTTCGTCTCACTGTCGCCTGCTTCTTGGTCATTCATCTTCTTCGTCTCACTGCCGCCGCATACTTCTCGACTGAGTAACTGCCTCCAACGAAGGATGTCGGTGCCGCTTCTCGATGTCGGCGCCGCATAGCCCCACGCCGCACAGCCCCGCTCCGCCCAACCCAAATCCGCCTCAAACAAAATTTGAGCCTACAAGACCGCCGCCTTCGATCTGCACCTAAATTTGAGCCTACAGGACCGCCGGACTTGCAGGTTTCATGAAGGTTTCATGGACCCTATTTTATGGAGCATTTTGCAGGTTTCATGGAGAATAGGGATCTTGCAGGTTTCATGGAGCATTTTGCAAGTTTCTAGTGTCGCCCGCCGAACTGAAGAATCGAAGAAATTGATTGTCGGGAACCAAGATCAGGTCGAGTCTGCACTGAAACACCGCTATGAGCCACCGCCGGACTGGAACGAGGAGTAGCCGCTGCTGTGCAGTCCCGGAGCCGCCGTTGTGCACTCTTGGAGGCGGATCTTGGCAGTCCTGGAGGCGAATTTGGGCATTCCTGGAGGCGGATCTGGGCAGTCCTCGTTGCAGCCGTAGTGCAATCCCACGAACCCTAATTTCAATTTTGAAATGTTGCCATATTTACAAAAAAGCTCCCCTATTTATAATTGCATTTATAACCCATATTTTTGGAATTTGCAAAATTGCCCCAAACTGGATCATTACAAAAATAAAAAACTAAAGTTTAATTTTTGTAGGAATAGGCATGAGTTTTGAAAGTCCACCAATTGTCTCAATTTATAAATACGGGATATTGACTACATATTTTACAGTTATAATTGAGCTTGTGTAACTCGAATGGGCTTGAAACTTTGTAATCAACCCTTGTGTAAACGACGGGCTTGTATAAACGACGGACTTGTGTAAATGAAAATTATGTATTAACATTGTGTAATTGAACTTGTGTATTAAAAATGTGTATTAAGCATTATGTACTAATACCGTGTATGAACAAGAGAATACCGTGTATAAGGGTGGGAGGGAGGGCTTGTCGTGCAGTTCGATACTCACTAGCTACAACTTTTGTATTTTGTAATGGGATTGGGCTTATGTAACTCGGATGGGCCGACTTATGTAACTCAAATTGGAAATGGGCTTATGTAACCCGGATTGGACATGAGCTTATGTAACCCGGATTGGATCTACTGATCTTCAATTGACTTTGGGCTTGGATTCTGTTAAATTAATTACGAATTAACCCTTTCAATTAATCTTTATTAATAAATAAGAGGGGCCTAGTTTATCTACAAGATACAAAAAGGACCTACTTTATATACTACAATAGACAAAAAGTGTCTACTTAGTAACTCATCCATTTTATATTGATGTATGAGATGTATTAAATTGAAATGAAAAAAAAGGTCCACAAAATTAGCCTATGAGTGCAGACAAAATTTTTGATTAATTTAGTTGTTTGCTTTACATGTAGTCCAAGTGGGAGATTGTAAGATTTATTTATAAATTCTTTCTATATGACTTACATATTATAATACACAATTATACTATTTGATTTTTTTGTTGGTGGAATAACTAAAGTGTTTAGATTAAGTAAAGATCGTAAACTTTAATTAAGGGGTAATTTAATTATTGAACTAGCTTACTAGTGTACTATCCGTACGTGCTTTGCACGGACTTATTAAGAGATATTATTAAAGTTAATTTGTATAAAAGGTAGTTATTTGATAAAAGGGAAATTCCGGATGGTACCCTCGTGGTTTGGGGTATTCCGGATTTTGCCCAACAGTTTTTTCAAGTTCGGATGGTACCCTTAAGTTTTTGTTGTTTTCCGAATTTTGCCCAAATTCATTAAACTTTTTAAATTCTATTTAAAATATACAAAAGAAAATAAACTAAAATTAAAAAATAAATTAAAATAAAAAGAATGACTTATTTATTTTAAAACTAAAGTAAAACAGTAACTTTTCAAAATAAATAAATAATTTTTTTATATTAATTGAAAAATAAATCAATTAGACAATTTTTAAAAAATTCAAAAAAATCAGTGTTTTATTTTATTTTAAAAATAAATAGATTGTATTAGCATTTTTTTAACAAAATTTAAAAGCATAAGTGTTACACTTTATTTAAAAAATAAATAAAATAAAAATTCTTTTAAAAATTAAAAAAATCACTGTTTTAATTTATTATAAAAATAAATAAATCACATTTCTATTTTATTTATTTACCAAAACTAAAAGAAAGAAAATAAAGTAAAATTAAAAAATAAATAATATAGAAAACTGATTTATTTATTTTAATAATAAATTAAAACAATGATTTTTTTTAATTTTTTAAAAAATCCTTATTTTATTTATTTTTTAAACAAAGTATAGCACTTATGATTTTAGATTTTGTTAAAAAATGCTAATCCAATTTATTTATTTTTAAAATAAAATAAAACACTGATTTTTTGAATTTTAAAAAATTATCTAATTAATTTATTTTTTAATTAATATAAAGTATTTATTTTTTTTACAGTTTTACTTTAGTTTTAAAATAAAGAAATCATTATTTCTATTTTAATTTGTTTTTCAATTTTAGTTTATTTTCTTTTGTATATGTTTTTAATGGAGTTTAAAAGAGTTTAGTGAATTTGGGCAAAATCCGGAAAACAACATAAACTTAAGGGCATCCGAACTTCAAAAAACTGTTTGGCAAAATCCGGAATACCCCAAACCACGAGGGTACCATCAGGAATTTCCCTTGATAAAATTGTGTATATATACATAAATATTCAAAAAATTAGTAATAATAAAATTGTAAACTCAGGATGGTATATGTATATACGTTAGTTGGTTATAAAAGACTATTATATTATTGTAACACCCCAAATCCATATGACTCGGAATGTTACGGGTTAGGACCTCACAATGGATCCTAACCCTAACTTGACAACAAGTTCACTGAATCTTACAACAAGATAAAAATAAATATAAAATCAACATCAACAAAGCAGAAATATCATAGACCAAAGTACATACAAAACACACATCCGAGTAGCAAAACGATACAACATGTATCCATACATCCCAAAACCCATAACCATCCTAACATGTACGGTAACTCTTGGCTGATCACTCATGCCACATCACTCTGCATCCTGCCTAACCTGAAAAGCATCTACAATACGGTATAAACCGTTAGCTAACAATCCATATAATAGATAGAGGTAATAACACACACAACACATAAGTAAGATATCACACAAGCATGCTCACAAACAACTCATTTATTATCTTTCATTAGGCAATCCACTTTACTAATGTAACTTAGATTGTGACACGAGTACCTCACCTCTGTCCCCTTATACCAACAGGAATGGATCTAATGCATCTCACCGTCTACTTGTTGGAATAGTCGCAAATAACCTTCTAGTCTCCCCATTTTGGACTGGACAAGCTGTCACCGCCCGATTATAATACACTTAGGCCAAAATAACACATATATGGTCATCTTAGTCCGTTTATAGTTATAACATATAAACACACATCACTATTACATCCAAACTAACACACGGAAGACAACTAAGTAAGTCCAAGGGACTTACCTGTTACAAGGTAATCCCTTAATCAACCAACTCTTAGATTCCCGCAGGAATAAACGCCACGTCTGATAAACAAGGTACATATATCAATCCACTGAACCACATACTATAAGATTTCACTCCTAGTCTCTAAGATCCTCAAAGATCATATACATCATAACCATTCACAACATCCTCATATTAAACTTCTTGCTTCAAATATCAATTAAATTCATTCCTTTAAATTTAATTAACTTATAGCCTTCTCTATATAACCAATTAAATTAATTAACATTTAATTAATTAATTAATTAATTAAATTTCACAAAAATAACGTTTTGCCCGTAGACAATTTCTTAACCCACCTGTCATCAAATCTCATCAAACAAATAGCTCATAATCACTAGAATAATGTAAGGAGCATAATGAAATTTCCAATTATCCATTTTGACAAGTATAAGGTCAATTTAAGTCAAATCGCTAAACAGAAAACGAATAAATTCATAACATATTCGTTACTAACCCAATTGACGATCCGAAAGAAGATTCGGAATCACAACGACGCAGACTACACTCGGACAACATCAAATTCACTAGAATCGGAGCAACGGAACCGGCCTAGTAACATATATGCTCGACCAGGCCTTCACTTTCTTGGACATACGAAAACTCGGTACCGATATGAAGAGAGTGAAGAGAGGAATCTAAAAACTCAAACGGAATTGAAATCGGATTCGAAACGGAGAGTAAATCTGAATTTGATGGTTGAGAGAAATTAGAGCTTTTACGAGGAAATGTGAACGATTTTCCGCTATTTATAGCGAAGACGATAATTATCCGTTATCGAAGTCGATAATTATCATTTCACCATTCCGAAGGCGGTTTGAGCCCCCTTCTCCAAACTTCTTGAAATTGGAATAATAAATATGGAATATTTTATAGATGTTTATTCTACAATTGCCTCGGAAAACGCGTATTCCTAAGTCGGCTTTCTTAGCCGCTAAGAAACGAAAAATCGACTCTTTTGGTCATTTTACCTTTCCATGTTATTTCATATTTTTAAGACATGTCCGATGTCCTGATCATTTTTCTCAATTGCATCTTTATTAGTTGAAGCTCTCAAATGCTCCAAGAACATAACGGTGAGACTCATACTCGTCATTTACGCACTCTTCTCGAGTTGTGTCCATTACTATCGATGATTAAGTTAATCAACATTAATCATCATTAATTAGGATTCGAAAATCCTATCTTTTACCGTTATTGTCTAGTAATATTGTTAGAAAAATAACCCAAAATAATACCAGCTGTAACACCCCGAATTCTCAGAACTCGAGACATTACTGGTTAGGACCTCACAATGGGTCCCGACCTCAGTTTGACAACAATATTACTAGGATCTTGCAACAAGACACTGTTCGCTCCAAACGGTGTGTGCAAGCTTTAAATTTATAACCCTAGACGTAAGCTTAAAACAAGGATGCGAACCCGCAGTGTACGGGTCAATCGTAGTAAAAAGCAAGGAATTCCAGGGGTCGATCACAGGGACTTAGTGAAACAAAGTCCGATAACGGTAAGCCTCGTAATTACTAACCACAAGAGCAATTAAAACAATCAAGGATGAATAAGAAGTCAATAAAGCAAACATGCAATTCTAGGGATTAAAGCATCTAGTTGTGGTTCCAACTCAAGATCTAAAGATAAGCGGACAAAGCTGAGGTTTTTGCATAGGGAAGGTGTTACTAAAGTGGAATAGATCACCGGGTAAGTCTCACTACTCACTAATCCTAAACCGTAACTCCTATTACCGGGTAAGTCTCAAGGAATCAAGATAAAGAATTATAACCTCGAACTAACACACCATCTAAGGGAATAGAATCAACCTTTACCGGGTAAGTCTCAGGCTAACTCACAAAGATGGGATGGAAGCACACTCAAACCCCAATAAAGGTTAAACCTTTATTACCTACACTTATGATCGTTGGTACACAAACTAAGGAATTACCGGGTAAGTCTCATCCTAAGCTTGCATTGGACCAGGAAAGGTGTAATAAGAATAGGATTTGGCAAACTCTAACACTTAACTCTCAGTTTCGGATCAGATAAGTCACCTCGGTCAACCGAATTCCACCCCGGCCGAGATGTTCATCGACTGAACGAGATGCTTAGGGTTAAGGTTAAAGACTCAAACTTTCAGGGTCCTACTGGAATCTAAGATTATTCTATCATCGTTTTCCCCACAACCTTCAGCCAATCACCCTAGAATCACGCAAGGAAATAAAACACCCATCATCATGAAAGCAATAATCAAATATATGGGAAGAAGGTGAATATTTGAACAAGAAGAATCTAATGAAAAGACTTCAATAACTGAATCAAATATCACAACAAAAGCGTTCCTTGGATAGCAATCCAACAAGACAAGACAACAAGGAAGGGAATCAAAGACAATCTTACAAAACCCTCCAAAAGCTATAAAAGCTAATATCTTCAATCTTCCTTCAACCTTCAAAAAGGTTCTTCAAATCTCCCAACTGGAGTATGGCTGTTGCGTAAACGGATATGCGGGATGTATTTCGGTGTAAGCGGCCTCTTTGATTTGTGGAAATCCAACCCTTTTTTATAGGAAAATAACCCTCCAAAGATAATATATCTTAGAAAGATCTCTTCCCATAAAAATAGGTAAAATATAAGATCTATAATATCTTCTTCCTTCCAGGAGCCAAGCCCAAAAATATAAGATCACTTTCCAAATATAAAAGATCTCAGCCAAGAATAAAATATTCTCGCCGCGTCCTAGGTATTCGCCTCTGTCGAGTCGACTTCCCTGGATCACCTCGGTCGAGGTGAATCTGTGATCAACCGAGGTGAATCACAACTGAATGTGAAATCTCTCAAAACTGGTCCAAAGTGAATCTTTAATTCATGGCTACGCTTCCTGGATGGTTCCTTATATTCCTCAATGTAGCTCCAATGACTCCATAGCTCCTTTTGCTCCTTTTTGATGCAAAATGTGCCATTTTACCTACGATTACAACAAAACTAGGTGTAGACCTCGATTCTCGCAAAGGTAGATGAAATGGTAATATAATCACATAATATACATACAAACATGCGGATTATGAAAGATAAAACGTCAAAACAAACCCCAAAATATAGACTATAATTCATGCTATCAAAATACCCCATACTTAGCCCTTGCTTGTCCCCAAGCAAGTTCCGCATATAGAAGACAAGATAGAATGGATTATGAGTCATGAAAATCAATGAAAAGTCTTTCAAAAACATTTTTATGGTGTGGTACAATCATAGATCACTCTAAGAGAATACTTCATGGAATTTAAAATCAAAATATGATCAAAACATTTTATAAATATAGAAAAGTTGTTCATCTTTACATAAAATCATAGAATGCATAATAAGTCATAATCATCGAAATTAATCATGCATAATTCAGTTTAAACCACTAAGTCAATCAACAAGCTCAAGGTCTCAAGGGCTTCCCAAAAGAAAGGTCAAGAAACGTGTAGGATAGGGATATGTAAGGTAATGTGGTGCTAGAATCCGGGAAAAGGATGAACTTCACTTTCACTTTGACTTGCAACATCTTCCACCAATAAGCTTTGCTTATTTCACACTTTTTCTTTTACTTTACTTTTTGGGATGCATGGACAGAGGTGCACAATAACCGAAGCCTAGGAAATCAGCAATCATCAATTTCTTGAGATGCATCAAACCCTTGATGCACATACCATGACCCGTTAGGAATATTGCTCAATCCGACTTTGGCAAGACACAAACACCCGGCTATGTGAATGGTGCCGAGTTACTCATCTTCATGATTGACTTCCCCAAACCTATTATTACTTTCTAACACTTTCACTTCCAGCCAACTTCTCAACTTTAACTTCACTTGCTTTCACCACTTCGCTTGCTTCCAAATTCCCGGATAGGTAAAGGGAGGCAAAATGTATATGAGGGGCTAAGCATGATCAAGAAGAAGAAGAGAGAAGAATAAATTGCCTTGATCTTTCCAAGAAGAAAGTGAGAGAACTCATAATGTGGTGTCAACCTTCGAATTCAACATAATTTGGATAAAAACGAAGTATTAAACATGCCAATAATTTCAAACAAAGCATTTAGCAACTTATCATATTATAAAACCTTTCAAACACATAAAGATTTTCAAAACCAGTCAGTAAGCAAGATCTTCACTGAGATCATATCCAGATAAGAAGCACAAAAATCGTTTTCGAAAATTCTTAGTTAACCCACCTCGGTCGAGATGTTCGTAGGTCAACCGAGGTGAAACACCTCGTTTGGCCAGAACTTCACCGGTCGAGGTCCAAAATTTTTTTTTTAAAACCAGTTTTTTTCAATTTCGACGTTTTTCTCAATCAAATAACCTGTAATTATGCATGCAGTCTCAGATAAACATATAGAAGCAACTGAAGCGTATATATAAATATCCGGTCAAGTGAGTCATACATCAAAGTCGAATAATACATCAAATACCCCATACTTGGGACACACTGTCCCAGTGGGTCAAAATTCAAAATAAGTCTAAAGGATAAAAGTACTCACCGGATGATAAGCTGAACTGCATAAAAATAAGAAAGAAAAAATCCTGCAGCTCTCAATAGTCCTGGTCCGGTGGTGGTGGTGGTGGCATATACGGATACTGGGATGGGTCAAATGGATAACCCATAGTCTGTTGGAACTGTATCTCCATCATCCTGCGCTGATAGTGTTGTCCCTCTAACATCTGATGAGTCCAGCTGTCAATCTGTCGGTGCTGGGCAGCAAATCTCTCATGCATGTCCACAGTAAGGGCATCATAAGAGTCTATCATCTGATCCGTCAGATCATCGATCCGACGATGAGCCTCTGAATCTCTATGACGGCGTGTCCTACGCCTAGCAGGTGATGCAGCAGGTGCAGGCTCAGTATCCTCCTCATCCAGATCTATAATCGGTGGTGCGCTCGTCCCTGCAGTATCTGTCCCTGTATCCATCGGGACTCCACCCTCTCTCTCATCAACTGTCTCCTCGTCATCAGCCTCCTCCTCCTCCTCAGCTGGGGCAGCTGCTGCCTCCCTATAATCCTCCATCAGTGGAGCCCAAGCGGTCTGCCAATAGTGTGGGTCATAAACAGTGAACTGGGCAGACCACCTAATCCCCTGTGGCGCAGTCAGCTCCCACGGCATAGCCACATATGGAGTAGTCAGACCTCGGGGAACGAGAATCCGCCGAGTGATCATCTCCTGTAATCCAAGTGGCTTGGCAGCCGCCCCATCGTACAAGCACTGAGGTTCATGTCCTGATAGCTAGCTATATGGGTGACAAGCCCTCCGCAGCATATGTCTCCCTTTGCCTTGGCCTTGATCTTGTGCAGATCCTCTGCCAACATCAAGCCAAAGTCCGGGAAACCCCCAGTAACCATGCAGTACAAACTGAAAAGCTCTCCCTGTCGGATCTTCTGGGGCGTTTCAGTACGCGCCAGAAGTGTCTCGCTGAATATCCGGTGGGCTAACCTAAAGGCTAGGTGGAAGATGACCTTCTCCCTGGAATCTCCAGGGCGCCATCTATCTGCATGCTCAACAACATGGGCAATCTGTCCCCAAAACTCCCTAGCTACAGATCGGAAAGGGAAGTCAATGGCGGTGGGCTTCGGAAAGCCAAAAATATCTCTCCAATACTCGAGCGGCACTAAGAAGTTCCGGTTCATCAACCGGTACTTCACAGACTGCTCTGTGGGAAGGTAGGTGAAGGAGCTAACGAACTCTAGGGTCGGCTCCAAGTAGGCTGAGGCTCGGATCTCAGTAAAGTGATCCAGCCCAACTGTAGAAATCATCATCCTAAGGTCTCCGTCGACCTGGAGGCAATCAAAAGCAGACACGTCCAGGAAACGTGGTGCAATCACTGGACGGCCAGAAATACGCTCATTATCCACCCGGTGTCGCTCATGGATCACCGGGCGGTAAGGTCGGGAAGAAGAGGAAGAAGGGGAAGGTGAGGATCTATCCCTAAGGGCGAGGCGTCGCTCAGAACTCATTTTCAACTCAGCTACTGTCAGGTCACCTCGGTCACTGACAACTCTCAAGAATCACCTCGGCCGAGGCACAGCTCGACTGGACCGAGGCGGCGAACTGGATCTAATTTCCTCAAAAAATTGAGTTCTTTTCCCCCCAAAAATCACTACAACTGCTTCCTATGGGGTACTTAAGCCTTTTCTCAACAAATGCAGGGGCAACCAAAGCCCAAATCGAAGCGAAACGGAGAAGTTAGGGTTTCGGTTCGTTTTACCTCGTTTCGGCCGAATTGGTTCGATTTTCTGCAGATCTGTACTTGCAACGCGATCCTCTATCCTTCAATCGTAGTTTGGAGACAGAAATCGTCGAAAACGAGCAAGAAACGAAGGAGGCGAGGTGAATCTGTCGCCGCGGTCGAGGAGGGTTGAAAGTGAAGAGAGAGAAAATTAATCCCCCTTTTATACCCTTTCTGGAATCTGCTGTCACCTCGGTCGAGATGGTCTCGACTGGACCGAGGTGGTACGGACTGAGGTGGTTCTTCAGAAACCCTAGTCGCCTCGGTTGCTCAAGAATCATCTCGGTCGAGGTGCTCTGATAGCAACCGAATGCCTCAGTCAAACTTCGTCTTCTCAAATTCTCGAACTTCTGTACTTCTAGTTATGCTCCTTCCTTAGATGTCTCCCGTTATCTGTCTAGAACGCCAAAAACAAAACAAAGCAAAGCAAAAGCAAAAACTATCTAAGCTAGACTAGAAAACGGGAAAAGAAAGCAATACCTTGGGTTGCCTCCCAAGAAGCGCTTGGTTTAAGGTCGCTAGCTGGACCATGATGTGTCTCAAACGAGGTATATTGGTGCAACCTCCTCAACCGGAGTTTCCGGTTGGTACTTCTTAAGTCTATGACCGTTGACCTTGAAGCTTCCGCTAGCTTCGCCCCATATCTCAACTGCACCATGAGGAAAAACATGTTTCACAACATAAGGTCCGGTCCATCTTGATTTTAACTTACCTGGAAAAAGGCAGAGGCGGGAGTTGAAGAGTAGAACTAGGTCTCCTTCGTTAAGCTCCTTTGGGATGATACGCTTGTCATGCCATCTCTTCGTCCTTTCTTTATAGATTTTGGCATTCTCATAAGCGTTCAAACGCAGCTCCTCCAGCTCATTGAGTTCCAATAGTCGCTTCTCGCCGGCCTCCTTAATGTCGAAGTTCAACCATTTGATCGCCCAATACGCTTTGTGTTCCAATTCAACGGGCAAATGGCAAGACTTCCCATATACTAAATTATAAGGGGTGGTACCTATGGGAGTCTTAAATGCGGTCCTGTACGCCCAAAGAGCATCGTCCAATTTCATGGACCAATCCTTCCTCGTTCTAGAGACGGTCTTCTCCAAAATTGCTTTGATTTCTCTATTCGAGATCTCGACCTGTCCACTAGTTTGAGGGTGATAAGCGGTTGATACCTTGTGGGTTACCCCATACTTCGATAGAAGTGCTTTGAACTTCCGGTTGATGAAATGCGTCCCTTCATCGCTAATGATGATGCGTGGAGTTCCAAACCGTGGAAAGATGGTTCTATTTAAGAATTTCACAACAACCTTGGCGTCGTTAGTGGGAGAAGCAATGGCTTCAACCCATCTAGAGACGTAATCAACTGCAAGAAGAATGTAGAGGTTTCCTCCGGAGGATGGGAAAGGTCCCATGAAGTCAATCCCCCATACATCAAAGTTCTCCACTTCTTGGATGTTGTTAAGTGGCATCTCGTTCCTCCTTGATAAATTTCCTGTTCTTTGGCATGTATCACAAGAGACAACAAAACCTTGTACATCCTTAAATAATGTAGGCCAAAAGAAACCGGAACGCAATACCTTAGCGCATGTTTTGTCGGTGCTAGCATGTCCTCCACAAGAAAGTGAATGGCAATGCCGTATAACGCTATTAACTTCATCTTCCGGAATACATCTTCGAAGCATCCCATCCGGTCCGCGCTTGAATAGCAGCGGCTCGTCCCAGTAATAATGTTGTACTTCCTTGAAGAATCTCTTCTTTTGAGAGTACGTCAATCCGGACGGTACTTCCTGGCAAACAAGATAATTCATAATATCAGCATACCAAGGTCCCTTATTATCAGAAAGTTGGTAGATGGAATGTTCCACCAACTGAGGATGAATGTCAGAGAAGGGAGTAAGAAGTTTATTACTCTCAGTAGTCTCAGTTGACGTCATCTCGCCATCGACCTCGGTCGAGGTGTAGAGGCGTTGACCGAGATGTTCTTCAGTTGCCTCGCTCAGTCCAGGAAGTGCCTCGGTCGAGGTACTACAACTGGAACCGAAACTGGAGATCCTCGTCTCCTGGATTAGCTTCTCAGTTTTAGCTCCTGTATCCTCTTCCAGCGCCTTTAAGCTCCGTATATCTGCATCACATGAAGCATCTATACCTTCCTCCATTAAACTGAAGCTAATAACTCTTTCGAGTGGATTGTTAATAAGGATAGAGCTCACCAATTCTCTTGATTCTTCTTCATCGTAGATGTTGAAGATATCATCAGTTAGCTGCTCCCCTTTCATGGCTGCAAGCAATGCGAACTCCACTTCATCGCCACCAACGTTGCATTTCAACTTGGCGTTCTTGCAATCCACGTTGCAACCCGAAGTTGCTAGAAATGGCCTCCCGAAAATAATAGGAACATGATAATCTGCGGGAATGTCAAGTACAACAAAATCTATAGGTAGATAGAAGTTACCCAACTTGACTGGAACGTCTTCCAAGATGCCCACAGGATGGGTGATGGAGCGATCCGCCATATAAAGTCGAATCTTGACCGGCTTGGGCTCTCCAAGTCCGATCTTCACACATAGCTCCAGCAGAATGATGCTCACGCTGGCTCCTAGATCACAAAGGGCTTCACAAGTAACATCCCCAACTTGAATGGGAATGCAAAATGAGCCGGGATCTCTTAATTTAGGTGGCATCTTCTCCTTCATGATTTGAATGAGCTCCGAGGATTTAGAAGTCATCCTAACTTCACCAAAGTCTTCCAATTTCCTCTTCCTTGATAGGATTTCCTTTAAGAACTTCCCATAGGTGGGCATTCCTAGAATAGCATCAAGGAAAGGAATGTTAATATGTAGTTTATTCATCAAGTCAAGGAACTTACCAAAGTGCTTGTCTAGATGTGCTCTGGCCCTTGACTGGGGGAATGGAAGTGGTGGTTTGTATGCAGGAGGTGGAATATAAACTTCAGTTTTCTCCTCCGCTTTCTGTGGTTCTACCTCGGTTGGCATCTCGGTCGAAGTGTTCTTCGACTGCACCTGGACCGAGGTGGTCTTCGTCGGTACTAGCACCGACCGAGGCACTGGATCTGCAGTCTTCAGTCCACTCCTCGTAGTTATGGCCATAATCTGGCCCTTAGGGTTGCTTTCCGTCTTTGCTGGAAGCTTCCCTGGATCTCTTGGCGCTTCATTCGCCCTACTTGCAAGTTGTTGTTCAAAGGCCTTTTGGGCCTTCGAAAATGAAGTCATAGAAGTCTCCATAGCGTTGAGCTTGATCAAGATAGCCTCTTTCTTTTCCGGCTGAGACGAACTTGATCCTTGCCCTTGGCTTTTCAATGGAGTAGAAGAAGAAGAAGAAGGGGAAGAGAGGAAAGGGTTAGAGGAATCGTTAGAGTTGGAGTCTAAATGATTTTTACCGTTATTTTGGTTGTTCACCCTCCAATTGTTGCTATTGGATCCTCTATTGTTGTTGTTGTAATTGTTGTTCCGGGAACCGTTGTTGTTGTTACGGTATCCGTTGTTGTTGTTCCTTTGCCCTTGCTCTTCCTTCTTGGTTTGAGCAACCAAGAGTTCCTTCAATTGCTTCACGTCATTCTTCAAAGACGTGAGTTGATTGTTGTTGGGCTGAGTTTCTTGGAAGTTAACTCTTTTAACTCCACCTTCAGCTCCTTGGTGGGTGTACTTCTCCATATGCAAAGCTTGCTTCTCGATGAAGTCCCAAGCTTCGTCAATCGCCATGTCCATAAAGGTACCGGCGGAGAGTAGTTGGAGATTGAACTGGGTGCTTCCGTCCAGTCCCTTGAAGTATATCTCCAATAACTCTAACTTTGGAATCCTATGATGTGGGCAATCCAAAAGAATGTCCTTGAACCGCTCCCATGACTTGGACAAGCTCTCCTTGTCCTTCATAATGAAAGCATTAATCTTCCCTCTCATTTCAGCGGTTTTTGAGGGGGGAAAGAATTTCGTCAAGAATTCCGTAGTCATCTCCTCCCATGTGCTGATTTTTCCTGGAGGAAGAGATTGATATCAAGTAAGAGCTCTATCTTTTAAAGAAAAGTAAAAAGGTCTTAGCTTGTAGTTGTTGTTTTCAATCCTCGGAGGTCTCAAGGTTTCCATCAAGATCTCATAGTTTTGAAGATGTTGATGTGGTGATTCCTTCTCTAGCCCTCCGAACTGGCATTGGCGAATCATAGACAGAACTTGCGGTCGAAGTTCATAGTCATGGTCCGCCGGATCTCCTAGATTAACTCCTGGACGCCTCAGTTGTTGATTGGGGTCCATCCTTTGACCTAGGGTTTGTGGGATTCCTGCAAGAAGAACATCTCGGACTGGCCTCCGAAGTGGAAGTACATCGGCCGGGGCGTCAGGTACTGGAACCTGCCTCGGTCGAGGGTCAGCAACTGGGACCTGCATCGGTCGAGGATCAACTGGTGGATCTTCCCTCGGTCGAAGTAGAATCTGGTCTCGTATGACTGCCATCTCCGCTTCGATCGCTTCAGTCTTGGTGCGAGTTTCTTCCTTCTCTTGCCTTAGTTCTTCCCTGCTGAGGCGTAGCAGCTCTAACGCCTCTTTCAACTCGGCCTCAAGATCGCGGTTGTCTTGTTGGGCCATCTTCGCTTCTCTTAAGCGTCGCTTGTATGTCTTTTCTGGTTCGGGATCGTAAGGAACGATTTCCTTCCTAGTGCGGGTTCTTCGCATATACCTAAGAAAGAACCTGCAAAAGTCAGTCAAGTAGAGTGATTAGTAGACACGGGGGCAAGTGCCCCAAGAGCAAACCGTACCGGCTCGGTCTAGACCAAGTCCCCGGCAACGGCGCCAAAAACTTGTTCGCTCCAAACGATGTGTGCAAGCTTTAAATTTATAACCCTAGACGTAAGCTTAAAACAAGGATGCGAACCCGCAGTGTACGGGTCAATCGTAGTAAAAAGCAAGGAATTACAGGGGTCGATCACAGGGACTTAGTGAAACAAAGTCCGATAACGGTAAGCCTCGTAATTACTAACCACAAGAGCAATTAAAACAATCAAGGATGAATAAGAAGTCAATAAAGCAAACATGCAATTCTAGGGATTAAAGCATCTAGTTGTGGTTCCAACTCAAGATCTAAAGATAAGCGGACAAAGCTGAGGTTTTTGCATAGGGAAGGTGTTACTAAAGTGGAATAGATCACCGGGTAAGTCTCACTACTCACTAATCCTAAACCGTAACTCCTATTACCGGGTAAGTCTCAAGGAATCAAGATAAAGAATTATAACCTCGAACTAACACACCATCTAAGGGAATAGAATCAACCTTTACCGGGTAAATCTCAGGCTAACTCACAAAGATGGGATGGAAGCACACTCAAACCCCAATAAAGGTTAAACCTTTATTATCTACACTTATGATCGTTGGTACACAAACTAAGGAATTACCGGGTAAGTCTTATCCTAAGCTTGCATTGGACCAGGAAAGGTGTAATAAGAATAGGATTTGGCAAACTCTAACACTTAACTCTCAGTTTCGAATCAGATAAGTCACCTCGGTCAACCGAATTCCATCCCAGCCGAGATGTTCATCGACTGAACGAGATGCTTAGGGTTAAGGTTAAAGACTCAAACTTTCAGGGTCCTACTAGAATCTAAGAATATTCTATCATCGTTTTCCCCACAACCTTCAACCAATCACCCTAGAATCACACAAGGAAATTAGCCACTCATCATCATGAAAGCAATAATCAAATATATGGGAAGAAGGTGAATATTTGAACAAGAAGAATCTAATGAAAAGACTTCAATAACTGAATCAAATATCACAACAAAAGCGTTCCTTAGATAGCAATCCAACAAGACAAGACAACAAGGAAGGGAATCAAAGACAATCTTACAAAACCCTCCAAAAACTATAAAAGCTAATATCTTCAATCTTCCTTCAACCTTCAAAAAGGTTCTTCAAATCTCCCAACTGAAGTATGGCTGCTGCGTAAACGGATCTGCGGGATGTATTTCGGTGTAAGCGGCCTCTTTGATTTGTGGAAATCCAACCCTTTTTATTAAAAATAACCCTCCAAAGATAATATATCTTAGAAAGATCTCTTCCCATAAAAATAGGTAAAATATAAGATCTATAATATCTTCTTCCTTCCAGGAGCCAAGCCCAAAAATATAAGATCACTTTCCAAATATAAAAGATCTCAGCCAAGAATAAAATATTCTCGCCGCGTCCTAGGTATTCGCCTCGGTCGAGTCGACTTCCCTGGATCACCTCGGTCGAGGTGAATCTGTGATCAACCGAGGTGAATCACAACTGAATGTGAAATCTCTCAAAATTGGTCCAAAGTGAATCTTTAATTCATGGCTACGCTTCCTGGATGGTTCCTTATGTTCCTCAATGTAGCTCCAATGACTCCATAGCTCCTTTTGCTCCTTTTTGATGCAAAATGTGCCATTTTACCTACGATTACAACAAAACTAGGTGTAGACCTCGATTCTCGCAAAGGTAGATGAAATGGTAATATAATCACTTAATATACATACAAACATGCGGATTATGAAAGATAAAATGTCAAAACAAACCCCAAAATATAGACTATAATTCATGCTATCAGACACAAATAAAGAAAACCGAAATTCATAAAATATTATTTTTAAGGTAATGAATGCAACACGGTCTAGCATCCTAAAGTACTTAAATAAAAGAAACGAACAACTGTCTTAACCAACAGAAAGAAAAGACAAACACAACCCCAACCCCCACTCTAAGGAGTACGGAGACCCGGCTGACCACTACTTCCGGATCACTCAGCTGCTGGTCTAACCTGCGGTAAAACTAAAACACAACAAGAGGAACCGTTAGCTAGTTATCTAAATATTAGCAGAATAATAGCAGCACACACACACACATAAAAAAATATAAACACCCATCATGCTTTCAAACAAGTCCGTTTTATTATCTTGAGTTAAGTTACTCTTTCACGCTAATGATACTTATTTTGTGACACGAGGGATTCCCAAACCTCGCCTCCGCCCCCGTGTAACCATCAGGAATGGATCCGATGCATCTCACCTTGTACCTGCCTGGTCTGGGTATAGAGAACCTCCCAGTCTCCCGTCAGAGCTGGGCAGTGATGTCACGGCCCGTTATACATACACTTGGGCCTTAAACATAATAATAACAGTCGTCCTAGCAAGTTATTATTATTAAAACACGCACATAGCACACACAACCACTATCACTCAACTAATATCCAGAAAATGGCTAAGTAAGTCGCAAGGACTTACCTGAGTCAAATACACTCTAACACTTCTCAAACAGTCCGTACTCGTGGTAACTCAAGCGCCTGTCAATTAAGGCATGTGTATCAAAATCACATCTCGATGTCCAACCTCATGCGAAGGGATTACGGAAAGAAAGATTCTCTTACGGTAAAAGACCGTTTTACCCTTAGTGTCGATAATTCTCCGAGTCACTTCTTGACTTCTAATATTTATTTTTGAACGCTTTTCTAATATCTGATTACTCCAGAACGGTTTACTAAAGGTTATAATATTAATCTCATCCACTCGTCATCTAGAATCACATTACTTCATTCTCGGGTATTATCTAATCTTATATATATATCTATATATATACATACTTACGTGCATACTAACTTTCCTTCCAATTCTATAAAATCCGTAACCATTCGGTATTTATATATATATATATATAGCTATATACATGACATTTCCCCAACTCCCATTCATATGAGTAGATTTATATATATATCGATCTACATGTATAACTTTAATTCACTTATGTACACTTTTATTTCATATAATATATATATACGTATACTTATATACTCGGCATACACAACTCCTATATACACTATACTAACTGACACTTATTTTTATAACTTTCCGCTTCTACTTCTCATCATATATACATGTATATTCTGCACTGCATTCATGACATTCCAAATGTGTATATATATATATATATATACACATCACAGTGTACTAAAAACTCAATAGCGGTCGAAGACCGGCACCAGCGCAGAAGGGTAGAGGTGGCAGGGAGGAAGTCTTACCGGCGTTGCAGTCCGATAGGGAGGTTCTAGGCGGTTGTTCGCTCCGAACGGTGTGTGCAAGCTTTAAATTTATAACCCTAGAGTTAAGCTTAAAACAAGGATGCGAACCCGCAGTGTACGGGTCAATCGTAGTAAAAAGCAAGGAATTCCAGGGGTCGATCACAGGGACTTAGTGAAACAAAGTCCAATCACGGTATGCTTATGTAAATACTAACCACAAGAGCAATTAAAACAATCAAAGATGATAAACAGTCAATAAAGGAAACATGCAATTCTAGGGATTAAAGCATCTAGTTGTGGTTCCAACTCAAGATCTAAAGATAAGCGGACAAAACTGAGGTTTTTGCATGGGGAAGGTGTTACTAAAGTGGAATAGATCACCGGGTAAGTCTCACTACTCACTAATCCTAGACCGTAACTCCTATTACCGGGTAAGTCTCAAGGAATTAAGATAAAGAACTATAATCTCTAACTAACACACCATCTAAGGGAATAGAATCAACCTTTACCGGGTAAGTCTCAGGCTAACTCACAAAGATGGGATGAAAGCACACTCAAACCCCAATAAAAGATAAACCTTTATTACCTACACTTATGATCCTTGGTACACAAACTAAGGAATTACCGGGTAAGTCTCATCCTGGGCTTGCATTGAACCAGGAAAGGTGTAATAAGAATAGGATTTGGCAAACTTTAACACTTAACTCTCAGTTTCGGATCAGATAAGTCACCTCGGTCAGCCAAATTCCCCCCCGGCCGAGATGTTCATCAACTGAGCGAGATGCTTGGGGTTAAGGTTAAAGACTCGAGCTTTCACGGTCCTACTGGATTTTAAGATTATTCTATCATTGTTTTTCCCACAACCTTCAGCCAATCACCCTAGAATCACACAAGGAAATTAGCCACTCATCATCATGAAAGTATTAATCAAGTATATGGGAAGAAGGTGAATATTTGAACAAGAAGAATTTAATGAAAAGACTTCGATAATTGAATCAAATATCACAACAAAACGTTCCTTGGATAGAAATCCAACAAGCAAGACAACAAGGAAGGAAATCTAAGATAATCTTACAAAAACCCTTCAAAAGCTATAAAAGCTATAGACTTCAATCTTCCTTCAACCTTCAAAAAGGTTCTTCAAATCTCCCAACTGGAGTATGGCTGTTGTGTGTGGTAGGTGTAAGCGGATGTATGCAGGATGATGGATTTGTGGAAATCCGACCCTTTTTATAGGAAAATAACCCTCCAAAGATAAGATATCTTAGAAAGATCTCTTCCCATAAAAATAGGTAAAATATATGATCTAGTATATCTTCTTCCTTCCAGAAGCAAAGCCCAAAAATATAAGATCACTTTCCAAAGATAAAAGATCTCAGCCAAGAATAAAATATTCTCGCCGCGTCCTAGGTATTCGCCTCGGTCGAGTCGACTTCCCTGGATTACCTCGGTCGAGGTGAATCTTTGGTCAACCGAGGTGAGTCACAACTGAATGTGAAATCTCTCAAATCTGGTCCAAAGTGAATCTCAAATCCATGGCTATGCTTCTTGGATGGTTCCTTATGTTCCTGAATGTAGCTCTAATGACTCCATAGCTTCTTTTGCTCCTTTTTGATGCAAAACGTGCCATTTTACCTACGATTACAACAAAACTAGGTGTAGACCTCGATTCCCGCAAATGTAGATGAAATGGTAATATAATCACATAATATACATACAAACATGCAGATTATGAAGGATAAAATGTCCAAACAAACCCCAAAATATAGACTATAATTCATGCTATCAGTGGCGCCGAGCTGCAGTTGAAGGCGGGGAGATCTTGGCTGGTTCAACACAACAGCCGCAAGGGGAGGGGTTAGCACGGCGTACCGGAACAGAAAGAGGAAAAAGAATAGGGCGGACGACTCACCTTGCCACCGGGTGCTACGCTGGTCCAGGAGGTGCGGCGACGGCTCACTGGTGGGACTCGCAACGGCTGCGGGACGGTAATGTTAGGTTCGGCCGCTTCGAAACAGAAAAGAGGGGTGGGGAGAGATAGACAGGACCGGTGGCTAACCTGGGCGCCTTGGTGGTCGCAGCGGCGGGCGGTTCAGCGGCGGCTCGACGTGCGGTGTCTCCGGTTGAAGGCAGCTGCGGTGCGGCGCGTCTCTTGTTGAAGCGGATGAGTTGCAGCGTTCAGATGGTACGGGCAGGAGAGGTAAGCGGCAGCAAGGGTTAGAATAGGATTAGGTTAGATTATCTTAATTAATTTAGGGTTAGGATTAGTTTAGAAGATGGCTGATGGGCTGATAATTGGGCCTCGTAGTGGGCCACATCCGGCCTGCCTTCTCATTAAACACGGATACGCAACTCGTTACTCGTTTTAGTTAATACGGAACTAAATTACATATTATATAAACTATTATTGTATTCTAAAGGTACGTAAAAATTATTTTTGGCTAAGTAGTTTCATCATTTTATGTGACTTAAAGTCACATAAAATGATAACATTTAAACTCGTTTTATTTTATTTATTTATTTATTAAGATTGACGCATCCGGATTTGGTTAATTTCGGTTTACCGGAAATTTTAAAATTTTCGGTTATTACACCAGCTATCAACATTGAACCGAAAATAATACGAAATTTGAAAATTACTAGGAGCGATACAAACTATCAATGTATTAACCAAAATCAATACGTCATATATTTTCCGGCAAAAACCTTAGCTCCGACGATGACGTGGCAGCCGGAATGTTACATGTCATCAAATAAATAGATTAAATGTGTGATGTGGATTTTATTTTTTTAAATCAATTTAATAATATTTAAAATATTAAAAAATAAAAATTATTATTTTTAAAATTTTAAATAATAATTTTTAAAAAAAAAAATTGTACAAATATTTAATTAAAAAAAATTTAAAATAAATTTTAATTTTTTTCCAAAATAGGTTTGGAAAAAATAATTGTAAAAAAATGCAAAAATATTTATTTCCAAAAAATATAAAAATATAATAATTTTTAGAATTTTTTTTAATCAAATTTATTTTCGGATTTATTTTTGCAAAAAAATATTTAATTTAAAAAAATAATTGTAAAAAAATGTAAAAATATTTATTTTTCCAGAAAATATAAAAATATAAGAATTTTTTTTAATAAAAGGAAAATTTTAATTCTAAAAAAAAACAATTTGTAAAGAAAATTTCGAATTTAATTTTTTTTAATCTTGTAACCTAATCCTTAAAGAATTTTTTTTCCCAATTTTGTTAAAAAAATATTTTATTAATAATTAGTTAAAATATTTAATATAAATAAACCCCCCAAAAAACATTTTTCAAAAATCTCACAAGAAAAAGATTTTTTTAAAAAAAAAAAAATTCATAATTTTTTTTACAAACCCGTTAAAAAAACAGGGCTACTATTCGGGCGGACTCACGCCTTGATAGAGGCGGAGTCCGCATCCTCCTCCTTCTGCCCGTTATGACTTTAAAAAATGGATCGTTGGATTATAGCCGTTGGAGATTTTTCGAGCCTATATAATAACATGTGAAGTCATTGTATCATTCACTTACATCCAAGCCTCAACAACGTAAACAAAGAAATCCGTTAAAATGTCGTCGTTTTCCGAAGAAGTAGATGTAGAATCCGATGGTGAAAGCTCTATTAGGCCGTTCGATATGTAAAAATACAGTGATCCGGAAGAAATTCTCGCACAACTTGAAGTAAGTGTACAAACTCATTTATATTTTACTTTATGTCGTTTTATTTAGTCGGAATTGTAGAATTAGCAATTTTAGAATAGAGAATCGAAATTATAGAATTAACAATGTTAGAATAGAGAATCGAAATTATAGAATTAGCAATTTTAGAATAGAGAATCGGAATTGTAGTTTTAGACATTTAAGAATAGAGAATCGGAATTGTAGTTTAGACATTTTAGAATAGAGAATCGGAATTGTAGTTTAAACATTTTATAATAGAGAATTGGAATTGTAGTTTAGACATTTAAGAATAAAATGATGTGTATTTTTAAAATAATACTCTATGTTATTTTTATTTAGGATCTTATGGAATATTCTCGTGCTCTCGGTACCGATTATTCGTCAAAATTTGAGCTTCATGGAGATTTTGCGGATAGAGAGAACTTATTGGGGTGGGCTCGGTATGTGGCTAGCGCAATAAATATGGTGTTAGTCATTAAAAAATCATGGTTGGATAGAAGGAGTTTCCGTATCCAACAATTGGGTTGTGATAAACACGGAAGACCTAGAAATGAAAAAGACGTAGATCCCGATCATGTTTCAAGTTCTAGCCGGGAAAAAAACTCGAAGAAGTGTATGTGTTTGTTTGAGCTTGTAGGAACCCAAATTGAAGAGGAAAAGTGGACGGTGAGGGTTGTATGTGGAATCCACAACCATATAATTCCTTCGGTGTTAAGAGGTCATGCATATGTTGGACATATGACTCCCAAGCAGAGCCGAAAGGTGGAGCGTGAATTGAACTCTGGCTTAAAACCGAGACATATATTAAAATCCGTGCATTTAGAGGATCCCGACAATGTTACCTCCATCCGTCAAGTTTACAACACTCGTTTGAAGATTAGAATGGAACAAGCCGAAGGAAGAGGTTCATTACAACAGGCACTTCACACGTTGAGGGAACGTGGATATTATGTAAACACTCGGAGAAGTCAAGATTCCGATGAAATGATTGATTTCTTTATCTCACATCCCGACTCGAGGCATTTGCTCAGCATGTTTCCCTATGTTATTGTGATGTACTCGACATATAAGACCAATAAGTAAGTTTCAATTCAAGGCACATTTTTACTTTATTTCCTACATTCAATCATCTTTTCCTTAGAAATTGTAACTCAATCGTTGTTTTGTATTACTTTTAGATACAATATGCCATTGTTGGAGATCGTAGGCATCACTAGCACCAAGAAGACATTCACAATTGCTTTTGTGTTCATGGCACAGGAGAATAGAGATCACTACGAGTGGACTTTGAGGAGGGTCCGTTATTTGTTATACGGAAAGACGCCGGAGGTGATTGCCATTGATCGTGAGCTTGGTCTTATAAGCGCCCTGAGTGTAGTATTTCCCGATGTGAAGCATATATTGTGCACGTTTCACATAAAGTGCAACATAGTTAAAAGAACGGCCCTTGTTTTGCGCAATAAGGAAGCGGAAGCCGTCTTCATATCCCATTGCCATGCCTTGTTCGAGTCGAGATCCAATGGAAGCTACCAACGCCGTTTGTTGGAAATGAGAGACTATTGGCAATCATCTCCGAGGTTACTATCTCGAGACGACTTGGCTTGACCCGTACAAGGAGGCAATCGTTCGAGCATGGACTGACCTACATCATCATTTCGGCACACGAACGACAAATGCGTAAGTTATTTAAATATTTACTACATTATTAAACATACATTTGATGGTCACGGATTCTATTGTTGGAGGATTTCAGCTGGTTTGTGATAACATACATTTGATGGTCACGGACTAAGTCCAAAAGTTACAAGCTTCTCTAAAGATGTCACAAGAGAGGATTCCACGAGAGGTGGGTATACCGAAATTTAAATTGATGTAAACATTGTTAAACATTTATTCGTTATGTAATAAACCTTTTTTATAAGTGCGTATACCGATATTTGACTTGTTCCGCAACTACGTAACAAATGAGTGTTTCACACTCTTGTGGAATAATTACACCAAGGCTCGACATACAAGAGATGATGAAGGGTGTCGGGATAGTTATTGGAGAGAGGTTATGAAAGCCTAAATCCACGTCCGTTCGCCGGACGTACCTCATCAAGGGGTGGGATCCGAGAGGCACGGTCTGTACGTACCCAAACTATCGCAAGAACCGGTCCGGCATGTACGCATCCTCTATGTCGGATATCCGTATGATACCTTAATACCGAGAAACACCAAACTCTACCCCAAAATCAAGCACACAATCATCATACGGGGTAAAACATACATCCTCTGCCCTCATCTGGTCCAACTGAGCTCGTAATGCGTGTAGCCTCTTTGCGCTAATAGACGGAGTCTTCGGGACAAAAAGTCTCGAAGACCACCGTGCATGACCTAGCAAATCCAGATCCTCCACAGTTACACATCCCAATGATGGGAAATGTGCGTAAATCTAAAACTGTACAAAAATTTTAATCTTAATAATAAATTTACGTTATGTAAAGAAAAATATTTATAAAACCACACTTGTAAAAGTGTAGTGCATCTTGCCATTGTCGTCACCTTCTTCTTGGTGGCGTCCCCCAAATATCTGTAATGAAAAGCAAGGGTCCCGGTGCCCCAAGCATACGCCTTTGTCCTCACATGATCTCGTACTAGATCAATAAGCCATCCTCGCATCCTGTTGGTAGACTTGTCGACTACCAAAGTCGACGATATGAACAATAACAGATAAGCATATGCAATAGCGTCATGTGGAGGCTTTGAAAGGTCCAACATTTGAGCGGCTCTACTCCTAACAATCTCGCAGAATAGCTATCTAGTCTGACGTCTAGCCTCTGCTGGTGTTAACCCAAGACGATGAACCAACCAATCATGTCGGACACTATCATCGATTGAAGTCAGTAATGCATCTACATCAACTGGTAGTCCCATAATAACCTGAACATCGTGCAGCGCTATACCAATCTCCCCCATGGCATGTGAAATGTGTTTGTCTCTGGGTGCCACCTCTCGAAAAACGTCGTAATCAAACAATGATCGACGCCGCCAAACTGTACGTCCTCCAAATCCGTGAGTCTACTGCGTCTAACTAAGTCAAACCATGAAAATGGGTCATCTACATCTCGTCGCCACTCACGTAATCTACTAAATGTGTCGAATCTCCTAACAACTCGAATCACGGAGGAATCCATACCGGCCCATATAGCGCTAGCTCTGTGGCCAGCATAACATGTCAATAAAGGAGGTACGCCCACCTCTACCTGCTCCTCAACAGGTACATGCTCAGGTAAGTCGTCATGCTCCCTCTCAAAAGGTATCTGCTCCTGCTGTGGTATGTCCTGCTACTGCTGCTCTACCTCAACTGGTATCTCCTCGTGCTCATCCTCCAATATATCATCCAAATGGGACATACCGTGCATTGACTCCTCCGTGTCGTAATCAACATTAAGTGAAATAGGTACGACATCCTCCTCGCCAGAAGCCTCTGTGGGTGCATGAACTGATGCCTCTATAGGTGCATCCACAGGTGCCTGAACTAATGCCTCTACAGGTGAATCTACAGGTGCCTGAACGGATGTTGAGGCAAGTCTAATTCGTCGAGTTGTAGCATCTCGACGGACGGATGTTGTGACTAGTCTCGTCGCCCTCTTCATCTTCTCTCTAATGTTCCTCATCACAAGCTGAATATTTTTTAAACTCAAAATTTTGTTTTTTATTAATATATATATATATATATATATATATATATATATTAAATTGTGCTATTATTATAATCATAAAATCGATAACAAACCTATTAACTCTTGGAAATAATCCAATTTCAATTATTCTTAACTAACCGAACCTAACTAAACTAACTAGCTTCAAGTCTAATGCAAAAAATAAATAAACAATAAAAAAAACAATATTAACTAACCTCAAATCGATCCACAAGTGGTCTACTCCTAGAACTCCCGATATCTGAATCTCAATCCATTGTTGTACGTATCGAAGAAGAGAAGAAATGGATCGAAGAAGAGAAGAAACTCGAGGGCAAAGGAAGGGCGCGGCGGCTGCGAAAAAAACAAGGGCATGGGATGGTTGCAGCCCGCCTTCGAGCGCCTTGCCCTTATATAGGGCTGGCGCGCAGGCGGGCTGCGCATGCGCAGTGGGCCTCGAGCAGGCCCACTACGCGCCAGCCCTGCACGCAGGTGGGTTGCGCCTGCGCGCCCTCCTGCGCGCATGCGCACTCGCAAGGCGCCTCCGCTGCCTTCGATGCCGGTCTCGATTAACATCACTCTAAACAAATGTACAAACTTTATTTAAACTTTTTTTTTTTACAAAAAATATTTTTTGAAAAAAATTTGTACTTATGTTTTAAAAAAAATTATTATTTAAAATTTTAAAAATATATTTTTTTTAAATATTTTAAATATTATTAAATTAATTTTTATTAAAATAAAATCCACATCACACATTTAATGCATTTATTTGATGACATGTAACATTCCTCCTGTCACGTCAGCGCCGGAGTTAGGGTTTTTGCCGGAAAAGTATGACGTATAATTATTGGTAAATATATTGCTAGTTTATATCGTTCATAGTAATTTTCAAAGTTCGTATTATTTTCGGTTTAATGGTGATAGTTGATATTATTTTGAGTTATTTTTTCATATTGTTAAATTGAGAAAGAATGAACAATACAAAAATATTAGCTTTCAAATAGTGTATATATTTATTTGCTACGAAAAGTATCAACCATTTATGTGATCTAAAATTATTTTTGATTAAAGATAATATTTATAAAATAATAATTTCTAATTATTAATAAATATAAGTTGAAATTAAAATTTCAGTTATATAATTTTAAGAAAAAAAAATTAAGATGCACTATCCACACATATATGCCAAATTATATTTATATTATATATATTACGATGAGTTAAATATGGATATTACGAAAATTTGAAATGGAGAAAATTTGATTAGTAAAGTAATTTAATTTTAAGATGAAATTAAAATTAATTAATAAATATAACTAAATAACTATAAAATGAGTTGACGTTAAGAATATAAAATGACATATGGAGATAAGGACATTTACTTTAATGTAAATATATACATACCAGTTTTTTGTTGAGCAAGCTTAATGAAAATTTGATAGGTCAATATGTAAAAATATATTAGACTATGATGTTTAATACGTAAAATTGATCTAACACTTTCTATTTTGTACCTATTAGAGAGAGCCTACAAAAACCCTAAGCTTAATGACTTTTGTAGGTCAATACGTAGAAACATTTTGTTAGGTCATGTGTCGCTCGTTTAAATGGTAGATTTCGTGCTAAAGTTTGATCGGATTGTTACTATTAAAATATGTATATAATCTTTGCTTTCTTGATAATTTTTTTTTTGGTAATGACTACGGAATGTCAGATGGACATCCGTAATATTATTATTTAAGATAAAAGAAGCTAACAAGGAATAACCCTACGGGTCGCTACTCCGCGGGCGTCGTTTTTCAACAATTGCACAACCGAAACCGGAGGGGATTGAACATAAAAAAAACCTAGTGGATAAGTGGAAGCAATGGATGCCATATGGTCGGCAGCGGCATTAGCCTCACGATATATGTGGCGGATCTAGACAATCCATTTCCTACGAAGGAAGCCTTGGCACTGAGATACCAGACTAAAAAGAGGGTGATAGTTAGGTAAGGATCGTTGAACCATGTTGACAATCAACTCCGAGTCGATCTCCACAATAAGCTTGCGAATTCCCTTCTCCCACGCAAGATACAACCCCGAATAGAGTCCCCATAGTTCGGCCATAGGCATAGTGCAAGCACCGATGTTCATAGTGTACCCACATAACCACTGGCCATGCAAGTCCCTAAATAACCCACCAGCTGAGGCAGCCCCGAGCGCCCTGCTCACAGACCCATCTGAATGAAGCTTGACCCATCCCTCTTCCGGTGCAAGCCACGAGATGAGTGCCTCCTTGCGCTTCCTCTTAACTGTGCTAATTGTACGGCTATTGGCATAAATTATTGAGTTCGTGTAAGAAGCAATCAGAGCCACCCTATTAGGAGGATGAACAGACGACCTGAATGTAGCTTTGTTCCGCCACTTCCAGCACCACCACAGCGTGACAGCAAAGCATGTATTCCATGGCATATTAGGGGCAATCAGATCCTTTCTAGCAATATTGACAGATAACCATTCCTGCAGGTCTAATGCATAAAAATCCCCCGCCAGATCCAAGCAAAGGAGATTGCTCCACAGTCCAGAAGCGCTAGGGCAGTCTCTTAGTACGTGTAACACCGTCTCAGGGACATCACAGCAGAGAGCACAAGATCCGTCCTAGGCCAGGTGACGCCTAGCTCTCTCGGCGTTAGTTAGGATCCGGTTGAGAGAAACTAACCAAAGGAAAGAGCGGATACGTTGGGGAACTTCGAGTTTCCATATTAAGCTGAATAAATTGGTTTGCTGAACATGACTCGTATTCTGCTGAATCAGTGCCAGATAGGCCGACTTAGTTGTGTACATGCCGTTGCTCGACATGCTCCAATAAACACAATCGTGGGTTGTACTATCCTCCGTAATAACGACGTTGGCGATCTTCAACAGCGACTGAGCGGAAAGAGTTTGATTAAACTTATTCCAGTCCCAACCGGCACCATTGATCCAGTAATCTCTTATGCAGTCTTCCAATTCGGCACCTATAGGCAATTCATCAACAGAAGATATGAGGGGTGAATCACCACACCACACGTCAGTCCAAAAACGGGCATGCAAACCATCAAAGACGACCCATTTGGTACCTTGTGATAAAATGTTCGATTTCGCCCACAAGAGGCCTTTGAGAATGAACGAGCCCTTCTTAGACAAACTGCAATCGAAGAAGGACCTTAAATCACCTAACCCATATTTCTGGGCCAGCAAGACAGCCCATGGAGCTGTAGGCGATTGAGAGAACCGCCAAGAGAGCTTCCCCTGCCCGACAGAATTGGCATCGGCAGCCGCTCTAATCCCCAATCCTCCGTACTCGGTCGGACGGCAAAGATCCTTCCAAGCCACGAGATGGATTCTCTTTCTGATATCAGTATCGCCCCATAAGAATTAACGGCATAACTTATCCAGCTCATTACAAATTGCAACCGGAAGTTTGAAAACTCTCGTGATATATGAAGGGAAGGAGCTAAGAACGGACTTAACTAAAGTAGTCCTACCAGCGAAGCTCAATAACCGTCCCTTCCAAGATGCAAGCTTCTTCTTCGTTTTTTCCACAAGATAACTGAAATCGTTTTTGGACATACGAGAATGGAGGATCGGAAAGCCCAAATAACGGCCAAATTCGGCCACAATCTGGAACCCAGCAATCTCCTGTATAGCATTACGAATGTCAATCTTCACGTTGGGTGAGAAAGAAATGTGAGATTTAGCCAAACTGACTTTGAGACCAGAAGCTGCACAGAACTCCGATAGACAATTCTGAATTACCGAAATATTAGACACAGAGGCTTCCGCAAACAAGACAATGTCATCAGTAAAGAATACGTGAGAGAACCCCACCCTCGAACGATTAACCTTGATTGGCTGCCAACGGTTACTATGGACGAGTTGCTGAATAGCGTGGCCTAGGCGTTCGAGACAAAGTACGAAGATGTAGGGAGATAATGGATCCCCTTGCCGAACGCCACGGTTGGGATCAAAGCTTTCCGTTACTTCTCCATCCCATAACACCGTCATGGACTGAGATCTGATACAGGATGAAATCCATCTTTTCCAAATAACCGGAAAGCCAATCAGATCAAATGTTTCCTCTATAAACTTCCATGACAGCCGATCGTAGGCTTTCTCAAGATCGATTTTAATAGGCATCCACTATTTACCGGACTTCTTTCGAGAAATAGAGTGGATCAGCTCTTGTACAATAACAATGTTATCCTCAATCATCCTTCCCGGAATGAAGCTACTTTGGAGGGGACTTACTAGATTGTTCATGAGGGGTTGAAGTCTAGCCACGAGCAACTTGGAAATCAGCTTATAACTAACGTTACATAATCCGATCGGTCGGAAGCCCGATATATGTTCCGGACTGCGACTCTTGGGGATAAGTGAAATCAGGGTGTCATTAACACCACCCGGAAAAACTCCTAACTCGAAGAAACGCTTGACAAACTCCAGAACAGACACTCCCACCGTATCCCAAGATTTTTGATAAAAAACCGCACTGAACCCATCGCTACCGGGAGCCTTAAGAGGATGCATGCTAAGAATACATTTCTGCGCTTCAGAATCCGAAAAAGTCCTGCAAAGAAAGGTATCTTTGTCCTGAGAAAGTAGGGGAAATCAGCTATAAACGTACCCGAAGATGCGGTAGCTGAAGTTGATGCCTCAGGGGCAAATAAATCCTTGAAGTATTGTCGTGCATTGCTTTTAAGTAACTCGGAATCTGAGATCCAAACAGCATCATCGGTCTTGATACAGTCCACACGGTTGTATCTACGTCGAACAGTAGTGCTAACGTGAAAAAAAGCCGTGTTCCTGTCTCCCTCCACTAACCATTTTTCCCGAGACTTTTGTAACCATAATACCTCCTCTTGATCAAGGATTTCATCAAATTCGGCTTGGAGAGAGGCCTGCATATCCAAGAGTCCTTGGGATATATTCCTCTCGATTTCACTTTGGATGGCTGCAAGTCTATCAAAACTAACTCTTTTCTTGAACTCGATCCTTCCGAAGGTTGAGTCATTCCATCTCAGAAGCCTTGCTTTTAAGTCCGTAAGAGCGTTGCGCAGATCTGACCTATGGCACGTCCAAGAATCATTCACAACCGAAGAAAATTCAGGATGCAGTGCCCAGGCGGCTTCAAATCGAAAAGGTCGTTTCTCTTTGTTGAACCGACGTTGGGGACAAAGTTGAAGCAGGAGTGGATTATGATCAGAAGAAAGGGATGAAAGGTGACGGACAATGGCGTCGGGCCAGCGAAGTCTGGCAACATCGTTCATAAAAACCCTATCGAGACGTTTGGAGATTCTCTTGGCCGGTCACTGCCTCTATTTCATGTGAACTTTGGGCCACTAAAGCCCATATCGATGAGCTGGGTAGCATCGACCCAATCTTGAAAGGACGATGTATCAGCAGATAGCGAATATGAGCACCCTTCAACCTCGCTAGAATCCAGGACACAATTGAAATCGCCTCCAACCAATACAGGCCCAGGGCAAAGAGAAACAGCATTTTGTAGAGCATCCCAGCAAGGTAAGCGCCGTCGGGGACTGGGAGGGTTATAGACTCCGAACAAATCCAATTCAATACTCCCAACCTTGATCGATGCTTGGATAAAGTTGATTTCCTTGCGTTTGATAGATACCGATAAAGCAACAGAGTTCCACAGGAGCCAGATCCCTCCTTCAAAACCAGTAGCTTCGACTCTCACAAAATCCGAAAATTTAGATCGTAGGCAAACTTCCTCGGCGACGTCTCCATAAATTTTAGGTTCAAATAGGAACAATAGTTCAATTTTGTGACGGTTAATCATATAGTTTAGGGCCTTGCGGAACCGTCTATTTCCCGCCCCCTGCAGTTCCATAGGAGAACATTGATAGCATGAATTATAGTCTATATTTTGGGGTTTGTTTAGACGTTTTATCTTTCATAATCTGCATGTTTGTATGTATATTATGTGATTATATTACCATTTCATCTACCTTTGCGGGAATCGAGGTCTACACCTAGTTTTGTTGTAATCGTAGGTAAAATGGCACGTTTTGTATCAAAAAGGAGCAAAAAGAGCTATGAAGTCATTGGAGCTACATTCAGGATCATAAGGAACCATCCAGGAAGCATAACCATGGATTAGAGATTCACTTTGAACCAGATTTGAGAGATTTCACATTCAGTTGTGACTCACCTCGGTTGACCACAAATTCATCTCGACCGAGGTGATCTAGGGAAGTCGACTCGACCGAGGCGAATACCTAGGACGCGGCGAGAATATTTTATTCTTGGCTGAGATCTTTTATCTTTGGAAAGAGATCTTATATTTTTGGGCTTGGCTCCTGGAAGGAAGAAGATATATTAGATCATATATTTTACCTATTTTTATGGGAAGAGATCTTTCTAAGATATCTTATCTTTGGAGGGTTATTTTCCTATAAAAAGGGTCGGATTTCCCACAAATCCGACATCCGCATACAGTTGGAAGATCCGCTATCACCTTGCTTTACACCTACTACACAGCAGCAGCCATACTCCAGTTGGGAGATTTGAAGAACCTTTTTGAAGGTTGAAGGAAGATTGTAGCTTTTATAGCTTTTGAAGGGTTTTGTAAGATTGTCTTTGATTCCCTTCCTTGTTGTCTTCTCTTGTTGGATTTATATCCAAGGAACGCTTTTGTTGTGATATTTGATTCAGTTATTGAAGTCTTTTCATTAAATTCTTCTTGTTCAAATATTCACCTTCTTCCCATATATTTGATTATTGCTTTCATGATGATGAGTGGCTAATCTCTTTGTGTGATTCTAGGGTGATTGGCTGAAGGTTGTGGGAAAAACAATGATAGAATAATCTTAGATTCTAGTAGGACCCTGAAAGTTCGAGTCTTTTACCTTAACCGTAAGCATCTCGCTCAGTCGATGAACATCTCGGCCGGGGTGGAATTCTTCTGACCGAGGTGACTTAACTGATCCGAAACTGAGAGTTAAGTGTTAGAGTTTGCCAAATCCTATTCTTATTGCACCTTTCCTGGTTCAATGCAAGCTTAGGATGAGACTTACCCGGTAATTCCTTAGTTTGTGTACCAACGATCATAAGTGTAGGTAATAAAGGTTTATCCTTTATTGGGGTTTGAGTGTGCTTTCATCCCAACTTAGTGAGTTAGCCTGAGACTTACCCGGTGAAGGTTGATTCTATTCCCTTAGATGGTGTGTTAGTTTGAGGTTATAGTTCTTTATCTTAATTCCTTGAGACTTACCCGGTAATAGGAGTTACGGTTTTGGATTAGTGAGTAGTGAGACTTACCCGGTGATCTACTCCACTTTAGAAACACCTTCCCTATGCAAAAACCTCAGCTTTGTCCGCTTATCTATAGATCTTGAGTTGGAACCACAACTAGATGCTTTAATCCCTAGAATTGCATGTTTCCTTTATTGACTTCTATATCATCTTTGATTGTGTTAATTGCTCTTGTGGTTAGTATTTACATAAGCATACCGTAATTGGACTTTGTTTCACTAAGTCCCTGTGATCGACCCCTGGAATTCCTTGCTTTTTACTACGATTGACCCGTACACTGCGGGTTCGCATCCTTGTTTTAAGCTTACGTCTAGGGTTATAAATTTAAAGCTTGCACACACCGTTTGGAGCGAACAAGTTTTTGGCGCCGTTGCTGGGGATTCATTGAGAACCATCTGTTGAGACGGACCCGGTTGCCATGTTGGTTGTGTGGGGTTGGGAGGCTTCGCCCATTTGAACATCACCACGATCGGGGGGAACGTCAGGAGGAACCGTCTGGATTGTGTCAACCTCCATATCAGGTGTTGCCGAACCGGCGGGTAGGACCACATTCTCAGCGATATGATCGTTGAATGAAGAGGAAGGGTGTTTGTCTTGTGGGGTGGGGTTTTGGGTTGCAAGAGGGAGATTGGCGCCTTCAAAAACCCTAGCGGTTATGTTATGATTGACGTGTGAGATGGGGTTTTGGACTATAGTAGGGCTAGTGGGCTTTTGGGGTGTCATGGTATGTGTCTCTGGGCCCACTAACTTAGGTCGTTTGGGTAATTTTTGGGTAGGATTAATGTTGTGAGCCTTCACAACTTCTGCATTAATAGGCGATGATGATGATGCTGGTTGATGGCTCTGAATGATTGATTTTGTAACGGCTGACTGTTTGGCAATTGGCACATTAATGCTCGGAGTAAATGGGTCGTTAATGGCAGCATTGTCGGCGTCGGAGTCATTGGCGAGAACTTGATAGGGGTTCTTGGTGGTTTATTTTGCAACTTCCGGTGAACTAGACGGGACAACGACCTTCGTCCTTCTTGATTTCTGAGACACCAACATCCAAGACCCAAGGAAAGAGGTGTCATTAATGTTATTCGAAGCCTGAGCCTGGTGCTCGTTCAAAATCTCCGTCGTAGGAAGGACGGTCGGATCTTCTGGTTGCTTTTCCGCTTCGGTCACATTAGCTGGGTCAGGTATAGCCTGAGGGCACCTCTCCACACTGTGGCCGTACAAACCGCACCGATGACAAATCGAATGCAACCCCTCGTAGACAACGTGAACCCTGTTGTCACCAATAAGAATTGTCCCGATGAGCGGTCTGTCTAACTCGATTTCAACACAGACACGAGCAAACTTTTCTCTAGTTGCATATAGTGTGTGGAGATCAACTTTCAAAGGAGTTCCTAATGCTGAAGCGAGACCGTACAAGACGCCTTCATCATACAGCTGCATCGGAAGATCGGATAGTCTAGCCCAAGCAAAGATGGTGCGCAAGACATCATTGTACGGATTGAAGTTAGCTACCCATGGTCTAACTGTAATGTAATGACCAAAGATTTTCCAGGGACCCTCGGTCAGGGCCTTCAAAAAGTCTTCTTCTTGATCGAATCTGACCGCATAGTAGCCATTAGGAAGGTCGAGAATGGTCATAGGGCCAGTAGGTCTCTAGAGTTGGTACAGTCTCTTTTCGAGCAGACGGAAAGCAACATTCCTTCCGAGTACCTTGATAATCACAGCTTTCTTCCACTTTTCGGCCAATGATTCAACCACATCTTCGTCTATTTCCGCCACGGCTAGCCCTTTCACGCCTTCGGGATAAGTAATCCTCATTCTTCTTGATTCTATAAGTTCATCGCGGCATAACGGGGCAGATATTGCTGAAGACGCTCCCACAGCAGCAGCGTATGATTTAGGGTCAGGCGGTTTGTTAGGGGGGATTGAGGGTTCGGTTATCGCCTCAGTGATCGCCGGAGGAGGAGGAAGGGAGTTCATAAAGGCTTGATAATTGTAAGAAGATTGATTTTTAGTGTTTATGGTTTAGGAAATTAATTATTCCAACATAAAGGCTTGATTTGGTGTTCAATACTTTATACCTGTTTGTTGTTGCAAAACCTCTACCAGTACCGGTTCTAGACTTCTCCACATTTTGGGTTCGACGTGGTTTCTGCACTACAGTCATCAAGGCCCTAGGAAAGGCACTTCCGATGAAGGATCGGTTCTCATCTCCACCTTCTGGATACCTTATTCGGTTTGCTTTGGAACTTGTTCGCCGTTAACTTCTACCCCTCTTTGTGATCAGATTGTTCAGTGACAGTAGACTTCTTTGAGCATCTCTTGATGAGGTTGTCCATATAATCCACAACTATGACAAATCTTATTAGGCTGTTCATACTCGACATGCACCCGAGAGTCTCCGATTAAAATGGTACCTATGGGGGGCTTGTCAAGTTCAATTTCCACACAGACTCGGACAGATTTCCCTCTGATGGCATAGAGTGTAATAAGATCAACTTTCAACTGAGTCCCTAATGTCGAGGTTAAGCCATAGAGTGCAACTTCATCATAAAGCTCATGTGGGGCACTGACAGCCTTGTCCATACAAAGATAGCACGGAGATTATTGTAGTACGGATTAAAAGTGGTTGATCAAGGACGAACCGTGATGTAATGTCCAAAGATTATCGCAAAGAACCCTTAAAAATTCCTCCTTCCTATCCAAGAGGACAACATAATCAATAACCATTTGGAAGATCCAAAATGGACATCGGATGCCACAAAGGGTAGACCCTTCTTTCGAATAGCCGGTAAGCAACCTTCCTTTCAAGAAATTTGATAATCATTGCCTTCTTCCATTTCCGCTAAATCATCAAACCCGTTGAACGCCATAATTAGATCCTTTCTCAGTTTTTCCGTCAAAAGTTGCATGTGTACTTACATAACTTGTTCTTTTTCTCTCATAGTTTTCAGCATAAACTTAATAAGTTATGACTTATGAGCTAGCTTTCAAAGGACCTAAACAGACCTAATATAATAGAAGTAGTACGAAATATCAAGCTTAGTGGAGAAAACTCCACGTTTCCAACTCACCGAGTATATAGGGCATTTTGTTGCGTACTCACACTCGTACAACCTCACTTGTGTATAATCCGTTTTTGGATCGAACCGTTCTCTCTTTTTTATTTCATTCTCAAACACAAATACATATGTATAGGCTGAATGTCGGTTAAGAAGTGCACCAAAAATAACTGACCTATGCAAATCTCAAAGTAGATATTATTGATAATCTAGACTATTTCAATACTTTTTTTTTTGGTAAGAACTATTTCTATACTTATCTCCACTAATTTATAATTATCTTTGTTTTCTTTGACTTTCCTAGACTTTTTCATCTCATGCAATATTTTATTGGACCAAATAATTACCCCATCTTCATTTCCTTAGCCCATTAGATAACCCAATTACTTGAAATATGAATTTAGCCCATCATTTCCTCCCTTAATTCATATTTTCAAGTACCACCACGATATCTAAAAAAACATATCTTCATTCGCTTCTTAGCTTTGGTGTCACCACCTTTTTCTCGCACCGCTCTTCCTTCTAAGAAGCAAATGTTTTTCTCGTCTTTGCGGCCTTGCATCATCAAGCGTCTCCCCTTGAACACCTTACACCATCTTCTTGTGCCGACGAACTTGTACCCCTCCATCGTCATTGCACCTAACGAGATGACATTCACGTTCGCCGATGGAACATACCTCACATTGTGTAGAGTGTGGCTTACACCGTTGTGAAGCCTCATCGTCACACTTCCGGTACCTTCGACCTTCAACTTTTCACCACTCACCGACTTGAAGTGACCAAACTCTCGACCAATCTTCAAGGTGTCAAATATTTCTTGGTCTCGACATACATGCATCAAGGCAGCGCTATCCATCACCCACTCTGACTTGGCGGTCTCCTCACCCGTCGCCAAGTAAACATCTTCGTAATCAACTTCACCGATTTCACTAACCACATTTGTACGAGAATCCTCTCTCTTCTTTCTCGGCGACATCTCTCTCAACTTCTTTAAACTCAGCCGAGGACATCGGGCTTGCATGTGACCCTTCTCCCCGCAATAGAAGCACTCGACCTCACTGAAATCTCGTCGCGAGCCTGATCTCTGCCTTTGGTCATCATGCCTCCTCCACTAACTCCTCCCGCGTTCTCGCTCTCCCGCAACTAGTATGTGATCCTCTCCTTTGTCGGCAACATCATTTTTCATCATTCTCTCACTCTCCCACAAAGCAGTGGTCACCTCATCTAGAGTGAGAGACTTCCTTCCTACAAGTAACGTCTGCACTAAAGACTTGTAGGACTTCGACAATGATGCTAGCAACAACAAAGCTTGCTCCTCTTCTCCAATCTTATCATCTGCATTCAATAATTGACATACTAGTTGATTAAACGAGTTAATGTGGTCATGAAGATTACCTCATTCCTCCATCTTGAGCGAGTAAAGCTCCATCTTCAAGCACAATCGATTTGTCAGCGACTTCAACTCGTAGATGCTCTCGAGATTCTCCCACAACGCCTTCTATGTGGTCTCCTTCAACACACCGTACTTAATCTCGGGAGCCAACGCCAACCGAATTGTATTGACCTCCTTCCTCTAGATGCTTCACCACTTCTCATCGATCATCGATCCAGGCTTCTCCTCCTCCAAAGCTTGGTCAAGACCCTGATGCACCAAGAATTCTTGAATCGTACTCTGCCACAAAGTGAAGTTGATCTTCCCATCAAAGAGTGGAATCTCGAACGCCCTCATTGCCTCGTCTGTCATCACGCCAACACGAGATTCTTTAGGCAACACACTTTACCAGAACACCACCAACGTAACATCGGATCTGATACTAGTTGTTTGAGAAAACTCCGCGTTTTTAACTCACTAAATATATATATGCGGGTATTTTGTTGTGCACTCATACTCGTACAACCTTACTTGTGTATAAGCTGTTTTTGGGTCGAACCTTTCTCTCTTTTTTATATCATTCTCAAACACAAATACATATATATAAAGCCTGAATGTCGGGTGAGAAGTGCACCAAAAATGACTGACCTATGCAAATCTCAAAGTAGATACTATTACTAATCTATAGTATTCTATACTTATCTCCACTAATCTATGATTATCTTTGTTTCCTCGACTTTTCTAAACTTTTTCATTCTCCTGCAACAAAGGATTGGAACAAATAATTGCCCCATCTTCATTTCCTTAGCCCAATAAATAACCCAATTACGAAATATGAATTTAGCCCATCAAAGCTAAATAACAAAAATCACCGTTGGAAATGACAGCTTATGAACCGCAAATGACAGTCGTTCACTCACTGTAAAGTATATTCGGATACATGAAATACATCATGCATAAACTAATGTTAATCGAATCGACGTGTAAGCTTATCGATCTACATTAATAGGCCAATCAAATTAATTGAAAACCAGTAAACTAATCTTTGTAAACTTATCATTGAGTCACATGATTAACAACGATTTACTAGTTGCATGAAAACAAATAAAAAAATTATACGTAAAGCCTTGACTAAACCCAACTACTCGGCACTCGCCCTATTAATCTTCTCCTTCCTTTTCCTCTTCATCCACAGAAATCCTCGTACTTACTGGAACTTACAATTATACCCATGGCGGCCATTGACCCTTACAAATTCCTCAGCATCACCGTCAACCCCGACGGCAACATCACCCGCCACATCAAACCACCAACCACCTCCGCCAACGACACCGACCTCTCCGCCTCTGTATGGTCCAAAGACATCCCCCTTAACTCCGACAACAAAACCTGGCTCCGCCTCTACCTCCCTCGCAACCTCCCGGCCGGCAAACAAGACAAGCTCCCGGTTGTTCTTTACTTCCATGGCGGCGGTTTTGTTTTCCTAAGTGCAGACCACGTCGGACTCCACGCTTTTTGCGAGAATATGGCTGCTGAGCTTGGCGTTCTCGTTGTCTCCGTCAGTTACCGCCTCACACCGGAGCACCGTCTCCCGGCTGCTTACGACGACGCCATTGAAACTCTAGATCTCATCCGTACCTCATCCGATCCTTGGATCTCCGGCTACGCCGACCTCTCCCGGTGTATTCTCATGGGCGATAGTGCCGGCGGTAACATGGCCTACTATGCCGGACTTCGTGCTGCCGAGTTAACTGAAGCACTCAAGCCTATTCAGATACGCGGATTGGTTTTGGTCCAACCATATTTTGGAGGATCCGAGCGGACTGAATCGGAAACCCGGTTGAAGGACAACGAGGTTTTGCCCTTGTCGGTTTGCGATCTGTTGTGGGAGCTTTCGTTGCCAGTTGGGTCGGATCTGGATCATGAATTTTGTAACCCAATGCTGGGAGGCGGGTCGGGTGGGATAGAGAGGATAAAGGAGTTGGGTTGGCGGGTGGTGGTCACGGCGACTGATGGAGACCCGCTCTTTGATAGGGCGGTTGAGCTGGCCAAGCTTCTTGAGAAGAAGGGAGTCAGTGTGTCCGGTATTTACAAAACCGGGTTTGCTCACGGAGTTTATTTGACCGATCGGGTTCTCGATCGGGAGATGTTTGATGTAATGGCTAAAGATATGTTAGATATTTGATTTACAGCTTCTTGCAAGTTTTTTAATTTAATGTTGCCGGTGAATCAGGTGATGGTTCAATTCGTTGAATGTCATTAGCGTCGTGTTCTTTGCACGCGGAGGTGCATTTTCTAATAAAATTCGAGTGCATGCATTTTCTAATAAAGATAATTGTTTCAAATTTTTGGTTTATTCTAAGTTTGCCTACTTGAATTTTTCCGTTTAGAATTCAGTTTTTCAATTTGATTACATTTTGTTTTGGGTCTAGGTTATTAGTTTAACATCGCTAGTTCAGATTAACTTCAAGTGGCATATGTTAATGAATTTTCGATATGTTTAGTCATTTAGGGTTTTAGCATAGTGTTAATATGAAGCATATGATTATTAGAAAGAAGATGATGGCATGTGAATATACGATATCCCAGCAACCCGACATCATCCCAAAACAACTAACTCATTGTCGAGATATGGACGTTGCGAAAAGCTTTATGTGACGGCTTCAAGAGGCGACGCAGAAGGTACTTTGTGACAGCAGTTTCCGTCACAAACATGTTGGATGCCAATATGTGACGGGGATTGCCGTCACAAATTAAATGATGTTGGCGCTACTAATAAAAATGGAATATTGTGGCAAATCTCAATATATATTAGCTCATAAACAACCAATATCCTCCATTCACCGCAAGTTACAAAAAGAAAGTAGTATTAAATAAAATACGAATTTGTTTTACTAATATTTTTCGGAAATAGCCGGTTGACCACCATCTTTTGGACCATTGTCAATTCCTTAATTCACCATAATATAGGGTCAATCAACTTTAGGCCATCGCTTTCAAATCACTACATTCATTAAAGCGTTTCACAAGACCATTTCTTCTTTGCTGCTACCATAACCTCAACAAAATAGTTGCTTATCCAAATATCAGCTTGTTAGTGTTACTATTGTGGCTACACTACAACTAGTATGATACAGTTGAAAACTCAGGTCCGAGCCAAGGACTACACTAGACAAACAACAATGTAGTCCCGTAAATTAATATTGTAAATTATTTTTAAGGAAGATTGTACATTTAACATCTACAGATCTTACCTTTGGCCCATATTGAGTGTGAGATTTGGATAAATTCTCCTTAGATTTTTATCGACTGATGAGTCATATTAATAACCAAACGTATTTACATAATTACACAGGGCAACCCTCTATTTAACTCTTTACATATTAATTATATCATATCCCTGCAGTCGAAACTGGAGAAGGTATTACAGTGAGACTAGATTTGAAATTTAGAAATAATTGTCTTGTAAGACACTTTGTAAATATGTTTGTATACTGAAAAGCCGATGGGACATGGAGAACTCGAACGTGACTGCGGGCAACCTTATCTCTGACGAAGTGAATGACAATCTCGATATTCTTGGTTCGTTGGTGTTGAACCGGGTTGCTGATAAGATACGTCGCAGAGATGTTATCAATGTCGATAACAAATGCTTTGGTAAGAGGGCAATGAAGCTCAAGCAATAAATTGCGGAGCCATGCATGAACACTCAAACACAACATTGGTAACTCCACTATATTCTGCATCAGCGCTCGATCGGGAAACCACATATTGGTGTTTGGCCGACCATGAGATTAGAGTGTCGTTGAAGAAGACACAATAACCGGAGGTAGATCGTCGGGTATCAAGACATCCAGTCCAGTCGGCATCTGTATATGCAATGAGATCCGACTTCGGAGAAGGAGACATGGTGATACCTAACGATGATGTGCCAGAAATGTACCGAATGATACACTTGAGTGCAGCAAAGTGAGCTTCCATGGGATCGTGCATGAAAAGACATACTTGTTGTACTACAAAACTAATGTCAGGGCGTGTGAACGTCAAATATTGAAGGGTTCCAGCTAAACTTCAGTACATCGTCGGATCATTGACATGTGGACTAGAGAAGGCATTTAACTTCACATATGTCTCAGCAAGTGTAGCAGAAGGCTTACAGTTGGTCATCTTGGCTCGTTCAACAATCTCACGAGCATATTTGTCCTGTGATAAGAACAAACCGGAGAGGGAGAGAGAGAGAGAGAGAGAGACTAAAGGTCCTTGACAAAGAAGAAAGTAGATGAGAACTCAATGTAAGCATTGTTATCATGACAAAGCTTATGGATAGAGATTATATTTTTATGCACTTTTGGGACATGTATAACATCATTGAGGAGTAGATTTTTGTGTGTGTGTGTGAGAGAGAGAGAGAGAGATTGAACTAGTGTTAGCAATTTTCAAACCTGATTCATCACCTAAGATTATCTCGTCAGAGCAATCATAGGGGTAGTGGAGGGAGAGATTTTGTAGGTCAGATGTCACATGACGCGTAGCACCCATGTCAAGAAGCCAGGTGAGCTATTAGGTCCGGGGTTGGAAAAAAAGAGACAGTGTTGGCTTGGTGGGAAGGGGTCTGATTGGTTGGTGCCTTGGGCTGGCGTGGTGGAAGGTAAATGTGAGGATGGTTCCTTTGAAACATAGAGCAGCGGGATAGGGAGTGTCCATGGTGTCACACCATTGACACTTCCCAAGGTAGGGTTTGGAGGAAAGTTTGGGGGAGGTGTTTGGTTGTAGTGGTTGTGGACGAGTGGTGTAATTGGTCCTTGCCGTTGGGTTGGCTACAACAGGGAAGGTGGACGTTGGGTTTCGATGCCGAAGGGAGAGTTCTTTGTTGATCAGTTTCTCCATGAATTCTGCAAATAAGATGGGAGAGTCACAAGCATGAATGTTATCAATGACTGAATGGTAGTCGGACTCAAGACCATCCAAGACGCGGTCGGTAATATCCTCGGGATCCAAGGGCTTTCCTAACATGGCTAGGTCATTGACAATCCTTTGGACGGACTGCATATAGGTGACAATAGACGACGAGCCCTTCACCAGATGCCTGAGTTGGTCTTTTAGTTGCTTGATGTGGCCACGGGTTTTGACATTGTTAACCAGATAGGTTAATGAGGGAGTGATGGTGCCAACAATGGCCCCCAAGATCAGCCTGTCCTGCCTTACCCAGGTTAGATGGGTTGGGTTGGCAACAATTATGTTGTCCACGGAGTGTCACTTGGTGAGACAAGTGAGCCATCGAGAAATTTGAAGAGACCATAGCCAACGAGAATAGCTTCCAGTTGAAGCTTACAGGAGAGGTAATTGGTGGTCAATAGTTTTGTGGCGTTTGGGAAAGTGACGACCACGAAGGGTTGGGTAGTATCGTTCTCACTGGGGATGGTGATTGTGGAGGAGGCCATGAGAACGTGTGCTTGAGCAAGAGAGAAAAATGAATCGAGTTTTATTGCTCTGATATTATGTATGAACTTAGGCTTCGATAATCTTTGTTGATGAAGGTAGTTTTGTGGCGTTTGTTGATGAAGGTAAGAAATGAGAACAAATTTAGACCACAGGATTTATTTCATTGGACGGATATGATTTGTCTATATAATAAGGAAATAATTAATGATATATTAACCGGTTCCCACATAAGTTAAGTAATATATTTACTTTCTTAATTTATCATTAGATCCGATTACACTAAAAATTGCCGGTGAATGTTTTATTGGCGATTTATTCCTGAAATTTACGAAAGCACTAATCACTACTTTTATGCACGAATGAACCGAAACGTATAATATACGAATTTGTAACAATAAAACTTACAAGCACGACTCAGTTACTCTAACACACTCAATATGCACGAATGAATCGATACTCATGTGCACGATTATATTCATATAAGAACATGCACGAATAACAATAAAATTTACATACACTACTCGATATATTCAATTACTCTAACAAAATCACTACTAAACAAGAATCAACCCAAACGTGCAATATATAAAAATAAACATACAATTGCACTAACATTGCACGTATACAATATAAGTGCATACAAATTACAAATGCACAAGTGGTGATTTGCACGAGTATTACCACTATGTTACTTGTGCATAAAAGTGATTTGCTTATAAATGCATGGTAGTGTCCATTACTTGCACGAGTATTACCATCATGGTACTATACACAAGAGTGATTTGTACATCATAATTAGTATAACGCGTGCACGAGTAGTATACACTTATTTGTTAAAGTTGATACGTTGTCGCCGATGTAATTTCTCAAACGATGAGAATTAACATTCGTGCACATCATAATTAACATAATGCGTTAACAGTTTCCATATTAATGAAATATTGTATTTAAGTATATAATGTTACCATAAGCACGACTATGATAATAAATTGTCTCTAAACGATTACCTTATATAACCGATCAATCTTAACCCTTCGCGCTTTAATCTGACGATCCATAAATTGTTCTTATTTCTTACTGTCACACATGTTCTTACCGGAACCTGACCCTATATATATATATATATATATATATATATATATATATATATATATATATATATATATATATATATATATATATAAGAATCAGGTAAGAACGAGTTTTACGGTAAGAAATAAGAACAACTAAGGATCGTAGGATCAATTCACGGATGACTCGGATTCAACGTCTAAATAAGGCAACGTTATATTTTTATTTATTTAAGGTGCATGTGGTTTTTACAATATACAAATTTTGTGTTTATGGAAAGAAAATTTTCTAGGCTCTATTCACAGTCATGGATAATAAGTAGCATATAGGGTCCGTTTGGTAAGACGGGGTTATCGTAGATGAAGATGAAGATGAAGATGAAGATGAAAATAGTAGATGATTGAAGGGATGAAATAAAAAAAAATAATCTAGTATGTGTTTGGTAGAAAGAGGGATTATTACGGGTAAAATTACCAAAAAGAGTTCTAATATATACTTCATTGTTAGCATTGTGTAAAATTACCAAGAAGGGTAGTATTGGAATGTATTTGTGATAACCTCTCAATAATCTCATGCAATGAGGATTAAAATTTTCTCCATTTTCATCCCCCTTTTCATCTCTTAAAATAATCTTCATCTCAATAATCTCATTCCACCAAACACCACAAATTGTGAGAATTGTGTAATAATCCCATAATAATCTCCATATAAGTGGTGCCGAACGGACCCATAGTCATCATCCGATGTTAATTATAATATAAAATTGTGCTTATCATACGTATTTATATTCAGATTCGTGCATTTAGTCTTGTTTATATATGATTTTTCATTTTTTATATTATTAAAAAATTTGTTGTGTTGTAATTTTGATTTGTTTTGTGTTACATATTAATTTGTGCATAAGAAACCTAAATGTGTTATATTGTACTTTGATTCTCATGCATCAACACGTACGTGCTTCTCATGCATCAACATGTTCTTGCGATGCTTTAAGCTTTGATTTGATATAGTTTTGATCTTTTATACTATTAAAAAACTTGTATTTGGATTCGTGTTGTGATTGACACCAATTAAAATAGTTTTGCATCGACGCGTGCTTTAAGCTTTAATTGTGCCTATGATTCAGATTTGTGCATGAGCATACGAAAGTTTTAATTCGTACAATTTTTTATATTACTGTAATTGTGCATGCTATCATTAATCTATATGATTATAACCGTGCATAATACGTGCATGCACCATTTGTACTTATTGAAACCAGACATAAAATCATTCGTGCTTGCATCAATCGTGCATTTAGAAATGGATTGCACGACTAAATATAAACAACACCACTACTATCTACGCACGCTATTCATGTGCTACACATGCACTACTGTATTGAAAATAAAAGCATTGCACGACAAATTTTAATTAATATGAAATTTACACGTGCACGAGTTTATATTGATGCACAAATCATGTAATACATTTAAGCCGCACGAATTTAAACATGCAAAAATAAGAAAGAATCGTGCACAACTCGCAAACATAAAAAATGTTTATACGAATAGATATACATAGCTTATCCCATGACGACTGGTAATTCTTCCAACGCCGGAACGGAAATAATAAAGAAGGTAAATAATAGGTTAATCGTGTACTTAATTTGATAGTAAATAACTCTAATTCTTACATGGTAACTTTATATAATTATCTAAAATATAATCGCAATTAATTAGTATAAAAAATAACAATGAATTATGATCATCGATAGTGTTCAATCATGTGGTCACGATTTATTCTCATGAATTATTGTAAGTTATTTTTTTACCTGATCATAGTCATATATATATATATATATATATAAAGAGATGCTAGAATCAAGGTAGTAATATCATATACAAAGGGAAGGGAATACTATAAACAAGAAAGAGATCACATAAAATCATAAGTGTGATTGTTTCCTTTTAACACTCGCCTATTAATCTTCTCCTTCCTTTCCTCTTCATCCACAAAATCCTCGTACTTACTGAATTTACAGTTCTACCCATGGCCGCCATTGATCCTTACAAATTCCTCAGCATCACTGTCAACCCCGACGGCTCCATCACCCGCCACATCAAACCACCCACAACCTCCGCCAACGACACCGATCTCTCCGCCTCTGTATGGTCCAAAGACATCCCCCTTAACTCCAACAACAAAACCTGGCTCCGCTTCTACTTCCCTGTCGGCAAACAAGACAAGCTCCCGGTTGTTCTTTACTTCCATGGCGGCGGTTTTGTTTATCTAAGCGCAGACCACGATGGACTCCACGCTTTTTGTGAGAACATGGCTGCTGAGCTTGGCGTCCTCGTTGTCTCCGTCAGCTACCGGCTCACACCAGAGCACCGTCTCCCGGCTGCTTACGACGACGCCATTGAAACTCTAAATCTCATCCGTACCTCCTCCGATCCTTGGATCTCCGGCTACGCCGACCTCTCCCGATGTATTCTCATGGGAGATAGCGCCGGCGGTAACATGGCCTACTATGCCGGACTTCGTGCTGCCGATTTAACTGAAGCTCTCAAGCCTATTCAGATACGCGGATTGGTTTTGGTTCAACCGTATTTTGGAGGATCCGAGCGGACTGAATCGGAAACCCGGTTGAAGGACAACGAGGTTTTGCCCTTGTCGGTTTGCGATCTGTTGTGGGAGCTTTCGTTGCCAGTTGGGTCGGATCTGGATCATGAATTTTGTAACCCGACGCTGGGAGGCGGGTCGGGTGGGATAGAGAGGATAAAGGAGTTGGGTTGGCGGGTGGTGGTCACGGCGACTGATGGAGACCCGCTCTTTGATAGGGCGGTTGAGCTAGCCAAGCTTCTTGAGAAGAAGGGAGTCGGTGTGTCGGGTATTTACAAAACCGGGTTTGCTCACGGAGTTTATTTGACGGATCGGGTTCTAGATAGGGAGATGTTTGATGTAATGGCTAAAGATATGTTAGATATTTGATTTACAGCTTCTTGCATTGCGGATGAATCAGGTGATGGTTCGTTGAATGTCACTAGTGTCGCGTTCTTTGCGCGCGGAGGTGCATTTTCTAATAAAATTCGAGTGCATGCATTTCTAATAAAATTGGTCATTGTTTTCGATTTCTGTATAATCAGGTGATGGTTCGTTAATTATAAGTGTGCTTACTTGAATTTTTTCCTTTTCGAATTCAGTTAGTATTATATTTTATGGGCCTGAATATGTGGATTACATTGGTACCCGATAGAAGCATTCACATATGTGCCATTGTGGGCACTCGGGATGGTTGTATACAATCCACAAGGTTATTACTGATACGAGTAAAAAGCCTTTTTGGCAACGGAGTCAAGAGGCGACGCAAAGGTATTTTGCGACGACAGTTCCATTACAACTTGTTTGGACGCCAATATGTGACGGAAATTGCGGTCGCAAATGATATTAGTGCTACTAATAAAAATGGAATATAGCGCGGCAGTTGTCACTATATACCCCGGGGATAGGTCAGGGTTATAAATTTAGTTTTATACATCTTATATTAATTCAAAATTTTAATTTATATATTTTTAAAATCAAAAGTAAAAACTAAAAAAAAATTAATCCAAAAATATAAAATATCTTTATTTCAAAAAAACAAAAAAAATATATAAAAACTATTTCTATATAAATTTATTAATTTAAATTTAATAAAGCCATAATTTGTTTTAAATTGATTTTTTTGATTTTTTATTGTTTTTGATGAATTTTAAATATAATATATTAAGAATGATATAAAGAGAAATCAAATAGAACCATAAGGTATCAAGAAAAATTTTAAAACTTAGTGGATAATAAAAAAAAAAAAAAAAAAAAAAAAAAATCAACTCTCGAGAGTACCATGTCAATTTAATAATATGCTCATAAGCAACAAATATATATAATTTATTCACCTCAAGTTACAAAAAGAAAGGTATCAAAATATATACGACTTTGTTTTAGTGATATCTCTCGAAAATAGTCAATTGACCACCATCTGTTAGACAGTTATCATTTGTGAACTCCTTCGCCATAACATAGATTCAAACAAATAGCCAAGGAAGATTGTACATTTAACACCTGTACAGTTTTTACCTTTGGCCCATGTTCTCCTTAAAATTCAGTAACTAACTATAAAACACTTCGAAGTAAAAGAATATATATATATATATATATATATATATAGGAATGTATTAGGGTCAAAAGTGAGGACTCATAATCCTTGGTCAAAATAAAAAGGATTGTGATTTGTTCAAATTAATTAACACTTTATAATTGAAACAAAATTTTAGTTGAACACATACACATATATATTAACATTTGAACAATTAATTATATAGTTGTGAAATTTTGAATATACTCGAATAATTTACAGAACAATTACGAATACAGTTAAACAATTTTTAGTAGAACACATACTTGTTATATTTGAACAATTGTTATTTAATATAATGGTCATAAATCTTTCATATTGTTGATCATAAAACTCTTTTCCACTTAAACTCAATCATTCATATATATATATATATATATATATATATAGTAAAGTAGCATATTTGTAAACCAAGATCTCAAAAATAACTTCCTCTAATGAAGAGTAAATGCCCTCCAAGATCTTGCTAACGACAACTTTGGGTCAATTGGTTGAAAAGTCAAGAGTTTTTTTTTGGTGCAATGAGAAGTCATGAGTTATACGAGAAATAAAGTCATGTTTTCAGTTCAACTCACCCCACAAACACGAATTAAATCCTTGGAGGATATTGATGGCTTGTTGATCTTCCGGGCTTTAGAAAAATCTCTTCAACCTTCCAACTAAACAAACTTAAGTGCAACCTCTCCTACATCAAAGGGCCCGTTTGGTACACTAATTGAATGAGAATTGTGTATGAATGAGGAATTGAACGCTCATTCTTAGCGTTCGGTAGGCGAAATTTCCATTCAACCCATCGATTGAATATGTATGAATGAGGGAATGAATCAACGATTTAGTTCAACCTGGGAACCCCAATTGAATCGATTGAATGAGGAATTTACGGCTTCTTTACCCCGATGCCCCAATCCCTTAGGGTTTTCACTCCTTTCCTCCATCCCTCACTTTCCTCACTCCCTTAAATCCTCGCAATATCCCTCAGTTCCTTCGTCGACAGGAAGAACGGCATCGAATTCAGAATCATCTCTGTCGGTGAGCAGATATTTTTTTCCTCTATTATCCTTCTTTCAAATCCCTAATTGATTCTTCGTAAGCTCATTGGTCTCTTTGCACTTGGAACCCGTAGGACTCTGGCTCCGACATTCCCAACTGAAGGTAATTAGTTTTTCGATACAATTTTGCAAGGGTTATGATCTCTTTCGAATATATTGTATGGATGATCTGAAAATTAAGGGTTTGTTGCACTTCTGACTTCTGACTTCTGACTTCTGACTTGTGAGGATGATCTGAAAATTAGGGTTACGATAGAATTATAGTCTGCTTGTCTTCTATATGATGATTATAGTGTTTTAGATTGCAACTTTTGATTTTTGTCTTAATTATTTGTTAATTTGATGCTTGAAAAGGCTAGATTGCTGCTTGTATAGCAAAATTCACAACTTAGAGATCCTGGCAATATGAAATTGGCTTAATCCCCAAAATTCACAACTTAAGGATGAAATAGATTTGTAACCACATTGTTTGAACAACTTCTTATTATCGAACCTTAGTGATGGAACTGTTGACTTTGCTGTGTATGATGTACCAACTTCTTAAATAGTGTGTCTACTTTGCTTAATCCCAAAAATTCACAACAACTTGAGGATGAAATATATAGATTTGTTCACATTGTTTGTAATCACATTGTGTGTCTACTTTGCTTGGTTCAACAACCTCAGTGATGGGATTGTGTGACTTTGTTGTGTATGATGTACCAAACTTTTTCAAACTAGAAATTTAGGACAAGTTGAATTCTTATTATCGAACCTTAGATGTAAATTTTAGAGTTTGTGTAAAATAGATCAACATGCAGCTCAATCAAAATCAATTGATATTTCTGCATAGGAGTTTTAGTTTATTTTTGTAAAATAGATGTAAATGTACCAAACCTTTTCAAACTTAATTTAAATGTACAAAATCAAGTTGGGTTCTTATTTCTGTAAAATAGATGTAAATATACCATACTTTTTCAAACCTCTACCTTTAATGTGAAGTGCATATTTCTGCATAGGAGTTTTAGTATATTATGTGATGGCATGATATGAATTCACTATATTTGTGTAGAAAACAAAAGAGGAATAAAATAGACTTGTTGTGGGTTTCAGGATTGTGTGTTGATGTGGTTACATACTATATGTTTGCACAATCTTTTGTGTTAGGTGAAGTTTGATTGCTTTTCTTTTGTAATGTTACAGTAAACTCTTCATCTGGTGTATGTATTTTGCAATCAATATAAAGCTACTACCTAGTAGATCTTATTCAAGTTCCCGTTGTTAAATATTATTTATCCTAGTTCCCTAAAAAAGATTGTCCCTTCTGATTATACATAAAATAGAAACTTAAGGCACAACTCTTTTTAATTTAACATGCCTCTCGACTTATGCATAGCTTGGGGAACCCTTGTTTGTTGACCTAGACATAGCATTACCTTGTTAATAAGTTCATAGCCTACTTTGAGCCTCAGATCTTGTTCCTTTTGAAAATTATAAATGTCCCAAACAAATTCAGGAAAGCAGCAGATAGTGATATCTAGACATAACATTACCTTATTAATAAGTTCATAGCCTACTTTAAGCCTCAAATCTTGTTCCTTTTGAAAATTATAAATGTCCCAAACAAATTCAGGAGAGCAGCAGGTAGTGATATCTAGACATATCATTACCTTGTTAATAAGTTCATAACCTACGTTGAGCCTCAGATCTTGTTCCTTTTGGAAATTATAAATGTCCCAAACAAATTCAGCACCAACCTCACGTTTCCTCTACTAGAAAATCAAAGAGCAAGTGATAATCAAATATTCCATTTCAACTAGGGTTAGAAAAGTGCAGCAAGATAAGACCCCTTCAATTCGCCACTGAGACAAGAATTCTCCAAGCAGTGTGAAATCGCACAACAAAGGTCAACTCAATTTTACAATTTCCTTGGTTTTCAACAAAACATAGATTAAGGACGGGTTAAAGAGTGACAAGTAAACATTCCTGTAATAGTGAAATATAGTTTCCCTAATTTCTTCCATTTCCTCCTCCCTACTTATAAAGTTATGACCCAATGGGAAGCCTACAGGATCATTTAATAGTGTATCAATTTCAAATTCTATAATATAAGATCACCAATTGTTTATAAGATTCAAACATGCAGCTCACTTCTTTGTTGCTCCAATGATTAAAATTTTATACTACATCATCATTTTAAAAGTATGAGTTTGGATTTAAATTTTTTCTGGATGAATTAACCTGCTATGTTTAAACATTTTATGATTTTTATGTTATTGGTAGTTATGTCAAACTCTTTAGCACATCCTTCCTTACCATCAGATGCATCATTCCCGTATGAGTTTGATCCAGATGTGTCTGACTCCCCTACAGAGCTTGATTCCTACGACGCTCTAAGTAATCTTACAAACGCTTTCCCTAACAAAATTGGATGAAGAGATGTATGACACTTTCTGATTTTTTGTGTTCTATTAGTTTTAGTTGTTTCTTAACGAATTGGAAGAAGAGGTGTATGACAGTCCCTTGGAACAATCTTCAGATGCGGTCAACCATATGCAGAAGGTAGCTCGTAGACTACGGAGTGACAATGAGACACTAAGACAAGAGATAGAAGTAAGAGACCAACACATGATCAACGTCGAGGCAACCAACCAGGAGGTGTACGACCATGTGGCAGATTTGGCTTCATCAAACATACAACTATCCCTAAGACTATAGGAGACCAATAGAAGATCTAGGGAGAATGAAAAAAGGGCAGAAATATTTTTGGTTGTTCTACTTGCAATTGCAGTTTGGTGCATTGCTAAGTTATGCCAAAAGATAGGTGATGCGTCCTTGGAGGTAACCAAGGATAACTCCGGATCTAGATCAAGCAAAACTCCAACTACTTTTTGATTCTTTGTGCAACGTTGTATCGTTTCGGATCCAAAGGGGCGGGAGCGATGAAGAAACAAAGGTTACTTCGATCTAGAGAGATCGAATAAGCCTTTTTGTGTGGATCAAAGGTTGATTCTTAAGAAGAATCCTCGAATATGGATTTCTTGGAGCAAAGACGAGATCCAAGGAAGAAATTTGAGAGATAGAAGGGAGGTTTTGATGCCCAAGCTAAGTAGGAGGAAATTCTTCTCAAAACTTAATAATATTGAGCATGGAAAATAAGTGAGGCAAGATATCCCTTATATAGAGAGTCTTGCCTACCTATGGGCCAACGGGCCAAACAAAAATACATGAAGAAAAGCCCAAAAAGGAAAACCTAAAAGGATAAGATCAAAAGGGAATATTTTTTATACGGAATATCCCTTTTATTACATAAAAAGGAAAACATGAAAATATAGTCCGAAAATAAGCTAGCTTCATGCCATGGAGTCGAAAAGACGAGACATGCTGCTAACGGAACCGGTAGCCTATGCCATGGTGGTGTAGAGACACGACATGCCGGTAATGGAACCAAGTGAAGAAGTAATGCGGGCGATGATGGAGCCGGTGGCTCGAGCAATGGCCTTAGCTCGGGATCGGGTGAGCGGTCCATCTGAACGAACTCTAAGAGCCTTATCCTCCTCGTCTATGGTCAACGTAAAAGGGACATCCAATGGCGCATCAATCCCCCATCTTGGCTGTGAAACGTCCCCGTTTCACCATCGTCAAAGAGGGGCTCAACATAAGGGGAAAGGTCCTTGACGTTGAACGTCGGGTGTACTCCGTAGGAATCCGGGAGCTCTAACTTGTATGCATTCGGGCCATGACGGGCTAAGATGCGGAATGGGCCATCACCACGGTCCGAGAGCTTGCTCATGCGGCGAGTTGGAAAACGCTCCTTCCTTAGGTGGAGCCAAACAAGATCACTAGGCTCAAAAGAGACGTCGTGGCGGCCCTTGTTGCATTGTCCGGCAAGTTGGGAAGCACGACGTTCAAGTTGTGTCCTAGTCCGCTCATGAAGCTCAATGATTTGGGGGGCTCAGTTCCCGGCGATGATGTGTTCTCCGTTCTTGAGCGGGCGGGGAGTGAAGTCCAACGGTGTGTGGATTAAGGCCGTAGACAACTTCAAATGGGGACAATTTAGTTGCCGTGTGCCTAGACCTGTTATACGAAAACTCCACAACAATTTAGTTGCCGTGTGCCTAGACCTACGTGGGTTGGTCCAAGTGGTGGCTCGAAGTAGAGCACCAAGAGTCCGATTGGTCACCTCCGTTTGACCATCGGTTTGGGGGTGATAACTACTTGAAAACAACAAGTTGGTTCCAAGTTTGCCCCATAACGTTCTCCAAAAGTGACTTACGAATTTCACGTCCCGATCACTAACGATTGAACGTGGTATCCCATGTAAACGCACCACATTGTCAAAGAACAAGGTGGCAACTTCACTAGCATTTTGGGTGCTTTTACATGCAATGAAATGAGCCATTATGGAGAAGCGATCGACTACCACAAAAATGAAGTCTTTGCCTCGTTTTGACATAGGCAACCCTACCACAAAGTCCATGGATAGATCCTCCCAAGGTCCCATTGGTATAGGCAAATGAGAGTACATTCCATCCGGACCTTGGCATGACTTTGCATGATGACATCTGATGCAACCCTTGCAAAACCTTGTCACATGCATACGCATCCGGGCCAAAAGAAATGCTCTTGGAGAGCGGAAAGGGTCTTGGTAGCACCGAAATGACCACGGCCCTCATGAGCTTCCTTGACCAACAAATGGCGTATAGAAGAGCGTAGAATGCAAAGTTTTCCCGCTCGGAAAAGATAGCTATCGTTAATAAAGAAAGACTCGTGCTCTCGGAGGTCGGGGCATTGTGCCCATATGTCCTTGAAGTCAAGATTCGTGGCATATAACTCTTTGATAAGAGCAAATCCATGTATCTTGGCATCCATATATACAAGGAAGGCATAGCGGCGAGAAAGGGCATCGGCTACCACATTCTCTTTGTCTTTCTTATGCCGAATGACATAAGGAAAGGTCTCTAAAAACTCTACCCAACTAGCATGGCACCGACTGAGATTTGGGAGTTGGAGTAACGGTGCATTACAAAGGCGGTCTTTGAGCGCATCAAACGCTCGAGCATGGATATCACGCCACTCAAACGTGACACCCTTGGTAGTGAGCTCATGGAGCGGTGCCGTTACCGTGGTAAAGTCCTTGACAAAACGTCGGTAGAAACCCGCTAAGCCGAGAAAGACTCGGACCAGGGTGACCATAGTAGGAGTAGGCCACTCCCGAATAGCACGAACTTTAGATTCGTCTACTCGTAGTCCGTCCTTAGACACGACATAGCCAAGAAAGATAGTGGTGTCCGAGCAAAAGACGCATTTGTCAAAGTTGACATACAATTGCTCTTGTCTAAGGCACTCGAGCACTTGGCGAAGGTGCCCGATGTGATCCTCCAAAGACTTACTAAACACCAAAATATTATCAAAATAAACAACAACAAATGTACCCAAAAATCGGCGCAAGACATGGTTCATGAGGCGCATGAAGGTGGACGGGGCGTTGGAGAGGCCAAATGGCATGACAAGCCATTCATAGAGTTCATACTTTGTTTTGAATGTCGTCTTCCACTCGTCACCTTCGGCCATCCGGATTTGGTGGTAACCGCTCCGGAGATCAATTTGGGAGAAGATGGTGGCGCCATGGATCTCATCCAACATCTCATCAAGGCGCTGGATCGGGTGGCGGTATTTGACGGTGATTTGGTTCATGGCACGACAATCAACACACATCCGCCATGATCCATCTTTCTTTGGTACTAAGATTACCGGGACGGCACATGGTGATAAGGATTCACGCACATGTCCCCGGTCTAGGAGCTCTTGCACTTGACATTGTAGCTTCTTCGTCTCTTCCGGATTAGCTCGGTACGCGGCACGGTTTGGCAAGGAAGCACCGGGCACAAAGTCAATTTGGTGTTCAATCCCTCGGATTGGTGGTAAGCCGGGTGGAAGGTCCTTGGGCATAATATCCTGAAATTTGGACAACAAAAAATACACCTCGTGTGGCATATTACTCGGGTCATGAGAAGTAGATAAACAGAATGGGACAAGTAAGAAACATGGGAACTTGCCTTCCACGACCGGTTGCAAATCATGCCAGCGAGCTAAGAGTATCCTCGGCTCACACCGTCCTTGAATTACGGGGTCCGAAGATGGTAAGGGTGCGCTCGGGGGAACGATGCGACCTTTACTACCTTTGGACTCGGTAGCATGGACAAGAGGGGCGGTGTTCCGGGATTTGGAAGTACTAGCATCGACAACATCGGGACTCCGGGTGTTCGATTTTGCCGGTGCCTTAGCGGACTCATCTATAGTTTGTTGCCTCTTCCGTTCCGCATAGTCAACCAAAATTTTGTGCGGAGTCATAGGCAAAAGTGTGACCCGTTTTCCATTATATTGGAACATGTACCGGTTAAGATAACCATCATGATATGTTCGGCGATCGAACTGCCATGGTCGTCCTAATAGGGCATGTGTGGCGTCCATCTTGATAACATCACAAAGGACCTTATCAACATAGGCGCCAATATAAAACGTCACCCAAGCTTGTTGTGTGACGGTGTCACATGCCGTATCGAAAATCCATTGAAGTCTGTAAGGCGTAGGGTGGGGGTCGTAGGCAACTTGATGTGTTTTACCACTCGTTCGTTGACAATATTGCAACAAGAACCACAGTCAACGATGAGAGAAAGGCTCGTATTATTAACCAAGCAATGAGAGTGGAAGAGATTCTCGCGTTGATCAATAGGAATATGCTCTTTAATAGACAAAATACGACGAGAAACAAGAGCGAATTTACCGGGTTGTACCGGAGCACAAGCAAGCTCGTTGTCACATGGTTCCATGCCAAAATATAGGTCGGTGGCATGGTCATCCTCAATAATGATATCGTCGTCTTGTTGACCTTCTTCGTCCTCGAAATAATGATATCCCTTGGGCGAGCCGCCGGTGAGGGTCCTTGTTGTCCTCAAGAGGGAGGCGCCGGTACCGGACCACGGTTTGGTGCCTTCTCGGTACCCGCTTACCTATTTGAGGGACCCGTCCGTTGGGCTCCTTTGGAAGCGTCGGTATCTGGAGAACTAGGCATATCTCGAGAACGTGTGTTAGACGGATAAAGATATGGACTCGAGGAAGAGATATACTGTTCGCTCCAAACGGTGTGTGCAAGCTTTAAATTTATAACCCTAGATGTAAGCTTAAAACAAGGATGCGAACCCGCAGTGTACAGGTCAATCGTAGTAAAAGCAAGGAATTACATGGGTCGATCACAGGGACTTAGTGAAACAAAGTCGATATAGGTAAGCTAATGTCGCAACTAACCACGAAAGCGATTAAAACAATCAAAGATGATAAAAAGTCAATTAAGCAAATATGCAATTCTAGGGATTAAAGCTTCTAGTTGTGGTTCCAACTCAAGATCTAAAGATAAGCGGACAAAGCTAAGTATTTATAAAGGGAAGGCGTCACTAAAGTGTGAATAGATCACCGGGTAAGTCTCACTACTCACTATCCCAAACCGTAACTTCTATTACCGGGTAAGTCTCAAGGAATTAAGATAAAGAACTATAACCTCAAACTAACACTCCAACTAAGGGTATATAATCAACCTTTACCGGGTAAGTCTCAGGCTAACTCACAAAGATGGAATGAAAGCACACTCAAACCCCAATAAAGGATAAACCTTTATTACCTACACTTATGATCTTTGGTAAACAAACAAAGGAATTACCGGGTAAGTCTCATCCTAGGCTTGCATTGAACCAGGAAAGTTGTAATAAGAATAGGATTTGGCAAACTCTAACTTAACTCTGAGTTTCGGATCAGATAAGTCACCTCGGTCAGCCAAATTCCACCCCGGCCGAGATGATCATCGACTGAGCGAGATGCTTTAGGGTTAAGGATAAAGACTCGAGCTTTCAGGGTCCTACTGTAATTAAGATTATTATATCATTGTTTTTCCCATAACCTTCAGCTAATCACCCTAGAATCACACAAGGAAATTAGCCACTCATCATCATGAAAGTAATAATCAAATATATGGGAAGAAAGAGAATAATTGAACAAGAAAACCTTAAGAAAAAGGCTTCAATAACTGAATCAATTATCAAACAACAAGCGTTCCTTGGATCAAAATCCAACAAGACAATCAACAAAGAAGGGAATCTAAGAGAATCTTACAAAACCCTTCACAAAAGCTATCAAAGCCATAAACTTTCTTCCTTCAATTTTCCTTCAACCTTCAAAAAGGTTCTTCAAATCTCCCAACTATAGTGGGGTAAAACGGCTGTCTTGCGCGATGTGCAGCCCTAAACGGTATTCCGGGTGATAGCGGATATCGGTGGTATAGCACGATGTAGATTTGTGGAAAATCTGACCCTTTTTATAAGAAAATTACTCTCCAAAGATAAGATATCTTAGAAAGATCTTTTCTCATAAAAATAGGTAAGGTATATGGGCTAACTTATCTTCTTCCTTCCAGAAACCCAGCCTAAAAAGATAAGATCCTCCTTCCAAAAATAAAAGATCTCAGCCAAGAATAAAATATCCTTGCCGCGTCCAAGGTGTTCGCCTCGGTCGAGTCGGCTCCTCTGGATCACCTCGGTCGAGATGACTCTGTAGTCAACCGAGGTGAATCACAACTGAATGTGAAATCTTTCAAATCTGGTCCCAAGTAAATCTCTAATTCAATTCCATGATTCCTGGATTCTTTCTTAAGCTCCTGAATGTAGCTCCAATGACTCCTTAGCTCCTTTTGCTCTATTTTAGTCCAAAATGTACCATTTTACCTACGATTACAACAAAACTAGGTGTAGACCTTGATTCTCGCAAAGGTAGATGAAACGACAATATAATCACATAATATACATCCAAACATGCAGATTATCGAAGATAAAACGTCTAAACAGGCCCCAAAATATAGACAATAATTCATGCTATCAAAATATCCCATACTTAGCCCTTGCTTGTCCCCAAGCAAGTTCCGAATATAAAATACAAGATAGAATGGATTATTAGTCATGAAGATCAATGAAAAAGTTTTTAAAAACATTTTAATGGTGTGCTACAATCATAGATCACTCTAAGAGAATACTTCATGGAATTTAAAATCAAAATATGCTTAAAACATTTTATAAATATAAGAAAGTTGTTCATCTATGCATAAAATCATAGAATACATAATAAATCATAATCATCGAAATTAATCATATATAATCCAGTTTAAACCACTAAGTCAATCAACAAGCTCGAGTTATCAAGGGCTTCCCAAAGAAAGGTCAAGAAACGTGTAGGGTAGGGATGTATAGAAGGTAATGTGGTGCAAGAATCCGGGAAAAGGATATCACTTCACTTTCACTTGACTTTCAACATCTTCCACCAATAAGCCTTGCTTATTTCACACTTTTCTTTTTTTTACTTTTTGGGATGCATGGACAGAGGTGCACAATAACCGAAGCCTAGGAAATCAGCAATCATCAATTTCTCGAGATGCTTCAAACCCTTGATGCACATACCATGACCCGTTAGGAATATCGCTCAATCCGACTTTGGCAACACACAAACACCCGACTATGTGAATGGTGCCGAGTTACTCATCATCATGATTGACTTCCCCAAACCTATTTATTACTTTCTAACACTTTCAGCCAACATCTCAACTTTTCTTTCACTTGCTTTTCGCCTTTGCTTGCTTCCAAATTCCCGGATAGGTAAAGGGAGGCAAATATGTATATGAGGGGCTAAGCATGATCAAGAAGAAGAAGAGAAAAGAATGAATTGCCTTGGTATTTCCAGGAAGAAAGTGAGAGAACTCATAATGTGGTGTCAACCTTCAAATTCAACATAATTTGGATAAAAACAAAGTATTAAACATGCCAAAATTTCAAACAAAGCATTTAGCAACTTAAACATATTATAAAACCTTTCAAACGTATAAAGATTTCAAAACCAGTCAGCAAACAAAATCTTCACTGAGATCACATCCAGAAAAGAAGCACAAAACGTTTCGTCAACCAAGGTGGTCAACCTCGTTTGGCCAGAACCATCCCGGTCGAGGTCAAAAAAATTTTTTTTCTTTCCAGTTTTTGACGTTTTTCTCAATATGCATGCATGTAATCTCAGATAAGCACATAAAGTAAAATAAGCACACATAAAACCTAAATATCAAATAGAGTCGAGTCATACATCCATAAGAGTCGAATAATACATCAATACCCCATACTTGGGACATATTTTCTCAATGGGTCAAATAAGTCTAAAGAAATAAAGTACTCACCGGACATAGTCGAGCTGCATAATAAATAAAGAAAGAAAAATCCTGCAGGCTCTCAATAATCCCGATCCGGTGGTGGTGGTGGTGGTGGCACGTACGGATACTGAGATGGGTTGAAAGGATAGCCCATGATATGCTGAAACTGGATCTCAGCCATCGTGTGCTGATAGTGTAATCTCTCCTGCATCTCACGGATATCCAAGGAAATGGCAGCATATGAATCTATCATCTGATCCGTCAGATCATCGATCCGACGGTGAGCAAGTGGATCCCGCTGCATGCGTACCCTACGCCTAGCGGGACGTGCTGGTACCGCAGCCGGCTCCTCCTCAATCTCGTCATCATCCAAATCGATGACCGGCGCACTAGTCCCAGCAGTATCCGTGCCTGTATCCATAGGAGCTCCACCGTCCTCATCATCATCAACATCCTCAACTTCATCATCCCCTGCATCATCCTCCTCAGCTGGCCCCTGAGCTGCTGCAACTGCCGCCTCTCTAGCATCCTCCATAAATGGGATCCACGCAGTCTACCAGTAGTGTGGATCAAATACGGAGAACTGAGCTGACCATTTGATCCCCTGCGGTGCAGTCGGCACCCATGGCATCGCCACATATGGCGTAGTAAGTCCTCGGGGAACCAATATCCTCCGAGTGATCATCTCCTGAAGTCCAAGCGGCTTGACAGCCGCCACCATGGTACAAGCACTGAGGTCCATATCCATGTAACTCGCTATATGAGTCACAATGCCTCCACAACAGATGTCGCCCTTCGCCTTGGACTTTATCCAATGTAGATCCTCTACCAGCATCAATCTAGAGTCTGGGATCCCTCCCATCACCATGCAATACAAGCTCAGAAGCTCCCCTTGTCTGACCTTCTGGGGCGTCTTAGTACGTGCCAGAAGAGTCTCACTGAATATCCTATGGTCCAGCCTAAAAGCTAGGTGAAATATGATCCGCTCCCTAGAGTCTCCAGGTCGCCATCTATCTGCATGCTCAACCACGTGAGCAATCTGTCCCCAGAACTCCCTAGCTATAGTTCGGGAGGGAAAGCCAGCAACAGTCGGGGCGGGGAAGCTAAAGATATCCCGCCAGTGATCTAAGGGAACCAGGTAGTTCATGTTCATCAACCGGTACTTCCCGGCCCGCTCGGTGGGAAGGTAAGTGAAGGAGCTAACAAACTTCAGGGTAGGCTCTAAGCAGGCCGGGGCTCTGATCTCAGTGAACTGCTCTAGCCCCACAGCAGAAATCATACGCCTCAAGTCATCGTCGATATGGAGGCAATCAAAGGCTGAAATGTCCAAGAAGCGAGGTGCAATCACTGAACGGGCCGCTATGCGGTCATAATCGACCTGGTGTCTCTCGTGGATCACCGGTCTAGTACGTCGAGAGGAGGAAGAAGGGGAAGGATAAGATCTGTCCCTCGGGACCAACTGCCTTTCTGAACTCATTTTTCTGTAAGCTGTCACGTCACCTCGGTTGCTCTGACAAGTCTCAATAACACCTCGGCCGAGGCGCAGGCCGACTGGACCGAGGCGAAAAACTGTGCGATCGATTCCCTCAAAAATCCAGTTCTTTTCCCCCAAAATCACTACCACAGGTTCCTATGGGGTACTTAATCTGTTTCTCAGCAAATGTAGGGGCAACCAAAGCCCATAACGAGGGAAATCAGTAGAGAAAGACGAAGTTAGGGTTTTTTTGATAATTACCCAGATTCGGTCAATTCGACTCGTTCTTTCTGCAGATTGGTACTTGGAACACGATCCTCGATGCTTTCCTCTCAGTTTAGGAGCAAGAATCGTCGAAAACGAGCGAAGAACGAAGAAACGAGGTGGAAATTTCGCCGCGGTCGAGGAGAAGGTAAGGAGAGGAGAGAGAATTCTTCACCCCCTTTTATACCCTTTTCTGGAACTGCTGTCACCTCGGTCGAGGTGGTCTCGACTGGACCGAGGTGGTACGGGCCGAGGTGGATCTTCAGAAACCCTAGTCGCCTCGGTTGCTCAAGAATCATCTCGGTCGAGGTGTTGTGACAGCAACCGAGATGTGTCTCAGTCAAACTCCGTCTTCTCAAATTCTCGAACTTCTGTCCTTCCAGTTGTGCTCCTGGGTTGTATTCCTTCCTTAGATGTCACCTGTTGTCTGTCTAGGACGCCAAAAACAAAACAAAGCAAAGCAAAAGCAAACTATCTAAGCTAAACTAGAAAAAGGGAAAAGAAAACAATACCTTGGGTTGCCTCCCAAGAAGCGCTTGATTTAAGGTTGCTAGCTGGACCGTACGGCGTCTCTATGTGTGATGGGAGGTGTCCTCACCCCATACTTCACCTTCATCATGGGGTGAGATAAGTAAGTCTATCAAACGCTCCAACAAGTGTAGGTGCTCATCGGGGAATGAATCGTCTATGGGTGGGTCGTCCTTCTCGCGTGAAGATGGAGGTAGCCGGTTGAGGTGATCCGCAACAGAATTTTCGGATCCCTTCTTATCGCGGATATCTAGGTCAAACTCTTGAAGCAAGAGAATCCATTGAATAAGGCGTGGCTTGGCATCTTTCTTAGCAAGCAAGTAACGAATGACTACATGGTCGGTGTAGACAATGACTTTCGCCCCTACTAAGTAAGAACGAAACTTCTCGAAAGCATATACAGCCGCCAATAGTTCCTTCTCGGTGGTGGCGTAATTGCGCTAGGCTTCATCTAGCATCTTGCTAGCATAGTAAATGGCGGTGGTCCGGCCATCCTTCTTTTGTCCAAGCACCGCTTCTACGGCTACATCACTAGCATCACACATGATCTCAAAGGGTAAGGTCCAATCCGGAGGTTGGATAATGGGAGCGGAGATTAACGCTTCCTTAATCCTGTAAAATGCATCAAGACACTCCTGCGAAAACTCAAAAACAACATCTTTATTCAAGAGGTTAGTTAGAGGTTTAGAAATCTTCGAGAAGTCCTTGATGAATCTCCTATAGAAACCTGCATGCCCGAGAAAGCTCCTCACACCTTTAACAGAACAAGGGGGAGGGAGTTTCTCAATAGTCTCGATCTTAGCGCGATCGACCTCGATACCTCGATTAGAAACGAGGTGTCCTAGCACAATGCCTTCATTAACCATAAAGTGACACTTCTCCCAATTCAGAACGAGATTAGTGTCTTCACATCTTTGTAGTACTAGAGAAAGGTTAGATAGGCAATTATCAAAAGAGGAACCATATACTGAAAAATCATCCATAAATACCTCCATGATCTCCTCAATATACTCGGAAAAGATAGCCATCATGCATCGCTGGAAGGTAGCGGGTGCATTGCATAATCCAAATGGCATCCTCCTATAAGCAAATGTCCCCCATGGACAAGTGAAAGTGGTTTTCTCCTGATCATCCGGATGGATCGGGATCTGGAAGAAACCACTATAGCCGTCTAAATAGCAGAAGTGTGAATGCCGCGCCAACCGTTCGAACATTTGATCAATCAAGGGAAGTGGAAAATGGTCCTTCCGAGTGGTCGTGTTCAGCTTCCTATAATCAATGCAAACCCTCCAGCCCGTGACGGTCCTAGTTGGGATTAAGTCGTTGTTCTTATTCGTCACAACGGTCATCCCCCCTTTCTTCGGAACTACATGTACTGGGCTAACCCATTTGCTGTCCGAGATAGGATATATGATACCTGCATCCAACAACTTAAGAATTTCTTTCTTCACAACCTCTTTCATGATCGGATTTAACCGTCTTTGAGGTTCCCGTGAAGTCTTATGATCGTCATCCATTAGAATTCTATGCATGCAGAAAGAAGGCTTAATGCCAATAAGATCATCTATAGTATAACCCAAAGCCTTTTGATGTTTTCTCAAGACATGCATTAGTTTAGATAATTCAGATTCGGAGAGGGAAGCACTAACGATTACGGAATAAGTAGAATCCGATCCAAGAAAGACATACCTCAAGTGGCTGGGGAGTTGTTTAAGATCCACAACTGGGGGTGCTTTCTGAGGGGGATCCTTGCTTCCTCCTTCTAGTGGAGTAGATCTAGTAACTGGACTTTCGGAAGTCTCAGTTGAAATCAACTCGCCTTCGACCTCGGTCGAGGCGCAGAGGCGTTGACTGAGATGTTCTTCAGTCGCCTCGCTTGGTCCAGAAAGTGCCTCGGTCGAGGTACTGTAACTGGAACCGAAACTGGAGATCTTCGTCTCCTGGATTAGTTTCTTAGTTTTAGCTCCTGGATCTTCTTCCAGCGCCTTCAAGCTCCGTATATCTACATCACAAGAAGTATCTATACCTTCCTCCATTAAACTAAAACTAATAACTTTCTCAAGTGGATCTTTAGTAAGGATAGAGCTCACCAATTCTCTTGATTCTTCTTCATCATAGATGTTGAAGATATCATCTCCTAGCTGCTCTCCCTTCATGGCCGCAAGTAATGCGAATTCCACTTCATCTCTGCCAATATTGAATTTCAGCTTGGCGTTCTTGCAATCCACATTGCAACCCGAAGTTGCTAGAAATTGCCTCCCGAGAATGATAGGAACAGGATAATCTGCGGGAATATAAAGCACAACAAAGTCTATAGGTAAATAGAAGTTACCTAACTTAACCGGAACGTCTTCCAAAATGCCCACGGGATGGGTAATGGAGTGGTCCGCCATGTATAATCGAATCTTCACCGGCTTGAGCTCTCCAAGTCCGATCTTAACACATAGCTCCAGCGGAATGATGCTCACGCTGGCTCCTAGATCACATAAGGCTTCACAAGTGACATCCCCAACTTGAATGGGAATGCAAAATGAGCCGGGATCTCTCAACTTGGGTGGCATCTTTTCCTTCATGATTTGAATAAGCTCCGAGGATTTAGATGTCATCCTTACTTCACCAAAGTCTTCCAGCTTCCTCTTCCTTGATAGAATCTCTTTCAAGAACTTCCCATAGGCGGGCAACCCTAGAATAGCATCAAGGAAAGGAATATTAATGTGTAGTTTATTCATCAAGTCAAGGAACTTACCAAAATGCTTGTCTAAATGTGCTCTGGCCCTTGACTGGGGGAATGGAAGTGGTGGTTTATATGCAGGAGGTGGAATATAAGCTTCAGTTTTCTCCTCCGCTTTCTCTGGCTCCACCTCGGTTGGCATCTCGGCCGAAGTGTTCTTCGACTGCACCTGGACCGAGGTGGTCTTTGTCTGTACTGGCACCGACCGAGGCACTGGATCTGCAGTCTTCAGTCCACTCCTCGTCGTTATGGCCATAATCTGGCCCTTAGGGTTGCTTTCTGTTCTTGCTGGAAGCTTTTCTGGATCTCTTGGCGTTTCATTCGCCCTACTAGCAAGTTGTTGTTCAAAGGCTTTTTGTGCCTTTGAAAATGAAGTCATGGATGTCTCTATAGCACTAAGCTTGATCAAGATAGCCTCCAGCACCGCATCTTTCTTCTCTGGCTGGGATGAGCTTGATTCAGGCTCCTGGCTCTTTAATGGAGTAGAAGGAGAAGAAGAGGAAGAGAGGAAAGGATTAGAGGAATCATTCGAATTAGAATTAGAGTAAGGGTTACCCGAATTTTGGTTGTTTGCCCTCCAATTATTGCTATTGGATCCTCTATTATTGTTGTAGTTGTTGTTCCGGGAACCGTTGTTGTTGTTACGGTATTCATTGTTGTTCCTTGATCCTTGATCTTCCTTCTTGGTTTGAGCAACCAAGAACTCCTTCAATTGTTTCACGTCATTCTTCAAAGAGATGAGTTGATTAGTGTTTGATGGCTCCTCTTGAAAGTTGACTTTTTTAACTCACCTTCAGCTCCTTGGTGGGAATATTTCTCCATATACAAAGCTTGTTTCTCTATGAACTCCCAAGCTTCGTCAATCGGCATGTCCATAAACGTGCCGGCGGATAGTAGTTGAAGGTTGAACTGGGTGTTTCCGTCCAGTCCATTGAAGTAAATCTCCAACAACTCTATCTTTGGAATCCCATGATGTGGACAATCCAAAAGAATATCTTTAAATCTCTCCCATGATTTGGACAAGCTCTCCTTGTCCTTCATGATGAATGCATTAATCTTCCCTCTCATTTCAGCGGTTTTAAAGGGGGGAAAGAATTTAGTCAAGAATTCCGTAGTCATCTCCTCCCAAGTATTGATTTTTCCTTGAGGAAGAGATTGATATCAAGTAAGAGCTCTATCTTTTAAAAAAAAGTAAAAAGGTCTTAGCTTGTAATTGTTGTTTTCTATTCTTGAAGGTCTCAAGGTCTCCATCAAGATCTCATAGTTTTGTAGATGTTGATGCGGAGATTCCTTCTCTAGCCCTCCAAACTGGCATTGGCGAATCATGGAAAAAACTTGCGGTCGAAGTTCGTAGTCATGGTCCGCCGGATCTCCTAGGTTAACTCCTGGACGCCTCAGTTGTTGATTGGGGTCCATCCTTTGCCCTAGGGTTTGTGGGATTCCTGCAAAAAGAGCGCCTCGGACTGGTATCCGAGGTGGAAGTACATCGGCCGGGGCAATTGGTACTGGGACCTGCCTCGGTCGAGGGTCTAGAACTGGATCCTGCCTCGGTCGAGGATTTGGGTTCGGTCGAGGTAGATACTGGTCTCGTAAAGCTGCCATATCTGCTTCGATCGCTTCATTCCTGGTGCGAGTTTCTTCTTTCTCCAACCTCAGTTCTTTCTTGCTGAGGCGTAGCTGTTCTAACGCCTCATTCAATTCGGCCTCAAGATTGCGATTGTCTTGGTCGGCCATCTTCGCTTCTCTCAAGCGTCGTTTGTATGTCTTTTCTGGTTCGGGATCGTAAGGAACAATTTCCTTCCCAGCGCGGGTTCTTCGCATAAACCTAAGAAAAATAACCTGCGAAAGTCACTCAAGTAGAGTGGTTAGTAGAAACGGAGGCAAGTGCCCCAAAAGCGTACCGCAACCAGCTCGGTCTAGACCAAGTCCCCAGCAACGGCGCCAAAAACTTGTTCGCTCCAAACAGTGTGTGCAAGCTTTAAATTTATAACTCTAGATGTAAGCTTAAAACAAGGATGCGAACCCGCAGTGTACGAGTCAATCGTAGTAAAAGCAAGGAATTCCAGGGGTCGATCACAGGGACTTTGTGAAACAAAGTCGATATAGGTAAGCTAATGTCGCAACTAACCACGAAAGCGATTAAAACAATCAAGGATGATAAAAAGTCAATTAAGGAAATATGCAATTCTAGGGATTAAAGCATCTAGTTGTGGTTCCAACTCAAGATCTAAAGATAAGCGGATAAAGCTGAGTATTTGCAAAGGGAAGGCGTTACTAAAGTGTGAATAGATCACCGGGTAAGTCTCACTACTCACTATCTCAAACCGTAACTCCTATTACCGGGTAAGTCTCAAGGAATTAAGATAAAGAACTATAACCTCAAACTAACACTCCAACTAAAGGTATAGAATCAACCTTTACCGGGTAAGTCTCAGGCTAACTCACAATAAAGGTGTAATAAGAATTACCGGGTAAGTCTTATGATCTTTGGTAAACAAACAAAGGAATTACCAGGTAAGTCTCATCCTAGGCTTGCATTGAACCGGGTAAGTCTCATCCTAGGCTTGCAATGAAAGCACACTCAAACCCCAATAAAGGATAAACCTTTATTACCTACACTTATGATCTTTGGTAAACAAACAAAGGAATTACCGGGTAAGTCTCATCCTAGGCTTGCATTAAACCAGGAAAGGTGTAATAAGAATAGGATTTGGCAAACTCTAACACTTAACTCTCAGTTTCGGATCAGATAAGTCACCTGGGTCAGCCAAACTCCACCCCGGCCGAGATGTTCATCGACTGAGCGAGATGCTTTAGGGCTAAGGATAAAGACTCGAGCTTTCAGGGTCCTACTGTGATTAAGATTATTCTATCATTGTTTTTCCCACAACCGTCAGCCAATCTCCCTAGAATCACACAAGGAAATTAGCCACTCATCATCATGAAAGTAATAATCAAATATATGTGAAGAAAGAGAATAATTGAACAAGAAAACCTTAAGAGAAAGGCTTCAATAACTGAATCAATTATCAAACAACAAGCATTTCTTGGATCAAAATCCAACAAGACAATCAACAAAGAAGGGAATCTAAGAGAATCTTACAAAACCCTTCACAAAAGCTATCAAAGCTATAAACTTTCTTCCTTCAATCTTCCTTCAACCTTCAAAAAGGTTCTTCAAATCTCCCAACTATAGTGGGGTAAAACGGCTGTCTTGCGTGATGTGCAGCCCTAAACGGTATTCCGGGTGATAGCGGATATCGGTGGTATAGCACGATGTAGATTTGTGGAAAATCCGACCCTTTTTATAAGAAAATTACCCTCCAAAGATAAGATATCTTAGAAAGATCTTTTCCCATAAAATAGGTAAAATATATGGGCTAACTTATCTTCTTCCTTCCAGAAATCCAGCCTAAAAAGATAAGATCCTCCTTCCTAAAATAAAAGATCTCAGCCAAGAATAAAATATCCTTTCCGCGTCCAAGGTGTTCGCCTCGGTCGAGTCGGCTCCTCTGGATCACCTCGGTCGAGATGACTCTGTAGTCAACCGAGGCGAATCACAACTGATTGTGAAATTTCTCAAATCTGGTCCCAAGTGAATCTCTAATTCAATTCCATGATCCCTGGATTCTTTCTTAAGCTCCTGAATGTAGCTCAAATGACTCCTTAGCTCCATTTGCTCTATTTTAGTCCAAAATGTGCCATTTTACCTACGATTACAACAAAACTAGGTGTAGACCTCGATTCCCGCAAAGGTAGATGAAACGACAATATAATCACATAATATACATCCAAACATGCGGATTATCGAAGATAAAACGTCTAAACAGGCCCCAAAATATAGACAATAATTCATGCTATCATATACCTAGAAAACCGCGGGGTTTCGAGTTGTTGCTTATATAGCTTCATGGCGGCATGACATAATGCTCCCAAATCCTTGAATGGGACAATCTCGAGCGGCCACCGGATTGAGGCATTAAGCCCACTCATAAATTTTGTGCGGAGGGCGGAGAGGGAGGCCGAGACGCCGGCCTTAATGTGCATGTCCTCAAGTTTAGCCAAGTAAGTCACCGGAGTGAGGTTGTCTTACTTGAACTCGACAATTTGCAACCGCATATCATTCTTGAAGTCCTCGGGTACGTACTTCTTGGTCATGCAATAGATCAATTGCTCAAAGGTCTCAATCGGTGCCCATCCTCGCCTCTCACGGGTGAACTCATACCGGTTCCACCAAGACTTGGCATCTCCTTCAAAGTATAGAGTTGCCGCCTCGATTTTCTCATATTCCTCCTCATAATGGCAATGTTTTAATGCTCGTTTCATATCCTGCGCCCAATCAAGAAAAATACACGGATCATACTCACCATGAAAGGTAGGAAACTTAACCTTACCTTCCCTACGAGCTCGATAGGGGTCCGGGCGGGACGGTGGAATGTAGGCATCATCGGCACGGGCTCGCCGGTGGCCGCCTTGAGGCCGTTGGCGCCCATGAACGGGTGGTGCATGCCTAGGTGGATTTGGGGGAGGCAACCATTCTTCACCTCGATCTTGGTTCTCATAAGGGTCTATGACGGGTGGGTGACACGGACGGTCATGTGCCACCTGTTCTAAATCGGATTCATCACCGGATAACTCGTTGAAGTTGTGTTGCTCATCGTATTCATCAAAGTCAAGGGTCCTCGGTTGCCGGGTTGACCGTTAGCGACGGTGTTCGGAACGATCATGCTCACGACCATGATTGGTGGTTGAGTTGGGACGGTACCGGGGCTCTTCCCGGTTTGGACGGTCGGTGCAGGGCACACTAGGTGGCGGTGGAGAAGGGACATACCGTTGATGTTGATGCTCATAATATTGGTGTCGATATTCCGTATCGACTATTGGCAAGTCATCTTGAGGCGGGTTGGGGAATTCCTCCTCATCTTCATGGGACTCAGTTCCGTCAAGAGGCAAAGGATGGGTGCGTTCAATGACCGACGCAAGCCGGATAACGTTTGATGGTCCGGCTCCCAAAAGTCCCTTGCCTTTTCGTTGTGCATCGGATGTGGAAGCATTGGCCACGGTCTCATTCGGATATGTTGGGGTGGGACGTTGAGCAATCTGAAGGGCCTTAAGAGCTTCTAGCTCTTTTTTCAAGGCAATGTTTTCTCGGGTCAAGGCATCAAACTTTTGTTGTGCCTTCAAGGCTTCCAATTCTCGCCTTATGGAGTCATTTTCGAGGGACAACAAAGCAGTTTCTTGAGCCAAAGGTTCATTGAACTCTTGCGGACCAGAATCCTGAGAAGTTTCCATTTCAACGTTAGCCATTGCTCCAAATCAGCACACAATTGCAAGCAATCAAATGATCAAGGTGACAAGTTAAGTCAACTTTACCCAAGTTCAAGTGCGTTATCGGGTTCTACTTTGGGGAAGGCCGTTTGGCGGTTAGGCAAGGAAGGCAAATCCAACAAAATTGAACCAATTACACACAAATAAACAAGTGATATTTTACAAACGTATGTAAGAAAATGGAGAGACAGAAGATGGACGGATTGTTCACTCGGCAAGCTTTGCTTGCTTTCGGTCTCTGACCGTTTTGTAAAATCCGATTTTTCGGATGGACCGGTTTGCCGGACGTCTTTTTACTTTGTGTGTTTCGTTTCTTTGAAACGTTTTCAGCAACACTTTCTTTTTTTTTTGGAACACAAATCCGTATTGATGAAGAGTTTTTTTTTGCTTTTCTTGGAATATCAAATGCGAGATATCCGAACTTTCCGTTAACAAAAATACCCCAAGAGATTTGGTGAAATTAATTAACAAAATTGTCGGATTGGGTCGGTTTAAGAAAAAGACGGGTTTGATAAATGGTTTGATGGCAAACCAAATATCTCCTATTTTGTACTTTTTGTTTGGAATTAAACACGGAAAAGAAAAAAAAAATTAAGGAAAATGGATGAACATGATGAAGAACATGATGAACAAAATGAAGATCACGAAGAACAAACGAAGAACATCATGAACAAACGAAGAACATCATGAACAAAAGGCTAAATAGGTTGAAGATAATAACGTACAAAAAACAAGAGTAAAGAGAACTTAGCTTTGATCCCTTTGCTCTGACGCCAATTTGATGCGTCCTTGGAGGTAACCAAGGATAACTCCGGATCTAGATCAAGCAAAACTCCAACTACTCCTTGATTCTTTGTGCAACGTTGTATCATTTCGGATCCAAAGGGGCGGGAGCGATGAAGAAACAAAGGTTACTTCGATCTAGAGATATCAAATAAGCCTTTTTGTGTGGATCGAAGGTTGATTCTTAAAAAGAATCCTCGAATATGGATTTTTTGGAGCAAAGACGAGATCCAAGGAAGAAATTTGAGAGATAGAAGGGAGGTTTTGATGCCCAAGCTAAGTAGGAGGAAATTCTTCTCAAAACTTAGTAATATTGAACATGGAAAATAAGTGAGGCAAGATATCTCTTTTATAGAGAGTCTTGCCTACCTATGGGCCAACGGGCCAAACAAAAATACATGAACAAAAGCCCAAAAGGGAAAACCTAAAAGGATAAGATCAAAAGGGAATATTCTTTATACGAAATATCCATTTTATTACATAAAAAGGAAAACAAGAAAATATAGTCCGAAAATAAGCTAGCTTCATGCCATGGAGTCGAAAAGACGAGACATGCTGCTAACGGAACCGGTAGCCTATGCCATGGTGGTGTAGAGACACGGTATGCCGGCAATGGAACCAAGTGAAGAAGTAATGCGGGCGATGATGGAGCCGGTGGCTCGAGCAATGGCCTTAGCTCGGGATCGGGTGAGCGGTCCATCTGAACAAACTCTAAGAGCCTCGTCCTCCTCGTCTATGGTCAACATAAAAGGGACATCCAAGGGCGCATCAATAGGCATGTAATTGTTTTTAGGGCATCTTTGTGTTCTATCGTTTTGGGTACTTTAGGTGAATTTATGAATCGAATGTAACCATGTCATTATCCGGGCATCGTTTTTGGGTGTAGTACATTTTGGGTACTATGTGTGTAGTACCACATTTTGGGTAACTTATGTAAAAATAGTTGTATCAAAGTTACAATTAACTCATCGCTTATAAAAAAAATCAATCTTCAAGTACGATTCTTTCATTCCACAAAATAAGTTTAGCATAGTAATCCTTACATTCAACTACGCTTAGACAAAAAAAGTTTATTTTTCACCAACCAATGGTACAATTAACTTACATTTAATTTAGAAACTCAAGATTATTTATTTAGCATATTACTCCTTTTGTCATTCCATATTTGAGCTGCTACTGCATCACGTACGTCTTTCATCCCACCTGGTAGTTCATCCCCTCCATTTCCATCGTTTTCATCATTCCCATCGTCTTCTACCTCTTGGTCAATAATTTGTTCCACTCTTTCTTCATCAAAGAAATCGTTTTTTTTCTGATGCATAAGGATGTAATTGTGCAGAGTAAAGAATGCAATGATGATATCAATCTGCGTCTCGATACTGTAACCCGGTAATTGATTAAGAATCCTCCATCTACCCTTACATATCCCAAACGCACGTTCGATGTGACTACGTGCTGAAGAGTGATGCGATTAAAACCTTCCTTATAATTTTTTGTTTTTCTCTTCGATATTCAACCTGATGATATTTGACTTTTGAGAAGGGGACCATTTAGCCTTGCTTATCAAGGTAGCCCTTGTCCACTAGATAGTATTTCCTATTAAAAAAAGATGGAGCTAAATTTTTTATGGGAAGCTACAATAAGGAATTGTGAGATAACTAACGGTTTCACTTATTTTTTGTTACCTGGTGGTGCTTGTGGAAAATTGAGACCTCTTTTATATAGAGCATGATGAAATACCTTTGCATCATGTGCACTCCATTCCCAACCAGCTGATATGAAAGTAAAAAACATATCAAAGTCACAGACTGCCATGAAATTGAAGGTTGTTCCGCCTTTACGTCCTCTATATGGCATTTGTTCTTCAACAGGGATAGTTGCATTTATAGGAGTCCCATCTATGCATCCGATTGCCCCATGTGTACGATTTAATTTGTCTCAAATTTAGCAAATGAAATTAGTTTAAGAGAATGAACCAATCAAAAATACCTTAAAATATATATATTTGCTATCCTTTAGTATCTTATCTGGGATGGTTGTAAACTGAGGGTCACATGGTTTTAACAATTCACGTGCTAGTCCGGTGAAGTTGCTTCCGCGTCCTGTAATAGCTTCCAACACCTCATGGATTGTTCAGCTAAATGTGTCCCCTGATCTTTGAAATCTTTCACAACTACCACGGTTTGAAACACCAGCAGCTAATGTGTACAATATGATCCCAACCTTTTCAAGGACAGACACATTGTTCGATACTTGTAATCCATGTTTTTCGCTCAAATCCTTACATAATCTGAGCAGTACATATTTTTCAAGCCGAAGGGCATTCTTGCACCGCACATTGGAGGCCAAAGTAACTAACTATTCCATCCACTTTGCCCCCGTAAGCTCAGAGGTATAGCAAGGAACCTTTTGTACATCCATAGATGTGCACCCAAGATATCCATTTCTGGCTTGCTCCTTTTTCGAGGTGTCATCAATAAGCATGTCCACGGGTCAGGGGTCCGAGGAGGGTGACCCGGACCCGTATATGTGGCCGACCCGCCGGGTCGACGGGTCGGCCACCTCACCATAAAATAAAAATAAATAAAATAATAAAAATAAACTTAAAAAAATAAGAAAATAAATAGAAGAGAATAATTGGACTTAAACTTAAAAAAGAAGAAGAAAATAAACTAATAAAAAATTGGACTTAAACTTAAAAAAGAACAAAATAAACTAATAAAAAGAGGACTTAAACTTAAAAAAATTGGACTTAAAGTTTAAGTTCAATTTTTTTAAGTTTAACTCCTTTTTTTATTAGTTTATTTTGTTCTTTTTTAAGTTTAAGTCTTAAACTTAAAAAATAAAAAAAAAATGAAAAATAAGAGAATGAGAATATGAGATTAGGAGAGTAATTGAAAAATATGAGATTAGGAGAGTAATTGAATGTAAGAGTTGGAAATTATGGAGAGATTGAGAGAGTGAATAGATGATTGAATGAGAATTGGTGTGAGATGAAATGAATTGGGTTTGGGGTATTTATAGAATTATTTTTGGGTTAGATTTATTAAAGTATATTGTTTTTTTTATTAATATAGCTGTTACAACGGCTACCCAACGGCTATATAGCCGTTGTGATTTTTTTTTTTTGAATTCTTGTGACCGTTACGGGTCGACCCGGCGGGTTACGGGTAAGGATCTGACGACCCTTACCCGTACCCGCGACCCGGGGGAACCCGGACCCGTGGACGTCCTTAGCCATCAATGTGAAAATAAAAGGGGCTCGGACAACCTACGGAGTAACCATTGCAAACTTTATTAAAAAGGTTGTAACTAATACAATAACAAAGTACAACACAATTTCATGAAAGAAAGTGACACCCAAGTTCATCAAACATATGCGAAGATAAAAAAAAAAAAAAAAGACACTCATGTCCATATACTTAAAAAAACACAACTTCAATATTTCTTCAGCATAGTGGAAAAACGTCACTTCGACCATGACAATCTTCCATCACTCAGTGGTAAGCCCATGAAAATATTATGTGTGTCTTCTGCAACAAGCAGATCAACTGCCACACACCACAAATCCTCTCCCTACACTAGCAAACCATCATCCACCATCTGTGCAAGGACCTCTAAACTCTCATCAGATGTGAAATGCTTTTGCTTTGCACTTGGAGCAGAGCTACCAACTTCCCCTTCCAACAAGTTCAGCATCCTCTCACTGGTTCTACCAATCAAGTCTATCCTCTGGCTAAGAGCGGTTGACTCCTTCGATGTCTTTCTCTTGAAACCTTTTATGCAAGGGAAATTCTTGTTCCATCGCTAGCCTTTGACTTGGTAGGTGAAAGATTTCTTTTCCTTGACGACTGGCCTTGAGTGTGGGTTACCTTCTTGTACACATCATGCAGTAAGTCCTCGTCTATTACTTCAAGGTTGAGGTTGTATACAGAGTTTGTAAACTCTGACCCATCCAACCCAACATCTCCCTCCATATCATCTTCATCGTCCCCGTCAAAATGAAAATCACGTTGTGCTATTTCTTGAGTCCCATCTACCGCCACATTGGCAGTCACCTTTTCACTCACATCTTTTGTCATACCGGGCACCACACAATGCCTTCTTGTGGCGACAATGTTCGTGAAAAACTGGTCCCACAAGTCATTCATGTCTTCTGGCATCCCTTTGTTACGAAATACACTGTGAACTTTATCTTCCTGCAACAAATAACAACAATTACACAATTACATCATCACAAAAAAAGTTAAAAAATTAGCATATGAAGCAAAGAGAGAAATAGATATTCGACCTCTTGTTTTTCTCCCATCAAGCATGATCTGCAATGATCAGGCGTTCAATTGGATCCTACCCTAGTCCCGTTTTAGTAGTCCTTATATTGTACCAAAGATTCCAAACTTTTTTCATGTAATTCAGTTTGTTTTTCAAATAGATCACATCCGCTGATATTCCGGTCATCTCTTCTAAATGTTGTATAATAACAGGCCAAACAAAAGGTTGATCTTGGCCATGTTTTAGTTGGTACTCACGACAAATGTTAAGAAACTGCATTGTTGATTCGTGAGTCCAACCAAAACGTTTGCCTTTCCGAGACGAAGCCTGCTTGGGATGCATGACTAAATTTTAAATCAAAATTTTCAATTCACAATCATTGTAACAGTAAGTAACACATTAGACCTCAACATTTACACTTCAATTCAAGGTTACATGATTTCATCTTCACAAATGAGTCATACCCTTGAAAAGTATTGTAAGAAACCTTCAATTCAAGCCTACTAGAAATGTAAATATATACAGTTCTATTCAAGGTTTCAATCTCACAATCAAGATTGGAAACACCAACATAAAAATACCATCACAAATTATACTGTCATATACAACTCAATTCACATCTCCTAAGTTAATTGTGAACATAAACACTTCAATTTAAGGTTTCAATCTCCTAAGACTAACAAGATTTGGGTTAACAGTGGACTACATTACACTGTCATATACAACTCAATTCACGCAAGAAGATTCGGGTTAACACTTCATGATGCGTCCTTGGACACGTCAATGAAAGATTCCGAATCTAGATCAAGCTGAAGCTCAACTACTCCTTAGTTGAAGTGTGAATGCGTTGAAGATGGGTTGCGGAAGCTTAGAGATGGAGGCGGAAGTTAAATGGTTGAGTCAATCTAGATTGATCGATCAAGCCTTGAAGTGGGTCGGTTGAGTTGATTCTTGAAGAATCCTCGAATGTGGTTGAGTTTGGATCGAAGATCCAAAAGAAGAACTTTGAGAGGATGGAAGAGGGATTTGATGCTCAAATAAGTAGGAGGAAAATACTTCTCATATACTTAATCAAATTGACATTCTTTACAAATGAGCCAAGCATCCCCTTATATAGTGGATGAAGGTCATACAAAGGGTCGGAACTTAAATGATGGAAATAAAGTCGGAATTAAAGTTTCGAAAATGAAAAGTCTAAAAATGTGAAAGGTCGGGGATTAGCCGCGAAGAACGGATCTAGACGAGCAACCTGTTTTCAGGAATAGAAGCAAACGAAATTTAGCAAACAAGAATGAATGAAAACGTGCAAAACAAAGAGGGGGGAACGAAAATAGGAAGGAAGAACCGAAAGGAACAAAACGATAGAACCCTTGGATTCGATTATCCAAGAACCAAACCGATGACGATTCGACCCCGCTTCTTACAACTTCACACAATCGATCTAGAGTTATCGAAGGCACGAAGAGGTTGCTTCGATTCGACTTGTAGCACCCACCCGAAGGAGATTGACACACATAAGAACGAGAAAGCTATGCTAACACCACAATTCTCACAAGACAATAGGTTGGACTCAAAAGGGTTCAATCTTGGCACTTAGGCAATGTGTTTAACGTAATCTACCCAAAAATGAAGAGAGAAAGGTTTATATACAACCTAGACCTTCTCTCCTAAAAATAGAAAAGAAATAAAAACAATAATTACAATTTAGAGTGTTTTAAATAAAACCATAAAATAGACTAATTCTAGGCTTTATTTAACACTCTCTAACTAGCTTCTCATGCCAGCCTTTACGCCAGCCTTTACGCCAACCTTCATCCATGCACATGCACACGTGAGCCTTCATTCTATGCTCCATTCAACTTCTTCTTGGCTGGTCCAATGTGGCTAAGCATCATGACGGGCCTTGGACTCATTGGAGGTGAGCTTGGGTGAGCTTCTTGAACCATGGCTAGGAAGATAGCATCCATCCCAACTTGACGTTTAGCTTATGCTCTAGTTAGAGTCCCTTGAGGTGGTGAAGATGGAGTTAGCTCAATGAATTTGGACTCCAGGTTCAGATGACCATGATGGTCCTTGGACAAGAGTAAGTTGAGCAATGCAATCATCTTACAGATTGACCCTGCATCAGGATCATGATGGACTTGGAATGCTGCATCCATTAATTGGCCGCGAAGAACGGACCTAGACGAAGAACCTGTTGCGGAATAGAAAGAACGAAAGGGAAAGATAGGAGGCGAGCAAACTATGCTGCCTTGAACCAACCCATTGATACAACCAGCCAAGAACCAATACCACAAACGGGTACAACCCATGGACTAGATCGATCAAGAACTGAATCCAAGAACGACACAACCCTCTCGTCTATAAGGCGATAGACAGATTATGAGGAACCCAACCCAAACAATGCAAAGCACCATGGATAAAGAACCAAAACACAATTGCAAATGATGTGAAAAACCCGCTCATCTAGTAATCTAGACCCATCTCACAAGAACCATACAACTCGGGCTCCAATCTCCATTGGAGGGCGAGAGGGAAAGATGTTCAATCAAGGACACCACAAGGGCTGCTTATCCATTGCATCAAACGTGTCTTACAATGAGGGAGAAGTTCCCTTAAATAGGCAAATGCTAAAACTAAAATAAAACTAAACCAATAATTAATAAAACTAAAATAACTAAGGAAATAAAACATTGAATCGGCTCTTAAAATGCAAGTGAACCGACCCCAAATAAACACACTTAACCCTAATTAAAACAAATACAATTAGGCAACTAATGATATCTAAAATCAGCATCAATCAGCTTCTTCGTCTTCGGTTCCGCATCATTCTCTCCTTCTTGGAAAAGCTTCGTCCCCGAAGCTTGTGGTAATTCTGATGGAGGCAATACGGGGTAGAGGTACTCCGACGCAATGACACGACCAACATCACACATATCATCCGGCCAGTTAAGAAAGTGCACATAACCCAACCCACGGGCAAGGACCCGAAAAGGCCCTAGCTCGGAAGAGGTCCAGTCATGCGGCCGGAACATGTGTTTGGGCCAAGATACCACAGCGAGGCCGCCCTCGACTTGACGCGAACCCAAACGGTCTAGGACCTTTTCGGGTCCTTGCCCGTGGGTTGGGTTATGTGCACATTCTTAACTGGCCGGATGATATGGGTGATGTTGGTCGTGCCATTGCGTCGGAGTACCTCTACCCCGTATTGCCTCCATCAGAATTACCACAAGCTTCGGGGACGAAGCTTTTCCAAGAAGGAGAGAATGATGCGGAACCGAAGACGAAGAAGTTGATTGATGCTGATTTTAGATATCATTAGTTGCCTAATTGTATTTGTTTTAATTAGGGTTAAGTGTGTTTATTTGGGGCCGATTCACTTGCATTTTAAGAGCCGGTTCAATGTTTTATTTCCTTAGTTGTTTTAGTTTTATTAATTATTGGTTTAGTTTTATTTTAGTTTTAGCATTTGCCTATCTAAGGGAACTTCTCCCTCATTGTAAGACACGTTTGATGCAATGGATAAGCAGCCCTTGTGGTGTCCTTGATTGAACGTCTTTCCCTCTCGCCCTCCAATGGAGATTGGAGCCCGAGTTGTATGGTTCTTATGAGATGGGTCTAGATTACTCGATGAGCGGGTTTTTCACATCATTTGCAATTGTATTTTGGTTCTTTAGCCATGGTGCTTTGCATTGTTTGGGTTGGGTTCCTCATAATCTGTCCATCGCCTTATAGACGAGAGGGTTGTGTCGTTCTTGGATTCGGTTCTTGATCGATCTAGTCCATGGGTTGTACCCGTTTGTGGTATTGGTTCTTGGTTAGTTGTATCAATGGGTTGGTTCAAGGCAGCATAGTTTGCTCGTCTCCTATCTTTCCCTTTCGTTCTTTCTATTCCGCAACAGGTTGTTCGTCTAGGTCCATTCTTCGCGGCTAATCCCCGTATCAATTCGGAAACCAAAACTCTAATCTTAAATTCGGAAAATTAATACCTGGAAATAAAGTCCCGGAAATAAATATTCCGAAAATAAAAAGACTTATTATTACAAAATGCTAAATCACGGAAAATGTGCCGGAACGGTGCCGGCTTGACAAGCTTCATGCCATGGCGGCATAGAGGCACAGTTTGCAACCAATGGGCCCGTGACAAGCAACGGTGCGGGCAATGATGGAGCCGGTAGCTTGGGCGATTGCCTTAGCACGGGAACGGGTGAGCGGTCCATCAGAGTGAACCCATAAAGCCTCGTCTTCCTCATCTTGGGACATAGGGGTCAAGGGCGCATCAGTCCCCTCATCTTGGATGTGAAACATCCCTGTTTCACCTTCGTCAAATAGGGGCTCAATGTATGGTGCAAGATCCTTGACATTGAACGTCGGATGCACGCCATAGTCGTCCGGAAGCTCCAACTTGTAGGCATTCGAGCCATGGCGGGATAAGATGCGGAATGGTCCATCACCGCGGTCCGAGAGCTTGCCTTTGTGGCGAGATGGGAAACACTCCTTCCTTAAGTGGAGCCAAACAAGATCATCGGGCTCGAATAAGATTGGACGTCGGCCTTTGTTGCGTTGTGAGGCAATTTGATCGGCACGCCGTTGGAGTTATCTCCTAGTCTGCTCATGAAGCTCAATGATGTGAGCGGCACGACTTGCTCCGGTGATGTGTTCTCCGTCTTTGAGTGGGCGCTGAGTAAAGTCCATCGGGGTGTGTGGATTAAGGTCGTTGACAACTTCAAAAGGTGAAAGTTTTGTTGCCGAGTGGCGAGACTTGTTATAAGAAAACTCCACAACAGAAAGTAAGTCCTCCCACTTGCGTGGGTTGTTCCTAAGGTTCGCTCTAAGTAGAGCGCCGAGAGTCCGATTGGTCACCTCCGTTTGACCATCGGTTTGGGGATGATAGCTACTTGAAAACAACAAGTTGGTTCCAAGTTTTCCCCACAAAGTTAGCCAAAAATAACTCACAAACTTCACGTCCCGATCACTAAGGATGGAACGTGGTATCCCATGTAAGCGCACAACGTTGTCGAAGAAAAGTGTAGCGACTTCGCTAGCATTTTGTGTGCTCTTACATGCGATAAAATGGGCCATTTTTTAGAAACGGTCGACTACCACGAAAATGGAGTCTTTGCCTCGTTTTGACATTGGGAGGCCAACCACAAAGTCCATAGAAAGATCCTCCCAAGGTCTCATTGGTATAGGCAAAGGAGAATACAATCCATCCGGACCTTGGCGCGATTTTGCATGGTGACATGTGATGCAACTTGTGCAAAACCGTGTCATATGCTTGCGCATTCGGGGCCAAAAGAAGTGTTCTTGTAGAGCGGCGAGAGTCTTGGTAGCACCGAAGTGACCACGACCCTCATGGGCCTCCTTTATCAACAAATGACGAATACTCGAGCGTGGGATACAAAGCCTGCCCGCACGGAATAAGTAGTCATCGTTAATAAAGAAAGACTCATGCTCTCGAAGGTCAAGGCATTGAGCGAATATATCCTTGAAGTCAAGATCCGTGGCATATAACTCTTTGATAAGAGCAAATCCATGGATCTTGGCGTCCATATGCACAAGAAGGATATATCGTCGAGAAAGGGCGTCAGCTGCCACATTCTCTTTACCTTTCTTATGTCGAATGACATAAGGAAAGGTCTCAAGAAATTCTACCCAAATAGCATGGCGCCGACTCAAAGTAGTTTGACCCTTGAGATACGAAAGAGCCGCATAATCCGAATGAATCACGAACTTCTTCGGCAACAAGTAATGTTGCCATGTTTTAAGACAACGAACTAAAGCATATAGTTCCTTGTCGTAAGTTGGATAGTTGAGTGAGGGACCGGAAAGTTTTTCGCTAAAGTAGGCAATGGGCCGATTCTCTTGTAGGAGATCCCCCAATGCCCACATTAGATGCATCACACTCCACCTCGAAGGTTTTTGAAAAGTTTGGGAGTTGGAGTAGTGGCGCATTACAAAGATGGTCTTTGAGAGACTTAAACGCTCGAGCATGGGTATCACGCCACTCAAATGTGACACATTTATTAGTAAGCTCATGTAAAGGTGCTGCTATCGAGCTAAAGTCCTTGACAAAGCGTCGATAGAAGCCCACTAAGCCGAGAAAGGCTCGAACCATGGTGGCTGTAGTAGGAGTAGGCCACTCCCGAATGACGCGAACTTTTGATTCATCTACTCGTAGTCCGTCCTTAGACACGACATAGCCAAGAAAAATTGTGGTGTCCGAGCAAATCTCCAAATTGACATATAATTGCTCTTGTCTAAGGCACTCGAGCACTTGTCGAAGGTGCCCGATGTGTTCATCCAAAGACTTGTTGAAAACTAGAATATCATCAAAGTATACAACTACAAAAATACCCAAAAATCAGCGAAAGACATGGTTCATGAGGCGCATGAATGTGGACGGGGCGTTGGAGAGACCAAATGGCATGACAAGCCACTCGTAGAGGTCATGCTTTGTCTTGAAAGTCGTCTTCCATTCATCCCCTTCGGCCATGCGGATTTGATGGTATCCGCTCCGGAGATCGATCTTTGAGAAGATGGTGGCGCCATGGAGCTCGTCCAACATATCATCGAGGCTCGGGATCAGATGACGGTACTTGACCGTTATTTGATTGATGGCTCGGTAATATACGCAAATCCGCCAAGATCCGTCTTTCTTGGGCACAAGTATGACCGATACAGCACATTGAGACAAGGACTCCCGAACATAGCCCCGGTCTAGGAGCTCTTGGACTTGGCGTTTTAGCTCCTTGGTCTCTTCTGGACTTGCACGGTAAGCGGCACGGTTGGGAAAAGACGCGCCATGCACCAAGTCGATTTGGTTCTCAATTCCTCGGGTTGGTGGCAAGCCGGGTGGTAGTTTGTCGGTCAAAATGTCCTGAAATTCGGACAACAACAAGGACACCACGTATGGCACGTTACTCAAGTCATGGGAAATAGATAAGCAAAAAGGGACAAGTAAGAAACAAGGAAACTTACCTTCCATGACCAGTGTCAAATCATGTCGTCGAGCCAATAGGATTCGTTGCACACATCTCCCTTCAATGGTAGGAGCCAGAGGTGCATTTGTAGGGACAACACTCTTACTACCTCTTGCTTCGGTACCATGAGTCTTAGGACCGGAATTACGGGAACCAGAATTATGGGCATCCACAACATCGGGAGAGAGTCGAGGAGGGTCCGATGTTGCCGGCACTTTAGTTGTGTCATCGATAACTTGTTGCCTTTTTCGTTCTGCATAGTCAACTAAAATTTCTTGCGGAGTCATAGGAAAAAGTGTGATCCGTTTTCCATTATATTGGAACATGTACCGGTTGAGATAACCATCATGAAAAGTTTTACGGTCAAATTGTCATGGCCGTCCCAACAATACATGTGTGGCGTCCATTTTGATAATATCAAAAAGGACCTTATCAACATAGGCGCCAATAGAAAACGTCACCCACGCTTGTTGTGTGACGGTGTCACTTGCCTTATCGGAAATTCATTGGAGTCCGTAAGGTTATGGGTGGGGGGTTGTAGGCAACTTAAAGTGTTTCACCACTTTTTTGTTGACAATATTACAACACAAACCCCCATCGATGATAAGAGAAAGACTAGTGTTATTGACCAAGCAACGAGAGTGGAAGAGATTCTCGCGTTGGTCAATAGGGAGATGCTCTTTTATAGCCAAAATACGACGAGAGACAAGAGCATACTTACCTGGTTGTGTCGGACCGCAAGCAAGTTGGTTGTCGCAAGGCTCCATGTCATAGTAGGGGTCGGCATCTTGATCGCCAAAAACTTGTTCGCTCCAAACGGTGTGTGCAAGCTTTAAATTTATAACCCTAGACTTAAGCTTAAAACAAGGATGCGAACCCGCAGTGTACGGGTCAATCGTAGTAAAAGCAAGAAAATTCCAGGGGTCGATCACAGGGACTCGGTGAAACAAAGTCAATACGGTGTGCTTATGTCAATACTAACCACAAGAGCGATTAACACAATCAAAGATGAATAAAAAGTCAATAAAGCAAACATGCAATTCTAGGGATTAAAGCATCTAGTTGTGGTTCCAACTCAAGATCTATAGATAAGCGGACAAAGCTGAGATTTTTGCGTGGGGAAGGTGTTACTAAAGTGGAGTAGATCACCGGGTAAGTCTCACTACACACTAATCCTAAACCGTAACTCTTATTACCGGGTAAGTCTCAAGGAATCAAGATAAAGAACTATAACCTCAAACTAACACACCATCTAAGGGAATAGAATCAACCTTTACCGGGTAAGTCTCAGGCTAACTCACAAAGATGGGATGGAAGCACATTCAAACCTCAATAAAGGATAAACCTTTATTACCTACACTTATGATCGTTGGTACACAAACTAAGGAATTACCGGGTAAGTCTCATCCTAAGGTTGCTTTGAACCAGGAAAGGTGTAATAAGAATAGGATTTGGCAAACTCTAACACTTAACTCTCAGTTATGGATCAGATAAGTCACCTCGGTCAGAAGAATTCCACCCCGGCCGAGATGTTCATCAACCGAACGAGATGCTTAGGGTTAAGGTTAAAGACTCGAACTTTCAGGATCCTACTGGAATCTAAGATTATTCTATCATCGTTTTACCCACAACCTTCAGCCAATCACCCTAGAATCACACAAGGAAATTAGCCACTCATCATCATAATGAAAGTATTAAAATTTATGGGAAGAAGGTGAATATTTGAACAAAGAAGAATTTAATGAAAAGACTTCAATAACTGAATCAAATATCACAACAAAGCGTTCCTTGGATAACAATCCAAAAAGGCAAGACAACAATTGAGGGAATTGAAGACAATCTTACAAAACCCTTCAATAAAGCTATAAAAGTTATGGACTTCAATCTTCCTTCAACCTTCAAAAAGGTTCTTCGAATCTCTCCCAACTGGAGTAGGCTGTTGCTGCTGCGTGTTTTTCGGTGTAAGCGGGCTTTCAACTCTATGCCCGATGTTGGATTTGTGGAAATCCAACCCTTTTTATAGGAAAATAACCCTTCAAAGATAAAATATCTTAGAAAGATATTTTCCCATAAATATAGGTAAAATATATGATTCTGCATATCTCCTTCCTTCCAGGAGCCAAGCCCAAAAATATAAGATCACTTTCCAACTTTAAAAGATCTCCTTCAAGAATAAAATATTCTCGCCGCGTCCTAGGTGTTCGCCTCGGTCGAGTCGGCGTCTCTGGATCACCTCGGTCGAGGTGAATCTGTGGTCAACCGAGGTGACTCACAACTGAATGTGAAATCTCTCAAAACTGGTCCAAAGTAAATCTTTAATCCATGGCTATGCTCCCTGGATGTAGCTCCAAATGACTAATGACTCCTTTTGCTCCTTTTTTATGCAAAACGTACCATATTACCTGCAATTACAACGAAACTAGGTGTAGACCTCGATTCTCGCAAAGGTAGATGAAATGGTAGTAAAATCACATAATGTACATACAAACATGCAGATTATGAAAGATAAAACGTCCAAACAAACCCCAAAATATAGACTATAATTCATGCTATCAATCTTCCAAGAGGATATCACCATTATATTCATCTTCGTCATCGTCATATGATGGGTTGGCAAACATCACCCGCTTGGTGTTCGGGCAATCACGTTGGACATAACCAAACCCGCTACATTTGAAACACATGAGTTCTCTTGGGCGGGCCACCGTTTGAGATCCTTGTTGGGTTCGGCCCGGAGGCATTTGTGTTGGAGCAACGGGGCCACGATATGGTGTTTTCTCGGTAGCCGCTTGTCGGGTGGGATGACCGATCCGTGGTGATCCTTTAGCGGCGTCGGAATCTTGAGAACTAGAAACATCTCGAGAACGGGGATTAGAGGTATAAGCATATTGACTAGATGAAGAATTATACCTTGAATATCGAAGTGTTTCAAGTTGTTGCTTGTGGAGTTTCATGGCGACATGACATAAGGCTCCCAAGTCCTTGTATGGGACAATCTCGAGGGGGCGCCGGATTGACGGATTAAGGCCGCTCATGAATTTGGTTCGAAGGGCGGAGGCGGAGGCCGAGATGCCGGTCTTCATATGCATGTCCTCAAACTTGGCTAAGTAAGAAACCGGGGTAAGACTTCCTTGTTGGAATTCGGCAATTTGTAACCGCATGTCGTTTTTCAAGTCGTCGAGCACGTACTTCTTAGTCACGACATAGATCAATTGATCAAATGTCGCAACTGGTGTCCATCCTCGGTTCTCACGGTTGGTCTCGTACCGGTTCCACCAATATTTTGCATCGGCTTCAAAGTAAAGTGTTGCCGCTTCGATTTTCTCATACTCCTCATAATGGCAATGCTTGAGAGCTCTTTTCATATCTTGTGCCCAATCAAGAAATGCACAAGGATCATATTCACCATAAAATATCGGAAATTTAACCTTACCTTCCTTACGAGCTCGGTAGGGATCCGGTCGGGGTGGTGCCATGTAGGCCTCTTCGTGATGGGCTCGCCGGTGGCCATCGTTATGCCGTTGGCGGCCATGATTAGGTTGTGCACGCCTTGGTGGGTTAGGAGGAGACAACCATTCTTCTCCTCGATCTTGGTTCTCAAAAGGCTCTCGGATGGGTGGGTGTCATGGACGGACATGTGTCACCCGGTCCAGTCTGAATCATCGTCGGAGAACTCGTTAAAGTCATCTCTCTCGTCATACTCTTCATAATCATGGTATATCGGTTGCCGGCTATGCCGTTGGCGGCGGTGTCCGGACAAATCATTCTCGGGACGTTGAGAGCGATTGTTTGTTTGATGTGGGTACCGATCCTCAACCTGGGAGAAACAGTTAGTACGTTGGGCACTAGATGGAGGAGGGGAGGTGTCATACCTACGTCGGTTGTGCTCATAACGCTTGTGTTGATTCTCCGTGTCAACATATAGCAAATCATTCGGAGAAGGGTTAAGGTTCATGTCACCTTCATTGTGGGACTCATGACCGTCATCTTGTAAGGGCCTTTGATTTTCAATGACGGAGGCAAGCCGTCGACCGTTAGATGGTTCGGCTCCCAATATACCTTGCCTTTGCGACGTCCATCGGATGTGGAAGCATCGACCAAGGTTCCATTTGGATTCAATGGGGTAGTCGTAAGGGTAAGCATTTGGGTCTTCAAAGCTTCAATTTCTTGCCGAAGTGAGGCATTTTCTTCGGTTAAGGTAGTGGGCTCTTGCCTTTCACGAGAGTTCTTAGAATTTTTCATTTCGACGTTAGTCATAATTCCAATTTAAGACACAAAATTGCAAGCAGTCAAATGAGCAAGGTGACAAGTTAAGTCAACGTTAACCAAGTTCAAGTGCGTTAAGGTTCTACCTTTGGGAAGGACGTGTGGCGGTTAGGCAAGGAAGGCAAATCCAACAAATTGGAATCAAAATGCACACAAAATCAAGAGATAATTTGCAACGTGTAAGAAAATGGAGAGATAGGAAATTGACGGATTGTTTAACGACAAGTTTTACTTGCTTTGGTCTTTGACCTTTTTGAAAAATCCGATTTTTCGGATGGACTGCTTCGCCGGACGTCTTTTAACTTTTTTTTGTGGAATTGTTTCTTTTTGAAACTTTTGAATGCAACCTTTGGAATGCAAGAGATGAATCCACTTTTTTTTTAAACAAATCCGTTTTTTGAAGAGTTTTTGCTTGTTTTTGGTTTTAGGAATATCAAAAGTTGCGATATCTGATTTTGTTACAAAAAAATTCCAAGAGATTGGTGAAATCGATTAACAAAGTTTTCGGATTGGGTGAGGAAAAATGTTTTTGTGATTAATGGTTTGATGGAAAACCAAAAATCTCCTAAATTTGCTTTCCAAAATGGATCGAGAAAAAAAAATTTCAAGAACGTGGATGAAGATGCGAAGAACGAGATGAAGATGATGATGAACAAAGGGCAAAAAGGATGAATGTGATAACGCACAAAAACAAGAGTAAAGATAACTTAGCTTAGATCCCTTTGCTCTCATGCCAATTTGATGCGTCCTTGGACACGTCAATGAAAGATTCCGGATCTAGATCAAGCTGAAGCTCAACTACTCCTTAGTTGAAGTGCAGATGCGTTGAAGATGGGTTACATAAGCTTAGAGATAGAGGCGGAAGTTGAACGGTTGAGTCGATGTAGATTGATCGATCAAGCCTTGAAGTGGGTCGGTTGAGTTAATTCTTGAAGAATTCTCGAATGTGGTTGAGTTTGGATCGAAGATCAAAAAGAAGAACTTTGAGAGGATGGAAGAGGGATTTGATGCTCAAGTAAGTAGGAGGAAAATACTTCTCATATACTTAATCAAATTGAACATGTTTTACAAATGAGTCAAGCATCCCCTTATATAGTGGATGAAGGTCATACAAAGGGTCGGAACTTAAATGACGGAAATAAAGTCGGAATTAAAGTTCCGAAAATGAAAAGTCTAAAAATGTGAAAGGTTGGGAATTTAAGTTCGGAATTAAGTTTCCGAATTAAATACCGAAACCAAAAGTCTAATCTTAAATTCGAAAAATTAATACCCAAAAATTAATATTCCGAAAATAAAACTTATTATTACAAAACGCTAAAGTACGGAAAATGCGCCGGAACGGTGCCGACTTGACAAGCTTCGTGTCATGGTGGCGTAGAGGCACGGTTTGCAACCAATGGGCCCGTGACAAGCAACGGTGCGGGCAATGATGGAGCGGTAGCTTGGACGATTGCCTTAGCACGGGAACGGGTGAGCGGTCCATCGGATCGAACCCGGAAAGCCTCGTCTTCCTCATCTTGGGACATAGGGGTCAAGGGCGCATCACTTCAATTTTGAACATAAACACATCACACAACATCAAGCAAGGTCTCAAACAACAATTCATATACTCAATCAAGCAAAAACGGACGTATGACCAACTGCTTTGGAGATTCATTAGCTCAATTTAAAACCTGTAACGAAATGGCATACAACTCAAAGATTTAGGGTTTACAATATGAGTTCGGTGAACCAATACCTGTCAATGGGTTGCTCCGGAAGTGGAAGTGGAGAACATCCGACGGCGCCGTGGATGAATCACTCCGGCAGCGTCTGGCTTCGGCGATGGGGATTCCGCTTTTTCTCTCAACCTATGTTCGGCGATGGGGATTCCGCTAGTTCACCAACCAAAATAGCCCCGTTAACTCAGTGTTTTCCAAATAATATAAAATATAAATAAAATTTGGTAAGGGTATTTGCTAAGGGTATTTTGGTCATTTGCTACCTCATTCAACCCATTCATTCCTATCCTAAACGAACACACAAATAAATTTATTCGATCAGTTCCATTCAGTTTCGGTCACTGTATACCAAACAAGCCCAAATTTGAAACTAAAACCTATTGTTGGTTGAATGTGAAACTTATTGGATGACCGAAAAAAGGTAATCAATTGAACAAAGTAAAGTTTTGTAGAAAAATGACAAAAAAAAAACGGAAGTCGTAAAAGCGCGGCGATGGAATTTACAAATGCATGGCGGTTACGGGTTCCGAATCCGTGACATATTTTTTACGGTTACAGAACCCGTAACCGTGATGATTTTCTTTGTGAATTCTAACAAAAAAAATTAAAAAAGTGAAGAAAATCATCACGGTTACGGAAACCGTCAATATTGCGGGTTCCGGATCCGTGATAATTTTTATGTGAATTTTAACCGGGGAAAAAAAATCTGACACCATCACGGTTATGGAACACGTAACCTAAAAAAAATTACGGTTACGGAACCCGTGATTGTGGCGGTCACGAATTCCGTAACCGTCGTGCGTTTACGAAATCCATCACAATGTCCTTAGAAACTATGAATGAAAAAAAAAACACAAACTAGTATATAAACAATCACCTAATAAGCCCGTTTTGATATGGTTTCTTCTCAAGCTAAATTTTATTCCGATGATGATGTTTTCCAAATAACTTTGTTGACAATAGATAATTGTATTGTCCTTCATTGTTAATGGTCCCAATAATTGTTGACATTCCATAATTGTACGGTCAACAATTGTTGACAGTCCACAATTGTACGGTCAACAATTGTTTATAGTCCAATAAAAAAACAAAAGTTTATAAAATAAAAAAATCAAGAAAAAATATTTTAATTAAAAAACCAAAAATAAAATAATGGAGTATTAGATTTCAAAATTGAAATAAATTAGTTCAAAAATTCATCCTTTCTTAATCTACATAAACTCACTAAATGATGCTCTCTAACTTAACCTAAGTAAGAAAATAATGCTCAAAACTAAACTAAAACCAATCATTACCAACAAAAATGTCAAATCCCACAATAGCCAAAAAGCTTATATTAAGACAGCAGGCCAACAAAACGAGGAAAATTTATATCAGGACAGCTAAAAAACAATCTTTACCCACAGCAATGTCAAATACTTTCTTCAAATGCCTACACAAACACTGAAACACTTAACACCCTACTATACCACACCAGAACAATGAACAAAATTATAACATGAATTGGTATGCCCCCACAGTAATCTTATAACTATACTACAATATAAGATCATCAAATTTGATTCGAAAATTTCAGAATTTACAGCAACTGAGGGTTTGAATCCATCCTCGGTGCTTCTTGACATGCTTCTGGCTTGCCTTTCCCATCCTCGTCGGACTACTATTCCAATCAGCATGTAACCTGTTCATATTACCAAAAATCAGCAATGTTGTAGCAAACACAACTATAACAGAAGAGAAAGAGTCAACTTCAGTAGAGATGATGATGATGATTACACTGGGAATGCAAAGGAGCGAGTGCTACCACTTCCAACACTGCTTTCTGACCGGAGCGAAAGGCTTCCTGAATAATGTAATGGCTCTGAGTATGTTATCAGTGGTGAGGGTACAGAGACAGGCATCCCAGCAGAGAAGCTTGTCTCGCCGTGAACCCTGTCTTCTAATTTGGCTAGTAGTATTGAATTGCCAGGGATCTCTTCTTCTTGTCTTGTCATAGTTTGTGTGGAAGGAGGTTTTGCAGCTTCGGATTTTTGTGGGTCATCCTCTTGGTTTTCGGGTTTGGGATTTGTTGAGGAGCTGAAGTTGAAAGTTATGGTTCTTGATTCCACCTTGCTGTTGTATGCCATCTTGTTTGACTCATGGGCATCAGCTGATTCTTGCATTCTTGCATCAGCTGAGTTGGCCAAGGTTTCTTCTTCGTTTGTACTCTGTACATTTTAAGATCATAAGTTACACTTTTTTTCCAAAATACAACATAAACAACAGTAAATATTTTTTTCTAAAGAATAAACATAGAAAGTTTTCATGAGGCTTTGTGTCCATTGAGAAAAGTTTCTGACTCCGCCACGGGTTAGAGTTGCACCCGAACCAAAGTTTAATAGGATAACTACATAAACAACATAGAAGTATTCTAAGGATAATGTAACAATGTGTACCTCTTTAAGCATGACTTCTACACTGTGTTCAGTAGGAAGTTCAGATGGATATTCTGTTGTAGCCAACTCTTGAATCACAACAATACTTTCATGTCCTTTCTTCTCTATTACATCATCATCATGATTTTGTTCATCCTTATCAGGCTTGTCGTGTTCACTAGGACTTGTCTCAATTTCCTTTTCCTCGACAGGATGATGATGTTCAACGACTGATACTAAACCGCCTGTTGTCAAAGTTTCAGCTACTGGTTGATCAACTGGCAAAGCTCTATCTTCTATATCAAGCTTTAGCTCAGTGATCTTCAGTAAATCATAGTCTCCAAATTCATGAACCAGATACTGTCCGGTCAGCGCTTGTTCATCCAAATTCTCCGAATGCTCACTGGTGGTGGTGGATAAGACAGCAGAATTTGGCGGCTGAAGCTTGACAGCATCATCAGTTTTGCTACTTAGATCTAGAAATATAGGCGAATTATTGTCGTCATCCTTGCCACTTTGAGCCCATAACTTCTCATGTGAAGGCAGGCCGTCATCAATGCCAATGTCCTTAATGTTACTCTCCTTATAACAGATAACAAACTCAGGTAACTCACATTCTGTCACATTCTTATCCATATACGGTTGTTCTTCCTTTTTAAGCAAACCCGTATTGCCATTTGTATTAACAGAATGATCATCTGTTGCACGCTGACCAAGCATAGCTTCCTCCCACAAAAAATCACCGTTATCCATATGAAAGATGACAGCAGCTGAATTTTTCTCAAATGCTTTCAAATCAAAACCATTGGAGTTTTCCTTAACATACATGTTCGCGGACTTTAAACCAGGAGAATCCAATTCATCATCATCAGAATCAAAAGGGTTATAAGACTTGCGAGGCGGGCTTGGATGAAAATTTACCAAATCATTTTCTGCAGGACCATAACATCATTTCATATGATAAAACAAACACGAATCCAGTCCAACAACTACAAACAAATGAGCTGAGGCGAAAGACAAAAAATGACTTACCCAACTTCATCTTTCATAGGGTAGAATCCCTTGGAATTCCTTGTGTAGTTACCAGGAATGAACAGCTCAAGCAAATCAATGGTGATTTATGTCCATATAGACGTGTATAAATCAAGGAAGTGAATCAAGAACAGCCTGTTGAATTCAATCATAAGATAGACTAGCTGGATTAGCTTCATACACGTCTTCCATCTTTCTGAATGATCCTTTCAAATCAAGAAAAGGGAAATAAAATAAACCAAATTCACCTTATGCTTAATGGGAGATGATCATAGACAAATCATGGAAAGTTGACCTACATTGTTGCCACAAAAGAGGAAAGTGTTTATTGACCAAAGACCGTAAAGGTTTCACCTTTACAGAATTATGATGATCCGGTAAATGACAATAACACTATGGAGTATGGAGCTGTTCATAAACCAGACAACACCAACACACGAACACAAAAAGGGAATCCTATTAAAAACAATACATAATCTAATGATTGTCCAGCCTAACCATCAATTAAAGGACATAGAAAAAGGAAGATATAACAAAAAATGGAAACTTAGTGGTAAGCTTTTTTTGCAAAGTTCTTGAATATTATTATTATTATAAACCTAAAATCAGAAGTGGAAGCCCACAAAAGCTTGTCTTCTTTATTCAACAATCCCCTAAAGTCAATACCTTGTCAGGATTTCTCTAATCAGATCTTAGTCCAGAACACTAGCTATGGAATTTTCCTTTACCTTGTAAAATTATCCAAAACAGTGATGAATAATCCAAGTAGTCCAAAATCTCCCAAATAAACAAACCCAGAAAAACCTTCTTATACAGTAATTTGAGACAGATGCAAAAGATCTGAGGACAAGAAGCCAAAAGGCAGATAGATAACAAACCAGAGAAAATAAGCATCAATATAACAGAAATTCTCTGGGAAAAAAAAACAGAAACCATTCTCACCTTTTGTATTTTCCTTCTGATCAGCAATAAAAAGAAACAACATTTAGCCCTTCCATTTGCTGTAAACCAAAAAACACAAGTCCTAATAACACAACCAACAGACAAAATTACAATCTATGATATTTGAGATCAAAACTAGGGTTTATTGTGCAAACAAGGAGTTTTTGGAAATAGAGGAAGAATAGAACGAGACTTGCTTACCTATAGAGAAGTCACAGAAAAAAACAAGACAAGTTCTTGGCTTCTGACTTTCTGGAGACGCGTGAATGGAGACATTACCTTCATTCTCCTTCTCTTAATAATTTATACACAATATCCCTAAATTGCTCAAAAGGTCAACTCTTTTTCCCTCTCTCCCTCCTGCAAGTTGGATACTCTCTGTCAATGGTCTTAAGAAAACCAACAATGAAGCTGAAATAGAAAGAGAATGCAAAGGGAAATGATTTGATGTTCCCTGCTGATAAGTTTTATGGGGGTAGTTGAGCGCAATTAATAATTCACAAGGATACTTATTTAATACTTATTATTATACTCCTCCAAGATTTATGCAGGAATCACATTTCCGTTAAAAGAACTATTTCCTTAACAAACATCAATAATTTCCAAACAAAAATCTTGCAAACGTTATCGATCATTCAATTCTGCATGTAATCACTCTCTGTATTCCTTGGGTAATTTTCTTTTCCAACGGCATGTATGGCGAAGAAATTTGAATTAAGTCATGGGAATTAATGTTAAAATGTTTACATATAGATGTTACTTATAGTGGTAAATAGCATAAAACCACTCGGTCTATCTATCTATAAACAATTTGCAGAAAATCACCTGTTAAAATAAAATTTACAGAAAAATCACAATTAGGTGGAATTTATAATAAATCGGCATTGATGTAATAACTTTTCTGTAATGAAATTATAATTTAAATCATTTCTGATGGAAATAAGGGTTATGACAATTCTATTTTAACAAGTGTTTTTTTCAATCTCTAATATTTAACAAGGTGTTTTATGCAAATCGTCATATTTAATGGGCAGTTTTGTGCTATTTACGCAACTTATAAACTAATTATTACATAATTTGAACCCTGAGGGCTTTGTTTTTTTTTTTATATGTTTCCTCTTCTTCTAGAACTCTAAATGCTACTTCATCAATCCCAAGCACTCCCTAATTGTCCATCTCTAGGGTTCTTCCAATTTTGGGGGAAAATTCAGGTGGAGAGTGGCGACTAAGCCGTAGAATCAGGGAACCGGTCAAAAGTGGGTATTTTAGGGGTTAAAATTTAAATTTTAAAATTTTAAACTTAAGCCAAAAGGGGAAAAGAAAATAAAAGTGATAAGAGTCAACTCAATATAAAAAAAGTGGCCAAAACCAGGTCTTGGTTATGTTGGGAATTGCTACTCTGTATCTGCAGCGTAGGAAAATTTGGTGCACCGGCATCATCTTCTTCAGGTTGTATTAATGTCAACTAACAGATGAAGTTTGTTCGCTAGATAATATGTTTGGTGAACAACCTTACTGTTGAGGTTTTCTTTTCACGTACACATTATTGGGAGCATCCGTGCGTTGTTTTATTTGAGTTATTTAAGTTCTAAATTAGTCTTTTTTAGATAGAATTCGATTTTTAAATTAGGTTTAGATTTTGATAAGTCTATCTAAACAGCATCGGAAGAGTTAATAGGGTGGTTGATTAGTGATCACCGTATGCATGCAATATATATGCCTCGGCTTTTCAGAGGTATAAGGGTTGTTATAATGATAAGGATGGCCATGCTTAAATTTTAATTATAATCGAGTTACACATAATCACGACGTCATCATGACCTAATAGCCATAAAACAACTGAAACGAGCTGACAGGCTCATCGTGGTCAAGAAACAGAAGCTTCTCCGGTTGGATGATTACCGGAGATTAGTGAAGTCATTAGGTTTGCCTATTTTGATGTTCTGGTCATTCAAGTATGCTATAATGGCATTCTTTTGCCAGCCCTTGAAGCTCCTGCATTAGACAAACCAGCAGATTTTGAGCAATGTTAACTTAAAACTCTAAACTTGACAGCATGAGTTAATAACCCTTATGCTTACTTTTGATCAAAGTGAGCCAAAATTTCACCAGCAGGAAAAGATGCTTGAGTGGCCTCATATGCAGTTCTAATAGATTGCTTCCATGTTCCACCAATGTCTCCGGTGCCATTCGTCGCTTTTGATGAACTTGGGTCATCCATTGGTAATGTATACCCAGAAAGCAAATGGCCTTACCCAAATCTTATTTTTCCTGCAAAAATAATTTACATATGCACAAGGAAAGTTTCAGATACAATAAGCTAACGAAAACAAATGAATAGAGCTTAGGGCCCGTTTGGTTTTAACTCTGGAAACGGAAACGGAATGGAAACGAATCTAGTCCATATGTAAACCCTTATTCATAATTTTTTTTGGAATTATTCCTTCTGGTTTAAAGTAATTGTAGTAGCATGTGTTAGTTTTGATATCCAATAGGAAAACAAAATGGGAGAATTGAATGCATTTTGCATGAAATAGCAAAGAATGATTCCAAATCCCTGCCACACCAGCTGCAAGCAACTACATTCAGTTAAAAACAGTAGAATGATTGAATGTAACCAATTGTTTGACCAGGGATGGGAAGAAGGTAACCACGGCGGCGCTATTTGCTAAACTACAAGCATAGAGATACAAATTGGACAGTAGTGAAAGTGAACTAGAGAAGGAGATTACACCTTGGCCATAACCAAAGCAACATCTTCTCTTACCCAGCATTCTATAGTGCTGCCTACATAATCAAAATTCTGCAGATTTTAATTTTCGACTCAATGACAGAATGATACTCAAAATTCACAGTTTGAGTGAACATTGTGCAAAGAACTGAGAAATATACAAATAGAAAATTCTATGAATGAAGATATGAGATCACTCACTATTCTACATAAGGGTATGCTGAATATATACATTCAATCTTACTTCATAACCAGAATTGATCCTTTTCTATCCTAGTAGTGTCAATTTGAAAATGTACTGAAATGGTTATTTATCCTTTCCAACCAAAGGAAGAGTCTAGGTTAAAGATATTTAAAGAAAAAACAACCAACCGATCTCCAAGAACATAGTTGGTTTACTTGTAACAGGTCCATGATAAGTAGCCTCCATGGTAATCTAAACAAATAAGGCTATTTAGCTTCTCTCCCAAAAAAAAAACAGATTGACCTAAAATTTGAACTAAGTAATCACTACAACCAACACTTATGTGTCGTTGCAAAACAACATCAGCAGAACAAAAACCAAGAAATCTTGCTGATACCCATCTCAAATTCAGGAACTAATTTGTGGGCTTCAGCAATCTTCTTCAAGAGCTTGATCCAAGCTCCCATCGAGGATCAGGAGGTGCAGCCCATCCCGGCCTTCCTCCTTGTGGAGCCACCTCCCCTTCTTTCAAATGAGGTATCCCTGTCCAGAATCTGTGAAGTTACACCTAAATCAACTCCATGGGAGTAATTTGAAGTAGAAAATGAATAATTCACTCAAATGTCATCAATTGCACCAAAATCCACTCCAAGTTTAGAGTTTAGCTCTATCATCTTCTGGAGCAAAAAGTGCACCATCTAACTAATACGGAGTAGCTAATAGTTGCTAGGCTGATCACTTAACAAATCCAGACTAAACTACTGCATTAACACAAGTGAACTCTATACTTGACAGAATCAATATTCAATCCTTACGACATCACCGTTACACAGAAAGATCCATCAATTAATAAAATCAAGATGACTGACTACATACCACAATAATCAACATAGTGCAGAACTTAAAGCATACATAAAATGGAGATGGATTACAATGGGGTGGATAGTTAGGGCAGGCCGGTTAGAAATGGCAGTGTGTTTACTGAGGGGGAAGATGATCAACCACCTCGTCACCATTGGTGATTTCTTCCCAGCGACAATCAAGATTGTCCTCTACAACTATACTCTGATCGTGCTGTAGTAGTCACACCTTCATTCATAAAACTCCTTATCCCCTACAAGTTCAAACTCACAACTCAATGAACAAAGTAACAGCAATAAGTAAAGAGAGAAATAAGATCCAAACTTGGAAGGAGGGGCCGGATTTCCAACCGGGCATGGCAAGAAGGGCGGTGGCGAGGTCATTGGAAGCCGGGTCAGCTGTCGTCGACACCACTAGAGACACCATCGCTGTCGGATTGGGGGATTTTTTGTAAAATTGAATTGGGCGGAGAACAAAGAATGATCCGGGTACAAATAGGGATGGTGGATTGAGGTATGCAAGTCCAAATTTGCCTTTTATGATTGTCGAGTTCATAGAGAAACCGGGATGAAGAATGTGAATCTGTTGGCGCTGCCCCGCTGCTAATGTACCAGGGGGGATTCAAATATAATTGCCTTTAAAAAATATCTTAATGGGGTTCGAACTGGAGATGAACGGCAATTATAGTAACCTACCGGACAAGGGAAAAACCGGTTGTCCATCAAGCGGAAGAGACAAGAGAGCTCCCTTAACGGAACAGAGGTCGTTGCATTTGTGTATAGAGGACAGGAGAGCGGCGGCGGTGGCAACAATCAGGAAGGTCTTATTCTGCTGTCAAAATCAGTCCTCATGACGACCGACCCCAAACCCTCTCGACTTCATCACTGTATAAACTATAAAGCTTCTTTCCTCACTCTATCTCTCTTTTTAAACTATTTGATTTTAAAACCCTAACCCTATCTGAAAAGGTTCGTGATTAGCAGTGGCGGAAACGACTTCGGGGAACATTGCGAAGAAGCCACGGACGATGACAAGCAACGCCACCTTGCGCGACTCATTCTCGAACTACGCTGATTACATCAATAATCTTGTAAGCAACCTCAACTTGCGAATGTGCCTTTTTCTCTTTCCTTGAAAGCTTCATACAGTTTTTTCCGATGGTTGTGGACCATATGATAGGTTATGCTTGATTTCTATCTCATAGTCTGGTTTTCACTATATATATTCCAAATTTCTGATGCCGCGGTGTTGATTTGTGAGACTCTGTAGTAAATGTGAAGTCGAGAATCAGTTGTGAAACTTGGAAACAGGTGCATGTTGATTATGTTGAACTGTTTGGGAAAATGACTAGTATCTCAGATTCTCAATGGCTTGATGAGTTGCAGAGTATAGCATTACTGAGGTTATCTTTGCATAAATGTCGATTAACTAGCTTGGTGGAGATTTTGCATTTTGGAAGATAACTATCTAGTCTTATGATCTTATCCCAACCAATTGTTGCATACTAGAATTTGTGTATAAGTATATTTCAAATGACAGTACATTAAGTTTCACTTATGTTGGACTATAGTGGACAGTGGATACAATTGTGGGTGAACTTTTTTCTCTTTCGATTTGAAACCTTAAGATTATGATGAAGTGAAATGTTCACCATGCCCCTGTTATCTGATTACTCAATCCAAGTTCTTCCCAGGCTTGTTGTGGACCTTGGTTAATTCTTACATACATCCCTGGTTTGTGTTTGTAGAAATAGAACTTATGAAAATTGATGGGGCTTCGTTATCTAGCATGCAATATGTTGAATGTATCTGCTTATTTGTATTTCCTGTTTCTACATGTCATCAAATCTAATTCTCGAGGTTATTATTTTATGGTAGAATGATAAACGGGAGAGAGTGGTGAAAGCAAGTAGAGATATCACAATGAACAGCAAGAAGGTCATCTTTCAGGTGCACAGGTAACAATTCCTTCCTCACCTGGTAAAATAAACTTCAGTTTATATGCTGTTTACAATGTATGATGATCTGCACTTGCATGATGCAAAGCAGCTAATTCACCTGTTCCTACTTGTATAACTTTTTAAGTGAATTTTATGGATAATAACATGTTCTTTCACTGTAATTTTAACTCATTTGTTTTTGCTTCAGTTTATGTGCACCACTTGCCACACGTGTCTCACAATTATTTATTTCTGATACTACATATCAACAGAATAGGTAAGGACAACAAAGATGAAGTGTTAAAGAAAGCTGAAAAGGATTTAGAAGCTGTGAGAAACCAGCATATCTCTCGACTGGTGAAGCAATTAGAAGGAACTGACTTTTGGAAGCTCAGACGAGCGTACTCACCTGGGGTAGAAGCCTTTCATAACTATAATTTGTATTTGGATCTCAGTGCTGTGATGAGTATATAGTAACTTCTACTCTTCCACAGGTGCAAGAATATGTTGAAGCAGCTACATTTTGCAAGTTCTGCAGAACTGGAACCCTTCTGAAACTAGAGGAAATTAATTCTACTTTGTTGCCTCTTAGTGATCCTTCCCTTGAACCGTTGCAAATAAACATCCTTGACTATATTTTGGGGGTAAATACCGAAAAATATGTAGTTTGTTGAAAATATGTAGTTTGTTGATAAAATTTTCTAATATGGGTTTGTTGTATTTTGTCGCTTGCATTGAAACATTTCTTTCTCAAATTAGCTTGCTGATGTGACTGGAGAGCTTATGAGGATGGCAATTAGCCAAGTTTCAAATGGTGAACTTGAATTCGCTCAGAGGATATGCAGATTTGCACGTGATATTCACAGAGAGCTCACGCTTCTTGTCCCTGATATGGATGATGCCTATGATATAAAATCAAAAATGGAGGTAATGCTGCAGAGTGTAATGAAGATAGAAAATGGTTAGTCTCTTACTCTCTTGATATCGTTCAGCAGTGTGATTTAGAAGTTCATTCTTTATTAAAACTCGTAGAGATACAACTTTAGAAATAGAAAATATAGGTTGCATAAAGGGGTGTTATTTAAGCAGATATATGAAGAGGTAGGAGTGTTTCGGATTTAGAATTATAACTTTAGATACCATCAGTAATGAAGTGCATTTGTTTCTGTGATAGTTTCCTCTCTAGAATGCAACGTACAAGAAGTTAAGCTAAATGTAGTTATAAACATTCAGCGCTCGTTTGGTTTCAACTCCGGAAACGGAAACGGAATGGAAACGAATTTAGTCCATATGTATATCCTTATTCATGAAATTCTATGGAATCATTCCTTGTGTTTACATGCAAAATACACTTGCCTCCCCATATTTTGTTTCCCAATAGGGTATCAAAAACAATCAATTTCTACTTCAATTACTTCAAACCAAAAGGAATTATTCCAAAAAAATTTATGAACAAGGGTATACGTATGTACTAGATTCGTATCCTATCCGTTTCCGTTACCGGAGTTAAAACCAAACGGATCCTCAATTGAAACTATTATGATAAGTTGCTTATCCAAATACTTGCTTGTGGTGTAGCTTGTTTTAGTGTCCATGTAAGAGGATCGGAATACATTCCTTCACTGGGATCAAGTGATCCAAACTTTGCATTGATGGGGGTGCAAGACATTGACTTGTGAGGTATCGCGGTTTCTACCCATCTCTCTGGCTCTCTTGCCTCAAACATGACTTCAGCTCAGCTGACTTATTTGTTAATATTTTATGTAGTACTCTTAAGATCCGAATGCTGCCCAAGATTTGGATGTCTTGAGCTTGAAGTATTGCTTTAACTGCAGCATCATCATCACCATAACATGCAGCACAACTTTTGGTATACAAGTATGAAGCTCAAGTTGAATTTGTAAGAGTAAACTTCAAGTATCATAGGTTAGTTTATGATATGCTAATGCTATACTAGGGCTGAAGTGGATATTTCTGTTGAATGTTTGAACAGCTGCTTAACTCTATCTGATCCTGCTAATTTTGTTCTCACCATCTCCAGAAACATAGTGAAAACGAATCTAGCCCACGTATATGACTAAGAGGAATGATTGACGAACACTCATCCACCTTGATCTCTTTCCTTACAACATATTGGTATGTTTAAATGTATGAAACATGTATGATGTAGATGAATAACGCTTTGGGGTAGTTACATGTATAAGAAGTGTGTGGTCCATGAACCCTAGAGAAATTGTTAGTCTAGGATGCAAATGGAGCATGTGCAAAAGACACAGAAAAAAGGTAAGTAAAAGTAGAGGTAGCTAGATACGCCCCAAGGAATTGAATTAGGGTTGAGTAAAGTAAATTTTAATGAACAAAATCTAGAGTGTGGGCATACCCTACCTTCCTCAACTAACAAATCTATGATTTCCATGGCTAATATCAGTTTTAAGTATAAAGAAATGCATTGGCAAATCACAACGGTCACAGGGAAGTGAGCAGTCTTGTCTCTGTTGGGTAATAGCTGGCAATGTTTAGGTTTAGGTTTTATTAAATTGAAGTATAATTTGATTAGCCACCTCTCCTATTATAAAAATAATAAAATTATTTAATTAAGGAGAAAAACATTTGGTGGGTTATTAGTTAGGTGGGAATAGAGACACATGCAAATGCAATGATGGATAATAGAGTGTAGATTGTGAAGCACGAAATGAAGTAGTTAGCCACTTAGGCCCATTCTCATGCATCCACTTTTTGGCTTCTTTTTTTTGTATTTTGACATGTTTTTTTGGTGGAATGTTTATTGACATGTTTATACCTAAATTGTATGTGTTTTTCTTTACATATTCTCCTATTTTAGTCTTTTAAATTTATTACACTTTATTGGCCTATAAACTAATTATTAATTTCATATTAAGCATTTAGTTGTGTCGGGTATTTTTTAAGTAGTTATAAAATACGAAAATTTAATAAAATCATTATTTAAAGAGCGTAAAAAATTTCATATATTTTAAAGTAAAATTAGTAAAAGGAATCATTTTATGAAAAAGGGATATATCTTTAAATATGTAATTATTTTGGGTGCTCGGACTAATTTATTATATCATTCCTTTAATTACCTAAAATTGATGAATTTATTCATTTTCTTTATTGCTCTCATATATTTTACTTAATATGTTTTCTTTATGTTTAGGTGAAGTTGTCTCAAATCTTAGCTAATAAAATTTTAGTAAAGATAATAAAGTAAGGTTTTAAAAATAATTCATAAACCCTTACAAAACCCAATTCGAATGAAAAAGTTTATTTGTGAATAGTGGTTTTAGTTGCATTCGGAAATCGAATTCAACTGTTGAAATTATGATCGTTGCTCCAACGATGGGATTTTGACGATATGTTAGAGAAGCATTTCTGTTGAGCTTATGGAGCACTCTCGCGGATAAATAAAAATTCCGTTTCTTAAACTCTATGTTAATTTTCGATGTCATATGATGCTGTTGGAAAGCATATTTGATATAGTGTAGTAATAATTAATAAAAATATTACAAACATGATTTGATATGTTGTTAGCCTATATGAAATGACTCTACTCGCGTAGAGTTGAAACGTAATTAGCTTGTTGTATATATATATATATTCGGGTCAAAGTTTAGTGATACGGTGTGTTTGGTTGGCTCTTGGAGGATGTCAAAGGGGAAGAAGATCTATGTGGGCCTATGCATGGCAGATGCTATACTACAGAGGGGGGAGGCTGCAATCTGGTGCGGGTATCCTCATTTCCCCCTCTCGTGGGGACTCTTTCCATCCCAAATTGCAACTACAACAACGTGGCCTACTTGCACCCCCTTTTCCCCTTCATTTACTGTCCTCTTTAAATAATATTAACTGTACTTGCCTCCAACGAGTAACGACCCTTGACAGAATAAATTACCTACTTTTACCCATCTACATAACTTTTTATAATATAAATAATATCAAATTATAAATGTAAGGTGCTGATCCGTCTTGTTTCATTCATCGTGCAAATTAAAGTATAAATATTTGAAACAAAAAAATATTTTGATTCCTTAATTTTAATGACTGTTTGGTAAAGTAAAGGTGAGGTAAAAGGGTAGAAATTTTTTATCCCCTAACCAATCAACGGAGCCAATGGACAATTTTTTGAATGCATAAAAACCCTAAAAACAATTAATTAATTTCAACAATACGTTGTTTAAATTCAATGATTTGATAGAAGTCAAACAAGGAGATGTGAGTGGTCAACTCAACGACCACACCCACCCATCGTGGCTTTCGAGATCCTAGAGTCACTTTAAAAACACCAATATTATTGGAATTAAAATTTATTGTATAGTTAATTGAAAAAATTTATATTTTTAATAAGATTGTTGATGGGAGAACGAGCTATATTGTAACCGATAGATGTAAAATTAACTAAATTTTTTTATTTTATATAAATTAGCTTTTATTGAGTTATAGGGTAAATGTTCAGGTACGGCCCTTTTATTGCGACGTAAGGGCGACACGTGTCCCAAAAAAAAAAAAAAAAAATTTTTTTTTTTTTTTTTTTCGGAAACTAATGAAAATTTATTTGAACTACCATGTTATAATTTATGCACTATTATTCTATAAACTTTGAACTATTCCCATATAATCCATGAACTATTACTTTTTAATATAATCCATGAACTATTCTATTATAATTCATGAACTATCCCATAATAAGTTTTGAACTATTACTTTCACTCCTTTATAAATTTTTGCACTTTAAACTATTCTATTATAATTCATGAACTATTCTATTATAATTCATGAACTATCCCATAATAAGTTTTGAACTATTACTTTCACTCCTTTATAAATTTTGAACTATGAACTATTCTATTATAATTCATGAATTATCCTTTTAGAAGTTATGAGCTATTACTTAATAAGTTTTGAACTATTATTTTCAATCCTTTATAAATTTTACACTATGAACTATTCTATTATAATTCATGAACTATCCTTTTATAAGTTATGAACTATTCCATAATAAGTTTTGAACTATTACTTTTACTCGTTTTTAAAAAAAAAAAAAAAAAAAAAAAAAACTCGTTCAGAAGAAAAAAAAAAAAAAAAAAAAAAATTTCCGGGACACGTGTCAGCCGTACAGACGGCCGCACGGCCTTACCGGAAAATAATGGGCCTTACTTGAACACTTCCCATATTTGTAATTTAATAATTTTTTAATTTGATAAGTTACGCTAAGTTTTATAAACATTTTTCATGTAATACCATAAGAAAAATTTTTCCACAACATTGATAAGCTTTTGTGACTTACATTAACACATATTTTGATTTGTTATTTGTTCTTCGTTATAAAATAAATTATTCCGTCAGTATTATTGTTGATTTTATCGATGAGATGGTAAAATCACATTGAAAATTATGATATGTTTTTTTGGTGAATTTTCTATAATATGAATCCGATATAATATTTTACTACATTTATATATTGAATTTATATTTAAAAATAAAAAATGTGTAGCAATCGGGTACTAGTTTAAGGCATGCATAATGTGGGTGGGAAGTAATTGACTTTAATTTGATCCTGAAATAGAAGCAACTATGATAATAAAGAGTTTGAAACTCGATTCCTCGTTTCAGTTTTTACATTAAATTTTAATTCATTATATAAAATAAATAAAAAAAAAAGAATTAAATGGGAGACACAGGAGAGATGAAACACGTGTCCGCACATGCATTTCTGATGACTCCACTGAATCCGATCACGTGCGTCGGTGCATACTACCAAACTTAATTTCATAAATTCTTTTTTGGGAAATTCCGGATGGTACCCTCTTGGTTTGGGGTATTCCGAATTTTGCCCGCCAATTTTTTCAAGTTCGAATGGTACCCTTAAGTTTATGTTGTTTTTCGGGTTTTGCCCAAATTCATTACATTTTTTTAAATTCCATTAAAAACATACAAAAAAAAATAAACTAAAATTAAAAAATAACTTAAAATAGAAATAATAATTTATTTAATTTAAAAATAAAGTAAAACAGTAACTTTTATAAAAAAATATATATTATATTAATTTAAAAATAAACAAATTAGATAAATTTTAAAAAATTCAAAAATCAGTGTTTTATTTATTTTAAAAATAAATAATTAAATTAGCATATTTTTTTACAAAATCTAAAAATATAAGTGTTATACTTTATTTAAAAAATAAATAAAATAAAGACTCTTTTAAATAATAAAAAAAGCACTGTTTTAATTTATTATTAAATTAAATAAATAATTTTTCTATTTTATTTATTTCCCAAAACTAAAAGAAAGAAAATAAAGTAATATTAAAAAAAAAAATAGAAAACTGATTTATTCAATTTAATAATAAATTAAAACAGTGATTTTTTAAAAATTTTTTAAAAAATCCTTATTTTATTTATTTTTAAAATAAAGTATAAAACTTATTTTTTTAGATTTTGTTAAAAAATGCTAACCCAATTTATTTATTTTTAAAATAAAAAAAAACACTAATTTTTTTAAATTTTTTAAAAATTATCTAACGAATTTATTTTTAAATTAACATAATATATATATATATATATATATATATATATATATATTTAAAAAAAAGTTACTGTTTTACTTTATTTTTAAAATAAATTAATTATTCTTTCTATTTTAAGTTGTTTTTTAATTTTAGTTTATTTTCTTTTGAATGTTTTTAATGAAATTTAAAAAAGTGTAATGAATTTGGGCAAAATACGGAAAATACAAAAACTTGAGGGTACCATCCGAACTTGAAAAAACTGGTGGGCAAAATCCGAAATACCCCAAACCACGAGGGTACCATCCGGAATTTCCCTTCTCTTTTTTATAGCATTTCGCCTAAATTAATACTCTTAATATATATTCTTTCCATTGAATTTTTAAATTAATAAAAAAAACTTTAAACTATATTCTAAAATCGATTTGAATATGACCTTTCAGAATTTATTTTCTTATCATTTTTTAAAATATTTCTACATAACGTTTTATCATCGCTCTTCTCGGATTTTTCTTTATACTATTTTTATGACTAATATGTTCTCCATTTTTTATTTCATTCTTATTGTTCGTACATATTTTTGTGTTTCTTTTATTGATTCATTATATGTTATACTATTATGTTCTCGTTTGGTATTTTTAATTTATTTGATTTTTTAATGATTCATCTATCCGCTCGATATGCATGTTTAAAATATTTTTTTTCGTTATATGAGAAATATATAATGAATAAAATCAATCATTTTATGAGAAATTAATATATATATATATATATATATGGGTTCATGTGAAAATAAGTCTTGAGGTAAAAAGTATGAAAAATTCATAATTATTGAATCAAGTAATAATTATTCACATATATTTGTAGTGTAAGTATTTTAATTATTCGACTATATTCAAAATTTATATTCGAAATTGTTCATCTATATTAATAATTATTCAAATATTAATTTATATGAATAATTATTCAATTTAATTTTATTTAAAATTCTTCTCACTTCTAAGGTCTAACCTTAAAGTTTCTTTTTATATGATCCAGATCTAATCTAACATATATATATATATATAGAGAGAGGGGTTGACTCCCATGTAAACAGCTTTTATCGTGTAAAATGAAAACAAATTGTATCCGTTAGATCGTTAAATAGATGGATGAGATTATGCGATATTAAAGGATAAAAAAAATCGTGTTATTAATGGAAGAAGATTCGCCGGACCTGAATCTATATATATTCGGCGGTATAGTCACATATATTCGACGATATACTCACATATATTCGGTGTTTACACGTTCACACGATAAGAGTTGTTTACATATGAGTCCGGATCTATATATATATATATAATGCATTTTGAGGGAAGGGAATAGGGAGTTTGGTGAAGAGTGAAGACGGTCGTTGAGTTTGGTATTGCGGCGCCCCAATTTAATTTGTTGCATATTCCCAATAACCAAATGGTTTGGTGCCAAACAAGTCAATTAATTCCATTGGTATCCACATCTTTTACGTGTATCATTCATGGATACTAAGACCAACAAGCGCCATTTTATGGTAAAATAGGAGTAATGTCGCCTCACTTGATTCACACATAACGATTATCCTAAAGTCGGTTACTTTATGAACAAAACAATTGGAGTCGGTTACTTAATTTCGTTCGAAAAATTAAGGAAAAATGACTACGACTACGCATGTCGGATGCGTAGTAGGGCCAAAAAACATTTTTACTACCACTCTATTGTGCGTAGTCGGACAAGTTGTATGAATAACATGTTTCACGTGGTACGAATATTAATAAACCATTGAAGATATGTCAACTAAAATATCAAATTTATCAATAAGTTATTGATGGTTAATTAAGTATAAAAAACCCCAAAATGTCAATTACCATGAATCATATTGAACCAAATGATTATAATGAAATAATATTATAAAAGTTTTGAATTGTTAAATATTTCTAATAAATATATAATGATAGTTTTATTATAAAAAAATAATGGACTTTTTTTTTCGTTCAATTTTATTTTGTTTCATTAGGTTAATTTATATATTGTATTAATGATTCATATATTTTTTTAATTTTAAGTTCAAAATAATGCACGAACCAATAATATAAAATGTTTGAACTAGAGTAACATCTACTTAAATTAACAATATACAAACTTTGAATTAACATATATTATAATAAACGTGTACAAATAAATGTAACTATATGAGTTTTAACTTTTGTAATACTAATTCAAAATTTAGGTATAATTAGTTCAAACATTGTATTTTGTTGGTTCAAACTCTGTGTTTTATTAGTTAAAACATATACAAGTTACAAAATTGCATACAAACATAACTAATAGAGTGAACAAAATAATACATGAACTAATGATATATTATAATTGATATTATATAACTTTTAAACCGATTAAATTAAAATTTTGATTTGACAATTAAACTAAAATTATAAATAACGTAACTATTGAATAAATTCAATAGTTAACAATGATTCATACCTCCCTACTACAAACATCACTCCATAACCAAACCTTGACCATATTTAGTAACTATTTTTAAATATAAAAATGATATGATTTAATATTTTTTTTCTTTTTATTTATAAAAAAACACATGGTAATAAGAACTAAAAATATATAACTCAACATTATAACATAAAATTTAAAAATGAGTACCACTCCATAAATTATGTTCTTCCTTATTTATCAACTTAATTTCACATTCAAAGCAATAACTTGATTAATGGCTAATTAAAAATACCTCTCTTTGTCTGATAATTTATCCAATATAATACGATGCAATTCATTTGTTCAAATTGAAATATCATTTAATGATATTTGTATATTATAATGTAAAACATTTAAAAAATACTCTAGTTTCAAGAAGTGTTTTATCATACTCCAAGTGATATATATAATATTGCTGAAAATGAAAATAAATCCATTAAATTTGGAAAAGAACATTGTTGTGTCTTTACTAATAAGACATATATGGTATAAATTAAATAATAAAAATAAATGGATTATAAAAGTTGGTGATGGATAGTAGAAGTTAAAATTGTTTGGAGGATATCGCAGATCACGAATTCCAAAATATAAGGAGAGGATCTTTGGTGGGATTTGGTGAATTTTAATAGACTGAAAAGTGGAACCCTAGACCATGTAGATAGACATAGCTACTTTCTATCACCGATAACGACGCCTGAACCCTCATTCATGGAAATGGTCAACCGTTTTAACTGCAACCATATTTTATTTTTATTAAAAAAACACGAATTTGTTTTACTAACGAAAAAATCAAACGTATTTAGAAGGTACTGACATCCAATTAAATTAAAAAAAAAAAAAATTGGACACAGGTGTCATCTGTCAGCGTTCACGTTGAACAACAACATAAAACGTTCACGTTAAATAGCAAGTAAATTTAAAATTGTGTATATAAAACATCCTTTATTAATCCAAGTTATAAAGAAATAAAAATTTTGTTGCCCAGCCGTTTGATAGATTTTGGATGGTATTTTTGAAATTTTACAATTTTTTGACTTATTTAAACTTTTATTAATAAGTTGAAGGTTAACACAAAAGATAGGATATCCTACTATATATTTTTTTATTGGAACAAAAAAGTTATGTGTTTAGGAGCGTATATAAGACTATGAAATCCTAAAAGGAGATTCACAACCAAAGAACCAAGTGAATCAGTTGAAGCGTTTGCTTCGCGGTAAACATTCTGATATTGGACCACTCAGTCCTTACGAAGGAATTCTTGACAAATAGAAACCAAATAAAAAAACGGAGGTGCTCTTGAAAGTTGTCCCTTGACCAACTTAACTAGAAGCTCGGAATTGATCTCCACTTTTAACATGTGAATTCTCATCTCCCGTGCCATATAAAACCCTGCACTAATACCACGTAGTTCGGCAACCGGGATAGAACATCAATTGAATTTGTAGATGAAACCCTTGAACAACTGACTACATCGTCCCGAACCAGTCCGTCAACCGTAACATAATCGAGGGAATTAAACCAAGGGGAAAAGAAAAATGTTGTTCCAATAATTATTGGCACCAAACATTTGGGAATTAAAAGCGACAATATTGGAAAGATTTTTGGCGCTCCAAGAGTTAATTTTCACAAAGATCTTTGTGAGGAGTGGTAAGTAGTCAACGGTCTATGAGAGTTATGTCAGTTTTTGGGTTGTTCTTGGCAAAATGCGAGAGCTGAGTTTGTAATCTTCCTTTGATATGTGTTCGTCAAGGTGATGATGGTAAAATGCGAGAGCCGAGTCAATCACGCCCAAAATACTTCATTCGATGTGATGATGAATGCCGTCTTTGTGTACGTGACAATCAACGGAGGTGACAACCGTCGATGTATGACAAACAACATCTTATACACATGACAATCTAATGAAGTTCCCCTTATTACATGATTCACATTTAATTTAAGAATTGTCAATTGAGATCTATCCAAATGCATGTTGTGGTCATCTTGTATCTGCATTATTAGTTGTTGATACTTCTTCTTATCACTCTACTAGTTTAGGACCCGTGCACGACACGGGTATTTGAAAAATATAGTATATTTTGAGTACACTAATAATATGTGTGGAATATTAATTATATATGCAAGTAGAGGTGAATAAAACTAATGACTACATTGAGGGTTTTGTCAAGCTATGAAATTTTCGTTTGGTGCCCGTTTTGATTGTTTTTCCTTCCACAATGTGCTCCTATATTCATTTTTTTCGTTAAATAACGTCATTGTTGGTGATTACTAAATAGAAAATCAAAAAATAATATTACAAATTCTAAAAGTTATAATTAAATCACAGATACTTCTCTCTTAAGACACACAAGAAATGAATTGTTAAGTTTATACTTGAGTTTCAATTTTATCTTAATTAAATCTAATCGATAAAACTAATTTAAATCAATTGATACAAAAATAAGTTTTTTTTATCCAATTTTTTTTTTTCATGATTTGTTTTTACTTTTAGTGCATAATCGATTTTGTAAAGGTTATAGTTTATTGAAATAGGGAAGTGTTCAAGTAAGGCCCATCATTCCGGTACGGCCGTGCGACCGTCTGTACGGCCGACACGTGTCCCGAAATTTTTTTTTTTTAAACGAGTAAAAGTAATAGTTCAAAACTTATTATGGAATAGTTCATAACTTATAAAAGGATAGTTCATGAATTATAATAGAATAATTCATAGTGTAAAATTTATAAAGGAATGAAAGTAATAGTTCAAAACTTATTAAGTAATAGTTCATAACTTCTAAAAAGATAGTTCATGAATTATAATAGAATAGTTCATAGTGCAAAATTTATAAAGGAGTGAAAGTAATAGTTCAAAACTTATTATGGGATAGTTCATGAATTATAATAGAATAGTTCATGAATTATAATAGAATAGTTTAAAGTGCAAAAATTTATAAAGGAGTGAAAGTAATAGTTCAAAACTTATTATGGGATAGTTCATGAATTATAATAGAATAGTTCATGGATTATATTAAAAAGTAATAGTTCATGGATTATATGGGAATAGTTCAAAGTTTATAGGATAATAGTGCATAAATTATAACATGGTAGTTCAAATAAATTTTCATTAGTTTCCGGGAAAAAAAAAATCGTTTCAGAAAAGAGAAAAAAAAAAAAAATTTCGGGACACGTGTCGCCCGTACGGTCGGCCGTACGACCGTACCGCAATATAAGGATCGTACCTGAACATTTAGCTATTGAAATAAACTAATTTGTTTTTAATCGATTAAAAAAAAAAACTCAATGAAATTAGGTCAACATATTGCTTGAGATTACAATAAGACCCCTTTAGTAAAAATAGTGGGATTTAGAATTAATATCATTATTTTTTGGGTAATTTTAAAATTGGTAATTTAGAAAGTGATAATTTAGTAATATATAAAATTTTGGTATTAATAGTCTCTTAAAACACACATCATCAAAATGTCTTTTACTTTAATATGTATATATAGATATATAAATTCTCAAATTCTTCGATTTTTAATTAAAAATTACACAAATTTTCCCTCTCCCATATTGCTACTATTTTACGTGAAGTTTTATGTGAAAGTAGTCTGCCGAGTACCTTGGAGACCGACCACTTCTCCCTTTTGTCTTTCTTTCACTTATACTTCAGATTTGACTGACTCTTATGTCTAAGATCGATCGAAAGTAACGTTAATCAATCGATTGACATTCGTTTTCGTGTTTCTACGCTTCCATTCCAATTTCTATAAATACTTTAGATTATTTGTCTAAGATCTATCGATATTGATCTATTTACTACATCTAATCTTGTAAATTATTTGCAAGATATGAGACTCACATTTTATCCCTCGATCATTAAATACCCACGACCTCGATACTGAACGTATGGGTGAATTGACATCGGTAAACAACCATCATAAAACAAAGCTGGTTATTCTTGTGTCCGAAATCATTGATCATATGGATTGTTAATTAGAATATGAATCTGCATACGATTAATCATAGAGTTTAAATCAAGCATTAACCAAGTAGTTAGTAGCAACAGTTGTAGACGAACGAGTAAAGAAGATAGAGAGATATATGATTAAACTTGACTTAGGAGTTACTCTTTGAAAATTGCGAAGGAATTCATTACTCATGAGGGACAACCGTTACGCAGCCTCTCTACGTGGCACCCCACCTTTACACCGTTTCTTTTCGAATTTCCCACAGACTTTGGAGATTACTATACACCTTAAATTCCTCTTCTTTATTACTAACCCCACGCGCTATCACCTCATTTTGCCTCTCTCCTCTGCACCTTCTTCTATTTCACTCCTTAAGGTTAGTTTAAGTTTATTCTTAATTTAATCTTTTCTAAACAGTGAAAGAGACCGTGAAAATCTCCTATAAGAACACACCATAGGATAGAGAAACAAAGAACTGAACTGGCTCTTCTTCTTCTTCCTCCTTTTTTTTACTTTCTGTTGATTTTGGGGTTAGTAAGCAAAAATTGGGTTGGTGGGTGGTCTTGTCTGTGTGTTAGAGAGATAAAGAAAGGAAATTTGCAGTAACCCAGATCAAATTTCTTTTTCCTCTGAAATGGGTAGGTTTCATTTTTTTCTCATTCTAATAATCTATTCTCTTGTTGTTCTTCATTTGTTGAAATGGGTTTGCTTCAATTTTCTCTGAAATAGATTATTACTGGAGTCAATCAAGTTCAAGCAAGCAAATTGCATCAGAAGCTGGTATGAATTTGTCAGAAGACATTGATGATGAATACGAAAAGCTTATCAGAAGAATGAATCCTCCAAGGTATGTGTATAATATTCCTCTGTTCTTCAATTTATTTCACTAAAAACCTAACCTTTCAAATCTTTTTGTTTTGATTATTGTCCTCAGGGTGGTGATTGATAATGAAACCTGCAAAAATGCAACTGTTATACAGGTAACAACCAACCAGTCAACTTCAGTGACCATTTTTCATTCATTTTCGAGTTTTTCTGTTGAATAACTCTTTTACTTTTTCTTTTTAAAATTTTCAGGTTGACAGTGCTAATAGGCATGGGATACTCCTTGAAGTTGTCCAAATTCTTACCGATCTTAATTTCATTATAACTAAAGCCTACATATCTTCAGATGGTGGCTGGTTTATGGATGGTACATACCTTTAATCTTCACTCTAGTTGATTAAAAAGTGATTTCCCTCTCTAATTACTTTTTTTCTTCTTCTGTATAACAGTGTTCAATGTGACTGATCAAGAAGGGAACAAGATAACAGATGAGGAAGTTCTTGACTATATTCACAAGGTATATTTTTTTCTGGATCATCAGTTGGATTATGATGATCAGTGCTGAAGTCTGATGTTTTTGCATTGAAATTGTTAGTGTTTAGGTCCGGATTCGAATTTCATGAACAGATCAGTTGGGGTTGAGATATCTGCTGATTACAATTCAATTGAGCTAATAGGAAGAGATAGACCTGGTCTTCTGTCTGAAGTGAGTGCTGTTCTAGCTGATCTGAAATGCAATGTGGTGAATGCTGAAGTATGGACTCACAACACCAGAGCTGCATCCATTATGCACATAACAGACCAAGAAACGGGTTTAGCCGTCGATGAACCGGAGAAACTCGCGAAGATTAAGGAGCTGTTATCGAATGTGTTGAGGGGTAGCAATCAATCTAGAGATGCCAAGACTGTTGTGTCACATAATGCTACTCATACTGATAGAAGGCTTCATCAGATGATGTTTACTGCTAGAGATTATGAAATTGTAGATAATGAGGAAGGATTTGATCCGGTTCAGAAACCGATTGTGAATGTGGATAATTGGTATGATAAGGATTACTCTGTGGTTACAATCCGGTGTAAAGATAGGCCTAAGCTTCTCTTTGACACGGTTTGTACTTTGACTGATATGCAATATGTAGTTTTTCATGGAAGTGTTGATGCTGAAGGGGATGAGGCTTATCAAGAGTATTACATTAGGCAGATTGATGGATATCCGGTTAAGTCTGATGCAGAGAGACAGAGAGTGATCCAATGTCTTCAAGCGGCTATCGAGAGACGGGTATCCGAGGTAACGGGTAACTCGTTCTTGCATTTTGACTATATTGCATATTGGATTATGAAATAGTTGATATAACTTGGTTGCTGAACAGGGTTTGAAGCTGGAGCTATGTACAACAGACCGGGTTGGTTTATTATCCGATGTGACTCGTATTTTCCGAGAGAATGGTCTCTCGGTTACCCGAGCAGAGGTGACTACAAGACTTGGCAAGGCTATCAATACATTCTATGTTCGCGATGCATCCGGATATCCGGTTGATGCTAAGACAATTGAGTCAATTAGGCAAGTGATTGGCCAAACTATCCTGAAAGTGAAGGGAACACATCAGGAAGCTAAACAAAGCCCTCCAGAGTCTCAATCAAGGTTTCTTTTTGGAGGGCTTTTTAAGTCAAGATCATTTGTGAATTTCAGCTTGATTAGATCCTATTCTTAAGTGATCAACCCGCTTGTAAATCGAAACCGGATTGGATTACCCATTAGTCCTCTATTTTACTGCATATCAGTTGGCAAGCATTTGAATTAGGGTTCAGGTTAGAGAGTTAGTTGATTGTTTGTAACTCATGGATTCAATGCTTGGTTGGCACCATGAGAATAGAAAAACAAGAAAAGGGTTAAGTTAAGGTCCCAATTTATGGGACAAGAATGGAAGTTAAAAAATTTGTATATTGCTATTGTCAATCTTTTGTTAGAGATCTTGAACAAACAATCAAAAACGCCACCAATTCGAGATTTTGTACCTTTTTAGGGCTAAAACATGAATTATTATGAAATGGATTGAGTATGTTGTAGTACAAGATTATGTTACAAATCTTGACAATATATGAACCAAAGTTATTAAAGATGGGGCCTTTAAGTTGTGAAAATATAATATTGTAGCAAATATTTCATTGTATAGTTTGTATTAGCTGGTGAAGCTAAAAAGCTACCAAACCTTGACCAACCCACCAACCAAAATTGGTCATATTGGAGGGTCCCAACTCCCAAGGGTAGGAGGAGGCGGCTTAAAAAAAGATGCAATCTTTAAGGGTTGTTTTGTGTAAATAGTTGAAAAATGATATGGGTTCTGACATGAATCTTTTGTGTGATTCAAAAGTGAAGAAGCTAAAATTGGCACTGGAATATGGAAATGGAGGTGTTATGAAAGGGTTTTGCATACTAAAACAGGGTTTATGCAGAGTTGGAATATGGAGGAGATGATGGTCCCCTAAACCCTTTGAAAACCACATACTACAAATCTGGAGATAAGACTATTCATGGGCTTACAATCTCTGCTTTTTCTTCTCAGAATCTTCTCTTTTTGGTTCTCTGATTTTCCAAAATTGACAGTAGGGGCCCCTAAAGTTTGCTTTTTTAGTGGGGTGCTACCAATATTTTCTGGGTTAAACTTATGGTCCTTGTGGATAGAGGAAAACAAGGTGAAGAAACAAAACAAAAGTTATGTACAGGAGAAAATGAAAGGAATTTGGTTTTCTGTGGGTTTATCTCATTTGGTCTAGTCATCACCTACATGGAGCTCTTTGCTTTGTGTGGTCTTGCCATTTGGCCTTTGGTTTCCTCTAAAGTTGAGTATTGGATAACCAAGTGTCTATGCCTGTCTAGATACGCGGACTTTCTATATACATCGAATTATCGTAGAGATTATTGTGGAGTTTTGAAAGTTTATCGTATTTATTTCTTTATTTTTAAAGACTTATATAGAGATCCATAAACTTGTTAACTTGAGTCGGTTATGTTTGAGTTGTTTATTTTCAATGACTTTCGGAGATATTGACCCAACGAAAGAACTTGCTCTTATAATAAGACTAAGAAGGAGTCACTTGTGGCCTTTTGACTGATCACGTGAAAGAAGGTCTACGTTGAGGCCGGCGAATGTGTTAGTACATGTTTGTATTGATTTGGCGGGGGTATTCCCTTGGCTTGTTTGAGTTGCGGGCCTTTTGTGGTGGGTAAGACGACCCTCAACGCGGCCTCTATGAAGGTGACTAAACATGAAAGAGCTTACATCGAAAACCAAAATGTGTTCTTCCGTTCGGTTTTAACACGTTTGGTTTTATTGCGTCAGATGCCGTTTTCAAGAGGGTGCAACGGGTCTTGAATAGTAATGTTGTGTCGCCTAGGTTTTCAGACATAGTTTTTAAGAGATTGAGTTTTCTATTTAGAAGGGGCTAACGACAACTTGTTGACCGGCTACCTACTACCTCAATGTAAAATTATAAGAATATCTATTTATTTTTTAAAAAAGACTAAGAATAAGGACATGAAAACAAACCAACTATATAATAGGAGAATCTTTCCACAAGGAAATTATGTAACATATGATGGTATTGCAGTTGTGTGTAGGTTGAAGTTGGAGATTATTGGGTGAATTGTTTAACTGTCAGCTCCTCCTAGAGGTAGAAGAGGTACACTATTTACCCACCAAACAAATGGGATGAAAGGGTAACAATGTCCCATCAAATTTTACCAAATACTCTATGGAAAAGCGGTAAAGATTCCTGGTGAATTTTTTACTTGTCTTTTTGGGTTTTGGCCCCTCAACACCTACAAAATTATGCTCTACCTTTTACCACAAAGGCCTTGTTTGATTTGATTATACAGCTGTATCTCAACTGCCATTTGTACTCTTTGCTTCCTATATCCAGCTTGTAACAATAGTACTTGTACCTTAGTTTCCCACACTAACCAAAATTGCCCCTAACCAAACAAGGCCCTACACATTTGCTGGATCCTTGCTGCTTTTATGCAATCCTCCACCAGTACTTTACTTCTTGTTGACTTATCAATAACTCAACTTCAATATCCAAAAGATTCGAATCCGAGCAGCTTGACTCATCGTGCTGACTTGTTTAATCTTTGGGGAATTGAACATGATGACATAATTAGTGATAGTTAATTTGGTCTTAAACTAATCACATGCTTGATGATATTAGGTTTAGTCTTGGACATTGTAAAGAAAAAACAATGAAATCTAATAAAAAAAAAACATAGAAAATTGTATAAAAATGTGGAAGATCATGTGATTTCTGGAGAATTTGTCACTGAAAACAATGTGAAGAACACTTGCATTCAAAGGCACTGATTCCTTTCTTCACATGAAGGGATAAGATCTTTCTTTTTGACCCCCCAAGCACCACTCTCTTCACATCAACTCCATGCACGCCAATATCATATTTATCCTATAACAAATTTTTTTTTTACAAAGACTATATTGCAATAACTTCCCCCAACTTCAAGGGTAGTTGTGATATCAAGTATGAACTTTCCAAGTTGTTGAATATGCCACCAACTACGTACGAGGTTTGACGGTGAGTACGAGATTTGTATCGTCAATACTCACGTTATATCGTCTTTAGTTCCGATGATGCCCGTAGTTGGTCCCGACAATGTCGTATGAAGACAAACTCGTCATATATTTTGAGGGTTTTTTTCTCAACTTTGAAAGTTCATATTAACTTTTGCACCTATCCTAAAAGTTGGCGTGATTCATGCAATTTATCCTTATAAAAAGTTTCTTTACTATATCATTTAAAATGAAAAAAGTTTTTATAAGTGATATTAAGATTATTTTACAAAGGGTATAATGCAATAATATCCCAACTTCAGGGGTAGATGCTAGAATAAGCATAAACTTTCGAAGTTGTTAAATATATCACCAACTACGGGTTGATTGCAAACAATAGATATAACATCATCATTAACATTGGTATTGATAATAATCGATCTCGACAATGCCACGTAATAACGAAAACCTCGTCTTCAAGGATGCTTAGCATTGTTTTTCCAATCCACCGCATATTTAGAGCTCTATTAATTTATTGACTTTGAAAGTTGATACTATTTTTCATAACTATCCTAAAAGTTAGTGGTATTTAATGCAAATTATCCCTTATAAAGCTCATTTTAGTATGAATCAAAATGAAGTTAAGTTTGTGATGTGTCGTGATCATAGTGGTCGGTTGCTTATGGCTTTATGCCTTCATCCGGTCATTGATTGATCAATCACATGGCTTCTTAGTCATTCTTGAACATGTTTTATCTTTTAAATGTTCCCTACATAACAAGGCTTGTAATGTTATGTCGAATGTACCAAAACATAGATAACATCTCAGGCTTTCGTGCAAGTATTCATTCCCGATGATGACTTTCCTAGATAGTAAGACTTGTTAACAATCACCAAACACTTGACTCACTTGGAATTATTTTTTTTTTTTCCAAACGGTCAACAAGGAGGTTTTTTTTTTGAAGACGGAAAGCGGTTAGGACATAACTAAATTCTCGAAGTCGTCTGCCCTAAAGCATCCTTTCGGATGAGAACGTGAAATTCGGGATCGTCAGAAAAGGGTAGGTTGGGGTTCAAAATTTTCAGATGGGTCAATCGGTCAGCAACACAGTTGATTTCTCTGAACACATGCCTGACCTGGACTTCCTCAAAGAAGCGAAGATCTATAATGGAGTCGGAAATGATCGTCTCGACTTCCCAGGGTCAACAAGGAGTTATTGATATTGCATAATGATCCAAATAACAAATATGTATGTACTCTTTGTAGAAACATATCTTTCACTAGTAGGACTAAGGGTCCGTTTAGGAACCAAAAGTTTTTTTTTAGCTAAAACTGATTGAAAAGTTGAAATAAGTAGCTGACTGAATTAGCTGATTTGTTTAGGTAAGTTTGTTGAGAGTTTGGGAACTACGATGTCAACGTAAAATTACAAAAAATGCCATGCTTTTTAACATTAATTTTTAATATATTTGACAAAATAAAATAAAATTATATTGCACAATATTATAAGAATTATATAGCAAAAAAATTTAAAATTTGTGGTCACCTTTCTTAATAATATAACATAATTTATTAATTTATATTTATAAGTTCTATACGATATAATTTAGTAGTTATAACATAATTTTTTTAATAAAAATCTATTTCGTAGTTTATTACCTATAAATAATAATTATTATTATAGTAACATAAGTTGAATAAATATAAACCTAAGTTAAAAATGAAATTTGAAAAAATTAACCGTAATAATCTCACCATAAAAAATACTAAATGTAATCAATTTTCCTTATATTACTCTAGCCCATCTTCTCCCAATTATCAAATTAAGTCTAATAAGTTTATTTCATTTATTCTTAATATTACCCAACCCAGCACATTATCAAACTCAATGAATTTAAAGCCCATCCCAATCTCCTACCATTACCCTAACCCATCTTCTCCAAATGTTTCATATCAACGACGACCGTATAGAACTCCAAGTATCAAACTCTGCATTTTTAAATTAAGATCGAAGAACTCAAACATTGCATAATCTGGTTCAAGGATGCGATGAAGGAATCAAGCTCGAGGTTGTAAGGGATCGAGTAATAGGCTCGATAAATTTGCCCAATGTTCGCAGCTGCGATGGATCTGGTTCGACGTTTTGCTTGGACCATTTATCCATTGTTGCAATGGATGTCTCAAGTTTGAGGATGACCATAATTAAGGGTAATTGTTCGAGTTTGTTCTTCACTTGATCTTTCTTCTTTAAATGAATGAATGCCCAGATTTGTGCCTTTGTTGAGCAAAATATAAATAAAAATTGTAAGGCCCTTCCAGGGAATTTTGTGACAAAAAAATTATTTCATCTACCTTCAGCTACTATAAGCTTGCTTGAGGGAGCTGATCATAATGAGAAAATTTCATCTCTCAAACACTACTGTCATCTACCATAATCTATCAAACTCTAGGACCCCCAAACACCTTGTTCTCTTCAATATTCATCTCCATCATCTCTCAAACACTACCTTTTTTTGGCTCCCAAACGGACCCTAAATGCACATCCAACAACATGCTTAATAATCAAGGAAACAACTTAACATTCAAGCAAATCTAACAACCAAAATTCACAATTCGACAAATTATAATTTCGCTCAAAAATTTTAAGATGAACTTAAAACATACTTTATGTTTTGAAATATTCCGGTTCTAAATTTCTCTAAAGTTTTTAGGAAATGCTCTAACATCCTGAGAGGCAACAATTAACCGTTAGAAAAAACTTACCTAGAATCAACGAAAATTGTCCAAGGAAGAACCGCAAAATTGCCTATATAATGTATAGTGGATGAAGAAACTCCTTTTAGTGCCTCACCTTTTTCCACCTCAAGGCCCTACTCACACCTTACCCTTTCCGATAACAATGGCAAAAAAGCATAAACTTTATATACGTAGAAAGCATCAAAATATGGTATATGTACGCAATTCCTTGTCCGTGTAGAAGGTAACAAACAATAAACAAACCTTTGCGATGAGATCAACTAGTCCATTGGGAAGCAATTCGACATTCAATGGTGTCACCGTCGCTATGACAACGACATTAACAATTTGATTAAAGTTACTTTGGCATATGAGCGTCAATTAGCACATGCACCCGGCGATAGAGCTCTCCTTCGAGCACCAATCTCTCAAAAATTGATATTTGTTCCATTGCGGCTCTCTTTTGGATGATGAATTTCATGCCGTCTTTCCATGCACGTTCAACCTCATCCTTCAATCTCTTCGCATAAGATGATGGAGAGAGGAGAAAGAATGGAATGGATTTTTCTTCTTCTTAATATAGTGGTTAGAAACTAAGTCCAAAATGAAAGAATTTGTATAAATAGGACCTTTTTTTATTTCCTTTTAGTTTTTATACCCCATTACTTTTACCACTTTCATTAATGGTAGGTAAAATTAATTAACCCCTCTATTTACAAAAAGAAAAGAATAATAGATGTTTGATAGTTGTTACGTAAGTGTAAGTTGTAATTCTTACTTCTTGAATTTGTTTTATTTTCTTTTATTATTTTTTTGCATTATTTTATTAATTTTATTTTCTAGAATAAATTTCTGGTATGGAATTCATAACAAAAATTTCCATACTAGAAATTTTCATACCAAAAATTTTCATACCAGAAAATTCTAGTATGAAAATTCATGCCAAAAATCTCATAACAAAATTTTTAGGTATTCATATCAAAAAATTCATACAAGAAAATTCTATTATGGTATGGAAATTCATGCCAAAAATCTCATACCATCATTTTTTGGTATGAAAATTCATACCAGAAAATTCTAGTATGAGTTTTCTGATATGGAAATTCATGCCAGAAATCTCATACCAGAATTTTCTAGTATGAAAATTCATACTAGAAAATTTATATTAAATACCAAATACCTAATTTCATACCAAATACTAGAAGTTAATAGCAAATTCAGAATTTGACTCTTGTCTACAATTACAAATCAGTAAACAATTTGACCCATATCCTATTACTGAACTAAAAATTCTGAATCTTATAATTTGTAGGTAGATAATGCTAACACTGACATGGTAACTTGTTTTGAGTAGGATTCGATTCACTTTTCGGTGCTCTTCTTGAACCAACAACCTCAGTTTTTGGCTTATTTGAAGGCATGCTGGAAGTATGAGTGAGCATCACACTGTTTTTTTTTGTGAGGAAAAGAGGGTAGCAACCCCCAAGCAAATTACAATCGAGTCAAGCGAGGAAGACTCACCCCTCGCGCGTCATCTAACAGCAAAGCCCTAGCGCAAGGAGGTGGAACATCCAAAATATAAGAACCAAATGTAAAGGAGAAGGCAAAATTGGCTAACGAATCCGCAACCCTATTCCCTTCGCAAAAAGTGTGACCAAACCGGATGGTCCAGTCTCGAGCAATAAAGCCTTGACACCGAAGGGCCATGCTAAAAAGAGGGTGCATAGAATCCACACCCTCTTTGAGAATACGTAGAACAACGAGCGAGTCCACCTCCACAACCACTTGGCGGAAACCCTTCTCCCATGCAATCTCCAACCCAAAATACACACCCCATAACTCAGCAGTAGGGGCCGAAGCAAGCCCGACATTGGCCACAAAACCACACAGCCATTCACCCTGGTAGTCGCACAGCACACCGCCGGCCGCCGCAAGACCCGGATTGCCCCGAGAGGCACCATCGGTATTGACCTTAACCCAAACCTGCAAAGGGTGCAACCATCTGACAAGTACTTCCGTCTTCCTAGTTAGCAACCTACAATCCCGTTTAGACTTAAAAGCTTCAATATTTTTCATTATACCGAAGCATGATGAATCTATGCTTATCCTCAATCTCCGGAATTTCACGAAAGGAGTGGTTATTCCTCTATTTCCACAACCACCAAAGGGAGATTAAAAACAACTCATTCCACACCAGACTCCGTCCATGAACAAAATCAAGGCTAATATTTTCAAAGAGCCAATCATCCCAATTCAGAGAGAAGAAGGTACCCTGGTGAGCCAACGGGACAACCGACTTCCAAAACGTGGAAGCATGGGTACAATCGCGAAAGAGATGGAGCAGGGATTCCAGGACATTGGGGCAGCAATTGGGGTCAGGCGCAAGGTGACGCCTGAACCGCTCGGAATTGGTAAGGATACACCCCCAACCAACCTCCCACGCGAAGAATCGAATCCGTTCCTGGACATCCATCCTCCAAATTTTCTGAAACAGACCCAAACGAGCATCCACCGGTCCATGCGACTTTTGAATGAAGGCTTAAGGAGACGAGGTGGAAAACATACCCGAATTGGTCCCCATCCATCGAACACAATCGGCCTGGTTGGAGTCCGGACAGAGCGTGACAGAAGCAAACCGGAGGAGATAGGAGCTCGAAACCTTTCCCCCAATAAAGTCCCAGTCCCAACCAGAATCATGAGACCAGATATCACTGACACGAGCACTCAAGTCACCCTCACTCAGGCTGGTAAGAGAGTGCAAACACAGCGGCTCGTCAAACAACCATCGATCCGTCCAAAGCGAAACAGATCTACCATCAATGACGTTCCATGCAAGATTAGGAGCAATCACGCTGTTATAGGTTCCAACAATGCTTCTCCAGAAAACAGAATATCCAGAGCGCGCAACCAACTCGGTGGGCCGATCTCGATCCCCGACACGATATTTCTTCGATAGAACCCTAGCCAGAAGTTGATCCTTGCAATTAAATAAGCGCCATCCCAGTTTGCCGACCAAAGCCTTGTTGGAGTCGATCGCACGACGAATCCCCAAGCCGCCTTCCACCTTTGGCTTGCAAACGATATCCCACTTCACCAAATGGATTTTCCGTGCACATGCATTACTGCCCTTAATGAAATTTCTGCACACTTTATCGATTTTTGCAGACACTAACGAAGGTAACAAGACGGATTGCATAGTATACAGCGGGATAGCGGATAAGACAGTTTTGGTGAGCGTGACCCTTCTGCCCTAATGCACCACAGAAGGTATCCAGAATGCCCTTTACAACCCTCAACTGTTTCTCAGAAGCCTCAGCAAACAAAAGAATATCGTCCGCAAAAAATAAATGTGAGATCGGCGGCCTCCTCTGGAAAGCTGGATAGGCTTCCACCTACCATCCACAATGGCTTTGTCAATCAAATGCCCAATCTCTCAAGACACAGCACAAAAATATAGGGCAAGATAGGGTCCCCCTGCCGGATACCACGCGTCATAGGGAAGGGGGAAGACATTTCGCCATTCCAAAGAAGTCTCATAGTCCCTGTAGAAACGCACTGCATGATGCGCTCAACCCATACAACGGGAAAACCAAGGTCTCTAAGAGTATCCTCAATAAACTCCCAACTTAAGTGGTCATATGCTTTCTCAAGGTCGAGTTTCAAGATCATCCAACCTTTCCTGCCCTTCTTCAATCTCATGGAATGAACCACCTCTTGAACAAGAACGATGTTATCCAAATCATACGACCCGGGATGAAGCTACTCTGCATGGGACTAACCAACACTTTGGTAATGGTTTTGTAAAGGACATTGTAGAGACTAATGGGTCTAAACTGTTGAATAACTTCAGGTTTCGCGGTTTTAGCAAGAAAAACGATAAGGGTTTCATTAGCGAGGTGCGGCATCACTCCATTCCGCATGAAGGATCACACTAGCTCGACAAGAGACTTCCCCACTATAGCCTACAATTTTTGGTAAAAGAGTGGATGAAAGCCGTCAACCCCCGGAGCCTTAAACGCTCCTCTCCTTTATAGCACCAAGGATCTCCTGCTCGGTCACAGGCAAGGAAAGATTGTCAAGTGTGTTCTGAGACAGTCGAGGGAACCCACCCGTTTGCAAATCAAGGAGAGGTGCCAGGATAGTCGGACCATACAGCTCCCGGAAGAACTCGGACGCATGCCTTTCAAGTGTAGGTTGGTCAACGCACCAAGTGTTATCATCAAGCTTTAATGATTCAATTCTGTTGGCATGCCGTCTAACTAACGTCGACAAGTGGAAGAACTTGGTATTTCTATCTCCACAAGTGATCCAGTTTTGGCGAGACTTTTGGTACCACAAAAGTTCTTCTTGCTCAAGAACCGCCTCCAACTCATCACTGGCAGACTTTTCCCATTGGATAAGATCATCCGATGGCAAAGAAATAATCTCAGCATGAATTGTCTCCAGTTTCTTCATGAGTGAGATTTTGCGCTCATGTATACTGCCAAAGCATTCCTTGTTCCATTTACGTAACGCATTCTTCAGTTTGGTGAGGGCAATAGGGAGCTCAACCACACTATCCCATTTTGAAGCAATCAGCGGGGCAAAATCTGGGTGCTTGATCCAAGCAGCCTGGAAATGAAAAGGTTTGCGGTTCGGTCTCCCGACCCAACGTCCGTTGAGTGAAAGCAGGAGCGGGTTGTGGTCCGAAGAGAGACGGGGTAGGTGATGAACACTAACATTCGGCCATCTAGCTCTCGCACTAGGAGAAGCACACACTCTATCGAGTCTTTTGTAGAGTCTGGTTTCCAGACAACTACCCAGGTACCAAGTGAAAGGAGACCCATGGAATCCAAGGTTAATCAGTTGTTGCTAGGATAGCCAATTGCCAAACTCCACCGAATCACGACCCAGCCGGTTGGACCCGCCCTGGCGTTCCTGCAAGTTAAGAATAACGTTAAGGTCACCTCCGAAGATAATAGGCTCCTGAATGTTTCCTAAGATGGTCGCCAGACAATCCCATATCCCATCCCGACGCAGAGGATTAGGGCAAATATAAACCAGGAAGAGGTGAAAGGCTTGTGGGCCCACCCCCACTTTAACGTGAATGAACTGCCGGTCTTTCACCATAACAAGGATAGGGCAGGATATAGCGTTCCAAAGAATCCAAATACCGCCACTTTGACCCTGCGCTTCAATACGATCAAAGGAATCAAAGCCCATCCTAAGACAAATCTTGTCAGCAGCCCCAGAGCAATGCGTTTCAAAAAGAGCCAAAAAATTTGGCTTATGTTTGCGAAGCAAATAACGGATAGCCCTTCGGAAACCCGGCTTAATACCAATCATTGATAACGATGAGAGGGGGACCAAAAGAAAGCAAACTATTGAGTCTCCGCAACAACTGAGACCTCCATCGAGGCATCCGATTCATCCGAAACATCTCCTTCGTCCATATTAACTGCTTGGCTGTTTTCATTAGGGACCGGAGTGACAGTCGGCGCAACACGGTTCAACGCCTGGAGTGGTTCCACCTTATCAGAAACATCCGAGGCTACGGGCTGTTTTAGTTGGGCCTTCGTGATAACCTTAGTGAAGCTCTCCACTACCCGGTCGGATTCACCATCATTGGGCCTAAGCCTCTTAACGGGCCCAACAACGGAAAAATTTTTCGCAGAGACGTCTTGTTTATTGGTCCCATCAACTTTTTTCTTCAGGATAAATTTCTTCCCTGGTTTTTGACCTTTTTGGACCCGCGATGTGGAAGTCTCACCAACACGTGGGTCCCGTTCAGCAACTTTCTCTGACACAAAGATCCTAGTACCATTAGTCGAGGGGTTGAATTTGTTGTTGGACGAGCCCTGCACAATACTTTTCTCCTTCACAATACCTTTCTTACTAGCAACTTGAGACACATGTGCCGTTGTGCAATTAATGTTGCTCTTTTATGTCGTCTTGGGATCCGAATCAAACCCATTGGTATTCTTTAACGAACTCTTCGCCTTCGCTTGTCTCCGCCGGCGAGGAACGACCATCCAAGGCCCCACATCACCGGGACAGTCCTCAGGTGCAGGCGGCACAACGGGTTCACAGGGAGATTCGTCTTGTACAGTAGCTTGTTGTTGGTCAGATTTACTTAAAACGCCAGGACATTGAGGTTCGAGATGACCATAAGCACCGCACTTAAAACAAATGACGTGCAGACCCTCATATTCAATCTTGTATTTCTTACCATTCACCAAAATCGCCCCTTTCAAAGGTTTCTTGAGGTCAACTTCAACACATATTCTAGCATAACGTGCCCTAGCAGCATGATTAGTGTTCTTATCAACTCTAATTAGTCACCCAACACATGAGACAATCACACTGAGAACTTTCTCATCATAGAGAGTAAGGGGAAGATCGGCAATCCGAATCCAAGTGCAAGTAGACATAATGATGTCAGTGAAGGGACTAAACTCTGGTTGCCACGACTGCACCACCAGGCAGTGACCAAAGACCGGCCAAGGACCACCACAAAAGGCCTTCATATAGTCTTCCTCTCTTTCAAACTTCAAAAGGAAGTAGCCATTGGGGAGATCCGTAACTGTCATACCACCTATTGGTCTGAGGATTGCAGAAAGGCTTCTATCCATCACATGGAAGGGAACAAAGGTTCCAAGAACATTCACCACCACCGACCCTTTCCACACATCATTGAGTTGTTGCATAACTTCCTTATCGATAGTGACCGAAGGGATACCATCAGTTCCATTGGGGAATTCAACCCTGATTTTTCCTATCAGGAAGTCATCACTCAGGATGGAGGCCTTCTCTTTTTCCGCTCCTTGAACCAGTGTTTGTTTCCAATTCATAGTTGTATTTGCAGGCGATTCCGGTGGCCGGCCGTTCATGCCATCACTGTGGGTACCAAAGGCCTGGTTCGTCGTTTGGTACCAGAGGCCTGGTTCGTCGTTCGGGCCATCACTGTGGGTACCGAGCCTGTGAATTTGGTCACCGCATGTCCAAAAGCCAATCCGCGTCCAACTCCGACACCGATCCTAACTCCCAAGGCATACATCAAAAAGTGCTTCTGTTCCATACTCTATTTCCTGCTCAATTGCAACTTCACCGAACCTCTCTCATGCAAGAAGATCAAGGAACACAAACCACGGTTTTCTCAGGTAGTGTGAAGGTTTACTCGATCGTTTGATTTTCAAACAAGTCTTCAATTAAAAGCAACAAAGGAATCTCACCACGAGGAGAAACAATATCCACATGACAACTTGCTGATTTTAGCGTGTTCTACATAAAAATCCAACATAAATAATCAGTATATATGATCGTCCTAGCAAAATCAAAGGAGATCTACAAAGTTTAAGCACGGTAGCTCACGGAATATGACCTCCTCTTTATCCTGATTGCAGTTTTTGAAGGCTCTAATATTAAAGGAGGAGAGGGATGAAGACAGTGTGAGATTGAGGGAGAACGAGCGATAGTTTGTTGAGCGTGGAAGAAATTAGAGGAAAGGGTCGGAGAGGCATGAGAGGGAGGCTGAAGTTGTATTAGGGTTTCACACTAATAGTAAGAAAAAAGAGGGGTATATTTTCTTAATTAAAAATCACTAAGAGCCTAGATACTAGATAAGAATTTAGAAAAAGCCTACTTACCAAAATTATTCAAATTTTCAAATTAGTGTTTAAATTTTCAATTTCATAAATTAAATAAATAGGTTAGTTAAGAAATTCACCCTTTTGACAAAACTATTTTTATATTTCATTAAATAAATTGATATTAAATTAATTTAAAATTGCATAAATTTACAACTTTCCTGAAATAAGATTGCATAGGATTACTCCATTATAAGATTGTTTAGATCCTAGATAAGGTATATGAATAATAATGTAATATATTATAGAATATAAATAGATTTGTTCAATATTTACATTTACCCCCGTTTGGTTAGAAGTTCGGAAACAGAAACGGAATGGTATATGCTTACCTTATTCATGAATAATTTTTGGAATCATTCCTTATGGTTGCATGTAAAATGTAGCTGTTTTCCCATTTTGTTTCCCTATAGGGTATCAACACTAATCAAATTTACCTACAATTACTTAAAACCACAAGGAATGATTCCACAAAATTTCATGAATAATAGCATACATATAGACTAAAATCATTTCATTCCGTTTCCCTTTCCGGAGTTGGAACCAAACGGGCCCTAATGTAACAGTTAACTATGTATTTTTTTAAGGAAAAATGACCAAAAATAATACCAATTATGAGGTATGAACCAAAAATAATACAAACTTTAAAAATTACTATTTGATATACAAACTATTTCACATTAAATCAATTTTGACACGGGGTGAAAATCTAACCAAATTTTATTACAAAAACCGCCCATATATTTATTAAATCACACAAAATGACTCATATAATTTATTTTCTTTCAAAAATCACCATAGTTATTTTTGTATACTTAATGAATTAGGTAACAAAAGTTAGCCATCACTTTATTTTTAATATTGAAGGTAGTTTATTCATTAAAAAAAATTAAAAAGTTTTAAAAATAAAATTTTGCTTAGTAAAACCATAATTAGTGTCATTATTTTTTTATGGGTAGTTTGAGGAAATAATATATGTTTGTAGGTAAAAATTAATGAAAGAATATATTATTTATTTGGAAATTTGTGTAATTTGAAATCTTAAAATTAATATAATTAGCATAAATTTGTGGAAAAAATCTACATTTGATGTTTAAATTTTAAAAATTAATAAATTAATCTTATTTTATACCAAAATTTTGTGGGAATGTCACCAAGTACGAGTCTTTTAGCCAAATTTTTATTTTAAAAGTTTTAAAACTTCTCAATCATTCTTATAGTTATATTTTAAATAAATGTCCTAAAATAATTAAGAATAAAGTGATAACTAACTTTTATTATATAATTTATTTGGTATAAAAAAATAATATGGGTGTTTTTGGAAAGAAAATATAATGTAGGGATAGTTTTGTATGATTTAAAAATTATGGACGATTTTTGTAATAAAAGTAGCCATAATTTTACCTCGTATTAAAATTGGTTTAATGTGAAATAGTTTATATACTAACTAGTAATTTTTAAAGTTTGTATTATTTTTTGTTCATACCTCATCAATTGGTATTATTCTTGGTCATTTTTCATTTTTTTTAATAAAATTAGTTTAAAGGGAAAAAATTTAACTGATCATTAAACTAATAAAATAAATAAATAAATAAAAATAATACTTAATGTGGTATTTTTACATGTGACTTTAAACACTTATATTTTTAACGTTATATAGTAGATAGTAGATACATTAGCCTTACTATAGAACCTAAAACCTGATCTCAGGTCCAATTTTAATATTTATAGAGATCGAAAAAAAGTCCTAAAAACAAGTAAGTGACTGCTTTCAAGAATTTCTCGTATAAAATTGTTGATTCTGTAAAAATAAAAAAAATAAAAAAAAATAAAAAAATAAAAAAAATAAAAAAAAAAAATAAAAAAAATAATAATAGTAATAATAATAATAATAATAATAATAATAATAATAATACATTATTTCAAGTATCCGGAATATTAGAAGCGGGATCTTCTTTAAAAGAATGGTGTGAAGGTTCATTTAGTAGTCGAGATGAGGCCCATATATTGAGAAAGTGGTAGTGTCAGCCCAGCCCAGCCCACAGTAGAATAGTTTCTTATACTTGTGGAGTGTTAATCAGCCGCCCAGCCCAGCCCGGCCCAAATGAGCAGTAATCGTTTTGATAATGGCCGAAGACCTATTTGCTTCTCTCCAATCGAAATGAACCATGACTTAGTAGTGTCTTTATTCATGCTGGAGCTAAGTCCTTTACTCTTTTTGTGGTTTATGCTCCTCCTCATGGCTCATGCTAAGTCATTTTCTGGACTCATTTAGATTAAGAAATTGCTGTTGTATCAAACCGAATGTCAAGGGGATCGGGTCGCTTGCATGATGATTCTACAGCTTTTCATGAGTTGATTAATAAGTATGGCCTAATTGATCCGGATTCACTGGTCCGGGTTTCACTTGGGATAGTGGAAGGGATGGATGCTCACAGGTCCTTAATTAAGCGTCTTGAGCTCAAATTCAACTTCCTTACTTGAGTGTCCGTCATTTGACACGTTTTTCTTCGGATCATTCCCTTATTCTTGTTGAGTTTGATTATAATGTTTTTGTCCGTAAAGAGCGTATCCCTTTCGCTTTGAAGCGGTCTGGCTGGCGCCTAGTGATTTCATGCCCAGCTTTCTTTACTAATGTGGAATCGCTTAATTTTGGTAAGTACGGCTTCTCTCGTCGGTTGATTACTCGAGAGGCGAAGCTGAAATCTCAACTGGAACTTACTCTAGAACAAGAGTATAAATGATACTCTAGAACAAGTGGATGATTATGAAACTTGATCTTGAAAAGAGAGATGATCGGTTGCATTGGTATTTTCTTGATGACACTATTACTCATGCGGGGTTTCCACTTGCTTTGAAGAATATGATATAGGAATGTGTCTCTACTTTTCGTATGCAATTACTTTGGAATGCTGAACTTACCAATTAGTTTTCCCTGAAAGGGGTGGTACACAGTGTGATCATATCTCTTCCTACTTGTTTGTCCTGTGTGTGAAACGACTCAATCACCTGATTCTTGAATGTGGAGCAAGGACATTGGATGCCGATCTTTCTTTCTCTTGGAGGTCCTCCTTTGTCTCGTATGTGTTTTGCGGACGATATTACTTTGTTTGTCGAGGCATATGTTTCCAAGATGAGGGCTGTCATCAAGTGTCTTCAATTGTTTTGTGTTGTGAACGACCTCAAGGTTAGTTTTACAAAGTCGAAAAATTTTGTTTCTCCGAATATTTCAAGAGATTTATGCAATGATCTTGAGATTGATATTACCCAACATCTATGTAATTTATATGGTGTTCCAATCTTGCAAGGCCGTATCACTAAGGAAATGTTTGTGCCTCTCATTGATAAAACTAATGGCCGTCTTAGTGGTTGGAGGAGTAAAACTTTAAGTTTTGTTGGCAGCCTAACCTTAGCTAAGTCTGTATTATCTTCGATCCCGGTCTACTCTATGACTACTTTGACCATTCCTCCGAGTGTTTGTGATAATCTTGATAAAGTTATCCGTAACGTTGTTTGGGGTCATACGGGTTCTTCGACTCCTATTCATATTGTTCCCTGGAACGTTTTATGTCAGCCTAAGGCTTTGGGTGGTTTAGGGTTGCAACATGAACTCTCTTAACCAAGCCATTCTGGAAAAACTTGGTTGGCGCTTTATAAAAGATGATTCCGGCCAGTAAGTATATTAGACCTGATTCTTCTTCTCATCATGCTCCATCTCCAACCTGGACTTCTATATTCCACATTTCCACACCTTGCGTATTGTTGTCATTGACGGGTGTCACTGGGTTCTTGGGGATGGTACGGATACGCGGTTTTGGGACGATAACTGGCTTGTCGATGGACCTTTGCGGCAGTGAATTACCTGTTACGTATCATCTTATCTCTTCAACCTTCAAAGGACTTGTTTGAGAATAATTATAAATTTATAATTATCCTCTACTGGGTTTGAGAGATGAAACGCATGCGTTGACCCATAGGTTTGAATGATCATTGTCCCTACTGTCCGGCCACTACTAAAACTCTAGAGCATCTTCTGCGAGATTGTCCTGTACGTTGTTCGTTGTATGATAATGTGGCGCGAGTTACATGTTGATTTGTACCTTGTATTAACAGATGGAAGACGATGAAATGTGTATGAATATGTGTATTTTGGATGTAACAAACTTGATTTCTCTATTACATGCATGCTTTATATATATTGCTCGACTAGGGTAGTCACAAACTATCTTTATTTACATGAAATATCCCTCTTATTTACAATATTACACATTTCTATACAGCCTCAAGCTAAACTTGGAGACACAAGACCCACCTTGCGAGTAAAGAAGGCATGTTGCTGTTCACAAGGGCTTTGGTGAAAATATCAGCTATTTGAAGAGAAGATCGCACATGAGCCGTAGATATAAAACCTTTCTATACTTCATCTCTCACATAATGACAGTCCATGCGTAAGTGTTTGGTTCTCTCATGAAACACTGGGTTAGTTGCCAAATGTTCAACTACTTTGTTATCACAATGCATGGGGAATGGAAGAGGAACCTGAAGGTGTAGATCCTTGAGCAAGCCTTCAAGCCAAATTATTTCACTAGCAGTATATGACATGGCACGATACTCACTCTCGGTTGATGATTTAGAAACAGTTTTTTGTTTCTTACTCTTCCAAGAAATGAGAGAAGAACCAAGGAATATACAATAGCCTGTAATTGATCGACAAGTAAAGGCACACGATCCCCAATCTACATCACTATATGCTAAGAGATATAAAGATGATTGAGAAGGATATTCAAGGCCAAGATCAATGGAACCTTTGAGAAATTTGAGCAGATGCAATGCAACTTGCCAATGTGAGATGTAAGGAGTTGCTAAAAACTGACTAAGTTGCTAAACACAATAAGTGATGTCATGTCGTGTGAGGGTAAGATATAATAGACGACCAATGAGACGTCTATATACTTCTGGATGTGCAATAGATTCTCCATTGTCAAGAGTGAGCTTTAAATTCCTTTGCATATGAAAGAGAGATGGTTTACAATCAAGCATCTGATTATCAACATGAATATCAAGAATATATATTTCTCTAGTTAAGCAGAATAACATCAGGAGTCCTTGCAATTTTCATACCGAGAAAAAATCGAGCATCACCTAAATCCTTGATAGTAAAACCTCAATGAAGAGCAGCCTTCAGGCTATCAATCTCACTAGAAGAATCACATGTGAGTAAAATGTCATCTACATAGAGGAGAGTCATTGTGATGCCTGTGTCAGAGGATTTGACAAACAAGGAATAGTCTTGTCTAGACTGAATATAGCCATGATGAAGTAGAAATTTAGTCAATTCAACATTCTACTATCGAGTAGCCTGCTTAAGGCCATACAAAGACCTCAGTTTACAAACCTGTCCTGGTAAAGCTTTAGTGTAACCATGAGGAGGATGCATATAAACATCTTCATCTAAAAATCCATGAAGAAATGCATTATTAACATCAAGTTGATATAGAGAAGCTGATGCAATCAAGGTTTTGACTATGGTTAACTTGGCAACTGGTGAAAAAGTGTGCTTATAATCTTTGTCTTTAATCTGATTATAGCCCTTAGCTATTAATCGAGCCTTGCACCTTTCAACAAAATCATTTAGAAGATATTGTTGATTCTGTGGGATATTTTAATTCTATATAGAGTCTATGGGTATTTAATATAGATTTTTAAAAGTCCATATAAATCTTTAGGTATTCAATTATGATTTAAAATTTTCCAAAAAATTCCTATGGTATTTAAAAGTTTGTTGATTTAAAAAAATCTATTATTTCATTGATTTTATAGGATTCTTTATTAGTTATATATATACCTAAACTCTATAGAAATCTTCCCCCAACACATAAGATATTCACAGAATCTGTATTGACTCTATATAGAATTAAAATATCCCACAAAATCATCAAATTCTATGATTATTAAGAATCAGTCAAAATCTTTATAAATCTGGATTGAATACACCCTCCTTAATCTTATAAATCCACTTAGAGCTAATGGTTTTGTGAGTAGAAGGAAGAGAGGTTAACTCCCAAGTTTTATTAGTTTCAAGGGCTGACAACTCTTTTCTCATGGCTTCAATCCATATAGGCGTGTCTTTAGCTTGAGAGTAATGAGTAGGTTCAATAGTAGACAACACTGCACAAGGATTTTTGGTATTTTGAAGATAAATGGTCAAGGGTAATATGAGGAAAAAATAAATTAGCAGAATGAATATAATTACAAATATAATCTCTAAGCTTGACAGGTTGATGAATCACTCTCATAGGTCTAGTAGATGGTATTGGGGTAATCAAGGGCTCAAAAGTAGTAGAAGAAGAAGAAGAAGTAGTAGGGGAAGTGTTGGTGAAAGGAACAAGAATTACAAATCCAAAAGGAGTAATGGTAGAGTTAGAAGGGGTAGCAATAAGAGGAGTGGAGATAAGGGAAGAATATGATGCATGTGGGGAAGGAGAGGAAAAATCAGAATTAGGTATGGGAGAAACCAAAGGAAATTGTGGAAGGGAAGTAGCTACAGAAGAGGAAGAAAGATTATTTTTGAATGGAAAGACATGTTCTATAAAAGTAAAATGCATTGACACAAAAATTTTGTGAGTATCAAGATGAAGTAATTTGTAGCCTTTCTGACCAGTAGGATAACCAAGTAATATACATGGTTTACTAACTGCTGTAAACTTGTCTTTGAAAGAATGAGAGAATAGCACAAGCAACCAACAACTCTAAAATGATCATAAGAAGCTGGTTTGTTGTGTAATACCTCGAAAGGAATATGCCTGTGCAAAACTGAAGAAGGCATGAGATTAATAAGATAAGTAGCAGTCAAAACACATTCTCCCCAATATTGAATGTGAAGGTTAGCATGAAGACGAAGTGCTCTGGCAAATTCAATCAAGTGTCCATGTTTTCTCTCAACCCTGACATTCTGTTGAGGAACATAGGCTATAGATTTGTGATACACAATCCCTTTTTCAAGAAGCAAGGATTGCAATTGCTTTTGAAGAAACTTTGCACCATTGTTTGTTCTGAATATCTAAACTGAAGCTTTAAACTGATTTTGCACATAAGCCAAAAACGTGACAATAATTTTGAACACTTGTTGCTTATCTGCCATCAAATAGGTCAAAGTGCGCCTTGTGTGATCATCAACCAAGGTTAGAAAGTATTTAGCACCACATACAAAAGGAGTGTGATAAGGACCTCAGATGTCCATATGAATCAAAGCAAAAGGTTGTTTAGCATAAGAAGTGCTAGGAGAAAATGGCAATTTGTGTTGTTTAGCAAGTATGCATGTATCACAGTTTATAGCAATACTGTGACTAATATTACAACCAGATAAATGTTGTAATTTTGTAACAGAAGTATGACCAAGTCTCTCATGAAAAAGATTTACATTCTTATTGGTAATGGACAACATAGAATGAGTAAAATCAAGTATATGTGCTTTAGAATTTGAATATGTCAAAAGCTTGTAAAGTCCTCCTTATAACTAGAAGGAATGACTCTATTACTGGTATGGTCCTGAAATATGCAGACACAAGGCTTAAACATGGCTTCAATAGTAGTGTTATGAATAAGCTTGGGAACAAACAATAAGTTGTGCTTAAATCAGGAATATAAAGCACATTAGTCAAGCACAGAGAAGGTGAAACAACAACAGTTCCACTGTGTGTTACTTGCTTGATTGATCCATCAGGAAGACCGACAGAAATAGGATGAGATAGACTGTCCAAGTGATCAAATAATGTCTGATCATAACATATGTGATTTGTTGCTCCAATGTCAATTATCCAAGTGTAAATATTACTCTTGGATGGAGAGGAAAAGGACAGGAGATTACCTGCAAATTGCAGGGGTATAAGATGAGTGAATATGATTTTGCATTAATCTCATAACCCCCTGAAAGATTGAATTGACAAGAGCAGGAACGTTAGAAGATCCAGATAAAAAATCCAGAGGACAATTTCCAACAGGAATATCCTAAATATGTGCAGCTATATGGGCAGAATCTATCAATTTCCCTTTAGCTCCTTTGTACCAATCAGAAATGCTTGTGAGCTTGAAGCAAGCCTTCTTGAAATGTCCTCTGTCTTTACAATAAGTACACAATTTGTCTTGCTTTTCCTTTCTATAATCTCTTTTGCTGCCACCTATTTGTCTAGGTGAAAAAGTTCTATCAACAGCAAGTGAATCATGATTAATAGCAGCAGGTAAAAAAGCATTAATAATTTCTTTTTTTTTTCAGCTTGCAAGATCACATGATATACTTGACTTATAGTTGGTAAGGAGTCAAGAGCTAAGATATTGGATCTGATATGATCAAATTGATCTCTCAGTCCCATTAGAAACTACAAAATGCGAGCCTTAGCCTCTCTCTCAGAAAGTTATTTAAGAATTTCACATTGATAGTGTATAATACCTTTGCAAGTACAAGAAGGTGAACCAACAATTGGTTGTATCTCATCCTAGATTTTCTTAATTTTGCTGAAATAAAAAACTACACTAAGATTTTCCTGTTTCAGATTGACAAGGTCTTTATGCAATTGATAGATTAGAGGAACATTAGAAACCTTAAATCGATCCTTCAGTTCATCCCACAACTCTTTAGAAGATTCAACATATGAAAAATCTTCAGCAATATCTCGATTCATATAATGTACAAGCCAACACCTAATTATGTAATCAACTCTTGTCCATCAAATTATTTTCTCCTCATTAGATTCAGGTTTGGTTACCTTTCCATCAATAAATCCTAACTTCAATTTTGCTCCTAAGGTCATTCGAATGTTTCTTTTCCGTGATACAAAATTAGATCCATCAAATAAGGTAGATACAAGTTGCATACTAGGATTATCTGAGTCGGAAAGGTACAAAGGATCATTCGAATTAGCTCCATTGTATCGATCTACTACAATCTGATTGGAATTTGGATTCAGTGGATCTCCTGTCATCACTTGTTGAGTAAATTCGATTTAGTAAGCAATGAAGAAGAAGAAGAGATTATGTGTAGCTTTGAAATTAGTGCGGAAGCATGAGCTGGAGCTCTGATACCATATTAACAGATGGAAGAAGATGAAATGTGTATGAATATGTGTATATAGGATGTTACAAACTTGAGTTTTGTTTTACGTGCATGCTCTATATATAACTCGACTAGGGTAGTTAAAACTACCTTTATTTACATGAGAAATCCCTCTTATTTACAATATACACATGTTTATACCTTGACTCATTTACCCTCCCTTTTTCGACATGGCTTCGAGGTAATATTTCTTCCTACTGATTGCTTGCGAAGTGAAGTTTTTGTAGGAGCTCTTTGGTTATCTATGAAGTGGCGAAATTCAAAACTTTACGATAACATGACCGAGGTGAGTAATCGGAGTTTCTATGTTCGACAAAGAGCTATTGAATCTGATGTTGCATGGAAGGCGAGTTCAGCTACCAACGCTCGAGGGCATCACAATGTTGTTTAGGTCCCTTGGGAGCCTTCTTTACATCCTAGTGTCAAAGTTAATACGGACGGAGGTCGACGGAACAACGGTTTTGATGCTACCGTGACAATAAAGGTAAGTGGTTGTGGGGTTTTGATGTTAACATTGGATTGTGTTAGTTCTCGTGGCTGAATTATAAAGAGTGTACTATGATCTAAAGTTAGCGTGAGAGGATGTGTATTGTCATGTGATCCTTGAAACAGATTCATAGTTGATAATAACCCTTTACAAAAATTCCCCGACATCGCCCACTCGCTAGTCTGCTAATTAGCTAGTTTTTTTTTTTGATTTCAGAGTCGGTTTCAGTCATTGATTAACCCTTCTAAACGTATAGTTAGATCTTCTAATTTCAGACTCGGTTTAGATGTATTGGAATAGTTTGGCTCGATATGTGACGCGTACTTATTAATGCTTGCCGGTAGACTTGGTAGTCAAGCCCTAACATAAAGTTGTGCACGTTAGAAAGTGTGTCAACCGCCATTCATAAATAGTGAATTAATATTCGCATCATCTCACTTGTATTTTGGATACTAGTATACTAAAGAGTCAAGTACATAAGCCATATACAACCCAACCATCTCAATTCAACTTACAATAAAAAAAAGAAGTATTGTAAAATGATGTATAATAGTTTATATGTGAATATAGTTTATCTTATCTTATCTTATATATATTAAAGGAGAAGCAATTTTTGCCACGTGTCCTCCCAGGAATTAACGTCAGCAAAACGTTTATTTTACTCATCAATATTTTTCAGCAATTTAAATTAAAGTTTTAACAAAAAAATCATTCACAAAATCACGGGATTGCATTCCGTTTTAAATTATTTTCAGCAATTTGATTGAGGTGATTTATTTTTCCATTTTAAAAATAAAAGTTATGTTAATATTTTTCAGCAATTTAAATTAAAATTTTAACAAAAAAATCATTCACAAAATCACGGGATTGCATTCCGTTTTAATTTATTTTCAGCAATTTGATTGAGGTGATTTATTTTTCCATTTTAAAAATAAAAGTTATGTTAATATTTTTCAGCAATTTAAATTAAAATTTTAACAAAAAAATCATTCACAAAATCACGGGATTGTATTCCGTTTTAAATTATTTTCAGCAATTTGATTGATGTGATTTATTTTTCCATTTTAAAAATAAAAGTTATGTTCAAACAGTATTTGTTAAGATATTAAAATATCTAAACGGGATAGCCTTCTGTTTTTTCACTCTTAAAGTATAAAAGACACTAAAAAAAAGAAAAAAAAATAAAGACATATTCTAATCAATGATACCATTGTTTAGACGATTAGTGATTTGAATCACCAATATGATTTTACCTCACATCATATTAGTCTTTCATCAAATTTATATTGTCAAATCTAGCACAAAAGTTCACTGCCACCACCTTAGTAGGTCATCTCCCACTATTTCCTTTGACATTTTTACTTCATTCATGATGCAGGTTTAGCTGTAGGCATTGCTTCTCCAATAGAAGAAATACTCCATTGTAGGACATGTTTATGTTTCTACCTCCTGTTTACCTATAAAATCTATGGGAAAAAATTTCATCAAGCAAACAAAATTGTAAATTATTAGATTCATATTGAGTACACAGCTACACCCAAATAATCATTTTAGCAGTAAAAGGTAATTAATTTTCATATCCAATTCACACGAGAAAATAGTGGATCAAAAAAATCTCAACCATAAATTACTACCATAACAGAATAAAAGAAGAACTGTGATCTTAGGATTTCCGTATTAAAAAAAATATATAATTCAAATATAATAGTGTTTCCAATATCTTAACAAATTTATAATCTTAACAGCATCAGCATCAATGACATTTACCTATAAAAAGAATGTCAAATCACAATAGTTAGAACATACCTCACTTTTTCATCTATACAACCGTACGTGTGGTCATCTTCTTCCCGCTGCAATCAAAGTTAAGTATAAAGGTTAGTAAATTGCTCCATCTATCCTATATTCATATAGTCACATATTTGCATTATCAAAGGTTAGTAAATTGGTCCTTCTATATGTTACACAGGATGACAAATCGCATCGTATACATCTCCGATCTCACACCGAATACTAATCCATCACCAACTATTTGAGTCCGTATCTTGCATTTATGGGATGCCTTCGATGTCAACCAAGTCAATGGTGCTTCTATTGGCAAATCAATTATTCTAATCGATGAAATGGTAATTATTAAGTTATTTGAGTTTATTCAACTGATTTTAATTTCCATATTTAATATGCTACTTTTTTCTTTAGGGTTCAAAAATCCAAGCCTTCATCAGGAAATCAGTCACCAAGCACCATCGTAATGTCATCTTATCTGGAATCTACACAATTTCAAAATTTGGATTAGACAATGCAGACGGCATTTATCGATATACAAGTAGTCCTTATAAGATCGACTTTGGCTTTCACACAATCATGACTTCATTTGACAATGATCTCATTTCTATCCCACACAACACATTTGACTTGGTTGACTTCAAGTCTATATTAGATAGAACTCTCGATGACAACTACTTGGTTGGCAGGTATTCATTTATCATTATTTAGTATACAATCTTATATATTTAAACATTATACACACCCCTATTCATGGCAACTACATATTTATGTTACTCATGGATGAACATGTAATGTTTTAAAATTTTGTATAGTTGTTGTTTTTAATATTCTATGTGTATTCTTATTTTTAAACATTATACATTTTTCAATTATAGGGTATGAAGATTGAAGCTAGAACGTCTGAATTGATTTATAAGGAGAGTTCCAGTTGTCTACATGAAGGATCAGCATGTGTTCTCTCCCACTTTGCTACTTTTAAAAAGATTGGTTGTCGTAAATTTAGCGAACATCCTTTTTTCATCGAGATATTACCTTCTACCATTGTTGGCAAGTTATTTCTCCACACTCGCATGTATATATACCACTTCACATTTGGTGTTATGTATGGGTGATTTTATCAAGCAAAAACAACAAATTGTTAGCTTAAAGGTTGTAAGTATAACCAATATTATAAAAGAATCACAAACCTTTACGAGTACTAGACCTTTGAATCTCATAAGCCCATAGTTTTATATTTATGAGTAGTGACCTTTGAATCTCTTCAAACCCTTCCAAATTATGTAGCAGACTCAAGTTTACAATGCTGTCAAATAAGAATCAATAAGTTTACAGAATAATTTTAAAAACATAACTAAAATGATGCAAATATGTAGCAGCCTCAAGTTTACAATGCTGTCAAATAAGAATCAATAAGTTTACAGAATAATTTTAAACCCTTCCAAATTATGTAGCAGCCTCAAGTTACAATGCTGTCAAATAAGAATCAATAAGTTTACAGAATAATTTTAAAAACATAACTAAAATGATGCAAATATATGGGTGGTACTTATCTTTAGTCACCTAAAGTTTTTTAGTTTACTTGCTCTATATCTTCTCAATCAAATCTTTTATTTTGATGCATCCACTACAATCATCCTTCATACCATTTGCAGTAGCAACAATGCCAACTTGAAAGTATAAGCATGTACACTTGATTTGAGAACAGAAGATTCTTCATATAATAATTTGATATTCATATACAATTACAACTAATTAATAATAGATTTATTGCAGCGGAACTCCCTCAATAGAAAAGTCTCAATTCGAAAACACAATCCAATACCAAGAAAAAAAATAACAAAATCAAACACAATAACAAATTGAATAAATACCTTGCACAAGCTTCTCAATCAGATTCATCTTACACCCTATCTCTCTAATCCCCAAAATCAATCTTCCCAGAAACCGTAATATATCATGGCAATATGGTCCTCGCCGTTCTTTACTCTTCTCGAATCGAATCACCAACTCCGCTCCAAAGTCGATTCAATTTACCACTTTTACTTCGACGACCTAATCCCCGAATCGCATATCTCCTTCGAACTATCAACTATGCCCTAATTCTTCAACCCTCCATTATCAATTGATTAGCCCTCTTTCGATTCCGAGTATAATATTTGTCGATCTTACAAAATGGATTCAAGATCTTGAAGTTGTGAGAGTTTCCATGGATTGATGGCATCCTTGATGGCTTGCGTATTTGGACGAAACCTTCTGTTGTACAGAACTAGCAAGTGTTGTAAAAGTGAAAATGAATTTGCTTTCTGTATTTCCTTTGTTGTCGGTAATTTGCAGGAAGTATACAACATCATTTTCTCAAAAAAAAAACAATCAAGGTTCAATTATATTCATTTGGGTTGTACATTACTTGGAGTAATTTCAATGGGCTTGGCCCAATCTAAATTTGGTTATTTATAGCAATATAAGTATTTAATAGATATTAGTTATTCATATTAGAAGAAGGTCCGATATGAATATTTTAGTTTTAAAATTTATTAATATTTTTTTATATAATTTTTCATTAGTATTTTGTTAAATATAATAATTCTAATATTTCATTTGTATAGATGTTTATATTTAGTATGATTTTAGTAATATTAATGTTCGTGCATAAAATTAAATTTGATAGAAATGTTTAAAAAAAAATTTATTAGCAAAATATTATAACATATTTGTGAAAATAATATATTTTTCATAAATATAAGCCAAAATTTTTATTAGTTAATAATTTTACATTTTGTATCAACGTATTTAACTAAAATAAAAAAGAAATTTTTACGATAACTATTTTAAAGATAAAAATATTTTTTTAAAAATCTCGTGCAAGGCACGGGTATTACACTAGTATATATTAAAGCAGAAGCCTCTATTGCCACATGTCGCCCCCACGATTAACCTCAGCCCAACGAAATTTTAATGCCACGTGTCGCCCACAGAATTAACGTCAGTCTAAAAAATTAATAAGAAAAGTTTTTTACAAATTTTGTTTTTAAATAAATGATAATATCTCTCAAAATTGTTAACAAATTTGTTTTCATTTATATTAAAAAAAATTTTATTTATGATATTATATCTCAAAGTTGTTAGCAAATCTACATTTAAATTTTGTTTTTATTTAAATAAAAAAAAATTATAAAAAAAGTTGTTAGGAAAATTTGTTTTCATTTATATTATAAAAAATAGAAATTGTGATATTATCCGTCAAATTCAATTTTATAAGAAAAATTTTAACAAATTTTGTTTATAAAAGAAATATTAATATCTCAAAGTTGTTAGCAAATTGTTAAAAAAGTTTGCTAATACAATTAGTTATAATCTAATGATTAACATTAGTTATAATTAAAAAAAACACACGTATTTTTTTAAAATCCATCATATATTTATAATTGAAAAAAAAAGAGAAAAAAGAAGATATTGATTAACATTAATAATAGATTTAATTAACTTATTTTACTTCGAAATTTATACTAATAAATTTAAATTCGTCATTCAAAATTTGAAAAGAATAATTTTGTTTGACGAGATTTATATCTTTATTTAAATCAAAATAAGAATAAAAATAAATAAATAAATTTAAATTAGTCATTAAAAAATTAAAAAAAAGATTGATCTACATAGATACAGTCAAGTACGTTGACAACCAATAAATCGGTGAAGTTAGTGATTATTTAAAATTAGTTATAAAAAAAGTTAAAAGAGATAGTCATTTAAACTGATAAGAAGATTGTTTTGCTAGGAAATTAGATTTGACTATATTTTTTTGTTAACGGTATTTGATTCATTTAGATTTGAATTCATTAAGATACAAAGAAACCTTTTGTTAAAACTAACTATTAATCCTAACATCAACAATTAATTATTCCCAACCGAATACACACTAAATCATTCAATTAAATTTTCTCATAATCAATCGAAATTTAAATCATTATTCAATCAATGATCTCTATCCTAACTAATTGCTGTTATAATTGTTTTTAATTTGATAATTTAAAATTCAAAAAAGATAATTCTCACACAATACTAAACCACGACCCCATTATAAATACAAATCATTCTTCACCCTTCACACTTCATATGTTCTCTCTTATCAACTCATCCGTTGTTCTATGGTTTCTTCATTCCATCTTCACATTACTCCAAATTCCGGAGGAAATTCTTCCTCGCACTGTATTCATTTGCTATTTGTATGTCCTTATTTCAACTTTTTGTTTTTTCGTTGTATTGATTCCAATAACCAGCAAGAATTTTATTTTTCAATTTAAAGCATATGCTTTTCGGCTTCGGTTTTTTGCGGAGTTCTCTTTTATTTGGTTCGATGTAAACTTCGGTTGCTTTCATTGTATTGCTTTATGTTGCATTTTTCTCGGTTTGAAACCTTCTGTTGTATTGCTTTCGTTTGATCTTTTATGAAAAGAAAATAGTGATTTTTTGTTGCTTTCGATCTATTTGGTTCATTTTATTTATTTTTCTAAAGAAAATTATTGTTTTCCGGTTTGAAACGCTCCGGTTTGAAACCCTTTGTGCAACAATGATTCCGCAAAAATTATGTTTCATCGAAGAATCATCCACAACCACAGAGAACCGTTCTATTTGATTTGAAAATATTGTGTTGATTAAAAATATTGTTTTTTAAATCGCTTTTTGATTTCAATTTGCTTTGGAAATTACAATTTTTCTAAAAATATAGATTTTTTTTAACAGATAGAAGGTTTCAAAATATTTTTTCTAAAAATCATATTTTCTGATTTAATAAAAAATTATAAATTATTAAAAAATTTCCGGTTTCAATATGTTTTACATTGATTTCTCATTAAAAAATTTATAAAAAAACGTTTCGAGCTGTTTAAAAATTATATTTTCTGTTATCTTTTTTTTTAAATTTTTTTATCATACAAAAGGTTTTCAAAATTTTCTGTATTATTATATCTTACGTTTAATTGAAAATGTAATAACTACCCGTGCACTATTTATTTTTTATTAAATAAAAAAAGTTTCGAGCTGTTTAATTTTTTATTAAATAAAAAATATTTTCAAAATATTGTTTGAATTAAAAATTTTAATTTTTTTTGAGCTGATTAAAAATCAGATTTTTTAGTATAAGTACGTATATTATTAATATTTTCATCATACAACAGGTTTTCAAAACGTTGATTTTTTTTCTCGAGCTGCTTAAATATCTTATTTTTTGTTTTTATTTATTATTTTTCTAAAAATATCATCATATAGTAGGTTTTCAAAATATTGTGTTGATTAAAAATATTTTTTTTTATATGACTGTTTAATTTCTATTTGATTTGAAAATTAAAATTTTGCTTGAAATATAGATTTTTTATTTTCATTTATTGTTTTTTTAAAAAATTTTTTTGCAACAAACGTGGACTAAAAATCATATTTTATGATTTAAAAAGAAATTATTAATTATTAAATTTTTAGATTAGTATAAGTTTGTTTCCAAAACCATACTAATCTTTATTATTAAGTTTTATAAATTCGTTCAACTTTATCAGAAGGTTATCGTCCAACCTTTCGTCTTCTTCTCATCGCTCTTGATTATTTCTTTATTTTAGTTTCATCTATTCCATTCGATTCTTTGTTGGTGTTTAAATTTGTTTTATTTTTTCTAATGTCAGAAGATGAAGCAAGAAAGATTATCGAAGAGACTTTTATGGATGGATGCTAACAAAAATAGAAAGAAGCAAGGAAGAAATAGAAGAAAAAAAAAGAAAGCTTACCTATGAGATGTCAGGAGTGATGTTGATCATCAATCTATGATGAGCTATCTCCGCTCGATAACCTTCTCTATCGTAAATTTTTTTTCAATTAGATATAGAATTTGTTGAATTTTCAATTGTAAATAATTTGTCATAAGTTTTATTCTATAATATAAAATCTAGATTTAGGTGTAATTGTCAAAACAATATCTATTATATAAGTAAAAATATCTCATATTTATTATCCAACAAATTAACTCTTAGTATAATAATAAATGTAATTTTATTCTCCGCAAATTATTTGTAATAAAGTATAAATATTTACAATATATTAAAACGCAATCCCGCACAAGGTGCGGGTAATATACTAGTATTCTTTTATTTGAATGTTCGTTAGGTTTACTAGGAATCTACTAAGTCAACAAGAAGTATTTTCTCTTATATTTATATTTATAAAAACAACTAAAAAAAACAATTTAAAATTCGTACGGATATTACAAAAAAGGTCTGGCCATAGATTTACTAAACACCTAACTCACGTGTAATCCAAATACGCCGCACATCAGTTAAAAACCCTACAAATTGCACATCAACAACGAGCAATCATCTTCTTTCCCAAAAGAAAGCGAGAGCGAGCGAAAGGGAGAGTGACACCGAAAGCGAGAGCGAGATCATCCCAACAGTGGATCAAGGTGGTGATGATGGACGAAGACCCTTCCACAAGCGAAAAGGCATTGCATCCAAGGTGAACCGAGAATCCCGATTACGAGTTTTTACGGTTTGAGTAGATTTGGATAGATTAGGATCGAAATCGAGAAATGTTGAATGCATTGGACGGGCATACGAAACCGAAGATGAAAAATGTGTGACGCGCGTTCGGAATGCGCATCGTTCGCGCATCCGGAACTAAATATTGAATTATACTGAATTATATTGAATTATATCACTAAAATTAATTATATTAAATTTAACTAAATAAATGAATAAAATTAATTAAAATGAATTAATTATATTAAGTTAAGTTTAAATAATAAATAAATAAATTATATTCAATTTAAGTAATACAAATGTATAAATTAATTGTATTAAATTTAATTACCTAGATATGAAATAAATATTAAATTATATCGAATTATGCAATCGAGGGCTGTATACTTTTATAAATTTAAAAGAAAAACTTATAAGAAAGGTAGAATTGAGTTTTTAAATATTTGTTGTCATCGTGTCAAAATGATTATACAAGTCACACCATGCTCGAAAAATTGTCCCTTTGTATGGATCAGTCATGTAGTCTCTGGATACTCCATCAACCTCGGATAACTTTTCCATTAACTTTCATCTTAGTCAATCGCCTCTCATAACTCTCAGAAGATCTGGATTCAAACAAGGCATTGTAGTGTGATACGAAAACCCCTTGTGTTTGCTTTGATCGTGTCATTGCGCAATATCTATGTTGAATGTGACAATTTATATAAAATGTGCGAATCACATTCTTCACATTCGGGAACACGACACCTAGTGCACTTATAAGTACAAGCTCTCTATTCGTGACAATGACCCCCGGTGTAACATTTTTGCACACATGTCGGAGTCTCTATAATGCCCACTCGTAGTTATTTGAGTTTTTCTTAGACATGAAAATAAATGATATTGTGAACGTCAATTTCGTGCTAGTGATTCCGACTATCTCTAACAACGACATCTTGTACCTATAGAGGGCACACAATCAATAGTTTAGTTTTCATTGGATATGAAAACAAATGTGCTTGTAATATATAAAGATTCGAGAAATAATGTATATTAAAACTACTCGTTCGTCTTGTATGTCGTGTCTATTATGATAACGTAAGAAAATAAGTTAAGGAGATGCCTGAAATCAGGATGCATGATGAAAAAATCTAAAATTTCATGTGAATCTAGACATCTCATCACATTCACATAGTAACGACGTTGTTCTAGTGTGTGGAGTGTTTGTTGGAGTGGACCTCGTCCTTTCAGCTTGTAGCATCCTAATCTTCAATCCAGCATTATATACTTGTCTTATGGTGGCGATTTTGTTAGGGTCATCCAACTATAGTGACTTCAAAATATTCCTCGGCTTCAAACCTGATCCAAGTTCACGTCCCACCTTCCAATATTATGTGGATGTTAATCGGCTAACATCCGTATATCCCTTTAGTTGTTCGGGAAGTGTATGGTTGTGCACTCCACATATAACATGTCACGTCCATTTATGTAACACCCCAAATTCTCAGAACTCGGGACATTACTGGTTAGGACCTCACAATGGGTCCCGACCTCAGTTTGACAACAATTTTACTAGGATCTTGCAACAAGACACAAATAAGGAAAACCGAAATTCATAAAAATGTGATTTTAAGGTAATGAATGCAACACGGTCTAGCAGCCTAAAGTACTTAAGCAAGGGAAAAACAACAACTATCTAACGAAAGAAACCACGACAACCAACAACCCCAACCCTAAGGAGTACGGAGACCCGGCTGACCACTACTTCCGGATCACTCAGCTGCTGGTCTAACCTGCGGTAAATCTAAAAACACAACAAGAGAAACCGTTAGCTAGTTATCTAAATATTCGAGGAATAATAATAGCACACACACATATAATGTCATAAACACTCATCATGCTTTCAAACAATCCATTTATTATCTTTATTTAAGTCGTTCACTCTAATGATACTTATTTTGTGACACGAGGGATTCCCAAACCTCGCCTCCGCCCCCGTGTACCCATCAGGAGTGGATCCGATGCATCTCACCGTGTACCTGTATGGTCTGGGTATAGAGAACCTCCCAGTCTCCTGTCACAGTTGGGCAGTGATGTCACGGCCCGTTATACATACACTTGGGCCTTACACGTAATAATAACAGTCGTCCTAGCAAGTTATTATTATTAAACACGCACATAGCACACACAACCACTACCACTCAACTAATATCCAGAAACTGGCTAAGTAAGTCGCAAGGACTTACCTGAGTCAAAACACACTCTAACACGTCTCAAATAGTCCGCACTCGTGGTAATTCAAACGCCTGTCAAATAAGGCATGTGGATCAAAATCACATCCAGATGTCCAACCTCATGCGAAGGGATTACGGAAAAAGTTCTCTTACAGTAAAAGACCATTTTACCCTTAGTGCCGAAAGTTCTCAAAGTTTATTCTTAAGCCCTACTAATTTCTTTTAGAACTTGTTTTCCACAGATTGTTTCTCTCTGATAACTCTTATAAGTTATAAGTTAAAACTCGTAACCACTCCTCAAAGAACAATACTCCTCCTCCTTCCCGATTACCACTCCACTCTTCCACAGGTATATATATATACGTATGTACATACTCTAACTTTTCCTTCAACTCGTATAATCATGTAACTACTCGGTATGCTTATACATATATATGTTTATGTCTCCCATCTCGTACTGATATATATATATACATACCTAAATAACTATATATAACCTTATATATATACACCTATATATATATATATATATATATATATATATATATATATATATATATATATATATATATATATATATATATATATATCCAGAAGTCCAATCTATTCATATATATAACTATATCTTACACTCGTACCTATATATACTTATATATGTTCATACTCTCCTACACGTATATATACATTTATACATTCAACATTTCTATACCCATATGACTCTTCATCAGCATACAACAGTAAGTTAGGTTAGGCTCAGCATCTGGTTAACGCATGAACAAACGCAGAGAAGTAGAGGGGACAGAATTACGATTCAACCGGCGTTAGCTACACTACTCACCTGCTCGGTCAAGGGAGAAGGGCAGCGTTTTGCGATCGGTGGCGACAAGGGTTTGGGTGCGGTGGATTGACGTTGGTGAGCGTAGGAGATGTCCGAGCGCGATTGGGCTACTATTTGGATTCGGTGTGGCATCGCTGTTGGCAGAAGGCGGCAATAGGGCGTTAGGTTGTGCAGTAGTAAGGCGTCAACAGGGTTATCCGTCTCAGAAAAAGAGGAGGGAAAGAGACTCACGATCGGCTCACCTGTTGATCGAGAAATTACAGCACGGTCCAGAAGGTTCTGCAGTGGTGCCTGGCTCATCGGTTGGTTCGATTCACCTTGCTCTTCCGCTAGCCTCACAGATAGGTAAGGTTGGACTCGCCCGCTGGTTGCGACGTTTGGGCTACAGCGTCGGCGTTCTGGAGTGCTGCTGCACGTCGGTCGGTCTTCGTCGTCACCTCTTCCGGCCGGCTGTCGCGGTGGAGAGCGCCGGTGCTGGTTCGGATTCGTCTCGGCTGTGCGGCGTTCTTCTGTTTTGCCTCAGTCGTGCCGCGAGGGAGGATGGTAAGGCTGTTACGGTATTTGATTAGTTGAGGTTAATAGATTAGGTTAAGTTAATGGATTAGGTTAATTTTTTTAGCAATTAGGGTAAGGTAAAAGTTGGGCCAGCACAAGGGTTATTGGGCCAGTTGTTGGGCCTGCTCATCTAATTAAAAGAGGCGTTGAATGAAGACTCGTTAATCGCCCGGAACCACTCATCGGTTTTAAATTAAATGTACGGAATTATTTACAATTACATAATTTATCATTTTATGTGAATAAAGGTCATATACAATGATAGAAATTAATATCGTTTTCTTTTATTTAAAAGAATTAAGATTGGCGGATCGGAATCCGGTTTGATCCGGTATTAAACGGAGTTCAAATTTATTTATTTATTTATTTATTTTTTTTTTCGATTATTACATTAGTGCCCTCTTAAAAGAAGTTTCGTCCCGAAACTTATAATAATGTAACTAATCATCCGACTTTCTTTGTAATTCTTTAGTTTCGTAATTGGTTTTCTACCATGCAATTACTCAATCATCATACTCAAACATACATCACATAAAACATAATCACTCAATCCAATATAGAAACATGAATGGTCAAACAACACAACATCCGAGTACTAACTCGTCGATACAGGGGTAACCTCTAACCCCGCAAAGAACTCGGGATAGTTACGTCTAATACTCTCCTCAGTCTCCCAAGTGGCCTAATCAGCTCCTCTCCTAGACCACTGGGTCCGCAACATAGGTATCTCCTTGGACCGCAGACGTCTAGTACTGCGCTCCAAGACAGCTACTGGGTACTCTTCAAAAGTGTGATCGGGCTCAACGGTCAGATCCTCATGGTTGATGACGTGTCTCGGATCCGGGATGTATACTCTCAACTGAGATACATGAAAGACCGGATGGACATCCTCTAGTCTCGGCGGTAATGCTACTCTATAGGCCACCTCTCCTACTCTCTCTAAGATCTCAAAAGGTCCGACATATCGGGGACTCAGCTTTCCCTTAATACCGAAACGCCTGACTCCTCTCGTAGGTGACACTCTCAACCACATCTGAGCACTCACTCTAAACTCCAAAGGTCGACACCTTTTGTCGGTGTAGGACTTCTGACGACTCTGAGCTGCTAACATCCGCTCTCGGACTAGGGCAATCAATCCTAGCGATGTCATCCTGTATTTGCTCTGGAGCTACTCCATCAGCTCTGCTGGGCTCATCCCAACATAATGGTGTACGATACCTCCGCCCGTACAAAGCCTCATAGGGAGTCATCCCAATAGACGCGTGTCAGCTGTTATTATATGAAAACTCTACCAGTGGGAGATGATCTGCCCATACCTGTCCCCAATCTAGGACACACACCTGCAGCATGTCCTCTAAGGTCTGAATGGTCCTCTCATACTGTCCGTCTGTATGTGGGTGATAAGCAGTGGTACAGTGGAGACTCATCCCCAAAGCATTATGTATCTGCTGCCAAAATCTCGAGGTAAAACATCCATCTCTGTCAGAGACGATAGTCCTCGGTACTCCATGGAGTCTCACAATGTGTCTGGTGAACTCCTCAGCTAAACGAATCACCGGCCACGTTTCCTTAATCGGAATGAAACGTGCGGTCTTCGTCAGACGGTCTACCACTACCCAAATAGCGTCAAATCCTCTGTTGAGTCTCCAACTTGTGACAAAATCTATAGATATATCCTCCCACTTCCACTGTGGTACTAGAAGTGGGTGGAGCTCTCCTCTGGACTTACAATGCTCAATCTTGACTTGTTGGCAGGTCGTGCACTGAGCTACATACCGAGTCACATCGGGCTTCAAACCACCCCACCAGGAAGATTGTCTCACATCCTTGTACATCTTACTCGCTCCAGGATGTACTGAGTATGGGGTAGCAGGAGCTTCACCTAGTATCCTCTGTCTCAACTCACTTTCTGACGGCACACAACCGCGGTCCTGACGTCTCGTCACTCCATCAGCACCAATAGTGAACTGTGGGGTCTCATCTCGAGACATCCTGTCTCGGATCCTGATCAAAGTCGGGAAAGTCTCCTGCTTCTGTCGGATCTCATCCAACAAATCAGGAAGTAACTCCAAAGTATCCAATTGACTATCTGTATTGGGAAACTGAATCTTTATTTCTAATCAAGCCGAGTCTCTCTGCAACTGTGGTTGTACTGTCAACCGGGCTATCGCCCTCTCTCTAGGCGTCTTCCGGATCAAAGCATCAGCTACTACGTTCACCTTTCCGGGTGGTATAAAATCTCAAGGTCGACGTCCTTAATCAACTCTAACCACCGCCTCTGGCGGTTATTCAACTCCCGCTGAGTGAATATATACTTCAGACTCTCATGGTCTGTGAAAGTCTGACATGTCGCTCCATAGAGATAGTGACTTCAGATCTTAAGAGCATGGACTACTGCAGCTCACTCTAGGTCGGATGTGGGGTAGTTCTCCTCATACGTCTTCAACTGTCGAGACGCATAGGCTATGGCCTTACCCCTCTGCATGAAAATACACCCAAGTCCAGCTTGGATATATCACCGTATACCACAAAGTCATTTGTACCCTTTGTATACAAATATCAGATGTATCTGATTTTCTCAAAAGTCCAATTTTTCACGTCGCATTTATGATGTTTTCCTGATACTCATGTCGTTTCACCTTCTTTTAGATCTTTATCACATGTAGGATAGTTAAACCCCTTTGAGTTTCCGCGTTTACGCCTTACGGACCACGTTGGTTGGTCTTATTACTTCCCTCAACTCATTTGTGATCAGTCGAGAATTGGACTTCTAGTACACCATTGTATGCAATCTCACTACTATTCCTCCATCTACATTTTATTGGTTATCAGGGTTAACTTCAATTTTCATTGGAGTACCACCATTTCACTTTAAGTTCTTTCTGATGTCTGTCCCAACAAAGATGTAGGTTCCAAAACAATCACCTAAAAACTCTATAAGACTTTTCACCACGGCATGAAATTATACTTTCTGTGTTTGTGCTGCCTCTATAATTCCAATTATTATGTGTCACATCTTCAGTCATAAAGACTTTCCTTGTAAATCACGAAAATTGACCCCAGCTTTTCCTCGAAAGTACCCCATCAGTCTCATTTGTGTGGTATACTACGAGCATACCCCCCTAGTTCTTCTTACTCCTCTGGTTCTCCTTATACGAATCCATCCATACTAACCGTGATTTGTAACATTTTCCTTAGTCAGTAGACAAGCAACTGCTCACAATAATTCTTTTTATATCATTACTGATATAAGGGTCATTTCGGACCGTCAATTCTCTTTAGAGTTACTGACATGAACTTATTCAGTGTTACTAGCACTCGTATTGATTGACTTCACATTGGCCGCAAATGGGTCGCTTTAAGGATTCCTCCTCATGTCAATAAAGTTCTTTTGTAACTCTGTGGTTATTCTTATTATTTGGGAACCAGTCACCACTAGTTAACCCGCACATGTAAAATCCCAGTTGTTACCAAGTAGTCTATAGTTGACCTTCTACAAGATCATAGGCTTACGTTTCTTCTATCTCTTTGAAATTTGATAAACCTGGTGGAAATCTATCTTCTCTAGTTTCTCCGCTTGTACTTCTTTAACTCTTCTATAATCTACACTTCTCTTTCGCACTATAAGGCCGTTATACTCTTTCCGAGTTTAGAATTATCATTCATCTACCGTCAACGGACTCGTCAATTCTCCCACGATAGCTCGTATATGCATCTTCACGATTACTTTAACCTCAGCCATCAGCTGCTCGTGGTTCCCCGGGGTAAATCGTTGATGTTGAAAAATTTAAGTCCACTTGTGAGAGGGAGATTATTGTGGGCATTCGGGTACGCCGAGATCCTTCTCACAAACTCCCTTCTTTGATTGGTATAATAATGCTGCCTTTATAGTGATCCCTTTGACTCTGCTTTCATGATTCTATGATTTGATAATTGTATCACGGCCCTTGCTGTCAATTACTTGTCTTCTAGAAAGTCACTCCGCTTCCATGTTGATGAAATCTGCCTTTCACTTGTTGGCAACGCGTAAGCTTCCATTTTACAGTTCTTTAATTCTTCATATTTGGATGGACAATGTATTTCATGTAGACTTCTATGCTTTTGACTGTCTTGGTTATCCATTTTGATTGTGGTGTCAAGTAGACTGTCGAGGTGATCATATTTTGTTCCGTTTCTGGCATCAACTTTCACCTTCTGGTCCGTCAGTGAGCTTGAATTCTATATCTCTTGTCTGAGTCCTACCACCTCTCTTTGACTTCCACACCTATGCTTGTTTCTGCCGCCATCTTCGTTGTCTGTAACGTTGCTTTCCACCACCCTTGAAAGAATTTATGGGTTATCTCTCCTAACTTGTATACTTGCCGGTCAGCCAACGCTTCCCCGGAACTTCTCTCATAGATTTTCTTCATTTGACCCTGTGGAGTTGACTGTATCTTCTTCTTGCTATTGTCGTTGGCGTTGTCTTTTGGTCTTCGCTTTTCCGTCTCAACGTTCTTCAACAAGTCCGAAGGAGTTGCCCGGACGTTCTCCTACCCTAATGCTCATAAGCTGAGCATACTTATCCTTATGTTGAAACCCTTCAAATATACTTAGGTGTGTCAACGGAGTGAGGATCTCATTTACTTATCTCCGTTAAGGGTATACTATAACTGTAATTTCCACTAATCTTCTACAAGTACGTATCTATATCACATCTGTTTAATCACGCTAATAAGTCCAACTAAAGTACACTTAAAGTTCATACTAAGCATACTGAGATCCGCGGTAGTAGTGGTGGTCAACCGTACTTTTCTATCCCCAACCAGACTATGCATGCATTTGAAAACTAAAAGTTCTCCTTTTAAAACTCAGACCCCTTTCGGGTTCTGCTTAAAACTTATTCGGTCTTTCAGAAGATTTCAAGTGCCATTGTTGCCAACCTAGAGCTCTGATACCATGTTGTAACACCCCAAATTCTCAGAACTCGGGACATTACTGGTTAGGACCTCACAATGGGTCCCGACCTCAGTTTGACAACAATTTTACTAGAATCTTGCAACAAGACACAAATAAGGAAAACCGAAATTCATAAAAATGTGATTTTAAGGTAATGAATGCAACACGGTCTAGCAGCCTAAAGTACTTAAGCAAGGGAAAAACAACAACTATCTAACGAAAGAAACCACGACAACCAACAACCCCAACCCTAAGGAGTACGGAGACCCGGCTGACCACTACTTCCGGATCACTCAGCTGCTGGTCTAACCTGCGGTAAATCTAAAAACACAACAAAAGAAACCGTTAGCTAGTTATCTAAATATTCGAGGAATAATAATAGCACACACACATATAATGTCATAAACACTCATCATGCTTTCAAACAATCCATTTATTATCTTTATTTAAGTCGTTCACTCTAATGATACTTATTTTGTGACACGAGGGATTCCCAAACCTCGCCTCCGCCCCCGTGTACCCATCAGGAGTGGATCCGATGCATCTCACCGTGTACCTGTATGGTCTGGGTATAGAGAACCTCCCAGTCTCCTGTCAGAGCTGGGCAGTGATGTCACGACCCGTTATACATACACTTGGGCCTTACACGTAATAATAACAGTCGTCCTAGCAAGTTATTATTATTAAACACGCACATAGCACACACAACCACTACCACTCAACTAATATCCAGAAACTGGCTAAGTAAGTCGCAAGGACTTACCTGAGTCAAAACACACTCTAACACGTCTCAAATAGTCCGCACTCGTGGTAATTCAAACGCCTGTCAAATAAGGCATGTGGATCAAAATCACATCCAGATGTCCAACCTCATGCGAAGGGATTACGGAAAAAGTTCTCTTACAGTAAAAGACCATTTTACCCTTAGTGCCGAAAGTTCTCAAAGTTTATTCTTAAGCCCTACTAATTTCTTTTAGAACTTGTTTTCCACAGATTGTTTCTCTTTGATAACTCTTATAAGTTATAAGTTAAAACTCGTAACCACTCCTCAAAGAACAATACTCCTCCTCCTTCCCGATTACCACTCCACTCTTCCACAGGTATATATATATACGTATGTACATACTCTAACTTTTCCTTCAACTCGTATAATCATGTAACTACTCGGTATGCTTATACATATATATGTTTATGTCTCCCATCTCGTACTGATATATATATATACATACCTAAATAACTATATATAACCTTATATATATACACCTATATATATATATATATATATATATATATATATATCCAGAAGTCCAATCTATTCATATATATAACTATATCTTACACTCGTACCTATATATACTTATATATGTTCATACTCTCCTACACGTATATATACATTTATACATTCAACATTTCTATACCCATATGACTCTTCATCAGCATACAACAGTAAGTTAGGTTAGGCTCAGCATCTGGTTAACGCATGAACAAACGCAGAGAAGTAGAGGGGACAGAATTACGATTCAACCGGCGTTAGCTACACTACTCACCTGCTCGGTCAAGGGAGAAGGGCGGCGTTCTGCGATCGGTGGCGACAAGGGTTTGGGTGCGGTGGATTGACGTTGGTGAGCGTAGGAGATGTCCGAGCGCGATTGGGCTACTATTTGGATTCGGTGTGGCATCGCTGTTGGCAGAAGGCGGCAATAGGGCGTTAGGTTGTGCAGTAGTAAGGCGTCAACAGGGTTATCCGTCTCAGAAAAAGAGGAGGGAAAGAGACTCACGATCGGCTCACCTGTTGATCGAGAAATTACAGCACGGTCCAGAAGGTTCTGCAGTGGTGCCTGGCTCATCGGTTGGTTCGATTCACCTTGCTCTTCCGCTAGCCTCGCAGATAGGTAAGGTTGGACTCGCCCGCTGGTTGCGACGTTTGGGCTACAGCGTCGGCGTTCTGGAGTGCTGCTGCACGTCGGTCGGTCTTCGTCGTCACCTCTTCCGGCCGGCTGTCGCGGTGGAGAGCGCCGGTGCTGGTTCGGATTCGTCTCGGCTGTGCGGCGTTCTTCTGTTTTGCCTCAGTCGTGCCGCGAGGGAGGATGGTAAGGCTGTTACGGTATTTGATTAGTTGAGGTTAATAGATTAGGTTAAGTTAATGGATTAGGTTAATTTTTTTAGCAATTAGGGTAAGGTAAAAGTTGGGCCAGCACAAGGGTTATTGGGCCAGTTGTTGGGCCTGCTCATCTAATTAAAAGAGGCGCTGAATGAAGACTCGTTAATCGCCCGGAACCGCTCATCGGTTTTAAATTAAATGTACGGAATTATTTACAATTACATAATTTATCATTTTATGTGAATAAAGGTCATATACAATGATAGAAATTAATATCGTTTTCTTTTATTTAAAAGAATTAAGATTGGCGGATCGGAATCCGGTTTGATCCGGTATTAAACGGAGTTTAAATTTTTTTTTTTTTTTTTTTTTTTTTTTTTTTCCGATTATTACAATTTATCGATTTTGCTTTGTATCCCTTCAAGCTCAAATATACAACCATCTTTTCTTGATTTTTGTGTCGCCAAATGATGGGTTGATATTAGGAACGTCTTTTTTCTTCCGAACATGTTTGAAATGTTCGCATGTCAACCGAAACGTAATGAATTCCCCAACATTTTTCCATGACCTACTAGGTGATTAAATTTTGTATCATCAAACGGAGTCAACATCTCTTCGTCGTCTTTTGCGATCATTTACAGTTTTGATTTTTTTGAAGAGTTTATGAAATTGATCCACTTTATGAGGTTGATCCACAATGACATTTTTTGAAATCCAGACCATCACCTAATGCGCATGCACGTCAGGTCCGGCGCGCAATCAACTTCCGAATTCATAGCACATTTGCAGTGCGCGTGAGTTCGGCATTTTGTTAATCATCGTGCGAATAAATTTTTGTTTTGGAAAATTGTCTTTTTTTTTTTTGAATATATGTATATCTGTGACTTATTCGTTTATTAGATCAAGTTCACCAATTCAGTTTTAAGCAGTCGCCACATAGATAAAATGACGGGACGATTTGAAAAATAACATTGGTCCACCGACTTTTGTTTGGCATTTGAATTACGTTATAAATTTCATAGGCTATTAATGGGTGTTTATGTGACTGTAACTGTGTTGCGTGGCTATTTATGGCTGCTAAATGAGAAATGGGATCCACGTCTCCTTACGTTGTCCACTCAATTATGATTTTCCCGTGAAGAGTGTGTGGTCGACGTCCATCTTCTTATGCCATCTACCATTCTTCCAATACATACAACTTATAAAATCGTAAGTTACATAATATGGTGGTTGGAACACGAGTTCATGTAATTCATGCAATATCAAACTTTTCGGTTCTTCATTATAAACTTGAATCCGTATACGTATATTAGATCCAAGACGTAGTAATACATAACATAAATAAAAACAAATATTTAAAATCAATTAAAATCAATTAAAAAATATATAAGGGCCAGGCACAATTCTCGCAAAATCCGGGGCCGTACGGTCCCGTTCCGATCCCGGTAGTTTTTTGTTCACAATTCACAAGAGTTCAGGGCGGTAAGACGGAGTGATTAATGTCCAATTTTGTTCTAAAGTTTAATTTCGAATATTTGGAAAAGTTAATTATGCTTTGAGAAGAATAGCTAAAAAATTAGATTATTTGAAAATTTGATGTTTTTCGTTCTGGGTAAATTAGTTTTATATAAGATTGGTTCCGTTTCGAGTCCCAACTGTGATATGATTTTCAATTTAAAAACAGAAGGCTTTTCGATCCCGTTCATATATGATAGTTGGGATAAGACGTGTGACAAACCGTGTCATACCCTTTATTTTTGTGAGGACTGAAACTACATAGATAACTTGACAAAAAACTAAAATTTCAAACGAGGAAAAGAAATTTCATGGGCGTTTTTTAAGACTCTAAACACAGATATGGGGTAACCAAAACACTTCGATTCCCAAATGGGATATGAATTTTCAACTTAAAAACAGAAGGCTCATTCTAATCCCGTTCATACATGATAGCCAGGATAAGACGCGTGGCAAATCGTGTCATATCCTTTATTTTTGTGAGGAGTGAAACTCCATAGATAACTTAGCATAAAACTAAAACTTCAAACGAGTAAAAGAAACTTCACGAGCGTTTTTTAAGAATTTGAACACACATGTGGGGTAATCAAACCATGTAATTAGCAAGAGTATTAACCAATCTATTGCCTTCCCGAAGTCTATGACTAAGATGAACAATCCAATCACGTGCTAAAAAAACCATGACGTTGCGTAATCAGACCGAAAAAATCGTTTCATCCTCGTCCCAAGTCCAGTCCTACAAAACACCTATTTATAATACAATTATTGTAATTAATACTAAATTATAATATACATTATATTAGATGCTTATAAAAATAATATAATATTACACACATTTTATTTTAAAAAGTACACCCTCTTTTTATGTTATGTAACTTCCAACACGACCAAATTCTATTTAGGGTCCGTTTGGTTTGAACTCCGAAATCGAAAACGAAATGAAAACGAATCTAATCTATATATACCCCCTTGTTTATGAAAGTTTTTGGAATCATTCCTTGTGATTTGAAGTAATTGAAGTTGAATTTGATTACTTTTGATACCTTATACGGTAACAAAATATGAGAAGACAAGTGCATTTTGCATGTAAACTCAAGGAATTATTCCACAAAATTTCATGAATAAGGATATACATATGGACTAAATTCCGTTTCCGTTTTCGGAGTTGAAACCAAACGGGCCTTAAAGGTTTTATATATAAAAAAGAGAAATATTTTATGATCCGAGCAAGTTCTATTTTTTGTTCGTTTAAAGAAAATCGAATATATTTGAGTAGCTCGATCATTAAAGACAACTGTATTTTCTTTTTTTCTTTCAATATTTTGGACCAGCCAATAAAATGTGTAGACGATGGAAATATTAAAAAAAGATTAAATGATTTTAAATTATATTCGGACCATAATTAAGGAAAGGAATAAGTGTAGATGACCGACTAATCCACATTAAACTCTCTTAATGTTAAAAATAGACACTTTTGAGGATAATAAATATCGTACAACATGAATTTTTTTTTCTTTTTTCAAAATGGTCACATGTTTTTTTTTTTTTTTTTTTTTTTGATATTATATAAAAATGGGTCCATGACACTCGAATTCCCTTGTGGTTTCTCAATTACACTTTCTGTTGTCTTCCCAAAAACTTTGACACAAACATGACGGTCATTTCCGCCACCAAGACCGCCGCTGTAGAACGCCACGTGGCATTCTTTCCATTCCCCTTCTCGTCCCACCCAGCCACACTCCTCTTCCTTAGCCGGAAAATACTCGCCTCATCCCCCGGCGTTCATATCAGTTTCTTCACCACCGAGTCCTCCGCCGCCGCACTCACGGCCTCGCTCCCGCCGGAAGGACTCCCCACCGGCATCAAATTCTACCATATCGAAGATGGGTTAGCGGGGGAGAGCGGGTGGATTCACCCGTTGGAGGCCATTAGGAGGTTCATGGAGGTGTCAGGGGAGAGCTTACGGCGGAACTTGGCGGTGGCCGAGGAGGAAATCGGAGTGAAGATCAGCTGTCTGGTGGCTGACGCCTTTTTGTCGTTTGTCTGTAAGGAAATCGCTGATGAGAAGGCTGTGAAGTGGGTGGCCCTCTGGACGTCGGCCGCTTCTGACTTGGCCTCTCACATGTACACCGATGAGCTGAGAACCAGAATCGCCACCGGAGGTACTTTTTACAGAGCAAAATTTACAAAAAAAAAAAAAAAATTTAATTAATATTTTTACATGTATTACTTAAGCAAGTTACTCTTTTCTGCAAGTTAAGACAACATTAGAGTATGTACACCAATGGTTTTTTAACCCAATTTTTTTATTTATTCTTCATTTCTCTCTCCTTTACTTATTTTAACAACTACTCTTAATTTACTTATTTTAACAATTTTCTACTGATTTCTTAATTTTATTTTTAAACTCTATCTCTATTTGTACTTTTCCATAATAAACAAATGCAAAATATTATGATATGTGTTTTATTTGGTTTTTAAAGGGTTGTGTAGTAGACAACTAAAGTTTGGTTGTTTAACAACTAAAATTTGGTTGTTTAAAAAAAAAAATACAATTTTTATAAAAAACAAATGCAAAATATTATGATATGTGCTTTATTTGGTTTTTAAAGGGTTGTGTAGTAGACAACCAAAGTTTGGTTGTTTAACAAAAAGTACAATTTTTATAAGAAACTTAATATAATTTTGGATTTTTTCGTTTGGTACCTTGAGTTTTTCGCTTTTTCGGATAGTGCTCAAAGTTTTTCACGTTTCCGCTTGACACCCTTGAAGTTTCGTTTTTTCTGTTCGGTACCCTTATTACTTATTTATTTTTTTTTTCCCTAAAATAACGTTTTTTTGTATTAAAATTATTTTAAAAAAGAAAAAAATATATAATAATAATAATTTTCTATTATAAATTTCAAAGATAAAGATATTTTAATTAAAATAAAATATGATATTTTTTAAATTATATAAGATTTTTACCTACTATTTTATGAATTTTATTATATTTATCACTATTTGATACTTTATCATATTTTGCAACAAAACATGAGAAATTTATTATGTTTTATATAAAATATAAGAATTTAATTTATATTTATATGATATTTTAATCAAAAGTTTTAAAATTAAACATAATCTACAACTATATGATATTTCGTTGTTAGTATACTCTGTGAAACGAAAAATTCATAACATGTAAAATATTTATTTACAATTTTAATCATTCTTAGTTTTATAGGTTGTGCATAAAATAAAATTTTACAATATTTGATATTAATGTGTTATACCTTTTACAATTTTAATCAAAAATTTATTATATTTTATCATATTATGTTTAATTTTAAAGTTTTTTATTCAAATATATATAAATATAAATTAAATTTTTTATATTTTATATAAAACATAATTAATTTATCATGTTTTGATGCAAAATATGATAACATATCAAATAGTAATAAATATATTAAAATTTATAAAAGTAAAGGTAAAATATTATATAATTAAAAAAAAATCATAGTTTATTTTAATTAAAATATATTTATGTTCAAAATTTATAGTATAAATTGTTATTTTGTTTTTTTCCCTTTTAAAAAATATTTTTAATATAAAAAACGTTATTTTAGGCAAAAAAAATAAGAAATAATGATACCAAACGAAAAAACCGAAACTTTAGGGGTACCAAGCGAAAACTAAAAAATTTTGGACACTATCCAAAAAAAACCAAAAATTCAGGGTACCAGTAAAATTCTATAATTTTTGAGCTAACTTCTTGGTTAAAAAGTAAAAAAATAATAACTCCAAACGGTGGAGTACAATAATAGCCTGTACGCGCAGCAGAGTCTTCAATCATGCAATTTGAGGGAGAGAACAAATAAACGTTTTCATACATTTTATGTTCTAAATATTTGTTTTTCTAATAATATTTGTTTTTTTCTAATAATATTTTTGTGTTCTAAATAATATTTTTGTGTTCTAAATATTCCAGCGGTTGTTTTTTCTGGGTGCAAATAGCAGTCAAAGTCAATATATTTATTTAATGACGTGTTAAGTCAAACAAATTTAAAATTACATTACAGAAGCACGCTATGAAGACTCAGTGGATCGCCACATTCCCGGATTCCCGGCGGTAACCATCGCCGATTTGGCTCCGGAAGTGGTGGTCGCCGAATTCTCCACCTCGTCGATTGCCCGGATGCTCCACATGATGTCCCGCACCCTCACTTCCGCCTCAGCCGTCGTTATGAACTCCTTCCACACCCTCGAACCTGATATAACAGTTTCTCTCAACTCAGCGTTTAACAACATCTTCCTCAGCGCCGGGCCGTACTCCCTCACCCTCTCCCCGCCAGGGGATGGCGGCGCAGTCCAAGACCCGAACGGCTGTCTCCCATGGCTTGAAACTTATGTCTCTGCTCCTGCTTCAGTTGTTTACATCAGCTTCGGCACTGCCCACACTCCTCCGCCGGAGGAGTTTACTGCCTTAGCGGAGGCACTGGAGGTCGTCGGAGTTCCGTTTCTGTGGTCCCTACCCAATAGGTAAGAACTATTAAGCAATTTAATCCAAAAGATAATTATGGTTTTACGCAATTCATTATCGACAGGTTTGTAGCGTGCTTGCCGGAGGGGTTCATAGAGCGAACGGGAAAGAGCGGGAAGGGGAAGGTGGTGACATGGGCCCCACAGACGAGTGTGCTTGGCCACGTGGCGATCGGGGCTCAGCTGACGCATTGCGGTTGGAACTCTGTGACGGAGAGTATAGTGTCGGGGGTGCCGATGATATGCAGGGCGTTGGAGGTGGCTGAACAGAAGCTTAACGAGCGGCTGGTGGTGAGTGTCTGGGGGATCGGAGTGGAGGTCGAAGGAGGTAAACTGACAAAAGCGGCTGCAGCCAGGGCGGTGGAGAGGGTGCTGCTGGAGGAAGAAGGCAAGAGTATCCGGAAGACGATACGCGAGATGAAGAAGCTCGCTGAGGAGGCTGCTGCGGAGCCAAATGGAAGCTCTGTTCGGAATTTGAACAAGTTCATAAGCATCATCACAACCTGATCATCTCTGTTTGAACGTCATTTATCATTTCTGCCAATGCAATAAAAAAGTAAGTGTGTGTAGATTCGTGAACTGATGTCACTGAACGAGATTGTTGAAAATAAGTAGAATATTTCCACATGTCTGATTGTTGAGGAGAATGTAACCTTAATCAAACTAACTTAAGGTACGATAATAATGTTGGAAATTTCACCAGTCATCAATCAGGTCAGCTGTGTTAGATAGAAGAGGTTATATACCAACAGAAGGTCAATTTGCATGTGCTTGCTGCTAAGGATGAAACAGAAGGTCAACAATTTGGCCAACATTTCCAACAAGACGAGGAAAGATATAACATATGATGCAGCGGGTTGTCAGATATTGCCCAGAGGGCCCCCTCAGGTTAATTGGCAAGCAATGCAATGATAAACCGACAACTCAAGTGGATATCCATTTGTGCGTATCCTTGCAAACTGGGGTTTCTCGATCAATTCTCTCAAGTGCCAAAGAGGTAAGTGATCCACGCAGATTACCAAAGAGATATGCAAGAAGTCCATGATATTTAACTAGGGAATGATCGAGGATGAAGAATATAGCTAGGCAACAACTGTTTATTGTGTTCATAGCCATTAGTAATATATGGCAATTGAAACTTATGGCTAATCAAAGAAATGATCGAGAAAAGGTGATAAATGTTATTTGACTAACCTGCGTGTGGAATAATAGATTTGTTGTATAGCGATGCCTACCAAAGATAAAGAAAAACCAATAAGACTATAACGCCATTAGTATGTGTAGAGTCGAAATAAGAGATCTCTGTGCTTAATTCTAAAACGTCATGGATTACGACGGTTTGAATTGCATTTCCAATATTAGGATAAAGCTGCACTACATCCAAGTCTCGTAATAATTTGAAAATCTGGTAAATTGCTTTTGCGGTGCACTCTAGAGTTATGAAGAGAAAGGAGGAGAGAAGAAGTTTTGTGTTTTCTTTTTGTGGTATGAGAGGATGAGGCTCCCTTTTATAGGTGAGCTCAAAAGACAAAGAAAATCATCATATTAAACAACACTTTCAATCCAAGTTTGTAACTTCGGATGTTCCCATTAAATTAGAATTCTTAAATTAAATCCAAATTTCAATTCGTGATTTGTGCATTAAGGTAGCTGATGTTTGATTTGACTTTTGAAGTCTATTACAAGCTTGGGTCCAGACATTTTAACTTTGCGGTCCATTACTAGATTGAGCCTAGAAAATTTAACTTTGTAGTCCACAAAGAGATTGAGACAAAAAAAAATGATAGCCTTGAGTGGTACGTCAACCCAACAATATCAGTTCAGTTCGTTCTCGTCATGACTTATATAACCTAAGCCTCGGCACAACACGACTCAATTCGGCTCAAGCTTTGTGGTTCGTACACATAACTTTGAATATCATATCTCATTCACTCGGAATCCAATTTTAGCAAATAAATATACCACAAGTTAGTGCTCACGGATATGAAGTCAATGCTTCCGTTTTCAGGTGTTGATGATGGCCGAAGCCCACCGAAAACTTGTCCGGAAAAAACCGTTGCACTACTTATTTAGAATATTGGTTCCAACAATCCCCACATGAATAAAAATGATTCCTAAACACATGTTTTTGATCGAGAAAAAACTTTGTTTGAGAGTACAGTCAAAAAATTACTACATCTAGGAATGTAGCATTTTTTAGCCTTGAACGCCCGTAGAGAGTAGCTATCGGATTTACTAGTCGAGGAAGTGACCATGATGTCTTGAATAAACCGTGCTTTGAGGTAAACCTAGACAATAACTATCACACAATTTCATCTTCTCACCGAACCAAGTTCTCTATTTGTGTTCATTTTGGCTTTGAACATGTTTGGTTAATCATGAGTGAACTTGGAGAATTTAGCCTCCTCATTCTTCTAGACACGGCCCCATGTCCCACTCACAAGGTGATTTGACCGTATCGAGTATATTAAAATACCGTGATGAAAATAATTAAAAGCAAATGCTTAACCTCAAGTCATACAACTCACACTATGTATCATCCTAGGAACTGCGCAAAGATGCGAGTCTCACAATGTTCCACTCGATTCAACTTGGTTGAGTTGTCCCTTTGAACCTACATCGTGGGATCTCCAATCACGTAGGTGAGGTTGTCCTTCAAGCATCCTCTTTTGTCATAGGCTTTAAGTTCATTCCTCTTGATGATTTAACAACCTGACCTCTTGACAAGCCTTTAGTAAATGGATTCGCAAGGTTGTCCGCTGATTTGATGTAGTCTATCGAGACTAATTCAGTTGAGATCAGTTTTCTAATGAATTTATATCGTCGTCTTATGTGACGGGATTTTCCATCATACAAGACACTCAGTGCCCGGGCTATATATAATTGAGTATCATAGTGTACACTTATTGCCGACACTAGGCTCTCCCACATTGAAATATCTTCCAAAATTTTTTTAAGAAACCTGGCTTCCTCAACTATTTTATCCAAAGCAATGAACTCAGACTCCATTGCAGATCTGAATAATAACTTTTGTTTGGACGATTTTCATGTCATTGTTGCACCACCAAGTGTAAATACATATCCACTCGTGAATTTTGAGTTTCTAGAATCAACTATCAAATTAGCATCGGTGTATCCTTCTAGAACTAGTGTGTATTTGTCATAGTGCAGCTTATAGCTTTTAGTATGGCGTAAGTAGTTCAATACGTGTAAACCACAAGTTTGAGTTTCTTCATATTCAGATGTTCCATGAATTTTAAGTCTCTAGAATTAGCTATCCACTCATGGATTTTGATTTCTTCATTTTCAGTCTAACCGAAACTTTTTGGTTTAACCGTGACTAAGCCGAGTTTTACGGTTTTCTAATTTTTAGTTCAATTTCGGACGCTTTGGTTCAATTTTTAGCAGATGTTCAACCCTAATCAAGAGACATCGATATTCAAGAAACGCTAATGTTCAAGATCGAGTAGATGGTGTGTGAACCAAAGATCTTGATGGGTAGGGTTTGTGAGGTTGGCGGTAAGTCACTGAAGTTGAAAAATGATGGTTTTCCTCAAAATAGAATGATTTGTTTTTTTGGAAACGTCAATCCCAGGGCCGGCCTTGAGAGTTTTAAGGCTATAGGCAAAGTGAAAATAGGGGCCTTTTATAAGAGAATATTTTAAAAAAAAAATCTAGTATAAATGTAAGATAGTATAAGTAGGCTAAACAATATTTATAAAAAAAGTAGGTTAAACAATATTTATAAAAAAAAAAGTCCATCTACTAAAAAGGCCCCTTTATAACTAAACAAAAATGTAAACCCCGGACTTGGGGCTAAGTCCGGTTTCATGTTGTTCCATGGGGTCTCTCCAAAAATGTTAAGCCCAAGCCTAGGGCTAAGAGAATATTTATAACATAGAGGCCTTTTAGCATATGGGCTTTTTTTTTTATACATGAGGCATTTCCAAATTGGGGGCTCTAGGCACTTGCCTATTGTGCCTTCACCAAGGGCCGGGTCTGGTCAATCCCCCCTTCTCAAAATAGAGTAAATGAAAATTAGGGTTTCACCACACCGCCCCTCTCAAAGAAGATGCTCCATCCCGGATATGCTAATCAAGCAATCAAGATCGAGATGGTCAAAAGACCCTACCTTCTTCATGATTTTTGGGGATTTAGATCCAGAAAATTCAATATAAAGTTTACAATTAAAAGTGTCAGATCTTACCATCTCTTCCCACTCTCATCTCTGTGTGAATGGTGTACTGTGAGAAACTATTTCGGATCTTCTAACTTCTGAGATCGCCGATGGGACTTCTTTGTGTGTTTAAAGTTTTCAATCCTCTTCTTTTGTGATGATTCCCGGGAGTCGGCGCCGTTTTGGGGTTGGTGGTGTCCTAACAACTCCTCTGTGTTGAGCGGCGTTACAAGCAAGATGTTAGGGTACCCCTTTATTGTTCTTTAAAAGGCTCTTGTTGTTTCTTTGCCCTTCCCACATCACCACAATCATCTACCTACGTATCCCTTAGTTCTTTAGCAGGGTCGATCCTGCTCTTCACGACCTCCTATCGACTGTTTTCTTCTACCCTTTTTTCCCAGTGGTCTGATATGGACCTTCAAAAGGCTTCCTTTCTTGATACTCTCACTAATGATCCAAACAATTTGAAAAGTGCTGATAATCTTCCTTCTAACCATTCCACACCAGTTCCTGAGACAAGGGCCCCAAAGGCTGAAATCACCAAAAATAACAACAGTTCTCCTCACAAAATTAATCTCCCCAAGGCTTCGGCTGAAGAAAAAAGGAAGAAACCATTGTCTGACGACTTGGTTAGCGAAAAAGGCAAAGCTGACATCAAGGAGGAAGATGATATGGACATGGAAGTTTACTTCAACCTTCTAGAAAAGGCTCGTAAGGATGCTCTCAAAAAAAAGACTTCTCGTTGATCGGAAGAATTTTTGGTGATCCTATTGAATTTTCAAAAATCAAGCTCAAACTAACCAAAGAATGGAAGTTCGTCCATGGGGACTTCCAATTCATCCCAAAAGCCAACAATTGGTTTGAAATCCGATTCGCCAATTCTATCGACAAGGGGATGGGAGGCCATTTTACGTCTTTTGTCAAGTAGTGATTCTCAGAGAATGGAGCCCAAGTTTCGACCCTTACCGGGAGAACATTTCCAGAGTTGATACATGGGTCAGAATTCCGCAATTGCCGATGGAACTCTACAACATCGAAGCAATCAAAGCTGTCACACGGAAACACAAACTCGGATCATTCATCAAATACGATCTCAACAATGAAAGAAAATTCAGAAATACGTTTCCGAGGTTTTGTATCAACCTGGATATGGCTGGTGAAGTTTGTGGGGAAATCTTTATCCTCGACGAGAACCGAGTGCGTACCTATTTCAATTTCTGGTTCGAGGACTTTCCGGAAGGCTGCGGAAACTACAGACTCCTTGGCCATGTCTACAACCAGTGCCCCCTACGTGTTGTTCATCAGACTAAGATCCAAGTTGTTATCAAAAGAACTGACCCAAAAGAAGAGCCAAATCCGGAAGCTAAGAAGGAAGTGTAGAAAAACGCAACTGCTGATGAAGGTGAATGGAAGGTCATTGGGGATAAATCCAAACCTATTGAACGAGGCTCTAGCCACTCTCCTGCGTTTAAGCCTTACCTTGATAAAAAGGAGGTATTCAAGTTTCTTTCGTGTATGTCAACTCTCCTACCAACAAACCTTCCATCGATCATACTGAACCTAATCCGATCCCTCCTAAAAAACCTACTCTGGCTGATAACCAAAACCCTACCATCCCAATTCAGACTTCTTACCCTCCTAAATTTGCTTCCCTCCCTGTTCTAACAATGGAGTGTAATCCTCCTCCGGTGCCGACTAAAACTCAAGTCCCTAACAACCATGTGGTTTATGATGTCATCGTTGATATCCAAGCTCTAATGGATGAAGATGACCTTCTCGATGAGGACGAGGAAGCTGGAAACTACTTTGATGAAGACGAAATGCTGGAAGAGCATGCTGAAGCGGACACTGAAGGTCTTCTCTCTTCCAATGTGTCCTTCCATTCCATGAACTCTGGAGACCTTTATGTTCTTAAAAAATGGAGGTTCTTATGGTCCAAAAAGATGCTAATTCGGTCTCCACCCCGAATAAGAGATCAATGAAGGAAGACGAGTCTGATACTGCGTCTTCTAACCTTATGGGAGGTAACAAAAAAGCCAAAATTGGTTAACTATGTTAGACAACATCATCTACTACTGCACTTTACTAGAACTTACCTCTCCTGGTGAAGTGCCTTTTTGGCTTACTACGGCTTTTAATATCGAAATCGCGCCATCCCTTATCCCTTTTGTTAATGGTTATTCCATCCGGTGGAATTTTGTACGCTTCTGATTAGGCGTGTTGGTGTAATCTCTTTGTATGGAATTATGATGTTGTTCTTTTGTGTTGATTTTAATCCATTTACCATCTTATCTACTCATTCTCTACAATTTAAAGTTAAGCTATGTGTGCGCTACGCGTCTACCGCTTTTTTGGACTGGTGGATCCCAAGTTATTTATCCTCTATTTGGTTACTTGTTCAATGGCCTAATAAAAAGTGTGCATGGAGTAAATTCACGATGTGTCCCCTGACAAGATCTAATTCAATAATTCCCTATTGTTATCATCTTAATCAAATTAAAGTCTGTAAATCTCTATCCTAGTTGTTAGTGTTTGTTAAAAATAAATTCCGGGCTCTATCATACTTTTTGTTACTTTTTTTACGTGAAAGTAAATTGGAGATTCATCCAAACAGTCTTGAGATCCAAGATCAATCCCCTTTGGTGCTAAAACTGAGCTAGTTTCAAGACCTCTCCGAATTGGATACAATCAAGAACTTTGTTAGTTGGGCATTTGCTTTGGTGGCTTTCTTTTACAAAAATGAACCAATGGATCTCTCCCACCTTGCTTTTTGAAAGTAGAACCCTTGTTACTAGATATAAAAATGCACTAAAATGTCGGGGAATAAAGGTACTAAATTTAACCACCCCACAAAGAATTTTGTTGTTGTTCCTTTGTGATAATTAGTTATTGGAATATTAGAGGTTTGGGCAGAAGCAACCTTTGGACAAAGCTCAAAACTGTTTGTAAAATACACAAAATCAACATCATCACCTTAGCTGAAACAAAGTGGGAAAAACCACCACATGATTCCCTTTGGAAGTTTGTTGGCTTTGATAATATGTTATATTGTCCTGCTAACGAAAGAGCTAGAGGTTTATGTCTCCTTTGGAAAGAATTTCAACTCAAAAATCAAACCATCTCCTTTAAATTCAGAAATGACCAATTCATATGTATCGAATTTTCGTGTTTATCTTCGGCTCGTAAAATGAATATAATCTTTGCATATACTCCCCCACAAGAAAACTTGAAAAACCAGTTTTGGGACTCAATATCCAATTTTATCCTTAATTCTGATATTCCTTGTATCATCCTAGGAGACCTAAACAAAATTCAACAACACTCGGAAAAACTTGGTGGAGCACTGATTAACACAAATAGATTCAATAGATTACTGAATTTTAAAAACATCTGCAATCTTGAGGACGTGCCAACATCTCGCAATCCTTTTACATGGAGGAAGAATCGAAACAACCCCAATAACATTCTTGAAAAGCTTGACCGTGTACTGGTCCAAAACCAAATTCTTCAATGGTTTTCTCTGTTAAAAATAAAAAACCATGCTTTTACTTTATCAGATCACTGTCAAATTTTCCTTGACATTTCCGAGTCAACTATTGTTACACCACAACCCTTTAAGTTTGAAATGATGTGGACTAAACGTAAATCTTTTGAAAATTTAGTCAAACAAACTTGGCGATCCAATTTCTCCGGAAATAAAATGTACAATCTCACAAAGAAAACCTACCTTTTGAAAACGAAAGCAAAAGATCGGAGCAAAATCAATTTCGGTAACATCTTCAAACAACTTAAGGAGGTCAAATTAAAACTCGAAGAAATTCAGAGTAATTGTCGATCAACCTTGAACCAAAGAGATGACCTTCTAAAAAAAAATCTACTTTCCAAACTATCTCGCTTACTTTCTTTCCACCAAAGATATTGGAGACAAAGAAAAAAAAATAAACACTTAAAAAATATCGATACAAACTCTAAGTACTTCCGCCGTAGTGCTACGGGAAGAAGAAACCGTAAAAACATAAAAGAGCTTATAACCTCTGATGGGACTACTTTATCATATGATAATGAAATTAGAGCAGAAGTTAGAAAGGAGTTTTTCAAGAAATTCTCTAAAACACAAATTGATACTTCCTTACTAGACGAAAAACTTCTACTAATTAAAAGTAAGATTAGCAATGAAGACAACATAAACCTAACAAAGGCCTCAAACAATGATGAAATTAAAAATGTCATTTTTGACATTGGATGTGACAAATCACCAGGACCTGATGGGATGCCCGTGGGCTTTTACCAAAAGTATTAGCACATTGTGGGATACGATGTGACGAAAGCTATTAAGAACTTCTTTAGGAGTAGCAAATTGCTAAAACAAATTAATCATACTTTTATAACTCCTATCCAAAAACCGTTAACCCGTCTACTGTAAACTAGTTTAGACCTATTAGTTTGTGCTCAACAATTTATAAAATCATCGCTAAAATCATAACAAGTTGTATGGAATCTATTATGCCCAAATTCATTCACCCGCTCCAAGGCGCATTTGCTGCAAACCGATCTATCCACGATAATATTCTCATTGCACATGAGATATTCCATTTCTTCAGACTGAGAAAAGACAAGGAAGGTTAGGTGGCTATTAAACTTGACATGGAAAAAGCTTATGATCAAATTGATTGGAATCTCATTATTAAAATTCTAGAAAAACTCGGATTCAACAACAAGTTTGTGGGCTAGATTAAGGAATGCATTTCCACTATCTCATTCTCAGTTCTTGTGAATAACGGGCCTACTGATCAATTCTTCCCCGAAAAAGGTCTTAGACAGGGCGACCCACTTTCACCATACCTTTTCATCTTGGGAGCCGAAATTCTTACGCAAATGCTTCAAGAGGATTGTAACAACTATGATAACCACATTGGTTTCTCTGTTTGCAGACAAGGAACCCCAATCCCTTTCCTTTCATTTACTAATGACATGATTATTTTTGCGAAAGCAAATCAGGATTCTTGCAAAAGAGTAAAACAAATATTAGAAACATATTGTTTCATATCGAGACAAAAGATCAACTATCAAAAATCTGCTTTTCAAACAACCAAAAACACTAATGCTTACAATATATCCCATTTAAAAAATATTTTAGCAATGAATCACACATATTCTCTTGATAAATATCTTGGTTGTCCTATCAGCAATGGAAGAGTTACAAAAAACACTTTCGGGGATATAAATCTTAAGACTAAACAACAACTAATGCAATGGAAAGCAAACTCATTATCGTAAGAAGACCGAAACACGCTTATCAAGCATAACTTAGCAACCAAACCAACTTTCGTCATGCAAAGCTTTATGCTTCCAACCTATAATCATAACGAACTTGATAAAACCTATAAAATTTTGGAATAAAGGTGACAAGAATAGAGCTATCATTAGTTGGGATACAATCTGTAAATCAAAAGAAAATGGTGGGTTGGGATAAGGAAAGCTCAAACTATGAACAAAACATTACAAATAAAACTCTTATGGAAAATTCTAGCAGAGCCTAGCAACATTTGGATAACAATTATTAATGAAAAATACCTTAAAAATATCAACATCTTGAACTACCAAAAGAAAGGATCTACATCTTGGCAATGGAATAACCTCATGAAACTAAAATCTGAATTTAAAGAGGGTCTTATTTGGCAAGTTGGTAACGGTAGGAGTATCAATTTCTGGTACGATAACTGGTTAACGACTACACCACTAATAACAATGGTGCAAAACACCGACCTTGTTGACCCAAAATCAAAGTTAGCAACTTCATTACTAATTCTGGACAATGGGATACTACTAAAATTGATAATGATCTACGCCACTTATTAAACAACGATATTAGGGAAAAAATTTCGGAAATAATAATACCAAATAATGAAACCCAAGATAGACTTTACTGGAATCACAGTAAAAATGGATGGTTTACTACTAAGTCCGCTTCAGATATGATTGAAGCATGGACGGGAATTTCTCACAATTTCGCTTGTGGTTGGATCTGGAAACTAGACACTCAACCAAAAATCAAAAACTTCGTACGGAAAATATCTCAAAATGGACTTCCTACAAAAGCTAAACTCGATGAAAGACGTATATTGTTACTAGGCATTGTGAACTTTGCAATCACCACCTCCAGGACTTGCTTCATTTGTTTTTTGTTTGCCCTTTCTAGTAAACAAGTCATCGACAATATTGATGGTTCAATACTAACCGAAATAAACTCTATTGACCACAACAATAAAATACATGATATCCTAGTGGATTAAAATAAACTAGGACTTAACAAGATGACTTGTCTAGCAACTATCTGGGGGTGCATATGGTACTTCAGAAACAAAATTATTTTTTGTAATGAACTCATTGGTTCTATTAAAAAGCTCACAGGTTTCATCAAAGATCAAATCCATAATTGGAAGCGAAACACTATTAATGAGGACGACTTAGATTTCAAACAAAAACACAAACAAACAAACCACTCTAAAAGGAAAAAACATAACATCAATTGGAAAAAACCAAAACTTGATTGGATGAGTTGGCTAAGTAGGCACTTTTTGTCTATTGTAGTATAAAGTAGGCCTTTTTGTATCTTGTAGACAAACAAGACCCCTCTCATTTATTAATAAAAATTAATTGAAAGGTTTAATTAGTAATTTTAATTTAACTGAGTCCAAGCCCAATTTCAATTGAAGATCAGTAGGCCCAATCCGAGTTACATAAGTTTGTGCCCAATTCGAGTTACATAAGTCGGCCAATTCGAAATATAAATGTTGTAGCTAGTGAGTATCGAACTTTGGACGACAGCCCCTCCCTCCCACCCTTATACCAACTGGACTAATTGAACTTCGTGTATTCTCTTGTTCATACACGGTATTAGTACATAATTCTTAATACACAATTTTAATACACTAGTCCAATTACACAAATGTAAATACATAATTTTCATTTACACAAGTTCGTCGTTTACACAAGCTTGTCGTTTACACAAGTCCGTCTTTGTTTCAAGCCCATTCGAGTTACACAAGCCCAATTATATATATAAAATATGTAGTCAATATCCCGTATTTATAAAATATGTAGTCAATATCCCGTATTTATAAAATATGTAAATTTCAAAATTTTGGGTAAAAAATGTAATACAAAATTTGGGGTGGTTTTTGTAAATTAACAATAACTTGTAAAAACCCTAATGTCCTCCAGCTATTCCCGCAACCGTTTTCACAAACTACAACAATGGAGGATTGGGGAGGCGGGGCGGGGCTGGGCTCGGTGGCGCCGACATAGTCAGAGGCGGATCTGGATGGCACTTCGTTGGAGGCGGCGCTGACGCGAGGCCGGGGGACATCCTTCGCAACCTTCGACAATGAAGGTCCACGCAGGCGGTTGCAACAATGGCGGTCTACAAGAGGAAGGTGGGCAACAATGGCGGTCTAGGCGGGGCTGGGCTCGGTGGCGCCGATATCGCTAGAGGCGGAGGTGGATGGCGCCGACATCGCTAGAGGCGGAGGTAGATGGCGCCGACATCGCTAGAGGCGGAGGTGGGCGGGGTTGGGCTCGGTTGCGAAGGCCTGCAGATCTGCAACTGCGGACTCGGTTGCGCCGACATCTCAGTTCTCTGATACTATTCGGCGGCGGCGGCACTGTGTTTGTTCCGCAACCGCAATTCGCGCAGGTTTGTGTCTGCAACTGCTGGCGACTACGGTGGAGTGACGGTTTCCTCCTCCAACTCCATTAGTGTCGGGAAGGTTGCAGTAAAAGTTGTGTCTCCATTAGGGCCCGGAAGGTTGCACGCGGTTATGGAGTACGGCTAAGGATTCTAGATCGATTAGGGTTTCATCTACCCAAATATGACAATTTATATAATTTTTTTTAACCTTTTCGTAAGTTCCCTTTTTACCCCTTCATTGATTCAATTTAGAATTATTTTCTTTTTAGATAATTAGAGGGGCCTAGTTAGTCTGCACTAAACAAAAAGGGCCCTATTTCACCAATCTTCTCAACTTGATTTCCATAAGCTGAATTTTGATGGCTACAAACTTGACTCGGGAGTAACCTCTATGGGCTATGTTATCCGGGACCATAACGGAAATGTGGTAAGCCTTGACGAAAAACCAAGATGTTTTTAGAGAAATAAACTGTGTTGCTGACCGACTAACCCACCTGGGTGTATTGACCCCAACACCAATTTTTCTGATGATTTTGAACTCCGTGTTTTCGTCCGTAAAGATGTTTTAGGTTGGACTACCTCTAAAAGGTAGTCTAACCTCTCCGCTTTAAAGATAAAAAATAGAGTAAAAAAAATATATCTTGGACTATTATTTGATAATAGTAAAAACTATTTAAATCCTACTTGCATGTATGATTGAGATTTATTTATCACAAATGTAGACTAGCTCCATTAATAATTATTTAAAAATATATACACAATTTAAGTGACGATTCAAAAGTTTATTTTACTAAGCTTATTATATATTACAACCCTTTCTTAATTACGTATAAATAAAATACATTTTGCTTCTTGCATCAATTAGTCTACCCTCCTATATAATCATGAAATGAAAATCTATAAAATGGCACAATCTTTTAATATGTGTAATTGTTTTCCTTTCAATTCGATATGATCCAAAATATTTTTGAATAGTGGAATACAAATAACTTTTTTATAAAACAGATATCCATGGGTTTACATAAATTTTATTTTAATTAATTAAAAATAATCATATACTTTTATTAAATTGTACTAGTTAACTTATGATAATTTTTTATGAAATCTTTTTATAAACAAAGGAGAAGAAAAATAATTATATTCGTATATTAAGTTTTATGTTTGAATGATATAGATAATCTGAATATCCACGAGTAATTATTTGATCTGATATAATTAAAATTATATTGTGGTATCAAGTTTTAGGGTTCACATCAGCATATAATCCAAATATCTGCAAAAAAAATTAGAAAATATATGTGCCAAACACTGAAAATTTAAATAAACAAAACAAACACTTTCATACCACATAATTTTTATGTATGAAAGTGTTTGTTTTGTTTATTTAAATTTTCAGTGTTTGGCACATATTTTTTCTATTTTTTTTTTTCAAATATTTGGATTATCTGCTGATGTGAACCCTAGAACTTAATACCACAATATAATTTTAATTATATCAGATAATTACTCGCGGATATTCGGATTATCTATTCATTCAAACATAAAACTTAATATACGAATATAGAAGTGTTTGTTTTGTGAGGGAAAAAAACAAAAAAAAGACTAAAAAAATATTTTAGGTTTCATTCTAAAATCAATTGACAATATAAAGAATACCATGATGTTTTATGAGGGAAAAAAACAAAAAAAGACTAAAAGAATATTTTATGAAAAATATATAAAAAATTAAAATAAAATGTAAAATGAAAACATTCTAAACTTTAAATATTATTTTGGGAGTGAAAAATAAACAAAAAATATTATAAAACATGTATAAAAAATGTAGAGAAAATTATCTAAACAATACCCATCTTTTAGGCTGACTAAACTTTAGTACCTCGTCATTTAAACTATCAGAACGGTACCTCATCTATTGAACCCGACCAAATATTAGTACCTAAATTACCGTTCACACTTTAAGTTTACATATCAGTGTTAAATATCTATGTTAGGTGGACAATTTTGCCTAAATTAGGTGGACAATTTTGCCCATGATATTTAACACCGATCTGCTAACTTAATGTGTGAACAGTAATTTAGGTACTAACCTTTGGCCAAGCTCAATAGGTAAAGTACCGTTCTGATAGTTTAAACGACGGAATACTAAAGATTAGTCACCCTAAAAGATGAGGCATTGCTTAGACAATTTTCTCAAAAAAATGTATGTGAATTATTGACCATTTGCACCTGTTAACCATTATGACAGTTACTCTATTTTTATATAAACTAATTAAAAATAATTATTATAAGACCCAAAAATTTAAAGGATAGACAATATTAAATCGAATGAAACATATTACAAGACGGGTCTGTCAAACAATACATAATAAAATTAATTCTGTGTGATATTATATCTATTATTTTAGTCGTTGAGTGTTAGCTATTAGCTCCAAATTTCCAAAACAATTAGAAGTGTTGTGATCTTTAAATCATTCCAAACATATATACATTCATTTGAGCACCAATTATCCAATACACATGAATCAACTTTACCCCCCACTCCCTTTTGGATAACCCAAACAATCTATCAACACTAGGAACCATTTCACACACCAAACTCTAACACACTTTTCATTTCCCTATACATCCTTATCACTCAAATTTGTAGATCACCAAATCATGCATCACACAAACCCAACTCTACGGCACTTTTCATTTCCCTATACATCTTATCACTCAAATTTGGAGATCACCTAAGCATACATCACAACGTACTCAAACACACTCTTTAGTAATTTGACAAAATTGGTCAAGCCAAGAGCCAAAAGTCCTTGTGCCTCTTAGTAGTTATGAGATACCCTCCAAGTTTCTTACTCTTCCTCCTCACCGCTATCGCCATACACTCAGCATTTTGGATACAATACTCCACCGCGCCACCACTAGTTGTGGTGGAGGCAGCCACCCTGTTACCTGCCCACATCATCAAAAGCCGCCACGTGGTGGCCGCTTTGTTCTTATGTCCCAACACTAGCATCGACACTTCTTGCTTTTTTGCTGCCTCCACAATGGCCGGACCCTTTTCTTTTCCTTCCACCATTGTTATCTCTACTTGTACCTACACAAAAGAAAAATCGTGACATGCACTTTTTAATCCTTCATACACAAGTCTTCGGGTTACATACTAAAATCAATTAACAATAACTATTATATTGTTAGGCTTAAATAGTATCATATTGTCGAAGTGGAACATTTTACAGTAATCGAACAACTATTACCTCTGGTCTCTTAGTGTTGCACATTTTCTTCATATTGTGTAAAAGCTCATAAGCCCTTGGTACCATCTTCTTATTAACTTTCCCTTTGTCTCCTACAACCAAACCAAATACCCACAATAGATTAATCCTTTTCTTAACAATGCTAATCAAGATTGGAAGGGAAAGAGAAGAACGAAACCTTGTTTGCAAACCCTAATAGTATGCAAAAGAATCAAAGTATCATGACTTTGAACTGTATGTGTCAAAGCCCATTGAAGTGCTCCTTTTGCTTCTGCACTAGAATCCACCACCACCATTATCTTCCTCTTAACCTCTACCACCACAACTTCCGGCTTCCCATCACCTCCGCCAACACATCCAGAACCCTCCAGCACCGCCACATCTCCGCCGTCACCTCTCTCATTCTCCTCCTCTGTTTTAACCTCCTCTGTTTTCTCTGAATCGAATTCCTTCCTCTGAAACCTCAAAGACGGCGGCCGAACTCCACCTCGTGGAGGCCGAATGCGGTTGAGGCAAAAAGACGACATCTTCGTGCCTGCCGTCCGGTGACCCATCTTGATTTTCCGGCGAGGTTTGTTGCGGAGAGAAGAAGGGATAAGGAAACAGGGGCTTTAAAACAGGGTTGGTTTTTCTTTTACTTTATTTGCTTTGTTTTTGGGGTCGAGGTTGAAGGCTTTCATTGCAATGATTTGGTTGCTCTGTTCTGCTTTTCATAATTATTTTCTCATGTGGGTTCATCTAAGGAACGTGATTGTCATCAAGATGTAGGGGCCATCGCCATTGATGTCTTTGCTTCTTTTCTTTCTTTTTGGTCGTTATAATTATGGTGATGGAAGCTTGATTTTAGCTTTTGGAATCAATTAGTGGATTGATTATCGAGAAAAAGTAGATTAAAGTGAAGAGATGAGATGGAACTAATTAGGGAGTTAGTTATTGATTAATCTTGCTTGCTTTTAGCAAAGCTCCTTGTTCTTTTCCCCTCTGTTTTTTCTGTGTTCGCCAGAGAAGCTTCCATGGCTTATTTTTCAATATTTTTTGCATTTGAGTGATATCAGTGCACAACACAACATGTGGATAATCATCAGGGGAACTTCAATTGAGCAGCGCACCTAAAAACCTAATCATTACGTAAATTCAATTAAACATCAATAGTGACAGCTAACTAATTAAGATTAATATATTAATAAAACCAAGTTTGCAAATTGAGTTATGAAGAAATGAAAAGAAATTGGATTCCCGTTTTCTAATGTATATAACTTGATTTTGGGGGAATTTACTAGTCAAAAGGTTCACCTTTGCTTTGCCCTTGCAATCTTGATCTTGCATCCACGTCTCTTTGTGATTTTTTGGTGGAGCACGAACGTGCTTCATGTATTGACGATATGTTAAAATCGTTAGAGACTAATAATACAAAACTATGAATTTTCGACATGTGGTCACGTATGTGGCCGTGATATGAACGAGTGTGTTCTCTGTAATACAAGCGTGTCTATTTGTATGATTGTGTTTATATGAAACACGATCACATGTATTATTATTTCGAAGGTCGTGTTTATTGTGAGTGTTGTTCATTCATGCTCGGTAAATTATATACTATGATAAGTTACAGATAATATAAAAAGGTGAATTGAATAATTATATTTATGTGTATTTTAAAAACTAAATTGTTCAAACTAGTTTAATTGATAATAGAGACGACAATGAGTCAAATGATAGACTAATGAAAGTAGGGGTGAACATAAATTCCGGTTAATCTCGTCTCGTTCCGGTCTCGTCCTGATCCCGACGGGATTTGAAAAAAAAAATGTGTATCCCGTCCCGTCTCGCATATATATATAAATTATATTTTTATATTTCATAAATATTATATAGATAAATAATATACATAATTATAATTTTTAAAATATTATTTTTAAAAATATTTTTATATTTTCAAAATTATTATATCGATAATTTTTCATCAGTCATCCACTCACTCTTTACGACTCATTTGCTTGGATCTAAAATACTAGAGTTTTTGCTCTTCCTTGATTTAGTCCGTTCGTCGCCTTGCTTAGGTCCGTTCCATCGCCACATTTGCTCTAGTCCGTTTCATCGCCCTTGTATTTGTGGATTCCCACAATTGTAATCGATAATTAAATAAATGTAATTTTTTGTAAATTATTTGTTGTTATTTTTTTGAATGTGAATCGGTAAGACACTTTGATGTTACTTGAATTTGTTTTCAATGTATTAACTATTAATGTAGGCGTCATGAATCGATAATTATGTATCGAGTTTTTTTTCTTCCTCCGATCATTTGTGTCTTTGAACATGAAAGAAAACAAGTATACATATTAAATATAATTGGTGCATAATTTTCGCAGGATTCGTCTCATCCCGTCCCAAGGCCCGCACTGGACAAAGAAAAAAAATACATAAATCCCGTCCCGTCCCTCCCCTGCCCACCCCTAAGTGAAAGTGTCAAACACTTACCTCTCCCACCCGTTAATTTTACCGGATATTTTAATCCGGTCTATTAAAGTGTGGTTCGGGTTTATTGACAAGTGATTAGAGTCATGAACACTGTTAATTTATAATGCATTATAAAGTATATTTGCACATACATATACTACCAAATTTTATATATTTAAAAACAATAGTATCATTAAATAATATAATGTAAAATTATTATATCATGATATTATAATATAAACAACGATAAAATTATCGTATTTTTATAATTTTAAATACTTATAGAATAGACATTCACCCAACACCCATTATCACCCGACCTGAATACTCATTATACCCAATAAAATTGTTATTTATAATTAGATCGTTCTTGTACAATATAGTTTCTAAAATTCAATTGATAAAGTTATGTAGTGTAATAATATTAGTACATTAATTGTTTTTTTTTATCGATCACCGGCTTTTTCATATCTATTATATAAACTTTACAAAAACCTTAAACTAATGGGATTTGACTAACACATGTTAAAAATGAATATTGAGATATTAGCATTTGAATAAATGTAAAACTATACACAAATTAGCGAAAAATGAAAATTAAAATGTATCAGAAGTAAAAATAAATAAATAAGTTATGAGTGTAATAAATCATAGTGCAAATTTTGGAGTTGTTTTTGGTTCAAATTGACTTGGGTTAATATAGCACCCGAAATTTCAAATATGTTGGAAGTTGGAAAGAAGATCGCCCTAATGTTTAGGGATACGATCGGAATTGCGTTTCATTAGTAACATCTTAAACCTAGATAGACTCTTCTTTTTTTTTTTTTCTTCAAACAATATATTTTAATTATAAAACGAAAAAGCTATTTATACGACTTTGATTTTACTAACTATCAAAAATACTCGTAAATCGATGGCGTTCACTGAACGTCAGTGCTAAGAGCCCGCGTTTGCAATGTTTTATTCACATTGAACGCCAACGTTAGGAGCAAGCGCTCAGATTTTTAATTTTTTTTTTTTAATAACATTGTAAGCTTCCATCAATGGAAGACTTTCCAATGTCTAAACATTGAAGATACCAAACAAGACCGCCAGAGATTTAGAGAACAATCTTTACCAAATCTTGATAATGGTCCACCTTCGCTTATTGTGAAGTTGTTCAATTGACAGATCTCGTAAATAATGATCTCAAAAAAGACGCTAATCACTTATCTTCATATGGATCAATTTCAAAATTACAAATTAAGTGCTCCTGGTTGGATCATAAGGAGGGTTTGTCAAGCAAGATCTTACCTCGCATCGGGTCCTACAACTCTTGTTGTAAGTACCTATTCTGTAGAAATGAAACAACACACTCGATTGAGACGATAGTGTGGATTGACAACAAAAAGTAGGATAGATCTAGATATTAAAACTATAAATTTTGAAGATGTTCCATCATTGTCATCCGCCACCGCAACCGTCCAAGGTCCGCCACCAGCGCTGTCCTATCCGCTACCGCCGCAGTCCAAGAACCCACAACTAGCGAGCCTATCCGTTGCCACCGCAGTCCAAGAAACCACAACTAGCGAGCCTATCCGCCAACCCTCCATTTCCACCGCCAATAGTCCTCAAATCACATAAATGAGCGCATGTTGATGGCATTGACGCTCGGATTCAGTTTAGGAGCCGACGCCATCCAAAGGCGGTCATTCGGTCTTGACGCCAACGTTGTGCGAATATTTTCGGCGAGAAGTAAATCGAAGACAGTGTATATAGCACGCCCCTTATAAAATATAGAAAGAAAAAAAAAACTAAACGTATCTAGTATATTGAATTTATTTCCATTAGAAATTTTTTCCATCCACCTTTTCGTGATCCATACAATTATTAATATTAAAAATTTTAAACAACAAAATGTAACAATTGACAAACTTTTTTTTTTTTTTGAAAGGTTGATAAGTAACTCCCAGTTCGATTGGCTTCGCCGCTCTACATCCGGGACGGGAATAATTCGTGGCCCATTGCTGAGGGAAACCCTCCCAATATCAGTTTTTCCATACATGCCGCCAGGAGGATTCGAACTCGAATCTCCAAGCTAACCACTTAAGGAGTCTAGCACCACTAAATTGTTTGTTTTACTTTTTGTGATCCAATTAGTTGGATACATCTTGGTGTTTTCCATATCGCTTGGATGCAGATTGAATTTGTTAGTTGGCAGGTGTCATGGATAGGTGATTGAATTACGAAGTCTCAAGAAAGAGTATAAATATGAGGTTTTTACTTGTGGTTGCTCAAAAGTTTTACTCTATAGTGCTTCATCTGACAAGTTCGTGTTACTCTTCCTCGATTTAGTTGTATGGCACTTCCGCTTTGTGGTGTGCTCCTTATTGACCGACTCGTTGTGATCCAGGTACTCGGTTGTTGATGTTTTTCGTTCATTCGGATTTTTCCCCTTCTTACGACTGTATAGACGTTTGTCATTTGCTATGACCTTTTGAAAAACTAAACATGCCTAGTATATTGAATTTATTTCCATTTATGAAAAATTTTCAAGTTTTCACCTTTTCATATCAACCCAAATTACGAAAAGGTTGAAACTTGTTCTCAATTAACCTCCAAATTGCTAGAACCAAGGACAACCCTAACACTCTAGGCTCGGTCTAGGATTGGGTCAAACAACCTGAGTCAAACCAAAAGTTCGGTCTGAATCTAACCTGAAACAACCTAACAAAATTACTAGAAAACTAACATGATTATTAGATTAAGTTAGAGATTTCAATATAAGGTATTTTTGGGATTTTTCTCTCTCTCAATACCCTCCATTTTTAACATTTTTTCTCTCTCGATATTTATGAGTTTTCAAGTTTCCTCTTGGTGTCCTAAAATTTTAAACATTTACTCTCTTTGCCTATTATTTTTTAGAAAATCGATCAAACCTCAATTATAAAAAGAAACAAAAATAGAATTTTAAAGGTAAAAATGCTCTAAATAACACAACCTTTGTTATTGTTGCGGAAGGTGACACGAACTTTTAAAATTGCGGAAAAAAACACGAACTATAGGGGGGTGTTGCACTCTTTAACACCAGTAATTAATCCATTAAAAAAATGTTGGACATTTTATAATTTGTTATAGTTTGGTAAGATATAAATTAAAAAAAATAGTGAAAATGTGTAAAAAAAAAGTTAGCGTTATATTTGATATTTATGTTTCACATAAGGAAAAAAAAAAAGAAAAAGTATAATAAGTAAAAAAATATTATAAATTTTATAAGTTGGTAGGATAAGAATTTAAAATATGAAAACATATAATAAAAATGTATACTTCTTTACAACAAATTACTTTTTTTACATAAGCTAAAAATTATAAAATGAAAAAAAAAATTTAATCTTTTTTATAGGTCATAAATATTTGTTTATGTTTGATATTTATATTTCATATAAAAGAAAGAAAAAAGCAAAGCACAAAAAATATTTTTTCATTTTTATAATTTATAGTTTATGTAATTTAAGTAACTTACTGCAAATAAATTTAAATTTTTATTATTTGTTTTTCTTTTTGAAAATGTTATCCTATCAAAATAAAATGTATATTATTTTTTTTCTTTTTTTTATTACTTGGTTTTCTTTTTTAAATTTATATCTTACCAATAAAATGTCTAATATTCTTTTAACGGTTTAACTACCGGTGCTAAAAAGTGCAACACCCCCTATAGTTCGTGCTTTTTCCGCAATTTTAAAAATTCGTGTCACCTTCCGCAACAATAGCAAATGTTGTTTTATTTAGAGCATTTTTGCCAATTTTAAAACTAAAACCCATTTTCTTTCATGGTGTTCGCTCTTTATCACCTTTGTCGGTAAATTCAATCCCTAACTTGCCTCGTTGGAGACAAATGAACAATGATCCGGTGAGTCCCGGTGGAGTCAACGCCTCCACATCCAACAATTGCTCTCATCTTGCCGATACCAATTGCCTTCAAATTATACTCTTTCTACCTAAAACCTTGTTGTTGGGATCCCCACATTTGTTAATAATGAGGGTTAAAACAAGTGTCTCGGATCTTTTATAATAATACAAGATTCGTTTACGGGGAGATCGAATAAAATATTAAGGTAATGATTTGTATGATTAATAGTACAACTTAAAACGACAATAAAATCACAAGGAAAAACAAGAAGGATTGAGTCTACCTAGAAAGCGGTAAACAAATCCATCAAAACCAAGGCTTACGAAATCGAGTAGAGTAGTGAACATAATAAAGATAGAAACACAAAGAGTTCATCCGCATTGACCAACGTAGGGTGATCAACGTAGTAGCGATTATGGAGAAAATAAAGGTTTTCATTGATGTGATCCAATCAACAAAAAACATAACAACAATATAGGTGAATAATATTGATATAAAATTTGATTACCGCATCAATGTATAATAGAATCTCGATACCCAACCTAAAATTTAAAACTTCATATGGAAAATTTCACAAAACGAAATCTCAACCAAGACTAAACTTGACGAAAGAAGAAATGTCACAACAAGGCAATGTGAACTATGCAACCACTATCTAGAGGACTTGTTCCACTTGCTCATTGAATGTTCTTTTAGCAATCAAATCCTTGTTAAAATCGATCGGTCAATATTAACTTAACTATACAACATTAACCTTGTTAATAAAAAAGCTCACGACCTCCTACAAGAAATAAAGAATAAAATTGGACTTGACAAGTTTGCATGTCTCGCAACTATCTAGTGAAGTATACGGTTCTTCATGAAAAAAATTATTTTTGAAATTGAGCCTATTATTCCTTGCAATATGGTTATCAACTTTTTTAAAAACAAAATCTAAATGTGGAAAACTAACACCATTGATGAAGACGATTACGATATAGAACAACAACAAACGGACATTAATTATTCCAAAAGGAAGAAAAACAATATTAAGTGGGATAAACCAAAACCTAGTTTCCATAAACTTAACTTTGATGAATCTAAACTCGATTCGGGAATAACATCCATTGGCTTTGTGATTTGGAATCACAAGGGCGAGGATGTTAGTCTTGATGCGACAAAAAATAACTTTAACTCGGTAGTAAAAGTTGAAGCTTATGCTCTCAAATCGGGTCTACAAGAGGCTATCAGATTAGACATCGAAATCGAGGGTGATAATGTTTGTGTTATCAAGGCACTCCAAGGATTGTGAAGTTGTCTGTGAGAGGTCGATATGATTATTTATTACTCCAGATTGGATCTCCGTTTCTTTGACGATGCCCAGATCGGACATATTTTCTAAGAAACCAAATGTGTTGCTGACCGACTAACCCATATGGGAATATCGAACCCCAATTCCAGTTTTTCTAACAATAGCGAACTTCGTGTTCTCATCCGCAAGGATGCTTGGTTACCTCTAGAAGAAAGACCAACCTAACCGCTTTCCGTTTTGCAAAAAAAATATAAAAGAATCTCATTTCACGATCATTCATATCCAAAGTCATGTATAGTCATGTTAGGGGTAGGAGGTAGGGGGAGTGGACAAGTCAATGCACATTGATTTGAGCTAATATTCTTGCGAGGAAAGTTGTTCGAGATGAGAGGATGTAGAAGCATGGGGGTGGCCTTGGGGTTGTCCAACTTGGAGATATGTTGAGTGGTAGGTTGAGTGATATGTTGCGTGGGATCGATATCATTTACCAGGTCTTGCTCTCCTCGTGTACCAAATGTTGTTGGCCGGAGACCAAGTCGACGCCTCTATTAACTCAAACAATCTAAGATATCACAAAACCGATTACCCATACATCGAGAGCTTTGAAAGCTTGACATCGTGTCATTTATAAACCGGACTGCTAAATACACGACAACGGATATACTAATGCATAGTTGATGCGCACTGTCGCAATGCACATCAAAGTTGAGTTTTTTTTCCAGATGTCTCCACTCAAAAAGAATTTTTTTTTCCTAATGACATTGCGTAGTCGTAGTCTGCGCCAACGTCGAATTTGTTTGTCTGACGCACAATTGCAATGCACATCGGTAATGCATTAGTAAAACACACGTCGTGTATTTAACAACCTCTTTGTAAATTATTCGCATTCGGCATTTGCTTTAAGAATTTAAATAAAAAACAAAACGGAGATAAAAGTCGCAACTGTAACGCCCAGAATTTTTTGTTCCGTTACGAGAGGCGTTAGAAGCCTTGATCAAGGGCTGCCGCCCTTGCGGCGTAGAAGGCCCGCAACCGCGGCCGTCCGCGACCGCGGCTTGGACGTCCCGCAGGGGCGGTGACACGACAGAGCGGGAGTCGGGTCCGTTGTTCTTCCGACCTTTTATCTCCCCATTCATTTATGCCGACCACATTATTATGTGGTGATCCTTGGGCTGCTTGACCCTTGGTCTCCTTCCATTGATGAAGCCATATTCTCTCCCTAATCTCAATTAACGTTAATTCCTTTCATTTCCCTTCTTTTCATTTCTCTCCTTCTCTTCCATTCTTTACCTTGCCTTCTCTTCCTCTTGAAGCTGTAAAGCAAGGTGTGGACTGTAGAGACGTGATCTAGAGTAAGTCACCTTCTTCTCCTTCTTCTCTTCTCCTTCCTTCTTCCTTCTTGCACCTTTGAAGAGTGAGATCAATGGATTCACTCAAGAGAGAGTCTTCTCTTGTTCCTTCTTGTGTTCTTGTGTGCTTAGACCGTGGAGGAGGGCTAGGATCTTATGTTGGAGGCTAGGAGATGTTCACAATACCAAAGGAGGCAATAGAAAGGCTGATGCACATCAAAGAACTGAAGAAGTCGACGTTTCTGGACTGCAGCCGCGGGGGCGGATCCTGTGAGCCGCGGGGGCGACCTTTGCAACCCGCAGGGGTGACTCTAGGTCCTGCACACCGTGGGGGCGGCGTCTTGACACCACATGGGCGGTTTCTACACCAGTAAGCCTCCGATCTCTTGTTCTTTTCTTCCCTTTCCGCTTTCTTGATCTTGAACCATCTTAGTAGCATGTTAAGATGGCTTAACGTAGGTGATATGGAATGCCAAGTAGTGGCTTGACCCTTAGGGTTATATTGTGAGAGTTGAGGGTATGTTGGTTGTGATATTGTGGCATGATCTCTTAGGATTGCGAGAATATCGGTTTGGGACTGAGTTGTTATATTAGAAGCCTTTGAGGCAATGGACTGAGAGTATTGATCTATCTTGAGTTGTTATTCTTGTGAGGATGTTGAGCCTTGAAGTCTAAGGACTTCTAGTTGACTAGAGTGATGTTGTTCTTGTGAGGATGTTGAGCCTAGAAGTCTAAGGACTTCTAGTTGACTAGAGTGATGTTGTTCATGTAAGGATGTTGAGCCTAGAAGTCTAAGGACTTCTAGTTGACTAGAGTGTTATTTGATCCATGTGCCTTGTGTTGAACAGGCATTGTGTGTTTTCCCACGAGAGGTTGAGAGAGTTCGATCGGGTTTTGCTTTTAGTCTAGTAAGTCCATGGACTTACTTAGCTGACTTTTTTGTATTAGCATATTGTGTTTTGGTGGTGTGTTTGTTATGTTAAACAACGAAACCGGAATAGGACCATTATATATATTACGTAATTGGCCCAAGTGTATGATAACGGGCGGTGACATCACTGTCTAGCTCTTGCGAGAGCTAGGAGGTTCTCTGCGACTAGACCAGACGGTCAGATGCAATACTACCATTCCTTGCTGGTAAATGGGGACGGATGCGAGGTTTGAGAATCTCTCGTGTCACAAAATAAGTATCATTAGTAAAGGATATGACTTAAACAAAGATAATAAACTAACTTGAGTGTTGTATGTTGAATGTGTTTATTATGTGTTTATGTGCCTTTACCTTTATTCGAATGCATAGAATGTTTAGCTAACGGTTTTATACCGCTTGTAGATGCCTTGCACGTTAGGGAGGCGGTTGAGTGATCCGGAGGTAGTGAGCAGCCGGGCTTCCGTACACTATAGGACGGGATTAGTTATCTTTTACTATTATTGTTTCAGACGTTGTCTTGTTGTTATTTTGAGAACTCGGCTGGAGTTATGTTTTTCGGTTGTATTTCAGATACTCATCATGCATTAAAACTCTTTCCATTTGGCTTTTATTTGTGCCGTGTTGTAAGGTCCAGTGAAGTTGTTGTCAGGCTAAGGGTCGAGACGCATTGTGAGGTCCTAACCCGTAGCATCCCGAGTCTATCAGATTGGGGTGTTACAACAACACACTAAAAATGAAAGTCACAACATAACTTTTATTATAATCATAAAAAGATTTATAAATTTATTCTCAAATCTCATTGGATCTTGAAATTAGATGGTAGTCTTATTTCTCGCAAATGTTTGATTTGTTTTCCAAGTTGATGTTGAGTTTGATTAACTTTAGTTTACGTCCGATGCTATTTTGGATCAATATTTATGATTTAAGGTAGATTTGTGATGCAATTTTAGCCACTTTTCAATTACCAAAATTAATTTTAGAATGATATATCGGATGCCCTATCTTTAATGGTAGAGTTAACAAAGAAATCTTTAACAATGTTCTCAAAAGTCAAAACAATAACTCGTAAAATGAAAGTTTCATCTCTATCACAAGAGGTTAGAACAATTAACCTTAATAAAAGAAAAACTTAATGTAAAATCAAGCTATAAAATGCAATCCTATATATTACCCTCTAATATTCATTAAACATTTGATCAAATTAATAGAAATTTCTTTTAGAATAAAGGCTCTAATTAACTTCCATCACTTATAAGCTCGGACAAAATTTGTAAGCATAGATCACTTGGAGGAACATAAAAAAGAAAAGTTGAAGATATGAATAAAGATCTTCAAATTAAACTCATTTGAAAATATTGGCGGATCTAGACAATATATGAGTTAAAGTCATTGAAGAAAAATACTTGAAAGGATGTTGCCTTTGATAATACAAATATGAGAACACTTCTTCTTAACAATGGAAAAAAACTAATACAATTTGAAAGACAAATTTGAGACATGTATTAGATGACGTGTTGATGATGGAAAAACAATCAAAATTTGGAACGATCAATGGATCACTGACTAGAGGACTTAACGACTAACAACCCTTCGATTGATATGTCAATAATAGATGATGACTTTATTACTCACAAATTATGGGACCACCAACTCTCTCTTTTTTTTTTGATACAAAGGTAAGAGTAAGGGGAAGATCAACCTCTCGAGACTGACCGCCCTAAATCATCCTTTTGGAGGAGGTCTTCAATGTCATGTGACAATGGATAACACTATTGAAAAAATAAAGAACTATAACCTACCTAAGAATGATATACGAGATAAAACTTATTGAGATAATGATGAGAAAGGTCAGTTCTCTACCAAGTCTACTCTGAATCTAATTAAAAAACGCAAGGTTGGAGTTATCCTTGACAAAACCTGGATTCAGGATATCAACTTAATCCCCAAAATAAATAAAAAAAATTATGGAAACTTTCCGTTGATAGGATCCCAACAAAAGAAAACCTTGACAAACAAAAAGTCCCATTATAATGCATTGTGACATTTGTAATTACAACACTGAAAGTGCAAAACACCTCTTTCTTAAGTGCCCCTTCACTTTTCAATCCATAGCTAATGATAAGGCTAGAATGTTCCTTCAAAATAGTGACATAACACATCGAAAAATCATAGACCTTTTTTTTTTTGGTAAGAATGAGCTTAAAGCTCCGCGCCAAGCGCTTATTTATTATGAAAACATACTACAAACGAGTTAGACGAGGAATGGTAACCCCTTGCACATCATTCAACAAAATAGGTATAATACTCAAGGAAGGATCCACCAACCGGTGTACCCTAAAATCAAAGGAAAAAGCAAGGCTCGCAAGAGAATCTGCAACCCTATTTCCTTCACGAAAGACATGTCCGAAGCTAATACTCTAGTCGCGTGTAACAAAGCCTTGGATACGAATAACCAGGCTTGAGAGGGGATGAGCCGGATTAACCCCCTTCTCAATCAATCCCACCACAATCAGTGAATCAATCTCCACATGCACTCGACGATAGCCAAGATCCCAAGCAAGCTCAATCCCATGGACAACTCCCCAAAGTTCCGCAGCAGGAACCGATGTAGATCCCAAATTCACCACCACTCCCAGAATCCAGTTACCTTCTGCGTCTCTAATAACAGCCCCTGCCGTTGCATGCTCTGGATCACCTCGTGAGGCTCCATCCGAATTCACTTTGACCCAACCATCCCTTGGTTTTATCCACCCGACCATCACTTCATGTTTCTTTTCCAAACCTATATATACCATTGTTTACCGAAGATGCCTCCAGCCATTCTTCATAGTATTTGATGATGGCAACCCCTTTCTCCCGTGGTATAACCCCTTCCTCAAAAACCCTAGCATTACGTCAGCGCCATATCCACCATACCCCAATTGAAAATACAGCCTTCCAGATCAGATTAAGAGATTTCACAAAACCTGTGCTTATGTTAACAAAAAGCCAATCTTCCCATTGTAGTTGGAAGAAGGTCTCCTGGAGCTCACTTGGGATTAAAGCTATCCAAATGTCATTAGCAAAACGACAATCCCGAAGCAAATGAAGTAGTGTCTCCTCCTCCCTAGGGCACGCAACACAATCTGGGACCTCGCACATATGTCGTCGTTTTCTTTCGGCATTAGTAAGGACAACCCCCCATGCTAACTGCCAAACAAAAAATTTGATCCTTTCTTGGACATTAAGTTTCCAAACATGCAGAAACGTGCTTTCTCTCACTTCTTCATTATGGCGTCGCATAATAATAGAGTGAAATGTTGAAGCTGTTGAGAAACATCCATCCTTTGATGGCATCCATCTGACAGTGTCCTGTATACCATTCGTATTCCATAAACCTACTGCCATGACTTTAAGTACACTCAGATTGCTCAATCTGCACACCAAGTAATTCCAATCCCACCAATTCTAATCAGTCCAGACGTCCTTAACCCTCAGTTGTAAATCCACATTAGAAAGGGGTAATTGATAGGAGCTCGAGAGAGGTTCTGAAGAGACCCATGTGTCCGTCCAGAAGTGAACTCGACTACCATCCTTAACACTCCAACCTAAGTTTGGAGCCACAACAATATTATAACCTTTCACCGGGCTCCTCCATCCATAAGAACTTCCAACTTTACATTCCAAAGATTGTGGCCATTCATGCATTGTAACATTATACTTCTTCAGCAACACTCGTGCCCATAAGCTCTCTTTGTTTGCAAAAAGGCGCCAGCTCAACTTGCTAATGGCTGCAAGGTTAGCTTCTTCAGCCTTTCTAAAGCCTAGTCCACCCCACTGTCGGGGTTTGCAAACTCGGTCCCAGTTCACCAGATGCACTTTCCTCTTAACCTCAGAACTACTCCACAAGAAATTTCTGCAAACCCTGTCCAACTCCGAAGTAATACTTTGTGGAAGAATCATTGAGCTCATGTAATATTGTGGCATAGAGGATAAAACAGATTTAATAAGAGTAGCTCTCCCGGCCAGGCTAAGTGTCCTCGCTTTCTAGCCTGCAAGTCGAGACTTGATTCTTTCCACAAGTTTTGAAAATGTCTTTTGTGACAGACTTGTGGATTATTGAACACCAAGGTATCTTAAGTTCACGTCACCTTGAACCCACTTACCTCACTTAACCTCCTTTCAAGCTCACCCCTAACATTATGAGAGACGAAGAAACATGACTTAGCCATACTGATGCGTAGTCTCGAAGCTGAACAGAAGATCTCAAGAATATCTTTAATCTTCCTAAACTGAGCACACGACGCCTCTGCAAAGAGCAAGATATCGTCTACGAAGAATAAGTGAGCAAGCACCGGACCTCCCCTAGAGAGTTTCATAGGCTTCCAGTCCCCGTTTAGAACAACTTTCTCGATCAAGTGACCCAACCTCTCAAGGCATAGCACAAAGAGGTAAGGTGAGATCGGATCCCCTTGTCTCAGTCCCCGTGTCATAGAAAAATTCCCCGTCGCCTCTCCATTCCAGAGAAGCCTCATGGAACTAGAAGAAATGAATTTCTCCACTCTATTAATACACTCTACAGGTAAGCCAAGATCTTCCAAAGTGTCGACCATAAATTCCCAACGCAATATATCATATGCCTTCTCAAGATCGAGGCTAAGGACCATCCAACCTCGCTTTCCCTTCTTACGCTTCATTGAATGAACAACTTCTTGAGCTAAGACCGTATTATCAGTGATCAAACGCCCCGGGATGAAACTAGATTGCATTGGACTAATCACATTACACATGATGGATTTTAGTCGGTTTGCAATGATCTTTGTAATAACTTTATAGCTCACATTACATAAACTGATAGGTCTATAGTTCGTAATCTCCTCCGGCTTGTCAATCTTCCCAATTAACGTGATTAAGGTTTCATTGGCATCAATTGGAAGAGTTCCAAAAGCAAAAAATTCTTTCACAAAGGCAGTTAGTGTGTCTCCCACAGTTGACCACATCTTCTGATAAAAAATGGGTTGGAAACCATCTAATCCAGGAGCCTTAAGAGATCCCATTCCCTTGACAACACTCTCAATTTCTGAGTTTTCAACATTACGTGCAAGCTTCAAAAGATCAGCCCTTTCAATGTGTGGGAAGCCACCTTTAGGACATGGGCTGAGCAAAGAGAGATCACGAGGCCCATATATCTCTCGAAAGTAGAAGACTGCATGTTCCTCCATAACCTTTTGATCCAAGCACCACTCTCCATTACTCAATTTAAGAGCCTGAATTTTATTTCGTTGTCTATGAATCACCGTTGAGAGATGGAAGAAAGAGGTGTTCCTATCCCCTAATGTGATCCATTTCTGTCTCGACTTTTGGAGCTAAAGCAATTCTTCTTGTTAAAGGGTCTTCTTCATCTCTCCTTTCAAATCCCTCTCTTTTTGCAGCATTTCATTGGAAACCCTGACATCCAGCTCCTTGCTAATATACTCGAGCTTCCTTAGCAACTCCTCCTTCCTAGAGTGGATATTACCAAACACCTTCTTATTCCACCTCAACAGGATACCTTGGAGTTTCAATAACTCCTCTAGAAGATGGGCCATTTTATTCCAAGCACTCTCGATGATCTCATTGAACTCGGAATGAGTAAACCATGCTGCTTGGAAACGAAATGGCCTTCATTTTGGATCTCCTTCATTTTATCTATCAAAATAATGTAAAAGCGGGTTATGGTCAGACGAAAGGCTAGGCAAGTGTCTTACCGAAGCTTCTGTCCAATGAAGTCTGCCATCCGGAGTCATCAGTATTCTATCTAACCGCTTAGCAATCCTGTGTTGTTCCTCTTTACCTCATCTCCATGTGAATGGGGTTCCCACAAAGCCAATATCGATCAATTGGTTATTGTGAATCCATTCTCCAAAAGCAACAGATGCTGGTGACAGCCTTTGGGCTCCTTCTTTGCTCTCCTCAATACAACAAATTAGATTCATGTCCCCTCCAATCACCATGGGGTACTGGCTATGTCGTACTAAATCAGCAATCTCATTCCAAACACTACCTCTTCGTTGAATATCTGGAGCAATTGTAAGTTATTAATAGAGCAAACGTATTCACCCCTTGATCCACCACTGCATGAATGAATTGGTCATTTTTAGTAACCACAGTGATCGGGCAGGTTACCGAGTCCCATAGGATCCATATGCCACCTCTTTGTCCGACTGCCTCCACTCTATTATACGAGTCAAAACCTAACTTCTCACATATCCCGTCAGCCCTAACTCCCTCACAGTGAGTTTCAAAGAGGGCAACAAAGTTCGGTTTATGCTTTCGAAGCATATATCTTATAGATCTTCGAAAACTGTTCTTCACAGTTCCAAAACAATTCCAAAAAATACCTATCATTAAGATATTTGAAAAAAGGAGGTGCTACTCTCCCTGAAATTAGGTCTGAGAGTCAGGTACAAGGGAAAGTTGGGAAGATGTGCCTCCTCTCTCCATATCACATTCCATCTGTCCAAATGGTCTTTGCTTCCATTCTTTTCCTCAATTACTATTGTCTTCCCATTAGCATTAAAGCTAATCACTTGTGGTGTAGCTTTATGAAGTATACGAACTTGCTGGGTTGCCTGTATAGGGACAACCTCCACACTTTTTCTACCATGCCCACCTGACGTGCCTGCTATTTGTTTGGACTCCATAACCCTATTTCTCTTTCTAGTCTGGTAGTGAGCAGTGTTGTTGTCCTCCACTACATTCTTCTGCAGCTGATCAGGTCTCCTCTCATTTTGTGGTCCTTCCTTTGTCGTATATCGAGTACTAGAGCTAGGCCCAGTTGCCTTGGCAGGAAAACTTGTCTGATTTCTTCCTTTGTCCCCATAGCTGGTAGTATTATGACTTGAACCTTTCCTTTTGGGTACCACCATCCAAGGTCCGAAACCATCATCCACCACCTCTAACGGTTTCTCCTCCATAGTAGGATTATCTGTTTCCTTCTGATGTTTATCCTTCTCAGAAGGAGCAACTGGTGTATCCTCTGGAAAGGTCTCTCAAGGCCTTGCTTGCGCCTGAACTCTCGGGCCATAGATACAAGTTTCACTTGAGTGTCCATAACAACCACATGAGAAGCATATGGTATGAAGGTTTTCATACTCCAGTAGAAGTCTTTTACCATTTAGGATGATGTCGCCTTTCAATGGTCTGCATAGGTCAACACGTACACAAATCCTCGCAAACTTACCCCTTGATATCCCTAGGGTATTTGCGTCCATCCGCAAGGGAGTGCCAATGGAAGTTGCGATCGCCTTGAGAATATTAATGTTGTACATTGCAAAAGGAAGGCCCGATATTCGAACCCAAACCCCCTTTGACGTTATCACCGATGACATTGGATCAAAAGTATCATCCCATTGCTGCATCATCAAATAGTGGCCAAAGAGTTTCCAAGGTCCACCCGTCAAGATATCAAGCATATCTTTCTCCTTTTCAAAACGGACCAGAAAGTAGTCATTTGGGAGATCAATCAACTGACCATCCTCCCTCCATATTCCATAGGTTACGTAGAGCTCTCTCGAGGGCTGAAAAGGATATCATTCTTCCAAGTAACTTCATAACTATTGAATTTCTCCATGGTGCATTTAATACCTGGACAATATCAAGAGCAATATTAATTTCAGGAGTAGCATCCCGTCCCTTTGGATAGTTAATGCTGATTTTTCCTGATTCAATGAGATTATCAGGAATTAAAGGCATGTTCTTCCACGCTTCATCACCAAATAGCATAGCACTCCATGATGGAATAGGTTTCTTTGCGGCATTCAAATCATCCTTGGGATGGTGGTCACCAGTAAGGTCGGGAGGAATCGATCCCTTGGATGGGCTAGAGGACAAGGTCCCATTGGGATCTTGGGCGGCGGGGGGGCATGGGGGGCTGGGATCGCTTCATTCGTCGCCTTCTCCGCCTTCATAGGATTAGGGTTTTTTTATACAAAATTTTCATCATAGACCTTATTATGAATATTAAAGAATCACTTATTTCAAATGACCTAAGACAAGTGGTGGCCACTTGGTGGCAAGTCTAGTTTGCTCGTAACCAACTTATCTTCCACAAACAAAAAAACACCTCATTACTTGAACTAGCTTATCCATAACCTAATAGAGAGTGAGACATAATCAATTCTAGATTACCTAATAATAGTACAAGACTCGTGAACCAAAGAAGAAAATCCAAAAATATCAAATGAGAAAGAACTGCGGATGAATCCATCAATCTTAATTTTGACGATTTTAGAAATTCGGCTGAACTATAGAAATTTCTCTTCTCTTACTTCAACCTTTGCATCTTTCCACATTGCCACAATTATATATGCAAGTATGCGACCCCCCACTCGCTTGCTTCGTTCTCATCTCACTTTACTCTGCAGTCGCCAACTGCACCATCTCCTCTTCCGAGCTCGCCTCTTCTTCGATTGCACAGCCAATAGCCCAGTATACCTCCGATCTCGTCTCCGGCGGAGGCCTTGTCAATAAGCCTTTCGAACAGCCTTCTTAATTGCTCCTCTCACCCTTCTTCCTCGTGCATGTATATCTCTCGTAAGTGTCTCATCTTTCTCGTTCAATTATCTTCTTCTGCAGTCTTCTAATTGCATCTTCTAAGTAGATTCACGTGATACTTGTGTTTTTCGTTGAAAATTTTCTTCTTTTTTTGCAGCTTCCTTCTCCAACCCACAGGTCGAACCCTCCAAGTTTATCCCCAGATACGAACGTCTGGTTGAGGTGAATGTCTCTTTCTCCCTTATTTTCCTTTTTCTTGTGGTGTTTCCGCTTTTTGAAATTGCGAAATCTTTGTGGTATACTGGCATATGCTTCGATTGAAACTTGAAAGAATCCAAATTGTTCTAACAGTACTTGTCGGAATTCAGTAGAGCTTGTATATGTCAGCTTATGTCTAGTTTTGGGCTTGATCGGCTGATTATTGAAGTATGATTCTTTCAAGTTTTGGTTGATCTTCACCTTTTCTAACTTTGTTCTAATGTTTTGTTTGATCTTCACCTTTTCTGACTTTGTTCTAATGTTTTTCTTGCTGATATAGTTAATTAGTTTTGACTTGTGACCAAAATTCAAATGTGGTCATATTTTCTTCTTTTCTCAACTTCATCTACAAATTAGAATAAGGTCCTAACTTCTTTTTTTTGACATATTTCCTTTTATACAACCTTTCTCTTACACAAGTCTTTCCATTTCTACTTCTGATGGACCGTTCCGTTGTTCACCATTTTCTGAATTTCCCTGAAACTTATACCGTATGTAATGTTGATTTTGATTGGCTGATCTAGTGTAGGTTCTATTCCCTCTTGAAGTAACCCTATCTTGTATTAATTGGTCTTCTTATAACAATCACTCTTTTCCTTTTTAATTTTCTTCTATAGATTATATGGATTGCAGCTCAGATGAAGACGCCAACTTAGGTGATCTTGAGTTTGATGAGTACAGGAGCAGGTGTTATGATCGGTTACAATCCGGCAAGTACAGATTGAGGAATCCAGATGAAAGCCTCAGGTGTCCCTTCTGTCCTCGTAAGAAGAAACAGGAATATGGTCAAAGGGACCTTATGCGACACGCTTATGGAGTGGGTAGAGGTTCTAGAAGGAGAAGTCTTAAGCAAAGGGCTAAACATTGTGCTCTGCATAATTTTATAGAGACTTGTCTAGCCAAACATTCAGATCCAAGCAATTGGCCTCAGCAGCCTATAATTGTTGTAAAAGAGAGTATTCAGAAAGAAGATCTTTACTGTTGGCCTTGGACTGGAATCGTTGCTACTGCAGGCAATGATGTGATCAGTAAAAATACTTCAGCTAGTACCAGTAGCGGGTATTGGTCAGAGGTGCTCTCTAAGTATAAGCCTGTCAATGTAGAGACTTTCTATGATGATTTAAAGAGAACAGCACAAGCCGTTGTAGAATTCGAGAGAGACTGGATTGGTTTCAAAAATGCAATGGAGTTTGAGAGAGCTTATGTATCTGATGGCCATAGTAGAAAGGAATGGAGCGAAGGCCAAATGCTCTCTAGTTTGGATATGTATGGTTGGATTGTTCGTGCAGATGATTATCACTCAGAAGGCCCTGTAGGGGAGTACATTCGGAAGAAAGGACAACTTAAGAGTCTGCGTGACATTGTCATAGAAGAAAAACAGGGCAAAGATTGTGTTGCAAAAGTTAATCTGGCCAGTGAGATTAAAATGCAATGTGTACATCTTGATATGTTGCTTTTCAAGCTCAGTGAGAATAGCATTTGCTTCAACCAGATGCTTGAAGAGATGGATCAATTGCATCAAAAGTTTGTGGAAGGTTAGTTCACTTTTCTACTTCTTTTCACAACAACAAGATCACCATTTTGTTAGTGTAAAAGTGGATTAAACACATGAGACCCAATCAATAGCAAAACACACAGACTCCAAGATAAATCCTAGAAGCTAGAAAGCTCTAGGCTACTGATATGAATATCATCCACCAGCGGAGGAACTCTTCTGGTCTAAGGCTCAAGCCTTTTACAAGTAAAACTTCAGAATGCTTAAAAGATTTGAGCTAATCTCTTTATTTCTACCGCACTTTAGATTTGCCACTAACAAGTGACTTCGACCTCTCTCCCTCAGTTCATATGACCTAACAAAATAGATACTGGATAATTCTATGGGAGTAAAAATCTAAATTCTACACAACAAATTAGCTTTTACATCGATTTGAATATAATGTAATCATTCTAGTTATTTCCATCTCTAGTAAGCTTTTGCATTATACATTTTGTTTTGTTTTTGTGAAAGTTGTGATTGAAAAACACCCATTTATTTTCACAAGCTTCCCTAAAAGCCTGGATGTGATATGATTCTGACCCTCTCTGCTAGGCCAGCTAATAGGAGTTATCCTTTGCTGACTTATATGAGGCGCAATACGCATAATTGATAATGTTTTAATTATTAATAATAGATTCTCTTATCTTTTAATAGTTTAGTCTTATGAGGAGTAGTTAACTGGTTCATATTAGTTATCTTATCATTAAGTCTAGTCCTACTAGGAGTAGTTAACATAGAAGGTTATATAAGGATCTAATGTCTTATGTTTTAGCATTCATTCATTCAATAAAGTTTATAACCTTGGTAGTTGAATCTATAATCAAAAGATTCTGGTTGTTAAATCTCAAAAGATCAAAGTACAATATTGAGCCTTGAAAAAATCAAGTCTCGGCATCTGGTATCAGAGCCACGACTAAAAGTTCTTCAAATTTGTTTTCCGTCTTCATCAGCAATGACGGTAAAATATCTTGTTGAGTCATCACCTGCCATGAAGGCCTCATCACCACAAACACAGCCACCCTCCAGCAACATTCTACTCTATTGGCTGAAAATAAAAAAAACCATGAAGCAGATTCTCTCTAAACTTGCCTCTGCTGAGAAACAAACACTTCCCCTGCAGCCGGATCCTCGCCAACAGCATCAGTTAGCCCAACTGCAGCAGCCGCAAATCCAAGGCCGGCCGCTTGGTCTGGAATTTCCCAGATTTGAAGGGACAGAACCTGAAGGCTTGCTCTTTCAGGTTGATCAATTTTTTCCCTGAATCCGATACGTGCTGAGAAAATGGTAACTATGGCATCAATTCACCTTTGTGCTTGGTATCGATGGCTACACCAATCAATGGGATAAATAACATGATGTTAGTTTTCCACGGCTCTCCCTTTATGACAAGGAGGAGATACTCACTGTGATTGCTACAGTTCACAAATGGCGGCCGTACTTACTCGGCAGAGGCAGACACATCAAAATTTACAACAGATTATGGAACCTTGAAATATTTCCACAAGCAACCCTTGTCTTCCATTGAGAGGCAGAAATGGGCGTCCAAATTGTTGGGGTACGACTACAAAATTTGTTTCTGCCGGGCAAACCCAGTCAATCTGCAGATGCATTGTCCCGGTCACCTCGACAGCTTGATTGAGATCACAACAAAGTGTTTCTTACATCCTCTAATTCAACCTATAATCACAACATTACAACGGGACCCTGCCTCCAAACGATTTTATACCTTGCAAAACAACATCATGCAGTATAAAGGACGTATTGTGGTTGCACCTGGATCACAATGGTGTCAAAAATTGCTTTAAGAGTATCATGCCAGCCCTTTGAATGTATAAACGGCTCCAAAAACCAATACTTTGTTGGTCTGGTGGTAAAGTGGCACTAGACTCCTTATATGTTGGCTTGGACTAGACTCCTTTAAGTCTTGGCTTGGACTAGACTCCTTTAAGTGTTGGCTTGGAGATTTTGCATGTATAAAAAGTTGATAATGGGAGGGTCTCCCCAAATGGGCCACAACCGTACCCAGTCCGGTAGAGCGGCTTTGGCTGACTGAACCCGGCGAAAAAACGGAAAAAAACAACTCCAAAGTGTTTTTTGTGGCAAGGCACAAAGACATCCATCAAGAAGTTTGTGGCTCATTATGGGGTGTGTCAACGCAATAAGGCAAAAGCCATAGCTCCTCCCGGGCTACTTAGCCCCTCCTTATTCCTGACTATGTGTAGACCATTTATTCAAATATGCTCACTTCATTTCCCTGGCTCATCTACAGCCAGTAAAGTCGCAGAAGACGGTCCTCCTTGTTCCATTGTTAGTGACAGAGATCCAATATTCATCGGCAATTTTTGGGAGTCCATTTTTACTCTGCAACAAACGCAATTGTGTCGCAGTTCTGCTTATCATTCCCAGTCAGATGGCTAGAATGAGGTCACTAGCAGAACCTCAGAGTGTTATTTACACTGCTTTGTAGGAAATAGACATCTTTGTGGATGCAGTGGTTGCCTTGGGCTGAATGGTGGTGTAACACTACTTACCGCTCTGCAATTAAAATGCCACCATTTGAAACAGTGTACATCGAGCACCACATTCAGTTTCTGCGTATGTTCTGAGGTCGACGGCAGTGCATGTGGTCAATATTGCCTTGCGTAGTAGGGATCAAACCTTGGCTTCTTTTAAAACGCACATGGCTGATGCTCAAGCTCGTATGAAGCGACTAGCCGACACCAAACGAAACTGTGCTCATTTGAGATTGATGATTGGGTTTATCTTCGACTACAACCCTACCGGCAGCTGACAGCAGCAATTCAGGCTTACACTAAGCTATCTCCTAAGTTCCACAGGCCTTTTCAGGTGCTGCAGAGGATCGGGACAGTGGCCTATAAGCTCCAACTGCCACCCCAGTGCAGAGTTCACCCGGTTTTTCATGTCCGTGCTCAAGAAATCATTGGGTCGAACAACCAGGTCTGTCCTGACTTGCCTATTCAGCCAGATCGCTTAACTTGGATACCATCCAATATCATAAATACAAGAACCCCAACAAATGCTTCGTCTCAGGCATGGTTGATTCAATGGGAAGGATACACTGAGGATGAATTGAAACTACTTGGGAGAGTGCTGAGGAGATGCTGGCCTGTTATCATTCTGTAAGGCTTGTGGGCAAGCCTTGTCTCAAGGGCACAAGGATGATAGGATTCTGAGTCTCTGACCCTATGTACTAGGCCAGCTAGTAGGGATTATCCTCTGCCGACTTATCCTAAGCGCAATAAGCATAATTGATAATGGTTCATTATTAATAATCGATTATGTTATCTTTTTATAGTATAGTCTTATTATGAGTAGTTAACAGGCTCATAAAAGTTATCTTATTTTTAAATAAGTCTAGTCCTACTAGGGGTAGTTTACATAGAGGGTTATATATCAGGATCTAATGTCGTATGTTTTAGCATTCATTCAATAAAGTTTATAACTCCGGTAGTTGAATCTCTAAACAAAATTATGGTTGATAGATCTCAAATCAAAAGATCATAACACAATATTGAGCCTTGTAGAATCAAGTCTCATCGGGATGGCTTGTGCAATGGTGTCATCATGCTGGTGGACATTATAGTTTATGAAAAGTTATTGTAGTATATAATATCCTCATCAACTAATTTCTTCTTATTTTAATTCAGAGACAATAGACAGACAGAAGCGTGAATATGATGGTATTCAAGGGGTACTTGAAGGGAACAAGAAACTACATAATGAATTGGAGATTAAGAGGAAAGAAACTGATTATTGCCTCAGGAAATTTGTGAAAAGGAAGGCTAGAACCAAGCATAAGAGACGTAAACATGAAAAGGAGAAAATACAGGTCAGAAATCATTTCAACAATATTTCTACTCAGATTCCAATCGTAGATTGCTTATTTGTTTATCAATTGGTGTGTTTTTAACAAGTATTCTTCCAAATCAAGGGTATGATTATGTTCGTGTTATTATATTGGCCTAGAATTAATATCCTGTAGCCTTCCATAGCATTACCTTTTCTATTTCAGCTGATGCAAAAGGATCACTTGTTCCAGTTACAGCTATGCAGATTTTCTGTATACATATTTCAGTGCTAGTCACTTTTGCTTTGTAGAAAATATATTTATAGGTTCAAATACACATCATGTTTGTTATCTTCCGATAACTTGTAGCTATAGTCCGGTATCTCACAATTGAGAGTAAGATTTTGTTTCATCATGGTCTGTAGAATTTCCACCGAAACACATCACTTCAACTGGCTTCAATGGAGCAGGTGAAGGCAGATGAGAATGTTTTAAGACTGCTTGTACAACAAAAGGTAATTCTTGAACCTTAATTTTGAGTGGGTCCTTCTGGGTTCTAGAAATTTTCTCAGCGTCAAGTTGTATATGATATTAACCAAGTGTTGAACTTTCAGAGGGAATACGAGGAGGAAATGAAATGGCATTTAATACTAACAAAACAGTTGGAACAACAGCACAAGTTAGAGATGGAAGCTGTAGCTTTGGAAGGAAAACTAGAAGTCATGAAACACTTGGAAGGTGATGCTGCTGTGAAGGAGAAGATGAAAGACATTAGGAAAGAGATGCATGAGAAAATTGATGCCTTAATAGAAATCAAATCTCTTGATGAAGTTCTTATTAGCGAAGAATGGAAAGCCAACACTGAGATACATTTAGCTCGGGAGGTGTTGATTGAGGTACATCTATCAGGTTTCTATATCTCCCTGATGCTTAGGATTATTTTTCAAACTAGTTTTTGACTTTTTTTATGTTTCAGGGGTTAGAAGAGCAATCATCAGGAAGGGAGACAACCATTGGAATTAAAAGAATGGGAGAAATTGAAGGGAAAGAATTTTTTTCTGCATGCGAGAAGAGATTTAAAGCCAATGAAGCTGAAACAAAGGCCATTGATTTACTTTCTTCTTGGCAGGAGAATCTGAAGAATCCAGAATGGTATCCTTTCAAAATCGTCAATCTTAATGGGGAGCCAGAGGTACATTCCTTTCAAAATCATTGTTCTCATCATGGTTGAACTCTATACAGAACTAATCAAGTAAAATGAGAATTCTTTCTTCATGACCAGGAAGTAGTTGACGAGGAAGATGAGAAATTGAAAAATCTCAAGGCTGAATGGGGCAACGAGGCGCAGAAGTCTGTTATTGTGGCCTTAAAAGAGCTGAAAGAGTATAGTCCTTGTGGGAGATATATAGTTAGAGAGTTATGGAACTTCAAACAAGGAAGAAAGGCTACACTGAAGGAGGCTATCAGCCAGATTATAAATGACATTAAAGATGCTGATACACAAAAAACCCGAATTTAAGTCTTATCAAGTATGTTCTTCTAGCATTCACAATGCTCTTTTGCTATGTTGATTATTCTGTAGGCCAAAACTCCACAAGCAGCCGGATAGAAGCCTCGGGCCGCAGACTCCGTATCGACTTTGATGCAAGACACCCTGAAGCTTGAAATTTGTAATATTTTCGGTTTTTCGGTCGACTCTAAAGTCTTTTGTGTGTTGCCTTGGCCCTTGATTTTCTACTTACAAGTGCAAGCATTATGTATATAGTAAAAGCAAGCCAAAGCCATGATGGATTGTTATCAGTCATGGAGCTAGAATGGATTAATGGTGTAAATCTAGCCTTTATTTTGTTGTATATATGGGGAAAGAGTTGTCATTTTCATTGGAAATGCTAAAAAGAAACAAACACAACAGCAAAACCTGAAAGCACACAAAAAAAACATTAACAAAGTTACATTACAATCTTCAATGCCTACCCAACTTCCTTCACCTAAGATCAAAAGCTGAACCTGGCATTTATGGTTGCTCTCTCAAATATATTTCAATATTAGGCCAAGTACAGAAACACAAGTAAGTCTTATTATACAACACAAACATATAAGTCTTATTATACAACACAAACATACACATCACAGGTTGAGCTTAGTCAATTGGAGCCCTTTCGCATTATGTCTCGAAACATCCTAGATGGCACGGGTATAGGGCAAGCTCGCTTGTCCTCACTTCCCCAGACACGTCGCCTTGGTAAGTCCCTCTGTGCAAAAGGATAGAAGAACATATACAATTAAGGGTTTCTCTAAACATGTGCTCATGAACTTGTGTTTGTATAGACAGTTATAATCGCGGTAATTACCCAATGTTAAGAGAAGCAAGAGTTGGGGAGAGCAGGAAGGTGGATGAATCAGGTTCATGAGAACTCGGTTGATTCTGCGTCTGCCACTGCATCTCTTCAGCTATGTCCTTCTCCCTCTCTTTGATCTATATTTTCGAGAAAAATCAGTATCAAGAAGCAATCTTCACTTTCAATTGTAAGAGAGTTTGAAAGTACCTTCTTGGCAATAATGTTGTTTTGCTCCTGCATTACTTTTTCCTAATCGTAAACGAAATAGTTACAAATTTTCAGCACAATCTTCAATTTCCGTAATCAAAATTCTCAATGAACAAACAAAGAAACAATCCAAGTACTTGCCTTCTTCTGCAGGTCAGAGATAGATTCATGAATGACCTGATTCTGCAAAGGGGAAGTAAACACAAACTTAATTTCCTATACAAATTTATCAAGACAAGACTAAAAGAAAGCACTTGGATTGAATAACAAGCCTACTTTGCGCGACCGAATGTGCTTGAGGGCAATATCAAGCTGCTGCTCTAGACTTTGGAGCTCTTTCATGCTAAGTGTGCCAAGCTCTTGACCCATGTAGTGCCTGATTAAAGTAATAAAGACTTAAAAAAATCTGAAATAAAGATAGATTAAAATGCTGAAAACTATGCAAGTGTGAACCTGTGGTTTGCCTGCAGAAGTTCAACCTTGGACTTCAGTTTAGCATATTCAAAGGTCCAATGTGCCTATACATCATATTCATATTTATAAATTAACCTCTGTATATAGATTACAGTTTGATTTTTAATGTTAGTTAATAAATTACAAGTTTAATTTCATATAAATTACCTGTGAATCAGTATCATGTGAACTCAGCTGCCTTTCTGCATAAGAATACCTTTCATATCTTTCAAGGATTTTCTCCATGCTATCAAAATTTCATAAATAAAATAAAGTCAGAAAATAATGAGAAATACAACTCATAATTAACAAGTAATATCTCATCTTTGAAGGGTTTGTTAGTCATAATAAGGCTTAATATCAGATCTGATCTATAGTTGAAGATTCATTTGTACTTGTCAGATATGTACATGCAGATCGAATTGAATCTGCATGTCTTATATTACTGTTTAACCTTAAAACCCTACTGCACAAATTATCAAGGCTATAAAAAATGAAACAGAAGCTAATCAAAGGTGTTCAGGAAGAATTAAGTAAGGAAAATTGTCAGATCTATCAAAGTTTGACCAACTATATTGTTTTATTTCCAAGTTGGTCCAAATTAATGATTGAATTAAGAAAACCCTAATTTTCATCAGCATCCTCTTTTTATCACTTATCTTTCCCTTTTGTGCCCAACATCTGATGATCTGAACTTGCAACCATGGAAGGAAAAAGAGTAGAAAATCAGGAAAAACAAATTAATGTGGTAAAAACACAGACAAATAATGATAATATTAACAAAAACTTATTTATCAATCTGATACAAGATCGATCCACGTGCAAAGAGAGCTAGCTAGGGCAAGAAAAAATATAATAAAAATACCCTAAAATAAGCAGCATAAACCAAACACAACTAAAAACAACAAATGAAGCAAAGAAAGATGTGCAAGGACATAAAAAGGGAAAATAAGTGGTACCAAGAATCAGTAGAGTATTCAAAAAGCTTTCCTCTGTTGGAGAAAACAATAAGAGCAACTTCAGCATCACAAAGAACTGAGATTTCATGAGCTTTCTTCACTAAACCTCCTCTTCTCTTTGAGAAGGTAACCTGTCTGTTGATCTTGTTCTCTATTCTCTTCAATTGAACTCTTCCTCTCCCCATTTTTTCTATTTCTTCTTTATCTTCCTCCCTTCTCTGGTGTGGCCAAAAGAAGAAACCCAAGCTTGGTTAATATAAACCCATCACTTTCATTTTTTTTTTCAAAAAAATTAATAAAGATTGTAACTTTATTTAATTTTTTGAGTTGTAATGGGGTACAGATGGGCTAAGAATGGACATTATGGTACTCATACAATATATGGAGTGAATTCTGAATTTCCCTTCCACCAAAAAAAAAGATGTGAAAATTCAAGAATTAAATAAGGGTATTTTTACAAAAATAAAATAAAATGAAGCTTCTTAGTATGTAGGGTTGTTGCGTTGTCGAGTTGCGATTGGAAGGCAGTCTGGCTAGAGTATTATACAAAGATTGAATGGTAGCTGTCAAGTCTCTCAAATGACTTCACCTGACGGCGCCCTACTTTCCCCCTACTACTCTCTCTTCTTCCATGATAAAATTTTACTCTCACATTTTGCATCCTTAATTCTTGCTGTTCTTTGTTTGTTCTGAGCTCTTTTTTCAATCGAATTGCAGGTTTGTACGACATACATGGCTGAGATCGATCTCTTCTTGAATATCTTGATAAGATGGAGTTTTGAGTCTTTAGACATCTCATGTGGCTGAACATTGTTTTAGAATAGCAAGTTTGGCATTTTTGTGGAGAGTACAATCATGTGGAAAATAGTACGGACTTTCGAAAGTTCATAGAATAACATTAAATTGGGGTCACCATTAATAGTTGAAAATATGATTAGGTTGTAGTATATATCACAAACTTACTTCATTGATAGTTCGTGTGATTGTTTAGCCGGTCTTAAGATATGTCGTGAAGTGTCAACCGGACTAAACGGTCACACCTGAGGGGGCGTGACGAGGATGAAAGGTTCTCAGGTTGATAATAAAAGAATATCGGATCTAGTATATAAAGTTGGTGGACTACTATTATTGAGTTATTGTCAATTAGTTTTAGATTGAAACTCTCACTGAACTTATGTGTTGAGTTTGATCTTCACACGTTTGTGTCCTCATTGAGTTTATGTGATGGGTTTGATCTTATGCGCGTTTGTGATCAAACGTGCGACGAAACACTCCACGTTATACATGAACCCATTGAGGAATAACGTTAGCATATTAGGAATCTCATGAAATGATATGCTTGATGATTGGTGAAATAGTTGAAATATGATTCGGTTGTATCACAAACTTACTTCATTGATAGTTCGTCTGATTGATTAGCCAGACTTAAGACATGCCGTCAATTATCAACTAGAAAACGGTCACACTTGAAAGGGTGTGATGAGGATGAAAGGTTCTCATGTAGATAATAAAGGAATAGTATATCTAGTACATAAAGTTGGTGGGCTACTCCTATTGTTAATTAGTTTTAGGATGAAACCTTCACTAAGCTTATGTGTTGAGTTTGATATTACACACATTTGTGTCTCACTGGGTTTATGTGATAAGTTTGATCTTACACGCGTTTGTGATCAAACGTGCGACGAAACACTCCACGTTATACATGAACCCATATTGAGGAATAACTTTAGTATATTAGGAATCTCAAGAAATGATATGCTTCATATATGATTGGTGTAATTGAAGAAACATCCTACTACTAAACTATAAACATGCTACGTTTGCTCAATAGATGATAAAAATGTTTGTTTAACAAAATTACACGAATTTATGTCCAAAGGACAGATAATTACAAACTTGGAATAGTGATTTCACATGCATATATACTATACGTCCCTTTTGGGGATCGTTTATTACTCTACATAATTCATTACAATAATCACAATCAATCACTTTAAAAATGGCCTTAACGTACTTAACCTATACAAACCCTACCATCGAAAACGAAATTTCCCATCCATTTAATAGGTTTATCAAAACTAATGCTAATTTGCTCAATTACACGCAACTAATCATCAAGCTAATCCTTCTCATAATGGTCCTAATTATCAACCTTTATGATGCAAATAAGTAGATTAAAATCAACCCTGCGGTCGCAATCGCGATGTGTTTTTTTCTTACCGAGACTTGAAAATGAAGAGTTTGGTTGGTGTAAGTAATTAATAAAGTTTTCAAACTTAAATAATTACCTCTAAATTTGAGTTTGCAAGGACTACGTACAAGTTCCCGATTTCCATGGTAATTTACCATATGGGGACCAAGGGGAAACAAGAGGCGAAAAAGAGTTGATCAAAGTTTGATGGTGATCAATGTATAATGATATTTATGTAGATTGATTAATCTACATTACATTTTGATTAATCATGCAGCAACAAAACGTACGAAATTAGTTCGCATTTTACGTATCGAAGATAACTAGTAAGGTGTTATTGTGCCGAATTATGAGAAAGAACGGATCGAATTGAAAGAGCGGAGAGAAACATGGATTTATAGTGGTTCACCCAAGAAGAGAACACTATAATTATTATTATGAAGATAAGGTTGTTGTGCGGAATTATGAGAAAGAACAAAATTCACCGGATAAAAATGAAAGATAATTTAGGGGAAACTTCGTCCCCCAAACCTCCGGGCGAGGGGGGCTTTGTCCCCCTTGACCCCTGGTTGAATCTACAAAGTATGTCATTAAAGGCATATCAACAAAAGTTATGTTCGTTTTTTTGGTGAATCGAGGCGAGAACATGCTAGCATGTCTCACCAATTCATTATAAATAAACGCCGTGGACATTACATAGCTATCATATGTGGAGTAGTAACTCCCCGTATATCCTTGTTCAAAAACACCCCAACACCGAAACAGGATCATCAAATCTGAAATAACCAATAGGAAAATCAAAAGCTAAGCCGCAAACAAAAGTTATGTTCCTACGAGCACATGAATTACATATATATAATCAAGTAAGGTTATATTATAGCGAGTCTAAGAATGATGATTAAAGAACAACACATAAATTTACTTGGTTTGCCAAGTAATAAAGTCATACAAACAAATCTTCATCTTGACTCGAATCATCTCATACGTACATACCCGGTTTATATTAAAGTGATAGTAACATATTCATCACAAGAGTCTTGTTAATCATATAGAACTTGGATTCATGCAAGAAGTTGGAAGTTTATAGTCCGTGAAGTTCATTTCATTATCAAAAAAAGAAGGTAAAACAAGAGAAGATAAAAGTTGTGACGTGTCATGAAAGAGTAGATTGAGCATGAGACGAGTACGTACAATGGTAAGTTTTTTTTTCACATGGAACGTACTATGTATAAAGTTATACGACCAAAATTTGGATAGTCAGTAAATTGAAGCACATGAAATGGGAGAAATATAAGGCCTCTTCAATTCCATGCCAAAATCATACAAGATCGAGTACATTTGGCTTCTTCTTAATCATCCTTCTGTGCTTTCACTTTTGTCTCTTTCCTTTGTCTTCTTTTACTCCCTTCAGGGCTACAATGGTCTTTCCACCAAAATGCTTAGGCTATGTTTGGTTAACTGGTTGTGATATTATTAGGGTTTTCTTGTAAGCATATGAATAAAGTTTTAGACAGTAATGTGCTATCGACTTTCTAACTTATTCTGATGTAGACTGGCAAAGGTAGTCAGTCAGTCATCCAATATTAAGTATAAGTTACATCATACAAGCATACAATGATACAAACCCTGATTAAAATCTTTGATAACGTCATTAGATAACAGTTTAAGTTTATTATTACACTCCAAATTTGCAATTTATTATTACTTGATCTTCAAAGCATCCAGTCTGGTGCAAAACCGTTTGCATTTGCGTTATGTGCTGAAGTTGATGCATTCAGTTGCTCCGGCATTGCCATGTGATTGTAACTGGTTCATCAACAAAACAACCACAAACTAAAAGATGTAATAAATGTTTTCTTTGACATAAATTTGGATTCTTGAGTTTACCCGAGCTGGAGAGCTTCAAAAAAGCCTTCTGGCTGAGCTGGCGCCGGCGCCTGGTGACCGCCATATGGAGAGTTGTCAGCTCCTCCGTCCTCTTGAGACGGCCTTTGCAGCAAGGCAAAGCTTTCTTCCAACTGAAACATAAGTATATTTTGGCAATAGTTTATGTAATCGATGTGGGATATGTTGTTTAGTATGAACAGAAGCTTGAGTATTGTATGCTGTCAACTAAGGTACAAATTAAATCCAAGAAGTGAAAATATATGAAGTTATGTACCTCATGCTTCAAAGATCTGTTGGATTCGAGAAGATCTTCCTCCTGAAGATTGATTGATCATGAGACCGGGTTAGTATCAAATAAGGTTCTATATATACATATAATTAGGATGAAGTTGAAGATGTAGATATACTTTTCTTTGAAGATCAGCTAGTTGATCAAGCAAAAGCTGGGTCTGCAAAACATAAAGAATACTGCAATTAGAGACTGTTCATTTTTAGGGCTTTGCAGGTAGGACTATAGTCTCATTGATTTGGACTCATTCTTAAAGAACACAGCCTAATGCAGACAAGACAATATACCATGAATCCAAAGACCAATCAAGGGTAGAGTTGATGTAACCCAATGGCTAAAAGGGTGGAGTTCAGATACATTTTCTTCTAGAAATTGCACGTTTTTCTCGCGCTTATATGTGAGATCCAGCATAAGACCAATCAAGCACTCTCGTTGCTAGATTTCAATGAGAGCATACTCAAAGCACTGCACTTGATAATTGACATTCCTCCAATTGAAGTGAAAATACTAGGGTAAAATGGCTAACTAAACCTTTTACCACTATTACAGTTCCCATAGCGTGGTAAGTCAATTAGATCGGTAAAAATTAGAGGTGTCTACAAAACGAAAGCATAAGACCAATCAGTTAAATATACCCATAGCATAAAAATAGCTTACTTCACCCAATTCTTTTAAACAAAACTACCAACCATTCCAATGATTTGCATTCAACAAATCATATTGTTGGCCTGACTACACTATAGATATTGCCATGCAAAACACCATTGCCTAAAGCTTGGTTTACATTAATACAATTGACAATTACACTTGAATCAATCAACACAACTACACAACCAACATTCAACTTCCACTTATAATGCACATCATATCCACAAATGAAGAGCCACCAAAGACAAACTGAAGGGAAATATATGTATATAGTGTACAAGGTTGTCTTACATACCCTTGTTGACCTGATTAGCCTCAATGACTTATCAAGCTGATGCTCAAGATGTTCAAGATCCTTTGAACCTAACTCACTCAAATCCTCACCTAGTATATTCCTGCAGAAATTCAAGATAACGAATAAAGTATTCGACACAAACATAAGTTTCCTAAATATGCCCAACAGACCAATAAGCTAAGAGATTGTGTACCTCTGTGATCTTTGCAGAACATCTACTTTTGCTTTCAGCCTTAGATACTCTTGGTAGCTCTGCTTATTCAAACAGATACAAAATGAATCATCTAAAGATTCAGATTAGTTTCAATTAAAAGGAATGATGAGTATTAAGTTTACCTCTGCTTCCTTTGATGGATTGGTAGCTTCAAGTGAACCATAACTACATCTTTGATACCTTTCAAGGGTCTTTTGCATGCTGCAGACATCATGGATTCATTTATCAATCATTTCTTAATCACAAAACCCTAAAACATGACTTAGGGTTTTAATTAACTATTAATACCCCACATAGTTTATGGTTAATCTTGAATGCTTACTTGGAATATGAATCAAGAGATTATATGAATAACCAAGTCATAATCAATCATCTTGTCAGCAAATGCTAACTTTAATGTAAATGAATATATTAAAGGGAAAGAAGAAGTTCAGATTAGACATACGAATGAAGTAAAGCTAATTAATCAGAAATTTGGTGGTGTATATGAAACTAAGGACTTTGACAACCCAATTCATTCCAGTTCATCTCTGATTTGATATGATTGAGTTGCCATAAACTAATTTTATAATTAAATTTAAAAAAAGCTTTACTGGAGAATGAAATATGATTACCCTTTTCTTTGGATCAATTATCATATAGTTTAGGAATTTCATTAGCATGAGATTATATTATTTTATTCATTTCTAATAAAATAATCATCTGAACAGTAAAGACCTAAAAATCTGAAAAGAATATGGTTTGTAAGAACATGAATCTAGAGCCAATCAACTGAACAAAGAAACTAGTGTTCAAAATCCTCTTTTGGCCCAGATCTTGGACAACAAAACCCAGATCAAGAACACATCTTGAAAATTTCAAGATCTGAAAATATGAAACTCAAAAACATGAAAAAACAAAAATCAGAAAGAAACCCAGAAAATGTAAGCTATGATGAATCTGAAATACCTAGAGCTGCTGCAGAACTCATAGAGCTTTCCTCTGTTGGAGAAGATGATAAGTGCAATCTCAGCATCACAAAGAACAGATAGCTCATAAGCTTTCTTGAGAAGACCACCTCTTCTCTTTGCAAAAGTAACTTGCCTGTTTATCTTGTTCTCTATCCTCTTCAATTCAACTCTCCCTCTCCCCATTTTTAACAACTCCCTCCTCTTTAATTTATAGTAATACACTTTTTCCCCTTTTACATATAAATATATCTATATATCTAAACCTTGACAGATTATCAACTTATTAAAAAAAAAAAAAGAAATCTCCCCCCTCTCCCTCTTATCTCCCCTTAAACAAAATCTTCTCTAGTTTATGAAGCTATGCTATATATAGAATTTGTTTGTTGTTCTAATTTTGCTGCTTCTTCTTCTTAATTCTCTTAGGTAAGACCCTATATAGAGAGAGAAGAAGAGGTGAGTCACAGAAGAAATGGAAATGATCTTTGTTTTTTTTTCTTTTTATCTGGTAGATAATGGAGGTGTTTTCACTTCTCAGCTTTAAAGCAATTTATCATTTTCTTGCCCAGAAAAAGAACTTACAAAGTTTGGTACATCAGCTCTTCAATATATTTGACTTGTATTTCTTTTTGTGTTTAGCAAGCCAGATTTGTTTTTACATAACTTATGCTATAGTAATGACAATCTTAAGGAGAGGGATGATCCAATCTTAATTCTAACTGAATAAGGTTATTTTACTATTGCTATTATATTAAAAATCTAAATGTTAAATGTGACTTAATATCCGAAAAACGCGCTATGAGACGAGTGAGACTTATATATACAACATGCTAAGAGAGGGTTTAGGGTTGTACCTATTAGGATTTTTTAACCATGAATTCGATTAGTAAAATATGCAATTCTTATTCATATGCATGCTACACCTAAGTTAATCATAGACCATAAATCGGTTCACTAAACCCAAAACCGTAAATTATATGTCCAATAAAAGAATTGGATTAAATAGGGTTTTTTTTATAAACTTTTGTTTTGTAAACTTCTCTAACTTTTCTACTATATATATATATTCATCCATAGATGAAAGAATTAGGTTAAATAGTACTCTTAATAGATTAATAGTTGTAAAAGGTCTAGTTATTCGTTTTACCCAAATATCATTTGGGATAATAAGTAACAGTTATTTTATTTCAATTTCGTTATGTTACGGATACCGCTAGCATTTTGACTAAAACCCTTGACTTTAAAGTCCCCAAATTCGGAACAATTACTCCAATATCTATTTTTTTTTTCCTTTACCATTCTATTAATTTTCACCAATGTTATTACACGAGAACATATAAGCAAAAAAATATGTAAATATTCGGATGTTATCCGATAAGTTTGCAGATGGTCAAAAGGAATTAAATCATCAACTTATCCACTTTATTTTGTTTCCCAAAGTTGTGTCAATTCTTAACATGATGCTGATGCTAAACAATGTTCAAAACAAACCATACAAAATGTAAAATAAAAATAACAATTTAAAAGAAAAGGTTTAAACTTTAAAAGAAAGGCAAAAATGTTCTATATAACACAACCTTTGCTACTGTTGCGCAAGGTGACACGAACTTTTAAAATTGCGGAAAAAAATATGAACAATAGGGGGTGTTGCACTTTTTAGCACTGGTAATTAATCCACTAAAAAATGTTGGAAATTTTATAATGGCAAAAATGTTCTAAATAACACAACCTTTGTTATTGTTGCGGAAGGTGACACGAACTTTTAAAATTGCGGAAAAAAACACGAACTATAGGGGGTGTTGTACTTTTTAGCACTGGTAATTAATTCATTAAAAAAATGTTTGACATTTATAATTTGTTATAATTTGGTACGATATAAATTAAAAAAATGAAACCAAATAATGAAAAAAAGGAAAATAATAATATATTTTTTAATTTGATAGGATAAAATTTTTAAAAAGGAAAATAAATAATAAAAACTTATGATTTATTTGTAGTGAATTAATTAAATCACATAAACTATAAATTATAAAATGAAAAAATATATTTTGTGCTTTGATTTTTTATTTCTTTTATATGAAATATAAATATCAAACATAAAAAAATATTTATGAACTAAAAAAAAAGCTTAAAAAAATATTTTTCATTTTATAATTTGTAACTTATGTAATTTAAGCAATTTGTTGTAAAAAATTATATATTTTCATTATATGTTTTTCTATTTTAAATCTTATCCTACCAACTTATAAAATTTATAATATTTTTTTTACTTATTATACATTTTCTTTTTTTTTCCTTATGTAAAACATAAATATCAAACGCTAATTTTTTTTTACACATTTTCATTTTTTTTAAATTTATATCTACCAAACTATAACAAATTATAAAAGGCAAAAATGCTCTATATAACACAACCTTTGCTACTGTTGCGCAAGGTGACACGAACTTTTAAAATTGCGGAAAAAAATATGAACAATAGGGGGTGTTGCACTTTTTAGCACTGGTAATTAATCCACTAAAAAATGTTGGAAATTTTATAATTTGTTATAGTTTGGTAGATATAAATTTAAAAAAAATGAAAATGTGTAAAAAAAAATTAGCGTTTGATATTTATGTTTTACATAAGGAAAAAAAAAGAAAATGTATAATAAGTAAAAAAAATATTATAAATTTTATAAGTTGGTAGGATAAGATTTAAAATAGAAAAACATATAATGAAAATATATAATTTTTTACAACAAATTGCTTAAATTACATAAGTTACAAATTATAAAATGAAAAATATTTTTTTAAGCTTTTTTTTTAGTTCATAAATATTTTTTTATGTTTGATATTTATATTTCATATAAAAGAAATAAAAAATCAAAGCACAAAATATATTTTTTCATTTTATAATTTATAGTTTATGTGATTTAATTAATTCACTACAAATAAATCATAAGTTTTTATTATTTATTTTCCTTTTTAAAAATTTTATCCTATCAAATTAAAAAATATATTATTATTTTCCTTTTTTTCATTATTTGGTTTCATTTTTTTAATTTATATCGTACCAAATTATAACAAATTATAAATGTCAAACATTTTTTTAATGAATTAATTACCAGTGCTAAAAAGTACAACACCCCCTATAGTTCGTGTTTTTTTCCGCAATTTTAAAAGTTCGTGTCACCTTCCGCAACAATAACAAAGGTTGTGTTATTTAGAACATTTTTGCCTAAAAGAAAAGGTTTAAACTTTGAGATGGGGTGTTGCCTTATGGATTTATGCATTAGACGCAGGGCATTGCCATGTGGTTATGATTAATAATTTAGAAACAGTAACAGTTATTTAGACTTTGTTTGTGATACGTGTCTGCTTCTCCTTGGTTGATCCATTTGGCTATATTACTGTTACCATTGGCTATTAGTACGTACACAGCGGACTATAGTAAAGCTGTAAAACAACCTCACCCCTGCATCACAATTGTCCTTTTTTTTTGGAATATATTATACTTATATCATGTGATTGTTAAATCAAAATTTTGATATTATTATAATTCAAATTATACCTTTTTATGTTTTTTATGATGGAAAATGGTTAGGTGGTATGTCAACTTAAACAATCATTGCGGATGAGAATACGAAATTCGGGATCATGAGAAAAATTGGTATTGGGTATCGAGATTCACATATGTGTCAGTCGGTCAACAACACAATTGATTTCTCTATTTTCATGTTCGATCTGAATTTCATCAAAGAATCGAAGATCAAGTATGGAGTTGAATAAAATCATCTCGACCTCTCACGGACAACTTCACAAACCTTGGAGTGCCTTGATAACACACAAATTACCATCCTCGATTTCAATTTTTTTTTATCTAAAATCAGATAGCTCCTTGTAAACCAGATTTAAGAGCAAAAACTTCAACTTTTATTACCGAATCAAAGTTATTTTTTGAGCATCGAGGCTAATAACCTCTCCATTCCGATTCCGAATCACATATTTAATGGATGTTTCTTCCGAATTGAGTTTTGGAAACCATATTTTGGTTTATCCCACTTAATGTTGTGTTTTTTTCCTTTTGGTAGAGTTAATGTCCTTTTGTTGTTTATTTATGTCATAATCATCCACATCAAAGATATTAATTTTCCACTTATGAATTTGGTTTTTAATAAAAATGGTTATCTTATTACCAAGACCAATATGTTCATTACTAAAAATGATTTTATTCCCGAAAAACCAGAAGTTTCACTGGACAGCTGCAAGACATGCAAACTTGTTAAGTCCAATTTTGTTTTTTTTTTTATTTCATGCAGGAGGTCATGAGTTTTTTTTTTTGTTTTATTTTCAAGGTTAATGTTGTTGAGTTCGTTCAAGATTGAATAATCGATTTTGGCAATGATTTTTTTGCTAAAAGGACATTCAACAAGTAAGTGGATCAAATTCTCAAGTTGGTGTTGCACAGTTCACAATGCCTTGTTACGACAATTTTTTTCATCAAGCTTTGACTTTGTTGTAGTTTAATTTTTTGAAACTTTCCAAAATAAATTTTCAATTTTAGGTTGGGTATCAAGTTTCTAGATCCAATCACAAACATTAATACGAGGGATGCACAAATCCTCCTCAATCATCCCCGAAGCAGATTATTTAGTGAACCAACCATTTTTACTACACATCCAATAGAGTTTGTCCCGGATTTCACTTTTTGGAATGATTATTTCCTTCATTTTATCCCTAATATCCGGGTTGATGATGCTGTGTAGCTCGTTATCAATTTTAGTGACATCCCGATATATATTTCGAGTCGTTTATAAAGTAACTAACTTTGATATTTGTCTCAATCTGGTTGGTATTCTAGACCATTTATAAGTGGCGTTGTAGTGGCCCAATTATCATGTTAGAAGTTGATGGTTTCACCATTTTTGTCATGCCAAATAATACCATCTTTTGTACTAATATTTGAGTTTCATAAGGTTGTGTCATTATCAAGACGTTGGTCATTTCTTTTGGTAATGAAGAATATTATGTTTTTTCATGTATTTTTATTAACAATTTTGACTCATATATTGTTTGATTTTGCCAGGATTATCCACAAGAGTTTCATTTGTAAGACTTCATTCATGATTAAGGATTTTCTTAATGCGAGGCCGCCATTCTTTTTTTTAATTTACAGATAACGTCCCATCAAATATTAGGCATGTGTTGGCCCTCTTTGTTCCAAAAGAATTTTTATATATTTTATCTATCTCTTCCAAATTATGTATCGGGAACATGAAACTTTGCTTAACAAAACTTTGCATAACAAAAGTCTGAATCGTTATAGTCCAAAAGTCTGAATCGTTATAGTCCAAAAGTCTGAACCGTTTTTTAGGGTACTAGATGGGGATGGGCCGTAAATCAAAATTGGTAAAAAAAAAAAATCGTGGATCGGACCATAAAAACTAATTCGTTCTAAAATACACGTCCCTAACCATTCATGTTCTAAAAGTTATACTATTTGATATATCTACGTTAAATTTAACTTTTCAACTTGTGTTAATTTGAGAAATTTATTAATCTAAAAGGGCAACTTTTCCAATAGTCTACAAGTAACATTTATTGGTTGATAATTCTTTATCCCCATAAGGGGAACACAATTATCATATTCTAGTTCATCAAACAATATCATTAGATCGACAATCTCACAAAACGCTGTCCTATCGTTGAAAAGATACATCCAAAAAGATTATTTAAAGTTAAGCTAAACAAGTAATTAATAAGAATATTAATTAAATTGAACTTTATAGCCTGTATTTTAAGGTTATTGTTATCAACATGTTATTAATAATATATTTAGAAAGTTCAAACAAAAACCACAGAAACCAGACACAATACCTACTAACTAGCCTACTGATAAAATTAAAATTATGATAAGATCGAGATCTTTTATAAAATTAAGATTGTGATAATATCTCTTATAAATAGATCATATTTCTTTATTGTTATTTTATTGTAAGTCCTATACGAAGGCTTATTATAGTATCAATAAAAGTGTGACATTTTCTATCATAATCTATCATCTACACGTCTTAGTGGCACAAATCGACAAAATCTATGTCCGTGTTGGAACCTCTCTACCATGAGAGGCCAACTGACTCCTAAGATATCACTGGTTTCACCATGTTTTGAACTCACCGGCAGAGAAGCTCTAGCTCCCAAACTAGTTTGAGTAAGGAAGACCAAATGCCCTTTATTACCGTCAAGTCCTTGAATAGTTACAAACTCTCCGAACTCAAATGGGTCAAATAACAAGGCTAATGTACAAAGGGCCACCGGCTTGCTTCAAAACGAAACTCCTATATCTTTCTCCTATCTTTTATGCTCATAATCAGCGAACACCCACCCCATTCATATAACACACGCGTGGCATTAATACATACATATACACTCTATTGGTGTTTTTAAATAAAACAACAACATTGCATGATTGATATTTCAACATTGATCCGATACCTATTTAGAGTCCAACCGTTATAACATGAGTCAGGGAGTGTCATAGACATGTTCACATTGTTTGAACTTGAATCCAAAATCTTAAATGTCACGTACGGGTTGCGGCAGATTAGCCAACTTTGAGATCAAGAAGGACATGTGACCGACTTGATTGTCACCACTCGACACAACTCGATCGAGTAATGTGTGGTGCTCTCAAATGTATGTGTGTATGCATTGTCCCTCATAAACAATGTGATCCACTCCTAACTACCCAAGGTGTGTTACTTCTTTTAAAAAGTAAATGTCTTAATGTCACAAATGGGATTATATATCAAATTAACTTATTGATCACACACACACACAATGACACAAATCCTATTCCAACACACACCAAAGCTACAATCTTTTCTCCTTAAATTTTGAGGAGGGAGAGGGTAAAGTGTTACCATAAAGAAAAGTAAAGTCTTTGAAGGCTCCACTATACATGAGGTGTTGCCCTTATAAGACGACAATGTGTAGTAGCACGACAGAACATATTCCCCTAGTTTTAAAAGCTTCAATTTGGTTCATCACTTGGCATTTGACTCGTTAAATTCTATCATCTTACAAATCAATCTCGATCATTAGACAAAGGCCATTATAGCCATTGTACTAGGAAAAGCAAGTATGTAGGACGATATTTTTCTCTCCTTTTTATCTTGTCGGGTGGTGAGAGATTCATTTTTTATATATTAACGTTAATTTCATTTAAGAGCATATCATGAACATACACGTAAGGATGATGATGAGGACATTAATCGAGACCGTACTTTGCTTTGTTTTAAAGTTGCATGACAAGTGAAATATTGTAGACCATATCAGAGCAGAGCTCAGCTACTAATGAAATGAAATAATAAAACCCTAGCATGGACACGTGGCGAGTTTTAATTGGATGTCGTCCTAGTTGAGCCGAGGAATAGTGGAACAGGAATCTCTGAGAAAAGTGGGGCCACTGGACAGTTGTTGCTCCTATGATCTTTCTTATCTCTCCCCCTACCTCTTTTTACTTTTTTTTTTTTTAAAAAAATACTAATAAGTCAAGGACTGTTTCATTGAGAAAACACAGAATTTGATACCAAACGAAACCTTGGTACAAGACTATATTATTCGGGTATTTTAGAAGTACCGGCGAAAAACGCTATTGGTAGTCGTAATTACGCATACGAAGTGCGTAATTTCGTTTTTCGCATTTGGATTCAAACTACGCGGTTGACAAGCGTAGTTGGAGAGCCGTCCTGAGCCGATGAAAATTTGTTTTATTTTTTTAAATAACTGCATAACTTCGGTAATGACAAACATAGTTGAGGTTTTTTTTTAAAAAAAATAAAAAATAAAAAATCCAACTTTGGTAATGGGAACCAAAGTTGAGGGTTTTTTTTTTAATTCACTCCAACTACGCTTACCACAAGCGTAGTTAATCGGCTTCTATCGGCTTCGCATCGGCTCCAACTACGTACGCCACAAGCGTAATTAAATTTCAGAGCTGAAAACAAAACTATGTATTTTGCGCGCGTAGTTTAGGTTACTATTAACGATTTTCGCCGGTACATCTATCATCCGTCGAAAAGAAACCATCTTTTTCTACCAAAACCAATCGAAAATGACACGAATTAATGTAAAACACTTAAACATATTCGAGGAGTTATAAAAATCTTATCTTTTTTTATGTTAGAAACTAAAATCTCGAACCTTTTAGAACGACCTCGAGTAATTTTGAAAATAGGGTACTTTTTTTTTTTCTTTCTATTATATAGGCTAATATTTTCATAAATCGAAATTATATGAAATCGTGATAAATTGCATTAATATATATGTTATATATGAATGAAGTTTGTAACTTTGTAGTGGTTGGAATCTTGTGAATAACTTTATGAAGTCGGCATGCTTGCGGTTGACTGCTCGACGGTCAATGTGAGTGATAGCTCCACTGTAACATGACGTGACTAATTCAATTATCCCTTCTTCATAGATTCACACAACCACGTCATTTTCTTTTTCTTTTTTTATATGTTTGGTATATTCCCTCTGGAATCTGTACATCTCTTCTAGCTTTGGGCTTCTGTTTCCGTTTGGGCTCGGGTGGCCCATTTAGTTATTTGGTCCATCCATGGATCGGACCACTAAATCACCCTAATCGTTTTTTGGTTCAAAAATTGAAGATAACCCAACCATTCTCAAAAGCAAGAGAAATATTTTCTTGTGTACTAAGACGATATTAATTTTATCGGATGCATCTACGGTAACCCATCGAGTAACCATGTGGATTATGTTTATTTGTGGGTGATAAAAAGTTATGAATGTCGTTAACTTATATTATATTTATAAGCGTTTTTTCAGATATGGTATAAAATTTAATGTTTGAAAACAATAATATTAATAAATAAAATATAAGCTCTATGTTTACAATAATAGAACTTTGAAAATTTTAGGATGTTAAGATTAAATATACAAAATCTTAGATTTTTCAGGCTTATTAGATAAATTGATTGGTCCATCACCCAAAATTTTCGGGTTTTCACCAAAATTTTTGAGTCGGGTATTTTGGATGCCGGTCGGATACATGATAAAAATATCATCCTCACTCGTGTAGAAGAAGGTTCTATTTGTCGGCATTGGTATAGGCGTGGAACATGTTTATGTAATTTGGGCTACATATCGCAGTCGTAGGTGTTGGAACTAAATTTATTAAAAGAATGAATTAAACATGTTTTAACACATGTGTGTGTCGGGCACATTTCCGGTGGGCTCCGGCCATTATCAACACCGGAAAGTGGGAGCGTTGGCTTCGTCTCCGCGAGCTCTTGCTCGTGGTATATTCATACATTAAATTTGAGTTCTGTTTGAATGAGAAATGAATGCCCAAAGTTGGTTGCGTAATAGGCAATAACTTGGGAAAATAGCCAAAATTGGGTGCTTCCCACATCGACTATATGGAGGGAGAAACAATGGGATATAAGGGGCAAGTTTGCTCTAAGGCATGTGGCCTTGGGTCACTACCCATTTTCAATGGGGAACGGCGTAGGCAACCCACCACACGCGCGCGCCGAGCCGAGCTCGAGCTCAAGGTCGTGCCGTGTCGAGTCCGAGCCGTGCTGCGGGGCGGGGCGGATGGACCTAATTATAATATGGGCTGACCACCTATATTATTTTTTGTCCGACCCAACTCGAAGTCCAACAGTCTAGATGAGGAAAGCCTTGGGCCAAGCCCATCTGTACAAACGGATCGACGGATAGGATCTGCAAGCCCATCGGATCAGTCAAATTGCCCAATCCAACATATCCAAAAATCAAGGGCTATTGGGCAAGTGTCAGCTCCGAATTGGGGCAAGTGGCGAATCTGAAATTGGGCAAGTGGCAACTCCAAATGGGGGCAAGTGTCACCATCCTATTGACTGCGTTTTTAGGTTGGTCAATGGGCTTCGAGGCCCATAGTCCAATCCAGCTCCTCCAGCTCCTATAAATAGAGAGCTCCTCCTCTCATTTCAATCACATCAACAATCATTCTCTCTTCTCTCTCTTCAAGCTTGCGAGCTTTTCTGAACTCAAGAGTGCAACGCACTACTGGTTCGTATGCTTCTGGCTCTATTACGAAGAACGGATTCGAACAGCATTTGTATCCTGGGATTCTTAAACACCGGTAACCGTCGTAATACGGGGTGTTTTTAGAATTAAGGAAAGAGATTCCGATCTCGACTCTGCTCAACATACGCACTGCGGTGGTATGAAATTCTGAACCTTATTGTTATACTTCATACAATTTAACTATCGTATTACAGGTTACTACAGTACGTACAATACATAATTTTTGTTGAGTTTTTATTTTATATTTGTCGTTTTATTAGTTTAAAGTTTTTACATATATATTTTTCTTTTCTTTTCTTTACTGAAAGAAAACAGTTCGATGCACTTGATGACATATCGTCTAATGGATCGAAAAGCCGATCAAATCAGCAGAGGGACTAACCGTCATGAGGGGACCAAAACATAAGAAAAAAACATCAAAATAGAACTTCAAATACAACGAGCCGATCAAGAAGGAGCACCAAAGGAAGCGCTAGACAAAGCGGGGAAGAAACACCGAGAACAAGTTTGAAGGAGCAGTGTAGAGTACAACTCCCTAGGACCACCGGCGGAAACCTCAGAATTGGACCCTTCTTTAGAGCTTTCAGATTTCGATCACCTATCCTCGACTCTTCTCACAAACAAATTCAAGTATTCAACACTTCTTCCAAACGAAGATCACAAAATCAAGACGTACCCCTGGCCATCAGACCATATAACGTGAAGTAAAGAAACTCTATTGACGATCAATTGTTTTTTAGAACACACTTTAAATGAACAATAATTATTTCTTTGTGGAGGTCTCCATTATGATTAGACAGTGTTAGGAGAAGATCGAGGGGTTGTTAGAATTGGTCTATAACTTTTAGCCTTTTAAATTGTTTAAGAACACGAGAACCTTTATTATTTTATTTTGTTTTTGTAATTTTTATGAGAATGAAAAGTTATTCTTTAAGGTTTTATTTTAAAACATGATTAAGAGAATAACCTTACAAAATTGGTTTGCCCGGGATCTACTCGCAACCGGCTCCGAAAGATCAAATCATAAGTATCCTGTGATTAGTACATCAACCTTCAATAGTGATTTGTTCATAAATGTATCTCTTTTTGGTGATGAGAGCTAGTTTTTGGAAAGCTAGAGAGCTCTCGGGAATTTTCATTTGTTAGAATAGTAGAGAGATTTTGAGCTTTTTTTGAATCTACAACCTTTTTGAATGAACAATATTTATATCCAACATTCATACAAAAAGTCAAGACACCAATTTTCACCGGAATTGGAAAAAATTGATACAAGCATAAGTTGTGTATACTAAAGAAGGTCTTCCTATCAAAATTCTAAGAACCGGTTACACAAGGAAAAAAAAAGAAATAACACAGATCTTTATTTGAAGGGTTGGAGGAAGCAAAAGAAAGCCGGGAAGTGCCAGAGAATAAGAACAATAGATGAATTAAAAGCCTCAACGCAAGACTAGTTTGTGCATGGATATCATTTGTCAAGCAAAACATCAATAGATTAGAATCAGATCTAGATATAGGTTAGTGATGAAGGTTTGTTGGATTTTCGGTGTCCGGTTTTAGACCAAAGGGCTGTAGTCTCACTTATGTGAGTAGACGGTTCTCCCAATTGCCAATCAATTTAATATAATTATCTTGAACTAAAAACAAATTATTAACCAAGCGTTTGTAATCTCCACAAAGGAGTAGACAAAACCCAATCAAGAGTTTGTAGTCTCCAAAGTAGTAGACAAAACTCAACCAAGAGTTTGTAGTCTCCAAAGGAGTAGACAAAATTCAACCAAAAGGAGTTTGTAATCTCCAAATGAGTAGAAAAAACTTAACCAAGAATTTGTAATCTCCGAAAAAGAGTAGATAAAACTCTAATAGAAGTTAAGTTCAATTGCACGTCTTATAAACCGGTTGTTATATGTTAAAACCATTGACTTGGATAATGTAATGAGTCATTCATAAATGAATTTTCCTTCTAAGTGTATTCTCCCCTACACCGGGAATATCCAAATACCTTAGTGGGATAAAACGTTACACGTTACAAAGACTAAGTAAGAGACTTACTTGTCTTACTTTGTAGAAAGGGTATTCCTAGGTTTTGTCAATACAAAACCAAACTAAGATGGATGCCTATCTTTTGTCAATACAAAGGAACTATACTGGTCTTTCGAGTTTTGCAAACAAGCTTATAAGAAGGCCTATCCAATGTCAATACAATGGAACTGAAAGCTTTATTGTTGCAAAAACGAATGTTCAATCAAGTGCAAATGACTCTCCCTTTTATAGGCATAGGGGGCCACGGTTTTGGGGAGTTAAAAGAGGTTAAAATCGGTTATGAAAGTTACGTGGAAGTTACTTGGAAGATGAGCCTTGAAGCCCTAGAAAGCCCGAGGCCCGAGGCCCACATAGGAAGCCCAAAACTACTCCCCGGAGCTAGCTTAGAGCTAGCTTATTTTTCTTGATCCAAACACTTCCAATGAGCTTCATTCACTTTAATATAGCTAGGGTAAGCTCCAAGATCCTCAAACACTCAATATCTTAGCTCAAGCTAGTGCAGCTCCTTAAGAAGCTCACTAGCTGCTTCATTGACATTCACTAAGCATTTGAGCTTGGATTGCTCCAAATTTTAACCACATATTCTTTAGCCAATATAAGGCCTAAGAACCAAAGGTGTGCCGATAAAATGTGGCTAAAAAGCCCCAAACGTCGGCCTTCTAAAAGCTAGCACAAGTTGACCTTGTTGTGAATCACCTTGCTTTGATTCGACTCCCCTTATAATACTAGTTGTTCTTAGTGCCGGTCACTTGTCTTGCCTCCCGCAACCCGGACCATAGTGACACACATGTGAACAACTCATTGCACCTTGTCTCAAGACAAGCTCAACGGTTACAATGAAGACTTAGCCCAAATCTCCAACAAGGGTTTCTCTGAAGGAGGGAGAAGGGGGACTGGTTTTTTCAAAAAGGTGGTGATAAGGGAGCCAACGGTGGCTATTGCTTTTCGGTTAGGGTTTTTACCCAGTTCTTTCATGACCGTCGATTGATTCGAGCAAATTTCAAACAAAGACTCCGATTTTTTTGCTTGAAGGGAGAGCGAGACAATAAGCAACATCCAAGAAAGACTGAGAAAGAGCCATTAAGGCATATATTTTGCATCCTTGTCTTAAATGTCTCCTAGTTGAAGGATGAGAGACCAAGATTCGCATTGAGGTGCCGAGATCCAAGTCTTCCAGCAAGAGATGGAGCTAGCGGCGGTCAATTTTGTGAGTATTTGGTTTTGATTTATGGTGTTGGGATGGAAGAGGGGTGTCCTACAATGGAAAGAACTCATGCCTATAGAAATAATAGAAGATGTTTAGTTGAAATGAGGTTTTTCAATCTTTATTCATAGGAGTGGTAGAAGCTTTTGTTGATATTTATGGGGTTTCCCATCTCTATTAAGCGGAGGAGTAGAAGTTCTGGTTGATGTTTATGGAGATTGTCCATGATGGCTAGGGTTTTTCCATTGCTTACAAAGTGAGCGTTTAGCTCAACACATGTCTCTCCTATCAATTTAAAGTTTTTATATTGTTCTTGTGAATAATGATGTACCATTAGACATTTTTTCATCTTCTATTTATTAGTTATGTAGTTTATATTGCTTTTTCTTTTTGAAAGATTACATATATTGAAGAAAAAGGATGTACAGGTAGTCTCTTAGACTAGAGGGGTTACAAAGATGAAGAGAAAGAGTTACTTAAGGTGAACACTGAGCAAGAAAGCTCAGGTAATAGAATCAGGAGAGCGATCTTTCCATTTGAAGGAGATGAAGTTCTTCGTGGCAAGAATGACCTCTTGAGCGCAGGCCATATTAGAGGTGTGAGAGTTGTTGTAGATGAGATTGTTTCTAGCCTTACATGTGAAGTAAATGTAGGCCATGATAGAGGAGACACGAGTGCAAGTGATGAGGTCGTTCTTGCGGGGTTTGATAGAGCCAATCCAATTTCAAAGATATTCCAAATAGGGGTAGGATTGAGGGAGTTTGGTCCAACGAGAAATGATGTCGAGAACATTAGAGGAGTAGCTTCATTGGTTCCACAGGTGGTGCTCGGATTCAGGGAAGGAGCCGCATAGCCGACAGGTGTCATTAGAGACAAGGTTCCATAGGCAAAGTTTTGAGAGCGTCAGAAGCTTTTGGTGGCATGCGATCCAAGTGATGAATTGGTACTTTGGGATATTAGTGTTAAGCCAGATGTTCTTGAATTTGTTGTAGGCAAGGGTAGGGTTGTGGTTTCTGAAAAAGCGGTAAGAGATTGAGTTGGAGAAGGAGCCAGAAGAAGTGGTGAGGGCTCGAGAGCCAAGGCTAGAGGATAGGATCTTGTCGCATATCTTGATCAGCTGACTCTAGGTGAAGCAATGTGAGGAGTTTTGGGTAATGGTCCAGATGGAATGATGCTTGAGGACGTGACGATTGACCCAAGAACTCCAGAGGGTAGGAACGTTGTTGTCGAGTTTATAGACAAGCTTAACAATACATGCTTGGTTCCAAGAGAGTAACTCTTTGAAACCAAGCCCGCCAGAAGAAGTAGGGGAGCAAATAGTGTCCTAGGCGATGAGGGCACGATTACTGGTGCAGGAGCCTGACCAGCAGAAGTATCTGAGAAGGGTGCATATATATATGCTGAACGACCGAGGAGGGGATAGGGATAACATTGCACCAGAAGTGAGTGATGGCCATGAGGATTGATGCAGTGATTTGTTTACGGCCGGCGTAGGACATGTTTTTGGCGCTCCAAGAGTTGATTCTCGAGACAATCTTGTTGATGAGAGGATTGTAATCGGAGATTTTGAGCCGTTTGGTACCAATTGGAACTCCTAAATAGTGGAAAGGTAGGGAGCCAATGGGGAGGCCAGTTGAGAGAGGGATCTGATCAAGGGAGGTAGGGTGGAGACCTCCAAGGAAGATATAAGATTTCTCAATGTTGATCTTGAGACCGGAGTAAGAACCAAATTCAGAGAACGTGTTCATCAGCATGGAAATAGAGATAAGATCATCCCTGCAAAAAAGAAGCATATTGTCAGCAAAACAAATGTGGGTGAGCTTGGGGTTATGGCATTTGGGATGATGATTGAAATCGGGCCGGGTTTAAGGTTTTGGTGTTGATCATGACTTTGTTTAAATATGTTTATTTGTAATTTTGTTAGTTCAAATTATTTGCATTATGAGTTTTTTTTTTGTTATAAATTAGTGCTACTAAAAGTTGAACTATATTAATTCAAACTCCATCTCTTCCGGATAGGTTGTATTCGTGTCGCTTGTCACAACCGTTGGATTTAGACAATATGGTGAGAGGTGAAGAAAACCACAACATTGTAACACATGGATTTTGAAAATGGACTAAATTTTGAGGTTGAGACATGAGTCGCATTATAATAATCTAATTGCAGATTTTTAACAAGAAACACTACAATGTGAAAAACGGGATTTACTTTTATGATACTTTTTCTCCCGTTGTTAAAATGACAACAATCATGAACATCATTCCATAATTATTTTCAAATATTGACCTATGTATCAATTGGATGTCAACAATTTATTTCTTCACGGTGATCTATACGAGGATGTATATATGTGATCTATTCCTCTTGGTATTCCCAACCCGGCCTCTTTATTGGGTTTGCAAAATCAAGAAATCATTGTATATCCTTGAACAAACATCTAGAAAATGGGTTCATCCTCACCACTGCATTGTTGGATCATGGTTTTAAGCAATCTGAAAATGACTACTCTACTCATATTGTACATTAAAAATGATACAACTCATACTACCATTGCTGTTGTTTGTGTAGAATTGTAGATTTGTAGATAATATCGTTGAGATTACATCACTTAAGACTTATCTTGATTACACATTTAGTGTCAGAGATATCTTGGCATCCTTCACTTCTTTCTTGTAACTGAAGTTGCTCATGGATCTTTTGACATTGTGCTTACTCAAAGGAAATTCACCCTTGAAATGCTCAAGGAGGCAACCTTACCTTTGACCAAACCTACTTCTACTCCTCTTCACCTTAAACTCTTACTTTTATCGGATACTTATTTCTATAGATCCCTTGTTTGAGAAGCTCAGTATTTTGACACATACTAGACCAGATATATTTGCTTCTTTTCAAGGCTATCAAGAGTTTTCAAGGCTAACCGAGAGTTTAGTTAGATGTTGAAATGATTACGGAATGAAAAAAATGTTTATGCGTGTCTATAAATATCTAACACAAAACCATGAATGCTAGATTGTTAGGAACAAAGTATTACGTATCAAATAAGCAAGCTAGGGTTTGCAAAATTCCATGCAACGTACATATACAACCCTAGTGCATCTATATATATAGATTAATAACTAGTTTTTATATGCACAAGATTGTACATAGAACACTACCATGTAAAGATAGTCCTTCTAGAATTATCTCTAGCACAAATTAAAGAAGCAATGGACAAACGTGCTGACATGAATAGTATAATATGTTTATACAAATAATGAAAACAAGATAAGGATGCTAGCTAGCGAGAGATAGCAGTCTTGATTTTAATGATGAGGAGACAACGTACAATCTATCCAAGTTGGAGATCGAGGCCAGACTTCATTAAAAACTGAATTATTGTGCATATTATTCTGAATTAATTCATGCATGGACTTATATTGTGAGCATCAAATCAAATATTGAGGTAACTAAATCATGTTCCTCCCCAAGAGACACCCCTTGCTCGATTTGACATGAACCACTATTTGTGTTCTTCGTGCCTCCACGTCGCCTCTTGCTTCCTCCACACAACCTTAACATTCACTTGAGCAGCTTAGAAATTGGATTACTTATCCGAATGTATCTACTTCTCATGTTTTTACCACATGTATTATGATAAGATCACTATTGAATTCGACAAGGACGTATGTATGTAATAATATGTTCTTTGAGTTTGTGAGGAGTAAAAGAAGGACATAGTCTCTAGATATGAATGTCTACTCTTAAGTAAAAGTAATCGATGCTTTGACTGATCGAATCGGGCGAAAAACCTAAAAAAGTAAAAGTAACCCGAACTCGGAAGGCTCATATAGCTACACGAGTAGAGGATAATAATATATATGTGTTAATCATAATTGGAAATTTAGTTTATATCCAACCGAGTCAAAATTAAAATAAAAAAAGTTTTTTCTCGTATCACTGGAATCATTTTTATCCCCATTTCAAGCATTTTCAAGCATGAATATTGGAACGAATCATTTGTTGGAATAAAAGAATTTTCTAAACTGAAAAAATCAATGATCAATCATGTTAGAGTTATTAAAGAGTCGAAGAATACATGCATGTTTCCATAGTAGCAAAAAAGATCAAATTATAGTGCGAAATTTACGATCCGAATGAACGTCGCGGGTAATCGTCTTCCTCGGTCAAACCTCTTTAGTGTTTCTCTATGTTTTCTCTCTGATGGGTGGAAAATAGTAAATGCTCAAAATGATTTGACGTATTGGGGACCATAACCCAGTATCCTTTATATAATGGCCAAACAGAAATCCATTAAACCTATTGGGTCAGAATTTGGTATCCATACATTAAGCTCATACAATTTTATTAAAGTCCACGGGCTTTACCTTAGGAATTACTTTTATTAGCCTGATACTAATTAGTCTTATAATATAGTTTGTGTATTATAATATGCAAGCCTACTAATAATAAGATTAAATAAATCTTATAATATCTCACTTGGGCTTATTAAATAAATCTTATAATATCTCACTTGGGCTACATACATGAAATAATCAACTGTATTATGCAAATTCTTTATGTGTACATGTAACGACTAATTTTATGTAGACTTATTCTTTATTTCAATCTGGTTCATCTCATATATCAAAATGAGATTATGGACTAATATTTATTACAATCATATTAGTATATTCGATGACATAGATCAAGCATGTATGAGTGACATGAAAATTACATATAATGTGATCTCATAACATGTCTATTTTCAAGTGGTCCTACTTTATTTGGAGATCAATCCAAAACAACCTTTAGTTCAAAATGTAAATCATGACAACTTTATTATACATAAACTATATAAAACATAGGTCATCTAATCAAACTCCCACTAAGCCAAGGGATTCCAAACTATCAAGGCCCATATGAGCAGTGTGCTCATGAAAAACTTTGGGAGGTAACCCCTTAGTTAACGGATTTACAATTATGGACTTTGTGCTTATGTGTTTAATACAAATATGGCCATTTTGAACTTTTTTCTTCAATGACAGGAACTTGTTGTCAATGTGTTTCTCCTTTGTAGAGCTTGTTTTATTATTGGAAAATAAAGTTGCATCCTTATTGTCACAAAATAACTTCAATGTTCTTCAATTCCATTTACCACACGTAGGCATGTGACAAAATTACGTAACCATATCCCATGAATGGATGCTCCGAAGCAAGTCATGAACTCGGTAGTCATAGTAGAGGTAGCTGCAAGTGTTAGTTTGACACTTTTTCCAAGATATAACTCCTTCATCCAACATAAAAACATAACATGAGGTGAATCTTCTACTTCAATACAACCGGCGAAATTAGAATAAAAAAACCAAACGATCTCCAATCTATCTGATTTCTTGTAGGTCAGCATGTAGTTCTTCATTCTTTGCAAATATCGGAGAACCCTTTTTGCTTCTTTCCAATGATCCGATCCAGGATTAATTAAAAGTATCTGCCCCAAAAGTCCCACAATGAATGTTATATCAGGATGGGTACAAACTTGAGTTTACATTAGACTCCCACCATTGACGAATAGGGAACCCTTTGCATCTCATTTATTTCAAGATCTGTTTTGGGGCACTATTTGAGACTAAACTTGTCTCCTTTAGTTATTAGTGTATCTCCAGTTGAACAATCTTTCATGTTAAATTTGTTTAGTACATTTTTAATATAGCCCTTTTGTGACAACCAGAGGATACCTTAAGATCGATTTCTTAGTATCTGAATTCCTAAGACAATATAAATTAGAATTGAGTGTCGGAGAAGTGAGTGAGCGATTGAGGGAGTGAGCGGAAAAGAAGTGAAGTGTTTGCGTGAACGACCAAATGTGGCCGGAGGTTTGCTGGATTGAGGTGCCAAAGACTAGAAGGTTTAGTTAACATATTTAAAAAAATCCGGAGAAGAGGATGTGAGATCATGTAGCTCTACTCATAGGCTAATTAGTGAAGAACAAATGTTAAAAATTAGTATGAATATTAGGGTTTTAGTGTTTATTTTTTAATTAATTTACGGTGGGGCGGGTGAGTGACGGTTCGGGTGGTGGGTGGTTGTACCTACACTCATAACCGACCGACCACCCATCAATTGCACTCGTCAACCGTCCACCACTCAAAATTCTCCGGATTTTCACTCATATATTCGGTTCGATTAACCAGTTGGGTCGGGTGGTTGTACACCCATGAAGGTAAATTTTTCCAAGAGTCTAGTATATAAGTCCGGTTATTGCGCGCCCTCTTGTTATCAATTGGTTTAAGGATATAAACTCACTAGCTTATGTGCTAGACTCGAAACTAACGCACATGTACATCGAATGTGTAAACCCCCACAATATATTAGTGCACCAGAATTTCACGCTTATCACACATCTTTCAAAATTAAATAACCGATATTAGTAATGGTTCACTCAATCCATAAAAAGCACCATGACATTAGTGTATATCGTTGTGCGAAGTATGAGAAAGAACGGTAATTTATATTTGATGTCTAATTATCATACCGACCTAAATAATAAAGGTTCTAATATATGATAAACTATGATGCATGGACACGGAAACGGATACGGGAAACGGACACGGCGAGAAATGGGGAAGCGGCAATCCTCAAAAGTATAGGAAACGGGGACACGGCGAGTAAAATAGTTAATATATTATTTTAAAGATATTGAAATATATAATTACTATATTATAATGAGATACATATATATGAAAAAAATCAATGATATATGAGTTGATAAAAATATTAACATGATGATAAAATAATCGAAACAAAAGCTTATAAACAAACATTTTCAGTCTTACAAAACATAGAAATAAACATATTTAGTTTTATAATCTGAAATAATCATACTTAGTATCAAAATTGAAGAATGAATCATTGATTTGCAAATCAACAATAACCGAACAACATGATCAACAAAGGAAAATAATAATAAATATTTGTGAATTATAAAAAGTGAAAGAATTAGAATAAAATAGTCAACATTCAACAAATAAAATTTATAAAATAAATTAATAATCAAAGATTCAAAATTAATTTATAAAATCATAAGAAAAATAAAGAGAAGAGTCGGTCGGCGGAACAACATTTCAACATTAGAGCCGGAGAAGAAGATCGGTGTCCTACTTCCGACAACCACAATCTCACAGGTGGTCATGTGAAGCTAGGTTTAGTCAGAAAAAATGGGAAAGAAAGAAAAATATTACGGTATATAAGTTTTTATTTCGTTGATCATGTCTTGACCGGACACAATCCGCGTCCTCACCGTGTCCTAGACGTGTCCGATTGTGTTCCCGTTTCCGACACGGCAGGACACGGGACACGCCGCCTTCTAGAAGTGTCCATGCATCATAGATTAAACGATCCAAATTACACAAGTTTCTCTATCTTGATACCGAGATGTCCATTGCGAAGATCCTAAATAATTGAAGGGATATGAAAAAATAACAATAAACTATTACACCATGAGCTTTGCTGATTCCGGCGGGTCAGATATGACGTGGGTCCATTGCACGTTCGAGCGTATATGTACGTTGAGTTCAAGTCCAACACATAAGATCAATTGGATTCCATCCTAAAACCAATTGAAAGTAGGAGTTTCCCATCAACCTTATATACTAGACCCGTTAATCCATTTATTATCTATGTGAGAACTTTCATCCTCTAGGCACCCTTAAGTACAACCGTCCGACTCTGCTGACACTTGACGACATGCCTTAACACTAGCTAGTCCATTCGGACGGGCTATCGTTGTCCATGTCCGCAATTAGAGTAATAAGTCAGGACCCGATAAATCTAATTACTCTAATACCATGATAAATATCGACGGGTCATATATGACGTGGGTCCATTGCACGATTCACACGTACAACCGAGCGCATATGCGCGCGGTGTCCAAATCCAACGCATAAGCCCGTTGAAGTACCATTCTAAAACCATTTGACAATATACTTTGAATATATTTCGGGTGCTTTTGTGAATTCTGAAAATTCGTTAATATTTGGTAAATAAGCTTATTAAAGAGTATATATTTTAAGAGAGGTTTTTAAAAAGAGTTTTTTGGTCGAGGTTTTAGAAATTTAGGGCCGGTTTGGTTTTAACTCCGAAATCGGAAACGGAATGGAAACGAATCTAGTCCATACGTATACCCTTGTTCATGAAAGTTTTTGGAATCATTCCTTGTGGTTTGAAGTAATTGGAGTAGAGTTTGAATACTTTTGATACCCTACAGGGAAACAAAATATGGAGAAGCAAGTGCATTTTACATTAAAATATTAGGAATGATTCCATAAAATTTCATGAATAAGGATATACATATGAAGTAGATTCGTTTACATCCTATTTTCGTTTTCGGAGTTGGAACCAAAAGGGCCCTTAATGATATTGGCCTCTAATAGTTTTATAAAATCTTTGTCTACTTTCCCCTTTTAGTATTTCTTTATTAAATTAAAAAAAATCTCATTTATTCCTTACATTTATAAAATCACTAGACTAGAAGTATACCCACCATTCCACCAATCTTCTTTGGCCAAATATGTTTTCATTAAGTTTTAAATGTTATAAAACTAAAATACCTAAAAAGCTTAAACTATCAAAATAACGTGAGATACCAAGTTCTAGATTTAGACTAATAAAACACTTTGAAGGTTATAAAACGAAATTACCATATATAGAACATAGATTAAGGAGACAAGTGATGAGACCAATTGGGTCCATTTTGTAGCCCACAACTCGTTAGATCAAATCTATCAAAATTCCAAACAGCCTAAATTTCCTCTCAATATCTCAACCATAAATCGACCCATGAGGAAACCTTCACCACGTACTGCATATCCACATATCACCTCTTCAATGCATGGTTCACACTATATGATACAAAACAAGATCATATTGATCATGTATGAGGGAGATTAGTCACAAATCATTTAAGACAGAACGATTTAAGAGAAAAAACAATATAAGATTTATTTACGAGGTCCGGAATAAGATTTCTACATCTCGGGATTTCAAGAGATACAATCCGCTATATCGGTTTCAAAAACACAACAATTATATCAAAAAACAACAAATTTTGGTTCGTGCTTTTTTTTTTTTTTTTTGAAAATTTACGTTAATATTAGAATCAAAGGACAATATACAATAGTCTACCAGACTGTTGGGACATGTAAGACATTAAATCAATACAAAGGGAGGGGGAGTTAGGGGAGATGAATTCCAAGTATGTGAGCCTATGAAGTAGACTCAAGAGATCGATCTTTCCAGCGGTGAGAGGTGAAATTTTTGGTCATGAAAATGATGTTATTAGCGCAGGAGATGGCTAAGTTAGAGATGTCTTGAAGGCACGTTCATTTATTTCTTTGCAGGTGCAATAGATGAATGTTGTAATGCTTGATATTCTGATGTGTTTGATGAGGCTTTGCTTGGAGTTGTCATGAGCACACCGGGAGCTGAGCCAGGTTCAGATGCTGGTGTGGCAAGGGTGAGGGGTGGGGAGTCTTGTCCAGGAGGTAATGATGTCGAGGACAAGAGTGGTGTAGGGGCAATTTCTCCAGAGGTGAGCACCGGGGGATGGTGGGGTTGTGAGTTCTGAAAAGGTTGTAGGTATTGGTGAGGGAGAAAGAACCATTAGGGTTGGTGATTTGGGTGAGGCAGTTGGAGGGGTAGAGGTGGTGAGAAGCTCATCCCTAGTGTTGAGGATGGTGTTCCAATTGTAACAGATGTTTTATTTACGAGGGCAGTTCCAAATTGAGAGGTTTTTGATGTAGTGTTTTGTGGTCCAAGCATGCCAAAGGGAGGTATTATGGGTGGCGAGCTCATAGATGAATGGGTGATACTTGCTTTATTCCAAGCTTGTAGCTCTTTAAAGCCAAGTCCGCCTTCATGGATCGGTTTGCAAACATTATTCCAAGCTTGTGGTTGATGGTTCGTGAGGTTTTGGAAACATTTTTCGAACGTTCCAAAGATCCAAGTTTTCTCCCTTTTTTCAGTTGTGATTTATAACCTGTTTTACGAAGCAATCCGGAGATTCCTCTAATGCAAGTCGGACGATCTATCTCATCTAAGTTTGGGATTTTGCTCTGATTTCATCTTTGGTTACATCCTTGTTGTTTTCTAGTGGTTTAACCGTATTTTTCTTCGGTCAACCTGACCTAGAACGGACGATCTAGGGTTGTTATTTTCAGATTCTTTTTTTTTTGTGATCCTTAATACATGTACATATCTGTTTACTTTATTTTTTGGTTTTGGTTTCGGTTTCTTGATTAATTCTTCAAAATGAGACATAACTTTCCTTGTATTCGGTCCTGACCCCCTATACTACAACAAGTTTTGTAAGTATTGGCGAGACATGAGGTTAACACTTCAACTTCGTCAAAAGACAAATTATGTAGATAGAAGATCTAACACAAAGCAATCGGCAAAAGTAGATCTGAAGAGAAAATTTTGAAGAAGAACAAATCAAATGAACAAAAGTTTTCTTTGAAGAATAAAAAAAATTGGTAATCTGATACCAATTTGATAAAAGAATGTAACAAATCTAAAACAAACTCATACAAATAATTCAAGATAGAAAGATTCAAGAGAAAGGTCAACAAAAAATTTGTTTAAGAGGTTCGGAATAAGATTCCTACGTCCTTGAGATCTTAGAAGATCTAATCTAAATCGTTTTCAAAAACACAAAGAAAACAAAGGATAAGAAGATGATTCAAAATTCGTAAAAATAACTAAAAGTCTAAACCTAAAACACAGAAAGAGAAAAGAGAGATCGAGAATAACGTAAACACAAAAGAACGGATCTTCAATTACGAGTCTGGAAATTCTTTGACTCTCTTCGTACATCCACAAAAAAGATGGGATCGAAGCTTCCACAGAACGTCAATGGCGACGACAAGGTCTCTTCTCGCTTTAGGGTTTGTGAGCTTTGGTTGTGACTGATCAGTCATCAACTTGAATGTCTCCTTCCTCTATATCTCGATGATTCATCAAACACATCGATTGATATAACGGGTCAGATTATGATGAATATAAGGGTGGTTCTCCCACCAACGTTTGTGGGGAAACCCTAGATTTATCATGACTCGCCAAACACATTGTTTGATTAACGATAGACAGAGCCGGTGAGTCGCCTCAACTTGATTCATTTAAATGACCCTTTGTTCCATATAACCGGGACTATGCAGATTGGGCTCCGGGTCCGTGGATGAACTTTCGTCGTAGTCCAAAAACAAAGATCATATTATTACAATAATCCTTACAAGCTTAACACTAAGATTTTAAGATACTTTTCAATTAGAAAAATATTATATATGTACCGACACTAAACAGCCGTGATTGGGATCGATGGTATGACTTAACGATTACCCGTTGGATGAATGATGTAGTCTGTCGCCTTCATTGGGAGACCTTTGGGTGATTAGATGTCTGCCTAAAGATGAACGTATTTATACTTTATTTATGCATATCCTTTGATATAAAGTGGAATATGTGATCATAGACAACTCTTAAATTCAGTGAAGCCCTGTACGTTTTCATGCTAGCTAGTAGTGTATGGCCCATTATTATTTGGATCATTTAGATTTTTTGTGTCTAAGTTGTGACTTATCAAGAGATTGTATCATAATAATGTAGGAAAATGACTAACCAAATAAATATCAGTTAAGTATGATATCATGGGTTAAAAACGATTTGAAAAGATAGGTAGGAATCGCTTCTAAAAATCCGAAATATTACGTGAATTGATGATTTAAATCCAATTTAGTTTTTTTTTTCTTCATATCAGATGTCAATTGAGGTTTCGTAAAGTAATCAGTTCTCCAATCATTCTAAACAAATATATCCGACCGATCCAAGTATCAATTACTCAACTCTGAGTTGACAAAACCTTTTACTTTTCTAGGAAGAAAGAGAGAAATTGAAGATATCCGACCATCATTTTTTCCCGAAAGAGTGTAAATGATTTAGAAGAGTTAGGTAATATATTGACTAGCTATCATACTTTTCTCCATGTGATTAGGGCAGACTTGTTATTTGGATTTGGTTTAGGTTTGTTCACTTTCTAAACAAGATAAATATAAATAAAGTTTGCTAAAATTTAGGCTCGGGCTCGTTTATAAACATGTTAAGCTTGTCAAATTACAATTCCTTCGGCTAGAATACATTGTATGGGTGTCATATTTAGGGTTGTAATATGAGACAAGCTATCCGGACTCGGCTCGTTAAAAGCTTGGATCGAGCTCCTTCATTTTCTAAACGAGCCGAATATGAACATATTTTAAAGCTCGTATAAAACTAAGGCTCGGCTCGAGACGAGCTTGAGCAAATTAGTGCTTGCTCGTTCGGGTAAAGCTCGACTCGTTCGGCTAAAATAACATTATAGGAACATTGTTTTAGTCGAGCTACTTGTACTCGACTCGTCAAAAGTTTAGCTCGAGCTTGTTCACTTTCTAAACGAACAAAATATGAACACATTTTAAAACTCGCATAATGCTTTGACTCAACTCGTACAACTCGTATTACACCCCTAGTTATATTAATCTAGTTATTTTTGTTCAATAACATTGTAGGGTGTTATTTAACCAATCTACTTGGGTTCGGCTAAGAAAAAGCTCAACTTAAATTGGATTACTTTCTAAACTTGTCGAATATGAATGCTCGGTTGAAAGTTAGGTTCAGCTTGCATTATGGCCCTACTTGTGTGATGAACCGGTTAAAATGTTAATAATTGAGTTTGGAAAGATCAAAAGACTCAAAACATAAGGGACAATATGGTCTAATCTGTTGGGCCACTAAACGTATTTGGTCCATTTCAATTGAAGAACAATTGGGCCAATGATAACTCACTTCTTATTAGGTTTCAATCTTACAAATCATGACTAATCTCTAATTTCACCATAACATTATATGCATATGCAATGAATAAGGGCAATCTAGCAAAAGTATTTTTCTTACATAATTTCGTTCGATTTCACGATTAACGTAAAAGTTTACACAACGTACCCTAATCCGTTACACTACTTCAAAGCAACTTTAAAACATAACGTGTATGAAAAAACCGATATCACAAAGGTCTTTTATCACGAAAGATCCGGTTCGAATGAACCGAATAATCTAAAGTTGATGATTGATTTAAAAGCTTATGTTGTAAGGTTGTAGGCTCATTAATAACATGCAATATATGTTAAGTAGAGATAAAGAAAATAAAAAGTAAATTGAAAATGATGTAACATCAAATTATCTTTATTTGGACCAGTAATATTCAGATCTAAACTCATAAAACTATATAATAATGAACTCAAGTTCAATGAACGAAGGGGGGAACATAATATAAATCTAGAGGGTGACATATCATGACTTGTAATTATGATATGTTTCGGATCGAAGCAGAATTATATTCTATAAGTTATCGAGATATAATTTATTTGGATATTGTATATGATGAGTAATAATTGGTTTTTTGAAACTAATAAAAATCATTTATGCCTATTTTTTTAACACACAATAAACTAATTATACAAAAATTTCGACCAAAAAAATATATTATGTAAAATATTCTTTTGGACAAATGTGTTGTGTGCTGATAATCGCTTAACTGGATTGTGACTTGTAAGCATCATTTGCATTGATGATTAATCATAGGTTTTCAATTGCCAGTTAATATGAAAGTTTGGAGTTAATATTTGTGTGAGAATTATGACATCATCTGCAATCTGCATCACCTATTAGATTTTGAAACTTTATATTTTATTTTTAAAAATGTAAAGCGGTTAGAGAAGATTATCTTCTAGAGGTAGTACATTCTAAAGAATCCTTGCGGATGAGAACACGAAGTTCGGGATCGTCAGAAAAGGGTGTGTTGGGTTTCGAGAATTCCAAATGGGTCAATCGGTCAGCAACACAGTTGATTTCTCTGAACACATGTCTGACATGTATTTCCTCAAAGAAGCGAAGATCCAGTATGGAGTCGGATACGATCATCTCGATCTCCCAGGGACAACACCAAAGTTCTTGCAGTGTCTTGATAACACATAAGTTATCACCCTCAATTTCGATCTTTTTTATTTTTAACCTGATTGCTTCCTTTAGTCGTGCTTTTAACGCAAAAGCTTCTATTTTAATAACCGAGTTAAAGTTATTTTTCCTCGCGTCCAAGTTAATAACATCACCCTAATGATTCCGTATAACAAATCCAATAGATGTTACACCTGAGTCGAGTTTTGAACCATCAAAGCTAAGTTTGTGAAATCCTGATTTTGGTTTGTCCCATTTTATGTTAATTTTCTTTTCATTTCATTTTTCTTTCTTATTGTAGGTGTATTGCTCTTTGAATATGTTTAAAATCGTAGTCGTCCTCATCCGTGATGTGGGTTTTCCATTTAAGAAATTGGCTTATGATGAAATTTAAAATGTTGTGGTCCGTTCCAATTGTCTCATTATTAAAGATTGTTTTATTTCTGAAGTACCAAATGCACCACCATATAGTGGTAAGTCATGTAAAATTAGTTGTCCCGATTTTGTTTTTTATTTCCATCAAGATTTCGTGAGCTTTTTTGTTTTGCGTATTGATGGTATTAAGATTTGTTATTAAAGTATAGTCGATTTTTCCAATCACATTTTTACTGTATGGGCAGTCAATGAATAGGTGTACCAGGTCTTCGAGTTGATGGTTGCAGAATTCACAATGTCTAGTAATAACAATTCTTCTTTCATCAAGTTTTGCTTTTGTAGGGATACCGTTTCTTGAGAGTTTTCAAATGAAGTTTTTAATTTTTGGTTGGGTATTTAATTTCCAAATCCAATCACCCGAGTAGTCAGGGAGCCAACAAGACTCCTTTTCGAGTAAATCTCAAGCTGTTTTTGTAGAAAACTAACCATCCTTACTATATCTCCAGTAAAGTCTAACTTGAATTTCATTTGTTGGGATAATTGTATCCCTAATCCTTTTTCTGATTGTAGGACTTATGATGTTTTGTAATTCATTTTTGGTCTTTGTGATATCTCATTCATTATCTTTAATAAAGTGACTAACTTTAGTGTGAGTGTTGATTAGATTGGTATTTTGTACCATTTTGATGAGAGGAGTTGTTAAGACCCAATTATCCTGCCAGAAGTTAATGGATTTACCATTACCCACCTGCCAGATAATTCCGCTTTTAAACTTTGGTTTGAGTTTTAAGAGGTTTTTCCATTGCTAAGACGTTGAACCTTTTGAGTGATATTGCAATATGTTGGTATTTTTCAAGTATTTCTCACTAACAATTTTAACCCAAATGTTGTTAGGTTCAGCAAGAATTTTTCAAAGAAGTTTCATTTGTAGGGCTTTATTTGTGATAATAGATTTTCTTAACCCTAACCTTCCATGTTTTTTTGGTTTACAAATAAAGCCCCAACTGATCATTAATTCATGTTACGTGTTATTTATGAAAAAGTATGTTTCATCCTCTCATTAATTCATGTTACGTGCATTTTTTATTTGTTTTTAATTTATTTCAATTATTTATAATTAGTTAATCAATATTAAATAATGTTAATAAATTAATTAATATTGATAAATTAATTCATATTAATAATAAAAATAAATTAATTTACTTTTAATTTAACCACAATATTTTTTTATAAAAATTGTGAATCCTTTCTTTTGTTGAAATAATTTGGTTTACTAGGCTTTTTCTAGTTTTGTGTTTAGTAAATGTACCCCTTGAGAGAAGAGTGTGTAAAGTTTGAAAATAAATACAAAAGATTGGGGTATATTTACTTAATTGAAACATTATAAAGCCTAGTTACTACTCTAGTTTCTCAAAAAGACCTAGTTACCAAAATTGCCCTTCTTTGTTTAGCTCGTAATGTATCTTATAGGTGCAAAATGAATAGTAGCTTGGGGATGCAAGAATTGCTTCAGCAGGATCTACTTTCGCTATTGGTAAGTCCAACTCTTCGAGCGCATTGCAGTGGCAATTGGTTCCGATTGACAAGGAACGACATACAGTTCGTGTTCCTGCAACCTGGTAAGCACCTTTCTCAAATGCAATGGGTTGAGAAGAGCTTGATGTCTACTTTGCGAGCCATCACTACCTTGTTTTGTAACTTCCCTTATTTTGTCCCTCCACGAGGCTTTCTATGAGAGAAAGGGCACTGACTGCCAATCATAACAAAGGTGCAGTCATAAAGTAAAGAGAATTTAGGGCTATCACTTCCTAAAGTATTCTACTACTAGTTGTTGTTTCTGTTGATCGCTTCCTTGCCGTAACGATTTAAAAGGTTTGTACCAATTATAGTTGGATTAGTTAGGCGCAAAAAAACAAGATGAGATTCTTAACAAATAGAGTGCTCTCGCACAAAACGAGAGTATTAGATCCAATAAAGTCAAGTTACTTAGGAAAATATTCTACATAATTTTATATATATGCATCAATATCATATATTATTAAACCTACAAGTTATTATAAAAATATTATTCATCATCTTTACATAAAATTACATAGTATTAACTGATTTCATATTTTCATCTTGCGTATATAAGATAAGGTAATTATATATATATAGATTTCGGTTCAAGTGAGGAGCACCCTTGTGGATAGGAATTAGGAGAGCGGTGGCGATGCCACGTGTCACCACCACAAAATGAACGGTTAATAATAAAAATATGAGCACTACCTATAACAAAAAAATTAACAATCATTAATAAAATTATGAATATTGACTCTTAAAAAAATGAACACTTATTCAGAAAAATATGAACACTGTAATTGTAAAATAATGAACATTGACTCCTTCGATCACGATGCCCCAACTCGTTAAAGCAAATTGGATCAAGCATGGGATCAATGCAACTTCTACTTCTTCAGAGGTGTCAAGACAAGATGGAGCTTCAAAAATATATATTTCTTACAAGACTCCAACAACTCCTTGATCTATGACCCAAATCAAATCTCCTCCGCCCTCATAAATTATTTTACCTCCATCTTAGGTCCCAAAATCCATACCAACCCTAATCCCTACCCAACTCTTTCCCTCCCTTCCCTATCCAATGATAACATTTTATCTCTTTCCTCACCCATTACACCCAATGATGTCAAAGAGGCCCTCTTCTCCATTGGCGACGACAAGGCCCCTAGCCTTGACATATTCAATGTCCTCTTCTTCAAATCCTCCTGAAATATCATTAAAGATGACTTCTTGAGTGCCATCATTGACTTCTTCAACTCTGGAAAGATAAGGCAAATAAACCAGACCTCCATCTCCCTCATTGCCAAACTTGATAACCCTTCTCTGCCTACCCACTACTGATCCATCTCCTGTTGCAACACCATCTACAAGACCATTGCTAAGATCCTATCCAACCTCCTTAGTATTGTCCTTCCCCACATTATCGTTCCTTACCAAGGTGCTTTTGTGAGTGGCCGGTCCATCAAACATAGTATCCTTATATGCAAAACTACTCAAAACTACAATAGGAAGCACATATCACCTAGATGCGCCATCAAGGTGGATATTAGCAAAGCTTTTGATACCATAAACCACAACTTCATCCTGCACTCTATTAACCTCCATGTCTTTTCCACGAACTTCATCAACCTGATAAAAGCATGCATCACCACTACCTCTTTCTCGATCAACATCAATGGTTCCTTGGAAGGGTTCTTCAGAGGTACTCAAGGCCTTCGGCGGGGTTGCCCACTCTCCCCCTCCCTATATGAATTGCCATGGAAGTTCTATCCACCATGCTCAAGACCAATACCTCCAACCCTAACTTCAACCTCCATCCTAAATGCCACAACCCCCGAATTACCCACCTTTTCTTTGCGGATATACTAATGCTTTTCTGTAGAGGTGATCTTACCTCTATCCAAACCCTAAAAAACACCTTTGATACCTTTGATGACATGTTCGACCTGAAAATCAACATCTCTAAATCAACTATCTTCCTTGGTGGCCTTCCTGACCATAACCAAGACCTAATCTCCAACCTCATTGGATATCTAAAGGCACTCTCCCTCCACTACCTTGGTGTTCCGGTAGGTAGCAAATGTCTCAGTATTGCCGACTTTCAACTCCTCATCTCCAACATCACTAAGAAAGTCCAATCTTGGAATGCAAAGTTCCTCTCCTATGCTGGAAGAAAACAACTTATCTTTTTAGTTCTAATGTCGATGAAATACTATTGGAGTTCGGTATTCTTTCTCCCACCTTCAATCCTAAAAAAAATTCAAAGCATAATACGATCCTTCTTATGGTTTGGGAAAGATAGTAGCAATCGATCCCTTGTTGTCTAGAAAACTATTTGCAACCTTCTGAATGTTGGTGGACTTGGTTTCAAAGAGTTGATGGCATGGAATAAAGCAAGCATCATTCGCTTTATTCATGAGATCGACACCAAGAAGGCTAACCTTTGGGTCACCTGGATCAAGAGGAACATCCGCAAGCTTCATACAATCTGGAAGTGCCAACCTAAACCCACCCACAACTCCAACTGAGAATGATCATCAAGATTCGAGATGATATTCTCAACTTCACTTCCCCCGCTACCTACCTTTGACCCATTACCAACCCCAATGGCTCTTTCTCGACTTCCAAAACCTACCATCTCCTCAAACCACCCATACCCACCACTCCTTGGTGCTCCACCATCTGGAAGGGACTAAACTTACCCAAGTGTAGTTTCATTTCATGGCTGGATGGACACCAAAAACTCCCTAACCTTTCTAAACTTCATAGTTGACACTTGATCTCCGATCTCACTTGTAAGTTTTGTCACCTAAAGCATGAAGACGAACCTCACCTCTGGACTAACAACTCCTTCTCCTCCTTGGTCCTTGACATCATCTCCCGATGGACCCGCACTCCCTCACCACCTCCCTACCAGCCTAACCTTTGGATGTGACTCGGCACCAATTCAAGAAACAAACACTGCCTCATCAAGAGTGTATGAGTTTCCAGTATCACAACATTCATCTACTTCATTTGAAAGACTCGTAACGATCTTATCTTCAACAACACCCTTGCTAATGCTATTGCTTGTGCCAACTACATCATTACACAATCAAGAACCACACTTCCCAACATTGAAATGATCGCTACCTGAACTCTCTCTTCTTGACCAAGACTCTTGGGATCTACCTCCACTGATCCCTCCTTCCTCCTTCCTCCTCCCTCTCTTATCTTCACTCTTCTATAACTCTTCATTTTATGTCTAGTAGACAATATGTACATCCTCTCTCTTCTAATATACGTAATTTTTTCAAAAAACAAATATCATACGAAAAAATTAAGGTGATAAATTTAGTATAAAAGGTTAAGGTTTTGTTGGATTTGTAGTAGCAAGGAGGTTTTATTACTATTGTGGGCTTTCGACCCATACTAGAGAAGCGGGTTATGGCCCGGATCTTATACTTGAAGCTCCTCACCAACTTCATCACAACGTTGAGATTTAATACGGTGTGCTTTAAAAGCCCACTTTACAATCTTAGCAATCAACTTTATATTCCCTAATCGAAGACACTATTCACAAAGCTACTCAAGATTTAGGGTTTTTACTCTCTCCGGCGAAGAGAGCTCGTATGATTTGAATTATCCAAATCTTGTTATTAACAATAAGGATTTAATTGAGGAGGAAAAGGAAGTTAAAGATCTAATCTAAAACGACATCATCTTTGTGATGTATAATGTTGAATAAACGGGATTCTTGAGTAGTTGCAAACCTTCTTGTGAAGAAGTTGTAAAAATGGATATAAATCTGACTATGAGTGATAATTTCAACAAATTCTTAAAAATGAACCAAGTTTTGGAAAGGTATGATGATAAAATTAAGGATACCCACATTGTTATTTTTCTTTTAGGATCTTTGCCACCTCAGTTTGTTACCCTTAAATATGTTATACAATAAGTAATGGTAATATATATAACTAGGAAAAATCATAGTTGATATTCATGCCAACTAGAATTTCTCTTGTAGTACTTGTACATTGTGTAATAACAAGACACATAGATGTGTATGACATACTTATAGCACAACACTTATAGCTAGACTATAGATGCTAACTTAAATGTCAATTGCTCATATGATGTATGCTAATATATGTTACCCTCTTAATGTAAATCAAGAAAAAGAGTAGTGCAACATAGACATAGTAATATCTAGGAAGAAATTGTGGCGATTAAATTAGTATAGGAAGTTAAGGTTTTGTGGGATTTTGTGTGATGGTTTGTAACAAATAGGTTTTAAAAACTATTGTGAGCTTTTGGTCAATACTAGAGAAAGGGGTTATAACCCCTATCGCATACTTGAAGCTCCTCACTAGTTTCACCAAAATGTTGAACTTTGATTAAGGCGTATTTTAAAAGCCTACTATGAAAGCCAGCTTAGTGATCAACTTCAAAAACCTAATCCAAGACACTATTTACAAAGCTACATACTCCAAATGTAGGGTCCTTACTCTCTCGGGCGAAGAGAACTCGAAGAACTTGAATCATCCATATCGTGTTAGTAATAAGAAGGATTCAAGTGAAGACAAAATGGATATTGGAGATCTGATTTGAAACGACATCTTCTTCAGAATGGAAGCTCAATCGACGGGGTTCTTGAGCGGTTGCAAACCTTCTAGTGAAGAAGTTTGCAAAGCCTTTAAGAGGTTTCTCTTGACTCAATTTTACTTCTTTCTACCTTAACTTTTTGTCTACAATCTAGCAATGTGTGTTGTGCTCGTACGCAAATTTTTTTCTTGTAACCTTTGTTTCAACTATTTAGTGGATTTGAGATCGGACCTTCCCTCTTGAGGTTCCGTAGAGATAGGAACAACCTAAACCGTGGTAAATAACTTTGATATTGATTGATTCTTGCGTTTTCTTTATCAATTACAACAACCTTATTCGTCTTATCCTTTTCAATTTACCAAACTGCACGACAAGCCTAGTAGCTGAAAATAGGATGCTAGGATATGAAACATTCATGGGCAAGTAGCACAACATGAATCTATGGTGTTGAACCAATGACAAAAAAATACAAATAAAAACAAGAAATAGAGGTACAATTGGCCATGCAAGTATGCAATGCAACACAATGGCCCCTAAGAATGTAAGGCTGCATAATTTTGTTAAAAAATAAGGCAAAATCACATGTCTTTAAAACCCCACCTTATAACAACAAGATTCCAAGCATTCAAAATCCCCATCCAATTCGACCCCCACCTAGCACGACACTCTCCTCTGTACTCCTCACCTCTCTTCATTCGTTTTATCAAAATATAGCTTTTCATGTCCACCCCAACCCCCATAACCTTTCATACCAAACTTTTCCCCCAAACATAAATGATAAATTAACTCTAGATCCAATCTAACTTTAATAATACAATTTTTTAAAAGATAACAATTTTCGCCTAGCTTGTTCAAACTCCGGACTTGAATCGAATATTCAGAGTTGATCCGTCAAATTTTTATAGGATCTAAGGTTCAAAAGTTCAAACATAATAACAAAAAACTTGGTCTAACCGATCCGGACAACAAATTTTCAGCTTAGATCCGCTCTTTGTAGGAACTTCCTATCAAGAATTCTTCCGAAAACAGTAATAACACCAAAGATAAAGGAAAAAACCCGAAGTATTACAATACTGTTAATATGTGTAGGGTCAAAATAGGAGATCTTTGTCCTTAAATCTAAAACGCCTTGGACTACGTCGGTCTAAATAGCGTTTTGAATCCCATGATAAAACTACATTAGATCCAAATCGCGTAATGACTTTGAAAATCTGACGACCCGCTTTTGCGTTGCACTCTTGAGTTTTGAAGAGAAAAAGAGGGGAGAAGACGTTTTGTTTTGGTTGTGTGTTGGAATGAGAAGACGAGACTCTACTTTTATAGACAAGCTTAGAAGACAAAGGAGATCAACGCTTGAATCCGAGATTTCCAGATATTCCATTAAATTAGAAATTTTAAATTAAATCCGAATTTGAATTCTTGATTTTTTTGCATTTAGATAGTTGATGCTTGTTTAACTTTTAAAGTTCATTACAAGCTTGAGCCCGACGTTCTTAACTCTGCACCCCATTACTAGATTAATTGGACCCAGACATTTGCAGTTCATCACTAGATTGGGCTCAAATGTTTTAACTCTGCAATCCATAAAGAGATTGAGCCAAAAAATGTTAGCCTTTAGTGATGAGCCCAACACCATCAGTCCAGTCCATTCTCGTCATAATCTAGATAGCCTAGGCCTAAGTCTGAGCCTAAGTATCAGTCTGAGCTTGAACCTACACCAGTGCCTCGACTCGGCTCGGCTCTTCAAGCGTTTTTCCTCCTTATATACTATAAATATTTCACTCCTTTTAGTCGATTTGGAATATCCACATTTTTGTTTCTTTCCCCAAGTTTTGTATTGTGTACCAGTAACTTCGGACATCATTATCTCATTGACTCGGATCCAATTTTAACAAATAAGTATACCACGTCAATGCTTTAGTTTTTCGGTGTTGATGATGGCTGGAGCCCACCGACAATTTGTTCGGAAAAACTCGATGCACTATTTATTTAAAATATTGGTTCCAACACTATAAATGACGAAACGGACTTACTTCCACCTAGCATGTAAATAAATAAAAAAAAAACGAATAAAATTACTCATAATGGAACTATTTATGAGTGTGTATCATACTGCATACCCATACCCTACACTCTTTGCTTGTCTAGTAAAGAATCAAGTATTGTATTTCCTTTAAGAGTGGGATTCATTATTATAAAGGTAGTGACTTCCTCCCACATCTCAACCACAAGAAAACATTTTCTCCCAAAGAACTAAAAAACCATGTCTATTGCAGCAAGGTTCTCCATCCCGGATAAGGCTCGACGGAAGTCGTGTCACCGGAGAACCGATTCCGGAGAGCTTGACGTCTTCGAAGCCGAACGCTACTTCTCTTCGGGAACCGAAAGCCTCCCCCAAAAGATAGGCACCATGAGCACAAGGAGGGAAGAGTATCATCATGTCAATCCTAGGCAATTTGGTAGAACAAGCTTAGATATGCCTAAGATCATGAGACACTCTCAACATACACTTTCTCAGCCACAAACAATCGTTTTCGATACTGTAAACCCGAGCAAGGAGAAGAAGAAACACAAGCAACCAAGCTCTCCTGGTGGGAAGCTTGCTAGCTTCTTCACTTCTCTTATAAACCAAACTATTTCAAAGAAGAAGAAATCTGCATCTCAAGTTAAAGACATTATTATTGAAGAGGATAGCCCCGGTGGATGGAGGCGAAGGCGGCGCAACTCCATCACAACCTTCTCCACCACCACCACCACCTCCGCCACTAGGAACACAAAGATCACAACAATGAGTGAGATTGATTCAAAGTCAATCAAGTCTTCTTCAAGCTTCGTTTCGGGTTTTCGAACCCCGCCTCCTTACGTGATTAACATGCCCATCAAGCCATACAAGGAGTTCAAGTCTGGTTTCTCAAGAAACACTGCAAACCCTAAATTGGATGAGAAGCCGAAAATTATAAAGCATTCATCGTCTAAAGAGTTCAAGAGATTCACGGACGAGGATGGAGCCGAGAGCGATTCAAGCTCGGATCTTTTCGAGTTACAGTTAAATTCTGATCACCATCGCCGTCATCATCATCATCAACAAATGGGATTTTGTTCCAGTGATCTGCCTGTTTATGACAGCACCCATATGGATACAATAAAGATTTCAACTGGAACTCCGATCATCAATGGACCCTTGAGAAAATAGCTACAGATTTGTAAAGATTGTTATTTTATTTTTCCTTGTTTGATTTGGAATGAGGATTTCCTGTGCTGTATTTTTTAATTTTTGAATGTTTGTGAAGAAGAAAATTTTAATGTCCAGCTTTTGGCTTTGATTCAATCTCTTGTTAATGTCTGTGGTTCAATTTCCTTGTTTGTTTCTGCAGCTTTTCTTTTTCAATGCTATAAAAGGTTAAATCATCGATCCCACAAACACGTTCTGAAATCAGTGACAGTGATTATGTTGGTGATGGAGATCGGTAAGTTGTGGCCAAGATTAAATCTTGAAATTGAATATTCACATATATAGTTGTATTGTAGTGGATTATGGATAATAAGTGGTAGAAAAGTGGAACATCCTGACAAGTTAGATAAGTAGCATTATTTACAGAAGCCGACTTTAAACTGCGGAGCCCTCACTTTCTAAAAGAGATTGCAGATGTAACATTGACTATAAGGTTCCGTTTGGAAGTCAAAATAGTGGCAATTGTTTGAGTCGGTTTGAATTAGATCATTCGTGTTTGCTTTGGGATGTGTAACGTGTGTTGCAGTAGGTTTGGTCAAGTTTGTTGGATCTCGGATTCATTTGGATTGATCTCGTTTCGATTAAGGTTACTGGGTTGAGTTTGTTCGCACATCGAGTACGAGTCATTGAAGTAGAACCTGTTGCCGTGGTTTGAGACATAATCGCTCACAGGGGAATAAAAGGTTTAGAACTTGGCCGGCTTAGAGCCAAGACACTTTGGTTTAGGCTATTTTAGATAAGCTTGAAGTTGAGTTTGATGCCCGATTGGGTGGAAATCAAACCGGGTGATCAATCCAATTTACGGTTCGGGTTGAGGATTAATTTTTGGGATAATTTGACATACTATTTCTTTTTGAATTTTTGTTTAAGAAAGTGTACCCTAAATTTTTTACCACTTTCATTTAACAGTAGGTAAAAATTATTAATCGTTCTATTTAGAAAGAAAGGAATAAATAATGTTTGTTATTTGTTATATAAGTATAAGTTTTAATTTTTAATTACTGAATTTGTTTTTTTATTATTATTTTTTTTGCCTTTTTTTATTATTTTCTTTTTTATTTTCTGGACTAAATTTCTCATAACGGAATTTCTCATACCAGAATTTCTCATACCAAAATTTTTATACCAGAAATTATCATATGAAAAGTTCATACCAGAAATTTCATACCAGAAATTATTATACGAAAAGTTCATACCAGAATTTTGTCATACAAGAATTTTGTCATACCAGAATTTTTTACACCAAATTTTCGTACCATAAAATTACATACCATAAAATTACATTTTTTCATACCAGAATTTTTTCATACCAGAAATTATCATACCAGAACTTTCATACCAGAACTTTTGTACCAGAATTTTTATATAGATTTTCATACCAGAATTTTCATACCAGATTAAGGCCTCGCTGGAAGACATACCAGAACTTTACATACCAGAATTGTATTTTTTTCACGTACCAAAATTATATTTTTTTAAATACCATAATTATATTTTTTCACATACTATAATTCGTATTTTTTATCATACCAGAAAATTTCTAGTATGAAAATTCATACCAGAAACTAATACTATAATTATTATTTTTTTACAAATTATGATACTCTGGCTGCATGCAGTATGCAAGTTTTTGCATTTGAGTGATATAGCTTACACGTATATATAATATACCTTCATAGAACAGCTTCAATTTTAAGTGATTTTCAGCTAAAGAACAATGCAAATTCAGGTCATAGTTTAATAGCTTTGAACTTTGAAGCTGCAATAAAGCTACAACTATTGTAAATTTGGCCTAGAAGAAGTCTGCAGTGCTATATAAATGGAGTACTTACATCTAAATTTTGTTTTGAATTGTGATTTGTTTATATCTGCTTCATGGATGAGCTGGTTATGGTCTGATGTCTTTGTTCTGATAGGCATGGCATCATCTGACAGTGCAGAAATCCCAGAGAAGGATGTCCAGAGGACTTTCATTCCTTTCTATGTGATGACGAGTCAATGCAAATCACTCATTTGTCAATACATTTCTCAACATGGATGATATGAAAGACTAGTGAATTCATAAACAAATCCCACTTGGAATTGGCTGCATCTCATTTTAGAGCTTGTGAGTTGTGTCGGGATTACGGGATATCTCCATTCATATGTTCCAGCCACAAATCCTACTTGGAATTGGTTGCATCATTCACAAATCTTTCCTTGGATCGAACAACAACAACAACATTCACAAGATTCTCGCCTCAACCTCCCTACGAGTCATCGAGCTACAACTAGTAGCCTTTGTCATGGTATTCTCAGCCACTGGCCTCGTCCCACTTCTCGACCTAATCTTTCCGCTCTTCACCACCGCATACATCATAGCGTTATCCCGACTAGCCTTTCCGACCATATCCCCGCCGAATTCGCCGGAGGAAGGCTTTACGAGATCACGGCGACCACCGTGGGCCTGTTCTTGCCGCTGGCATACGTCCTCGGAGGGTTCACTAGAGGAGAAGATGACGCCGTTCGCTCCACCACTCCTCATCTCTTCCTGTTGTCGTGTCAAATCTTGAGTGAGAATATCATCACCGGGTTGTGTTTATTTTCGCCGCCTGTGAGGGCGTTGGTGCCGATCCTTTACACGGCCAGGAGGATCGTTAAAACATATATGAGGAGTTGAAATTCGATTAAGGTTGAGAGGCGGCTAAAGAGAGGAGAGGCGGAGGAATTGAAAACAAAGAGGAGATGCGGTTAAAGAGAGGTGGATTAGGGTTTTTACTGTAAAATTGGGGTATATTTACTTAATAAAAAAACAAAAAGCTTAGTTACTAAATTATATTCTTAAAATGGCCTATTAACCAAATTTGCCCATAATTTTTTTTTTGTTGAAACTTGGGTTGTTGGGAAACATAGGTCATTTTTAAATATGTTTAAAAAATAGAGTTTTATTATTTTTTGTTCAAATTAGTAAACTTTTTTTAAATTTATCTCAGTAACTAGACTCATGGTATAAATATGTTTATAGAAAGTACTCTTAATCAAACTTCTTACCTTCCAGCTTCAATTTAATGTACACAAACCTAATGAAAAATTGAAAAAAGGTTTATTTGGCCAAATTTTTTATTTTTTTTTAGAGTTGGTGGGGACTTACTAATTTGTTCTAGTGTTAGGACTATACAACCATATCAATGAAATCTAGTATGGACCCTTGAATATATTTTATAAAAGATCGATCTACATCCGATCCTAGAGGTCCAATCCTAGAGAATTCGAAGTTCTGGATTTTCTTCATCGAGATCGAATATTTGAGTTTTTATATTTAGCTTTAAAAATAAATTATTTTCACCGGATGTATTAGGTATATGATATAAAAAACGGATAATTGTTATTGGATTAGTCAAATAAATTTTGATTCGATTATTTTACTATCATCTATGAAGTGATTTTGTGGCAAAGTGAGAACTCGTATTTCAATAAGGTCAATTAAAATGAACCATAATTGATACTCTTTCATTCAGACAACGTAAATTAAATTGTAATTTGGGTCGGTCGGTTTCGGGTTGGTTGAAATTAGAGTCGGGTGTAATAAGTTTCGGTGTTGGGAGTGCTTCCGGTCATTGCTTGAGTTTGATCATATTTGGTTTCTGATCCCTTTCAAATTGGGTCCAAATGGATCGGGTATGCATATTTCATGTAAATTCGATTTTCAAGGTTAGCTTGGACCAATTTGTTTCGGGCTTTGAGTTATATATTTCATAAATTTTTTGTTGGAATCGGTTTCGGTTTGAAACATTCAGCTCGAATTTTTGGATCGAAATTGATTTTGACTAAATTGGCATTCCAACTGCCAAAACCAATAACAATGGTCTTAGTAAGATTATTTCTGACAATAAAACCAAAAGAAAATTATTCAAACGAGCCTTTGAGGCTCAAAATTGAATTTGATCGAATTACAGGTTGGTCTTTGTCATTTGAAGTTTTTAGTTTTCCTTATCTAGTTCGGAAATTTTGTGTTATTACTAGGCAAGAATGAACTGGCTTTGTTCATTCCTTTATTTGGTTACGAACTAGATGTCTCAAGTCTTGATGTACCTTTTGTTTATTAAAAATTAGTTGGTTTCTAGTGAGCCAAATTTGTCACCAAGTTACCACCAATTGTCTTAATTCATTTGGTAAAACTTTTTCTCTTATTTCTATTATAATATCAATAATTTTATGATGTGTAATATCACTATTCTAAATGCATGTTATAATATTATCATTATCAATAGATTAAAGTGTACATCTCAAATTTTAGGAACTCAGGGTGCTACGTGTTAGGACCTCACAATGAGTTTTGACCCTTAGCTTGACAACAATTTCACTGGTTCTTCCAACAAGACACAAATAAATGAAACTCCAAAATAGATAAAGTATCAAAAGGGTTTAACATCTTAAAAGAAACAGACTCTCAACCGAGTTCTAAAAACAATAACAGAAAAGACAACGAGAATATAAAACTCATATCTCATCCTATAATGTCCGGGACCCCCCGGTTGACCACTCCGACCGGATCACTCGACAACATCCCTAACCTGCAAGGCATCTACACAACGGATAAACCGTTAGCTAACTGTTCACCCGTAAGTGTGCGTCACAAAGTCTTAAATTTATAAAACTGAAATCTAAGCAAGCGAACCCACAGTGTACGGATCGGCGTAGTAAAGCAAGAATTCCAGAGTGTCGAACTCAGGGATTTGGGGGAACAAATTCAGTTCACAAATTGTCAAGCAAATAAGAGGTAAAGCTTTGCAAATATTGGGAAAACAGCAACCCTAAAGATCCAGGTATCTAATTGTGGCAATCGATTCAAGATATATTAAAGATATAAGGACAGAGTTGAGAATTGCAAAGGTATACAAATGTAAAGTAATGTACGGTGAAGTTCCAAAACCCTATATGTCTAACCCAAAGACACTCTCTATAAAGGTTGTTGAGGCTTCAGTATAGAGAGGATCTAAAGGTAAGAATTGATCTCAAATACCCAAACTTGTAACCCAAGGATCAAGATAGGCTCAAACGGTTAAGGTTGTGACACTCGGAACCGAAATAGAGGATGTTGAGTCTCATTACTACCTAGAAAAGGCAAGTCAAGGCTAGGTTAAAGCTAATCTTTAACTTTGGATTAAAGTAAAAGCAAGGTTCGTAAACTGGGGTAAATCACGGTTACATCTTGAGTTCCACGGCCGTGGAAGTCCAAGAACAGACCGTGATATTGGTTGTCGACGAAGTTTCTCTAACTCTCAGGGTCCAATCTATTTACGATCGATCTATCATCATCCAAGCCACAACTATCAACCCTTCACCTTAGAATTGCTAAAGGGTTTTAGCCGACAATCATCATCATGATATCAAAATTCAAGTGATAATGAGAGAAATATGAAAACCCTCGAATATTCCAATAAAACTCAAAGTCAATCTCGAAATCTAAAACACAAGGAGTAATGTATAATAGATTCAGAAATCAACACAAAAACCTCACAACAATCTTAGATAAGAACGAAGAACGGGATGTCAATCCGTCTTCTATATCAAATCTAAGAAAAAGGGCGTAACTTCCGCCACAAGCAACTTTGAATCTTCAAATCCACTATGCTTTCGCAAAACCTAAGCGATCGTCCAAGCAGCGTCTAAGCGAAGGTTAAGCACCGGTCCCGAAAACTCTCTTTTTCAGCCTTTTTATAAGGTGAGAAAAAGATATCTTCAAGGCCCAATACGTAGATGACGTGGCAATTAATGATTCGCCAAAAGATTGCCCAAATCACGGTCTCATGGAGTTCCACGACCGTGGAAGTAGGGCGTGGAAATGATTACGGTATCTTTAGCCTTCCACGACCGTAATTTATACCGTGTAACTTACTGGATTGCTCAAGGATCAAGTCCACGTTCATAATGGTGGTTCCACTGCCGTGGAAATGGGTCGTGAAAGTGCCCAATCCCTTGTGTTGCCATTGTTTCGTGTCATTCTTCATCCTTGCTCCTTCCTTAGCTTCTCAATGTGTCTCCTCATCTTCTAATATTATCAATTGCTCCTTGTTTGTCATCAAACGATCCGATTCGAGCTCTTATTCACCTATAATCAATACAAAGCTAGTGTAGACCTCCATATCGAAAATATAGATGAACAAGCTAACAATTGCTTCTATACCTTATCCATGAACACAATAATGAGTGAAAAACAATCAAAATACTTGCCTAATATATCGCAATATTTCATGCTAACAAAATACCCCATACTTGTCACTTCCTTGTCCCCAAGCAAGGTTTTCAAAAGCTTAGAACATAAGTTAGGATAAAATATGCGTGCAACTCAAAATAAAACATCTTTTTAGGTGAATGTGCTTCTAGTCAATAGATCATCCTCAAACCTTGCTTCATTCATCCTTAAAAACGCTCATATACATAAACCAAAGAATGTAGAGTAAAGAAACATCATAAGTTGCTCAAACATCAAGACAAACATCATAACCTTCAAACAATTTCAAAATCAAGCATGAGAAACTTCAATTTAGATCACCAAGTCAAATAACACTCTTTTGATCTTAAGGGCTTCCAAGTAAGGTCTAGAATGTGGAAAGGAGGGAAACTTGTAAGGGATGTGGTGTATGAATCCGGGAAAAGGAATAACCCAACTCTTTTACTTTTTATTTTGATTTTGCAACAACATCAACTTAGAGCTTTGCTCTTTTCTTTATTTTTCGACTTTACTTTTGGAAGTATGGACAGCGGTGCACAAAAACCGAAGCCTAGAAGATTGGCGTTTCTCAAATTCGAGATGCCTCAAACCCTTGATGCACATACCATAATCCGTTAGGAATATCGCTCAATCCGACTTTGGCAAGACACAAACACCCGGCTATGTGAATGGTGTCGAGTTACTCATCGTCATGATTGACTTTCCCAAACCTACAAGTTTTTTCTATTCTTTGAATGCAAAATTTTGCTTTCATGGCCCTCCCACATCAAACATGTCAAATATCAACTCCTCCAAATCCCCGGATAGGTAAAGGAGGTTATTATTTCATTGAGGGGCTAAATGATCAAAGAAAGAAGTAAGAAAATTCGACTTGCCTTAATCTTTTCATAAAGAAGTATAAGAACTCATCATGCGATTTCAACCTCAATTTCTCAATATGATTTAGATAAAACTCTCACATTATGAAATTTGCAAGAAAGGATAAACAACTCATTCAATTTCTTTTCAATTCATAATTCCGTTTAAGCATACAATTGTCATCAAAAACTTATTCCGCAAGTAAGAACTATCATAGGAATCATCTCAAGTCTTAGAAGCACAAAACTTTTCAAAATTTTCCAAATTTTTATGGGTTTTTCAAATCCTTTTTCATGCAATGCAATAATGAAACGTGTGACTATGGAATGAAACATGCAATAGTGTCATGGATAACGAAACAAGCAAAGTAGTAGAGTTATTGCAACACATAGTCACACCCCACCCCATACTTAGGACAAACATTGTCCTCAATGTTCAAAAAGAAATAAAGAAAATAAAGAAAAGAAAAATGAACTCACTAGACGGCGGTGGAGCGGCTGAAACTGGTGGTCATAAAATTCGTCACTGCAGAGGCGGTGGTGGTGGAAACGGGCGGAAGTCATGGCTATAGTACCGCCCAAACTGCTGGCGGTATATATCACTCATCATCTCGTCATGCTCCTGTATGTCTCCGCGTCTTCTGCTGGCCACGATGGATCTCCAAGTCACCTACTCTCCTGGATAGATCGTTGGCCCACGCCGGTAACTACTCGTACCATGCCGGCGGCTGGCCATACCAAGCTGGTGCATCCTATGGAGCTGGTGTTGCTGGTGGCTGTGCATACCAAGGGGGTGGAGCTCCCATCCACTCCGGCTGCGCTCCATACCAAGCTGGAGGAGTATCCATCCAAGTCGGCCTCTCGCTCACACTAGCACGGCGAGAGGAAGAAGCACCGGAATTGTAACAGTCAAAAATCAAATATGGCCTAATCGGGAATTTTAGGAAGTTAAACGGGTTTAACGGAATTAAAACCGTCTTAACAAGAGATCGATACCTAGATGATAAACCCGGTGTTATTTGGAGCATTTGGGAGCTTCAATTAATAAAAATGCAGTTGAGAAAAATGATCAGGACATCGGACATGTCCTAGATATGAAAAAACATGGAAAGGCAAAACGGCCAAAAGAGTCGCTATTTCGTTTCTTAGCGGCTAAGAAAGACGGCTTAGGAATACACGTTTTTCGAAACAATTGCGGAATAATTATCCATACAATATTCCAGATTTATTATTCCAATTTCGAGAAGTTTGGAGAAGGGGGCTTAAACCGCTTCCGGATCGGTAAAAGGATAATTATCGACTCCGCTAAAGGATAATTATCGTCTTCGCTATAAATAGCTGAAATATCGTTTATTAATTCATTTTCTTTCACGTTTCCTCGTAAAAGCTCTGATTTCTCTCAACCTTCAAACTCAGATCTACTCTTCGTTTCTAATCCGATTTCAAATCCGTTTGAGTTTTTGGATTCCTCTCTTCATTCTCTTCATTTTGGTACCGAGTTTCTACATTTCCGAGCAAGGGGAGGTCTGGTCGAGCATATATGATACTAGGGAGGTTCCGTCGCTCAGATTCCGGTGAATTTGATGGTGTCCGAGCGTAGCCTGCGTCGTTGTGATTCCGAATCTTCTTTCGGATCGTCAATCGGGTTAGTAACGAATAAGTTATGAATTTATTCGTTTTCCGTATTGCGATTTAGCCTAAATTGACCTTAGGCTTGTCAAAATGGATAATTGGAAATTCCATTATGCTCGTTACTTTATTCTGGTGATTATGGGCTGTTTGTTTGTTAAGATTTGATGACAGGTGGGTTCAGAAATTGCCTGCGGGCAAAACGTTGTTCTGACGAAATTTAATTAATTAATTAAAGGTTAATTAATTAAATTGGGATTCTAGAAAATGTTATAAGCTAATTAAATTCAAAGGAATGAATTTAACTGGTGGTTGAAGCGAGAAGTTTAATACGAGGAATATGATATTCTCAACAGGTGTTGTTGAAGGGTTCGGTTTTAATTATAGCTTACTTCTTTGTGAGCGTATCCAAATACGAGAAAGGAGGATAGTCCGAGTGGGAAACGGACTCAATAGTTGGTTTGCGAGGTTTTATTGTTCTTACCTGCGAGGTAAGTGTATATGAATTACACTTGCTTAATATATGTTATGTATTTAATATGCTATGATTTTATGCATGCTTGAGTGTATATATATGTTTGTTATGATTGTATGCATGCTTATATGTATATGAGTGAGACGATGATGATGACTTGATATTCCTTATGAAAGCATGCATGAGGTACATGAGATAGTGGAAAGAATGTGATGAAAGAATATGATGGAAGCATGAAATTGAGTTATGAGATGAAAGTGATAATATAGGATGGTAATTGATTAATTAGCCCAACTGGGTCCCGCACGGGTTTCCGGGGGACGAGGTCGCTACCTGATCTACAGGGGGCCTCAGAGGTCGCTACCTGATCTACAGGGGGCCTCGAGATAAGAAAAACAGCCAGGGGTCGCTACCTGATCTACAGGGGGCCTCAAGATAAGAAAAATAGTCCAAGATCGCGACCTGATCTACAGGGGGTCTTAGGACAGATGGCCGAGGTCGCTACCTGATCTACAGGGGGCCTATGACGCTATCGGGTTGGCCAACCGAAAGAAAAAAAAAAGAAAGAAAGAAAAGAAATACGAAAGCAATGAGAAAATATATCGTACGATCAGTTGGAGCTAGTTAGTTAATTATCACCTATGCATCGATGCGATCGAGTCTAGCATGTTATATGTTATGTTATGACTATTTATATGTGATGAGATGATATGAGATGTTTATATGAGATGATATGTTTATATGTGATGTGTGATAACATGCTTGAATGTTTATGTGAAATGTGATGTGAATGGTTGTGGAATTATATGTGAATGTGGATATGTATGCATTGATCGACTTTGAAATGTGAGAAAGGGTATAGAGTGTCCTTTGGGGACGGGATATTAGATACTTATATATATTGGGAGAGTGCGATTTGTATACCCTTACTGAGCGTGTGGCTCATTGTTGTTATATCCACATATTTTTCAGCTACTCAGACTCGGCCTGATCAAGGCAAGGACGTTGGACCCAACACCTGGATTTGAGATCATATCAGGTGGGCTGTTATGGGATGCTACCGCCTAGGATGTTTTGCATGGTTTTAAAACAGTTGTGTTTTGGTTAAACGGAGTTTTATGACGTATGTTAGTATGTGTATATGTTGTGAAAATGGTTGTAAGATAAAGTTTTACAAATTTACGTTTTCCGCTTTTCCGCTTATTGTTTTAAACAGGGTTAATTAATTGGTAATCAACTAGAAATGAAATAGGTGGGTGTCACATTTGGTTGGTATCAGAGCAGGGATATGATTCCTTGGCTTGGGTTGTGGGAAGTTTTTTTGAAAAGCTTTTGAAAGTTTCTTTTTCTTTTAGATTGCGGTGCACAGCCAATGGGTCGACTGAGTGTGTACATGCTCAGGGTAGAAATGATCAGGAGCACCCTAAGGTGCTAGTTTAGCCAATATCACTACCACCATCAGATATGGCTGGTATATCTGATTTAGTGATATATTTGAGAGAAGTTATACCACCATAGACACAACAGTGTCTCAGGCGGGTATTATTCTAGTAGAGATGGACAAGAATTTTGAGAATATTTGCCGCCAAGGGGCAAAGTCGTTTGAGGGGACTATTGATCCATTAGTAATGGATGAGTGATTGAGGAACACTGCGTCCATACTAGATGGAGTTATCTACGCTAATGAGAGACGTGTACAATATGATATATCCTTGCTTGAGGGAGCAACTGGAGACGGGATCTGCCTTTTCTATTGATTCCTAAAGATTGGATCTGGTGGGACACGGTCCCTAATGGCCATAGTATACCACCTGTGCTGACATGGGATGATTTTTTTTGAGAGAGCTTGATGTGATGTTAGTAATGGATTGATTATCCACTCATATAACTTTGATTAATTGTTATACAAAGTAAATCACCACGGAGATAGATGGGTTAAGAGAGGTGATCTTCACCGGTAGAGGAATGTTATTCCTACTAGCCTCATATCTACAGTAACAACTTTTAGATTACTTCGAGAAGGGTGTCAAGCTTATCTGGCTAGTGTGTCAGATTCTACGATTGTTAGTCCCAGAGAATCTAAGGTGGATGTTATCAGAGAATTTCCTGACGTTTTCCTTGATGATTTACCTAGTTTACCTCCGAGTAGAGAGGTAGACTTCGAGATTGAGACATTACCAGGTGCAACACCGATATCAATTGCTCCTTACAGGATGACTCCGCTAGAGCTAAAGAAGTTAAAGAAACAACTAGAGGAGTTACTCGAGAAGGGTTTTATACGCCCGAGTATTTCTCCTTGGGTGCACCAGTGCTTTTTGTGAAGAAGAAGGACGGTAGTTTACGATTGTGCACAGACTACCGTTAGCTGAACAAAATCACAATCAAGAACATGTATCCCTTACCAAGGATAGAGGACTTGCTTGATCAATTAAGGGGTGCTACAGTATTTTCAAAGATTGACCTTCGATCGGGATACTGGCAGTTGAGGATAGCAGAGAATTCAATACCGAAGACAGCTTTTCGTACTCGGTATGGACACTATGAGTTTACAGTTATGCCTTTTGGGTTGACGAATGCACCTGCAGCATTCATGGCGTTGATGAACTCGATCTTCCAACCTTATCTAGATCAGTTTGTCGTGGTCTTCATTGATGATATCTTGATATATTCCCGAGATGCAGATACTCATAGAGAACATCTGAGACGTATCTTAGGGATTTTGAGGGAGAGACAATTGTATGCGAAGTTCAGCAAGTGCGAGTTTTGGACGGATCAGATTTCCTTTCTAGGGCATGTGATATCACGAGATGGTATACAACCTGATCCATCCAAGATCAAGGCTATTATAGAATGGGAAATTCCGAAGAGCATTACGGAGATTCGCAGCTTCTTAGGACTGGCGGGTTATTACAGGAGGTTTGTAAAGAACTTCTCGATTATCGCGCGCCCATTGACTAACTTGCTAAAGAAGAATCAGCAGTTTATATGGGATAACAGTTGTCAAGAGAGCTTTGAAGAACTTAAGAAAAGATTGACTATGTTCCCTATTCTGGCTGTACCCTCAGATAAGGGTAACTTTGTGGTTTACACCGACGCATCTGGGAGTGGCTTAGGAGGAGTTCTAATGTAGGAAGGGAAGGTAATAGCTTATACATCTAGACAGTTGAGACCTCATGAGCATAACTACCCTACACACGACCTAGAGCTTGCTGCTATAGTTCATGCTCTTAAGACCTTGAGGCACTATCTTTATGGTGATACATTTCCGGTGTTTACCGACCAAAAAAGCCTGAAGTATATTCCCACTCAGAGGGATCTGAATCTGAGGCAGAGGAGATGGATGGAATTACTCAAGGATTATGATTGCACTATAGAGTATCATCCAGGAAAGGCGAATGTAGTAGCTGACGCTCTCAGCAGAAAGAGCAGTGAGCAAGGCAGTAAGGTCAACTACAAAGTTGAGCATCTATTAGCTCTCAGAGTTATGAGAGTAGAGATGGATGTAAGAGGATCTGAGTTGATAGCTAACATTCAGGTTAGACCGTTGATTCTCGATGAGATTTCAACTAGACAAGATGAGGATGCTACACTGAAGAAGTTGAAAGCTAAAGTGGGAGATGCTACCACTACACACTTCCAGTTGTCTGATCAGGGAGTGTTATACAGAGGTACACGGATATGCGTGCCCAACATTGAGGAGTTAAAGAAGAAGCTACTTGAAGAGGCACACTCCTCGAGGTATTCCATGCATCCTGGGAGTACGAAGATGTTTAATGACATGAGGAAGATCTATTGGTGGCCCAGGATGAGACGAGAGGTAGCTGATTTTGTAGCTCGATGTCTAGTGTGTCAGCAAGTGAAGGCTGAACACCAAGCACCAGCAGGAAAATTACAATCTTTACCAGTTCCTGAGTGGAAGTGGGAGCGGATTACAATGGATTTTGTGGTTGGACTTCCTAGGACTTTCAGAAAGAATGACACGGTATGGGTGATTGTAGACAGATTGACAAAATCTGCCCACTTCTTACCGATGAGACAAGATAACTCCTTGGATGAGCTGGCAGAGTTGTATGTGAGAGAGATTGTTCGACTGCACGGAGTCCTTGTATCGATTGTATCCGATAGAGATCCGAGGTTTACCTCGCATTTCTGGGGAAGTCTGCAAACTGCCTTAGGTACAAGATTGCATTTCAGTACGGCATTTCATCCTCAGACAGATGGACAATCAGAGAGAACGATTCAGACCTTGGAGGAGATGTTGAGATCTTGTGTTTTGGAGCTTAAAGGTAACTAGGATTCTAACCTGCCATTGCTCGAATTTGCGTATAATAACAGTTTCCATTCAAGTATTGGTATGGCCCCTTACGAGGCCTTGTATGGAAGGAAGTGTCGCACACCTGTATGTTGGGATTTTGAGGGCATGCGACAGATAGAGGGTCCTGAACTTGTACAACAGACAATAGAGATAGTACAAGTAGTAAAGCACTGCTTGAAGGCAGCACAAGATCGTCAGAAGAGCTACTTTGATCGCCATAGACGAGAGATGACATATGAGATAGGCGAGAGAGTGTTTTTGAAGGTATCTCCTTGGAGGGGAGTTATGAGATTTGGTAGGCATGGGAAGTTAGCACCGAGATACATTGGTCCATATGAGATCTTAGAGAAGATCGGACCACTTGCGTATAGATTGGCGTTACCACCTGAGTTATCAAGATTGCATGACGTTTTCCACGTATCAGTGCTACGGAGGTATAGGTCAGATCCGAGTCATATCATTCCCGAACCTGAGATAGAAGTATCTGGGAACTTGTCCTACCCAGAAGAACCAGTTGAGGTTTTAGGCAGACAAGTTCGAAGATTGAGAAACAAGGAGATTCCGATGGTGAAGGTCAGATGGGGACATCATTCAGCTCGAGAGGCTACATGGGAGACCGAACGAGATATGAAAGCGAAATACCCCTACCTTTTTAAGTAAAAACCTCGAGAAATTGTGATCCGGTTGTGCATCCTTTTGATATATCTACGAGTTTGGTTCTACGTCCTTTCTTAAATTTCGGGACGAAATTTCTTAAAGTGGGAGATATTTGTAACAGTCAAAAATCAAATATGGCCTAATCGGGAATTTTAGGAAGTTAAACGGGTTTAACGGAATTAAAACCGTCTTAACAAGAGATCGATACCTAGATGATAAACCCGGTGTTATTTGGAGCATTTGGGAGCTTCAATTAATAAAAATGCAGTTGAGAAAAATGATCAGGACATCGGACATGTCCTAGATATGAAAAAAACATGGAAAGGCAAAACGGCCAAAAGAGTCGCTATTTCGTTTCTTAGCGGCTAAGAAAGACGGCTTAGGAATACACGTTTTTCGAAACAATTGCGGAATAATTATCCATACAATATTCCAGATTTATTATTCCAATTTCGAGAAGTTTGGAGAAGGGGGCTTAAACCGCTTCCGGATCGGTAAAAGGATAATTATCGACTCCGCTAAAGGATAATTATCGTCTTCGCTATAAATAGCTGAAATATCGTTTATTAATTCATTTTCTTTCACGTTTCCTCGTAAAAGCTCTGATTTCTCTCAACCTTCAAACTCAGATCTACTCTTCGTTTCTAATCCGATTTCAAATCCGTTTGAGTTTTTGGATTCCTCTCTTCATTCTCTTCATTTTGGTACCGAGTTTCTACATTTCCGAGCAAGGGGAGGTCTGGTCGAGCATATATGATACTAGGGAGGTTCCGTCGCTCAGATTCCGGTGAATTTGATGGTGTCCGAGCGTAGCCTGCGTCGTTGTGATTCCGAATCTTCTTTCGGATCGTCAATCGGGTTAGTAACGAATAAGTTATGAATTTATTCGTTTTCCGTATTGCGATTTAGCCTAAATTGACCTTAGGCTTGTCAAAATGGATAATTGGAAATTCCATTATGCTCGTTACTTTATTCTGGTGATTATGGGCTGTTTGTTTGTTAAGATTTGATGACAGGTGGGTTCAGAAATTGCCTGTGGGCAAAACGTTGTTCTGACGAAATTTAATTAATTAATTAAAGGTTAATTAATTAAATTGGGATTCTAGAAAATGTTATAAGCTAATTAAATTCAAAGGAATGAATTTAACTGGTGGTTGAAGCGAGAAGTTTAATACGAGGAATATGATATTCTCAACAGGTGTTGTTGAAGGGTTCGGTTTTAATTATAGCTTACTTCTTTGTGGGCGTATCCAAATACGAGAAAGGAGGATAGTCCGAGTGGGAAACGGACTCAATAGTTGGTTTGCGAGGTTTTATTGTTCTTACCTGCGAGGTAAGTGTATATGAATTACACTTGCTTAATATATGTTATGTATTTAATATGCTATGATTTTATGCATGCTTGAGTGTATATATATGTTTGTTATGATTGTATGCATGCTTATATGTATATGAGTGAGACGATGATGATGACTTGATATTCCTTATGAAAGCATGCATGAGGTACATGAGATAGTGGAAAGAATGTGATGAAAGAATATGATGGAAGCATGAAATTGAGTTATGAGATGAAAGTGATAATATAGGATGGTAATTGATTAATTAGCCCAACTGGGTCCCGCACGGGTTTCCGGGGGACGAGGTCGCTACCTGATCTACAGGGGGCCTCAGAGGTCGCTACCTGATCTACAGGGGGCCTCGAGATAAGAAAAACAGCCAGGGGTCGCTACCTGATCTACAGGGGGCCTCAAGATAAGAAAAATAGTCCAAGATCGCGACCTGATCTACAGGGGGTCTTAGGACAGATGGCCGAGGTCGCTACCTGATCTACAGGGGGCCTATGACGCTATCGGGTTGGCCAACCGAAAGAAAAAAAAAAGAAAGAAAGAAAAGAAATACGAAAGCAATGAGAAAATATATCGTACGATCAGTTGGAGCTAGTTAGTTAATTATCACCTATGCATCGATGCGATCGAGTCTAGCATGTTATATGTTATGTTATGACTATTTATATGTGATGAGATGATATGAGATGTTTATATGAGATGATATGTTTATATGTGATGTGTGATAACATGCTTGAATGTTTATGTGAAATGTGATGTGAATGGTTGTGGAATTATATGTGAATGTGGATATGTATGCATTGATCGACTTTGAAATGTGAGAAAGGGTATAGAGTGTCCTTTAGGGACGGGATATTAGATACTTATATATATTGGGAGAGTGCGATTTGTATACCCTTACTGAGCGTGTGGCTCATTGTTGTTATATCCACATATTTTTCAGCTACTCAGACTCGGCCTGATCAAGGCAAGGACGTTGGACCCAACACCTGGATTTGAGATCATATCAGGTGGGCTGTTATGGGATGCTACCGCCTAGGATGTTTTGCATGGTTTTAAAACAGTTGTGTTTTGGTTAAACGGAGTTTTATGACGTATGTTAGTATGTGTATATGTTGTGAAAATGGTTGTAAGATAAAGTTTTACAAATTTACGTTTTCCGCTTTTCCGCTTATTGTTTTAAACAGGGTTAATTAATTGGTAATCAACTAGAAATGAAATAGGTGGGTGTCACAGGAATATCTAGAAGGGCGGGGAGACTGTCTAGGTAAATCCGGGAAGATGTCCGGCTGATCCGGAAAGGTGCCAAAGTCCTGCTCATCACCTCCTCCTCCCTCATAATCATCTCCTCCTTCCATCTCCTCCCTAACATCCGCAACTGGAGGCTCATCCAGAACATATGAAGGCGGTGCTAGCCTATTCGCATGCATAGCAGGGAATGTATCCTTCCAATTATGGCGTCCGGCCATAATGGAATACTCGGGAATCCTGGCAATGCCCCTACCTCCTCTATCCTACCATGCCATACCAGCAGTAGGTGGACCTCGGTGTCTAGGAAAGATGATACCCCTAGTCATAAGGCTATTGAGACCCAAAGGTCTCGCCGCTATCCTAGTGCATGTGGAGTAATCAATCCCGAGCTGCGTAGCAATGTGGGTAACCATCCCACCATATCCAATGTTCCCAGCCCTCTTGTTTTTCAGTTTACTCATGGTGGAGGCTATGAGGGTAGCACAGTCAGCAGGTCTACCGTGAAGCATGCAATAGAGAAGGAATAGCTCATCGGTCTTTATCTTTTGTGGGGTCTCGGTCCTAGGGAATAGGCACTCAAAAAGGACCCTATGAGCTATCTTCAAGGCTAAGTGATAGATGAGCTTAGCCTTGGTGTCGGCCGGTTGCCAACAATCCTCACTAGCATTGACCATTGCGATCTCTCTCCAAAAGTCCTTAGCGTATACACCGCTAGGGAAACAACCATTAAAGGTCTCATGGAACCCAAAGAAGGCTCCAAACCGCAGGATCGAGAACTCATAATCCCTCTCCATCAACCTAAAAGACACCGTCCTATCGACGACACTATGCTCGAAGGAAGTAACAAACTCCCTCGTAATCTCCTCATAAGCATCCGCTCGAATAGCGGAGAAAACAATCAGTCCGGCTCTATCCAAGAGCCATGTCAAGTCATTTAACACGTTAAGTGGCTCCAACTCCTCAAGCAAGAGGTACCTAGGTCCTATGATCGATCTCTTCTCGATCTTTGCTAAAGCATCGAGATAGTTTGCATGTATGGTTGAGATTCTAGGATGTGGTGGTGATGGTGGTTCACTAGGGGGGCTTGGGAAGAGGAGGAACTATCATCCTTTCTCTTTTTGTTCCTTCCAGATCTCCTCGTGGACATTTTCTCAATTCCAGTAAAAACCACGGTCAGTTCTTCCTTTTCCACGGCCGTGGAATACCCAAAGACCGTGGTTCATCTCTGTTTTGATCAAATCTCAACAAATCAACACCAAACTCAGTAGAACCTGTCCTAGACTAATTCCAATCTCAATCCTATGCAATTCCTCTAAGTTCTTGCGAAAATTTAACCCGAATTGACAAAGAAGAGAAATAGAAGAAAAACCTAGGTTTTTGGATCTTTAAATCCAAATTCCGTCTTCTGCAGGGATTGTTCACTTGTTGTGTTGATTGGATCTTGTAGATGATCGAAAATGCTCCACTTTAGCACCAAGAATCGTTCGATTTGGACTCAAAACGAAGATTTGAGAGGGTAGGAAGCTTTTCGGCGTTTTGGGTCGTGGAAGAGGGGTGTGGATTTGGAATATGGGGTTTTTTTGTGAAGGAAAGTGGTTTATATAGTGGCCGTAAAAAATTTTGAAAATCACGGTCACTCGGGGTGTTCCACGGCCGTGGAAATGTACGGACCCGTGGTTTTTGTGATTTTTCTCAACTTTTAAAGAATCACGGTCACTGTAGCTTCCACGACCGTGGATCTGACCGTGGAATTCTCTGCATTGTGCTAAAGCTCAAGTTTCATCAATTCTTCCGACTTTTCCATCTTCCAATTCCTATTCCTTGCTCCTACATCCAAAAACACAACATACCGGAAGATATCGAGGGCAAAACAAAGCAAAAACGTCTAAACTACTCTAAACTAAGAATGAAAAACAAAAGTGTAATAGCTTGGGTTGCCTCCCAAGTAGCACTTGTTTAAGGTTCGTAGCTAGACCGTACCTGCATCTATTCGAGTGCGGTAGGCGCGAACTCCTCAACTTGGAGCTCCGGTGAATATTTCTTTAGTCATTGACCGTTCACCTTAAAACTTCCGCCCTTTTCACCCCATACTTTAACTACACCATGGGGAAAAATATGTTTGATTAGATAAGGTCCAGTCCAACGAGATTTGAGCTTACCTGGAAAGAGCCGAAGTCTCGAATTGAAGAGGAGAACTTGATCTCCTTCCTTGAGGTCCTTTGGAATGATATGCTTATCATGCCAACGCTTCGCTCTCTCCTTGTATATCTTGGCGTTCTGATAGGCGTTTAAGTGAAGTTCTTCAAGCTCGTTAAGGTCCAAGAGGCGCTTCTCGCCTGCTTCTTTCATGCTGAAGTTCAACCACTTTACCGCCCAATACGCCTTGTGTTCTAGCTCTACCGGCAAGTGACAAGACTTCCCATACACTAGGTTGTACGGTGTCGTTCCTATGGGAGTCTTATACGCAGTCCGGTATGCCCATAACGCATCATCTAGCTTCAAAGACCAATCCTTCCTTGTCTTCGAAACTGTTTTCTCTAGGATGCCCTTGATTTCTCTATTTGAAATCTCCACTTGTCCACTCGTTTGTGGATGATAGGGAGTAGCGATCTTGTGAGTCACCCCATACTTAGCTAGAAGAGCTTCGAATCGTCGGGCAATGAAGTGTGAACCTCCATCACTAATAATGGTCTGCGGTGTCCCAAACCTTGGGAAAATGGTTCTATTAAAGAACTTTATGACAACCGCGGCATCATTAGTAGGAGAGGCTATAGCTTCAACCCATCTCGAAACATAATCCATAGCTAGGAGTATGTATTGATTTCCGCAAGATGATGGGAAAGGTCCCATAAAGTCGACTCCCCAAACGTCGAAGATCTCTACCTCTTGAATGTTGTTAAGAGGCATCTCGTTCCTCCTAGATATGTTTCCTGTTCTTTGACAAGCATCGCAGCAGGAAACAAATTTTTGCACATCCTTAAATAAAGTAGGCCAAAAGAAACCGGATTACAATACCTTAGTGCCAGTTTTGTTGGAACTAGCGTATCCTCCACAAGGTAGTGCATGACAATGATGGATGACGCTTTGCATCTCATCTTCTGGCACACATCGTCGAATGATGCCATCTGGACCTCTCTTGAAGAGTAGAGGTTCGTTCCAAAAGTATTGCCGGACATCCTTAAAGAACTTCTTTCTTTGTGCGTAGGATAATCCGGGAGGTATTTCCTGACAAACCAAATAGTTAACAAAATCAGCAAACCATGGTTCGTTACCTCTAGTTATCTTGTCGATGCACTCCTCTATGATGTGTAAGTGTTCATCCGGGAAGGAGTCATCTATAGGTAAGTCGTCGTCTTCTAGTTGTGGTAGACGACTCAAATGATCCGCAACAGAATTTTCTGAACATTTTTTGTCGCAGATCTCAAGATCGAATTCTTGTAGGAGAAGAATTCATCTAATTAGTCTTGGTTTTGCATCCTTCTTGGCAAGCAAATACCGAATCGCCGAGTGGTCCGTGTATACAATCACCTTCGATCCTACAAGATAAGAACGAAAATTTTCAAATGCATATACAACGGCCAAAAATTCCTTTTCTGTAGTGGCGTAGTTGAGTTGCGCTTCATCTAGCGTCTTGCTAGCGTAATAGATGGCGTGTGTGCGGCCTTCCTTCTTTTGTCCCAGCACAGCTCCAATGGCTACGTCATTTGCATCACACATGACCTCGAACGGAAGACTCCAGTCCGGAGGTTGTATGATTGGGGCTGAGATTAGAGCCTCCCGGATCCTGTTAAATGCATCTAAATAATCCTACGAAAAATCAAAAACTGCATCCTTCATCAATAGATCAGTAAGCGGTTTTGATATCTTAGAAAATTCTTTGATAAAGCGCCTATAGAATCCGGCATGTCCTAGAAAGCTTCTTATCCCCTTCACCGAAGATGGAGGAGGGAGCTTCTCTATGGTCTTTATCTTAGCCTTGTCTACCTCAATCCCTCTATTAGAGTCAAGTGTCCTAAAACAATGCCTTCTTTCACCATGAATTTACACTTCTCCCAATTGAGAACTAGGTTAGTCTCTTCACACCTTTGTAGCACAAGAGAAAGGTTAGAAAGGCAATTATCAAAAGAGGAACCATAAATAGAAAAATCGTCCATGAAAACCTCCATAATCTCTTCTATGTACTCCGAGAAGATATCCATCATGCACCTTTGGAAGGTGACTAGGGCGTTGCAAAGCCCGAACGGCATTCTCCTATAAGCAAACGTACCCCACGGGCACGTAAATGTGGTCTTCTCTTGATCGTCCGGATGTATCGGAATCTGGAAGAAACCACTATAACCGTCAAGATAACAGAAGTATGAGTATTGTGCTAACCTCTCAAGCATTTGATCGATGAATGGCAAAGGAAAATGATCCTTCCTTGTTGCGTTGTTCAGCTTGCGGTATTCTATGCACATCCTCCACCCCGTCACGGTTCTTGTAGGAATGAGCTCGTTGTTTTTGTTTTTGATGACCGTCATTCCTCCTTTCTTTGGAACAACTTGTACCGGGCTTACCCACTTACTATCGGAGATAGGGTAGATAATACCTACATCAAGTAGCTTAAGAATCTCCTTCTTGACAACCTCCTTCATTGTCGGATTTAACCGCCTTTGAGGTTGTCGTGAAGGCTTAAAATCTTCCTCCATTAGAATCTTGTGCATGCATAGTGATGGTTTAATTCCTACAAGATCCTCTATTGTATAGCCTAAAGCCTTTTTATATTTTTTTAAAATGGCTATGAGCTTATTATGTTCATCTTCACTTAAGTCGGAACTAACAATTACCGAAAAACTAGAATTAGTTCCTAAGAATGCATACCGAAGATGTGTGGGAAGTGGCTTCAATTCCATCGTTATTGGAGTCTCAAATAGATCTTGAGGAGTGTCCAATGCTTCCTTAGAAATCTCTAAGGGTGTGAGAGTTGTTGAAGAAGGTTCAAGAGAATTGGTAGAAGGAACGTAATTGTTCTCAGAATTCCATGAAAACACGGCACCTTTTGTTACTTCCACGGCCATGGAAGTCAATTACGGCACCTCTGGAAGTTACACGGCCGTGGTTATGGCCGTGTAACTTACTGGAGTGCTCTGAGTAGCTAATTAAGGTCATCATGGGGGAAACCACGGCCGTGGAATAGCACGACTGACCGTGATTCCTCACGTTTTCTGACCCATCATAGAGTTTTTCAAACTCTTCTTCATGCACTTCTTTTAGCTCCTCTAAGGCTTCAATCTCCTTATTGCTATCCTCTTCTACTCCTTTCTTCATGATGCTCATGGTAATCACCTTTTGCAGCGGATCTTTGAATAGAATCGAGCTTACCTCCTCTCTAGATGCCTCCTCATCATAGATGTTGAACATGTCCTCTCCAAGAGCTGACTCTTTCACCAATGTTGAGAGAAAGAATTCAACCTTCTCTTCTCATATGTCGAAGGTGAGTCTAGCGTTCTTGCAATCCACCATGCAGCCGGATGTTGCAAGAAACGGTCTTCCGAGTATGATCGGGACCGGACAATCTGCAGGAATGTCAAGCACAACAAAATCTATGGGAACATAGAACTTACCAAGCTTGACTGGGATGTCTTCGATGATACCGACGGGACGAGTTATGAATCGATCCGCCATGTACAACGTCATCTTCACCGGTTTAGGCTCGCCTAGACCGATCTTCCTGCATAAGGCAAGCGGAATGATGCTGACGCTTGCTCCCAAGTCACATAATGCGTCATATGTGACATCTCCCATTCCGATTGGAATGCAAAAGGACCCCGGATCTTTCAGCTTTGGGGGCATCTTCTCCTTCATCGTTTTGATGAGATCCGATGATTCCGAACTCATCTTAACTTCTCCAAAGTCTTCTAGCTTCCTCTTGTTAGAGAGGATATCCTTTAAGAACTTCCTGTAAGCGGGCATACCTACAATTGCATCAATGAAAGGTATGTTAATGTGCAGTTTACTCATGAGTTCAATGAACTTACCGAAGTGCTTGTCTAGATGTGCTCTCGCACTAGATTGCGGGAATGGTAGGGGTGGTTTGTAAGCTGGAGGAGGAATGTAGACATCTTCCTTCTCCTTTCCCTTTTCCTTCTCTTTTTCAGTTGGAACCTCTACAAACTTAGGTTGCGGATCGGTTGTAGTTACTCCGCTCCTAGTAGTAATAGCCATTACCCTTCCTTTCGGGTTGTCTTCCGTCTTTCCGGGAAGTTTTCCTTGATCTCTATGAACTTCCCCGGCCTTGTTGAATAGTTGGGTTTCTAAAGTCTTTTGAGCTTTATCAACATTAGTGATGTGATCATCAACCTTCGTTATGTGATTCTCCAATCCTTGAAGCTTTCCCAAGATTGTTTCCAACATGGGATCGGGTTTCTCCTTTCCCGAACTACTTGTGTTATTAGATCCTTGCCCCTGGCTTGTCAAAGGAATGGAAGAAGAAGGTGGTGTTAGTGAGTTTCCTAAATTGGAATAAGAATTACCGGAGTTTTGTTGTTGGTTGGAACGTCAATTGCCGTTTGAATTCCTGTTGTTGTTGTTGTTCTAATTGTTGTTCCGGTTATTATTGTTCCAATTATTCCGGTTATTGTTGTTCCGGTTATTGTTCCGGTTGGTTTCTTTCATTTCCTTGATAGTTGTTGTTTCCTAGGTAACCAACGTCTTGATCCTTTGGCTTTTGAAAGCCAGCTCTAATCACCTCTTTCAATTCCTTGATTTCGGTGTTGAGGGAGAAGATTTGAGTTTGCGCAGCTTGAGTTAGCTTTGCTCCCGAATCTCCTCGGTTGGATTCCACCTTCCGGTGAGAGTATCTCTCTATGACTTGGGCTTGCTTCTCAATGAAGTCCCAAGCGTCATTGTTAGCATGAAATATTGTGATATTTTAGGCACGTTTTCTAAGTGCATTTTATCCATATTTGTGTTCATTGATAAAGCATTGAAGCAATTGTGAGTTAGTTTATCTATATTGTTGATATAGAGGTCTACATAAGCTTTGTGTTGATTGTAGGCAATTAAGAGCTAAAACCGAACGAATCAAGGGAGAATGGAGATGGATTGAGCATGTCCGAGGATTGAGGACACCACAAAGGAGCTAAGGAAGGTGCTAGGATGAAGAATGACACAAAACAAAGGAGATTTACGAGCAATCTACGTTCCACGCTCTAAAGTACGGCCGTAATAGAGTCCACGCTCTAAACCACGGCCGTGGAACTTTGGCAACACAAGCGTGGAGCACTCCAGAGGGTTACACGGCCGTGGAAGTTGTGAAGCACCGTGATGAATTTCCACGCTCTAAACCACGGGCGTGGAATCCCAAGGAACCGTGATTTAGGCGATCTTTTAACGTACAATTTGAAGCCATGATCTTTTACATATGGGGCTGGACACTTATTCTATCTTGCCCTATAAAAGGACGGAAAGAGAGAGATTCTGTCACCTTCGCTTACGCCTCCGCTTAGACTTCGCTTACGCTTATTGCAAGTGCTTAGGGTTTCAAGTTGGACGTGTGGAGATTGCTATTTCGCAACGGAGATTTGCGAAGACTTGAAGATTTGGAAGTTACGCTTTGTCCTTAGGTTTGATTAGAAGACGGATTGACATCCCGTTCTTCGTTCTTATCAAGGATTGTGATTGGTTTGTGTTATTCCGAATCTGTTATACATCATTATTTTTGTTTGTGGATTGAGATTGATTTGAGATTTATCAAAGGTTTTCTAAGGTTTTCATCTTTCATTCTTTTAAACCTTGAATTTGATATCATAATGACTGTTGTTGGCTAAAACCCTTTAGCAATTCTAAGGTGAAGGGTTGATAGTTGTGGCTTAGATGATGATAGATCGATAGTAAACAGATTGGATCCTGAGAGTTAGAGAGAATCGCCGACGAAGCCAGAATCACGGTGTGTTCTTGAGTTCCACGGCCGTGGAATCTCAAGATCCACCTGTAATTTCCCTTAGTTTACGAACTTTGCTTTTACTTTAATCCAAAGTTAAAGATTTGCTTTAACTTAGTCTTGGCTTGCCTTTTCTAGGAGGTAGTGAAGCCTCAACAACCTCTACCTCGATTCCGAGTGTCACAACCTTAATCGGTTTAGTTAGTCTTGATCCTTGGATTACAAGTTTGGGTATTTGATATTAATTCTTGTCTTTAGATCCTTTTTATATTGAAGCCTCAACAACCTTTATAGAGAGTGTCTTTACATAAGTCATATAAGGTCTTGGAACTTCACCGTACATTGCCTTGCATTAGTATACCTTTGCAAACCTCAACTCTGTCCTTATATCTTTATTGTATCTTGAATCGATTGCCACAGCTAGATTCCTGGATCTTTAGGATTGTTGTTTTCCCAATATTTACAAAAGCTCTTACATTTACTTGCTTGACAGTTCTATAATTGGATTTAACCCCCCAAATCCCTGTGTTCGATACTCTGGAATTCTTGCTTAACTATATCGATCCGTACACTGCGGGTTCGCTTGCTTGATTTCTAGTTTTATAAATTTAAAGCTTATTTGCATGCACGCTAAGTGGCGAACAAGTTTTTGGCGCTGTTTCCGGGGATTTGGTCTAGGCCGAATTCGGTTATCGGTTGTCAAGCTTGGGAGCTTCTCCCTTGTTATTTGATATTTCTTCGAGTGTATGCGTATGTCTAGGAACAACGAAGACCTCTTACCTCTTGATCAAGAGCTTGAGAGGACTTTGAGGAGAAAGCTTAAGGAAAGAAAGATGGCTGAAGAAAGAGAACGTGATTACCAAACGGAGTTGGCGGAAAAGGAAGCTCAACTCCAATGGAGTGAGAAGACTCGTAGGGAAGAAATGGATCGTCATCAAACAAAGGTTGATGATCTTTCGGACATGATGTTCCAAATGTGGTTGGAAATAAACAACCTCAAGGAGAAATAGAGAAGAAGGAGACCGGGAAGATCGGTTAGAGCCAACTCATCCAATGAGGATAGCGACTCTTCCATGCCACCACTAGAGGAAATTGATCCAACGATCAATGTGAATCCATTCTTTCCACGGCCAGCTGCAAATCGCCGTGTTCCAGCTAGAGGTGCGAGGGTCGAACGTGTTGATAAGGAGCCAAGAACTCTTGGCCAAAGGATGGATCCAACGCAGCAACCACGCCGTTTAGGTGTGAACTTTGATGTTGATGATGCACAAGGGTTTAGCTTCAACCCGCAAGTTATCACCATTGTCCGCCAAAATCAATTTGGAGGAACAAGCGCTGAATCTCCACACCAACATCTACAAAATTTTGAGATCATGATGGAGACAATGAAGCCAAAGAATGCAACTACCAACAACTATAAGCTCAAACCTTTCTTCTTCTCCTTGAAAGGGAAAGCATTGTCTTGGTATCAAGCTCTTCCAAGTGGGAAACTTGAGACATGGGAGGATCTTTCTTCGGAATTCCTTACTAAGTTCTTTCCGCCATCCAAAACGGCGGAGTTGAGAGGTAAGATTAATGCATTTTCTATGAGATCTAACGAAAGTTTGTTTCAATCTTGGGAAAGATTTTAGGATTTGCTATTGGATTGCTCACATCATGGCATATCCAAATTGGCGCTATTGGAAATATACTATAAGGGGCTGGATTTGGAGACACAATTCAAGCTCCAATCCCTTTCATGTGGTACATTCATGGACATGAGGGAAGATGACGCTTGAGACTTCATTGATAAGCAAGCGCGAGTTATTGAGAAGTATTCTCATCGGAAAGTGGAGGCGAATCATGTGGATCAAGGAGAAAAGCTATCACAAGCTGCTCAAACTCAAATCTTTTCTCTCAATACGGAGATTAAAGAATTGAAGGAAGCCATCAAAACCAACTTTCCAAAGCAAAAGGAACAAGATTTAGGTTATTTGGGCAACAACAATAACCACAACGGGAATGAGAATACAAACCGCAACAACCGGAACAACAACCGGAACAATTGGAACAATAACAACAACAACCGGAACAACAATTGGAACAACAATAGGGGTTCAAACAACAACAATTGGCGTCCCAATCAACAAAATTCCGGTAAATCTTATTCCAATTCAGGAAATTCAAATTCAATAACTCCACCTTCCTCTTCTTCCACTCCTTTGAAAAGCCAGGGACAAACATCTAATGGTGGAAGTACTTCGGGGAAAGAGAAGCCCGATCCCATGTTGGAAACAATTTTGGGCAAGCTTCAAGGATTGGAGACTCGCATCATCAAGGTTGATGATCACATAACTAAGGTTGATAAAGCCCAAAAGGTTTTAGAAAACCAAATGTTTAGCCATGCGGAGGAAGTTCTTAGGAATCAAGGGAAACTTCCAGGAAAGACGAAGGACAACCCAAAAGGAAGAGTGATGGCAATCACAACTAGGAGCGGAGTAACAACTACCGACCCGCAGCCTAAATTTGTAGAAGTCCCCGTTGAGAAAGAGAAAGAAAAGGGGGAGGAGAAGGAAGATGTCTACGTTCCTCCTCCAGCTTACAAACCTCCCCTACCGTTTCCGCAATCTAGAGCAAGAGCGCGTCTAGACAAACAATTCGGTAAGTTTATTGAACTCATGAGCAAACTGCATATTAACATACCTTTCATTGATGCAATTGTAGGTATGCCAGCTTATGGAAAGTTCCTAAAGGAGATCCTCTCTAACAAGAGAAAGCTAGAGGATTTTGGAGAGGTTAAGATGAGTTCGGATTCATCGAATCTCATCAAAACCATGAAAGAGAAGATGCCCCCAAAGCTAAAGGATCCGGGGTCATTTTGTATTCCTATAGGAGTGGGAGATGTCACATACAATGCATTATGTGACTTGGGAGCAAGCGTGAGCATCATTCCGCTTGCCTTATGCAGGAAGATCGGTTTAGGCGATCCTAAACCGGTAAAGATGACGTTGTACATGGCGGATCGATCCATAACTCGTCCCGTCGGTATAGTTGAAGACGTCCCGGTCAAGCTTGGTAAGTTCTATGTTCCTATAGACTTTGTTGTGCTTTACATTCCTGCAGATAGTCCGGTCCCGATCATTCTCGGAAGACCGTTTCTTGCAACATCCGGCTGTATAGTCGATTGCAAGAATGCTAGACTCGCCTTTGACATAGAAGAAGAAAAGGTAGAGTTTGTTCTTTCCACCTTAGTGAAGGAACCAGCCTTCGACGAGGATATATTCAATATCCATGATGAAGAGCTATCTAGAGAAGAGGTAAGTTCTATTCTCTTCAAAGATCCCTTGCAAAAAGTTATTTCTATGAGCATAATGGATATAGGGGAAGAAGAGGAGTGCAATGAGGCAATTGAAGCCTTAGAGACACAAGAAGAAGTGTGTGAAGAAGAGTTCGAGAAACTCCACGATGAGGCAGAAAACGTACGGATCCACGGTCAAACGGCCTATTCCACGGCCGTGGATTTCACCAACAAAAGTGTGGAGCATTCCAGGGAGTTACACGGCCGTGGAGGAAACAGAGACGCCGTATTTGCTTTCCACGCCCAAAATCACGGCCGTGGAGAAGGCAGGGGTGCCGTAATTTTGGGTGAATTCGAAGGGAATTGTGTCTATTCCACAACTTCTCTTGATTCTCCTCCAACACCTTCTACATCCTTAGACACTTCTAAGGAAGCATCGGATGCTCCTCAAGAGCCATTGGAGACTCCCATAGTGATGGAATTGAAACCACTTCCTACACATCTAAGGTATGCATATCTTGGACCTAATTCTACCTTTCCGGTAATTGTTAGTTCCGATTTAAGCATAGATGAACATAGTAAGCTTATGGTTGTCCTTAAGAAACATAGGAAAGCCTTAGGATATACTATAGAGGATTTAGTAGGAATCAAACCTTCCCTATGCATGCATAAGATCTTAATGGAAGAGGACTTTAGAACTTCACGACAACCTCAAAGGCGGTTAAAACCGACCATGAAGGAGGTTGTCAAGAAGGAAATTCTTAAACTACTTGATGCAGGTATCATCTATCCTATCTCCGATAGCAAGTGGGTGAGTCCCGTACAAGTGGTTCCGAAGAAGGGAGGAATGACGGTCATCACCAACAAAAACAATGAACTCATTCCTACACGAACCGTAACAAGATGGCAGATGTGTATAGACTACCGCAAGCTAAACAACGCGACGAGGAAGGATCACTTCCCACTACCCTTCATCGATCAAATGCTTGAAAGGTTAGCGCAACATTCACACTTTTGCTATCTTGACGGTTATAGTGGTTTCTTTCAGATTCCGATACACCCGGATGATCAAGAAAAGACCACGTTCACGTGCCCGTGGGGTACGTTTGCCTATAGGAGGATGCCGTTCGGGCTTTGCAACGCCCCAACCACTTTTCAAAGGTGCGTGATGGCCATCTTCTCGGAATATATAGAGGAAATCATGGAGGTTTTTATGGATGATTTCTCCGTTTATGGTTCCTCTTTTGACAATTGTCTTTCTAACCTTGCTCTTGTGTTACAAAGGTGTGAAGACACTAACCTAGTTCTTGATTGGGAGAAGTGTCAATTTATGGTGAAAGAAGGCATTGTACTAGGACACTTAATCTCTAGTAGAGGGATTGAGGTGGATAAAGATAAAATAGAGACAATAGAAAAGCTTCCTCCCCCAACTTCGGTGAAAGGGATAAGAAGTTTTCTAGGACATGCTGGATTCTATAGGCGTTTCATAAAGGATTTCTCTAAGATATCAAAACCGCTAACTAATCTATTGATGAAGGATGCAGTTTTTAATTTTTCGCAGGAATGCTTAGATGCGTTTAATATGATTTGGGAAGCTCTAATTTCAACCCCGATTATCCAACCTCCGGATTGGAATCTTCCCTTTGAGGTTATGTGTGACGCAAGTGACGTAGCTATAGGAGCTGTTCTTGGGTAAAGAAAGGAAGGGCGAACCCACGCTATCTACTACGCTAGCAAGACGCTAGATGAAGCGCAGCTCAACTACACCACTACCGAAAAGGAATTTTTAGCTATTGTATATGCAATTGACAAATTTCGCTCTTATCTTGTAGGTGCAAAGGTGATTGTATACATGGATCATGCTGCGATCCGGTATCTCCTTGCAAAGAAGGATGCGAAGCCAAGGCTAATTAGATGGATTCTCCTCCTACAAGAATTCGATCTAGAGATCCGCGACAAGAAGGGTTCGGAAAATTCTGTTGCGGATCATTTGAGTCGCCTAACACATCTAGAGGACGACCATCTACCTATAGATGACTCCTTTCCGGACGAGCATTTACATATCATAGAGGAGTGTATCGATGTGATCACCAAAGGTAACGAACCATGGTTTGCTGATTTTGTTAACTATTTGGTTTGTCAGGAGTTACCGCCCGGATTATCCTACGCAGAAAGAAAGAAGTTCTTTAAGGATGTTCGGGAATACTTTTGGAATGAACCTCTCCTCTTTAAGAGAGGTCCGGACGGCATTATTCAGCGATGTGTGCCGGAAGATGAGATGCAAAGTGTCATCCGCCATTTTCATTCACTACCTTGTGGAGGACACGCTAGTTCGAACAAGACTAGCGCTAAGGTATTGCAATCTGGATTCTTTTGGCCTACTCTATTTAAAGATGTGCAAACCTTTGTTTCCTGCTGCGATGCCTGTCAAAGAACAGGGAATATATCTAGGAGGAATGAGATGCCTCTCAACAACATCCAAGAGGTGGAGATATTTGACGTTTGGGGAGTAGACTTCGTGGGACCTTTCCCATCATCTTGTGGTAACCAATACATACTTTTAGCGGTGGATTATGTTTCAAGATGGGTTGAAGCAATTGCCTCTCCCACCAATGATGTCATGGTAGTGGTTAAGTTCTTTAACAAGACCATCTTCCCACGATTTGGGACACCACGGACTATCATTAGTGATGGAGGCTCTCACTTCATTGCCCGGCGCTTTGAAGCTCTCTTAGCTAAGTATGGGGTGACTCACAAGATCGCCACCCCTTATCATCCACAAACTAGTGGACAAGTGGAGATCTCAAACCGGGAGATCAAAGGAATCCTAGAGAAGACGGTTTCAAGGACTAGGAAGGATTGGTCTTTGAAGCTAGATGATGCATTGTGGGCGTACCGGACTGCATATAAGACTTCCATCGGAACTACACCATACAACCTTGTGTATGGGAAGTCTTGTCACTTACCGGTAGAGTTGGAGCACAAGGCGTTTTGGGCAATCAAGTGGTTGAACTTCAGCATGAAGGAAGCGGGAGAGAAGCGTCTCTTGGACCTCAATGAGCTTGAAGAACTTCGCTTGAACGCCTACGAAAACGCCAAGATCTACAAAGAAAGAGCGAAGCGTTGGCATGATAAGCACATGATAGCATGAATTATAGTCTATATTTTGGGGTTTGTTTGGACGTTTTATCTTTCATAATCTGCATGTTTGTATGTACATTATGTGATTTTACTACCATTTCATCTACCTTTGCGAGAATCGAGGTCTACACCTAGTTTCGTTGTAATTGCAGGTAATTTGGTACGTTTTGCATCAAAAAGGAGCAAAAGGAGTCATGAGTCATTTAGAGCTACATCCAGGAAGCATAGCCATGGATTAAAGATTTACTTTGGACCAGTTTTGAGATATTTCACATTCAGTTGTGACTCACCTCGGTTGATCAGAGGTTCACCTCGACCGAGGTGATCCAGAGAGGCCGACTCGACCGAGGCGAACACCTAGGACGCGGCGAGAATATTTTATTCTTGGCTGAGATCTTTTATCTTTGGAAGGTGATCTTATATTTTTGGGCTTGGCTCCTGGAAGGAAGAAGATCTTATATTTTACCTATTTTTATGGGAAAAGATCTTTCTAAGATATTTTATCTTTGAAGGGTTATTTTCCTATAAAAAGGGTTGGATTTCCACAAATCCATCATCCCGCTTACACCGAAAGATCCGCTATCAGCACAAGAGAGTTATTACGCAGCAGCAGCCTACTCCAAGTTGGGAGAGTTGAAGAACCTTTTTGAAGGTTGAAGGAAGATTGAAGTCCATAGCTTTTATAGCTTTTTGAAGGGTTTTGTAAGATTGTCTTCAATTCCCTCACTTGTTGTCTTGTCTTGTTGGATTGCTATCCAAGGAACGCTTTTGTTGTGATATTTGATTCAGTTATTGAAGTCTTTTCCTTAAATTCTTCTTTGTTCAAATATTCACCTTCTTCCCATATATTTTAATACTTTCATTATGATGATCAGTGGCTAATTTCCTTGTGTGATTCTAGGGTGATTGGCTGAAGGTTGTGGGAAAAACGATGATAGAATAATCTTAGATTCCAGTAGGATCCTGAAAGTTCGAGTCTTTAACCTTAACCCTAAGCATCTCATTCAGTCGATGAACACCTCGGCCGGGGTGGAAACTGGCTGACCGAGGTGACTTATCTGATCCATAACTGAGAGTTAAGTGTTAGAGTTTGCCAAATCCTATTCTTATTACACCTTTCCTGGTTCAAAGCAAGCTTAGGATGAGACTTACCCGGTAATTCCTTAGTTTGTGTACCAACGATCATAAGTGTAGGTAATAAAGGTTCATCCTTTATTGGGGTTTGAGTGTGCTTCCATCCCATCTTTGTGAGTTAGCCTGAGACTTACCCGGTAAAGGTTGATTCTATTCCCTTAGATGGTGTGTTAGTTTGAGGTTATAGTTCTTTATCTTGATTCCTTGAGACTTACCCGGTAATAGGAGTTACAGTTTAGGATTAATGTGTAGTGAGACTTACCCGGTGATCTACTCCACTTTAGAAACACCTTCCCCACGCAAAAATCTCAGCTTTGTCCGCTTATCTATAGATCTTGAGTTGGAACCACAACTAGATGCTTTAATCCCTAGAATTGCATGTTTGCTTTATTGACTTCTTATTCATCTTTGATTGTGTTAATCGCTCTTGTGGTTAGTATTGACATAAGCACACCGTATTGACTTTGTTTCACCGAGTCCCTGTGATCGACCCCTGGAATTTTTTTGCTTTTACTACGATTGACCCGTACACTGCGGGTTCGCATCCTTGTTTTAAGCTTAAGTCTAGGGTTATAAATTTAAAGCTTGCACACACCGTTTGGAGCGAACAAGTTTTTGGCGCCGTTTCCGGGGACTTGGTCTAGACCGAGCCGGTACGGTTTGCTCTTGGGGCGCTTGCCCCGTTTCATCTAACCACTCTACTTGAGTGACTATTTGCATGTTCTTTCTTAGGTATATGCGAAGAATCCGCGCTGGGAAGGAAATCGTTCCTTACGATCCCGAACCAGAAAAGACATACAAGCGACGCTTAAGAGAAGCGAAGATGGCCCAACAAGACGATCGCGATCTTGCGGCCCAATTGAAAGAGGCGTTAGAGCTGCTACGCCTCAGCAAGGAAGAACTCAGGCAAGAGAAAGAAGAGAATAGCACCAGGACTGCAGCAATCGAAGCTGAGATAGCAGTAATACGAGAACAGATTCTACCTCGACCGAGGGAAGATCCTCCTGTTGATCCTCGACCGATGCAGGATCCAGTAGCTGATCTTCGACCGAGGCAGATTCCAGTACCTGACGCCCCGGCCGATGTACTTCCACCTCGGATGCCAGTCCGAGAAGTTCTTCTTGCAGGAATCCCACAAACCCTAGGTCAAAGGATGGACCCTAATCAACAACTGAGGCGTCCAGGAGTTAACCTAGGAGATCCAGCAAATCATGACTATGAACTTCGACCGCAAGTTCTAGCCATGATTCGCCAATGCCAATTCGGAGGGCTAGAGAAGGAGTCGCCGCATCAACATCTTCAAAATTACGAGATCTTGATGGAAACCTTGTGACCTCCCAGAATTGAGAATAACAACTACAAGCTAAGACCTTTTTACTTTTCTTTAAAAGATAGAGCTCTTACTTGGTATCAATCTCTTCCTCCAGGAAAGATTAGCACATGGGAGGAGATGACTACGGAATTCTTGACCAAATTCTTTCCCCCCTCAAAGACCGCTGAAATGAGAGGGAAGATCAATGCTTTCATCATGAAGGACAAGGAGAGCTTGTCCAAATCTTGGGAGCGGTTCAAGGATATCCTTTTGGATTGCCCACATCATGGGATTCCAAAGATCGAGTTGTTGGAGATCTACTTCAAAGGGCTGGACGGAAGCACCCAGTTCAATCTCCAACTACTTTCCGCCGGTACCTTCATGGACATGGCGATTGATGAGGCTTGGGACTTCATTGAGAAGCAAGCCTTGCACATGGAGAAATATACCCACCAAGGAGCTGAAGGTGGAGTTAAAAGAGTCAACTTTCAAGAGACTCAATCCAACAACAATCAACTCGCGTCTTTGACGAATGACGTGAAGCAATTGAAGGAGCTCTTGATGGCTCAAACTAAGAAGGAAGAACAAGGGCAAAGGAACAACAACAATAACGGGTATCGTAACAACAACAACGGTCCCCGAAACAACAACTACAACAACAACAATAGAGGATCCAATAGCAACAACTGGAGGGTGAATAACCAAAATCACGGTAACAATCATTCAAACTCCAATTCTAATGATTCCTCTAACCCTTTCCTCTCTCCCCCTTCTTCTTCTTCTTCTACTCCATTGAAAAGCCAAGGGCAAGGATCAAGCTCGTCTCAGCCAGAAAAGAAAGACGCAGTTCTGGAGGCAATCTTGATCAAGCTTAGCGCTATGGAGAATTCTATGACTTCATTTTCAAGGGCCCAAAAGTCCTTCGAGCAACAACTTGCTAATAGGGCGAATGAAGCGCCAAGAGATCCAGAGAAGCTTCCAGCAAAGACGGAAACTAACCCTAAAGGCCAGTGCATGGCCATAATAACGAGGAGTGGACTTAAAACTGCAGATCCAGTACCTCGCTCGACGCAGACCACCTCGGTCCAGATCCAGTCGAAGAACACCTCGACCGAGATGCCAACCGAGGCGGAGCAACAGAAAGCAGGAGGGACGACAGAAACTTATGTTCCACCTCCTGCATATAAACCACCACTTCCATTCCCTCAGTCCAGAGCCAGAGCACATCTAGACAAGCACTTTGGTAAGTTTCTTGACTTGATGAATAAGCTACATATTAATATTCCTTTCCTTGATGCTATTTTAGGTATGCCCGCCTATGGGAAGTTCTTAAAAGAAATCTTATCAAGGAAGAGGAAGCTGGAGGATGTTGGTGAAGTTAGGATGACATCTAAATCTTCGGAGCTTATCAAAATCATGAAGGAAAAGATGCCACCTAAGTTAAGAGATCCCGGCTCGTTTTGCATTCCCATTCAAGTTGGGGATGTCACTTGTGAAGCCCTTTGTGATCTAGGAGCCAGCGTGAGCATCATCCCGCTGGAGCTATGCACGAAGATCGGTCTTGGAGAGCCCAAGCCGGTCAAGATTCGACTTTACATGGCGGATCGCTCCATTACCCATCCCGTGGGCATCTTGGAGGACGTTCCGGTCAAGTTAGGTAACTTCTATCTACCCATAGATTTTGTCGTACTTGACATTCCCGCAGATTATCCTGTTCCTATTATTCTCGGGAGGCCATTTCTAGCAACTTCGGGTTGCAATGTGGATTGCAAGAACGCCAAGTTGAAATTCAACGTTGGTGGCAATGAGGTGGAGTTCGCACTACTTGCAGCCATGAAAGGGGAGCAACTAACTGATGATATCTTCAACATCTACGATGAAGAAGAATCAAGAGAATTGGTGAGCTCTATCCTTATTACCGATCCACTCGAAAGAGTTATTAGCTTCAGTTTAATGGAGGAAGGTATAGATGCTTCTTGTGATGCAGATATACGGAGCTTGAAGGCACTGGAAGAGGATCCAGGAGCTAAAACTGAGAGGCTAATCCAGGAGACGAAGATCTCCAGTCTCGGATCCAGTAGCAGTACCTCGACCGAGGCACTTTCTGGACTGAGCGAGGCGACCGAAGAACATCTCGGTCAACGCTTATGCGCCTCGACCGAGGTCGAAGGCGAAATGATGTCAACTGAGATTACTGAGAATGACAAATTTCTTACTCCCTCCTCTGATACTCATCCACTGTTGGTGGAGCATTCCATCCACCAACTTTCTGATAATAAAGGTCCTTGGTATGCTGATATTGTGAACTATCTTGTTTGCCAGGAAACACCACCCGGATTGACGTACTCTCAAAAGAAAAGATTCTTCAAGGAAGTACGACATTATTACTGGGACGAGCCGCTACTATTCAAGCGCGGACCGGATGGGATGCTTCGAAGGTGCATTCCGGAGGATGAAGTTAATAGCGTCATAAGGCATTGCCATTCACTTCCTTGTGGAGGGCATGCCAGCACTGATAAAACATGCGCTAAGGTATTGCGTTCTGGTTTCTTTTGGCCTACATTATTTAAAGACGTGCAATCTTTTGTTGTCTCTTGTGATGCATGCCAAAGAACAGGGAACTTATCAAGGAGGAACGAGATGCCACTTAATAACATCCAAGAAGTGGAAATCTTTGATGTGTGGGGGATTGACTTCATGGGACCTTTCCCATCCTCCGGAGGAAACCTCTACATTCTCCTTGCAGTTGATTACGTCTCTAGATGGGTTGAAGCCATTGCTTCTCCCACTAACGACGCCAAGGTGGTTGTGAAGTTCTTGAATAGAACTATCTTTCCACGGTTTGGAACTCCACGCATCATCATTAGCGATGGAGGAACACATTTTATCAACCGAAAGTTTAAAGCACTTCTATCGAAGTATGGGGTAACCCACAAGGTATCAACCGCTTATCACCCTCAAACTAGTGGACAGGTCGAGATCTCGAATAGAGAAATCAAGGCAATTTTGGAAAAGACCGTCTCTAGAACAAGGAAGGATTGGTCCATGAAGTTGGACGATGCTCTTTGGGCGTACAGGACCGCATTCAAGACTCCCATCGGTACCACTCCTTATAATTTAGTATATGGGAAGTCTTGCCATTTGCCCGTCGAATTGGAACACAAGGCGTATTGGGCGATCAAATGGTTGAATTTTGACATCAAGGAGGCTGGTGAGAAGCGACTATTGGAACTTAATGAGCTGGAGGAGCTGCGTTTGAACGCCTATGAGAATGCCAAAATCTACAAGGAGAGGACGAAGAGATGGCATGACAAGCGTATCGTTCCAAAGGAGCTTAACGAAGGAGACTTAGTTCTACTCTTCAACTCCCGCCTCCGTCTTTTTCCAGGTAAGCTGAAATCTAGATGGACCGGACCTTACGTTGTGAAACACGTTTTTCCTCATGGTGCAGTTGAGATATGGGGCGAAACTAGCGGAAGCTTCAAGGTCAACGGTCATAGACTTAAGAAGTACCAACCGGAAACGCCGGTTGAGGAGATTGCGCCAATATACCTCCTTTGAGACGCATCATGGTCCAGCTAGCGACCTTAAATCAAGCGCTTCTTGGGAGGCAACCCAAGGTATTGCTTTCTTTTCCCGTTTTCTAGTCTAGCTTAGATAGTTTTTGTTTTTGCTTTGCTTTGCTTTGTTTTTGGCGTTCTGGACAGACAACAGGGAATATCTAAGGAAGGAGCACAACTGGAAGGACAGAAGTTCGAGAATTCGAGAAGACGAAGTTTGACTGAGACACCTCGGTCCAGTCGAGGCCGCCTCGACCGAGTTAATTCTTGAGCAACCGAGGCGACTAGGGTTTCTGCAGAACCACCTCGGTCCATACCACCTCGGTCCAGTCGAGACCATCTCGACCGAGGTGACAGCAGATCCAGGAACAGTATAAAAAGGAAAATTTTATTTTTCACTTTTCACTTTTACCTACCTCGACCGCGGCGACAGATCCACTTCGCTCCCTCTCAAATCTTGCTCGTTTTCGAAGATTTCTGCTTCTAAACTGAGATTGAAGAGTAGAGGAACCGATTGCAACTGCAGATCTACAAGAAATTCGAGTGAATCGGCCGGAACGAGGTAAAAACGATTGAAACCCTAACTCGTTCGTTTACTTCGATTTGGGCTTTGGTTGCCCTTGATTTTGTTGAGAAAGGATTTAAGTACCCCTTAGGAAGCAATTGTAGTGATTTTAGGGGGAAAAGAACTGAATTTCTGAGAGTTGGAATCGCGACTGTCTTCGCCTCGGTCCAGTCGACCTGCACCTCGACCGAGGTGATTCTTGGAGATTGTCAGTCGACCGAGGTAGCCTGACAGTGTTGATTGAAGATGAGTTCTGACAGGTTATTAGCCCTTAGAGATAGATCCTCTCCTTCCCCTTCTTCTTCTGCACCCAGACCTTCTATCCCGGTGATCCACGAGAGGCACCTGGTAGATTATGAGCGTATTGCTAGCCGTCCAGTGATCGCACCTAGATTTCTGGACATTTATGCTTTTGACTGTCTCCACGTTGATGGAGAGCTTAGGAGGATGATCACCACAGTGGGGCTGGATCAGTTTACTGAGATCCGAGCCCCAGCTTACTTAGAGCCGACCCTTGAGTTTGTTAGCTCCTTCACTTACCTCCCCACAGAGAGGGTTGTGAAGTACCGGTTGATGAACCAGAACTTCTTAGTACCCCTGACCACTGGAGAGACATCTTTGGCTTCCCTGCCCCCACTACTGTAGACTTCCCGACCCGAGCCGTAGCTAGAGAGTTCTGGGGTCAGATTGCTTATGTTGTGGAGCATGCAGATAGGTGGCGCCCTGGTGATTCCAGGGAGAAGTTTATCTTCCATCTAGCTTTTCGATTAGCCCACAGGATCTTCAGCGAGACACTTCTGGCGCGTACTGAGACGCCCCAGAAGGTCCGACAGGGGGAGCTCTTTGCTTTATACTGCATGGTTACAGGTGGATTCCCCGACTTTGGATTGATGCTGGCAGAGGATCTGCACAGGATCAAGGCCAAAGGGAAGGGAGATATATGCTGTGGTGGGATAGTGACCCATATCGCTACTTATCAAGATATGGATCTGAGTAGGTGTACTATGGTGGCGGCTGCCAAGCCGCTCGGACTACAGGAGATGATCACTCGGAGGATTCTGGTTCCCCGAGGATTGACTACACCCTACGTCGCTATGCCATGGGAGCTGACTGCGCCACATGGGATCCGCTGGTCTGCACAGTTCACAGTCTTTGATCCGCATTACTGGCAGACAGCATGGGCTCCACTGATGGAGGATTACAGAGAGGCAGCAGCTGCCCCTGCTGAGGCTGAGGAGGATGACGACGACGATGAGGAGACGATGGACGAGAGAGATGGTGGAGTCCCGATGGATACAGGGACGGATACTGCAGGCACGAGCGCACCACCGATCATCGATTTGGATGATGAGGAGGATACTGAGCCAGCACCTGCTGCACCTCCTGCTAGATCTGCTATAGAGATTCTGAGGTTCATCGCCGGATCGACGACCTGACAGATCAGATGATAGACTCTTATGCTGCCCTTACAGTGGACATGCATGAGAGATTTGTTGCCCAGGACCGACGCATCGACCACTGGACTCACCAGATGTTTGAGGAGCAGCACTATTAGCGCAGGATGATGGAGCTACAGTTCCAGCAGACTATGGGCTATCCATTCGACCCGGCTCAGTATCCGTATGCACCACCACCACCACCACCGGATCAGGATTATTGAGGAGCTGCAGGATTTTCCTTATTATATTTTTATGCAGTTCAGCTATTTATCCGGTGAGTTCTCTCATGTTTAGACTTTTTTATTTGACCCACTGGGACAGTGTGTCCCAAGTATGGGGTATTTGTACTTATTTGACTACGTGATGTATTTTATTTGACCACTTTTGATGTATTACATTTCATCGGATATTCTATTTATGCTTCACTTCTGCATTTATATGATTATCTGTTATTACATGCATACCTACAGGTTATTTGATTGAGAAAAACGTCGAAACTGAAATAAAACTGTTTTAAAAAAAAAAAAAAAAAAATTTTGACCTCGACCGGGGAGATGTCTTGGCCAAACGAGGTGTTTCACCTCGGTTGAACCAAGAACACCTCGACCGAGGTGGGTTAACTGAGAGTTTTCGAAAACGAATTTTGTGTTACTTATCTGGATATGATCTCAGTGAAGATCTTGCTTACTGATTGGTTTTAAATTCTTTATGTGTTTGAAAGGTTTTATAATATGTTTAAGTTGCTAAATGCTTTGTTTGAAATTATTGGCATGTTTAATACTTTGTTTTTATCCAAATTATGTTGAATTTGAAGGTTGACACCGCAGGTTAAGTTCTCTCACTTTCTTCTTGGAAAGACCAAGGCAATTCATTCTCTTCTTCTTCTTCTTGATCATGCTTAGCCCCTCATATACATTTTGCCTCTCTTTACCTATCCGGGAATTTGGAAGCAAGCGAAGTGGTGAAAGCAAGTGGAGTTAAAGTTGAGAAATGGCTGGAAGTGAAAGTGCTAGAAAGTAATTTTAGGTTTGGGGAAGTCAATCATGAAGATGAGTAACTCGGCACCATTCACATAGCCGGGTGTTTGTGTCTTGCCAAAGTCGGATTGAGCGATATTCCTAACGGGTCATGGTATGTGTATCAAGGGTTTGATGCATCTCGAGAAATTGATTTGCAGATTTCCTAGGCTTCGGTTATTGTGCACCTCTGTCCATGCATCCCAAAAAGTAAAGTAAAAAGAAAAAAGTGTGAGATAAGCAAAGCTTATTGGTGGAAGATGTTGCAAGTCAAAGTGAAAGTGAAGTTCATCCTTTTCCCGGATTCTAGCACCACATTACCTTACATACATCCCTACCCTACACGTTTCTTGACCTTTCTTTTGGGAAGCCCTTGAGACCTTGAGCTTGTTGATTGACTTAGCGGTTTAAACTGGATTATACATGATTAATTTTGATAACTATGATTTATTATGCATTCTATGATTTTATGCAAAGATGAACAACTTTCCTATATTTATAAAATGTTTTGATCATATTGAGTTTTTTTTCCAGGAAGTATTCTCTTAGAGTGATCTATGATAGTTGCACACTATAAAATGTTTTTGAAAGACTTTTTCGTCGATTTTCTTGACTTATAATCCATTCTAGCTTGTCTTCTATATGAGGAACTTGCTTGGGGACAAGCAAGGGCTAAGTATGGGGTATTTTGATAGCATGAATTATAGTCTATATTTTGGGGTTTGTTTGGACGTTTTATCTTTCATAATCTGCATGTTTGTATGTACATTATGTGATTTTACTACCATTTCATCTACCTTTGCGAGAATCGAGGTCTACACCTAGTTTCGTTGTAATTGCAGGTAATTTGGTACGTTTTGCATCAAAAAGGAGCAAAAGGAGTCATGAGTCATTTAGAGCTACATCCAGGAAGCATAGCCATGGATTAAAGATTTACTTTGGACCAGTTTTGAGATATTTCACATTCAGTTGTGACTCACCTCGGTTGATCAGAGGTTCACCTCGACCGAGGTGATCCAGAGAGGCCGACTCGACCGAGGCGAACACCTAGGACGCGGCGAGAATATTTTATTCTTGGCTGAGATCTTTTATCTTTGGAAGGTGATCTTATATTTTTGGGCTTGGCTCCTGGAAGGAAGAAGATCTTATATTTTACCTATTTTTATGGGAAAAGATCTTTCTAAGATATTTTATCTTTGAAGGGTTATTTTCCTATAAAAAGGGTTGGATTTCCACAAATCCATCATCCCGCTTACACCGAAAGATCCGCTATCAGCACAAGAGAGTTATTACGCAGCAGCAGCCTACTCCAAGTTGGGAGAGTTATAGAACCTTTTTGAAGGTTGAAGGAAGATTGAAGTCCATAGCTTTTATAGCTTTTTGAAGGGTTTTGTAAGATTGTCTTCAATTCCCTCACTTGTTGTCTTGTTTTGTTGGATTGCTATCCAAGGAACGCTTTTGTTGTGATATTTGATTCAGTTATTGAAGTCTTTTCCTTAAATTCTTCTTTGTTCAAATATTCACCTTCTTCCCATATATTTTAATACTTTCATTATGATGATCAGTGGCTAATTTCCTTGTGTGATTCTAGGGTGATTGGCTGAAGGTTGTGGGAAAAACGATGATAGAATAATCTTAGATTCCAGTAGGATCCTGAAAGTTCGAGTCTTTAACCTTAACCCTAAGCATCTCGTTCAGTCGATGAACACCTCGGCCGGGGTGGAAACTGGCTGACCGAGGTGACTTATCTGATCCATAACTGAGAGTTAAGTGTTAGTGTTTGCCAAATCCTATTCTTATTACACCTTTCCTGGTTCAAAGCAAGCTTAGGATGAGACTTACCCGGTAATTCCTTAGTTTGTGTACCAACGATCATAAGTGTAGGTAATAAAGGTTCATCCTTTATTGGGGTTTGAGTGTGCTTCCATCCCATCTTTGTGAGTTAGCCTGAGACTTACCCGGTAAAGGTTGATTCTATTCCCTTAGATGGTGTGTTAGTTTGAGGTTATAGTTTTTTATCTTGATTCCTTGAGACTTACCCGGTAATAGGAGTTACAGTTTAGGATTAATGTGTAGTGAGACTTACCCGGTGATCTACTCCACTTTAGAAACACCTTCCCCACGCAAAAATCTCAGCTTTGTCCGCTTATCTATAGATCTTGAGTTGGAACCACAACTAGATGCTTTAATCCCTAGAATTGCATGTTTGCTTTATTGACTTCTTATTCATCTTTGATTGTGTTAATCGCTCTTGTGGTTAGTATTGACATAAGCACACCGTATTGACTTTGTTTCACCGAGTCCCTGTGATCGACCCCTGGAATTTTCTTGCTTTTACTACGATTGACCCGTACACTGCGGGTTCGCATCCTTGTTTTAAGCTTAAGTCTAGGGTTATAAATTTAAAGCTTGCACACACCGTTTGGAGCGAACAGCACATCATTCCAAAGGACCTCAAAGAAGGAGATCAAGTTCTCCTCTTCAATTCAAGGCTTCGTCTCTTTCCAGGTAAGCTTAAATCTCGTTGGACTGGACCTTTTCTAATCAAACGTGTTTTCCCCACGGTGCAGTTGAAGTATGGGGTGAAAAGGGCGGAAGCTTTAAGGTGAACGGTCAACAACTCAAAAAGTATACACCGGAACTCCAAGCTGAAGAGTTCGCGCCCACCGCACTCGAATAAGTGTGAATATGGTCTAGCTACGGACCTTAAACAAAGCATTTCTTGGGAGGCAACCCAAGGTATTGCATTCACATTCTTGTTATTGATTCATAGATTAGCATAGTTTAGACGTTTTGTTTTGTTTTGCCTTCGATGCCTTCCGGTATGTTCGTGTTTTTGGATGTAGGAACAGTGGAAAAGAAAGGGGGAAGGAAAAGTTTGAAGAAAATTGACAAAACTTGGACTTTAACACATTACAGAGAGTTCCACGGCCAAAACTACGACCGTGACAGCTACAATGACCGTAATTTTCAAAAGCCTGAGAAAAATCACCAAAACCACGGTTCAGTACAATTCCACGGCCGTGGAACCCCCCGATAGACCGTGATTTTCAAAAATTTTTGCGGCCACTATAAAAACCACGTTTCTTCACAAAACACACAACACAAACCCAATTTCACGCCCTATTTCGCCGAATCCTTTCCCCATCTCCCAATTCCACGTTCGTTAATCGTTTTTAACGATTCTTTGGCCAAAATTGAAGCAAATCCAATCACCAACAAGATCCAAGCAACGATTCGAGCGGCAATTCACCGGAGAAGACAGAATTCGGATTCCAAAATCCGAAAACCTAGGTTTTTCGTTCTTTCTCTCTTTTCGTCGATTCGACTTCGTTTTTGCTAGAATTTTTAGGAGAACTGATTGGAATTGGACTGAAATTAGTCTATGGCTGCTTGTTGTTGAGTTTGGTGTGATTTTGCTGAGTTTTGAGAATTTTCGAGACGAACCACGGTCTTTGGACATTCCACGGCCGTGGAACCTGAAGAACAGGCCGTGGTTTTCAACAGAAAATGGATTTTGTGAGGAGAATGTCCAATAGAAATAAGAATAAGAAAAGGAAAGGCAACACCGCCCCCTCTTCTAGAGCACCACCCGCTGAGCCTCCATCACCCCCTTCTTCACCATCACCACCTCCCCCTAGTATCCCTACTATCCATGAGGATCATCTAGATGCCTTAGAGAGGATCCAGAAGAGGACGGTCATAGGACCTAGATACTTACTGCTTGAGGAGCTAGAGCCCTTGCATGTGATAGGGGATCTCACATGGCTATTGGATAGTGCCGGTTTAGTCATCTTCTCCGCTATTCGGGAAGATGATTATGAGGAGATTACTAGGGAGTTTGTAGTTTCCTTTGAGCACAGTCATGTTGACAGGACAGTTTCTTTCCGGCTGATGGAGAGAAACTATGATTTCTCTATTAGAGAGTTTGGAGCCTTCTTTGGGTTCCAGGAGACCTTTAATGGTCGATTCCTCAGTGGCGTGTACGCCAAGGATTTCTGGGAGGAGATTGCCATGATTTACGCCAGCAAGGACCGCTGGCAACCTGCTGATACCAAGGCTAGATTGATCTATCATCTAGCCTTGAAGATTTCCCATAGAGTGCTTTCTGAGTGTCTCTTCCCTAGGACGGAGACACCTCAGAAGATTAAGACAAATGAGCTGTTTCTTCTCTACAGTATGTTGTATGGCAGGCCCGCTGATTGTGTCACCCTCTTAGATGCTACTATGAGCAAGCTAAAGAATAAGAGGGCATGCAACATTGGATACGGTGGGATGGTCACCCACCTCGCTAGATAGTTAGGGGTAGACTTCTCCGCTTGCACCCGCATTGCAGCTAGACCCCTAGGACTTCAGGCCCTCGTGACTAGAGGCATCATCTTCCCCACACATAGAGGTCCACCGTATGCTGCTATGCCTTGGTTGAGTAGGACAGGGAGAGGGATTGAGTGGCTTCCTGAGTATTCCATTATGGCTGGACGCCATAACTGGAAGGAGACGTTCGCTGTCATGCATGCGAACAGATTAGTAGCCCCTCCCTATGTTCCACCACCACCATTTGTAGAGGAGGAGATGAGAGGGGATGACGAGTTTGAGGGAGGAGGACATGGTCATGACTTTGGCACCTTTCTGGATCAGCCGGATATAGTTCCTCACCTTCCTAAACACTCTCCCCGCCCCGCTAGAGCTTCTGGCTCTTCCTCTCGTCGTGCTAGTGTGAGCGAGAGGCCTACATGGATGGCGGACCCTCCTACATGGTATAGCACTCAGCCGGATTGGATGGGAGCTCCACCACCTTGGCATGCACAGCCACCACCTGCACCAGCACCTTCAGATGCACCGGCGTGGTACAGCCAGCCGCCTGGTTGGTATGAGCAGTTGCCAGAGTAGGCCACCGACCTTTCCAGCAGGGTCGGAGCATTGGAGATTTGTGCTGATGCTAGGGATGCATGAGCCGCCGATCATGACCGCATGATGAGAGATATATACCGCCAGCAGTTTGGGCGGAACTATGATCCCGGCTTCTTCCCGTTTCCACCACCGCCTCCACCTCAGTGATGACCTTTGACGATCGACCGCTTTAGCCGCTCCACCACCGTTTTGTGAGTCCTTTTTCTTTCTTTCTTTTCTTCTTTTTCTTTTTGAACATTAAGGACAATGTTTGTTCCAAGTATGGGGTGGGGTGTGACTAATATTTTGTAATAACTCTTACTCACTTTGTATGCTTTTATCGAGACTACCTTGCATGTTCATTCTATTGTTACACGTTTCATTATTGCATTGCATGAAAAAGCTTTTGAAAAACCCATAAAAATTGAAAAATTTTGAAAATTTGTGCTTCTAAGGATAGAGATGACTTCTATGATAATCACTACTTGTGAATTGAGTTTTGATGACAATCACATGCTTAAACAAATAGTGAATTGAAAAGAAATTGAATGAGTTAATTATTCCTCTTTTGCAAGTTTCATAATGTGATGAGTGTTACCTAAATCATATTGAGAAATCAAGGTTGAATCACATGATAAGTTCTTATACTTCTTTTTGAGATGATTAAGGCAATTCGATTTTCTTTCTTCTTTCTTTGATCATTTAGCCCCTCATTGAAATAATGGCCTCCTTTACCTATCCGGAAATTTGGAGGAGTTGATATTTGGCATGTTTGATGTGGGAGGGCCATGAAAGCAATATTTTGCATTCAAAGGAATAGAAAGAAATTATAGGTTTGGGGAAGTCAATCATGACGATGAGTAACTCAGCACCATTCACATAGCCGGGTGTTTGTGTCTTGCCAAAGTTGGATTGAGCGGATTATGGTATGTGCATCAAGGGTTTGAGGCATCTCGTAAAATTGAGAACCGCCAATCTCCTAGGCTTCGGTTTTTGTGTACCTCTATCCATAACTCCAAAAGTAAAGTCGAAAAATGAATTGAAAAGAAGAGAGTGAAGCTCTAAGTTGAAAGTGTTGCGGAAACCGTAAAAGAAAAAGAAAAGAGTTAGTTATCCACTTTCCCGGATTCATGCACCACATTCCTTAAAGTTTTCCTTCCCCTTCCGCATTCTAGACCTTGTTTGAAAGTCCTTAAGATCAAGAGAATGATATATGACTTGGTGATCTAAATTGAAGTTTCTTATGATTGATTTTGATAATGTTTGAAGGTTATGATGTTTACATGGAAGTTTGATCAATTCTTGAGCTTTCTTTACTCTTTACTCTTTGATTTTTGTGTATGAGAGTCTTATAAACGAATGAAGCAAGGTATGATAATGATCTATTGACTAGAAAGCAAATTCATCTAAAAGAAGTTTTGCTTTGAGAGTGTACACATATTTCATCCTAACTTGAGTTTTTAAAGCTTTTGAAAGACCTTGCTTGGGGACAAGCAAGTGGCAAGTATGGGGTTATTTGTTAGCATGAAATATTGTGATATTTTAGGCACGTTTTCTAAGTGCATTTCATCCATATTTGTGTTCATTGATAAAGCATTGAAGCAATTGTGAGTTAGTTTATCTATATTGTCGATATAGAGGTCTACATAAGCTTTGTGTTGACTGTAGGCAATTAAGAGCTAAAACCGAACGAATCAAGGGAGAATGGAGATGGATTGAGCATGTCCGAGGATTGAGGACACCACAAAGGAGCTAAGGAAGGTGCTAGGATGAAGAATGACACAAAACAAAGGAGATTTACGAGCAATCTACGTTCCACGCTCTAAAGTACGGCCGTAATAGAGTCCACGCTCTAAACCACGGCCGTGGAACTTTGGCAACACAAGCGTGGAGCACTCCAGAGGGTTACACGGCCGTGGAAGTTGTGAAGCACCGTGATGAATTTCCACGCTCTAAACCACGGGCGTGGAATCCCAAGGAACCGTGATTTAGGCGATCTTTTAACGTACAATTTGAAGCCACGATCTTTTACACAAGGGGTTGGACACTTATTCTATCTTGCCCTATAAAAGGACGGAAAGAGAGAGATTCCGTCACCTTCGCTTACGCCTCCGCTTAGACTTTGTTTACGCTTATTGCAAGTGCTTAGGGTTTCAAGTTGGACGTGTGGAGATTGCTATTTCGCAACGGAGATTTGCGAAGACTTGGAGATTTGGAAGTTACACTTTGTCCTTAGGTTTGATTAGAAGACAGATTGACATCCCGTTCTTCGTTCTTATCAAGGATTGTGATTGGTTTGTGTTATTCCGAATCTGTTATACATCATTATTCTTGTTTGTGGATTGAGATTGATTTGAGATTTATCAAAGGTTTTCGAAGGTTTTTATCTTTCATTCTTTTAAACCTTGAATTTGATATCATAATAACTGTTGTTGGCTAAAATCCTTTAGCAATTCTAAGGTGAAGGGTTGATAGTTGTGGCTTAGATGATGATAGATCGATAGTAAACAGATTGGACCCTGAGAGTTAAAGAGAATCGCCGACGAAGCCAGAATCACGGTGTGTTCTTGAGTTCCACGACCGTGGAATCTCAAGATCCACCCGTAATTTCCCTTAGTTTACGAACTTTGCTTTTACTTTAATCCAAAGTTAAAGATTTGCTTTAACTTAGTCTTGGTTTGCCTTTTCTAGGTGGTAGTGAAGCCTCAACAACCTCTACCTCGATTCCGAGTGTTACAACCTTAATCGGTTTAGTTAGTCTTGATCCTTGGATTACAAGTTTGGGTATTTGATATTAATTCTTGTCTTTAGATCCTTTCTATACTGAAGCCTCAACAACCTTTATAGAGAGTGTCTTTACATAAGTCATATAAGGTCTTGGAACTTCACCGTATATTGCCTTGCATTAGTATACCTTTGCAAACCTCAACTCTGTCCTTATATCTTTATTGTATCTTGAATCGATTGCCACAGCTGGATTCCTGGATCTTTAGGATTGTTGTTTTCCCAATATTTACAAAAGCTCTTACATTTACTTGCTTGACAATTCTATAATTGGATTTAACCCCCCAAATCCCTGTGTTCGATACTCTGGAATTCTTGCTTAACTATATCGATCCGTACAGTGCGGGTTCGCTTGCTTGATTTCTAGTTTTATAAATTTAAAGCTTATTTGCACGCATGCTAAGTGGCGAACAGTCATCTTCCCTCATGTCCATGAATGTGTCACATGAAAGGGATTTGAGCTTGAATTGTGTTTCCACATCCAGCCCCTCATAGTATATCTCTAGCAATCCGAGTCTTGAAATTCCATGGTGTGGGCAATCCAATAGCAATTCCTGAAACCTTTCCCAAGATTGAAACAAACTTTCGTTAGGTTTCATAAGAAATGCATCAATCTTACCTCTTAGTTCCGCAGTTTTGGATGGCGGAAAGAATTTAGTTAGAAACTTCGAAGATAGATCCTCCCACGTATTAAGTCTTCCATTTGGGAGTGCTTGATACCATGCTAGAGCCTTCCCCTTCAAAGAGAAGAAGAAAGGTAGACTTTACCCAAGTCTACCTTTCTCCCTGAACCGCCGGTTTTCAAACTAGTTTAAACTATCGGTTTACTCAAACTAGTGGTTTAGGTTTGATAGTTTAGGTTACCGGCGGTTTGCAGTTTAGGTTTGCTTTAAAAGTGGACCAAACCGGTTGATTTTAATTTTTTTTAACAAACCGTGGTAGAGGCCCGAATTCCTACCATATGGAAAGTTATGATCTTTTTTTTGAGTGCTTTCTGAATTAGTATATTTGTTTGTTTTATTTTTGGTAGTCCGAATATCACTAGATCCAGGTTTTTTGGTGGAGGGTGAGTAATTGTCCCAATCTTGATTTGTTTTTAGGCGTTTTTGGTGAATTGGCCCTAAAACACTATACCACTATCTATTCTAACCTTCACATTTTTCAACTTTGTAAATTAGGCCCAAAAATGTCAAATTTGGTTGAAATAAAATATTGTTGTAAAATGTAGAAAGTACAAGTTGCAGAAAAAGGGTGATGGAAAGTGACAGCCGGTTGAAGTGACGTCTCTGCACACACCAATGATGATTTTTTATTTCCTCCAAAAATGAAGCATTGCTGCAACAAATGAAATTTCTTCCCTTTTCGAATCATGCTTTCCAAATAAATTGTGTATTCTTCATTCATACATAACAAAACCTACTCTTCTTCCTTGATTGATACTGACGTATTTGAAGATAGAAGGATGTTCGGCCTGCGATAGGGTAAGGTTATTGTTTGTCCGGGTTTAACTGAGTAATAATCGTCACTGTCATACCCAAAACGATGACCTTTTCATACCCAAAGTATACATACTCAATCCATTTTTTTCTATTCAATTTAATTCACATTTGATACTAAAAGAATACCCAATTTGAATTTGTCGTATCCAAATTTTACACAAATCGATATTGTACACAAACATCAATATCAAATGACATTTGGTCATTATAACACAGTTTGGGTACCCATAAAACATACCCAACATTTTACTTTAAACATACATAACAATATCGAATAAAAAGCATACCCAAAATCTAGTAGAAATAGCCCACCCAAAAATCTAGTAGAAATAGCCTACCCAAAAAATACAGATCTGATTTCCGGCAGCGACGGAGCATCAATGACGAACTCCAGACTAAAGGACGGCGGAAACCCAAGCACCCTCCGCCATGATAGCCTCGCCGGCAATCTTATGATCCTTTGCAGCGACAGAGCATCAATGATGACCATATCTGTTTATCATTGGGTAAGAAAATGATGGAGTTTTGACTGGAGTTGTAGACGATGAAAAACGAGAAAATCAGAAATTGGGGATATTTGTGTTCGAGATGCGCAAACATGAAGAATATGACTCCTCTGCAACAAGTGGGGGAAAAGGTGGGTAAGAAAATGGTGGAGATCCACCATTTATTCTTCCTTTGAGTAATTTTGAAACTCCCGCCCACAAATGTCCATTTCATCACTGTTCATCTGATTGAGGATGTGACCCATCTGCAATAAATCAGATTATATTTTCCCTTTTTCTGTACAAACAATTGATGGAAAAGGTGGGGGCCAAACTACGAACATGAATAATTTAGGGACCTAAAACACCAATTCTTTCTTGTTTTTAATTTGGCTATGGACCGATGGTAAGAATGGTTTTCCTTGTTCCCTTGATCAATTCTTTAGTTTATATACAGGTAGAGCCAATTATCCAGCTTTCGAGAGCACAGAGGATGATTACCCATGGATGAACAAAGAATACCGGGATGGAAAAGTACAAGGCCAAAATCAAGTTTAAACAAAGTTAAACTCATCCAAGCAAAAATAAGTTTGGTCTGAGAAGTTTATTTTATAGTGGTTTATAAACCCAAATAAACTCTTACTATAAAAAAATTTTTGTTTTTTTTTAAAAAATGAACTAAAAAACTTCTTAAATTTTTATTTAAAAAAACGGTCACATGCTAGATATAAGGAGCTTTATTTCCAAAAGTTTGTCTACTTATATAAAAAACAAATGTGTAAAATGGTTAACTACGTCTTTTACCACTATTACTCTACTAAAAGTACTCATAGCATAAACTCATTAAGTAAAAATATCCTTAATAGAGATAGTGGTAAGTCGGTTAGAGTGATGAAAACTTCATCCAATACTTTCAAAACAAATTAATAACAAAATATCAAAATTTGGGGAGAGAATTAAGTTAGATGAGTAGATAAACTTTTTTTAAGAAGAAAATAAATCTAACACATAATTTTCCTTCTAACAAAAAAAAAACCAGTTCATAAACTTAAGTCATACATTTGGGTTGTAGATGCTTTTATTTCAGTATCAGTATTGCTTCTTATTCGAAGAGACACACCAAAGAAGGAAGAACAACGGGACGAGGACAACGAGGTGTCTTACTTACACTAACTATACGGTGACAATAATGTGTCATTATCTATACTCTCCAAGACTCAAATTAATTTATAACGTGTGTTTTTTAAGGTGTATTACTATACAATGTCATCATTTGTGACCTCCATGACTTATAACTTGCAACCGTTACCAATATAATTAAAGTACGGGAATTTTAGACGTACCGGCAAAAAACGTTCTTTGTAGCCATAACTACGCACTTCGCATGCGTAGTTTTATTTTTCAGCTCCGGAGTCCAACTACGCTTATGGTAAGCGTAGTTGAAGTTGAAATTTTTTTTTTTAAAAAAAAACGTCTAAAAAACTTCAACTACGCTTATGGCAAGCGTAGTTGGAGTGAATTTTAAAAAAAAAAAAAGAACTTCAACTTTGGTTCTCATTACCAAAGTTGAATTAAAAAAAAAACAAAACACTTCAACTACGCTTATAGCAAGCGTAGTTGGAGTGAATTTAAAATTAAAGAAAAAAACACTCCAACTACGCTTGTCAATAGCGTAGTTAGAGTTAATTTTAAAAAAATCCAACGGTCATATTGTTTACGACTACGCACCACGTTAGCGTAGTTTATAATATGATCGTTGAAAAACGGTCATATTTGTAACGTTAATAATTTTGTCTATATATAGCATTTGTTATCTTATTTATCTTAATAATTTAGTCATATTCTAAAAAAAAAACTTAGAAGAAGGAGGAGGAAGAAGAAGAAGAATGTCATCTAATGGTGCCGACGGTATTTCTTCTGACGATGATTTGCAAAATGAGGTATGTTTCATCCTATCTTTATATTAATAATTTTAAATTCAAGATATAAATATATTTACAAGTTTTTAATATATATATATATATATATATATATATATATATATATATATATATATATATATATATATATTGTAGCTTATGAATGATATGGAAAATCAACCCGGAATAGAGGAACTAGATTATTCAGATGTGTTTGGAGTTGAACAATATTTTCCGGATAAAGATTCTCTAGTTAATTGGGTTCCTGAGAAAGGTAGAAAACATCATATGGTGATAAGCATATTAAAATCATACAAGCTGAGAGATCACCAATATGGGAAGGTTGTATTGGTGTGTGAGAAATTTGGGATGAGGAAGAGTGCGAAGAATGAAGATGTTGATCATTCGAAAAGGCGTAGGTCGAAGTCAAAGAAGCGAGATTGTAAATTTAAGATAGTGGGAGATGAAGTATAACGTAGCAATGGAGTTGTGCCGACAAAGTGGAAGATTACCGTTGTTCACGGTAGTCACAACCACGAAATTCTACCATAACTAGAAGGCCATTCATTCTTTGGTCGACTTACGAGCGAACAAATGCAAAAGGTGAGATCTAGTTCTGCTTCCTGCGTTAAACATGTTTACTTCAACATTTACGTACAATCTAAAATACATATATTCAATAAATAAGCATATGATATCAACATTTACGTACAAACATGTTTACTTCAATATTTGAATACAAATTCATATTTAAGGTGAATATCATGAAAGAAACACCAAGAGAATGAACACAATATCTAATCATCAAACACAAGCATGAGAAGACAAAATCTCGACATTACACAAGCAACAATCAAAACACAAAATCCCGACATTACACAAGTAACAATATCTTATCTTCAATTCAATCAATTGTATCCAGATTCCAATTCAATCAAATGTATCCAAATTCCGAGTATCAATTTCAGTTTCCATTCAATTATATCCAAAATCGATTTAAACTTACAACAACGCCAAATCATTTCAATCTGTTGTATCAATTATAACTACATCAAATCATTCAATTCAAGCAATTGCATCCAAAATCGATTCCGAGTTTCAATTTCAATTCAAGAGACTCACCTTTCGTTTTTCACCCGTCATTGCTCGATTTTCCGGATGCGATTTTGATTTCTTCTTCTTGCTTCACCTTCCAAAGCACCAACAAATTCAAATACAAATTAAAATGATTTTCAATTAGTTTCACCTTCAATAAACACAAACAAATTCAAACAAGGAAAAAACCCCTTCATCGTCACAAGGCTAACAGAGGAAGAGTAGCTCGTAGGTGGTTCAATCGACTGAAATAAGCAAAAGAAGAAAACTTCATGGGATGAAGTAAGCAAAAGAAGAAGACGCAGCAGCTCGCAGTGGGCTCGTCTTAGGGCTAACAGAGGAAGAAGGCAAAGCAGGTGGTTCAATCAAACCAAGCATTTCCAATTAGGGGTTTAAGGTCTTCCCGGCCAAATTACTCAAATAAGCAAAAGAAGAAGACGAACTAGGGTTAATTCGTCTTCTTTCCAGCCAAATCCATGTCTATCTTTGTGCAACAAAGAAGAAGAAGAATTAGGGCTAACCTTACCGGCTAAATCGACGCTGGTAGCAGCTCCGATGGCGAAATGAAGAGAGCTCCGACGGCGAAAGGAAGAAGAAGACGAACAGAGGTAGACGAAGACGAACGGAAGAAGAGCAGCTCGACGGCGAAAGGAGAAGAAGAAGGGTTACGCAGTTGGGGCTGAAACGCGTAGTTATCTTTTAACACCTAAACTATGCTTTTGACAAGCATAGTTGGAGTTTGTCATTAAAAAAAAGTCCAACTACGCATGCCATAACTGAAGTTAAAAATTATTAAAAAAAAATTTATCGGCTCCAACCGGCTTAGACGACTCTCTAACTACGCTTGTCAAACGCGTATTTCGAACCCAGCTGCGAAAAACGAAACTACGCTATTCGCGGAAATAATTATGACTACAAATAACGTTTTTCGCCCGTAGTCTATCATCCTTCTCAGAGTAAATAACTAAAATTTGGGAGTTACTTAATTGATCCACAAATTTAACCCACCAAAATAAAATGGAAGGAGATCACACAAGGAATAGCTTGGTCGTCGCTGACTAAATAAAGGGCCGCCGGAGAATCCGATAGACTCCGATGACTCAGGAACATGCATCCAAGGGAGCTCCACAGAGACACTTATTGTGGTAAAAAGAGTACATATCAAACTGGCTCATAATATACCCTGTCGGAATCCTCCCGCACAACCTGTTGTAGCTTACATTCAAGTTATTCATATACCTCAGGTCCGCCATTGAATCCGGCAAACCCCCGTAGATCAGGTTATGGTCCAAAATCACCCACCCAATCCTCGGAGGAAGCTCTGCTGCTGCTTTTGACAGATTGAACTCCAACCGGTTCCTCGACAGATCAAGCTGGTTTAGCGGCTTCGTTGTTCCGAACAAGAAGGAAGCGTCGCCGGTCAAATTGTTCCGTTCTAGATGGAGCATGGTGAAATTCATATTCCCTAGAGATCTCGGGATGGGACCGGAGAGTTGGTTGTGGGAGAGGTCGAGGCGGAAGAGGGATCCGCTCTTGACGAAGCCGAGGGAATTAGGGATTGAGCCGTTGAGCTGATTGCGATCGAGGCGGAGGAAATCGAGGCTGGGAGCGAGAGCGAGATCTGGAGGGATGGAGCCGAAGAGCTTGTTGAACGATAAGTTGATGTAATTGAGTTGTTTGAGTTTATGGAGGTTGTTAGGGATTGGACCAGTGAGACTATTCCAGTCGAGTCTGAGGAATTGAAGGTTTTCGAGTTTGGTAATGGAGTTAGGGATTGGGCCGGTGAGATTAGGGAGTTTGCGGAGAACGAGGGAGGTGAGGAAAGGGAGGTTGGCGAGGGAGTTTTCCGGGATGGAGCCGGAGAGGGGTGCGTAGGTGTCGATAGTGAGGGAGGTGATGCGGTGGTTGGTGGCGTCGCATTCCACCATGTACCAATCGGCGCAGCAGTCGGTGGTGGCCTACCATGAGTTGAAGATGATGGGGCTGTTGAAGGATTTCTTTATTTGCAAAAGGGCTTTCTTGTCTTGAGGGTTGCACTGCTCTCCACCGGCGCCGGCGGTGTGGTGGAGGAGGAAGAGAGTGGTGAGATAGAGGATGGACGACTGCATTTTGTTCAAATTTTGTACAAGGATTTTCGTTTTTTGGATAATCAATCTGTAAATATAATATAATGCTTCGAATTCGTGCAAATTGAGCATTTTTTTGAGTCGCCGCATGCTGTAATCCACGAGCAGAGCAGTCTACCGAGACAGCTCTATCTTCTTTTGACTCAGAACGAGTGCGCCTTCATTGGTCCCGGCGTTGCCCCACGTAGCGCCGACGGATGACAATTGAGGATTTTTTTTCAAAAATAGTAATAATAAACGATGATTCTACAAATCAAGAATATATTTGAATTTTCTGATCAGATCTTTGGATTAGTGAATCTAATGTTTTACTCACCTTAATTTTCACGGAACCTGCGGGTCTTGTTTAGGGTGTATTATTGTATTCTATATCGATCTGTGGAGTACTGTAATGTTGGTCCATTATGTTTTTCACTTGACTGGATAATTATATACTTTTGAGTTTGTTATTTTGTGCGACTGCAACATTGATAGGTGATTTTGTACCAAACTTGGCAATGTTTGTTAAGAGATTTGATCCTTATCTTGAAGCCACTATGTTTTGTTCATAGACTAGTCTCATCCAGAATCCAAGAAGGGTTTGTAAATATGTGGAGGGCGTCAGGGATGGCTCTATTGTGGTCTTTTTTTGTTTTGTTTTTTTTTTTATAACGGAAAGCGGTTCGATCCCAGCGCACCGACAATTGGATCGAAAGGCCGAAAAAAATCGGCAAACGAACTAACCGTCATGACGGACCACAACAAAGGAGAAAAAGAAAACACAAAAACACATCATAAAAACCCGAAACAGGGACGTATTCAGGGGAAAACAGCATGACATTTTCGTTGTGGTCATTGTCTACCCACTCTTTTACCATTCAAGAATGACATTTTCGTTTTTGCTTTCAAAATTATAAATAAACGAATTAGTATCTTGATTCATACGTAAATTTAATCCAAATAACCTTCACTAAAGCAATGGCTAATTTGTTCCACCCGTACCTTTTGTGTTGTCTGGATGCTCAAGGTGCAATATATCGTTTATGCAAATATCAGAGACCGATACTTGCACGAGAAACCATCAATATAATAACATTACACGGGGTGCACACGCCCACGGCCAAACACATAAATATTAGGTTAGATTTAGCGCATAAATTTAAGGGCCCGTTTGGAAGCGCTTGGAATTATTCCCGGTAACGGAATGATTCCGAATCAATCAAAAAATATGTTTGGTTAGAGGTCTTTTAACGCATGAAAGTAATCCCATAATTTCCATTTCCTTTCCTAACCCTTATCTGATTCCATTCCGTTTCCATTCCACCGCTCCAATTAAACGGGCACTTAATAGAATTTTATTCTAAAATTAACTAGAGACATGAAGAGTCCATCACACCTATATATTAGGGTTCGTAGATCTTACCCAAAAAAAAGGGTTCGTAAACACTTAATGACATACTCAACCATATCACGAAATGATCAAATTATAAATTTACTTTGATATCATCATAAATTTTGATTAATACAAATCATCCTTACCAAATAAGAAAGGTACTTTCCCCCTCCCATCAATTCCTCGTACTATAAGCCACTACTCACCACCCCAAACCATCTATTGTATCTATACGCATAAGAGCTCGTTTTGTATACCGTGAAAATTGTGTTGAAATCGAGAATCAAAATAATATAAGGGACTATCTAATCCGATGATGAAATATGACGTTTTGTTAAACTCAAAAAATATACTTTTGTTATCTAAAAAAATATATAAAAATGAAAAAAAATCTAAAAACAATAATTCTCTATCTACATGTAAAGTTGGGTTTTAGAGAACTAAATGCTCTCATTCAATATAGTCATATTTATATATTTATTAAGTAAAAAATTTAATTTAGGTTTTAAATATTATCATCTACATAAAATAAGTAATTTGCTTAATAAATGTTCTTATTTTTAATATTGATATATTTATTTGGTTTAACTTAAGGGCAATTTTGGTAACTAGGCCTTTTTGAAAAACTATAGTAATAACTAGGCTTTTTAATGTTTCAATTAAATAAATATACCCCAACTTTTTGTATTTATTCTCAAACTCTACACACTCTTCTCTCGAGGGGTACATTTACTAAACAAAAAACTACAAAAAGCCTAGTAAACCAAATTGTTTCTTAATTTAATTTTATGAGAGATTAAAAGTTATAGTAATATAATATTTACATGTTAAATAAGAAATTTTCCTATCAAGAACTCTTATTTAATATTGTCATATTTATTTTGTTAACAAAAAAGTTTATGGTAAAATTAATAAATAAGAAATTTTCCTATCAAGAACTCTTATTTAATATTGTCATATTTATTTTGTTAAAAATAAAAAGTTATGGTAAAATTAATAATTTTAAGATTGTAAATTCTTGTTTACATCTTAAATATCCCATAAAATATTATTAACTTTTTTTCACATAACTAAGAACTTCGTAGATGTTTTCAAAATTATTTATTTAAGTTTTGGTATAAATGGTAGAAGAAAATATGGTTTAATTAATAGTTTGAAATTTAGATTGTACTACAATTAGATCTTTCAACAAAAGTTATTAAGAAACATAATAAAATTTATAAAGAAACAATTTGGTTTACTAGGCTTTTTCTAATTTTGTGTTTAGTAAATGTACCCCTTCAGAGAAGAGTGTGTAAGGTTTAAAAATAAATACAAAAGGTTGGGGTATATTTACTTAATTGAAACATTAAAAAGCTTAGTTACTACTCTATTTTCTCAAAAAGGCCTAGTTATCAAAATTGTCCTAAAATAAAATAGTGATAAACTCTACATGTAAAATAGGATTTTAGAGCATTAAATGATCTAAACCATTAATATTTTTATCCAATAAAATAATTTATAAACTTCTCCAATCAATCCTTATCGACTTTATGAAAAATGTCGTGACTTTGTAAGTGATTGTGTGTGAGTTAGGGTGAATGGTGAAATTTGTTTTTTTATGTGATACACGATGACACATCGACATTTTGAATCTAGACTTAGGAATTTCACTATTTTAATTTGCTTTTTATTTGAAATTATTCATTTTAAAAAGATTATGTAATGAATTTTTAAAATATATATTAACAACCCACCTTGATAATAGCGCAAACTTTAAATAATAGTAAGCTTTGAAAAAATTCAAATGTAAAATAAACAACAAGAAAACAATTTATAGATGTTAAATATAATATTATAAATATTAATAAGTTTGAAAATAAATAACTCAAAGTAACTTATATTATAATAATTTAATAACGATAAATATAACTAATGAACTTATACTAATCACCAAATGTACAAAATAAAGGAACATTGGATAAAAAATACAACAAAATAATATTAGTAGTCCCGTACGTAGCACGGGCATGATTTTCTAGTGAGTTAGTATAATTCACCTATTCCATGAAAATGAGCATCACAAAACGTTCTTTATTACTGAACACGGAATTTACTATCGAGTCATAGTTAATTTATTCTCAATATCACAATTAGGGTTACGCCGGTGGGCCGAAATTTTAAAAAACTTGGACCGAAACTGGAATAAAATAAAAGAAATTTTGATATTTTTTGGGAAAACTAAAAAATAATTTAAAAAATATATATATTTTTAAATATGTATAAAAGATATATGATTTTTTTAATAAAACTAAATCTATACAAAAATATATATTTTCTGGTCCAACCCAATCTTCTCTGATTTTTAACCGGGATCGGATCACTAGAAATTTTTAAAAACAATGGATCGGATCAGATCCGGTCCAATACTGAACCGGACCAAAAAAATTGAACGTACGCTATCCCCCCAATATTACATATATGGAATGAGAGCTTGAGATTTTACGTTATCCCCCCAACTCTCAGGTATGCTTCCGAATTCCGACTAACTTGTGGTCTATGTGTTACTACATGAAGCTTCTTGGGAAGACGACGGTTCCATTGTAATAAGGCAATATCTTGCGCTTTATGGTTCCAACTCCAACATCCTCTATACGCTTTCAAGTTCTTGCTTTTGGAAGAAGAGATTGTGATGGGAATTTGTATTTGAATTCTACGAGCAAAATTGTTTGATGAAGTAATGCTTGATGGAAGGCAAGGTTTCTGTTGACAAATAATATTCCACCATATCATTCATTGAATTCAGAATAGTACATATATAGGAGATTCTTCAGTACATGCATTAGGATATTGGGCATCTAACATGGGCTATCCTTATTGGATTATGTATATATTCTAGCATCCCCGTCGATACCAAATCCGTAAGGCGGAGTTGGGAGCATAATGTAGCAAGGCGAGTTGAAGAAACCACTTTGGTTAGGAGATCTACAACCTGGTCTTTGGAGGAGACAAAAGCAACAAGCAAGGATTTGGACTGCACCCTCTGTCGAACGAAATGGTAGTCAAGATCAAGATGTTATATTCTGTTGTGCATAACTGGATTGACTGCCAAGTAGGTAGCCCCCAGATTATCACAACAAAGGGTTGGTGGTTGAGGCAATTTGACTCCTAGTTTCATGAGGAGGGATTGAATCCACAAGATTTCTGATGTAGCATGAGCAAGTGCTCGATATTCAGCTTTTGTGGAGGAACGAGCCACACTGGTTTGTTTCTTGGATGTCCAGGAAATCAGATTGGTGCCAAAATAGACACAATAGGCACTTGTGGATTTACTGTCCGTAGTATCGTTGCCCCAATCTGCATCAGAGAAGGCTGATAGAGTAGAACCTAGTGTTGAAGAGATATGAAATTGGAGGGATGCAGTACAATTTAAATAACGAAGAACACGTTTTACGGACTGTTAATGTGCCTGTTTGGGAGAGTGCATAAACTGAGCTAGTTTGTTGGCAGCATATGAAATATCAGGTCTTATAAAAGCAAGGTATTGCAGGCTACCCAAGAAGCTTTTGTAGAGTGAGGGATCATCAAAGGGTGGGGAAGAGTTAAAGGTATCCTGAAATGTTGTAGCAAGAGGGGTGGACACTGGCTTTGAGTGTTGCATTTTTGCCTTAGTGACAAGATCAATGATGTAGCGTTTTCGTGAGAAGTTACAACCATTTGTTGTCCTCTGTACTTCAATTCCGAGGAAGTAGCTAACTGGCCAAGATCTTTGACTGGGAACATTGTAGACAGTTTGGTGGTGAATTTGGTAGGCCGGGATGAAGTGATGACTAGAAGATCATCAACATAGACAAGGATGCAGGCAAAATCATATTGAGATTTGAAAAGAAACATGGATGTATCAGAATTAGAAGATGAAAACCCCATGGAAACCAGTGTATCTTCTAGACGGGAGAACCATGCACGAGGGGACTATTTAAGTCCGTAAAGGGATTTTTGCAGCTTACAGACATGTGTGGGAAAGATGGGATTAACAAATCCGGGTAACTGAGAGATATATACCTCTTCCGTCAAGTCCCCGTGCAAGAAGGCGTTTTGTATGTCAAGCTGCTTCACTGTCAACTGGTTCATTGCTGCCAAAGCTAGGAGAAGGTGGATGGTTGATGGTTTTGCAACATGACTGAATGTGTCGTGGTAGTCTAGACCATGAAGTTGGTGATATCCCTTTGCAAATAATCGTGCTTTCCTTCGTTCAATGGTTCCATCAGACAACCGTTTGGTTTTGAAAACCCATTTGACACCTAGAGTGTTTTGGGAGGGTGACGAAGGCACCAGGGTCCATGTGTTTGTGGAGAGCATGACTTGAATTTCATGGTTCATAGCTTGGTGCCATTCAGGAAATTGGGAGGCAATTGTAAAAGTTGAAGGTTCATTTGGAATGGTGGTTGTGTTTGAGCAAGACGGCCGTGGAATAGTTTCGTCATGACGGATTAAGGGCTTGAAGATTCTATGGGAGGCTCGTGTTTGCATTTGGGTAGATGGTACGGGTGGAGTAGGTGTGGATGAATATGACGAATCCAGTGATGTATCAGGAGAGGAGTTAGGTTCAATAGAGGGGTTAGATGGGCTTTGTGTAGGTGGGTCAGGTGATGTAGCTGATGGGCTTTGTGTAGGAGAAGGTAATGGGCCATCTGAAGGAGGAGGCTGGTCATTTGCTGGAAAGAAGGGAATAGAGGCATGGGTTGGTAAATATGTGGGTTGCTCATTAGATTGGGAATGGAAGGGAAATGTATTTTCATGAAATAATACATCTCTAGACACATAAAATTTGTTTTGAACCAAATCAAGGCAAATGTAACCATGGTGTTGTGAAGAATAGCCTAGAAAAATCATAGGTTGAGACCGAAAATTTAATTTGTGTTTAATGTATGGTCTAAGATTAGGGAAGGCCAAGCAACCAAACACTTTAAGGAAATTGTAATTTGGTTTTTGGTTAAACACAAGTTCAAAAGGTGTTTTATGATTGAGGACCGGAGCGGAAAGACGATTTATAATGTAGGTAGATGTTTCAAATGCAAAATCCCAAAACCGTAGAGGAAGTGAGGCATGTTTAAGGAGGGTTAATCCCTTATCAACAATTCGACGATGTCGAGTTTCAACGGACCTGTTTTGTTGATGGGAATAAGGGCATGTGAGCCTATGATTGATCCCTAATTTTTGGAAAAGGGGAATCAAGGGTTTGAACTCAGATCCACCATCGGTTTGAATGGAAATGATTGTGGTAGATAAGCGATTAGTAATGAGAGTAATGAAATTTGTAATAACCGGTGTAACCGAAGACTTTGATGGTAGGGGGAAAATCCAAATAAACTTGGAAAAATCATCTACAATAGAAATATAGTATTTGTGTCCTTTGTAAGATAAGGTACTACTTGGTCCCCAAACATCAAGAAATAAAAGTGATTAAACTCTAACACTTGTGGATGGGCTTGACGGGTGTGGTAGAGCGTGGGTCATGGCCCATGAGCAGGAAGAGCAACCATCCGATTGAAGGATTGGGCCACGGATTGGGCTATTGGTTTGGGCTAAAGCAAAGCGGGTGACAGGAGGCGAGGCATGCCCTAAGCGGAAATGCCAAAAATTGGCTTGTTGAGTGACGGTATGGTGAAGCCGTGGTGATGATGAACCAGTGAAAATGGGAAGCACATACAATCCGTTCTCAATGGTTCCTCGAAGCAGAAGATTGTGGGTCTTGGTATCATTCACAAGGAAGAAATGTGAGTGAAACTCGAAATATACAGAGTTATCAACACAAAACCGATTTACTGACTGTAAGTTCTTTCTGAGCAATGGAGTATGCAGAAGATGTGATAGTAAAAATTGACGAGAAGGAGAGTGAAGTAGAGATGAACCTTGATGGTGGATAGGTATGGTCGAGCCATCACCTAATGAGACAGTGTCTGTTCCTTGGTAAGAATAATTTTCAACCTTGAGAATCGACAAATCTGGAGTATAGTGATGTGTTGCTGCTGTGTCTGGATACCACGAGGTTGAGGTTGCATTAGCTTGGAAGGACAAAGATGTTGGGGCAACGTAGGCATGGTCGAACCTGTGCCAACAGATGAGAGCAGTGTGACCCAGTTTTGAACAGACTTGGCAGATAGGTCGTGTGTGCGGGGCGCCAGAAAAATTTTGTTGAGGGTTGGCTGCAGGGCTTCTACCTCGACCTCTCCCTCTTCCTCTGTTGTTTCTCCCTCCAGTAGTATTAGAGCGATTTTGTGAACCTTTGCCTTGTGTCTGAGTATAGTTTGCTTCCATTGATGTATTTGTGTTATTGACAGAGGGTGGAGTGGGTAGCAACGATGTTTGTTGTCGAGTAAGACGAGCTTCATGGACAAGGAGATGAGATAAGATTTGGGAAGGTGAGGGGAGTGTGATCTGGGTAGATAGATTGGTGACTATAAAATCATAGTCAATGCCCAACCCTGCTAGAAGGAAGCTTGTAAACTCAGTATCTGATATAGCTTGCCCTCCTGTTGTCAAGCAGGAAATAAGGTTTTTGGCCTTGTTGTAATACTCATTTATGGAGGAGTCTCCTTTTCGAAGAGAGGCGAGTTGAAGCCTTGTTTGGACGATCTTTGCACTGGAAGCAGAAACAAAGAGGGTATGAAGCTGAGTCCAGACTTCAGCAGAGGTTTTGCATTCCAAAACTTGAACCAATATTGGCTCAGTTAGGGCAAGTGAGTATGGCCAAAATAAATTGGTCCTTGGAGATCCAATCTGTATATTCTTTGGACTGTGGAGGGTGTGGGGATTTTTCAGGGCATTGTTTTGTTCCATCGACATATTCAAACAGATTCTGAGCTCTCAAAATGGGGCTAATCTGAGCCTTCCAAAGTAGAAAGTTATCAGATGAAAGTTTTGAGGTGATGAAGGAAGAGATGTAGGAAAGGGAGAAGCTCTGATTTTTGTTCTCAGCCATTGATGGCTTTTTGAAAAGTTTGTCCCAAAGAGGCGTTTGCCGTTTAATGCTCTGATACCATGATGAAAGGCAAGGTTTTTGTTGACAGATAATATTCCACCATATCATTCATTGAATACAGAATAGTACATATATAGGAGATTCTTCAGTACATTAGGATATTGGGCCTCTAACATGGGCTATACTTATGGACTATGTATCTATTCTAGCAATGTTGCTTGAGATATGGCAGAATTGGACCGCCCCTTTCAATTGTTTGATGAAATGCCCAAGAGACATTTACATGTGAAGATGCGATAAAATTGTGTGATTTGAATATATACCCTTAAATGAAGCTCATACTTGGTTTGATTTTATTTCCGGGTTTGCG